>CM020055.1:2400000-3686105 GCA_009769605.1 Bucorvus abyssinicus | reverse complement strand
TCGGCCTCCCACCCTCGGCCTCACACACCCCGCCTCCCACTCCTCTGCCGCCCCCCCCCTTCTCGGCCTCTCACCCCTCGGCCTCTATTCTCAGCCTCCCAACCCTTCTACAACTCCCACCCCTTCTCAGCCTACCACCCCTCGGCCTCTACCCCAAGCCTCCCAACCCTTCTCGGCCTCCCACCACTTCTCGGCCTCCCACCCCTCGGCCTCTACCCCAAGCCTCCCACACCTTCTGAGACTCCTACCCCTCAGCCTCTACCCGCAGCATCCCACATCTTCTAGGCCTCCTACCCCTTTCCGGCCTCCCACCCCTCGGCCTCTACTCTCAGCGTCCCAACCCTACTTGGGCTCCCACCACTTGCCAGCCTCCCACCCCTTGCCAGCCTCCCACCCCTTCTAGGCCTCCCACCCCTCGGCCTCTACCCCCAGCCTCCCACTCCTTGCCAGCCTCCCACCCCTTCTCAGCCTCCCACCCCTCGGCCTCTACCCCCAGCCTCCCACCACTTGCCAACCTCCCTCCCATCTCGGTCTCCCACCCATTTCTGGCCTCCCATGACTCAGCCTCTACCCACAGCCTCCCACCCCTTGTCAGCCTCCCACCCCTTCTCGGCCTCCCACCCCTCGGCCTCTACCCCCAGCCTCCCACACCTTCGAGGCCTCCCACCCATTTTCGACCTCCCACCCCTCGGCCTCTACTCTCAGCCTGCCAAACCTTCTAGGCCTCCCACCCGTTTTCGGCCTCCCACACCTCGGCCTCTACCCCCAGCCTCCCACACCTCGTAGGCCTCCAACCCATTTTCGGCCTCCCACACCTCGGCCTCTACTCTCACCCTCCCACCCCTTCTCGGCCTCCCACCCCTTCTCGGCCTCCCACCCCTCGGCCTCTACCCCCAGCCTCCCACTCCTTGCCAGCCTCCCACCCCTTCTCGGCCTCTCACACTTCGGACTCTACCCCAAGCCTCCAACCCCTTCTAGGCCGCCCACCACTTGCCAGCCTCCCACCCCTCGGCCTCTACTCTCAGCCTCCCACCCCTCGGCCTCTACCCCCAGCCTCCCACACCTTCTCGGCCTCCAACACTCGGCCTCTACCCCCAGCCTCCCACCCCTTGTCAGGCTCCCACCCCTTCTCGGCCTTTCACCCCTCGGCCTCTACCCCCAGCCTCCCACCCCTTGTCAGCCTCCCACCACTTCTCGGCCTCCCACCCCTCGGCCTCTACTCTCAGCCTCCCAGCCCTTCTCGGCCTCCCACCCCTTCTCAGCCTCCCACCCCTCCGCCTCTACCCAAGCCTCCCACCCCTTCTTGGCCTCCCACCCCTCGGCCTCTACCCCCAGCCTCCCACTCCATGCCAGCCTCCCACCACTTCTCGGCCTCCCACCCTCGGCCTCTACCCCCAGCCTCCCACACCTTGTCAGCCTCCCACCCCTTCTCGGCCTCCCACGCCTTGGCCTCTACCCCCAGCCTCCCACCCCTTCTCAGCCTTCCACCCCTTCTGGGTCTCCCACACCTCGGCCTCTACTCCCAACCTCCCACACCTCGTAGGCCTCCCACCCATTTTTGGCCTCCCACACCTCGGACTCTACTCTCAGCCTCCCACCCCTTCTCGGCCTCCCACCCCTTCTCGGCCTCCCACCCCTCGGCCTCTATCCCCAGCCTCCCACTCCTTGCCAGCCTCCCACCCCTTATCGGCCTCCCACCCCTCGGCCTCTACTCTCAGCCTCCCAACCCTTCTAGACCTCACACCCCTTCTCAGCCTCCCACCCCTCGGCCTCTACCTCCAGCCTCCCACCACTTGCCAACCTCCCTCCCATCTCGGCCTCCCACTTATTTCTGGCCTCCCATGACTCAGCCTCTACCCACAGCCTCCCACCCCTTGTCAGCCTCCCACCCCTTCTCGGCCTCCCACCCCTCGGCCTCTACCCCATACTCCCACCCCTTGTCAGCCTCCCACACCTTGTCAGCCTCCCACCCCTCGGCCTCTACCCCCAGCCTCCCACACCTTCGAGGCCTCCCACCCATTTTCGACCTCCCACCCCTCGGCCTCTACTCTCAGCCTGTTAACCCTTCTAGGCCTCCCACCCGTTTTCGGCCTCCCACCCCTCGGCCTCTACCCCCAGCCTCCCACACCTCGTAGGCCTCCAACCCATTTTCGGCCTCCCACCCCTCGGCCTCTACTCTCAACCTCCCACACCTCGTAGGCCTCCCACCCATTTTCGGCCTCCCACCCCTCGGACTCTAGTCTCAGCCTCCCACCCCTTCTCGGCCTCCCACCACTTCTCAGCCTCCCACCCCTCCGCCTCTACCCAAGCCTCCCACCCCTTCTTGGCCCCCCACCCCTCGGCCTCTACCCCCAGCCTCCCACTCCTTGCCAGCCTCCCACCACTTCTCGGCCTCCCACCCCTCAGCCTCTACCCCCAGCCTCCCACACCTCGTAGGCCTCCCACCCATTTTCGGCCTCCCACCCCTCGGCCTCTACTCTCAGCCTCCCACCACTTCTAGGCCTCCCACTCCTTGCCAGCCTCCCAACACTTCTTGGCCTCCCATCCCTCGGTCTCTACCCCCAGCCTCCCACTCCTTGCCAGCCTCCCACCACTTCTCGGACTCCCACCCCTCGGCCTCTACCCCCAGCCTCCCACACCTTGTCAGCCTCCCACACCTTCTGGGCCTCCCACCCCTCGGCCTCTACCCCCAGCCTCCCACACCTTGTCAGCCTCCCACCCCTTCTGGGCCTCCCACACCTCGGCCTCTACCCCCAGCCTCCCACACCTCGTAGGCCTCCCACCCATTTTCGGCCTCCCACCACTCGGCCTCTACTCTCAGCCTCCCACCCCTTCTCAGCCTCCCACCCCTTCTCGACCTCCCACCCCTCAGCCTCTATTCTCAGCCTCCCAACCCTTCTAGACCTCCCACCCCTTCTCAGCCTCCCACCCCTCGGCCTCTACCCCCAGCCTCCCACCCCTTGCCAGCCTCCCACCCCTTCTCAGCCTCCCACACCTCGGCCTCTACTCTCAGCTTCCCAACCCTTCTAGGCCTCCCACCCCTTCTCAGCCTCCCACCCCTCGGCCTCTAACCCCAGCCTCCCACCACTTGCCAACCTCCCTCCCATCTCGGCCTCCCACCCATTTCTGGCCTCCCATGACTCAGCCTCTACCCCCAGCCTCCCACTCCTTGCCAGCCTCCCACCCCTTCTCAGCCTCCCACCCCTCGGCCTCTACTCTCAGCTTCCCAACCCTTCTAGGCCTCCCACCACTTGCCAGTCTCCCACCCCTTCTCGGCCTCCCACCACTTGCCAGCCTCCCACCCCTCGGCCTCTACCCCCAGCCTCCCACCCATTCTCAGCCTCCCACCCCTTCTGAGTCTCCCACACCTCGGCCTCTACTCCCAGCCTCCCACACCTCGTAGGCCTCCCACCCATTTTTTGGCCTCCCACACCTCGGACTCTACTCTCAGCCTCCCACCCCTTCTCGGCCTCCCACCCCTTCTCGGCCTTCCACCCCTCGGCCTCTACCCCCAGCCTCCCAACCCTTCTAGACCTCCCACCCCTTCTCAGTCTATCACCCCTCGGCCTCTAACCCCAGCCTCCCACCCCTTCTCGCCTCCCACCACTTCTCGGCCTCCCACCACTCGGCCTCTACCCCAATCCTCCCACACCTTCTGAGACTCCTACCCCCTCACCTCTACCCCAGCCACATCCCTCACACCATGCTAGGCCTCCAAGTCCACACTTCTCGGGACGTCCCACCCCCTCGGCCTCTACTCTCAGCGTCCCACCCCTTCTGGGCCTCCCACCACTTCCCAGCCTCCCACCCCTTCTCGGCCTCCCACCCCTCGGCCTCTACCCCCAGCCTCCCACACCTCCTAGGCCTCCCACCCATTTTTGGCCTCCCACTCCTCGGCCTCTACTCTCAGCCTCCCAACCTTCTAGGCCTCCCAACAGTTTTCGGCCTCCCACCCCTCGGCCTCTACCCCCAGCCTCCCACTCCTTGCTAGCCTCCCACCACTTCTCGGACTCCCACACCTCGGCCTCTACCCCCAGCCTCCCACCCCTTCTAGGCCTCCCACCCCTTTCTGGCCTCCCACCCCTCGGCCTCTACTCTCAGCCTCCCACCCCTTCTCGGCCTCCCACCCCTTCTCAGCCTCCCACCCCTCGGCCTCTACCCAAGCCTCCCACATCTTCTTGGCCTCCCACCCCTCGGCCTCTACCCCCAGCCTCCCACTCCTTGCCAGCCTCCCACCACTTCTCGGCCTCCCACCCCTCGGCCTCTACCCCCAGCCTCCCACACCTCGTAGGCCTCCCACCCATTTTCGGCCTCCCACCCCTCGGCCTCTACTCTCAGCCTCCCACCCCTTCTAGGCCTCCCACCACTTGCCAGTCTCCCACCCCTTCTCGGCCTCACACCCCTTCTCGGCCTCCCACCCCTCGGCCTCTACCCCCAGCCTCCCACTCCTTGCCAGCCTCCCACCACTTCTTGGCCTCCCATCCCTCGGCCTCTACCCCCAGCCTCCCACCCCTTGTCAGCCTCCCACCACTTCTCGGCATCCCACCCCTTGGCCTCTACCCCCAGCCTCCCACCCCTTCTCAGCCTCCCACCCCTTCTGAGCCTCCCACAACTCGGCCTCTACTCCCAGCCTCCCACACCTCGTAGGCCTCCCACCCATTTTTGGCCTCCCACACCTCGGACACTCTAGCGCTCACCTCCCACCCCTTCTCTCGGCCTCCCACCCCTCGGCCTCTACCCCCAGCCCGCCCCACTCCTTGCCAGCCTCCCAAACCCTTTTCGGCCTCCCCAACCGCCTCGCCTCATACTCTCAGCTCCCAAACTCTAAGACCTCCACCCCTTCTCAGCCTATCACCCTCGGGCCTCTACCCCAAGCCTCCACCCTTCTCAGCCTCCCACCCCTTCTGGGCCTCCCACCACTTCCCAGCCTCCCACCCCTTCTCGGCCTCCCACCCCTCGGCCTCTACCCCCAGCCTCCCACACCTCCTAGGCCTCCCACCCATTTTTGGCCTCCCACTCCTCGGCCTCTACTCTCAGCCTCCCAACCCTTCTAGGCCTCCCAACAGTTTTCGGCCTCCCACCCCTCGGCCTCTACCCCCAGCCTCCCACACCTTGCCAGCCTCCCACCACTTCTCGGACTCCCACCCCTCGGCCTCTACCCCCAGCCTCCCACACCTTGTCAGCCTCCCACCCCTTCTGGGCCTCCCACCCCTCGGCCTCTACCCCCAGCCTCCCACACCTCGTAGGCCTCCCAACCATTTTCGGCCACCCACCTCTCGGCCTCTACTCTCAGCGTCCCACCCCTTCTCGGCCTCCCACCCAATCTCGGCCTCCCACCCCTCGGCCTCTACCCCCAACCTCCCACTCCTTGCCAGCCTCCCACCACTTCTTGGCCTCCCACCCCTCGGACCTCTACCCCCAGCCTCCCACACCTTGTCAGCCTCCAACCACTTCTCGGCCTCCCACACCTCGGACTCTACTCTCAGCCTCCCACCCCTTCTAGGCCTCCCACCACTTGCCAGTCTCCCACCCCATCTCGGCCTCCCACCCCTTCTCGGCCTCCCACCCCTCGGCCTCTACCCCCAGCCTCCCACACCTCCTAGGCCTCCCACCTATTTTTGGCCTCCCACCCCTCGGCCTCTACTCTCAGCCTCCTAACCCTTCTAGATCTCCCACCCCTTCTCAGCCTACCACGCCTCGGCCTCTACCCCCAGCCTCCCACCCCTTGCCAGCCTCCCACCACTTCTCAGCCTCCGACATCTCGGCCTCTACCCCAAGCCTCCCACACCTTCTGAGTCTCCTACACGTCAGCCTATGCCCGCAGCATCCCACACCTCCTAGGCCTCCCACCCATTTTTGGCCTCCCACCCCTCGGCCTCTACTCTCAGCCTCCCAACCCTTCTAGGCCTCCCACCCCTTCTCAGCCTCCCACCCCTTCTAGGCCTCCCACCACTTGCCAGTCTCCCACCCCTTCTCGGCCTCCCACCACTTCTCGGCCTCCCACCCCTCGGCCTCTACCCCCAGCCTCCCACACCTTGTCAGCCTCCCACCCCTTTTGGGCCTCCCACCCCTCGGCCTCTACCCCCAGCCTCCCACACCTCGTAGGCCTCCCAAACATTTTCGGCCACCCACCTCTTCTAGGCATCTACTATAGCGTCCCACCCCTTCTCGGCTCCCACAAATTCTCGCCTCCAAACCCTCGGGCCTCTACCCCCAACCTCCCCCACTCCTTGCCAGCTCCCACCCCTTCTGGCTCCAACCCCTCGGCCTCTACCCCCAGCTCCCAACCCTTGTCAAGCCTCCAACCACTCTCGGACCTCACACACCTCAGACTCTACCCCTAAGCCTCCCACAACTCGTTAGGCCTCCCACCCATTTTCGGCCTCCCACCCTCGGCAATTACTCTAAGCCTCCCACCCCTCTAGGCCTCCCACAATTTCAGTCTCCCACCCTTCTCGGCCTCCACCCAATACTCGGCCCTCCCACCCCTCGGGACTCTACCACCAGCCTCCCACACCTCCTAGGCCTCCCACCTATTTTTGGCCTCCCACACTCGGACTCTACTCTCAGCCCTCCCCAACCTTCTAGACCTCCCACCCCTTCTCAGCCTACCACGCCTCGGCCTCTACCCCCAGCCTCCCACCCCTTGCCAGCCTCCCACCACTTCTCAGCCTCCCACCCCTCGGCCTCTACGCCAAGCCTCCCACACCTTCTGAGTCTCCTACACGTCAGCCTCTGCCCGCAGCATCCCACACCTCCTAGGCCTCCCACCCATTTTTGGCCTCCCACCCCTCAGCCTCTACTCTCAGCCTCCCAACCCTTCTAGGCCTCCCACCAGTTTTCGGATTCCACCCCTCGGCCTCTACCCCCAGCCTCCCACCCCTTCTCAGCCTCCCACCACTTTCTAGCCTCCCACCCCTCGGCCTCTACCCCCAGCCTCCCACTCCTTGCCTGCCTCCCACCCCTTCTCGGCCTCCCACCCCTCGGCCTCTACCCCCAACCTCCCACACCTTGTCAGCCTCCCACCCCTTCTGGGCCTCCCACCCCTCGGCCTCCACCCCCAGCCTCCCAATCCTTGCCAGCCTCCCACCCCTATCGCCTCCCACCCCTCCGGCCTCATACTCCTCCAGCCCTCCCAACCCTTCTAGACCTCCCATCCTTCTCAGCATATCACCCCTCGGCCTCTACCCCAAGCCTCCCAACCTTCCTCGGCCTCCAAACATTCCTCGGCCTACCCCCCTCGGCCTCTACCCCAAGCCCTCCCAAACCTCTGAGACTCCTACCCCTCAGCCGCTACCTCAGCAGCACCCTCAACCTAGGCTCCTCCCACCTTCTTCGGCGGCCCGCCCAACCCTCGGTCTCCTACTCTCAAGCCGTCCCACCCCTTCTGGGCCTACCCACCACTTGCCAGCCTCCCCCCCCTTCTCGGCCTCCATACCATCGTCCTCTAACCCCCAGCCTCCCACACCTCCGAGGCCTCCCACCATTTTTGGCCTCTCCCATCTCCTCAGGCCTCTACTCTCAGCCTCACCGCAAACCCTTCCTAGCACGCCCACAGTTTTCGGGCGGCCTCCCACCCCTCTGCCCTCTACCCCCAGCGTCCCACACCTTGCCAGCCTCCCACCACTTCTCGGACTCCCACCCCTCGGCCTCTACCCCCAGCCTCCCACCCCTTCTCAGCCTCCCACCACTTCTGGGCCTCCCAGACCTCGGCCTCTACCCCCAGCCTCCCACCCCTTGTCAGCCTCCCACCCCTTCTCGGCCTCCCACCCCTTGGCCTCTACTCCCAGCCTCCCACACCTCGTAGGCCTCCCACCCATTTTTGGCCTCCCACACCTCGGACTCTACTCTCAGCCTCCCACCCCTTCTCGGCCTCCCACCCCTTCTCGACCTCCCACCCCTCGGCCTCTACCCCCAGCCTCCCACTCCTTGCCAGCCTCCCAACCCTTATCGGCCACCCACCTCTCGGCCTCTACTCTCAGCCTCCCAACCCTTCTAGACCTCCCAACCCTTCTAGACCTCCCACCCCTTCTCAGCCTCCCACCCCTCGGCCTCTACCCCCCGCCTCCCACCACTTGCCAACCTCCCTCCCATCTCGGCCTCCCACCCATTTCTGGCCTCCCATGACTCAGCCTCTACCCACAGCCTCCCACCCCTTGTCAGCCTCCCACCCCTTCTCGGCCTCCCACCCCTCGGCCTCTACCCCATACTCCCACCCGTTGTCAGCCTCCCACACCTTGTCAGCCTCCCACCCCTCGGCCTCTACCCCCAGCCTCCCACACCTTCGAGGCCTCCCACCCATTTTCGACCTCCCACCCCTCGGCCTCTACTCTCAGCCTGCCAAACCTTCTAGGCCTCCCACCCGTTTTCGGCCTCCCACCCCTCGGCCTCTACTCTCACCCTCCCACCCCTTCACGGCCTCCCACCCCTTATCGGCCTCCCACCCCTCGGCCTCTACCCCCAGCCTCCCACTCCTTGCCAGCCTCCCACCCTTTCTCGGCCTCTCACACCTCGGACTCTACCCCAAGCCTCCAACCGCCTCTAGGCCTCCCACCTCTTGCCAGCCTCCCACCCCTTCTCAGCCTCCCACCCCTCGGCCTCTAGCCCCAGCCTCCCACACCTTCTCGGCCTCCAACCCTCGGCCTCTACCCCCAGCCTCCCACACCTCGTAGGCCTCCCACCCATTTTCGGCCTCCCACCCCTCGGCCTCTACCCCCAGCCTCCCACTCCTTGCCAGCCTCCCACCACTTCTCGGCCTCCCACCCCTCGGCCTCTACTCTCAGCCTCCCAGCCCTTCTCGGCCTCCCACCCCTTCTCAGCCTCCCACCCCTCCGCCTCTACCCAAGCCTCCCACCCCTTCTTGGCCTCCCACCCCTCGGCCTCTACCCCCAGCCTCCCACTCCTTGCCAGCCTCCCACCACTTCTCGGCCTCCCACCCCTCGGCCTCTACCCCCAGCCTCCCACACCTCGTAGGCCTCCCACCCATTTTCGGCCTCCCACCCCTCGGCCTCTACTCTCACCCTCCCACCCCTTCTCGGCCTCCCACCCCTTCTCGGCCTCCCACCCCTCGGCCTCTACCCCAGCCTCCCACTCCTTGCCAGCCTCCCACCACTTCTTGGCCTCCCATCCCTCGGCCTCTACCCCCAGCCTCCCACCCCTTGTCAGCCTCCCACCACTTCTCGGCCTCCCACTCCTTGGCCTCTACCCCCAGCCTCCCACCCCTTCTCAGCCTCCCACCCCTTCTCAGCCTCCCACAACTCGGCCTCTACTCCCAGCCTCCCACACCTCGTAGGCCTCCCACCCCTTCTTGGCCTCCCACCCCTCGGCCTCTACCCCCAGCCTGCCACTCCTTGCCAGTCTCCCACCCCTTCTCGGACTCTCACACCTCGGACTCTACCCCAAGCCTCCAACCCCTTCTAGGCCTCCCACCACTTTCCAGCCTCCCACCCCTTCTCAGCCTCCCACCCCTCGGCCTCTAGCCCCAGCCTCCCACACCTTCTCGGCCTCCAACCCTCGGCCTCTACCCCCAGCCTCCCACACCTCGTAGGCCTCCCACCCATTTTCGGCCTCCCACCCCTCGGCCTCTACTCTCAGCCTCCCACCCCTTCTCGGCCTCCCACCCCTTCTCAGCCTCCCACCCCTCCGCCTCTACCCAAGCCTCCCACCCCTTCTTGGCCTCCCACCCCTCGGCCTCTACCCCCAGCCTCCCACTCCTTGCCAGCCTCCCACCACTTCTCGGCCTCCCACCCCTCGGCCTCTACCCCCAGCCTCCCACACATATAGGCCTCCAACCCATTTTCGGCCTCCCACACCTCGGCCTCTACTCTCACCCTCCCACCCCTTCTCGGCCTCCCACCACTTGCCAGTCTCCCACCCCTTCTCGGCCTCACACCCCTTCTCGGCCTCCCACCCCTCGGCCTCTACCCCCAGCCTCCCACTCCTTGCCAGCCTCCCACCACTTCTTGGCCTCCCATCCCTCGGCCTCTACCCCCAGCCTCCTACCCCTTGTCAGCCTCCCACCACTTCTCGGCCTCCCACAACTCGGCCTCTACTCCCAGCCTCCCACACCTCGTAGGCCTCCCACCCATTTTTGGCCTCCCACACCTCGGACTCTACTCTCAGCCTCCCACCCCTTCTCAGCCTCCCACCCCTTCTCGGCCTCCCACCCCTCGGCCTCTACCCCCAGCCTCCCAATCCTTGCCAGCCTCCCACCCCTTATCGGCCTCCCACCCCTCGGCCTCTACTCTCAGCCTCCCAACCCTTCTAGACCTCCCATCCCTTCTCAGCCTATCACCCCTCGGCCTCTACCCCAAGCCTCCCACCCCTTCTCGGCCTCCCACCACTTCTCGGCCTCCCATCCCTCGGCCTCTACCCCAATCCTCCCACACCTTCTGAGACTCCTACCCCTCAGCCTCTACCTCAGCAGCATCCCTCACCATCTAGGCCTCCTACCCCTTTTCGGCCTCCCACCCCTCGGCCTCTACTCTCAGCGTCCCACCCCTTCTGGGCCTCCCACCACTTGCCAGCGTCCCACCCCTTCTCGGCCTCCCACCCCTCGGCCTCTACCCCCAGCCTCCCACACCTCCTAGGCCTCCCACCCATTTTTGGCCTCCCACTCCTCGGCCTCTACTCTCAGCC
Organism: Bucorvus abyssinicus; assembly: GCA_009769605.1. Taxonomy (NCBI): domain Eukaryota; kingdom Metazoa; phylum Chordata; class Aves; order Bucerotiformes; family Bucorvidae; genus Bucorvus; species Bucorvus abyssinicus. Next base: position 3,675,467 of record CM020055.1, on the reverse strand, counting down.
TCCCAACCCTTCTACAACTCCCAACAGTTTTCGGCCTCCCACCCCTCGGCCTCTACCCCCAGCCTCCCACACCTTGCCAGCCTCCCACCACTTCTCGGACTCCCACTCCTCGGCCTCTACCCCCAGCCTCCCACCCCTTCTCAGCCTCCCACCACTTCTGGGCCTCCCAGACCTCGGCCTCTACCCCCAGCCTCCCACACCTCGTAGGCCTCCCACCCATTTTCGGCCTCCCACCCCTCGGCCTCTACTCTCAGCCTGCCAAACCTTCTAGGCCTCCCACCCGTTTTCGGCCTCCCACCCCTCGGCCTCTACCCCCAGCCTCCCACACCTCGTAGGCCTCCAACCCATTTTCGGCCTCCCACACCTCGGCCTCTACTCTCACCCTCCCACCCCTTCTCGGCCTCCCACCCCTTCTCGGCCTCCCACCCCTCGGCCTCTACCCCCAGCGTCCCACACATTTAGGCCTCCAACCCATTTTCGGCCTCTCACACCTCGACCTCTACTCTCACCCTCCCACCCCTTCTCGGCCTCCCACCCCTCGGCCTCTACCCCCAGCCTCCCACTCCTTGCCAGCCTCCCACCCCTTCTCGGCCTCTCACACCTCGACCTCTACCCCAAGCCTCCAACCCCTTCTAGGCCTCCCACCTCTTGCCAGCCTCCCACCCCTTCTCAGCCTCCCACCCGTCGGCCTCTACCCCCAGCCTCCCACACCTCGTAGGCCTCCCACCCATTTTTGGCCTCCCACACCTCGGACTCTACTCTCAGCCTCCCACCCCTTCTCGGCCTCCCACCCCTTCTCGGCCTCCCACCCCTCGGCCTCTACCCCCAGCCTCCCACTCCTTGCCAGCCTCCCACCCCTTATCGGCCTCCCACCCCTCGGCCTCTACTCTCAGCCTCCCAACCCTTCTAGACCTCCCACCCCTTCTCAGCCTATCACCCCTCGGCCTCTACCCCAAGCCTCCCACCCCTTCTCGGCCTCCCACCACTTCTCGGCCTCCCACCCCTCGGCCTCTACCCCAAGCCTCCCACACCTTCTGAGACTCCTACCCCTCAGCCTCTACCCCAGCAGCATCCCTCACCATCTAGGCCTCCTACCCCTTTTCGGCCTCCCACCCCTCGGCCTCTACTCTCAGCGTCCCACCCCTTCTGGGTCTCCCACCACTTGCTAGCGTCCCACCCCTTCTCGGCCTCCCACCCCTCGGCCTCTACCCCCAGCCTCCCACACCTCCTAGGCCTCCCACCCATTTTTGGCCTCCCACTCCTCGGCCTCTACTCTCAGCCTCCCAACCCTTCTACAACTCCCAACAGTTTTCGGCCTCCCACCCCTCGGCGTCTACCCCCAGCCTCCCACCCCTTGCCAGCCTCCCACCACTTCTCGGCCTCCCACCCCTCGGCCTCTACCCCCAACCTCCCACTCCTTGCCAGCCTCCCACTCCTTCTTGGCCTCCCACCCCTCGGCCTCTACCCCCAGCCTCCCACACCTCGTAGGCCTCCCAACCATTTTCGGCCACCCACCTCTCGGCCTCTACTCTCAGCGTCCCACCCCTTCTCGGCCTCCCACCCATTCTCGGCCTCCCGCCCCTCGGCCTCTACCCCCAGCCTCCCACTCCTTGCCAGCCTCCCACCACTTCTTGGCCTCCCATCCCTCGGCCTCTACCCCCAGCCTCCCACCCCTTGTCAGCCTCCCACCACTTCTCGGCCTCCCACAACTCGGCCTCTACTCCCAGCCTCCCACACCTCGTAGGCCTCCCACCCATTTTTGGCCTCCCACACCTCGGACTCTACTCTCAGCCTCCCACCCCTTCTCGGCCTCCCAGACCTTCTCGGCCTCCCACCCCTCGGCCTCTACCCCCAGCCTCCCAATCCTTGCCAGCCTCCCACCCCTTATTGGCCTCCCACCCCTCGGCCTCTACTCTCAGCCTCCCAACCCTTCTAGACCTCCCATCCCTTCTCAGCCTATCACCCCTCGGCCTCTACCCCAAGCCTCCCACCCCTTCTCGGCCTCCCACCACTTCTCGGCCTCCCACCCCTCGGCCTCTACCCCAAGCCTCCCACACCTTCTGAGACTCCTACCCCTCAGCCTCTACCCCAGCAGCATCCCTCACCATCTAGGCCTCCTACCCCTTTTCGGCCTCCCACCCCTCGGCCTCTACTCTCAGCGTCCCACCCCTTCTGGGCCTCCCACCACTTGCCAGCCTCCCACCCCTTCTCGGTCTCCCACCCCTTCTCAGCCTCCCACCTCTCGGCCTCTACTCTCAGCCTCCCACCCCTTCTCGGCCTCCCACCACTTGCCAGCCTCCCACACCTTCTCGGCCTCCCAACCCTTCTTGGTCTCCCACCCCTCGGCCTCTACCCCCAGCCTCCCACCCCTTGTTAGCCTCCCACCCCTTCTCGGCCTCCCACGCCTCGGCCTCTACACCGAGCCTCCCACACCTCGTAGGCCTCCCACCCATTTTCGACCTCCCACCCCTCGGCCTCTAGCCCCAGCCTCCCAACCCTTCTAGGCCTCCCACCACTTGCCAGTCTCCCACACCTTCTCGGCCTCCCACCCCTTCTCGGCCTCCCACCCCTTCTCGGCCTCTACCACCAGCCTCCCACTACTTCCCAGCCTCCCACCACTTCTCGGCCTCCCACCCCTCGGCCTCTACCCCCAGCCTCCCACCCCTTGTCAACCTCCCACCCCTTCTGGGCCTCCCACCCCTCGGCCTCTACCCCCAGCCTCCCACACCTCGTAGGCCTCCCACCCATTTTCGGCCTCCCACCCCTCGGCCTCTACTCTCAGCCTCCCACCCCTTCTCGGCCTCCCACCCCTTCTCAGCCTCCCACCCCTCGGCCTCTACCCTGAGCCTCCCACCCCTTCTGGGTCTTCCACCTCTTGTCGACAATGGATGGGAGGCTGGCAAGTGGTGGGAGGCCCAGCAGGGGTGTTAGGCAGCCGCCGGAGCTGCTGGGTACTCTCAGGGTTTCGGGTCTCCAAGGGGGGAGGTGGGTGAGGGGGTGGCCCGTGCCCGTCCCTCGCAGCGTTGCTTTAAACCCCAGATGCGGTGTTTGTCCAGAAACACAACTTACCGACAGACAAAGTGTTTGAGCCCCATACCCCAGCCCTCGCCCACCAGCGTCCCCGTCGGCGGGATGGAGGGGTCACCAGAGTGGTTTGGGTACATGGTGGGGCACGCTGGGGTTCGGGATGGGTCTTGGGGGTGGCAAGGGAGGAGATTGCAGGGGCTGCGCTGCAGCACCCCGAGCCCTCCTCCCTCCCAGCCCTTGGCTCGGCTTGGCCCCTCTGCTGCTGCGGGACCTGGCTCCCTGCCCCAGCTCCCCAGGGCTGCCACCCCTGCCCGCTCCCTACAGGACCCCACCTCTGTCCGGTGTTGCCCTCTGGCCCCTGCAAAGCCCTGGTGAGCGATGGAGGGAGATGCCACCCTGCAGCTCCGCGTCTTCGACCTCAACTGCTGGTGTGTCCAGGGTTCACCGGGTGGGAATGGGGACACCCGCCCCTGGAGAGGGGTCTCACCTTGGCATCACCTTTGTGTCCTCTTTGTTTTGGGCTCACCCCACTCTCCCAGCCCCGGAGGGTCACAAGGCACTCGGCTGAGCAGTGTCCCTCATCCCCGCCATGTCTGGTCCCTCCAAAAAGGGCCCCCCATTCGCACCCCCACCAGGGGTGAGCTGCTTCGACCCTGCAGGCGGGAACAGCTGCCCCCAAACAGCCACCTCCTGCTAGTCCCCATGTACCCTCCCATCTGCCCCAGTCTGCATCCTGCCCATGCCGGTACTGGAGCCCTCGCTCCCGTGTTTTGGTTCCCAGACTCCATCATCCCCCCCAAGCTGTGACCGTCACCCCACCCCGGCAGGGCCATCCGCTACCTGAGCAAGCGGCGGCAGGAGCGCATCGGCCTCATCGGGGACACGCTGCGCAGGGAGGGCTTCGACCTGGTGCTTCTCCAGGAGGTGAGGGCAGCCTGTGAGATGAGCGTGTCCGTTCTTGGCCCAAGATCTGAGTATGCCCGTTCTCAGGCCATGACATGAGTGTGCCTGTTCTCAGCACATGACATGAGTGTGCCTGTTCTCAGCACATGACATGAGTGCTCCCATTCTCAGCCCGTCTCACTGTTCTCCAGGTGTGGAGCGAGCAGGACTACAGTGACCTGAAGGCAAAGCTGGGAGGCTGCTACCCCTTCTCCCATTACTTCCGCAGGTGCGAGGGGCCAGGCCAGACCCCCTCCGCCCCCCGGGGCCGTCCATGGGGTGGTGGCAGGGCTGTGCCGCGTCCTCGGTGTTTGCCATGCGGAGAGCCTGGTGTGGGTGCTGTAGGTCACCTCTGCCACCCCATGCTTGGGGAGTGGGATGCTCACAGGAGCACGCTGGGATCCAGGCGTCCAGGGAGCCCCCTTGGCTCAGGGCTGGGGGGAGGCGCAGGTTGGGGGGACCACACATCCTCACTGTGCTTTTCCCCTCCTGCAGCGGGGTCATCAGCAGTGGCCTCTGCGTCTTCTCCAGGTTCCCCATCCTGGACACTTTCCTCTACCAGTACTCGCTGAACGGGTACCCCTACATGGTGAGCGGGGCGGGGGGACATGCGGCACCGTGGTGCCCGGTCCCACAGAGCCTTACCAGCCCCGACCTGCTCCCCTTCCCCTCCCGCAGCTCCAGCATGGGGACTGGTTTGGCGGCAAGTCCGTCGGCCTCGTCGTCACTAAGATCTCCGGGATTGTCTTCAATGTCTACGTCACCCACGTGAGCACCCCAGGGAAGGACCCGGCACAGGGGGGACGATGGGGAGGAGGACACGAATGGCTGGACCCCTTCGTCGGTGCTCCTTGCTTTCACCACTGCTCTGCATCATTTCTTCTGGGTCTCTGCAGTGGTTTAATGACATATTGCTCTGGAAGGGGACAGGGGTGGGCAGGAACCCACGACCTGGCCGTGTGGTGGGGTGAGCATCCCAGGCTGCCCCCAGGAAGGGTGAGATGAAGACAGAGGGGTCAGCCAGACCCCAGAGGGACTGTCTGGAGGGGCCGGGTGGGTTTGCAGGGGTCCTAGGAGCAGGGCGGGTGCTGGCATGGGGGTCACAGCCACTTTGCCCCTCTCTTCTTGCCAGCTGCATGCCGAGTACTGCCGGGAGAAGGACGCCTACCTGCCCCACCGCCTGGTACAAGCCTGGGAGCTGGCCCAGTTCATCCGGTGAGTGTCCCACAGCGTCCCCCCTCTGCGGGTTCTGGGGGCCTGCATGGTCACCCTTGCCCCTGGGGCTTGTACGTCAGAGAGCTCCCAGTTGCACCATTCCCAGACAGGAGCAAGGCTGGGGAGCACCAGGGGTTCCCAGTCGCCCCAGTCTGGCACAGGGCAGGGTTGGGAGGGGGCTTATCCATCCCCGTCCCCGCAGACACACCTCGAAGGCAGCCGATGTGGTGTTGCTGGGAGGGGACCTTAACACGCACCCCGAAGACGTGGGCATCCGGCTGCTGCGCGGCTGGGCAGGGCTGCGGGATGCCTTCAGCGAGGCCACGCGCTTTGAGGTGAGCGGTGGCGGGTGAGCAGGGTCCCGGGGCTCCCCGAGAGGCCCCCCACCCACCCAGGCGGTTGCTCTCAGGGCTGCGAGGATGGCTGCACCCTCATCCTCAAGAACTGCTTTACCGTCAAGGCAGAGCTGCTGCCCTTCCCACTGGGCATCCGCATTGACTACATCCTCTACAAGGTAACGGAGGGCCCTTGGTCACCGGCTCTGGGTGGCGGTGGGGAGGCACCGCTGTGACCCACCCCATCCCCTCGCCCAGGCCCTCTCTGGCTTCACGGTGAAGTGCAAAGAGCTGAGGACCACCACGGGGACAGCCCCGGGCATGGACATCCCCTTCTCGGACCACGAAGCCGTGATGGCAACGCTGCACATCCAGAGGCGGGGACAGGCTGCGGGTGCCACCCTCGGCACAGCTGGTAAGGTGGGGGGGTCCTGCCGGGGTCCCCCCGTGTGCTGCGGAGGCTGGTGGATGGACTGACGGAGTTGGAGGATGTTTTGGGGATGTTTCCTCTTGCTTAGGGCATCCCTTGGGGAGCTGCTTGCAGAGGGGGGCATGGACAGGGCAGAGCGGCAGGAATGGGGAGAAAAAGGGGGCGTGGGGGGTGCCACCCCACTGAGCCGCCCCTGTGCCCCCCCAGATCCGATGCTGGTGGACGTGGTGAGGGAGACGCGGACGGAGGTGGGCGTGGGGCTGCGGGCAGCGCAGCGGCAGCGTTACTCGGCGGGCAGGATGGCAGTGCTGGCCCTGCTGCTGCTGCTGCTCCAGGCTGTCGCCGCGCTGGGCACACTGGTGGGACTGGGCGCCGAGCAGCCCTTCCCCAAGCTCTCCTTCTCCCTGCTGGCCTTCTTCGCCATCGGCGTCCTCCTCTTCGCCACCGGCCTCTACCTCTTCCACACCATAGAGGTGAAGATGCTGCAGGGCACCGAGGAGCAGATGCGGATGGCACTGCGGGTGCTGCAGGAACGTCCCAGCGACGGCTGAGCTGGGGCCCTGGCTGTCCCACGATGTCACCCTCCCCAGCCCCTTCTGGTCCCTTTTTCTAGCCGACTTCTGATTTTAGGCGAGCAGCGCTGCGGCCGGCTCGGTAGCGCGGGTTTGACAGCCACCTCTTGGGGTGAAATTCAGATTTTTGGGGCAGATTCGTGGCATTGGCCCCTGTGGAAACCACCAGGGAGGTGGATTTTAATTGCTGGGGTTTTTTTAATACATTTTTTCTACCTGGAGCGAGCGTGGCCGGGAGGCTCGAGCGGCTCAAGAGGCTCAGCCTCCCCTTCCCCAGGGCAGCCTCGGGTGCTCCTGGTGCAAGCTGGCCACCAGATATGACTGCAGTAGAAAATAAAGATGGTGCTTCAGCCCTTGACGCCGGGTCGGGGAGGCTTTATTTGAAGGGAGGGGGGCTAGTACAAACAAAAGGTGGACGGGAGGGTTTGGGGAGGCACTGAAAGGAGCAGCAGGACGAGGGCTGAGTGTGGTGGGGTATCGCTAATGGAGGAGCCCGTGGCTGGGACCCCCGGGACCGACACGGCTGGGGCTGCCATAGGCACCATTCGGCTGCGGAGGCCACCCCGCAGCAGCCAGTGACCCCAGAAAGGCTGGAGAGGTCTGTGCAAAGGCCAGCGTGGCGTTGCCAAGCAGGAGAAACCCCAGAGGCACAAGGAGGACATGGCCACCGGCGTCCCTTATCCCCGGTGTCACACAGTGACGGCCCTGGGCACAATCCCCTCAGGGAGCTGCTGGAGAAAAAGCCCCTTCCCTGTCTCCAGAGCCTCATAGGGGCATTTCTGACCCTGGTTTCCTGCAGTGGCTGGGGACAGCGTGGACATGGCACCCAAAAGCAGCGCGGCAGAGTGGCAGGATCCGTCCAGTCTGGCTGTCGCCGGCTCCACTCGTAGAGCCAGATGTCCCAGAAGTGACAGATGTCCCTGGAAGAGCTGGATGTCCCAGGCTGGGATAGCTGTCCTGCGTTGGGATGGATGTCCCAGGCTGGGAAGGACATCCCAGGGTGGCTTCCAGAGGCCAATCCTGATGCTCCCCCTCCACATGTGGCATCTCCACTGTGACCTGCCTGTGGTGACCACGGTCACATCCGCGCTGCTGGGAGCAGAGCCCTTCGGGACACAGGGCTGGACGGGTGGCGATGAGCCACCGCTCCCCTCGGAGTCTGTCCTGAGTGTGGCTCGAGCACGAGGGGCTCTGACGGACAAAGCCCTCAGAGGGGTGATGGCTGTGGGACCTCCTGTGCCGAGCGAGACCCCCGCTGCCCTGTGGGGCTTCTTCCTTCCTGCTGCAGCCCCTGGGTTTCGTATCCCCCTGCAAATCCTGTTTTCAAGCAAGCACAAGGCAAAGGCAATCCAGCCAAGCATGGGGACCCCTCCTCTGCACCCCAGAGCTGGGGTGCTCCTCGGTGGCTCCCCACACAGGCATCCACCCAGCAGTGGGTCCAGCCCCTCCACGGCAGGTTTTGGCAAGCAGGGAGCTGGCTTTGCCGCAGCAGCTGCCTGGAGCAAGCTCAGGCATCACCACCTTCAGACGTAGCTCAGGGTGATGCTTGGCTGGGGGGGGGGACACATTGCTCGCCCCCTCCCCGGGAGGAACCGGGGGGTCCTGGGGCTGTGAGGATCAGGCCCGCAGCTCGCTGAGCCGCTTCTCCTCTTGGACGTGGATGAGGACATTGCGCTTGTTCACCACCTCCAGCAGCTGCCCCAAGATCTCCTTCTCGGCCACGCGATCCTCGGGCGTCTTCAGGGATTCTGTGGGAGCAGGGGGCTGGAGCAGGGTGGGGTGGGCCACAGCCCCGGCCCCGCTCCCCCCACCATGCGCTGGGACACCCCCAGCACCACCGGCGCTCACCCTCCATGTTCATGTAGCACCGGAGCTTCTGGTCGAGCTGCCACTGCTGCTCCTCCAGCTTCAGCTCCTGCACCCTGTGGGGGCGAAGGGGGGTGCTGGGTGATGGGCTCAGGGGGGGCTGGGGTGAGCCGAGCCCCCACAGCGACAGGGAAGCATCCCCCCAGGCCTTACGCGATCATGAGGTCCGACTCCTCGGACATCAGGCTGTTCTTCTTCTGGACCAGGTAGAGCAGCTGGTTCATCCACTGCGTCTTCTGGCCGGCTGAGGTGCCTGGGGGTTGGGGATGGTGTGAGTGGGGTGCAGACCCCTGGTCGTGGGGGTCACGGTGCCCCATCCACTCTGCCCTTACCGTCCTCATCCCGGAGTAACTTCTCCAGCTTGATGCCCTGCTGCTCAAGCTCCCGGAATGTCACCTCGATCTCCTCCAGCCGCCTCTGGATGGCCTGCGAGGGAAGGGCAGAGCTTGCCCGTGGGCCAGCACCTCCTGGCATGTGGCCACTGGCAGCAGGACAGAGGGGACAGGGGACAGCACTGCACTGGGGACCTGGGTCTACCCCGTGGGGCTACCTGGGCTTTGCAGAACCGCTTCGTCTGGGCGTCCCTGGCCCGGCGGTTCAGTGTGCGCTTCCAGGTGGGGTATTTCTCCTCTTCCTTCAGGTCCAGGTGCTGTAAAGGGACGGTGCCACGGGCAGGGGGTCAGTCCCTGCACCGGGCACCTCATGGCAGAGCCAGGCCTGATGCCTCTGTGAGAGGAGACACTTGCAAGAGCCCCAGCCACCGCCTTGGGCTGGTGGGGCCACCGCCCCTTGGGGAAAGCACTCACTGACAATGCCATGATGCCAAGGTCTATGCCTTCCTCCTTCTCCTCCTCCTCCTCTTCATCACTGTCACTCTCCTCCAAAGCTGCCCCAAGAAAAGAGCCATTATGGGCTGGTGCCTCATCAGCAAAATGTGGGGCACAGCAGGGTACTGGAGGGACCCAGAGCCCTCCTCGGCCAGAGACTCCAGTTTGTAGCCATGTACCTTCCTCCATGGCCATGTCCTCCTCCTCCTCCCAGGCATCCTGTCGCTTGCACAGGGCAGGGAGGGCTTCGGGCGCTGCTTGCAGCCGCAGACGAGCCGGCTTCGGTGGTGGCTCAGGCTCTGCTTCGCTGGTGAGGTTCAGTGTGGACAGACTGATCTTCTCCAGGGGCGTAAGGGTGATCTTCTTCCTGCCCCTGCTCTCCTCACCCTCCTCTGCCACCCCCTGGGGCAAAGCTCCAGGACCCTCCTCCTCCCTCGCATCCTCCTGGGGCTGCGCCAGCAGCTCGTGCTCCTCCGTGTCATCAGCATGCTCCACATCCTCCGCTGCCCCTCGCTCTCCCCCCAGCCGTGGGGCTGCTGGTGGGGGACGCAGGAGACTGGGTGCCTCCTCCATGGGGGACACAGACGGACTCCCAGCATCTGAGGGTGGGTGGGCGGCAGTGGCGTCCTGGGGCAGAGCCAGGGGTGGAGGGGTGATGCAGCACGGGGCTGTGCCCGAGCATCCCCCTCCACCTTCTGCCCTTCCTCCATCATCTATGAGGATATACAGTGACTTACCCCATCGGGCAGCGCCGGGGGCTCGTCCTGGGGCAGGTCCATGCCGGGTGGACTGGGGTAGTGAAGCGAGCAGTAAAAATGACCTGCGGCAGGGGACAACACCCAAACCTGTGTGACAACCTACAAGGTGGAGAAGCCTCATCCCGAGCATCCCCTCTCTCTCCCCAAACCCGCCTCACCGTCCTCCTCGTTGAAGGCGTAGTCGCCCAGGCGCAGGGTAGCCCCGCAGCGCCAGCACTGGAAGCAGCCGCGGTGGAAGAAGCGTCCCTCGGCGCTGGCTCGCTCCAGGATGTAGACGCGGCGGCCGCAGAAGTAGCAGGCGTCGCTGCTCTCCCCGCGGGCTGTTGGCTGCGGGAGAAGAGGACAGGCTGGGGGGACACCGAGGGGCTGACACCCACCCTGCCCCTGGGGCTTTGCCCAGGGGTTTGGGGGGCCCCTCTTGGAGGGGTGGGTCTGGGTGCTCGGGTTTGCTGGCACCGGTGAGGGAGTGGCAAGTCTTGGCTCTGGAAAACCAGTTGGGTCAGGAAACAGGCAGGGAGGAGCCGGGAGCCTGTGGGTGTTCTCTTGCGCAGCCCCGGTCGCAGCCCTTGGCTCAGCCCCACCAGCTGCTTGTGCCCCCCAAGCTCCCACCCACCCAGAGCTGGACCCCCCCACACCAGGGTGACACAAGGACCCACCTGCCCAGGATCCGTTGTCGTGGTTTGCGGCAGCTCATGGTCCCCATCCGGAGTGTCCCCGTCCAGCCCTGTGTCCAGCTACGAGAAACCCGAGGGGAGGGTGAGCCTCCCCTGCTCTCCTCGTCAGGTCGGCTGCACCCCCCCAGAGCAGACCCACCTCAGCATCCCTGCGGGTCCTCTTGGGCTCAGCATCCTTCTGGGCACTGTCCTGCGCATGCAAAGGGGGTGGCTAGGATGGTGGGGGGGGTGGGGGGGCATGGTTTTGGGGTGTCACGAGGGTCTGGGTGGGGTGTCCCTCACCTGGGAACGCTTGCGAGTCAGGCTTTTCTGCAGCTTGCTGAGGAAGAGGATGGCCCCTCGCGTGCCATGAGGAGATAGTGACTTCTTGCTGACCTCCTTTGCCTCTGCACAGACGGGACACGGCCATGCTGGTGGGACCTCCCCTACGAAGCAGGGGGCACCCAGCCAGCCCCAGTGGGGCTCAGGATGTGATAACTCCCCCAGAATCTCGTACCTGGAGAGGTCTTGAAAGCTTCATAAAACTGGCTGAGGTAGGTGATGAGCCCCAGGCGGTCGGGCTCTGCCATGGTGGCCATCTCAGTGCTAGAGAGGACGGGCTGGATGCCCAGCTCCTGCTCCGCCATGTCCAGCATCATCTGGTGGGTCTGGATGGGATCCTGGGGGTCCACAGAGTCAAAGTCTCTGTGGGGAGACACGGGTGCCATCAGGGTGGGCTCCGCAGGATGGGGGGTTCCAGGGGGGTCCCAGGCACTCACACCAGGTCGGGGCGGAAGCGGTTGACGAGGGCGCAGAGGGCCAAGCCGCTGGTCCAGGAGGTGGTGAAGTCGGTCACCTCCACGCCGTGGTACCCAGCCGTGCTGGCCTGGCACCAGCTCAGCAGCTCTTCGTAGGCATCTCCAGAGACCACTGGGGAGGCAGCAGACGTGTTCCCATCCTGAAGAGCTGGGGGACACCCCCCACAGCCCAGTCCTCCCTCCCAGAATCAGTGCTTTAGTGGGGAAGGGGTTCTACAGGAGTGATGCAAGAGCCCCCACCAGGCAACCACCCCCCCGCCAAGGCTCAATAAATGGGTTGATTAAAGCACCCATCAATATTTCGTGGCTCAGCATCAGTGTGAGCCAGAAGGAGGGGGACACCCCCCACCAAAGGCAGCCGAGGGGCTGCATCCCTATCGGGCCATGGGCAGCAGAAATGGAAACCAGTGCTGCCACTGGGACGGAAATGCAGCCACTGCTGGGAGCGATGGTCAGCTGGACACCGGCCAGGGCTCGAGAAAAGAAGGGTGGGGAGGAAAATCAGGGCAGGAGCTGCTGAGGAACAGGGGTCCTGTTGCTGGGGGGCCGGGGCAAGACTGGCTGCTCTTACCAGTGCTGAACCGGTTGTTGCTCTTCCTTTTGTGGTCCACCTCCACCATGCCCACGAGGTAGAGGTCCCGGACCTGCCGAAGGGGACATGCCAGTGGTGGGTCACCGCCCACACAGAGCCAGTAGCACTATTCAGGGAGCTGGCCCTGGCAAGGGGGACACCCGGACCCCCCCAGACCTCCCCAGCACCACCCACCTCCTCAATGGGCAATGCCTTAAATGCCCTGGGGACCAACAGCTTCAGCCTCTGTTCCTTTGGGAACACGGGACTGCGTAAGCTGGCATCACCCTGACCGCTGGGAAGGCTGGGCTGGACGGATGCCCCACAGCAGGACCTAGGCCGGGTACCTGGCTGGGTTTGATGGCCTGCAGGTTGATGTTGGGGTAGCGCGTGGCTGGGTCGATGCTGTACTGGTTGATGTTCTTGTTGGTGTTGTCCGGAGAGGTCTGCGAGAGATGCTGGTAGATGCTCTCCCTGGGTGAAAGGGACAGGGCTGGGCTCAGTGCCACCATCCTTGCCCAGGACTAGCCAGTGTGATGGGGACACTCACCTTTCGGCCAGCACCTCCAGCGGGGGGGTTCCAGCTGCCCAGCGCCGCACCATCCATGCCGCGTCGAAGGCGGCGAGGAAGCCCCTGGCCACACCGGTGCCCAGCGGCCAGAAGGGCTGTGAAGGGAAAGGCAGAGAGAGACGGAGCTGGAGCCGCGTGGCCGGTCGGGGCAGCTGGGAGGAGGCTGGGAGCTGCTGGGCTTGGCTGGGGATGAAAGCAGGGAGCGGCGGCGGGACGCACAGGGGGAGGACGGGTGGCTGTCTCCTCCTTGGTACAGCCGCATCTGGGTTGGAGCTGGGCTGCTCCTCCACCCTGAACCCACCCCAGGTCTCCAGTGTGGCTGGGGAAGGGGATAACCCAGCCAAAGCATCCCGCTACTGGGACCTGGGGATCTGCCCCAGGGCTGGGGAGCACTGGGCACTCAGGGCAAGAAGCGCTCAGGGAGAGGAAATCCACAACCAATGCGTCTTGCAGGGAAAGGGAAACTGAAGCCACAGTGGTGCTGCAAGAGGGACCCTCACCTCCACCAAGCAGTCGCCCACCAGCCCAAGGAGCAGACGAGCCCCATTGTGCTCCCGCACCAGCGCTGCGTTCTCCGAGCGCGTCATGCAGGTGAAGTCGAACATGTCAACGTCCGGCAGGTGCCGGTGGTTGAGGGCGAACTCCAGCTCAGGCAGGCGGTAGTTGGTGGAGAAGTTGGCAGCTTCTTTGGCATAGCTGAGGAGGGCGTCACGGTTGACGTTCTCCGGGGCCAGGAGGCTCTCGATGTCCGCTTTGTCCTGCGGGGATGGGGTGAAGCTGCAGGGATGAGGGAGGTGGTGGCTGCCTCCCGTCTGCGTGCAGCCAGCGCTGGGGTGAAGTTGTGCCACTGGCTTGGTGGCTGCAAACACCCCAAAAGGATTGTTCCCCCGGTGCAGGCAGCAGCTGCTTGAAGCTCCCACCATCCCAGGTTAAACCAGCACCCATGATTTGCACACCAGTCTCCAGGCACCCACTGCTGTGGGATCTGGGGGCCAGATCCTGCCCTCCTCACCTGGAGGATGACCCCCTTCTTGAGCAGGCTCTGCTTCTTGGCTGTCATGACGAAATAGTGAGTGTCATCCTTGTAGTACACGATGTTTTCCAGGTCGATGCCTGGTGATGGGGAAGGGGCTGAGCTGAGCCATGGGGCAGAGCCAGGGGGAGCCCCGCACTGGGCTCAGCCACCAAATGTCCCCTGCAAGGGGGTACCCTGTGGGGACATGCATCCCATCACACAGGGGACATCCCTGGGCTGAGCCTCCAGCTGCACCAGGAGGGGCCAGGGACCCCTGGCACCCCCGTGCTGGGGCCGGGACCACCGACCCGTTTTGTTGTAGAGGTTTTGGAAGAACTTCTGGTTGTAGATTCGGGCCACGCCGCTGATCTCGGCCACCTCCACCTCGGCCCGGCTGTGGCGGTTGATGAAGTTGGTGGTGATGCCGATGGCCAGCTTCCCCCGCGTCTCCTTCCGCTTGAACCCTGCGGGACAGCAGAGGCGTGAGCCCCCAGCTGGCCCCCCCATACCGGTCCCGGGGGTGCAGGGGACCCGCTGCTGTCACCTTCGGGGACAAATTTGCCGCCGCCGGCTGAGATGAGGACGTCGAACTCGTAGTGGCTGAGGGGAGAGGAGCCAGGCTGCAGCACAGCTCGCCAGCCTGCGGGGAGAGGGACGGTCACCAGCATGCTGGGTCTCAGCTGGGTCCTGCTTGGGGAGGGGGTAGATGGTTGCATCTCATCCCCTCCCCCAAAAAAATGGGCATGCCCCAGGCTAGCAGAAGGGACCAGGGGGCTCAGAGCAGCCCTGTCCTTGTCCCCACCTGCCCCACAGATCCCCACCTGCCCCACAGCTCCCCACCCGCTCCCACCTTACCCTGTTCCTCTGCCTTGCCCGTGGGGGGGGCGAGACCCTTGAACTGCACGTTGATGTGCACCTCCACCCCCAGGAGCAGAGCCACCTTCAGCAGGATCAGCTGGAGCTGCCGGATACCTGGGACAGCGGGGAGAGGGGGGTACTCAGGGCTGTGACCCCCATCCCTGGGCTTCCCACAGTGGGGGGACCCCGGAGGTGAAGAGCTTGGCCCCCCTGCCCACCCAAAACTCACTGATATGGTCCAGCGTGCCAGTGCAGAAGCGCCCATAAAACTTCTTGGCGCCCAGCGCCCGCAAGTCGTGGATGGTGAAGGGCCAGAGGTGCAGGACGTTGTTGCGGGAGAAGGAGTCCCGCTTCTCCAGCAGCACCACGCGGGCGCCCAGCAGTGCCAGCTCAATGGCTGCCCGCAGCCCGCAGGGCCCGGCCCCCACCACCAGGCACTGGAAGGGATGGATGGCATGAAGGGGATGGGCACCCATGAGCAGGATGAATCCCCAGGGAGCTCAGCACCGCCACAGGCAGCATCTCCTCCCCTTCCCAAGGGCAGCAGCTGGCCCTCCTCGCAATTCCCCTTTTCCCCTGGTTTGCCAGCGCTGCTTCTCCCTGCAAAATGGGGGGTCCTGTGGGGTGTCCTCCCCTCCCCAGCTGCCTGAACCTTTCACGGGGCAATGGCAGCAGTTAAGGTGCTCGGTGAGATAAGGCTGGCACGTCCCTGCCTGCTGCAGCTGGGAATGGGAGATTTCTCTGGGAATGGGGAGATGTCACCAGCAACGGGGAGATGTCACCAGCAACGGGGAGATGTCACCAGCAACGGGCTCAAGGACCCAGGTTTGACCTGCAGAGAGCTGGGGGGTGATGGGGCACCAGCAGTGGGGACACAAGCCATCAGCTCTGGGACAGGGGGTGAGAAATAGCGTCCCCCAGACCTACTGCACATCCTACCCTGGCATGCTCCCGTCCCCCAGAAAGGGCAAGGCAAGCCCTTTGCATGTCCCTCTGCCCCTTTGCAGCCCGCCATGGGGTGTCCCCAGTGTGGAGCAGCCAGGAGGAGGAAGGACGCTGCTGGCTAGGTGGCACCGAGGTGGCATCACACCACCGGGAGGGGATCATCCCTAGTTAACACCCTGTCCATTAAACCCCATCAACCTCCCTCCCATCACATCCCACATCCTCGTGGGGTGAGGACCAGGGTGCCCCAAGGGATGCCCTCACCCCAGGGACAAGGATGTGGGGCAAGGAGGGACCCAAACCCCACGCCCCGCATCCCCAGTACCTTGGTGCTGGCACAGGCTGTGGCCTGGTCATAGTCCTTGTGCCCAGCTTTCTTATCCAGCTTGTTCCACAGGGCCTTGGCACTCCAGTAGTTGAGGGCAGCCTTGAGGCCGTGGTAGAGCTGCAGCCCACTGCCCTGCAGCCCCAGCTGCTGGCACAGCTCCCCGAAGCAGCCCAGAACCTCCCGGCACTCCCCGGCACGCAGGAACCTCTCGAAGGTGGCATGGGCCAGGTTGCCCGGCTCGTCGGCCGGCACGCTCATCCCGCTTCACCCAGCAGCCTGGTGAGGGACGGCAGAGATAAGCGGGGAGAGGACCCTCCTGGACCCCCAGGCTCAAACCCATCCCATACTGGACCTGGGGGCTCGCGTGAGGATTCCCAGCTGGGGGTGTCCTTGGGTGACGGTGCCACCAAAACCGGGGCCCTTCCCGGCAATGGCTGGCTGCGCCCAGCGAGCCACGGTGTCACCCTGCTGCAGTGACGTCAGGGGAGAGGACGGGGAGGGCTGTGGTGGCAGCAAGCGGCTTCCTCCATACGTGTACCTGCAGCAGCGAGAGCAGAGCGCCTGTTTTGGAGCAAAGGCACCGCTTCCTTCCTCTTCACCCTTGGCCTCACTGGGGAGAGATGGGGAGGAGGGTCCTGGCTGTGGGTTCAAACTGCAGCCGCCCCAAAAGCGGCAAGACCCAGCGTTGGGGCAGAGGGGAGCAGGACTGGACCCGTCCTGCCAGCTTGGTTTTTACAAAAGCAGTGGGGTGCCTTCCCCCAACCCCCACCTCTGCCTCCGCCACCCCCGGAAGCGGATCGGCACAGAGGAAGCGCCGGTAAGGAACCCAAAAACACCACGAACAGCCCCATCATGCCACAGGAGGAGGGTGCAGTACTTCCCTCCGAGGGCACCCCAAGCCCCCCCCTGCCCCTGACACCTCCCAGGGGACCAGCGCTCCTGGCATCTGCCTCCCCTTCCTGGCACCAGCACCGTCCCATGCCACCCTCTGTCTTGCCAGCCCGAGCACGAAGCTTTGCCCCTTCCAGCTGTTGTCGCCAAACCCCAAGGCTCGGACAGCCTCTCCCAGCCCGGCAAAGCAGCCGGCAGAGACACGGCGCTGCCAAGGAGGAACTGGTGGAGAGGCTGGGGAAACCGGCGAGCTCCTACCTTTGAACCATCGCTCTTTGCCCTCTCGCCGCTCGCTGTTAACCGCAGGCAAGCGGCAGCACCCCGAAGGCGACAGCCGGCCCCATGGCAGGACGTGGGAGGGGGAAGGATGCCATGTCAGAGCCAAGCTGCCCTCGGTGGGGTGAGGGAAAGGAAGCGTTTAAGTCTGGGCTTAAATTTGGGCTGGAAAGGCCAAATTCTAGCTGGATTTCAAGTTTGGTCTCGCTCCAGCAGCTTCCAGACACCAGCGCAAGCTTTGCAAGGTCAGCTGGAGCCAGGGAGGATGCAAAGCACTTCTGCAGGTCACCTTCCCTCCCCAGCACCACAGCCAGGCAACCCCAGCCTTTTAACCTCTTCCTTCCTGGGCAGACACAAGGATAAAGCACCTAGCCGGGCTGGAGCGGGAGCTGGCACCTACTGGTCCCTAAAGCAGCAGCATGGGGGCAAAGGACACGGCCGATGCATTTGTGGCAGGGCTGCAAGGTGTGGGCACAGATTGCTGCTCTTCCCCCAAGTGTTGCCAACCCTCTGGCGCTGCCAGCAGGACAGAACGAGCCCAGGAAAACTGAGGCAGCATGACAAACCTCACCGGAGAGCGCAGGCATGCTGTGCCACCAGCCGTGCTGGCCGGGCTCCAGTGCCCCACGCTGCCCAGGCACGACGGGTTTTCCCCCGGGAGCTCACGTCACTGCGTGGGCGCCTGCCAAAGCCACCATGCAGCAGGCGCAGGGCGATGGGGCAAAGGCAGCTGCCTTCGCACTGGCTCCGAAAAAGAATCATCTCGAGGCCTTGATTACCACTGGACGCGGTGCTGGGAGGAGCACGTCACCCGGGAGAGCTTTGGCAGGGAGGCTCGGAGGAGACAGAACAAGCCTTGTGTTACACCGAGTTTCCTACGAAAACGATGCTCGTGCCGGCACAGCGTGTCCCCTTTGGCACTCTCAACCCCCCCAAAAACTGTAAGCAAGGACTGAACCCAGTTCCTGCAGGTTCGATGCAAACAAACAGCTTTCAGCCCACAAAGGCCAGTGCCGGCACAGGAGGGCACGGCGCTGAGCCGGGCTGCCTCTGGCTCCGCTCTCCCCGTAAACGCCTTTGCATTTGTTCCCTGAAAACTGCTCCTGTGAGACGGGGCAAGGAGGGGGGGCTGCAGCCAGCCCTGACTCAGCTCTGCTGGCTCTGGTTGGGGTGGCTGCAGAGGTGCCTCTGGGGCCATCACCCAGGACCGGCATATGTGGAGCGTCCCCGGAGCAGGGACACCCCATCCCACGTCGCAGGTCAGGGTGTCCCTTCACGGAGAGAAGCTGCCCCTTGGGAGATGGTGGGGGGAACCGCCCTGGGGGTGCTGGGCTGCTGGTGAGCGCATGTGTCTTCCAGGCACATGGAAATAGGGTGGGAAAGGACGCGGCTCCATCTGGAGCTAAGGAAAGCTGGGAGCATTTCCAGCAGCAGCAGATCCTCTTCCAGCTGAGCTCTCATCTCGCCACTGCGCCAGCTCCCAGCATGGACCAGGCTGCTCCAGCAGATCCAGCCTGGAGCCCCCGCACCGTGCTCCTAAGGTGGGCTGGACCCTGGGAAAGTCCTTCAGGGAGAGCCCCAAGGCCAGCGGGCAGCGTGGAGGGTTTGTTGTGGCTGCTCAACAGCTTGGCCAAAGACCCTGCTTTCCACTGGCCGAGCCGGGCTGGTGCTAGAAGGGGAGAAGGCGGCGGGTGCTGCTCTCCCGGTGTTACTGTGCCCAGGAGAAATGTCCCAGGCATGGGACCGGGTAGGGAGATGGCCTTGGCCGACCCCATGGAAACCTGCCCTAATTTGGCTGGGTTTGGATCCTTGGAGGGAAGGGAAGAATTTGTCAGCTCCGCTGCTTCGGGCTGGGGAGGTGGGTGTACAGGCACAGCCCCCCCTTAGCCAGCCCCCAGCGCCGAGCTGTGGAGAGGGTACAGAGAGGGGACAAACCTGCCAGAGGCTGGCAGCTGCCGGGACGGGCTGTCGCGGAGGAGGGGGTTCCCTTTCAAGGGTGCGTAAAGTCCCCCCAAGGAAGCACCTGTCAAAATCCTCCCGCGGAGGTGCAGGATCCGGCCTCGGCTCCTGCAGCTGCCGGCAGCAGAAGTGGACACTTCTCCAGGGCATTTTGGCGTTGCTCTTTGCAGGGAACCCCCAAGCCACAGCCTGGCCACGTCCCAGGGAGCCCTGGGCAGAGGCAGCACTGGGGATGGGGTAGCAAACCTGCCCCCCCTATTTTGGCTGCTCAGCTTAGCCCCCCTGCCCAGCACCAGCCCCACGGAGGGGAAGTGAGCATCTGCCTGCGGCCAAGCTTCGCATCCCACATCCTTCTTCTGCTTCTCTCTTCACAAGGAGAAGTGTCTTGGGGAGCGGAGGTGAACCCCGGGATCGGTTACCTGAATGTACCGGGGCCTTAACCCCCCCCAGGCACAGGGGAACGGGTCCCCCAGCCTCAGCCCCGCAGTGGGGCACAGCCCCGGACCCCCAGCGGGGGCTCACTCCTGGGGTGTCCACGGAGCATCCCCACCCCTGCAGCGGGTGGAGGGGTCGGGACAGGAGAAAGCGTTTAGCAAAACTCTTCCCACCTCATCCCATTCGGCACTGGGAGCACTGGTGGTACTGGGAATGGAGTCGAGCGGGAGGAGGCGGAGTGGGGGCTGCTCTCTTTTCCTTTGTCTCGGGGAGGGGGTAGCAGAGCCCAGGGGCTGGAGGGGAAAAAGCAGCCAGGGACGGGGAGGAGGGACCCAGCTGCCCCAGGGAGAGGCTTTGGGGAGGGGGCAGCCACCCCGCCCCCGAGCATCCCTGCTCAGCATCCCGGGGACACGCAGGACACGGGCAGGGCGGGGCTGAGCTCCGCCCCCAGCACCCCCCAAATAACCCCTCGGTTTTAACGACCCTTCCCCATCCCCAGCGTGCGGAGCCCGGAGCGATGCTCCCCGCATCCAGCGGCGGGGGGGGACACGGGGATGCGGGGGCCAGCAGAGCCCTCACCCGCCACCCCCCCCAGGGATGCTCTGCCCATCCCCCCCCCCCCCCCCCCAACTCACCTCCAGAGCCTCTCGGAAGGGGAAACTGAGGCACAGCCGCGGGGTGGGGAGGGGCCCAGGGCTGTTTGCAGGGCGACGGCGAGCAGGAAACGGGCTCCGGCTCCGCAAGCAGCTGCCGGCCGGCCCTCCCCAACCTTTCCCCTCCCCTCCCCTCCCCTCCCTCCCTCCCTCCCTCCCTCCCTCCCTTCCCCCACGGCCGCGGGGACCGGCCGTCCCGGCTGCTGGAGGGCGGTGCTGGAAGGGAGGGCGGGGGGCTCGAGGGGCGGCCCTCGGCTTTGTGCCGCTGCAAATGTTGCTGCAATTGGGGGTTGGTTTTTTTTTTTTACGGTGCTGGAGGCTGACACCCCCCCCACCCCGAGTGACAGCCCTGCCCGCCCCCCGCCGCGCCGGGGGGTCCCGGGGGCTGCACAGCGCCCGCCGGGGTTGTTTGGAGTTTTGGGGTAAGAACGCAGAGTTTTCGCAAACAAACCCAAAGTTTGGGGTGATGAAACCGAACTGCTTCGCTTTCCGCCCCGGCTGTAGCTGCTTCCTTCCCCCCGCCCCCTCCAGCCAGAAATAGGGACGGGGCGGGGGGGCTGCAGGCACGGGGGGGCTGCATGTACGGGGGGAGCCGCTCGCTGCCAGCCCCGGCCCCCCCCGCCGGTGTCCCAGCCCACCACAGCCCTCGGGGATGATGCTGCCACCTGGGTCCCCCCCCGGACCGGCCCCAGTGGGGTGCAGGTACCTTGGGGCAGAGGACGGAGCCGCCGGGGTCCCCGCGGGTCGCCGCTGGCCGGTGCTTTGGGGAGTGGGGGGGAGGTCCCGGCGAAGGGGCCGGCGGGCCGGTGGCGCACGGGGACACGGTGCCGTGGGGTGGGGACCGGTGACTCAGGGACACGGGGCGAGCCGGCACACGGGGCGGGGGCTGTGTCCGCCGCCGCTCCGGAGTCACCGGGGACGGGACCAGTGCCGGGGGCTGCGGCGAGCGGCGCCGGCCGGCCCAGCGCCTCCATCGCTCCCTGCCCGCAGCCCCCCGCCGGCCCCTTCCACGACCCGGTACCCTCCAGCAGCTCGGTGGGGTGTTCCGAGCCCCCCAAAGCCCCTGCCGGGCTGCTGGGTGCGGGCACGGCGGAGCCCACCCGCGTTCCGAGGAGCCAGGGCGGGACGCGGAAACGGGGCGAACGCGTCAGAGCGGGCGGTTTTCCGCGGCGCCGGAGCGGGTGGGTACAGCTCCCTCTGTTTGTGAGCCCTCTGTGCTGCCACGGGAGGTCGGACGCTGAGCCGCTCCTTCCAGCCCAGCGCCAGCCGCCGGGCAGCATCCAACGCGCCCCCCAGCAGCGGGGGTCCGGGCAGGGGCTGTGCCGGAGGGTGCCTGGCCAGCCCTGCGGGACACGGACTCTAACACAAACCCGGCGGTCGTGGGCAGCCGGTGCCTGTCCCAGCACGGGGGACATCCCCACGCCCCTCGGTGTGCTGAGAACAGGCAAACTCGCAGCATGGATGAGGGCTGCTGCAGCCTGCCGAGCCCTTCACGCCTGCGAGGAGGTGCCAACGAACCTTAGATCTACTACGGGATGTTCCCCTCCGCTTCAGCATTACCATGCCCCCAGTTTTCCTCCAATTTTATTATTCTAGGGGTTGTTGGTGTTCTATTGCACGGGGAAGGAGCAGCGATGGGGAGGGGGTGCCTCCCAGCTGCCTCCCCCTCCCCACTCCTGCTAGGCCTGCGGTGATGCTGCGGGCTGCAGCCGCTGCAGCTCCAGGACGCGGATGAGCAGGAGGAAGGCGATGCTCAGGAGAAGCAGCCAGAAGAAAAACCAGTAGTGCTGCGGGAAGAAGAGCCACGGCCGCCACAGCTCTGCTGGGGACTCCTTGGACCTGCAGAGAAGGCGACCGGGGACACTCGTCATCCAGGGAGGGAGAGCAAATCCCACCTCCCCCCCAGGTGGGGAGGAGGAGCAGGGTTAGCTCAACCTCAATCCTCACTGGCCCCCTTTTGCAAACTAAACAAGCCTGGGGGGGGGCACAGGTGACCTGCAGAGCATGGGGGAAACTGAGGCAGAGCAGGGTTGAACTGGGGCAGCCAAGCAACATCCCAGGCTTCCATCACCAAATGCCTCAGCCCGTTTCGCACATGCTGGTCACCGTGAGACCACCAAGAGGCCGGGGCAGGGGATGCTGGGCACACGCAGGGTGTTGCTCACGTCAGCCCAAGCTGCTCCGGCTCCTTGTCCCCTGCACTTGAGCCTCTGCCGTCCGCTGGCTCCCTGGTCACAGCGCTGCCCTGGGCCTGCGGCTCCAGCTTGCTCCTGGGGAAGGAGAGGACAGGGTGCTCTGCCACGTCCCGTGGGCCAGCGGCAGTTGGTGCTGTGGCCTCCCCGCCACTCGCTGCGGTTACCTCTGGGTGCTGGGCCGGCGCTGGGCCACCTCCCGCTCTGGCTCCCCGGCCAGGGCTGCTCGGCTGTCAGGGCTGGCACCTGGCTGGGCACCGAAGGTGGGAGGCATCAGTGGGGACCCAGACCCCCTCGGTCGCACCAAGCCTGGGGACACGGTCTGACAGCAGGGCACAGCTCCTGTCCGTCCCCTCTGCGCGTGTCCTTACCAAGAGCTGCTTGGGGATGACGGCGATGCTGACTCTGCGGCGGGCAGACCCCTGCAACGGAGGGGCTGGGGGTGAGCACCGTGCCGGCTGCCTCCCCGTGCTCCCCATCCCCTCCTTCCCCATCACCTCCCCAGCACCGGCAGGGGACACCGAGGAGGCGAAGGGACAGTGCCAGCACCCCACCGGCCCTGGCACTAAGGGAGGAAGCCAGAGAGCTGGTGAGATGAGGGAAGGTCGAAGCCAAGAGGTTTGCGCCTGTCCTTACTGCTCCAAGCCGTGTCACGGGGCTGCCTCACCCCCTCCCCGAGTGCTCCCCAGCCTCTTCAGCTGTAGGGGAATCAGTGCCAAACTCGAGCTGGTGCTAGAGAACAGCCAAGCCTGCAGCTCTCGCTATGACCCTGCAATGCAGAGGGACCTGCCCAAGCTCTCCTGGACAAGCAGCCCCCAGCCCCAGGCACCCTGTCTGTCTCCCCACAGCCCTCCAAGGTTGACCCTACATTTTGCCTCATCCCTGGCATTTCTAGCAGACCTTGCCCGCAGCTGGCAGGAGTGGCATTGCCCGGGGACCATGGGGCGAGGGAGAGCGGCAGGGTACGGGAAGGCTGTGGCTCCGGGGCTGCTGAACTGGGACCAGTTACCTGCTGGAAAGTTCGCATCAGGGGATGAGGCCTCAGCCGTGGCTCTGTGTCATCTGGAAGCAGAAAGTCCTACATCACCCCCAAAATTTCAGACGGGGCTGAACCGCACAGGCGGTTGCAAAGCTCCCTCCCACCCAAAGCTGTCCTGGCCACGTGCTCTCTCCGTGGCACAAGTCACAGGGGTGTCCTGGCTGGGTGGACCTCGCTTGCAAGCACAGCGATGGCGTGTGTGGGGTTTGGCATCCAGGACAGAGCGTCCTTTGTGTGCCCCGCGCCCCCCTGCCCCGCATTCCCAGCTGGGCTGTGGGATGATGGCTCTCCGGCCACCAGCAGCTGCTCCCACGCTGCGTCTGCTGTACACCGGCGCCTTGCATTCATCATCAGGTCCCAGCTGTCACCTGCTCGTGCAACCCACCGGCTCTGCCGCGCAAGGTCACACTGACCCCCCAGAGGGGTTTAAGAACGAATCCCGCAGGGTCGCCCGTGCCAACCCGCGCGGGCCCCGGCGGCAGAGCCCACCTCACCCTGGGTCTCCGCCAGCTGCCGGTTGCGGGAGTTTTGCTGGATCAGGCGCTTCATCTCCTCGAGCTCCGCATGCTCCGCATGTGGTGTCGCTTCAGGTTCTCCACGTGCTGGACCATCACCTCCGCCGCTCGGCTCATCCGGGCCTCCTGCAGCCAGGCAGGAGGAGGGATCAGACCCCCCCATCTCTGGTCCCTAAGGACCCACATCCCCGCCAGTCTCTCACTGTGCATCCCACGGGGGTGCGAATACATCCCCTCCCCGCTCCCGAGGGCGGGCATATCCCTCGTATCCTGGTACATGCCAACATGAGATCAATACCAGCACCAGGGGGAGAAGGAACAGACCCCCACGAGCCCAGGGATGGGTCCCCAAGCCCAGCCGCGGCACCCTCCATCCCTCCCGGCCCCATCGCGGAGCCCCCAGAGATGCACAGACCTGATGTACGGCCCCCAGCTTCTCCGCGGCGCTGGTTGCCCGCTTGACGGCAGCCTCCAGCACAGCAAGGCTGTGCTGCAGCTGCTCCAGCATCTCCTTGCAGCCCGTGTCAGCACAGGATGGGCCCAACCTCTGCGAAGGGAGAGCGTGGAGCTACTGGAGACAGGACTTGAGTTGTCCCAGCCTCTGGGGCTGGATGTCCCCAGCAGATGCCACTCCCCTGCCCCAGTGCCCACCTACCTCCAGGGCAGCCCGGCACTGCCCCAGCTCCTCCTGGATGTTTTCCTCCGCCGCATCCCGTGCTCGTTTCTCCACCTGCACCCGTTGCTGCAGGGTGAACATGTCGCAGCGAAAAGCCAGGGAGAGGTGGGCAAAGGCTGCCTGTGGGGTGAGAGGGCGAGAGGTGGGACGCAGGGCAAAGGGGAAGCCTCCGGGGCCATGCACTGCTGTCCCCAAGGCACAGACAGACCCCTCTAGCAGCCACCAAGCTAAGAATAATTAGCATTTGCACCCACTAGGCTGCTGCACACCGGGGAGGGTCCCTGTGAGATGCCAGCCTGACCGAGACATGTGCCCCAGGCAGCCCGTAACGCATGGAAGTCCCAAGCCCTCCTGGCAAGAGCCCACGCCGGGCAGATGCCAGCCCTTGCTGCTGGTCCTGACTGACAGCGGAGCCTGACTCAGTCCTGGCACTGGCACTGGCACGAGAATTGTTTTTATTAGCATGTCTTCCACCACCTCCCCAGCTCAGGGCACCCTCGGCGAGTGCAGAGCACTTTGTGGGATCGCCAGGCGCACAGAGGACAGGCTCATCTTGCCATGGAGATGCAGTTGCCTCTGAATGCCAACAGCATCACCAGTCAAGGGATTTATAAGGCAGCTGCCAGGGGACTGCGGTGCCTGGAGGGTGGCCAGGGGCAGGGCATAGCCTGGGAACTGTGAGCCAGCAATGCCTGTCCCTCTGTCCCCCCTTTCCCAGCCCACTCGCGGCCCTGGCAGCTCTCACCTCCACGTCCTGCTCTGTCAAGGGCACCCTGCAGAAAGAGAAGCGCAGTCAGGGATGGAGGCACCGTGGGGAATGCAGGCTGCAAACACCCTTGGGCTGCTCCAGGGGTGCGGCCACCACCAGAAGTGAGGGCCCAAGAGCCCCTCGCCTGGAGAGCGGAACAGGGTGAAAGTCCAACCCCTGGACCATGCGGTGCCCTGCGACCCCCTCGTCTCATGGTTCCCAGAGGGATGTGCGTGCTCACTGGTCCTACCTGTGCAAGCCCAGTCTCTCCAGCACTGAGAGCTCGCTGGGGACACTCAGCGGCGGCTCCTCTGGGGTTTCTGCATCTGCAGGGAGGCAGTAAAGCCGCAGGAGAGACCACACAGGAAGGCTTTCCTGGCCTTTCCTCCTCTCTCTGTCCTCCTGTCCCAGCAGTGAGCTGGTGCCCGTGGTGTGGGGACCATCCCAATCCTTGCCCCAGCATCAGGGGGGCTTCACGTCCCCCTTCCCCATGTCCCCACCAAAGGAGACGATGCCCATCAGGCCACGCTGTTCCCACAACTCGTCCCCAGCTACTTCAAGGCTTCCCCAGGCTGGGCTGTGGGGTGGGGCGTCACCCACCTTCCTCGGTCCCATCACTGTCCCCGGTGCGCACAGCCAGCTCCTGGCCTGTCCGTGCTGCTGCCTGGGGGGCACAAGGGCACTGTCAGAGCAAACCCCTCCCCGGTGCTGGACACAGCCCGAAAAGAGCAGCACCAAGGAGCTGGGGGTCCGGGTGAGCCCAGGGGGCCAGGGAGGGAAGGGACCCCCGCCAGCCTGTTGCCCTCCCCTCCCTCTCACCTCGCCAACATGCTCCACACTCTGCTCACTCCTGGCCGGGTCCCCTTGGGGACTGCTCATCCTCCCTGGGGACAGAAAGGGTGGTGGGAGCTGGCCAGTGCTCCCTCCCCAGCCTGTCACCAGTTCAAGGGAGACCCCCAAAAACACCGCTGGCATTTCTGCGTGCTCCCAGGGGAGCACGGGCTGGCAGATGCCCCCCAAATACCCCTGTGGGGTTAAGGAACCGCAGCCAGGCTGGGCTAAGGCAGGGGGAGGAGAGACCCAGGGTTGGGGTCCCAGGGCTGGAAGGGGTGTGGGGGCCGCAGGCAGGTGCTGCCAGGCCAGGGGACACCCTCCTGCTGGACCCACGCAGGGAGGGAGGGTGCAAACCCACCCCTTTCCCCCGCCGCCCACGCTGGGCTGCCCTTACCTTCATCCGGAGACACGGGGAGCGCGGCCAGCTCTGCCTGCTGCTCCCTGCGGAGAGAAGCCTGAGTAAGCCCTGAAGAAACTCCAGCAGCAGAGGCGGCATCCCACCCCCTCCACCCTCCCCCAGCCTCCAGAGCACCCCGACAGGATGCTGCTCTGGACCTGGGTCCTTTCCGAGCATCCTCTGCCTCCCGCTCCGTCCCAGTCCGTCCCCGCCGTCCCTGGCACGGGCACAGCAGCCCCCTCCGCTCCCGCCACCGCCGCAGAGCCGCCAGCGAGGAGCCCGCCGAAGCTGGCTCCAGCCAGCACTGAGTCATGGGCCCACGGCCGGGCTTCTCCTCAGCACGTTATTATTTTTATTGGTTTGGTCCCGGCTGCCAAGCGGAGCTCGCTGCCTCTTCATAGGCACCACAACAAACCCGGCAGAGGCCCGGCGCCATCTCACGTCCCTGCCACGGGGATGGCAGGACTTGGCACATACTCTTTCCCCCGCTAAAAGCGCACTTGGAATGGACTCGCCACCCCAAAACCCTGCCCGGGGTGCAAGGAGGTCCGGCAGCTCTGCAGCATCCCTGCTGGCTGGGGATGCTGGAGCCCACTGGGGCTGGCAGGTCTCCTGTGCGTGGAGATACAGGGGGTGCCAACAAAGAGCCCTCTGTGGCCCCGTGCTGGAGCTCAGCACCCACCTGGGAACGGGTTTGAACCCCCAAACTTCGCTCCTGGCTCTGGACAGGGCTTGCAACAGGGCTTTTCCCTCTGCTCCCTGCAAGCCGGGGATCATTCCCTGGGATCGGTGGCCACAGGAGAAGGGGACAAATGGTCCTTGGTGCCTCGTGGCAGGGTGATGCTCCAGCGAGCACACCCCCTGCCTGGCACCGCCGTCCTATCCTCACCAGCCCCCCGAGAGCCGGGTGAGCCTGTCGTGCACGTACCTCCGAGATGAGGGGCTGGGTCGGCAGCTTGTCCGCTGCCGCCTGCCGCCGTCGGCGCCCCTGGGTGAGACCCTGCGCCTCCTCTTCCCCCTCTCCCAGCAGGGTCCCCACGAGCGGCTTCATCTGCAAAGCGCGGAGGCTCCAGGACCAGCACACCTATCACGAGAGACACATATTAGCTGCGCGCAGATGGGAGAACGCCTCTAAACGTTATATTTTTAAAGCATTTTCTCACCCAGCAGGAGCTCCAGGCTCCTCTGCTTTAGCGTGGAGGCATCTGTGGGAAAGAGGGTGGGGAGGCCCGTGGAGATTCAGGAGGGTGCTGCTGGGATTCGGGCGGGCACCGGGCGAGGGATTGAACACAATCCCCATTTCTGCGCAGCGCGGAGGGTGGACTTTCCCGCTGGCCGCCCCCGCTTCCCTCCCACCGGGCGATCCTCGCTTGGGGCTCATGACGTGGGTCATCTCCGTGGGGGGAGATGAGTTTGCACCCACCCAGAGGCGCGGGCCCCCGGCACAGAGCAGGAGCACCCCACTGTACCCCAGGCAGGGGCCAGTCCGAGCCCCGAGCTGGGCTGGCTCCCAGGTAGACAAATCCAAGAGATCGCTGAGTCCAGGACAACTCATTTCAGCTGTTTTTGCAATGTTTAAAAACCACAGAAAGACCATAGAGAGCCCACGGGGTCCCTCTCGCAGCCCAGGGTAGAGTCACAGTCTCAGTCTCCTCCGAGTGGGACCCACAGACACGCAGATACGGGGCAGAAGATTTTTTTTTTTTTTTTTTTTGTGTCCAGGACACAAAATGCAGCGAAGATTTACTGAGACAGAGAGCAGGGACTGGTTGACGCCCCGTGTGCCTGTGCAAAGCCTTGGCCAAGCTCAGTTGCCCCAAGACCCAGCAGGGCCATCACCCATCCCACCCCTGTGCCCAGCGGGGCCATCACCCATCCCACCCCTGTGCCCAGCGGGGCCAGCACCCACCTCCCCGCGCCTGCTCAGCCCCAGGGAGGCGTAACAGCCAGCAGCGCTTGGCAGCTCTCAAAACAAGCCCATTTCACGCCCCTACGCCGGAAATCGTCCCCGACGCCTCCGCGCAGGGGCTCAGGAGCCCTCGGCCACCACGGGTCAGCCAAACTCATCACACCAGTGAGCAGTGGTTTTCCTGCGGGCTGGTCCCCCACGGCAGCCCCAGCAGCCTGCTGACCTACAGCAGCTCGGCCAGCCTCACGCTCACTCCTTATCTCCGTTTTACAGCCAGAAAGATGGAAGAACGTGGCGTGGCATCAACACCCCCCCCGGCAAGCTAGACCAAGTGCTTTCCCTCGGCTCGGCGACTTTGCCAAACGCTCCCCAGGTCGTTACCTGCCCAATCTCGTCTCAAGCAGCCAAAGGCAGATGCCGGGACCACCCAGCTCAGAGCTGGTCCCCAGCAGAGCTGGGAGGGGGGTCAGGGGAGGCGGCGTGGCTGGCGGACGGTGGGTCGGGGGGTGCCGGGGGCCCCAGGCGGTGCAAGCTGCCAGCGGCACGATTCTCCCCAGAGGGGAGAGCGACCGCATCTGCGGCAGAAGGATCTGCCAGGGAAGGGCTGGATGCGAGAAGGCCTTTAAAGGACATGCCTGAGAGCGGCTGGGAGCTCGCTGCCCGGGCCGGGGCGGGCTGAGCGGGTTGCAGGTGGCCGGGTGACCTCTGCTTTGGGTGCGGGGCCAGATCCTGCACCCGCACTGTGGAGGTGAGAGCCGTTACCCAGAGCCAGAAGAGACCGTGACTGCTCCCTCCGTGCCTGGTGCCTGCAGAGCAGGGTCTCAGCATCCCCCTGGCAGGAGGCTCCGGGCAGGGTGGTGGCACCCCGGACCTCCACGGCAGTGGGGGATCCCCCTGTGTCTCCATGAGGATTGCAGCACCAGCCTAAACCAGGCTGGGTGATGAGGAGCCCCTGTAGCATCATATTGAAGGGTGCAGGGGAGCTGCACTGCCCAGCACCCCCATCCCTCCCGCCCCTCTCAGCAGCCCCACTTTCCCCCCCACCATCACCCCCGCTGCCCCTGCCCCTGCCTGACTCCTTTGCTCAAATCCATCACATCCTCTAAAGCCGCTTCCTTCCCCTAATGAGCTTACGTGGAGCCCGACTCGATGCTCAGCGCTGCAGAGGACCAGGCTGCTGGCAGCCGCTGTTAGCTCCCCCCACCGCGCCCGGGGACCCTGACATGCCACAAGGAACAAGGCAGGTCCTTGGGCTCTGCAAATCTCACAAGCCCTGAGATGCCAGCAAAGGGCATCTCCCAGCCCCTGGGCAGGGCGGGTCCAGCCTCATGCCCATCTGCTGAGAGCGCAGGATGCGCCCGCAGGGCCAGGGAGGGCCAAGAGAGCCCCCCCAGGGATTTCCTTTCCTTTCCAGCCCTTGAAGTTGTCTGTCCATCTCCATGAGTTTCCAGGTCTTGCACCACTTGTGCTTCTTTATAAAGAATTTGCTGAGATGCTTCCCAGAGCGAGCAGGTCGCCTGGCCCAACCTGTGAGAAGATGCTCAGGGCTTGCGCCGGCAGGGCTGGATCCATCCCACGGGTGGGCACATCCCTGCACATCTGTCCAGAGGTGGCCAAGCCCAGGTGCTGCACAGCAGCAACAACCCCGCGCGGCAGAGCTTCTCCCCTGCCCTTTCCCCCCAGTGCTTTCCCAACAGCTCAGCAAGTTTCTGAGCTGGTTGGCATCTCAAAACGCAGATGAATGCTCCAGGGATGCAGTCAGGTTGGCACTAGCACCATCAGTGCTCGCCTCTGAACCCCAAGCAGATGAGAAGATCCTTCTTTTGGGCTGAGACTCAGCAGATGGAGCTCAGCATCCCACTGTCCCGATGCCATTCCCCTCGTTGAGGACCTCCCCCTGCCCGCGGGGTCTGCTCGGGCACATGGGTCTAAACTAGGGAGATTTTGTTGTTGAGTGCTTTTTCTCCAGCCAAGCACAAGGTCACTCCTCAACAGAGCCTGCAGCCAAGGCTCCTGCAGCGGGGCGTGGAAGTAAAAGCACCTTCAAAGCACGACGCTGAGCAGACAGAGGGATGGAGGACGGACACCTTTGCGTCCACCAGCGCCTTGCCCTGAGCACAGCCTGGTCCTGCTGGCTCCAGCCCCACAGAGCCCCTGCTTCCTCCCTGAGAGCAGCAGCCTGGCACCGGGCAGGCAGCAGACCAGGCTCCACAGCCTCTGCTCTAGTGCCCTGGAAGGTCCACGGCTGCAGCAAGTTGCTCCGTGGGGGGACACAAACCTAGGGACACCATCGCGTTGGTTCCCCACACCAAAATAGAGCTCCTCTGCTCAAAACCTCCTATTCCCTCCCCCAACATGTGCTGAGGGGTTCAATAAGAGGCAATGCCCCTCTTTGCCAACCAGCCCATTCACAGAGCCCCTGAAGCATTTCCTAGAAGCACCCAGGGATTTTTCCCTGTTCTTATTTTTAACCTGAGAGTGTCACGATGCCTCAAAGAAGAAAAGCAGCCCAGCTCCCCACGCACAGACCTGTTCAGCGGGGACACACCAGACCCCGCCGGTTGATCTCCAGCCCAGGGCGGTGAGCAGCACCAAGGAGTTGCGGGCTCCGGCTTTACCCCTCGGTGTCTCCTTCCAGCGAGGTCCCACCGGCGAGGCAGCAGCCTACTGCGATGGCGTCTTCCCAAGGCTCCTCCTGAAGCCGAGCTGAACTCACAGCTCAGCTCACAAGAGACCGAGGTCACCTGGATTATCCACTTCTGGGAGGAAAGCTGCTCAGACCGGCAGCGGCCGCTCCTGCTGAGGCGGCAAACATGATTTAGTGGCTCTGCGCAGGGGAGCCAAGCACAGAGCAACACCCCAGCCCTCCAGCAAATCCATCTTCGGGTGGCCCTGAGCGCCCCAGCCGACAGGGACCCACCAGACTACCCCAGGGAGGACACGATTCTCCGATTGGGATTAAAGGGTTGTTGGCAAAAAAACCTCCCCAAAAACCAAGACCCAGGAAAAGGGGTTTTTGCTTCTTTAGGTTCAGTTCTAAAGTCCGGGTTGAATAAAGAACAAAGCCCTGAGCAGTTCAGTCTCACGTCTGGGTGTCCCAGCCACCAGCATCAGCAGGTTGGGGATTACGCGCATTAACGCCATTAACAGGTTGCCACTGAAGCAAACGGGTGATTATCAGCCCCAGCATCGCTGCAGGAGGGGACACAGCCCTGTCCGGAAAGGGGCAGCCCCTCGGGGGTGGCTATGGACCACTGTCAGGAAAGCAGCTGAGTTTCAGCCCTTCCCACCAAGGTGTTGCATGGACCAAGGAGGTCCGGCTCCAGTGCGGCTCTGACGACTGGCATTTACCATCCGTGGCTGCAGCGTTCGCATGCCTCTGCCCACCCAAAGACCTCCTTCCCCTCTGCTGCCCACTGGGAGAGCGAAGGTTCAGAATCACCGTGGGAGGACGAGGAGGCAGCAGAGCAGACAGAAAACCTCTGCAATTGCGTCATACTAATTTCCTTTCAAAAATCCCCACCCTATCAGGCCAAAAAGGGAATTTCCCTCCATACCATGAAGGAGCTAAACCTCCACAAACAGAAGAGGAAGCAGATAAGCAACTACAGTCAAATATCGCAAGGAAGTTAGCTGAAAATTAGAGAGCCTAGGAAACCTCCAAGACAGAACTTCAGCCCTTTCCCTTCACAACCAGGACACGGACAACCCCAGCCCTGGCTCTCTCTCCGCTCCTGGATAAAGTTCTGCTGAACTATAAAACCTGACCGACGGTTTGTGCTGAGTCCACCCCTTGGATTTCAAAGTCCTTGAGAGGGTCAAGAGGAGGCAAAAGTCAAGTTTTCCATGCGGGTGCTACCAACCACCATATAATCAAGCAGTCTTCCCCAGCATGTCTAGTGTCTCCAGGGTTTGCTTCCAGTTCTCCCGACACGACCGTTATCTCGCACGTACACCCCAGAGAATCCTCAGTACGTGATAAGCTGCAGCCAAGAGCAAGAACAGGGCTAAGAGGGCTCTTTCCATGAGCCAGAGTGAAGTTTCTCAGCAGAACAGGAACCTGTCTCTGCCTGGCTACTGTTTCTTGCAAAACCCACGTAGGCTGGCCCGAAACGCAGCTCCCAGCATCTCCAGATGAGTTGGAAGCGTGAGCTGCATGCAGCACGTAGCAGCCAAGAACAGCCTGTCAAAATGAGACCGTTGCCTAAAGAAACCAGTAAGCAGTTACAAAACCAGACCTCCATCAGGGAGATGCACATCACAGCCAGGAGATTCCACACCATTTTCCACAGATAAGCCGGGGCTTCCCTGTGATGCTCTGGAGATATGCGGGATGTTCTCCCAGTTCTTCATCAAGGACACCAGGAAGCTGAGGACCAGGCGAATTGTGGAGGCGAGTTTGGCCTCGGTCATCTTCATGGGGCCAACAGCCACAGCCAGAGCACCGGGGACAGTGACACCGAGGTCACTTGGCAGAAGCTTTGCAGGGAACTGCAAAGCCCGCAGCTTGTTACCTAATAAAGCCAGAAGAGCAGGCTCAGACCTGGGTGATCAGGGCACAGCTTCTATTTATGTCACGTTTTGGGCAGCCCTACAATAGCTTCAATACCCTCAGCCACTAACTCGCCAGCGTGCAAACGCATCACCAGTTTGGCTCCCCAGAGGTTTCTCTCCTCCAGCTAACGTGGACTTTGAAGCCTCATCAGTCCTCTGTCACCTACCACAGCTTAGGAGATTTTTACTGCAAAGCAATCTGTGCTCTCAGTGTTAGGAGCATCACTTAACGCTCCAGCGTTTCATTCCTCTGGCTGAATCCAAGCATTAGGGAGCAAACTGGAAGCAGAAACACGTCACACCTACATGTTTCTCCCTTTGTAGATGTAAATGTTTATGAATTTTTAAACAGTTCCTGAAGCATGCAAAGCTTCAAAACCTCCAGTGAAACTCCAGCACCGCCTGCCTCAGAGCCCATCCACTCTCTCCCGTCCTTCCCTCCGTTCCCCCAAGGGGAAGGTGCCCAGACGAGGGTTCCAGTGGGTGTTTTCAAGGATACGGGATGGAGCTTTGGAAACAGCCACGCTATAGAAGCGCTTTTCACTAGTGTATCACTAAACACCCCGCAATGGGAGGTGTCGTCACACTGAAAACCAGAAACGTGACACACGGAGCAGGGCTCCGCAAAACAACAACCAAAAAGTCGTATTCAAAGCAGAAAATTCAAGTTTACCAGCTCTTCATCTGAACCCCACTCTCCCGCGCCCTGATTTATAAATCCCAGCAGACCAGATAGACAACGCAGCAGCTTCACTGTCAGGGAGAACCGCTGATGTGCACAAAGGTAAAATCACGACGGTCAGTTAAGGCTGGTCCAGAATCATCATCTTCAAACAGCCTCAGCCCAGGTTCTGTCGTGACTCCGCGAGGTGTTAAGGGCATTAAGAACTCCACCACCCAGTGCTGCTTGCCAGGTGCTCCGGGCCACCGCAACACTGGAAAAATGCTTGAAATATAAAGGTTTTGGAGAGGATGACTCTTCCCCTTGGCTCCCAGGCTGCCCCTGCGAGCGAGGAGAGGGAGGTCTGCCGGCTTTGCGCAGACCCAGAGCCAGGGAGGAGCAACCTGCTTCATGGAGGACTAATGCTGGGGAGGCATCGTACTTCGTGGCCATGAGACAGCAAACGAGGGTGCGGGTACCCGCAGGAAATACTGCAGCCGTGCCGCTCCACTGTTAGCCAGGAGGTGGATCTCGGGTGGTTCAAACAAGTAGGGACACCTGCAAACCAGACTGATGTGACACAGGGATGCTCAGTCAAGCTCTTCAGGTTTACACGTTCGCAGAGGTGCTGGCGCGGCGCAGGAGACAGCACGTCATCCAACAGTCACCGAGCCAAAGGGCACCTGGGAGCACGCAAAGGCTTCTGCTGCTCCTTCATATCATGGGGACCTGCTCGACAGAAACTCCTTTTTCATAAGGGGAATACTGGGGAGTGGGCAATGTCCACCACCTTCTGGCCCAGCATCGCTGCAGCCCACCACGCGCTCTTCAAATACTCGTGTGCCAACTACTCCAATGGTAATGCAAAAATGACAGATATTTTGTTTTCCTCATGAAAAAAAGGCCCCGTTTTGGTCACAAACCATCTTCAAGAGAGTCACCTTTATGCGATTCGCCCGCTCCAGGTGATGCGCAGCCCGGCCACCCCTCACCCCCACAGGCCCAGTGCCCGTGTGGGTCAACCCAGGGCTTTGAGGCACCCACAGCACTGGAGAAGAGCTGCTGCCCTGAGTCGTCCTGCAGCCCAGCCCCTCCTCCACCACCATCTTGGGAGAGGTGGGGAGGGAGCCCCATCTTGAGTGCGGCAGAGCGGGCTGAGGCAGCCCAGAGACACAGCAGACACTGAAATGACTGCAAACACATCGTTGTTTAACCAAGAAAATCCTCATCTTCAAGCCGCATGGGGTGTGTGGAGCTGGGATGGTGTCACCCAGTGATAGCCCACCTCAAACCAGTCCAGTCAAGAGCAAGAGCCCAGGCAGAGGCTTGGGCTCTCCATGTGCCACAGCCCAGGCTCACTGTGTCTCCATCACGCTGGTGGTGAACCCCAGCAGCTACCACTGCCGAACCTGCATCCTCTGCCCAAGGAAGCCATCGCCTTGTGGTTCCCTCACCTGGGAGGAGGGAGAGAAAGAGGAGAGGAATCAAGAAAAGGGAAACCCATCGCCAGCCACACTCCGGCTCGGCTTCTCAGTGGTTTCCCACCACCCAGGGCAGACCGGGAGCCTGGAGGCTGCCATCCTCCATGAGGTCAACCCAGCCCAGCCCCAAGGGTGCAGCATCCATCTCACCTCACTCCTTCCAGCACAGCCTGCAGCGATCTCTTCAGAGCCGCGTTGCTCTGATCCAGAGCGGCAGCCAGGCTGCTCCGGTGGGCTGCGGTGACCTGGGACAGAGCGGAGCAAGGAGCTCAGAGAGCTGCACTGCCAGGAGACCCCCGAGACCCCTGCGCCAGGTCCTGGGTCAGCTGCAGCCCCAGCTGCCATATCTGCAGGGCCCAAGGTCCTGCTCACCTGGCTTTGGTACATGGTGAGCACGGCCGTCACCAGCTTCGCGTAACCCAGCGACGTGGCGAAGGCTGGGGCCTGCCGGCACAGAGTGAGGACCAGCAGATCGAAGAGCTCGGGGGGCAGCACCTCCTGGAAGAGAACCATGAGCAGGGAGGAGAGCTGGTCCCTGCTCCGGCAAGGAAACCCGGGGGGACAAGGCAGGGTCCCCTCACCTGCCGGCCCAGCACAGCCTGCACTATCGGCAGGAGCTTTTCTGACAAAGGCACCTCCAGGACCTGGCTGCGAAGGACGGTGAGGAGATGTGATGCTCACAGGGCCTCGCTGGTGCTCCTGAGCCAGCCGGACCCATGGAGGCAGGCACGAGGGCCAAAGCTGTCACCCCTGCGGTCTCTCACCTCAGCACCAGTCGCACACAGTCTGGCTCCAGGCACTCCTCCACGAGCTCGCACACCAGCTTGGTCTGCTCAGCGCCTGCAAGGGGAAGCAGAAGGGGGAAGAAGCTCCAGAGGCTGCCAAACCCGTGGGGATGTGCCCGACCCTTCCTGGCACCCCTTCACACAGCGGTGACAGCCCAGGCAGGACACCCAGACACCACGTAGTGCCCCCTTGTACTGCTCAGGATCATCCAGCTTCCTTTGCCCGCCTGCAGCAAGGGTTTGATCAGCACCAGTCCCCAGGACAAGGGATGCTGCTGCAGCAGGATTCACGCAGGACCCTCTTCCCCTGCCGGCAGGGCCACCCTTTGGCCTCAGCACTGGGAGCTGTCAGGAGCCTCTAGTCCATGGAGGCAACTGCCCTTCGGGAGAGCTCTGCTGGAAACTAGCCCGGCCTCCCCTGTCTCTCCACCTCAGGCATCTGTAAACCCATCTCCCATCCCAACTCCCACAAGTTCACCTGCCCAGATAAAACCAGCACCATTCCCCCACGGTTCCTAACACGCGCTGGGTGACAAATGCCTCCCAGCAGACAGCACTCTGCAGCTGGACACAGCCCACGGCCCCTCTCGCCAGCTCCCAGAAGCTGCTGTGCCTCCCGCGAGCCCCTCGCACCTTCCCCTGGCTCCCGCAGGACCGCAGCCACCAGGACCCGACAGAAGGGCTGGGAATACTTGGAGCAAAACGAAGTGAGGGCAGCCATGAGGTGGCGGGAGGGCGGCTGGGTGAGGGACAGGACCTACAGACAGAAGCGGCAGGAGATGGTGATGGTGGGGAGGGCAACGGGGTGCAGGAAACCTCTGCCCTCACACTTACCCGCCTGAGGAAGAGCTGCTCTGCCAGGACAACCGCACCGGTGTAGCTGAGGTCGGGGCTGAGAGCCAGCAGCCAGCTGCAGAAACGCACCAGGAGGTGCTCCGGGCATGTGGAGAGCTGGAGGAAGGAGCACAGCCCCTGGAGCTGGGGACAGCAGAGGGGACAGGGACATTAGGGACAGCAGCAGACCCTCCATGACACCCGTGGTTGCAGCAGGGATGTGAGGCTCACCTGGCCGGGAGAGCAGTCGGCCAGGACGTGCAGCTCGGGTGGGACGCTCGGCTCTGAGTGCTGGAGAAAAACACGGTCCTTGAGTAATGAATACACCAACTAAACCAACCCAAAAAAGAGGGCTGCAGGGCGTTTCTCCTCCCCGCTGTCCCCGCAGGGTGCCCATCGTACAGCAAATCCCTGCAAGGTGGAGGCAGGTGTTAGTTCCTGAGCCCACAGAGGTGGCAGCGGGGCTTTTTATCCCCCTCCAGGCATCTCTGTGAAACCCACCTCCCTGCCAGCCCTTCCGGAGGCCCCGGAACGAGCCCGCTTAGAGCATCAGCTCCAGGAGAGAGCCAGAAACAACCACTTACGCTGGACTCCTTCTGCAGCAGCATTTTCAGCCTCTGCCCGTGCACCTGCAGAGAATGAGGTGAAGGAACAGAAATCAGGCTGTAAAGACTCACGGGAGGGAAGAGGAAAGCAAACCCTGCCCAGTACCTGGAGGAAGGACTGGACCTCCACTGCCAGCTCTGCCTGCAAAGTCTTCCTGGGCTCCCCGGCCACATCCTGCTGGGAACCTTCTGGGGCAGCCCCAGCCAGGCTCTGAGCAGATCTGTCCCCTGAAGGCTCCCCAGGCACCTCCTTTTCCACCCCTGCTGCATCCCCACCCTCCTGGGTTCCCGGGGGGTCAAATGCTGCCTCCTCCAGCAGCAACCTCTTCCCCTCTCTGTCGTCGTCCAACTCCAGGCTCTCCTCCGACACCTTCTTGCGCTTCCCACCTTGAAGCGCAGGCTCAGCCACGTCCCCAGCAGCAACTGGCTGCTTGCTGAAGCACCAGTTCAGTTTTCTTTGCCCCTCCAGTTTGTCCTGGGCAACTCTCCGACACAGGCGCCTCAGCTGCTGCTGGCACGTGGAAGACAAGGGAGCAGGAGGTGGGGAGCGCTCCGCTGCGCCTCGTCCTTGCCGGAGCAGATCCCCCAGCGTCCGCACCCAGGGATCCACGTGGGAATCCTGCTCCACCGCCTGGAGCAGCTGGCTGAGGCAGCCGGCCGGCACCGCGGCTTGGACCACGAGGAGCAGGGAGAAGAGGTTTCTCTGGCACACGACCGGGAGCAGCAGCAGCCGCGGCTTGCTGCAAAAAGAGGGGAAAGGGAGAGGTGATGGGTCAGAGCAAATCCCCGAGTCCTTGTTCCCAGCCTGCCCAAACTGGGCACCTGATGCACCAAACCACCCCGAAACCAGCCAGTTTGGGAACGCAGAGACTCACCCAGCCAGGGTCCCATCGGCCCCTCCGGCGCGGGCTCCTGGGCACAGAGGGCTGTGGCAAAGGCCTGCCAGGGAAACGCCTGCCCTGGCCCCTCGCCGGCCGGGACCCGCTGCAGCATTCGGAGCGCGGCCATGGTCCCGGAGAAGCCGGAGGCCAGCGCGTGGAGCAGGAGGTGGCAGGGCTTGTCGAAGCTCCGCAGCCAGGGCAGGCAGGGGGGGTCCATCGCTGCTGGGGGGCTTCACAGCCACCTGCAAGAGAACTGGCGACGACCCGAGGTGGGTCACCCTGGGAAGGGCGCAGGGAGGATGGGTACACCCGGGACCCAGCCAGTTGGGCTCTGCAGCAAACCCCGGGGTCCTCTCGTGCCGGCTGCACTTTCGGGGCTGCCCTTACCTGCGTGCGGGGGGGTGTCCGTGGTTACCGCATCACCCGAGGGGTGCAGAAGCATCACAGCCGGGACCGGGAGCTCCTCCGAGCCCCGCAAAGCCCCTTCCCTCGCTGCTCCCCCATCACCAGCTTAATGCTCCCCCCACTGCCCTCCCCAGAGGGAAAACCCCCGAGTGCTGCTGGCGGGGGTCCCCCCGCCCCACCGCGGCCCCTCTGCCGGGAACACACCGGTCCTTACCCCCCCTCCCCGGGGTCCCCAGCCGTGCCCCGCCCCGGTTATTACCATGCCCCGGTCAGGAGCTTCCGACCCCCGGCAAAGCCCGCCGCCCGCAGCCGCCCGCCCCCGGTGCTGCCCGCACCGCGGGGAGGAGATGGAGGACGGGGCTCCCGGTGCGAGCGGGTCCCGCCCGCTCCAAACCCCGCCCGGTGACCGGCAGCGCCTGCGCGCGCGCCGCTTCCGGCCCCGCCCCTCTGGAAAAAAGCGCGCCGAGTATGCAAATGAACCCGCATGCAAAATTTATGCAAATAAAGCCTTAAAGCCAAACCCAAACGTCCCTCCGCTCCAGCCCTCAGGGGGTGGGTTGTACCCCCCCGGGATGGAGAGCCCTGGGGGTCCGGGAGACCTGGGGATGGTGGCAAATCCCTGGAAATCCCAGCACATCCCATCGCCTGGGCTGGGAACCCTCCCGGGGGCCGGGAGAAAACCCGCAGAGAAAAGCTGGACGCTGGGAGGTTCTTAAATACTTAGTTCAGATTTATTTAAAGTCAGTCGGTGGACACTATTTATATTATTAAAAACACTTGGAGATTTGTACTTCTAGCAAAAATAGACATTTCAGTTTGAGGGTTGTTACGCTGTCGAGGAGGGAAGAGCAAAAAAGTTCCCCAGGTGATGAGCGCGCGAGTCCTCCACGGCGGAGGGCTGTGGGAAGGACAAATCCCCCAGGCTCCGTCCAGCATACGCATGTCTCCGGTGCCTTCCCCGAGAGGGCTTCAAAGTGCTTTAGAAACGGTAATTCCTACCACCCCTGCAAGGGGAATGGGCTAGGAGGGCAGCGGGCAGGGAAACTGAGGCACGGCGAGGAGCGGGAGAGCGGCAGTGGGGTGGGTGTGGGACCGGCCGGCCCTGTGACCCAAAGGGGAAGCCCAGCGCTCTTCCCTGTGGGGTTTTAAAGGAATTATTGCACCAGGGACATCTGCTACCCTGAAGAGGAGGAAAATAAAATAAAATAAAACTACTTAATTTGCTCCCACAAGCCCTCCTTGGGAATATTGGTATTTGAGTAAGGCTGCTCGGTACCGGGGACCACCAGCCACAGACGGGTCAGCGCCACTTCTTAGGTCAGACACCATCATCCGGAGAGGGGACCGAGCCCTTCCCAGAGCCCGGGTGATGCAGACCCTCACGCAGGGCCCAGGCGGCACCGCGGTGTCTCACTACGGCTGCGAGAAGCTGTCAGGAAAAGGCCCGGAAGGGCGCTGGGGTTAGGCAGACCCCAAAGCCTGGAGCTGGAGCTCTCCCTGCTCCCAGAGCTCCTGCTCACTGTGAGCATCCCACCTCTCGCTCCTCTTTGAGAAATACTCAGCGTTTATACAGTGTTTTACAGCTGCAAAGCTCTTTGCAACCAATGCACCAGTTAATCCTCGAGCCCTCCCTCCGAGCAGAGAGCGGGTGACAACCCAGCTCCCTCCCACGGAGGGGAAACTGAGGCAGGGCAGTTAACAGCCAGTCAGTTGACGCCCTTTCAGCGACACAAGCACTGTGGGCTGGCTGTGCCCTGGCTTCCTCCCTGCTGCCCCCTCAACTCTGAGCAGCCCCAGGCCTGCCACTGGCCCTCCCGTCTGTGCAGAGCGGCCTGGGGAAGCAGGCGGGCCCTGGCATCTGCTCTGAAGGTGGATTTTTATGAGTCAGCCCCTTTCCCTCCCACCTCCCCACCCCTCCTGCTCTCATACCGAGGGGCCGGTTCCCACTGAAATGGGGGTACCAGGAGTAAGGGCTCCTGCACGTCCCCGGGGTAAGGCAGAGATCCCTCTGGGAGACAGGAATAAACCACACAGCGAGGGGGGCCGCAGCCGAGGGTCTCTGCTAGGACAGCCCTACCCATCTTCAGATCCTCTGCCTTTTCTTTGGGAAAGAGAGAAACTCCCTTTCCTTACCCTGTCCTGGACTCCAGGGCTCAGGACTAAGTCTTCAGAGTGCAATAGAAAAAAGAAAATAAAGACAGGCTCTAAGTGCTGTTGCTGGCCCCACCGGACACCCGCCCTGTGCTCGGGTCTCCCAAGGACCAGAGCATCCCCCTGTCCCCACACTGCCGCAGGAACCCACCATCCGGGCCGTGTAAACCGCTCCGGAGGCCCCGGGGAGCAGCTGAAGAGCTGGGCTGCAGTAACGGAAACAGTAGCTTATGATTTGCCTTTGTCCATCTGTTAGTGTGTGTTAATGGAAGCCCTGGCCTGGCAGGTGGTGGCTGCCACATCCTACGGCATCGTGCCCTCTGTACCGTACGTCAGGGTCACGTAGAAAAGAGTTTCCAGTAGAAGAAATGGAAGACACGGGGAAAGGTTTTTCTTTGCTTCTGTACAAAGAGTCTTGATGGGAATCCATGGCTTCGTTCTCATAAATAACGGGTCCTTAGTACATGTCCTTGTAGATCTCCTGCAGAAGTGGGTGCAGAGACGTCTCCGTCTCCGTCTTCTTGATCTTCTGCACCAGCTGGGCGTGCTCCGTCACCAGCTGCCGCAGGTCGGCCATCTTCTGCAGCAGCTTGGGGAAGAGGTACTGGGCATCCGGGTGGTTGGACTGCAGGTGAAACTCCAGCGCTTGCAGGATGTTGTCCTGGATCTCCTCCACCTGCTTCACGTTCATCAGGCCGGGGCGGTCTGTGGAGGGGAAGCACAGTAGCTGGAGTGTTATAGTGTAGCCCTCCAAAGGACGTGCTGCTCACTGGGGAAAGGGAGAAGGGGACTGTAACCCACCCGCTGGGACTCCGACCTCGTCCACTAGACAAGGGGAGAAGTGTGCCCTTGAACAACACATCCCACAGCAGCATATGAGGAGGAGATACCATGTCTACGCCCCTTGTTCCTGGTCCAAGCTCATTAGGCAGCACCTCCATGGAGAAGCTTTGGTTTTGGAACTGTTCAGTTCTTCTCTTGCCTCCCAAAGACACTCCTGGCTGATCTCAGGCCCAGCTCAGCCCCCCAAGACCAACTCTAGCTATGAGAGGACCCTTCCTGACACCCACATGGCCAAGAGTGTCCGCTCACCTCCGCACAGGATAATGGCAGCCACAAACAGAGAGAGGTCACTGTCATCCAGCTCCAGTGCGTTGAACTTCACAGCAAACTCGAATTTGGGCTCCATGATCTCGCTGAAGGGCTTACGCAGGCTCCGCAGGAACTCGCGGGTCACAAAGCCGTTCCCGTTGGCCACCAGCAGCCCGTCCTTGTTCATGATCGAGGCCAGCATGGCGAAGATGGCCTCGTGCACCCCATACTTCAGCAGAGTCACTTGGTCGTTCAAGTAGAGGCCGATGAAGCTGGGGATGCTCTTGGCGAACTCGGTGAGTTCCCGCACGGTCTCCACCGTGGTGCACTGGCAGCGGTAGAATACGTGCACCCCAATCTCTTTGTAGGGGGGAATACCATTCACCAGCTGCTTCCACACCAGCCCCTTTTCTGCCTGCCACAAGGTGTCCATGTCGTGGATCACGAAAGGCTGCTTGAAAAAGCAGCGAGCGGTTAGGTACCCGCTGTAGGGACTCGAGGTACCAGCTCTGCCAAGGACACTTGCCCGGGCACCCTGCACCCACCCATGGCAGCATGAGTCTGCAGAGCAGTGGGGATCCTCCCAGCGAGGAGCAGGATGTTTAAATCCCACCCAGCTGCAGCTGGGAGCTGGTACAGGAGAATAGCCCCCCTGTGCTGGTCACTGCCAAGCCCGCCTGCCCCAGGGAGGGAACTTACTGGGGTGCTGCTGGCCTTCCCGGTCAAGATACCTCTCGCCTTCTTTTTGGTCATGTTGAAATTTTTCAGGTAGGCGTTGTAGATGTGCTTGGAGAAAGCTTTCAGGTCAGCCACCTGTGGGTTCTGGCAGCTGATCTCACTCGCTGTCAGCCCCGCCACCAGCTTCCTCTTCTCTGCCTCGGGCATGCGGCCGAAGCGGATTGCTGCGGGGGGCAAAACCGGCAGGTCAGGACACTGGGGATGACCCCAGGGGACACGTTCAGGGAGGCAGCTGGCGAACACCTGCAGCTATGCAACACGACTCCTCTGGCATCGACACCATCACGAACCAGCTGTTACTGCTGTCCTCACCGACACAGCCCCTAAGGTCCCTTCCCCACTCCTCCGGGCTCCCACACAAACCCCGCTTCCCACATAAACCCCTTTGCTTGGCCCGGAACAAGATGCTTAGGCCTCAGGTTTAAGAATCCCAGCACAGAAGAGCAACCTGTGTGTCCAGTTCCCTCTGGGTCAACCTGTAAGGGACAGCCAGGTGCCCACGGCCAGCCTGCACGGTGGGAACAAACAGCCCCTTCTCATACAGAAGAGCCAAAGACTCAAAGCGTTGAGTTTGACACAAAGGAGCCATGGGATAGAGCAAGGCTCTACGAAACAGCCTTCCCATGTGAACCCATCACGGGAGGGCAGACGGCCCCATGGCACGCAGCTGGCCAGCGGGGACACTCACCATTATGTGACATGCCCAGCGAGAGGCATTTCTGGAAGCGGCAGTACTGGCATTTGTTCCGGTTCTTCTTCTGAATCTTGCAGCTCCTCTCACACTTCTCATACTCCAGTTTCATGCGGATCGTCCGGCGGAAGAAACCCTGTGGGCAGGCGGCACAGAGGCGACACGGAGCGGGGGGGGACAAGGGAACAGCAGTGTTAGCACCTGCGGCGTGGGACCAGGCTGGTTTACCATCCCTCGTGGACGTTCAGCCAGGTGGGGAGGAGCAGCCCTAGGTCTCTGACACAGAATCTATCTCAAGGAGGGGTCGTGGGGTGGGAGAAGGGGCTGCAGAGGAGGGACAGTGTCAGACACTGCCTGTGTCATACTAGAGGCAGCCGGCAGGGAGAGATGGAGGAACGAGCCGCGGGCTGGTCCCAGCCGGCAGGAATGTCTGGCAGGAACCTGGGCCGCTAACGCAGCCCCGCTGGCATCTGCTGCGGGGGAAAGAATTTCAGAGGCACATCCAAGCTGCGGCCAGTGATCCCAGGGGGATAAACACACAGCTCGCTGCTCATCTGCAGCACAGAAAGCATCTTTAAAAGCAAAGCCGTGGTCCCCGTGGGGATGCATGCGTTTGCCTTACAAAGCCAAGCATGACGGGGCAAGATTTGGGCCATACGCATCTCAGCCGCCTCCCCCAGGACAGTGTTTGTGTGCCTGCCTGCACTCCCCACACTCTCTGGACAGGCTGCAAATGAGTTTTTTTTACAATCCCTCAACCCCGCATCCCTGTTTTGCTGAAAATCTGCTTGTCCCAAGAGATGGGAAGGTCCCCAGGGTCTGACCTCTGCCTGGCATTGCTGAGCCCAGCCCTCCCCGGGGTGTCTGTACCTTGCAGCCCTCGCAGGCGTGCACGCCATAGTGAAAGCCCGAGGCTTTATCCCCGCAGACCCTGCACTCCACATTCAGCGCTCCCAAAGCCGCCTCCTCGCAGCCCATCTGCAGCTGGTCCGACAGGGAGGGCGAGGAGCTCTGAGAGAGATCTGCAGACACACAAAGAGACATGTCCTGTGGTGTAGCAGACACGAGCCCAGCATCATGTCTAACTCCTCCAGCCATGGGGCTGACGAGGGATGTCCAGCACCGCCCCAGCCTGACACTGGAGCTGCATCAGTTAACCTCTGAGATCAGGCACGGGCTGCAGGCAGATGCCCTGCACAGAGCCCAGAGTGCCCCCAGTGTCCCCAGCAGCTCAGAGACTCCACATCAGCGCTGATTTCTTCCCTCTGGCATTCGTGTCTAGGCAAGAAAACCCAACCGGCAAATTTTTTAATCCCCAGTTGGCAGGCAGCTGGTACAGGGCCGCCCAGCTGGAACGGCTGGGGCTCTGGAGGAGCCTTTTCAGCAGCACAAACCCTCTTTTCCAGCTCCTAGGACTTCAAGCAGCAGCCAGGGACACAATCGTAGGTGCCCTGGGAGCCCCCTCACTCTGGGGCACAATGTCACCTGCCTGTCCTTTTAATTTCCATCTCCAACACGCTGCCAATGGCTGTGCAATGACTGCAGAGGAAGAAATAAGCCTCTCCATAACTTGGCTCTCAATGCATTATTTCACAAAGGGAAGA
Source organism: Bucorvus abyssinicus (assembly GCA_009769605.1). Lineage (NCBI taxonomy): Eukaryota > Metazoa > Chordata > Aves > Bucerotiformes > Bucorvidae > Bucorvus > Bucorvus abyssinicus. The sequence goes on along the minus strand of CM020055.1, from coordinate 3,630,730 downwards.
GATTAAAACAAGCCAAGCTCCACTCTCGGGCAGGTCCTCTGCCCTCTGCCCGGAGGACATGGATGCTCCAGGGACAGAGGAGCTCCCGTGGCTCCACTCACCCGTGTAGCTGCTCGATGGCAGCGAACTGTCTGGTCCTCCACTTGCATCCGAGGCTCCACTTGCCACCATCACTGCCTCTTCCTCCTCCTCTTCCTTGACCTCAGGTACTTCCTCCTGTAGTTGTTCCATAATTGATCACCCCTCAGTGCCAGGACTGCAGTCCCTGTCATAGCTCTGGCATCATCCGCCTCTAGCCACGATGGACCCTCCCAGGCTGTTCCCGCTAGCCTGCGGCACAGGGAGAAACACATGGGTCAGCTCTGATAGGCGTCAGACCCGCAGCAGAAACACTTGTGCCCCAGCCAACATCCCGCAGTGCTGTGAGTGCCTGGGATGTCACCATGGTAGCCGAGGCTGGGTTTGACAGAGCCAACGCCACCAGAAAGATTAAGACAGGGCTTGCTTTGCCCTCCATCCCCACCCAGCCAAGGCAGAGCTTGGATGGAGGGCAGCGGGTGCTCCTGTGGGGAGGAGGTGCAGGGGGAGCAGCGCTTGGTGCAGCAGCAGGCAGTGGCTGAAAGCCCCTGGCCCGTGCAAGCCCTCTGCAAGAGCGATGGCTTCCTGCCGGCTCCTTCCCATCGCAGCGCCGCCAGTTACAGCGTTCGTGTTTATTTTCACTCATCATGTTGTAACTGGCCCCGGTTCCTCTGCCAAGAACCGCTGGGTTGAACGTGTTGCTGTTGCTCCGCACAGCTGCTGGGCCCTGCTCAGCCACGGGGTCCAGCAACGTCACCACGATGGCCGCACAATCCAGCCAGTGTCTTAATCCTGGGTTTCCTGTGGGATGAATGGCCCCGTTCTCCCCCCGCGCGCTTCCGCTCCTTGTTTGCCTTAGTCCATCCCAAAGAGCCCACAAAAAACCCAAGGCGTGCGAGCGATGCATTGGGGGTGCCATGACCATTGCAGAGCCTTCCCGCCTCCCTCCTAACTGTCCTGGATCTTGCCCAAGTGTCCTGCTCATGCTGCACTCATTTACCTCCAGATCTTGGTTCCTAAACTGACTCTTGCTTGAGTAATTAGTATCTCAAGAGCTCATCCACTTCCTTAAAGGAGCTATTTTTAACTGGAGAAATAGCCACTGAAATTCAACTTCCACCAGGAAAGCCTCAATTTCCAGGCACAAGTTAAACTGATGCAGCATCTTGACGCCCAACCCACTCGCAGCGGACTCACACAAGGGCAGCCCCCGAGCACCGGGGATGGTCTATGAGCCACACACCACAGCACAGGGCTTGCTGGGGGAGGGCAGCAGTGACCCAAGACTCCCTGGGCTTGTTTTCTCTCCCGCAGCAGACCCTCCTGTCTGGTACTTTGAACCTGAGCCACAGGCAGCTCCTTGGATTCACTGGAAAGCCGTTGGCATGAGCAAGGTCAGAGCTCCCGGTGAGATCAAGCGAGGAGCTGAGGGAGAGAACAAAACCTGCGAGCAGGAGGTTGAACGCAAAAATACAAAGCCAGGAGACAATCACCCCCTGAGGCTGGGTCTCCCACGGGCGAGGGGGCTTCGCTTTTCCCCTTCGCTCTGGGAATTCAGACTGCAGGACTTTGTCTGGAGGAGGGGTATGTTTGAGGCAGCCAGCAAGCACGAGAGCCCGCTCTCCTCCACAGCCGGAGCAGGCAGAGGGCTGCTCAGACAAGGGCCTCCGCAAGAACACTAAGGGACCATTGAAGGGCTGTGTTATCCTTGGCCTCCTCTCCCACGTCCTGTGCTGGGGGACACGGCACACTGGCAGGAAACCTGTTCATTGGAGACGGAGGATAACGAGCTTGAGCGTTTTCAAGGCTATATATAAATGAACGTACAAACAGCTTTTGCCTGGAACAGCAGTTAGTGGCGGAAGCTTGTGGCAGGAGAAACGAGGCTACGCTGGAAAATACATCCAGCAGCAGCTTCATGATCTTCTTATTAGCTCCCCTTTGTCTCTGGCATCCAGCACAGGCCACTTGCTTTAAACCCCGTGCAGATGGAGTTCTGCTTCACCCCAGATGCCTTGTGGCATGTTGCTGTCGGAATAACCTGGGCACACTCCTTCAGCTGTGCCTCTGGCACACTGCCCTCCAGCCACCGGCTACTCAGGGCCGGGTACTCCCGTGACACACAGCTTCCTCCCCAAAACCCACCAAAGCAACCCCAAAAACGGTGCTTGGATTTGGTCTGGCTAGAGACAGAAGAAGCAGAGAGCGAGACATGCACAGACAGCAACACCAGGCTCCAGTGAAGGCTCCCCGGGTGCACACAGACATTACGGGAAGGATAAGGATCAGATCCCACCCTTCGAGAGTGGCTGGAGAGCCAGAGGGAGAAAAGCTTTTACCGGCAGGCTCTGAAAGTGTTGTTTTAGTATCTCCTCGCAGGCCAAGAGCTCAGGGGCCTGGGCAGAGGGAAGCTGCGAGGGCTGTTTGCACACCTGCCTTTCCCTCGGCCGTTCCCCCGTTTTCTAAACAGCGAAGAGGGAGAGGAGGGGGAAGAAGGGATTGATTTCATACCCCCTGCTTTCAGCAGATGAAAGGCCAAGGCAGCCGCTGGCCCGATGAAAGGCAGGCCACGAGCCGTGCCTGTGCACCCCGGCGTGGAGCAAGCCAGCTTGGCAGGACTCCCCAAGAGACATGGACCCCTAGCCCTCCCCTTGGGGCTAGGGCCGTGGCATGGCAGCACGCAGAGACTGTGGAGATCTGCCGAGGTTTCACAGACTCCTCCGCTCCCCTGTGAGCCCCACAGTTCAGAGTGGGGTATCCTGGAAAGCTAAAATCCCCAGAGGTTTGTCCAAGCACAGCCTGGTCAGGGTCATCACAGCCCTGCATTGTTGTGGGATGGCACTGGGGACGGCAGAAGGTGGCCAAAAGGCCCATCTCAACCTCAGAACCTCTCTATTTGTTTCATGCCTCCACATCCAGCTGCTGAGCGGAAAGAGCCAGAGAAGGGGTAACTCAGTCTCCACGTGCTGGAGCATGGCACACATACTTCAGGCTGCAGGGAGAAGGGCAGAGATTCCTGCCTGTGTAGCCACCCCCTTTTTCCTTGCAGCAGCTGTCCCAGGGCAGCAATGGAAACAAGGATGGAGGCAAGGATGGCGACCGTGAATTCCTTCCTAAGCTTCTCTGGAGAACCTGGCAAAGCTCTTTCCCTTCCTCTTCCCACAGGATGGGAAGGAGCAAGAGGACAAGCATCTCATGACGTGCTCTGCCTTTGTCTCAGGGAGCTTCGGCAAGCCTGGCTGAGACAGCAGCTCCCTCCCGGGAGCGTGCGGCTGGCGGAGGGTGGGTTGGTTTGCTGGCTCTGGGCTTGGGCAGGTGCCTGCTGGCTGCCCCACTACCATGCTGCAAATGGCACATGAGGCAGGTTTATCTTCACCAGAAGCAGGGGCCGGCACCTATGCTGAGCTAAACCATACAGCGGGGATGTGCACAACAAGAGGAGGTAAAAAACAGGAATAAAAATTAAAAGCAAAGAAATCCTTAGCTGTGAGAACGCAGCACTTCTCCAGAGCCAACCAAGAGCCAAGCCTCCAGTTCATCAACCTGCAGCTCGTACTGTTTTGGCCCACCAGCTCCTCACTGCTGGTAGCACATAGACCTTGGGGCCAAGTCCAGAGAAGCAGAAGGTGAGAACCTGGCAAGGAGGTGCCTGCTTCCCCGTGGTCTGTGCGCAGAGGGGTGCTGGGATGATGTATGGAGAAGCCCAGTTTCTCACCAGTGTCTGAGTCCCACACGCAGAGTGAAGCGTCACAAGAAGGGGATGTGCATTTCAACACAGACAGATGGGCACTGGCAGCCAGACAGCCACAACACGAGAGCAAGGAAGTGCTTGTAATTCAAAGGACCTTGTCTTTAACCCAGGTGTAGTTTCACTGGTGGTGAGCTCAAACAAGAGGTAATTTCAGTGTGCTCGTTGGGGTGGAGAGAGGACGCCTGCCCCCATTGCCCCCCAGGAAAGCATACATTTGTTCCTAATATATTTACACCAATGGAATCGACCAAGTCCCCATTGCAGTCTGGAATGTAACCACATGAGATCCCTCCCTGGAAGACGGGACTTTCCAGGCAAAGCAAAGTGCCAAAAAATAGTTCCGAACCTCCCAAAGGCCAACTCAGAGTAGACCCGCTCAAAGTGGTTGTTCAAGTTACAGTAAAAGAGGCCACCAACAATTGCGAAAGGAAACCAGTTTACCGTGGGAGCACTTCTGGTTTGGGTTTGTATTCCTCTGGACACAAATATTAGCCAAATTCACAGACAACAGAATACTTATGGAAGGTGTGAGATGAGAACTCAGCTCTGTGACATGCAGCATATATTGGATCCACAAACAAAAACTGAACTGAATCCATAAAAAAAGGAGATTGCCTCCATTTGCAATGTCCCTTGGGTTGGGCCACCGCTCCGGCTGATCAAGTACAAGTTTCTGTTCCTCCTCCTACATGCCAACTACTAGTAATAAAAGCCACGTAAGAGCTAAGCGGATGCTGCAATACAGGAAGGATAACTAAGTGCACAAAACAGGAGAGACAAACACTGAAAACATGATTGTTTTTGTTCCTGAAAGCTCCACACACTCCCTCAGTAGCTAATGAGATCTCAGCAGCACTTCCTACCCAAGTGCTTCCTTTCTTACTCAAAGCCTTGGCCACAAGACAGCCTATACGCAGAAATAAACTACTAGAGCTAGTAAGGAAGAGCCCTTCCACACTGCCCTGGCCACTCAGAGCCAGATTTTTTCCCTTAGAGCATCAGACATCATACCATGCTCCAGCCCCGTGATCTCTCCAGCGCTGCTCGGCGTGGGCTGCCTGTGTTTCACCATGCTGACCGAGCAGCAGGGTGCTGCCAGAGCTGCTATTACCGTGCTGCTGCTAATTACTCAGGAACATGTGACAGAGGGTGCAGGAGATTCCCTCGCTTGCCTCGAGCTTGCCAAAATGAATCACACATCTACTGCGTGGTTTAACTCACCCACTTCCTGGACACTGATGGGGGAAAAAACCAAGAAGAAGTTAAAAAGGTTACAAAACTCACCAGGTTCTTCTGTTTTGTACCACAATTGACGCTGTCCCCAAAATAAGGTCACAGTATTTTGCTCCAAGAGGAAGTTCCAGCTTTCTCTCTTGTGCTAGGTTTCTTCAGAGAGCAAGAGCTATCACAGGCACAGCAGCAAATCAGACTTTGGGCAATGAACTCACATCCGCGTGTGGAAGCAAGACCTGCCAGGCTGCTCTTCTCTTCCAACTCATCCTCCTGGAGCTGCAGAAGTCCCTGGCTCCAGCAGCTCCAAGCACACATCAGATGTGCTCCGAAATCTTGAGCTAGCAGATACTAGGAGAGGGTTAATGTTTCCACAGGAATCAGAAGAGTAACAGCAGTGAAGAGCTGAGCAGTTGCTAGCTCTTATCTCAAGTCCTGCTTCATGACCTTTAGCAAATCCTGTCAAACCCCAAACCTCCATTTCCTTCATCAAAAAAAAAACAAACCCCATCCAAATCCCAGAAAACAAACCCAGGACTTTTACAGGGCTTCCTTCCTGATCCTGCCTCAGCTGCATTAGCTCACAGAGACGGCATGTCTTGGAAGCACGGAGTAGAGCGGTGCCAAGCGTCATTGTTTATTTCTGTGTTACAGATTTTGACACCTGCTCATGGTCACGCTCGCCGGTCTGGTCGCCCCGGCCCCAGCCCAGCACTGCTCGTGACCATCTCCTGCTGCTGGACATTCCTACACGAAGCCTTTCCAGGATTACTTTCAGCAAATAAACCTGACTGATATTTGAGTTTTGCTGTCAACTCAGGACAGCCCAGAGCACCCAGGGACAGGAGGGACATGTGGGTCTGACCTGATGGAACAAGGACCATGGCCAGGAAACAAGCAGGTACCAGAAAGGAGACACCACCGGGGCTTCTCAGAGCTGGAAACAGCGTAGAAGTGGTGCTATTTGAGAAGACTGGTAAGGAGAGAGGATGATCCCCAGGGCGCAGAGGTGATGGTGAAGCTGTGGCAGTGCTTTGGGAACACCACTGCTGGGAGAGAGGCACAGAGCAGCATGCATAGGGCTGCCGAGATGGTGGTGTGTCTGCAGAGGACTCTGAACCCCCTGTCTTGCTCCCATCTCCTGGTAGGGACCTACTGCCCAGCCTGGCATCTCCTGTTTGAGCTCCTTCTTTGCTGCTGCTCCACAAGTGCCAGCTTTCGCATCCCTGCTCCTTCTCTGGGAGCACCAGAGAAGCTGTCGGGGCTATGTTCCCCTTTACATCCCACAGGCAAGGAGGCTGGCGGCTCAGAGGACCCACCAACATGCTGTAAGCTGATGCTCTCCCAAGCTCCTGAGGTTCTCTCATGCTCTACTCCAGGGCACTCTGCTGGCTCCTGGAACCCTTGACCTCCCGAACCTAAGCAGGACACGTGGAAGGATCCTGTTTCAGGAACATCAGTAATTATAGAACAGGGCTGACAAGGGAGTCGCTCCCAGGAACAGCAACGATGCTTCCCAAGGCAAACAGTGGGTGCAGAGTGTTACAGACTCCATTTAAATGGAAAACCAGTACAGAGAGTGGAACAAGCCATCCCTGCAAACGGAAGCACTGGCAGCGAGTACGGTCAGCACTTGGCAGTGCTGCACACACCAGGACACACCTCAGCTTTCCCTGAAGTCTCAGTGTCACTGGGACACCAGGAAGTAACATCCCTACTTTGGATGGGACCATCAGCTCCCCAGAAAAGCAATGAGGGGTGGAAAAGCAGCAGCAGGCCAAGGCATCACTCTGGATCACAGACACGTGCACGTAGCCCGCTGACTGGAGCCCAATGCCCAGCAGGCCAGTCAGTTTTATTCCTGGGCTGCCAGTGCTCCCAGATCCAGGAAAACACCCACAAAAACAGTAGCAAGCCTCTGCCTCTTTGCAACGACAGAGATTTTAGATCCCATGGGCTAACCAGGGCGGGGAAAAAAAAAAAAAAATCCATCAGCCTGTCAGTTTTGTTATGCTACACTTGGACTCCCCGAAAAATGCTACTGGTTTTGTAGACCTTAGCAAAATATCCTGGGCACCAGCCATGCCCCTCCGATCCCAGGATGCAGCTGATAGCAAGCGATTACGCCCAGGCACAAGTTCAGATGATTCAGCAGGGCCTGGGAATGGTTAGAACAAATCACCCTGCTCGCTGCATCTCCATTTCATCCACCGAGCAGAAAACAAAGGGAGCCTGAGCTCATCTGCACGCATCTCCATGAGGAAAACTCCGGAGAACTTCAGAATAACTTTGCTACACAAATCTTCTTCAGGGACAAGAGGGGAATGGTGTTTCCTTACTATTTTTGGCCACATTCACGCAGCAAGAGCCGATGGAGGAACAGAGGTTTCCCCACGTTCGGCAGCAGAACGAGCAGCAATCACATCAGCATGGTCCTGCCAAGACTCCTCTGCCAATTAGAGGATCGCAGCGTGCTCTGACCGTTTGGATTTCCACCTTAGCTCCTAGAAAACAAAATGCTTGAGCAAAGTCTGAGCACCTTTCATAACATCCTCACGTCTTTGGCACCATCTTGGGGGTATGGAGGGAGCAGCAGAGGTACACAGAGAGCCAATGTCTACCACGTCCCGACACAGCCAGCTGCTGGGAGCTCAGTGGGTTCCAGAGCTCAAGCCCCAAGCTCAGGCTCACCAACAACCCTTTTCCAGAGATCCCCGTGTCCCACAGTCTCACAATATCACACCTATCCCATGGATATGAGAACACACTGGGGTTTTTCAGCCCTTGCAGGGTTGACAGCTTCCAAGGTCCAAGAGCTCCAGCACAATCCGTATCATCAACTTAAAGTAGATTTGGGCATTTTCAGAAACATTCTAGATTTACATTAAGATGAAATCAAGAGTTGCATTAAAAAAATATCTTTAAAGAGTCAGGCAGGATGGAGATCTGAGCTCAGGTTCCCATCACCGAGGTGGCTGAACAAAATGCTGTGTATTTCGAAGCCAACTCACCCGCCCTCTCTTTGGTCTCACAAAGCCTTTCCTAACGAGACATTCATTTGGCAGTGGGATGGCTCATCGCAAAGTGTGTCTTAACAGATCATCACAGAAATGCTTCCCTATCAGCTCAGGTAGGAAGCTCATCTTAAACCACCCAGACTGCCCTGTCTCCATCCCACATCTCTCCTACAGGGTTAAACATGCACATTCTGGTTTTTGCTGTCCCAAGTCCCAGTTCCCAGACTGGGGCAAACCAGAAAATGCAGCATGAGGGCAGCAATTCTGCTTAGCATGGACGTTATGTGGCTGTTGGTACCCACAAGCCTCAGAGGTGTGCTCTGGCTTGACCCAGCACCACAAGAAACGATCACATTTCTGACTTGTGTTTTCATTCTGCCACCTCCTCCCCGGCCAGGATTCCCCTGCAAACCACAGCCTCCACAAACCCCACGCTTCCGAGCAGTACCCGTCCACGGGGATCCCCGGGGAAGCACCCTGACACACACATACGCTGGAGCCCTTTGCAAAGCCAGTTTGAAAGGCTTGACCCAAATGATCTCAGATGTTCACAAGCTCCCAGTGAAGCCTTGGAGGACACAGACATTTTCCAGACGCTGCGATCAGAGTGGTGAATATTAGAGTGTTTCAAGATGTCACCCTGAAATTAAGATATGACTTGAGGCAGTTCTCCTCTGAACTCTCCTTGCAACCAAGCAGGGCTCCAGTGAACGTCAGCCCAAAACATTTATTTTGGGGAAGATGCATTTCACAAACTCCTTGACCAAAAGGCTTCACATTGCTATTTACTGTTTCACTCTAAACCTGGCTTTGGCGAAGTAATTTCCTAGGCAACACAGTTCAGAGCATAAAATAATAAAAAGATATTAGTTCTACAGAAAAATCTTATTTGTCATCACTGTGGGCATCACTTCTGCTCATCTCGACTTGCCCAGAGTCTCCGAGCCCACGGCAGCAGGGACAAGCACTAGAAAAGCAGAGCTGGCTCTGCAGCACCCGATGAGAGAGCAGTGACAGCCTGATAAATCTGCGGGCATCAGCAAGGGCCACTGTTCCTGCTACAGAGCAAAGGAGCCAATGCAGATCACAAAAAAATCAAGAAACATCTCCAAAATTTCGTGGCCAGAATGGGTTCTGGCAGCCAACAACCTCTCAGGCATAAGCACTGACATCATCCCACCCAATTAAAAAATCATTCGCACGTCAGGTCCTGCTGCACGAAGGAGCCCAAGAGTCTCTTGTCGTGCTAATTCCTCAGTCTCTAAGAACATTTGCAGATCTACAGTTCATAATTCAATAGCCACAGACAAAATATTCCCTGAAAGGCAACAAGATGGACTGTACAAAACCCACATAGTTGACAACAGGCAATGTGCTAGAGAGAACCATTAACATCAGCAAGCAATTCCGCCTAACAATGCCCTTCTGATCAGCAAAGCCTCATGTGGCTCATTACAAAACCCTCTCTGCAGGCTGTGAAGATCCTTGGAAGTCCGTGTCTTGAATGCCAGCACAGGGACAGCACAACGGCTGGAAACACTTGACACAGAAAACGGCGTCTCTGGCCTGCTGAACACCTTAGACATGTGTTGCAGCAAAAATAAATCCCCCTGCCACGCGCGGAGAGCTGCAGCACCGCTGGAAGCTACGTACAGCATCTGGATGTGGGGTGACCGCAGTGAAGACTGGGCATCGCTTCAGAGGTCTGCGGGCAGGACAGGGTCCACCTGAGCCCACGTTCACCAACTCCTCGAAACCCCCATCCCAGCTCGGCTGTAACCGCTCAGCCCTGGCCGAGTGAGGCAGTTACAGAGCGACAGACGGTGTCGATGCGGCTGCCAGACCGTGTGGCTGGATTGTTAAGTGATTGTACACCCAGGTATGGTCCCTGATCTCATGTGCCCTCCCCAATCTACAAGAGCCAATTTCAGTTGTAAAGATCAGTGAAATAATCAAACATTAAGTCACTGTACTTTGATGGTAACGGTTGACTTAGAAGAACAGGATTAGACCATGATACTCACAGCATACTCCTAAGCATAATCCATACACAACAAAGTCAGAAACTGAACAAAAATAAGGCATATAGTTTAAATTGAAAAAGGAATTTAAGAAAGGTTAAGCTCATGGACAGAAGAGAAGCTTCCTGTGCTCTTCCCTATCCCAAAGTTTTAAAGTCACCGGTGGGATCAGCGCTCTGGAGGATCCCTGGCGCGCGAAGGGGAAGGGTTACCTCTGCGGAGCAGCTGTCCCCGTCTGCCTGTTGCCGAGAGCCACCGTTCAGTCACCATGTCAGCAGGGAGAGCTGAGAACCGAAGCGATCTGCAAGAGAACACAACGCGGATTTCCACGGCTCTGCTGAAGGCCAGATATTTATGCTGCTGGGAGAACTGGGCCGGATCCAGCGACAGCTCTGAAATTTAAACACACGCTCCCTCTACTGCACGCTGAAACCATAGGCCGGGGTGAGTCCCCTCGCGCCACGGGGAGCCGTTTCCCTCCGGCTCCGACAGCTTCAGCATATCAGGAGGTAGAGAAACCCCTGGGGGTCCCAACAGAGACAGCCCTGACCCCTCAGCAGGCTCCGAGCATCAGGATGTCACCTCTGTCTCACGTCACCTGTGGCCACAGGCTGATCTTTTATGACAATGCACGAAGTCGATGCTAGAAAAAGGTCTGGGGTGGCCATAAAGTGGCTTGTTTGCTCGGCTTAATCCACCTTTAAGAGGCTGCCAGCAAGTTACTGCAACTTTAATGAACTTCCCTCTCGGGTGGTTGAAACCTAAGGACTTGACAGAGTTCATTCACTCTTCTTGGTTTTCCTGATAACTTTGCAAATAGCCTCATACTAATTTCAGGCTCAGGAGAGCAGTAAGCGACCAAGGCTGGGAAAAACATGGCTCAGGAGGCTTTGAACTAGAGGACTTCGAGAAAATATGTTCTATTTTTAGCCACAGTTATGCAGACTAACTGGACTAACACATTAAACAAAGATGTTGTGAACAAGACGCTACTTGAACCCGCGTACCCTCCCTGACATTGCCCCGGCTTAGCTGCTCCTCCCTCCCCAGTGGAAAAGCTCTATTTCATATGGCTGCCTCCGACACGGGGCGACTTGTGAGGAGCACCCGCAGTGGTCCCGGCAGTGGTCCCAGCATTGCCAGCCCACTGGGAGAGCGGCAGCTGAGCCGCCCAGCCAGCAAGTCCAGGGCAGAGCAGGAATCCCACCTCATGCCACACATCCTCGTGCACCTCCTGGGTCCGACACAGCACTGGGAGCTGCAGCTGCTCAGAAGAGGATGAAAACAGAAAGGAAATCCCCTGCCCCAAAAGCCAAGGCTCCTGGTACCCCAGCATGAGTGTGGAGGGTGTTTGCTACCCCCACCGAGCAGCCCAGGTACATCCAGGGGAGGGTGTGAACATGAGATTCCAAAAAAAAAAAAAAAAAAATCACCCCAGACCCTTGTGTTGGAGCATCATGTGCATCAGGATTGCTCTTTCTTGTGGTCAGTGCTACAAAAATCCCAGCCGCTGCTGGAATCACCCTCAGTTTACAGGTGGGGGGCTGAGAGCAGCCTGCCCGCAGGTCGGCCGGTGAGGGAAGGAGCATGGATCCAGCACTCAGCCCTCTGCTTTAGTGGGAGCCATAAAACCCCACGTAGTAACTTCACTTTCACAGCAGGACGTTAAAGCACCAGCAGGTTTCTCATCCCAAATGGAAGGTGGTTTTTTTCTCAACACCCCAAAGTTTTCCTTTAACTGCCCTGATGAGGAACAATAATAAAGTCATTACAATTCCCCTGGCACATCAGGAGCGGCTTTCTTCATCTCCACCAGCAATAAAGCCCATCCCTGAGCCAGTAACGAAGTGTAACGTTGACACCGTCAACGAGGGCATGAATCACCGGCGGAGCACACCCTGAGCTCGCTCCCATCGCAGATCAGAGCGCTTCACCGCTGCCAGACATCTGAGAATTCAGACTGCTGGCTCACCTCATCCTGCTCGTAGCTCGGTGCCAGGGCATGCCAGCACCTCCACACACAACACTCGCATCAGCGCGGCAGGGCACGGAGGGAACCTGCCCACACACCCCTCCCAAAAGCTTCCTCTTGTATCCCAGAGAAATGTTGTAATCCCTTTTTCATGGAGAAAAATCCCACCTCAGCACAGCCCAGAGCATGTTCATACCAGGAGAAAGGGCTTCTCTGCTGAAGGCAGCAGGAGAAATGAGAAATGGGACCTGGGCAGCTTCACCAGCAGCTCACTGGTTTAAGGGATCAACACTGCTACCAGCCTTGGGGCTTCAGTTTATGAGGTGGCCACCGCTAGATCCTCTTTCCACACTCAGATCCCTCTGCATCCCCACGACGGACCTTGCCCAGACCCTTCAGCCCGTCCAGAGCCTGCTTAGCTCTCTGCCCACCCACGGCTCGTCTGCAGAGGCTTTCCCAACACACAGGGGCTCAACAGAGTGACTCCTTCCCACAAGCACGATCGTCACTTGCATGCAAGAGGCCTCCTAGCCCACCTGCCGCAGGGTAAGGTGGCCAAGGCTGGGATAAGTTACACCAGGACGCTGTCTGAAGCCACACAGATACAGCAGAGTCGATGACAGACTGAGAAAAGCACAGATGGGATCATCACAGAGGGCGTTTGCTCTCCTGCTCCACTGACAAGCTGCATCTTCAGCTGCTTTTCCTCTCTGTGCCTTGATTTTCCATCCAGGGACACTAAAATACACCTACCGAGTAAATACGTTTTGAATCTTAATTCACTGGCTTTGGCGAACAGGTTGGCAGCTCCCTGGTCATAAACAGAGCTGTTAAACACCACTTGAGGTGGAGTCAGTGCACACAAACTTCTGGAAGCACAGCAAGGCCAGGAGGCCTGTTGACCACACAAGAAAAGGGAGGTCAAAACTCCTCTGGGGAGGAACAGTTCAACGTAACAACAGGATCCTTGTTGGTTATAACAACAGAGGTTGGAGCTCGCCAGTGAGGAAGGATAAAACGCGACAGGTTGGTAGAACAAAACAAAGGAGGGAAGCAGGACATGAATAAAAATTTGGTCTCTTGCTACAAGGTCCCACCACCTACTTCTACATGCTCCCTTATCTTCCACCTAGGATTCCTTACAAGCACTTTTAAAGCTAATTAAGGGTTACACTCAACCCAGCCCACATGCAGGTACCACCTTCCTGCATTCGGCTACAAGCGTTCGCAGCGCGGGACAAGTGACCTCGTGCAGGTGCTTTAGAGGCACTGTTCAATAAGGGTGGCAGTACATCTAATTTATAGGCACAAAAAGTAAACATCTTCTATCTGGGACCTCAGGGAAAGGGGAAGCAGGATGTGGAGATACGAGGGATGAGAAAAGGACTCTCAGATTCTTTCTCCTCAGGCAAACCCTCACCTGAGGCACCCACTGATGGACCATCCTGACTCTCTTGCTTCTCCTCCTTCCAGCCCCAGACCCCAGCAGGGCCCCTCCCTGGTACCCTAAAACCAAAGGCCAATTCCCCTGCTGCCACCCCACCCCGGGAAAGAAGAAAGGCAGACTGTCTCCCCCCAACCTCTCTGGTGCGTGCCACATCCCATCCTCCCTGATTTCCCAAGCAGGAACAAGAGCCTACACCCTAAAGTCACCAGTGTGTCTCTACCCTCCCAGCCCCCTCCATATCACTGCACCCCAAAGTCCCTCCCTGCCTTCTCGATGCTCAGACCCACATCGTCAGAGCTCCCTGCCCCTTCTGCCCCACACCCTCAGAAGGCTCCACGGGCCTCCTCTCCTCCAACCCACTCCCACAGAGCCCCGTCCCCAGCCTCACCCTCCTGCTCCTCGTTATCTCCCCACACCCTGTCTCGCACCTTCTGCCCCGCACACTCTATGTCCCACACCCCGGTCCCCACTGCCCCATAAGCCCCTGTCCCCCCCACACCCCATCCCTGCTGCCCACACCCCGTGTCCCTGTCCCCCCCACACCCCCTGCTCCACATCCCCTGTCCCCCCACACCTCCCCCCTGTCCCCCACTACCCCCGGGACCCCCCGACCTCCCCACAGGCCTTGCCCCGCTCACCTCCCGCAGCGGCCCCTCTCCCGGCCCCACTCCCGACCCGCCGCCGCCGCCACCGCCCCCGCACGTCACCGCGCCCGCCCTGACGCCACCGCATGCCCGGCGCCCCGCAGCCAATCAGCGCCGCCGGGATGTCGTGACCGCGTCACCACGGCAACGGACCAAGCCCGCCCCGCCCTGTGGCGCCTCCTGGCGGGTGCAGACCGCACTTCGCCCCCCCCAACTCTCCGGGGCGGGGCGCGGAGCCTCATGGGAGCGGTAGGCGCTGCTCGCGGGGCATGATGGGCAGGGGCAAGGGGGGCCCAAAATAGCGGCGGGCAGCGGAGGGCTGTGTCTGCTATAGGCTCCCTCGGGGACGGGTCTCTGCGCACAGGGGAGCCTGAGCAGCCCCTGTACCCCCTCGGTGTTACGGCCACCCTGTCCCGGCCCCTGCGGGATGCCCCGCCGTGGCTGCCTGGGCACCCCCGTTGGCCCCCAGCCTGCCTTCCCCCTGGGCCCTCACCGCCATGGAGGGAGAGGGGCCCGTGTCCGGGCAGCAGGGGCTGGGGGAGCTTGTAACCTGCTGCGGAAGGGAGGGCAGGGACGGCAGCCTCCCCACTAAACCCTCCCGGTCAGGCCGGTTTGTGGCTGTAACTGGGGACGTGTCTCGGAGGCGAAAGCCCAGAGATGGCGCTGAGCTCCGTGTCACACAGCGGCTCATCTGGAGGCACTGGCTGTGGCTGGCGCAGACATGGGGCCCTCACCGGGCAGGTCTGGGCAGAAGGCCCGGCAGTAGCCAGCACGTTCCAGCCCATGCTGTGCGGGAACGGGGAGGGAATAGGGATTTGTCTCAGGTGATGAAAATGGGACCTGAGGTCCAAAGCGCTGCTGACACCAGTGCTGCCAGTCCCAGTGTTTGGCTGGATGCTGCAGGACCATCGTGACACACAGCTCTGGGTGCCCGCGGAGGCTCAGAGCTCTCCTCCAGTCTGAGCCCCTCACTGCCTCCAACCCCCAGGGCTGGAGCAGCTCCCTGCCGCGGGGGGTTGCAAGTTTTCTGCTGACGATGCTGTTACTTGAGGTCTTGAATGGAGCTAATTTTATACCTTCACACCCTGGGTAAACCACAGTGGGGGCTGATCTGATCTGTGCTGCTAAGTTTAAAAAGCACAAGCCCCGTTCACACAGCAGTTACACAGAGCTCAGCTGCTGCCCCTTGTTAACGCAGTGTAGCCACAATCTTTGCCTTTCCCTCCCGAAAACATGAAACTTCAGGACAGCGGGATCTGGGCAGAGCTGCGGGTTTGGGACCACGAAGGATTCACGTAGAGAGCAGCAAGGTTTGTGTCTGACTCTGCAAATGCTCACGCACATGATGTTACTCCACAGTGAGCTCTGGGTTTCTCACAGGAGACCCCTGTGGGCACGCAGCCCTCACACTGGAGCAGGAATGGGATGGAGGGAGCGTCACAGAGCTGCTCCTTCCCCGTGCCGCCTCCGTGAGCTCTGCTCGTGGTGCTGCTGCAGTTCATCTTCAGTCGGGGCAAACGCTGGTGATGACCTGGGGAGGCTCCAGCCCTCGGTTGGCGGCTCCAGGAGGATGAGACAGATCCGGGCACATCCAGACTTGGCAGCGGATCAAAGGCAGGTGTTGACACAGGTTCCGGTGGGTCTCTCCATGCCTGTCCTTGCCCGCAGCTTTTTGCCACATGGAAACTCAGCTCTCAGGAGTGAAAGCAACACCCTGCTGAGCTGCCTTCAGGAGGGATGATGCAGCCCTGGAGCTGGTGACAAATGATGGCACTGTTACCATGTCCCAGGGACTGTGCTCCTGGGGACGGAGAGCTCGGGTGACAGGGCTGTGGCACGGAGCTGTGCGGAGGTGGCCCTTTTCATCCCCACCCAGGTGTGGCAGGGCATCTACCCGTCCCGACGCCTGATCAGGGAGAAGCTTGAGCTGAGGAAGGGAGGATGCCAACTCCCATCGGTGCATTTCCACCTGGGCCATTTCCTTCCCAGTAGGGACGAGCGCTTGGCACCCTCCCCGTTCTTGCTTTGCCTGTGGATAGTGTGGAGCAGCTTTGCCAGGGTCACCCCGGGAGGCTGCAGCCTTCATCCCCACACACCCTGATGAAAGGCAGAGCCCTGGCCTCCGGGGCAGTTTGTCATGAAGATCTCGCTCTACCAGAAAAACAGTATGGAGTGGAGGGATCCCACGTACACGTGGTCTGGCCAGGGTGGCGCAGGACCCCATATCTGGATGGGGACTGCCTGGGGCGAGCGGAGCCACGCCGCTGCTCAGGACTATGCCTCTGTGTCCCAGCCCAGTGGGAAGGAGGAGGAGAGTTGATGAACTTGACCTGCAGCCCCCGCAAGGCCAGGGCCACCACGGCTGTCACCGCAAGGGCTGCAGCCACCCGTGCCCTCTCTGTGTGCTGGCGAGGCTGCATAGGATGGGGGCATGGGGCCACTCCATCATCCTCATGGGCACACAGAGCCACTTTGTCCCCGGGCAGCTGCGTTACTCCACTGGCACCCACGGAAATGGCCTCTCTTGCAGTCAGGCACAATGCAAAATAATTGTAAAAAAGAAACACTGAGGTGGGGGAAGAGCTGTGTGAGCAAATGCTGAAACCACACGAGTAGGAAATAGATTGTCATCACCCTAATGAAGGAACAGCAGTTAATCAGCGTGAGCAACTGTGACGTGGGGTTTGACGCAGGGTTTGCTACCAGTGCCTGCGTCCAGAAGGGACAGTTCTGTGAGCAGGGACTTTGTGTCCCACGCAATAAAGACCCCAAGGTCAAGGAGAAAGGGAGCATGTTTAAACAGTGGCACTTGCAGAAACTAACTGCCGTGCTGGTGTGGGTTGGGTTTGGCGTGCTCAGGGGTTTGCCGGCAGACTTGGCCTCTGGTCTCAGTTTTTTTGGGGAGCTGGAGGAGACAGGCCAGGCCTGTGTTACTGAAGAGCTGCCACATCCACTGGCTCCCGGCTTCCCCGGAGGGTCTTTGCTGTTGCCCTGGACCAGATCCTGAGCCAGGGCTCCAGAAACAGGGAGTCCTGCAGCCCAAGAGCAAAGACCTAAACGAAGCGCAGAGCACCATTACCTTCCTGGACAAGCACTTAATGAATATATGGAGGTGTGGCCCTCGCGGACGTTACCCCTGTGCCAGCCCTGCCACCCCGAGGGGAGCTCATCATCTATGGCCAGTTCACCAGCATCCCTGTCCATCTTGGCCCTCCACAGACCAACCCCAAATCCACTAGTGGAGCCTCTTTCCACTGGTGGCATCTGATTTCTTTTATTGGGCTTTTTCCCACAGTGGGAATCAACCCCCCGGCACTGCCAAGGAGGGAGGTCTGGTGCCTGTGGGGAAAGAGGTCTGCGGGCCAGCGGCTCCAAAAGCTTTATTGCCTGTTGGTTTCTGCTAACATCTATGTGACTCCAGTGACTAACAACCACCTTCAGGTGGCACGTGGTAGTTAAGGACACCCTGGCCTTTGTGGAGGGGCTCAGAAGGCACCACTCAGTCTGCCAAGGTATTCCTGGCACCGGCCGTCGCAGGGCCACATACCCATGGGCGCAGTGGGCGATGCAGAAGGGTCACTGGTAGAAACCAAGGGGGAGCTGCAGCCCTGGGCCATGGAATCCAGACTCACTGGCAGGTTTTTTTTTTTTTTAAGCAGGGTAGAAAACAGAGTTTTGGGCATTGAGTCCAGGTCCTACCCCTGGGCAGCCCAGAGGAGGTGGTCCTGCTGCCTTCGCCCCACTGTTGGCCTGTTTGAGCCTCCTCGCATGTCGTGGCTGCAGCCCTGGAGAAAATGAGAGCATCTCTGCCCAGTGTGTGGTCACCTCCAGGCTCTGTGCTGGTCCCCACTTGTCTCCATCCAGAGATGGCTGTGTCCACTGACTGTGTCCGCTCGGAGGGACGTGCTGGCCCCGCAGTCCCTGCTGGGCTAGTTGGTGGGCTCTGTGGCCATGGTGTCTGCGTTCAGGGATGGCGGCACGCCGCTGTTCCCACCGTTGCTCACGTTTTCCTTCCTGTCATCCCTCGTGGGGTCACTGCCTTTATCCCCCTCTTTCTGCTTGAGTTTGAGGGAGGAATCTCTGTGGGAGAGGAAAGGTTGGTAGCCAGCGAAGCCTCCTCCGCTCACGTTGATACGCTTGTCTGGGGACAGACAGAAAAAGAGGATTTTTCACCTGGGGTCCAAATTGACCTTTCAGCTAAGGGAAAGGGTGGCAAGGTCTCTCCTTGCCAGAGGTGTTCGGGTATCTTCTCTGAAAGGTGGGGGTCCTTCCAAACCCTGGATACCCCCAAAGAGGGGAAGATGGGAGACTGGGCTGGTGCCCCAGGAGGGGCAGGGGAGGGTGCGATGGCCGGTCTCGTACCTCCCGGCCCGATGGGGTGCATCAGTCGGTTCATCTGGACGTTCCAGTGCTTGACGTTGGTGCTGGCCTGTCGCAGCTTCCGCTGGGCAGCCTGGGAGGGGTGGAGGAGAGGGGTAAGCCCCCGACCCAGGACCGTGGGCAGGAGTTTCCCTTCCCCGAGTAAGCCTGGATTGGACGCTCCCTCTGGACTGGAGGCCCAGCTCACCGTTCTCTAGGTCTTCTGCTCCTCCAATCCTCCCCCCTCCCACACTCCCACTGTCAACATTGCTCTGGACACCAGCGCTGTTCCCTCCGGGGCAGGACACGCTTGTCCCATCTCATCCACTGAATCACGCCGTGCCTGCACATGGCGCTGCTCAGAACTCCCCCAGGCAGTGCCAGCTTGTCCCCAAAGCTGCCGGGTCCTCCGTGGCATGGAGGTGAGTCAGGGAGGGCTGGGAAGTCCCCGGGGCTCACGGCATGAAGGGATGTGGCACTGATGTGATGCTCACCATGACGTCTTGGTCCACCCGCTGCCTGTTCACTCTCACTTCTTCCAGCTGCTTCTGTGCCTCTTCGAGACACTTGTTCTTGTTCTCCATCTCCTGCTTGAGGACTTGCTTCTCCCGCTGAGTTTTGATGATATATTCCTCTTGCTCCTCCTTCAGCTTCATCAGCTGCTTCAACTTCTCCTCTTCCTCAGCCAGTAGCCTGCCAATGAAGAGCAAGAGGTGAGGATGTCCCTCTGCCACTCATCCACAAGTTTCTCCCATCCTTGCTGGCATACTGGGAAGTCACCAGCACACCCCAGTAGCCCGGGGAAGCACTGGATTGCCCTGCGGAGTGTGTCCTCATGCCCAGCCACTGCCCTGGGATTGGGGCTGGTCTAGGAGGAGCAGGGATGTCCTGGTCCTACCTGGCCTGTGCGTATCTCACAGACTCCTCGTCCTGCCGTGCTTTCACCTCCTGCTGCAGGGCTTCCTGGAGACGCTCCTGCATGTCCTCCAGCTCCATGATGCGCTTGCGCTGACGCTCCGCTTCTGCTTCCTTCAGGACCATCTCCGCCTGCATGGAGGCACGAGCCTGCGGCAGGGACAGGAGCCGTCAGCGTGGGCAGCTGGCAGAGTCACCACCATCATCCCCAGGACCCCCTTACCCCACAACCCTGGGTGGATGGGGCCAGACATCTCCCACACCAGGGAGAGCCCGTGGAGGGAGCTTCAAAGCAAGGCTGTTCCCCTGCTCAGGAGACACTTGGTGTCGTGTCTGGAAACTACCTGGGGAAAAGGCCCTGAAGGGTTGGTCACCAGTGGCTAAAGAGGAGCCAGCAGTGTGCCCAGGTAGCCAAGAAGGCCAATGGCATCCTGGCTTGTACCAGCACTGGTGTGGCCAGCAGGACCTGGGCAGGTATCGTCCCCCTGTACTGGGGGCACTGCGGAGGGCACCCCTCGAATCCTGGGTTCAGTTTTGACCCCTCACTCCCAGAAGGACATTGAGGAGCTGGAGTGTGTCCAGAGAAGGGCAGCAAAGCTGGAACAGGGTCTGGAGCACAATGCGCTGAGGAGCAGCTGAGGGATCTGGGAGGATTGAGCCTAGAGAAAAGAAGGCTCCGGGGGGACCTTCTGGCTCTGACAACTCCCTGACAGGAGGTTGGAGTGAGGGGATGGTTGGTCTCTTCTCCCCCGGAACAAGAGACAGGACGAGAGGAACCGGCCTCCAGTTGTTGCAGGGGAGGTTGAGGTTGGCCCTGAGGAACAATTTCTCCCCCGTTGGGGTTGTACAGGCCTGGCCCAGGCTGCCCAGGGCAGTGGTGGAGTCCCAGCCGTGTGGAGGTGGTGCTGAGGGACAGGGGTCAGTGGGGACCTGGCAGTGCTGGGGGAACAGGGGAACTCGAGGAGCTTAAAGGGCTTTTCCAACCCAAACGGTTCTGTGATTTGATGAGTTGGAGCCAGCGCTGGCTGCAAGGTCAGAAATGGGCTCCCTGGCCATTGTGGCACTTGCCTCTCACCTGTCCCCCAGCTTCACACACCCTGGGGCAGGGTGTCCTCATCTTCTGCTCCTCTGGTACCTCAGACTCGGTGGTGCTGACCCCTCCATCCCTCGTCCCCAGGTCACATACAGCCCCCGAGAGCCCAGAGATGGTGGGTGGCAGCAGCCTTGTTGCAAGAGTGGGTCACGCTCCTAAAGGCTCCTCCAAACCTCCGGGGCAGCCATGGGCAAGGGAAGGGGATGGAATCGCCCACCCCATGAGTGGTGCAGCTCCGGACACCCCATGAGGATGCACCTACCTGCTCAGCCTCCCGCAGCTGGATCTCCAGGGTCCTCTGCATCTCCTCATGCTGCTGCCTCCGCCGCTGCTCCTCCTCTTGCAGGAGTATCTCCGCCTGCCTTTGGGCCTCCTTGAGCAGCTCCAGCTCCTGCAGCTTCCTCTCCTTCTCCTCCTGGAGCTGCCTGAGCCGCTGCATCTCCTCCTCCTTGGCTGCCTTGCGCTGCTCCCGTTGCTCCCGCTGCTCCCGTCGCTTCTGCTTCAGGTCTTTGTGCAGGGACTTCTTGCCCTCAGCCTGCAGCCGGATGGCCGTCTGGATGGCTGGGGAGGGAAGGGGACGGTCACTGGGGACACGGGGCAGGGGGGGCACAGGAAAGCTGGGGAGGGTGCACAGGGTGGCACAGACCTAGTGTCCACTCCTGGCGCTGCCGGGTGTCGGAGGCGCTCATCTCGTAGGTGCGGGAAGAGGTCTTCACGCAGAACATGCACCTCTTCCCATCCCGGTCGGGCAGCACCTGTAGGGAGAGGACACGGGATGGCGTTACCCCCCGTACCCCACTGTGTCCCCACTTCCTTCAGCCATGGGACTGGGTCTCGCACACTCGTGAAGGTGAAGTTGTGTATTCTTGGGTTCTCCTTCTTGGAGTCTGAAGAGGGTCTCCTGGGTCTCCTGCACCTGAGCTGAGCCATACCTCCACACAGCAGTGCTTGTCCAACGCGATGCTCCCCTTCTTCTCCTTCCGATCCTCGCTCATGTAGTAGCTCAGGACACTGGGCTTCAGCGTGAACCACCGCTCCGACCAGTTCCTCCTCAGCTGGCCCTTCTTCCAGAGGTAGCCCTGCACCCGAGAGACACGGGAATCAGAAACGGGGTGAAGGGCAGGACAGGGTTTGTGCCCCAGAACACGGGGACTCCTTGCCTGTTTGAGCACATCCTCGATGACCTCCTGGTACACCTCCTCCACGGCCATGCTGATGGCATCCTGCTCGATGCCTCGCAGGAACCGCCCCGAGTTCACCATGTCCAGGAACTGCCAGACCGTCAGCCCCCCCTGCTCCTGCAGCTCCTGGGAGAGGTAGTCATCCAGCTCGCAGGAGTTCAGCTCCACATTCATGGCTGTGCAGATCTTCTTCAGCAGATACTCCACCTGTGGAGACGGGGAATTCAGCCATGGGGAGAACTGAGAGCCATCGCCAGCCCACCGACCCATTTTGGATAGCCCAGGACCACATCTCTTCCCAGCCTGGGGATGCAGGACCCTTATCCCAGAGGTACCACCCCTTGTGATGGTTGACAGTCACGGACGAGGTGTTCCAGGCAGCAGGCAGGCTCAGGAGTTTGACATTGGGTTAGAGCTTGACCACTGCTGGGCAGTTTTTCCTTTTAACCACAAAGCTGAGACATTTTTGGCTTGTTTGCCTGCAGAGTGGTAAAAGTCTGCAGAAGTCAAGTGCATGAGGGAGAACAGACCAACGCTGCTGTCCCCCACACCCAGTCCGCAAGACAGGCACTGGTGACCACAGCCCTGAGCTCAGGCCCTCAGCTCCGACCAGAGCCCTCAGCACCACTCGGACATCAAAAAAAAACCCTGGGGAGGAGCAGGGGAAGAACTCCCTTTGGAGGAGACAAGCATCGTTTTGAAACTGTAAATAAATTTCTTTTTAAAAGCATTGAAATGGTTGACACGATGTTGAGAAGACTTCTTTCAGCTCAGGTTTTGCTGCCCGCTCTTCTCTACCCACGATCAGGGGACCAGGGAGGGTGGGTGGCTGCAGAGTCCCTGCACCCAGTTGGATTCTTTTACATCATCTAACTAGAAGAAGGGCAAGAATTTAATGTAGTTTCTTTTTTTCTTTTTTTTTTTTTTTTAAGCCCAGTCCTGTCAGCAGAAAGATGATTCAGTTTGCCACGGTCTGGGGAACAGGAAACACCTCTCCTGGGGAGCAGGAAGTGCGGTTGCCCTCCTACGCCTGCGCAGCACTGAGCCTCAAGTCTTTTTTTGTCCTCCCCCCTTTTTTTTTGGCTTTTCTGCTGATCTCAGGAGGTTGATGGTGTAGAAGCAGATGGCAGCTGCTTGCCCAGCTGAGCTGCTCCTCACAAGGCCGCTCTGAGCTCCTGAGCTTGTCCCTCCTCCCCAGATCTGCCTCACTTTGACCCACAGAAGGGATAACCTCTCCCTCCAAATGCTGGGTGGAATTTGGAGATTTGGAGATTACTGCCAGCAGCTTTGCAGGGCAGCCGGGACAACCTCGCTCTTAACTCTGCATGTGCTGGGCAGGGGGTGAGCGTCTGGTGGCAGGGGGCACGGAGAGGGAAAACCAGGTCTGCTTTGCCACTGCCTTCGTGGTGGCAGGGTCTAAGAGCAGCCCAAGGGACACAGCCCCATCCAGCCTGACAGCGATTTCATGGGGAGCAACCTCCCACTGCACCAGACTGAGGGTTTCTCATCATCTCCTCTTTCTCCCCCATGAAAATCAGGAGACCTCCACTGTGCTCAACCCGTGGGTGAGATGCCAGGACTTTAGGCAAGGGAAGAGCCCCAGGAGGAGCTGAGCTGTGGATGTGCCTTGGCTGGGGCTCTGAGAACTGGCACATTCATTTCACAGCAGGCAAAAGAGCTCGTTGGTGTAGGCTTGGACCATGGAAGAGAGCCATCGACCAGCCCATATCTCATCCTCCAATATATGAGAGGCTCTGGCATTTTGGGAGGTCCTCCCAGCTGCTCCCAGGTCACCCCTTTCTCCATGGGCATAGCAGGGGGTGCCCAGGGCTGACAGCCCCCTCCTCCCACCCTGGCCTGCTCTCCCTCACACCCTGGAGCACCCACATCTTGCAGGATGTGATGGGACGTGCCAGGAAGCGATAGCAGGATGTGTCATCCCCAAACAGGGCTCTGCCAGAGCGCGGAGCCCTGGAAGGACGGGGATGAAGGGGAAGAGGCAGGTCCTACCTCGTCTGGCACCATCACAAGAGGGTATTTGTCTTCAGAGAGAAAGTTGAAGAGACACCAGAGCTTGAAGGCATCTTGGTGGGATACAACACTATTCCCATTCCGGTCGGGCTTGTAATTCTTCTTCGCCGTCAGGGTCCAACAGAGCTCATCAAAGTTTTCTTTGACAAAAGCACCTTCCTCCACCTGCGGACAGCAGTCAGGGGGTGAGCGTGGTGCTGCCGTTGTGGAGGGGGGTTCTGGGCAGGGGGGGGGCAAAACTCACGTCCGAAATCTCCTTTCCCTGCTAGTGAGGAACATGGCATGACTGCGGAACCCACAACTAGCGCGTAAATGGGCACTGACCCATGATGCCAGAGTAGCATCCCCAGCACAGGGCCCTTAGCAAGTGTCCCGGATGGTAGAGAAGATGCTATGAGGCCACTGCAGCATGGTGGCACCACGGCACGGCCATGTTGGCTCAGCCATGTCCCACCAGGCTTTGGAGCACCAGCACAAACCCCGTGGTGAAGCACACTGTGTGGTGCTCTCCCATGCCCACCTCCCCAGTGCCTCCATGGCTTTAGGTCATTCTCGTTATCCCAGTTGACCATAAAGAGGAACTGGGACTCAGCAAAGGGAACTGATGGCCCATGGGTGGGCAGCAGTGGAGGCAGGAATGATGCCTCCATCCTCCTCAGCCCCGCTGCCTGTCCATGAGTTTCTGTAGCCGCTTGCCCAGCATCGCGAGCCACTTCATGTGGCAATTTTGGTGCGGCATCAGTAAACTGTGATGGGGCCCAAAGGAGCCTGAACACATTTGGCTGCTCCATCCCAGCTGTGTGACCTGAAGCTGCCGGCACGAGGGCAAACCGTAGCCTGCAGCAGCAGAGCTGGAGAAAACCCTTCGGGTCGTGGAAGGATGAAAGCCCCTTTTCCTAAGAAAACCCACTTCCCCTTCTCAGGCTGCCTCTGGGATCTTATTAGTCATGGTGAAACCAGAAGAAGAGAGTTTGAAGGTCATCCTTTGACTGTGCTTTTCCCAAGAAAGATTGGACCAGATGACCCTTGAGGTCCCTCCAGTCTGGTGTTCATGATTAATCGTGTGGGAAACTGGAAGGATTTTGGCCTGTCTGTGATGGGGAGGTTGGGCTGGGCTGACCTCGGGCACCTGCCTGCCCTGGCCAGAGGGAGGTGGGGAGGGCTCCGCCCTCACTTGCTGCAGACCAGATCACAGCAGCTGAGATCAGCATCCCTGGACCAGGCTGGGCAGCTCCTGACCAGCTCAGGGCAAGGCAAGGACTGGCACAGAGACTGGCACGGAGCCCCGCACGCCCAGGAGATGCACGGCTTAGCCCTGAGGAGGCAGCAGGGGAGGGAAGGGTTACTGCACCCAGCTCTGGGCCCCCCTTCTTCCGAGCACAGGGTGGAAGAAAGTCGTTTCTCCTCTCCTTGAAAGCCTGGAGGAAACAAGCACCCAGCTGCAAAGTCTTGCTGCGCCAAACAAAGGTGCCTTTGAGCCACTCAGAAAGAAGGGAGAAAGCCCCTGCCCACCCCAACCTCTGCTCCCGCCCCAGCGCCTCGTCCTCCTCCTCCCACCTCATATTTGAACAAGGGCGGAGAGGAAAGAGGGGCTGATTTCTCTCTCTGAGACCTTTTGAAAACGTGGGCAGAGATGCACCTCCATCAGAGCCTTAGTGGAAAGGGCTGACCTCATCCTGGCAAAGGAAATGTTGGGTGTTTTACATTTCTTGCTCCTTTTGGCATTCACAGAATCACAGACTGGTTTGGGTTGAAGGGACCTTCAAAGCTCCTCCAGCCCAACCCCCTGCAGGGAGCAAGGACATCTGCAACCAGAGCAGGGTGCTCAGAGCCCCAAGGGCCAACCGGACCTGGGATGGTGCCAGGGATGGGGCTTCTCCCACCTCTCTGGGCAATCTGGGCCAGGGTCTCCCCACCCTGAGTGATCCCCAGCTCTCTGTATCCTTTTTCCACCCATTAAGGCACAGAATCTCCAAGAGCAGAGGGGAGCAGAGCCGTGGGGCTCCCACGGGATGTGGGAGCAGACCAGGGACTGTGGGGTCCCCACCCAAGGCAGGGATGGCCAAGGGGCTCACCTTATCCAGGATGTACTTGTTGAGGTAGGGCATGTAACCCTGGCTGGAGACCGGCCCGTCATCATCATCACGGAAATGCTCTTCCAGCGCCACGGGATCGTGGGGGATGCACAGCACCGTGTACAGGTTGTGAGACAGCACCTGGCCAGGGAGGAGAAGGTGAACAACCTCCAGCCTTGCCCCAGCACATCCCCACAGTGCCACCCACCCAGCCAGGGAGTGTGCCCTGCCCAGCATCACCTCCCTGCAGCCATAGCATCGAGGTGTGATCCGGGACAGGAGAATATTTGGGAATATTAGAGAAACCTTGGAGAGTCCTTTAGAAACAGCAAAAATTGAGGACGTTTCCACATTCGCTTGTTTTCTTTCTTGGCACATGGGGAACTTTTTTTTTTTTTTAAAAAGGGGCTGTTTCAAACATCACAGAGTAAACAGGACACACTTTGATCCAGAGGAGATGATAAACCACCCCAAGCCACGCTGCTGGGCAGCTGCCCTCAGCCATCTCTTGAAAACAACTCCTGCAGCACCCAGGCTGGCAGCGGGGTCAGACAGAGGCAAAGATGAAAATAAGAAAAGGTTTATAAGAAACTAAGAAAAGTTTTTGTCTGGGGTGGAAGCTAACAGTGGAGATCTGGAGACACACCATCTCCAGCAGCATCTGCGAGCGTCCCCCACCAGCCCAGTTTTGTTCAGATCCCCCCAAACAAAGCATGTTTTGGAGCTCCCAAATGTCCCACTTGCTGGAAAGCCCACGCTGCTGCTGGGCCAGCAGCCAGAGCCCGGAGCAAGGCTGCCCACAGGCACCGCCAGCATCTCCCACTGCTGGTGCCGGGCAGGCGGGTTGGCCCCGTGACTTCACCTCCCAGTGAGCAGGAGATGGTTAAAGGAGCGTCCCCAGCTGATGCCGTCCCGCTGCAGCGGGGTTTGCAGGAACGCCTTGTGGGGTTTGCAGATGCTGCTTGCCAGGTTTGGGGCTGGAGGACCTGGTGTGCAGCATCTCTGCTCCTCTCCGTGCAGGGCTGGAAATTTCCTCCCAGGGGGAGAGGAGCTGCCGGAGGCCACACCGGCCGCTGCAGCTGGAGACAGTTCTTGCTCAACCAGATTTTCTTTCTCTTTTTCACCCTCTGGATGATGTTATCAGCGGGACTCCACCCTGTGCACAACCACCGAGCGGGCTGTAGCCCTGAGCACTGCTGCTATGGCTGCACCTTGGGTTCGGTGCACCAGGGTGGGGAGAGATGGAAACACTCCGGGCATCCTCTGATGTGGCTAATGAACCTGTCAGGAGGGATTAAAAGTTTGGGACTCGCATCCCGGTCCCTGTTTCCGCCATAGGGCCTCGTCCCCAGCCCTTGCGCCTCCTCTCACAGCACCCCAAAAAGCCCTGGGAGGTCTCATGTGTGCCCCTGGCGAGCACCCCAAGCCCCTCTGCCCACCCCAGCACCCTGCGAACCAGCCCCTCCGCTCGCCGGGCTGGGCACCTACAAAATGAAAGCAGGGCAGGGTGGGGGGAAAGGCCCGGCCAGGCTGAGAGTGGGGTACATGAGGCCAGGACTGTCCCAACCCCACGGAGAGAGGAGAGGTGGGAAATCCCCCCCCGGGCTCTGAACTGAGGGACAGGAGGGGAAAATAACGGGGCGGAGAAGGGAAGGGATGGTCTGAGAGCGGTTTGGTGACACAACTGTTCCCCTGTGGCATGCAGGGGGTGGCCGGGGAGGGGGCAGAGGTCTGCCCACCACCTCCGAGCACCCCACATCCCTCCGAGCACCCCACATCCCTCCGAGCACCCACCCCGATGCTGTTTTCCACGCTCTCTCCTGCCTCCCATCACCCTCCACTCCCGCCCCTCTGGGGGTGGAATATTTAACGCTGCTGGAGAATGGCAGCCCATCTTCTTCTCCCCCGTGGAAGATGCCAGGGGGGTGATGCCAGGGCTTGGGGTGACCTTTTGTGCTGGAGCCTGGCTCCACGTGTTAAACACAAACCCCCGGGCAGGAGCAAGGGGGTCAGGGCTCCTGCATGGGTCAGGGAGCATGGCTGCTGCCTCAGTTTCCTCATGTGCGCACAGAATGTCCCTGCTGAGAAAATCAAAGCTTCTCCAGAGCTGGGGGTGCCAGAAGTCCTATCCCAGGGGACCCCCAGCTCTAGGAGCCTTTGCCACCAGTGAGAGTCTCTTGATCTGCCCATTTTCTGCAGCGAGGAAGAACAGGAGTGGGGCCGGCTGCCTCGCCACCCACCAGCTGGGACACCTTGACTCAAGCCCAGCCCTGGGACCATCAGCTTCCTCAGGGAAGGCAGTTTCCCCTGGTTGAACATGAGCTGTTCTCAGACCTGTTTACTGGCCAAACTGGGACCCACTGGCCTGTGCCAGGAGCCTTGTGTGCATGTTACAAGCAGCAGAGCTTTCAGTCCAAGGCTGGGGGGTCCATAGTCTGGCTGTGCTGCACTAGCCCAGCCCCTCAAGGCACCAGTTATGCCCAGAGACCCACACGGGCTCTGGGTTCTTTCCCAAAAGGTGAGCAGGAGCCACCCCCCTGCCATGTGCACCCCAAGCCTGTGACCCTGTGCAGAGGGTGGGGGATCCCGGTGCCCCCTGATGTGCACTTAAACCACTTGCCTGTCCCCCGCCTCCTCCTCTCTGCTCCCCAAGGGCTTTGCCTTAGTGGGGAGCCTCAGGAGACCGAGCTCCGCTCAGCAAACCGCTCCTCTCCCTCTGCAACCAGGACGGGAGTGGAGCGGGGGTGCCAAAAAGCACCAGGCGGGTGCTTGGTGGCTCCCACCCACCTGCCCCAGCCAAGCCACGCCACCCCAAAGAGCTCAGCTCCGCCACATCCCGCATCCCAGCCAGGATCTGCAGAGACAAGGAGGAGCTCCCGCATCCCAGCCAGGGCAGACGTGATGGCGCAGCGAGGAAAAACGCTTGTTCAAGAGCAGGGCTGGCTCGTGCCTGTGCTGGGAGCAGAACTACCCGATATCTTGACGCGCAGCACCCGACCACAAGAGCGTCTCTCCTTCCTGTGCAGACACACACCTACACTCACATGTACGTATGCACACGCTCGCTGGCAGAGGAGTGGCCGTACCAAGAACTCAACTAACGAACCCAACGGCTTCGCCACCACGCTTGGCAAAAGCCGAATTTACTTGTGCAACTGGCCAGAGCGAGGTCGGAGGAGTTAAACTGCCAGCTCCCCTCCCAGCAAAGTCCCCCCAGCTCCTGGGGCCGGTTTTGTGTCTGTAGGTGCCGGCATTTCTCGCATCCTTGTTCAAGACCCTTCTTGCAGTGACACGCCTGGCTGGGGGAGCAGAGCCCAGCCCGGCTCCTGCAGCCTGGGAGGGGTTTGGGCAGGGCACGGCCACTGTGGCTTCAACACGGTACTGCTCAAACCGGCGAGACTCTGGGTTTCTGCTGCGCCAACGAGCAGGAACGCTGCGTGGGCTGGGGCAAACCTGAGCCGGCGCCTGGCCACAACGGGTGAGGGAAACAAGCTCTCCCTGGCCTTGAGGCCAGTGGAAAGTTATCCAGAGCTGGGCTTCATCGTGCAACGGTGCAGCCCGACCTGCCGCCATCCTGTCGCATTGCTGAAGGCGGGTGGAAAACCAGTGAGGACTGAATCTCCCTTCCCTTCTGGAATGTCACCCTGGGCCACTGCGGAGACGCTGTTCCCAGCACCCCCACAGCCCCCCGTGAGGGTTTGCAGCTCCCCGTCCCCCCTGCACAAGCTCTCTAGGAAACTGCCGTTAAAATGACGGTCCCTGCGGCCTCAGCACCATCACCAGTTCATCCGGGGCTGGCAGCGCCTCCGGGCTGGGCTGGGGACCCAGAGCCTGGGTGCAGGGGAGGCTGGGTGGGGAGCACAGCACCTTCGTGGGGATTAGCCAGGGGAATTAGGCTCTGACCTACTTTGGGAAGGTCTTTAATTCCCTCAGATATTTCTATGGTTTGAAGGAAGTGTGCGTGGCTCACAGAGCACCCGAGCAGCGAGTTTTGGCTGCAGAGGCTGATCAGGAGCCTCCGGCTCCCGCTGCCTCTCCTCAGGCCTGCAAACAAAACTCTTAACTCAGGGGCAAAACATGCCCCCACCAAGCCCAGCACTTTCCCTGCAGTCTGACCCCAGGGAACCTCTATAAAATAGAGGAAAAGAGGTTTTTCTGCAGCATTTCACAACTCCTCTTGCAGCCAAGCAGCGGCTGCCAAGTCCTGACGCAATACCTCCCTGGGTTTTGCGTGTTTCTAGCTCAGGTTCTTGCCTCGGCATCGCAGCCCCCTGCTCCAACCGGCATTTCCAACCCTGGCGCCAGCCTAAGAACCACAAAGGGACGTTTACATGGCAACAAAGTCCCATCATTCAAAAAGAGGAAAAGAAAAATCTAAAAAAATCAATAATTATTGTTGAAGATGAGGTGCAACTTGGGGCATTCGAGCAGACTCTGTCCCGGAGGCAGACAAAAAGGTTTTTAAAGCCATGAAGGTTTTGCCGAAGTGCTGAACGCGGGAGCTTTCTGCAGAGCTGCTGGGGAGGGGTGGGGGGGAAATGGAAAGTAGCGATTTGTTTTTAAAAGCAATGTGTTATTTCTGGCCAGACCACCACAGGGTTGTAGTTTACGCATGGTTTGCCTCTACCTACTGACCCGCTGGCTGAACAGGAAGCAGAAACGTGGGTGCTTCGGCAAGCAAGAAAATACAAACCCAGTTTGGGCTGTTAGTGGGGTGTAAAAAGTGTAAGAAACTGGAAAAAACTAAAAATTAGATTTCTCCTCGTTTCACCTAGAAAATACCTTTAACTCCCCCCACTTTGAAAAAAAAAAAAAAGAGATGAGACAGAGAACATCACCAAAACCAGCGTGGAGGAAACAGCAAGGGCTTAGTAATCTGAACACTTCACAATTCCTCGGTGGAAACCCGGGGGGACGCAGAGCATCTGCCCCTCGCAGCCCACCCGCAGCCCCGCCCCGGGGCCATCAAACCCACCTTGAGCTGGGATTTGGAGACCTTGCCGCTCTTCTCCACGTCCAGGGCGGTGAAGGCATACCAGATGGACTTGAGCAGCTCCGCTCGCAGGTCCATGGCGACGGGTGGTGGTGGCAGAGGCAGCTCTGTCGAGGCCGAGGATCCGGTTCCAGGAAACCGCCTGCCTCGACAGCCCTGGGCGTTGGGGGACGCGCGAAGCAGGAGCGCCATCTGCTTGGGCGCGCCCCGAAGAAGCCCACGGGCCACATCGCAACCCCACGGACCACCTCTCGCCCCGCGGTCCCTTGGGCTGCAGGGCTTTCCTCCCCCTCACAGCCCAGGGAAGCACAATCCGGAGCTCCCACTCAGAAGAGGGATTCGTAACCCTTTGCTAGCTCAGCCCAGAGATCAAAAGCTTTCTCGGTGTTTGTATTCTGTGGAGAGAAATCCCCTCCTGGACTCAAAGAGCAGCTTCCTCTTCTGGCATTGAAACAAGGGAGCGTGGGTTGTGCCTTTGGGAAAGGCTCCAGCCCTGCTTGGTTTTGGATCAGTCGCACCACGGAAGATGAGCAGAGATCCAGCCCGCTGCAGCCCTCCTGGTTCTGCCCCCTTCTTTGCCTGCAGAATCCTTGTCCTCTGCCAACTCCTCAGGTATATCCAAAAAAACCCACCGGACTGCTGGGGGCCTGTGCTGGTGGTAGGTTTAGGGTTGGACTCAATGATCTTAAACATCTTTTCCAACCGAAGCAGTTCTGTGCTCTCTCTGTGCTGGCTTTGTCCACAAGCTGCCCAGGGCAGCAGCAGGGTTGAGGTTCCTCCCGCTGGGCTGGGGCCAGCCCTAGTCTCTCTCCGCAGCTCGGCAGGTTGTAGGATGCATTCACAGACATGTTTTCTTGTATTGACACAATTCCCTGACACCAGGCTTGCAGAGTCAGATTCAGGAGGCAGCTCTTTGCCCCTCTAAGACACACAGGCTGAGAGCTCAGAGGCTACAACTTCCCTCGCTCACACCCCGCTCAGTGCTGCTTTTGGGCAATCTCTGCATTTTCTTTCAATTCGACAAATCTGAACTTCCTCAACCCTTACACCTGCAGAACAGTAAGGTCCACCCCACCCTCTGCCAGCCGCTGGCCCCAGGGACTGAAAGAGATAGGTGCTGCCTTTGGTAAAAAGAAAATTTTTAATCTGTTTTTATTTCAACTCAGTATTTACACCCAAGTGTAGCTCAGCCTCCGACCAGCGCTGGTTGGCTTTGGCAGAGGGAGCTCTGCTGCGCCGAGCCTGCCAAGGCAGTTTCCTTGATGGCGGAGTGCGATGAAGGGATGGGAGATGCTCACTCTGGCATCAGGAACTGGTCGCTACTCCAGACACCGTGCCCAGGACAGCCTGGGCTTGCTTCGATGGGCCTTTATTGCTCTGTGTGTGCACTGCCTTCTTGTCCCTTGCCAGGAGCAGGGAGCAGGAAAGGGGAGCTGCTGGACCATTCCTAGAAGGAAAGGGTAGGAAGCACCTCTCCAAAAAAATTCTGCGCTCCCAGCAGCTGCTGAAATCACTGTGGCTCCACCTCGACTGCAGCAGACTGGCAGGTCTTGGCAATTTGAGCCACGAAGAAATAAATACCAGAAGACACGCTCTGCCATCTCCTCCAGCCAGGAGTCAGTGCCCCAGGCAAGGAGCAGGGCTGTCGCTGCCCAGCACCCCGGCAGACAGCAGAGCCTCCAGGAGATCCAGCCAGGGACCTTCCACATCCCTCTGTGAGAGAAGAGCCCTTGGAATGAGGTCACGTCAGCTCTCACCACCCGGGCGCTGCATGCACTGGCCACTGCTCTCAACGCTGTCCCTCGCTCTGTCCCGCAGCTCTTCAGTGCCAGCCCGCCTGGTTCCTGCAGCTCCTGCCGCCCCCTGGAGAAGGGTCTGGGGCTGCCTGCCCTCCCTGTCCAGGAGGCTCTGCGGGGTCTCAACACCCGTTCTCAGCCACGGCTGCCTCAAGCATGACAGGTTCATGCTGGATTGCTGCTGCGGCCATGCTGATGGCTTCCTCCAGGCTCTGCTGCTCTTCTAACTGGTGGAGGAGAGAGAGACAATGCTGTCCTCCCCAAAAGAGGGCTCAGGAGGGGTGGGCTGGCTCAGGGCAGCCCCCAGGAGGGCAGAGGGTGCAGCAGTGGGTGACACCGGGTGAAAACAGAGGGGAAAAGCGGAGTGAGACATGGCTGCGATGGGGAAAGGCTGTTCACGAAGGAGCATTCTGGGGTGCATGAAGAAGAGTGCGACCAGCAGGTCAATGGAGGTTCTCCTCTCCCTCTGCTCTGTCCTGGTGAGGCCATATCTGGAGCCCTGGGTCCAGTTCTGGGCTCCCCAGTTTAAGAGAGACAAGGAGCTACTGGAGAGAGTCCAGCAGATGCTGAGGACTGGAGGATGCTGAGGGGCTAGAGCATCTCTGTGCTGCGGGAAGGCTGAGAGCCCCAGGGCTGTTCAGCTGGAGAAGAACAGCCTGAGAGGGGACCTCAACAACGTGATCAATAGCTAAAGGGGGGTTAGGAGGATGGGCCAGACTCTGCCCAGTGGTGCCCAGTGACAGGACAAGGGGCAACGAGCACAAACCAGAACATGGGAAGTTCCACCTGAACGTGAGGAGAAACTTCTTTGCTGTAAGGGTGAGGGAGCCCTGGCCCAGGCAGCCCAGAGAGGTTGGGGAGTCTCCTGCTCTGGAGATCCCAAACCTGCCCGGGCACCAAACTGGGGACCCTGCTCTGGGGGGACCTGCTGGAGCAGGGGGTTGGACCGGGTGATCCCATGAGGTCCCTGCCAACCCCACCAATCTGGGATTCTGCAATCCAAGGAGCATGTCCCTGTTCCCCTCTATACACAGGGTATCTGGGAATTAAGGAGCAGCCTCAGGGAGCGGGGATGCACCAGAGCAAGAGGGTGAGTGCTGAAGCCAGCGGGTGGATGGGGAGCAAAGAGGAAGGCGGCAGGAGCTGGGTGGTACCTGCACTGCGATGTGGGTGCCATTGGCAGTGGCCAGCAATGCCACCTGCTGATGTCGGAGGGATGTGATGGCTGATTCTTCAGGTACGACTGCCCCAGAAGTGACTATGGTGACCTAGGGAAAGCCAAGACAAAAACCAACCATGTTTGAAAAGAAAATGAAGTTCCCTTCTAGCAGGCGGCTTCTCCACAGGGAAAAGGGAAGGTTTTGTTCGTACTGGCTGTGTCTTGGTGCTGTTGGTGTTGGTCATGGTCACGGCATGCGTGTTATCCCCAGCCAGCTCCTCCTTGGGCACAGCGAGGGCACTGCTCTGTGTCACCATGCCGATTGCGCTGCCCAGGGCCTGCAGGTCTGCCTGCGACAAGCTGACCTGGACGGGTAACAGTGGATGCTCTCAGGAAGCCTTATGCAACTCTTGAGTTTAGCAACACAAAGGCCTCAGTGAGGATGAAATATCCTCTGCTCTGCATGCAAGACCTGAGGCGCAGAGAACTCCAACGATAGATTGGATGGAGAGCCCACAGACTTCAGGACTCCAGCCCTCCCTCTTCTTCCACAACCTCCTCTTCCCATTTGAGCAGCTCATGCACTGCTTGGACTAAGAGGAAACCAGCGGCACTCGTGGGGCAGCTGTTTCCTTTGCCCCACGCTACAGAAGGGAGTTTGTCCCAGTCAGCACAGAGGGAGCTGGTGAAGGGAAGTACAGGAAAAGCTGCTGTGTACAAAGGGCAACAAAACAACCTCCAAATCGGGCATGTCAGCACAGCCGGGGAGTGGCTGCTTGACAGCTGACTGGGAGGCAAGGGCTGCATGTGAGCCTGGGCAAACGCTTACAAGGCTCCATCCAGCTTGGGGACCAGAGGCCCATTCTTTACCCTCCACCCACCCCTCCAGCTGTGGGGTGAGGCTGTCAGGAGGGAGCCCTCATGACAGGGAGAGCCCTCAAAGGTCCAGGGTCTGTTTTACACTGAAGAAAGTCTTAAAGAGAATAGCAAGGCTGGGGAGAGGCAGAATGGCACTCAGGTGACTGCTGTCCCCCACATGCTGGAGGCTGTCTGTGTCCATACCTGCTCTGTCCCATCCTGAGCGATAAGAGAGACCTGCGTAGGCATACCATCTTCATCTTCCTCCTCCTCCTCCTCCATCTCTGACAGGAAAGCAATATGCTGGCTCTTCAGGGGGGAGCCTTTGTCAGCAGCAGCAGCTGAGTCAGGGAAGGAGAAGAGCAAAAGGGGTGAGAGAAGCACTAATCAGAGTGTGACAGCATGTGCCTGACCCTGAATCTCCTTCTCTGGAGAGATTCCAAACCTGCCTGGACACCATCCTCTGGGCAACCTCTTCTGGGGGAACCTGTTGAAGCAGAGGGTTGGATTGGATGATCCCCAGAGGTCCCTTCCAACCCCACCAGTCTGGCAATCTGTGACCCCAGGACCTGCCTGTCACCTGAAGGGCCAGCACCGAGGAGCACAAGATCATGATGACAACATCTCAGAGCTGGCTTGGGCAGAAGGGTCTTTACCTCACCCTGCACTACAGAATGGGCAGGAGTCCATTCCCAGCTTGTGACATACAGTGGGGACCACGGGGAGCCCTTTTCTCTTGTCTGTGACACATATCTGGGTTTGATGGGGGAGGCAGGAGGCCCCAGCACAGACCTGGCTCTAAGAGAGGGGAGTGGCTGCAGGCTCTTGCCCTCATCCGTCTCCCCTTTGCTGCTCAGCCTGACCCAGCCTTGCCACAGGCAATGGGGGGAAGTGGCTGCTCACCCTCCAGCTGCTGCTGCTTGTAGAGGGCCTGTTCGCTCTCCTCCGTGGCCTCCAGCTCGCCGTGGCTGCTGCGCTTGTGCATGGCCAGCGTGGACGTCTGGCGGTAGGTCTTGCCGCAGCTATTGCAGGTGTAGGGCTTGCAGTGTGTGTGGACCACGTGGTGCTTGTAGAGGCTGGAGTACTCAGTGAAGCGCTTTCCACAGCCTGGCACGGTGCACATGTATGGCTTCTCCCCTGGAAGAGAGGCCACAGGGCAGAGCTTAACCCACTCACTCCGCTCACACTCTGGGTAGGTATTCCCCATCCAGAGCGAATAGCTGGAGACAGACTGGTAGAACAACAATCAGCCCAATAAAGCAATTCCTGTTTCCTTTAACTCCCCAGCTACCCCCAGATCACAGAATCATTTAGGTTGCAGAAGATCTTTAAGATCACCAAGTCCACCAGTAAGAGCCATTTCAGTCCCCCAGACTCCCCGCTACCACATGCTGTCGGTGCAGGCTGGGGAGCTCAGGAGCTGTCTGCATTTCACCCTTTCTCTCTCTTACCTGTGTGGATCCTCATGTGATTCTTGTAATTGGTGGCACTGGTGAAGCCCCTCCCGCAGCTGGGCTCTGGGCACATGTAGGGCCGCTCGCCTGTGTGCGTTCGGATGTGGACCTTGCGGATGTTGGAGGTGGTGAAAGAGCGGCCACAGCCCACAAAGGGGCACTTGAAGGGACGTTCACCTGCAGTGACAGTAATGTGGATGAGTCCTGCCACAAGGCAGTGCCTGGAACGCCCTGGACACCTGTATCCCTTCCCTCTTTGACAGTACTACAGCAGCAAGACCTCAGAGCAGATCCATCTGCTGTCACGTTTCCTCTAGCAACACTGGCGTCCCTGCCTCTTCTGCTCTGCTGCTCGTAACCGAGTTGAGAATCCCAGTGCTACTTCTACCACCCATCTACTGCTGCCCGCAGACAACTTCAGTTCTGCCTGGCTTCACCCAGATACAGAAAGGCACGTCCTGGGCTACAGCAGTACCTTACCGCAGAGCCCCTTTCAGCTTGGTTCTCCTCCTGTCCTGCTCACCCGTGTGTGTCCGGATGTGTTTCTGCAGGTCCCCGGAGGTTTTGAAGGCTTTGCTACATATGTCTTCTGGACACTTGTATGGTTTCTCCCCAGTATGTGTTCTCACGTGGCTTCTCAGCCCGTACCCTGTCCAGGAAAGAAACCACAACAAATTTTGTAACAAGAAGGACATAATACAGGGAGCTGTGTACTGCCATCACTTCTGTCCTGCAAAGCTGAAGGGGAAGAAATATCCAAAGAGCCTCACACCATTACTGACAACTCAGCCTTTTCCTGTAATTCCTTTCATTTGCCCATGATCAATCAAGGCCCGGGCAGGCTCCTGTGCTGCAATTAATCCTCAGGCAGCTGTAAAAGCCACGCTCATTGTGCCCTGCTGGAAAAAAGCCACCTCGAGAGTGGTTTGGACTGGACAGAAAACAAAATTAACTCAAAAGAGAAATAGTTACCTGTAGCAAATGCTTTGCCACAGCTTGGGAATTTGCACTTGTATGGCCGGTCGCCTGTGTGAGCACGTTCATGGACCTGGAAAAGAACAAACAGGTCCCTAAAATGAGGTCTAAGACAAGGAGGAAGGAAAACAGTGTGGGGAAATTCAGCTAGGAGAGAATCTGAAGTTCCCTGTTGGATTTCACCTTGGCCAAGCAACACCCTGGATCGCTTGAGGAGCCAAGCACATAGCTCAGCATTCTGACCTGGCCCGGTATGCGTCTGTGTGCCTGCACGTGACCTGCCTTACCTTGAGATGGTGGGCAGTGGTGTAGAGGCGGCCACAGCCTTTGTACCCGCAGCGGAAAGCTTTGTTGTCAACCTGCTGCCCCTTCTCGGGGCTGTGCACTTCCTCCTCCTGCAGATCCTGCCAGGAGACATTAACTCAGTGAGCCACGACGGCAGGCATTGCAAAGCCCCCCCAAATAATTTTCCTCCTTGCCCTCCTCACAAAAAAAATGTTCCTACAAACACAGCTTGTGCGCACACAGAAAGACCCAGATGACGGGGTAGGGGACTAGGAACCAGCACTTCCCAGCTCACAGGGTGTTCTCACCTCTCTGTGCTTTGCTGAACGTGTTTGTAAAACTCATGGCTAATAGATTTGCTAACTTTGCAGAGAAGCCATGAAGCTTTTTAAATTACTAGCCATCAAATCACTCTGCATCAACAGGAGTCTGGCCTTGGTTCTCAAATGCATCACTGAAAAATTCAGACCTGGGAAGGGATGTCGCTGGAGTCCTCACTCTTCATACGGCTGGTGTCTGTCGCACTCCTTTCTTCCTCACACGACACCTGCAAGCACAGAAGCACGGACACCGTTCATGCCTCGCTGTACAGCGTGGTATGGGTGAGCAACGCAGGCAGGAAGGTGTTTGCATCAGCAGGGCCACCCTGCTCCTCTCCAGAGGGCCGGGGAGGCTGGGCCCACCCCAGCAGAAAAGTCTCCATCCTTAAAAAAATCTTAATGCAGCCCAGTACCCTCCTGGCAGCCCCTTCACACACCATCATGAAGATGGCAGAAGGTGACAGCACCCAAGATGTTCAGACAGAGATCTGCAGTGACAACACGTTAGGATCTGAAGCTATGTGGGGTTTTGAGGCCTTTGTCAACATGGGGAACATTGGCCATAGTGTAGTAACTGCTGACATGTAAAAGGCTGGTTTTGATCTGCTGCCTGAACCACCTGTGTAGGGGGAACCTCACACTCAGGTGGCACGAGGAGAAACCCAGACAAACAGAAAGCAAACACCTACAAGAAGGGAGCTTTAAAGCAAGAAAAAAATCCAAGCTGTATCCCAGCATCTCTCTACCGTTCCCAAACCTGTGCCCGCAGCAGGAAACTGCCCCTTTCTAGGTCCTCAACCACCAGCCATCCGTCAGTGGTGACACTCTCCCTGGAGCCAGTTCCTCTGCTCAAAGTTGGCATTGCCAAAAAATAAACACACTGAAGCACTAACAAAGGCAGGACACTTAAACCCCAGGCTTTGCGGACTGCTACCCCAGCCCCTCAGTGCTGCTGGCAGACACAAAAGCAGTGATGCGCCCTCACCTTACTGGAGTACTGCTTTAGCGCATTAATGGTCTCGACATCAAAGGCATCCTCTTCCTCCTCCCCAGTCAGCTCCTCCAGGCTGGTTTCTGCCTGCACTTCCAGGATAGTGCTGCCAGGTGGCATGAGGACAGGACGATGGATGTAGGCAGTGGAGCCATCCTCCAGCTGGACGGCCTCAAAGGTGCTGGCGTCATAACTTTCTGTGAGAGGAAACCAATAAAATTAGATGTAAAAGAGGTGCTGAGTGCAAGTCAATCTTCATCTCCCTGCGCTACCGACAGCCTTGGAGATCTGTGAGCTTCTACTCCAGCTGCCAAGGGAGGAGCAGGGAATGCTCTTTACCTTTCTCTGTGTTGTGTATGTAGGCCATGCTGCCATCTTCCAACACCACTGGCTGACTGTCTTCAAAAGCCACAGACTCTAAAAGAAAAGAAAAAAATCCACATGCTTGACTGGAAGACTCAGATGAGATGGAGGAGATACTGGGGCTCCTGAACCCTCCTATATCCACCCCACAGAAAAGGACACAGCAGAGCCATCTGCTTGCATGGAAAGACAACACAGCTACAGGTTTTTGAGACACCTTTTGAATCCTTCCGACAGGAATTGTGAGGGTTTTAAGGCTTCATGTGTAGCTTCACCACACTTCTTTAGCTCACTGGGGCAAGGTGGTAACTCACCAATTCCAGAACACCAGATTATGTCCTGGACAAGGACAGCTCTGGCACGGGGGCTGTGAAGGAAAACACAAACATCCCACGGCAGGGGAAGCAGCGGGGAGAAGGAAACCATGCTCCCTGTGTGTGTGCTTGGAGGCAGAGAGGATGGGGCACAGCCAGGCCCAGAAAGTGGGTTTCAAGCAGCCTTTTAAGAACAGCAAAGGGAGGTGGCACACAAGGATCTTGGGAGGGCAAATGAAGGACTGCCCAAAGCAACAGAGCTCTTTCTACCTGCCCTTTTACATCTTAGCACAGTCAGGGAGGATTCCTCTGTGCCACATGAAATTAATTCCCATCACCTCTCAGACTAATTAATGTCACCTCATTTTGGAGGTGACATTGGCTGATGGGTCAATGACCCAGGTGGCATTGCTTCCAGCAATTCCCACCCCCAAACACCTATTCCAGAGCAATGTGCTATCTCATAACTCAGAGGAAATTCCTGTCCAACTGCTCCCACATGAAACAAACTTTGTCTGGGCTCTGTAGCTGGCACGAACACAGCCCACACTTGCTGGCCTTGCTCTGTAGACTTGTGATCTGTCAGTCTGACAAGGGTGAGAGAGCCCGCAGGTGAAACAACACGTACACATCTGCTCACACCACCGGCACATTTGCCTTCTTGACAGATTGCTAAAAGCTTTGTGGGAAATCACACGTTTTATGTCCTCACTCATTCAGCCTCAAAACCACAGGAAAGAAAAAACCCTACATCTACATGGGCTTAAAGCTAGAGCTAATAGGGGAGCTCAACTGTTGGAACACAGACAACTGCAGCTACATCTACAATATCCTTCTAAAAAGAAAGGGATGAATTTATGGTCCTCACCTTTCTGAACCGTCACCTGATGGATATAAGCTGTGGTCCCATCTTCAAGTTCAATCACTTGCCCTTCACTCAGCTTTTCATCTGCAACAGTTAAAAAAAGGCCACTGTCAGCATTGCTTGCAGAGTCCAGTCGTTCTGGTCCCACAAGCAGTCCCCTGTGCTGCATCTTCCCAAGGAAACCAGTCCCACAGGGGACAGCGAAACTGTTGCTTATAAGCTGTTATTTATGAAGCTTTCCCCTGAAGAGCTGCAGAGGCACTTAACTCCCCAGAAACGCTGGAGCCTCCCTTTCCTAGACAGGATACAAGACAAAGAACCTCAATCATTGCTTGTTTTCCAGCTGCCTTTCATAGCCCTGTAAGCCAAGGCGCCGAAAGAGCGATGTGTGCCAAGCGTGTTGGGTCTGAAGTACAAAGCAATTACACTTGTGCTGGAGAGAACAAAATCAAGTGGGAGCTTTTAACAGCAGCAGCAGCAAGAGCCTGAAGATTTATTTTCTTCTCCTTTGGTCGAAGATCAACTCTTGGGAAAACATGACAGGACCTGAAGTGTTGCTACCCTTGATGGGTTGTCAAGATGGGACTCCTAATTCTGAGTAACGCTGTAATACTGATTTAGTTACTCTATTATCTCCTGCAGAAAGGACTTTGCTCTATCCCACCTGAACACGAGGAGACCAGGTTGCCTTCACCTGGTGCAGTGTTTGCAGGGGGGTCACAAAACCTTGTGGTTTCCAGATGGTCCAACTCCACACATGTAATAAACTTGCAGCGAGTTCACACAGAGAAGAAAGCAACAGAGCAGCAACCCCCGGGACGTGAAGCCTCGCAACTCAACCGTCCTGCTCTGCAGGCTGGGAACACCATGTTCCTCCTCTTGGGAACGGCAGGTGGTGAAGGAAGCAGCGCCTCACAACCACCACCACAAAGGCAGGTGTTGAATTTGGCACCGATACTGCTTCAGTTAACCTACACCAAGGTCAGCAGCCCTTGGAGTGTGAGAAGCACTAAATCTGATGCATCTCGGTGAAGCAGAACATCCTGCTCAGCTTCAGGGAAAGCTTTGGTTGGACATAGTCCTGCAGGCCACAGCGTGAACTCCGTTTCCCCAGTTACCCCAGAAAGAACAGGGCTCACTCCGGTCTGCACAGAACCTCCATTTTCTACAGCAACAGCTGCCCCATCCACCTCCAAAGCTTTATTTCCAAACCAGAGGCATGTTTTAGCTCTGCTGCATCTCTCCTGTGCAGATCTAACAAAGAGCTGCTTGCTTCCTGTACCAAGTGACCACAGGAGATGGGTAAGAGCTCATGCGCTGTGATGGCACTTCTGATAAATCTAGCTTTAATTTCACAGGTCAGTCAGAAGCCTTTTAGCCCTCGCAGCCCAAAGAAGCAGTTACCTTTGACAGCCCGCTGGACATAGGCTGTCGTCCCATCACTAAGGGTCACTGCTTGCAAGCCCAAGCTCTCCATCCTGCCCCAAAGGCTGGTCCTCAGACATGAATTTCGCTTTTCTCAGCGTGCTCCCAGAGAGCACCAGGCCCCAGAGCAAGAGGTTTGTGGAACAGCGACTTGTCTTCTTTGTTGCAAGCCTTAAATACAAAAAACAATTCAAATTATATTTTCTCTCAACATACGTGTACTCACTTTTGTGCATTAAGAAAGGCTTGAATGGCAAACTATTTATAAAGACATTTTTAACTGGATAAAAGATGCACCCTTTCCATACCAGTAACAGTCTCCTCCACAGATCAAAATCAGATAAGGCTTATCACGCCAGCAAACTGACAGACTCTTTTTAGAGGTACTGTAAATGCTACATCCAAGCCCTTCCCATCCGCCAAACAATCTGCAGGAAAGGTTTCCAAGTACTTTAAAGTCTGAACCTACAGGTTGAGGGTGACTGTACTGGCAAGAGACAGGGGCAGGATGATGAGCTCTGTCCCTGGAAGCATCCTGATTCTCTCCTCCCTTTCCGGCTTAATTTCCAGCCTTCTGAGGAACAGAATTTCAGGCTATAAGCAGGTAATGTTAAAACATCCACACCCCCACCAGAATATTTTGCTAAAGAGTCAGTCTGCTCATAGATTATCTTCAAAAGCAGCTGCAGTGAATTCTTCATAATTAATCTCTGAGATAGCCTAATATTTTATCATTTTGATTCCCAGGAATAAGTCTGACAGTTCTGCCCATCATTGCAGCACCCAGGGGCACAGCCAGCCTTTGTGCCAAGCTTAGAGCCCACTAACCAAGATCTCCTGACAGAACAGCTTCTCTCTGCCTGCTTTTAGGGCTGACACCTTCTGAGAGGCATTGCAGCTCGTTTCCCAGCAGGATCGCCCGGGAACCGAAGCCCCTCTGAGCTGCCATGGCTGCCATATAAACTGCTGTCAGCGCTGCTGGAGGGGCCGCGACCCCTTGGAAGGGATGGGGCAGGCGCTGCCTGAAGGAAGCCAGGTGTAGGCAGCGGCGCAGAGCCACCCAGGGGATGGCAGAGCGGGCTGGGGACAGGCCAGGGCCCAGCGCCCTGAGGGGCAGGACGGGGCCCGGCGCCACAGTGAGCCCCGAGGGCAGGCCCGGGTAACCCGGGTGCGGCGAGGACACCTGGCGGCCTCCCCCGTGCTGTTGGCCAAAGGGTTGGCGGCAGCAGCTCGCCAGGGTCCGCCTGCCCCTCGGCCGCCATCTCTCCACTCCCCTCAGGCCTCTCCCCCGACCACCGGCACCAACCTGAGGAAACCCGACGGGGCTGAGTCCGCCGCCTGACCGCCATGCACCGGGGCCCGGCCCCTGTTCGCCGAGCCCCGCAACCCGTATAGCAACAGCGCTCAACGCCGCGCCCCAGCCTCCCGCAACCCGTCATCCAGTTTCCGGGGCAGGGGCGGCACCGCCCCCCGGAATTAGGCTGGCAGGTCCCGTTAAGGGAGAAGAAGCCGCTGAGCGGCCAACGCGCATGCGCGGTACCGACGTTGAGGCCGAAAGGCACAGCTTGCCCTCAGCTTCCCAGCGGCTCCCTGTGCAAATAAACTTAATAATGAGCTTTTATAGCACCGAAGCCAAAGAGGGGGAGCCTGTCCCAGCAGCAAGGCGGTGTGCCCCGGGAGCTCCTCGCGCAGGGGCTCCGTCCCGTCTCCCCGGCGGCTGCTGAGGGGAGGCAGGGGCGGGATGCGTACCTCGTCACCGCGCTGCGAAGCAATGGAGGAGCTGACGCAGGAGGCAAAAAGGCTGCAGCCGCTCGTTTAACAACCAAGGAGATGCGGACAGGAGGGGAGCCGAAAGGCCGGGAGGCCCGCACAGCCCCCGCAGCCCCGCACTCTGTCACTCTCAACATGGCGGCCACACAGTGCCACCCTCCGCCACTCCCAGCATGGCGCCGGGCGGCCAAGTCTCGCGAGATTCCGCCCCTATTTATAATGCCCGGAGGAGGGTCCCGCCCTCTCGGTCTCGGCCAGCCGCCACCATGAGGTGGGTGCTGGCCTGCTGGGCCATCCGCTGCCATCCGTGCTCGGGGGGACGACTGCGGGGTGGTGCGGGTGGCTGGCGGGGTGCGGGCGGGTAGGAGTGCGGATGGGCCGGGGTGGGCTCGGGGGCCTTGTCCTTCCCCGCTTTCCGCGGCTCGCAGGCGGCCCAGGCCGGGCCAGCCTTGAGCCCGCCTTGTCTTCCCCCACCGCAGCAGCAAGGTCTCCCGCGACACGCTGTACGAGGCGGTGAAGGAGGTGCTGCAGGGCAGCAAGACCAAGAAGCGCAAGTAAGAG
This sequence comes from Bucorvus abyssinicus, assembly GCA_009769605.1. Classification (NCBI taxonomy): domain Eukaryota; kingdom Metazoa; phylum Chordata; class Aves; order Bucerotiformes; family Bucorvidae; genus Bucorvus; species Bucorvus abyssinicus. The sequence continues at coordinate 3,586,787 of CM020055.1, read as the reverse complement.
CCCTGCGCCATGGCGGGAGCGGGTGTTGACAGGCCCCGGTGCTTGAGCCAGAGTCTTGCTCTGCCCCCAGCCCGGCTGGGCCCTCAGCTGCACCGCTTCCCTTTCCTCTTCCTTCCCTCAGGTTTGTGGAGACGGTGGAGCTGCAGATCAGCCTGAAGAACTATGACCCGCAGAAAGACAAGCGGTTCTCCGGCACCGTCAGGTTCGGCATCCTCTTGCTCCCACCCAGCCTTCAGCCTGCGCTCCTCAGCTCCACTGCCAGGCTCTGCCACGGGGCAGCCCGGCTGTCGCAGCAAGGGGACGCAGCGCTGAACTGCTTGGGTAGTTCAGACTGCCCCAGCCAAGCGGGTGCAGCTGGACGGACCCCTACCCTGGGTCTTAAAACATGAGGGGAGGTGTGGGAGGCCCCTGTGCTATCCCCACCGACCTGCTGGAGACAGCAGGTTAGAAGCTGTGGAGGAGGATTGCCCAGTCGCTGTGGTAAGGTATCTCTGTGGTGGCTCCCATGGAAGCATGTGTGGTGCTGGTGGTTTGTAGTAATTTGGATACTCTGTCCCCAGGCTGAAGTCAACTCCACGGCCCAAGTTCTCAGTCTGCTTGCTGGGGGACCAGCAGCACTGTGATGAGGCCAAAGCGGTTGACATCCCTCACATGGACATAGAGGCTCTGAAGAAACTCAACAAAAACAAGAAGCTGGTGAAGAAGCTGGGTGAGTGGTGGTGTGGATCCTGCTTGATGTGGCAGAGCTGGGTCAGGGCTGCTAGCTAAGCCTCTCTGAGATGAGTAATCCATCTATGTGTGTACGGGCTGTGGTAGGAGGCTCCTGGTAGAGCTTGGAGTTCGGTGTTGGTCACCTGTGGCTCAGCAGATGCCCTTTTCTCAGGGAGCTGAACTGTTCATGCAGGTAGGGGTGTGCTGTCAGGACGTGAAGCTGGTTTCTGGTGGGTTTGGCTGGTGTGACAGGAGTAATTTCTAATATAATATTAGTAAAGCCAGCTTCAGTTCAGCCTGGTGGGATACGGGGAATGTGGAAACGGGTGTGTGGAGGGAAACGGAGCAGCGTGGCCTCGGCTGAGGGTCTGTACTCACCTGCGTCGGTTCTCTCCTCACAGCTAAGAAGTACGATGCCTTCCTGGCTTCCGAGTCCTTGATCAAGCAGATTCCTCGAATTCTGGGGCCAGGCCTGAACAAAGCAGGCAAATTCCCTTCTCTCCTCACTCACAATGAGAACCTGGTGGCCAAGGTGGACGAGGTCAAATCGACCATCAAATTCCAGATGAAGAAGGTAAAGCGGAGCTTTTCCCCTCCAAGGCAGCCCCACTCCTGAGGGTTCTCGGTGGCCGGTGGCTGCTTGCCCATGGCTGCCATCTCAGCTCTGGGCTCTAGGTGTCCCTCGAGCCTCTTCCCAGAGCAGCAGCTGGTGACAGTCTCTGACAGTGGAGGGAGACAGTACCCGGAGCACGAGTCATTTATCTGTGGTTGGGAGAGCTTCGAGCACATGGTTAGGAGATGTTGATGTTTCAATGCTGAGCACAATCAAGCCTAATTAACGCTTCTGACAGTATGTGGGTGACCTTGGCAGGGTGGGGCCTGTCCCCTATGGTCTGCCAGGGCCAGGCTGGGATGTGACTGTGCAGGTGAGCTCTAGTGCGGCTGCGGAGCTGCCTCCACTCCCTAAAACCAAAATAACCCCGTTCTTCATCTCATGTCCATGGTCTGAATGTGCCCCTGGGGTGTTACTCAGAATTATCAGCTCTGCTGTAGCTGAGGCACATCCCTGGGCTCCAGTGGATTTGGGCCGGGGGCACAACTGGGAGGACACAGCAAAGGCGATAGTTTGGAAGTGCTTCGGCCTCCAGCTCAGACCCTACCTTACCTTGTGCTGTTCTAAGTAGCTGAACTAACCCTGTCCTGACCCTCGACCAGTCAGCTCACGCATCAGCCCCTCTGTCAGCCTCTGGGGAGCGTTGGAAGACAGGCTGCTCAGCCTCTCTGTGTTACGTGTGGGAGGGAATGGCTGGCAGCCGATGCCCGAAATGAAAAATGAAGCTTTTCTGACTGCTGTGGTCAGCACTGAGGTTTGCAGGGCACATGCTGGCACTGCCTAATGAGTGGGGTAAAGCCAGAGCACTGCTCCCACTCCTGTGCAGCACAGCCCGTCCTTCCCGCTTCCCCCATCTTCAGGAGGCCGTGGTGCTCCCTGCCTGCCCTCTGAGCTCTGGGGAAGCCAGACCTACCCAAGCTGTGCAGAGGTGGCATCCACATGCCACCAGACATGTTCATGGGAGCCACAGAGCAAGTAGGGTGAGCTCTGTGGAAGCACCAGCCCCTGATAAGCTGGAGAAGTTGTGTCCAGCTGATGGACCACAAGAGATCTCAATGAGTTCAGAGCAGCGCTGGGCTGCTCTGCCAGTCGCTTACCTGTAGTCTTTGATTTCCCCACAAAACTTCTACCCAAGTGACCCTGGTGTCCATATCCCCAGGTGCTCTGTCTGGCTGTGGCTGTTGGTCATGTGAAGATGACGGAGGATGAGCTCGTCTACAACATCCACTTGGCCATCAACTTCCTGGTGTCCTTGCTGAAGAAGAACTGGCAGAACGTGCGTGCTCTGTACATCAAGAGCACCATGGGCAAGCCCCAGCGCCTCTACTGAGAGGGCAGCAATAAACTATTAGGACACCCATGGCTGCATGTGTAGTGATTCCTCCAGAACTCTTGAGGAAGGCTTTGCTCGAGAGCCGTAGTGAGGGACCTGAATTTGAGTGGAGCAGGGGAAGGAGGTTCCTCATCCTGTCTTCAGGGTAGGGATGGGAAACAGCTCCACTCCCAACCACAGCAGGCACAACCGAAGTGGTTACCACAGCTGGAAGGGTAGAACTGCTCCAGGGTCAGGCTGTAGCCCCAGGACCCCCCAGCTCAGACCCTCTCTTACCTTGTGCTGCATCACCTGGAGCTATCCTACACCCAGCAGCCTGTGAGGTGGGTGGGAAATGGCATTTATAAGCTTCTGCTGCCCCACACCAACCAGTGAGGAGGCCATGGGGTCCTGCCCAGCAGCAGCTTGTGAGGATTTGATGGGTGAATTCCAGCTGGTCCCAGTTACCAGAGGCGTGGAGGGTGCTGGGAGGTGTGGGATGGGAGCTTGGCTTGTCCCTGCCCAGCTCCATGTTCTAGGCTAAACATACGATAGGTTGCATCTAATTAATGTATATAAATAAATACGTTGGGGGGGGTGGGGAAGGGGGGGGGGTTTGAGCTTCTGGGCGGAAAAAAAAAACCCCTGTGCCCTTGAAAAGTGCTTGTCTTCTCATCTGAGGGAACAAAACAATGAAAATAGCTTCGGATCCTGCTGTTCGAAACCTTTAAAATAAGCATTGGAGCCAGTTTTTGAAAGATCAACGCAACACCAAGAAATTCCATTTAATAATTAAAAAAAGACAATACAAAATGCAAACATTTCTTTTTTTTTTACAAAGTTCAGATACATTTTTTCTTTCTTTTAATCAAGTGCAAATAACTTCAGGAACTACATCTTTCGTGTTACTTGAATCATTTCTGCTGGAGATGGGACATTGTGGCCCGCTGCAAAAGGCAGGTATAAATATTCCAACATGAAAAAAAAACCAACACACAAAAAAAACCCAACAACCCTGATTTACGTTCACCATGGCGAAACATTCAGTACACCCGAGGTGGCTGATGATGTGGTTTTCAGCCCTTCAAACCCCTTCTGAGCCAGGGCTGGGGAGGAAGAGCAGGGCTGAACTGCGCTGATGTGGTTCTGGTTGGGTTTTGGGGAGTTGATTTGAGATATTTGGTGAAAGTGGGAAGGAGACATTCCTGGGTGTCTTTGGCCCTTACAGGAGGATGTGCTGCCCACCCTGCCCTTCTGAACCTGTTTAGGGTTGCTGAGGTGGTGAAGTGGCAACCGGGACACCCCGTGGCTCCGGGAACCCCGCTCTGCTGCTAAACTGCAGAGAATTAACTCCTCCGGGAGCGTGAGCGGCTCCGTCGCAGCGGCCTTAGTCCTTCCCCCACTGGTTTTATTTTTGCCGTTTGGTTATTTCTTATAGTATGAAAGAACCTTTCAAACGGTCACTGCTCCGCTCCGACTGCCCCAAAGCGATACCCCCCCACCCCCCAAATCCCTACAACAGCTTTTGTGCATCAAAGCAGCTGCTTTTCAGCCACCAACCAAGTGACAAACAGCTCAAGCCCGAAGATGGGAAGCTTCCAAACAGGCTGGGAGCCGGGCGGCAGGAGGGGTGAATCTGCAGCTGGGATGAATCAGGACAGACTTTTCCAACCGACGTATAGTAGGGACAAACCTCAGCCTCCTCCTAGCGCTCCCCCAGCTCGCAGCCCCTCGCAGAGCCCCCAAGAAGCTCCCGGGGTGCTGGAGCAGCATGGATTGAGGAGGGAAAATGGGCGAGCAGCTGCCTCCCACTTTCGGCAAGGACTGACCCGGGGGGGGGACGTGCAGAGCAATAAATAATTGGTTTGTTGAGAGCAGGGCTCTCCCCAGACGTGGTCAAAGGGAGAGCGAGAGGCAAGTGGGGACGGAAGATCTGCCATCAGGGAAGCTGCAGGCGAGTCGACCACATTTAGTCCTGGAACTCCAGGACTGTGAGAGGAGGAAGATGGGGATGAAGGCATAGGGAGGTGACAGTCAAGAGGCGGTGGCAGGGCTGAAAAGGGAGTGAGGGGTGACTGGTGGCAGCAGTCGCCTGGCCCTGGGGGTCCTGTCCTGCTGCAGGGGGACAAACCCATCGGTGACATGCCTGCGAAGCCACGGGAAGGCAGGTGGCAGTGAGAGAAGGGGTGGCAGGATGGGGTCGCCCCTCCCCAGGATCCACACCCTGCTCTCTGGGCAGGGGCTCCTGCAGCATCCCAGTGGGACGAGCATGCACAGAGGGACAGAGCCAAAGGCACCTGAAGGGACTTGGAAGCACAAAGTCTCCCCGAGCTGGGGGGGATGGCTGTGCCCACAGGGCTCTCCAGACCTGGGGGGAGATTTTGGGGTTGAATGGGGGGGCAGGTCCCCTCTCCTCCCAGCCTGATGCTCAGACCCTGCCTTGGGACCTGCTCCTGGTCTCTCCTGGGTCTTGGCTCATCCCTGAGCCCCTGCAGCGAAGCAAAACAGTTTGTGACAAGCAGGTGATGGTGGAGTTTCGCATCCTCCCCACGACAGGGCTTGAACAACCCTCAAACCGCCGAGGACCAGCCCGAAGGCACTCAGCCACCGCAGCCCCTCCACCCGCTCTGTGGGCGGACCAAGACACCTCGAACCCCAGCAAAAACTCACCCCATCACACGCCGAGCAGGAGAGGCACCATCTCCCCCTCCCCAGACAGGGAGTTTTACTGGGGACAAACGCAGCAGAAAAGGTTGCGAGGCCTGAAAAGACCATCCTGCCGGTCGGCGGCAGCCCAGGGCTGGGTTTGCTTTGGGTGGGTGGTTTTGGTTTTTTTTTTTTTTTGTTACAAACGCACATTCTCATTTCTCAGGCAGGTATAAATATTGTCGTTTCTAGTAGAAAAAAACAACTTCCCTCTAAATAATATAAAGAAGACTCAAATGATTGCACTTAATACATATGAAGAAGGTAGAAAGGAGGATATCCTAGTGCACGAACGTTTACTCCTGCTCTCCTCAAAGCTTGCTGTTCCGAGTTACTCTTTGGCAGAGCTTGTAAGAAAGTCTGGTTTCTTGGCACAAGTGTCTGGGGTTGGGGGGGGGGGAAAACCAAAACGAACCCGGCTGAAAGTCCTTCTCCTTTGCTCCCTGTTTTCTCCCGTGCAGCCAGACATTGTTCTCCGGGAACGTGGCTTGGCTGCACTTTCCTCCCAGCGCCGGCGCAGCTCTCAGGCGGGACGGCCGCTGGAGCCGCCGCGGTTGCCATTCGCTGGCGTGCTTTGCCCAGCTCTCCTTTCAGTCTTCTTTCTAATCAAGTACGCTTTTGTAAAATTCTTTTCCCCCCGATCTCCGCAAAGCGATGCCGATACCCGCGACCCAGGCGCTGCAATAAAATACGGCGTTACCTTCTTGGGCTCCTCTGCGAAAGGGCTCGGTGGGCTGGAAGAACTGAGCCCCCTGATGTCCCGGGCTGCTGGTGGCGCCGGGGAAGGGGGACAGACCTGGAAACCAAAGGAAGGACAGAGGATGGTGAAAGGACCAGCGCTTCGGTTTCCTAAAACGAAGAAGCTGCTTTGGAAGAGAGGATCGACTTTGCTGGTGGCTGGATGAGACCAGAGCATCCTCCCCCGGCTGGGGATGCGGCTCTTTGGGGAGCGGTGGAGAAATTGTGGGGGGACGTCTGTGGGGCGAGAGGTGACGGTCTTGCCAGAGCCGAGCAGAGGAAGGAGAAAATCGGAAAGGAGAAGGAAGGGAGAAGAGGGTTTCCTTGGCTGCTGGTCAGCCCGGGGGTGCGGGGGGCTATTTGTAAGGCCGCAGGAAGCTGGAGACTTTGGAGCGGAGGAGCTTGATGAAGGAGCGGGGCAGCATCTCCTTGTGTTTCTCCGTGTATTTGAAGTAGTTCTGGGGGTGCGCCAGCACGTCGAAGAAAGCTTTGATGAGCTTCTTGTCCTGCAGGGAGGCCAAGAGCCAGAGCAGGGAGGTCACCATCCCACCTCAGGCTCCTCTGCAGCTCCAAAGCCAGGAGCGCAGGGAGGGCGCAGGGGCACGCTGCGAAGGGCAGCGAGGACCGGGTGGGGACACGCTCACCTTGAGGATCTCCTGGTGGTTTTCGGAGGCGTAGAGCCGTCCGTCCCGCACGATGTCCTCCACCAGCTGCTCGTAGTCCTCTGCAACCGCAAGCAAAAAACACGGTCAGCGCATGAGCTGTCACTTGTCCCCAAACCTCTGGTCCCCATCCCTGAGTCCGCTCCCCCAGGTACATGGGAGGTGTGATTTGAGGGGCACTGGGCACCGCACTGGGCAGGGGATGGCAACCCCCCGCGCCCCACGCTCACCGTCGTAGGTGACGTAGGGGATCTGGAAGCCCCGGGCGCTGTTGGCTTCGCTGGTTTTGAAGTTGATCCACAGTTTCCGCGAGCGGGCGGTGAAGGCGATGGGCCTCTCGTAGGTCTGGCATGTCTCGTAGGTGGTGATGGAGGACGGGGAGGCTGCGGGGAATGGTGAGGGGCCACGTGATGCTGGATGCCCATCAGCGGACCTACACCCAGCCTTACTGTGCTGAAATGCTCAGGGTGAAGGGGGGCACCAGGGGTGGGGATTGTCTGTGTTTGGCGAGGCTGAGCCCCCCCCAACCCTCACATTACCCACTAGGGACATTGTTATTCCTTCCTTCCTCTGGAAAGCTACAAATGGGGCTTTTTACCCCTAAAAAAGGAATGCTGAGACCTGAGCGTGCAACCCAGCCCATGCTTAGCCCATGCACACCCTGATCCAGCAAGACAGGGGGGTGGCAGGGCAATGCCGATCCCCCACTCACCCAATTCCCCCAGATCCCCGCGTGCCACCCGGGGACGTGACTTTCTCCCTTTGCACAAAGCCTCTCTGCCAAACCCCAGCCTTTTCCTCCCCCAGCTTCTCCCGTGAGCATCGCGGCGCTCGGTTACCTACAGTTTTTCCGCATGACCAAGACGTCGCCGCACTCATCCTCGGAGGGGAGGAAAATCTCTGGCACCACGATGAGGATCTTGCGCTTGGGCGGCGGGTTGATGTTCCAGGTACACTCCACATTGGCAGGGTAATTCCCCGGGTAGTTGGGGGACTCGATGTAGCCCGTGTACTCGCCCAGCTCGCCTCCACACTGCCGGTCTGCAAGGCATGGAGACCTGGTTCAACTGGGTGTCAGTGGCATGGGCACTGGGATCGGGTGGGGTTTACTGGGCAAGGAGTGGGAGTGCTCTCTTAGCACTGCTCCACGCGTCCGCCCATGCCCACCTGCACAGAAATGACCCAAAACCTCAATTTTAAGAGATTTTTAAATACTACTGAGGAAGGACCCCATGCCTGTCCCCGCCTCCATCACACCCCAGCTCTCGCCTACTTTTGCACTGGGACACGGAGGTGGAGCCGTCAAAGTCGGTGGTGGTGTTGCCGGGACAGGCGATGCAGTAATTCTGCCGAAAATCGGGCTGGTAGGTGCCCATGGCGCAGCGGATGCAGCGGTGGACGCTCGTGTTGTAGTAGTGCCCAGGGGAGCACTGGACTGTGAGGGGGTCAGAGAGCAAAGGGGGCTGCGTCAGCCACTGCCACAGCCCCGCTGCTTGCCCCCTGCCCCAAGGATGTGCTCTGACCTACCTTTGGTGTCGCAGTCCTGGAAGGAGAGGGCTCCTTCATGGCGGGTAGTCAGCCCCCCGCCGCAAGGGAAGCAGAGAGCCCGTCCCACCTCGGGCTGGTAGGACCCGCGGGGACACGGCTGGCAGGGCTTGAAGCCATCGGCTGAGTGCTGGCCGGGGGGACACTGACCTGTGGGCAGAGGCATCGCTCAATCCTGGCATCCCAGGGCTCTCCTGCCCCGGCTCCTCTCCCTGCCAGCCTTGGCAGCATCAAAATACCCAGAGCAAGTGCTGCCCTTCCCGCGGCTCCCTCTGAGTGATGAATGCCCAGAAGAGCAAATTCATCGAATCACAGACCGGTTTGGGTGGAAAAGTCCTTTAAGCTCCTCGAGTCCACCCGCTTCCCCAGCACCGCCAGGTCCCCACTGACCCCTGTCCCTCAGAGCCACCTCCACACGGCTGGGAAACCCCTCCAGGGATGGGGACTCCACCACTGCCCTGGGCAGCCTGCGCCAGCCCTGGACAACCCCAACGGGGGAGAAATGGTTCCTCAGGGCCAACCTCAACCTCCCCTGGAACAACTGGAGGCCGGTTCCTCTTGTCCTATCAATTTTTGGGGGGGATGCTCAGGGTTTTCCCCTCTTCTGGGTGGAGGTTGATGGCTGACGGTTGAGGCTACAGCCCTGGCCACCCCCCGAGCATCCCTCCCAGCCCCACTCCATGCCCCCTCACCTGTGCAGCCGGTGATGTTGGTGGCTCCCACCGGTCCAAACGCATCACCGCGGGGACACAGGTCGCAGGAAAGCTGCCCTTCCTTCTCCTGGTAGGTGCCGGGGGGACAGGGGACACACTGCTCCGTCTGCCCGTGGTAATACGTTCCCTGCGAGCAGCTAACTGAGAGCCGGGGAGGACATCAGTGATGCGGCGGAGGGGTGTCACCGCCGGGGGGGACACGGTTGGGCCCCCACCCCACGATGCTCCTTACCACACTTGCCACCCAGGCGGTGCTGGCCTGGCCCACAGCTCTCCTGCCGCTCCGGGGCCACGCTCAGCTTCCTCGCCACCTCGTACTCCATCCCAGCGAAGCGGAGCAGGAACCGCTCCTGGTTGATGGATTTCTTCAGCGCTTTGATGGCCGACTTCAGCTTCTTCTCCACCCTCTGTCGCAGGCAGTGCAGGTTGCAGCTGGCTGGGGGTGCAGGAAGAAGGGAGGGATGGAGAGGGAAACCCAGCAGGGTTAAAACACCTCCCAGGCACCGCCCAGCACATCCCAATCCGTTGCGGGATGAGGACTGGTTCGACTCTCCTTGCTGCACGGGGATGACACCATTTCCACGGTCCCACCACTGTCCCCCTGGTCCCACCACCTTGTCCCAGTCCTACCACTGTCATCCTGGTCCCACCACCGCTGCCTGCACCCGTGACAGCCCAAGCCAGCCTCGTGCCCACCTGTGATCTCCTCCGGCTTGATCTCTGCCTCGAACTCCAGCGTGATGCGCGTCACCTCCTTGTTGGAGGAGTTGCGAGCTCGGCGGCCCTTCCCCTTCTTGGACGAGTCGCACTTGAGGTTGACGAAGGCGACCTGGCAGTCGGAGCAAGGTGCCGAACCACCTGTGTGCGGAGTAGGGGGCAAGTCAGCACCTCATCCCTCCTGGGGGATCGGCATCCCTGCCACCCCTCTGCCATCTCGCCCCACCTTGTGCCCCAGCCTTCCCGGCCTCATCCTGCTTGCCCTTGGCCCGCGGGTGCAGGTGGCACTTGGCATCCTTGATCTTGAAGGAAGCCTTTTGTTTGATTGGCGCAGCAGCAGTCTCTAAAAGAAAAGGCAGGTGCTCAACACCCCCAGCACGGGGCAGCCCGGCTGGCCAGGGCAGTGGGCACCCCAGAAGCCCCCTTACCAAGGCACTGCTGGCTGCTGTTGGAGGGTCTCTGCTGTCCACCCTGCCGCAGGACAGGGGTCCCACAGCTCACCGTGTAGCTGCTGTCAGACTCTGCGGGATGCAGGAATGGGAGTTGGGGGCTTTCAGAGCGGCTGTCCAGTCCCTGCGATGCTTTGCCGGGGTGATGCAGGGAGGCACAGCTGCACCATGGGGGAACGATGCCCAGCACCCTGCCACAGGGATCCCACACCAGGGACCCATCCCGTGGATCTACACCCAGCGATGAGCCCCCCTGAGCGACCACCCCTCTCCCTGCCCTGGCTGCTCTGTGGGTGCTCTGCACCCTGGCCATGCGGCAGCTCCTCTCCCCACTCCTAGTTTGGACCAGGCAGGGAAATGGGAAGCCCTGCCTATGCTGGCGGTGGCACTGGTGTACCTGGCAGGAAGCGGGCCTTGGAGGCACAGGTGAGGGCACAGCTGTCCTTCTTGCCCGTCTTGTTGCAGGTGAGGGTGGCCCGCGGCGGCACCGAACCTGGCAGGCATTTCACCAGCTCTGAGGGACACGCGCCGGCTGGTGATGACAAGCAGGGACGCCCATGGCTGGCACAGCCCGGCGACCCGTGAGGGACCTCTGTGCCCTCCCAGGTCATGGGGGGATTCACCGGGGAGGAGAAGGTGCCGGAGTGTGGCATGGGGACCCTGGAGCACCATCCCAACCCCCAGCTCCTCCTTGGGGATGTGAGATGGGGCTGCTGGGATTTCAATTTTTTTGGTCCCTGATGAAGGGGAGGCAGTCGGGTACCAGGGCATGGCCAGGGCCATGAAAACAGCTCCTTTAGGGTCATTTGCTGTTGCAAAAGCTCCTGGCCAGCCCCAAGCATGGTCAAAAAAGCAACGAGATGACCACGGGCAGAGGGAGCAGGGCAACACCTTACGGCACTTCCCATCCAGCCCCATGTGAGATGGAAGTGGGGCTCCAGACACCAGCAGCTTGTACCCAGGAAGCCCCAAAACCCCCGCGCTCCCCCGACCCCGACCTTCGTCCCAACAGCCCCAAGTGCCAGAGGGGCCATGGGGCATGAGGAGGGTCCCCAGGCATGGTGCGTCCTGCCCCGACGTACCTATACAGTCCTTTTTGTTCCAGTGCAGCTTGCAGCTGGCGGGACAGGTACACTGGTAGCTGCCGGCTGTGTTGACGCAGCCAAATTTGCAGCCCCCCCGATTGATGCTGCATTCGTCGATGTCTGCGGGGAAGAAGGGAGAGGTGGTGGGCGAGGGGCAGCAGGACCCCCCTGGCTCTGACACCAAACCACTGCGTTGTCTCAGGGCTCTGATTTTGGGGGGATAAGTTGCACGACCCGTGCCCAGCCGGAGATGGGGACGTGCACCACAGGGTGCTTCCAGCCCTGCCTCAACCCCACGGGGACGAGGGAAACCCTGACTCCCCAAGGGCCGGGTGGTGATGGGTGCAGCCCACCCAGGCTGAGCCTGGCCTCGGCCCTGCGGTGGGCTGGGGAGCTGCGGGGGGCTCCAGACGGAGCTGACATGGAAGCACTTAGCAGCTGAATTCAAAAGGCAGCTGCTCGGCAGCCCCCGGCCCCTCTCCCTGTGGTGAGGACCCTCTGCCCCAGCCCAAAATGGGGGATCGATGCTCCAGGTCTGGACTGAAGCAGAGGCGGAGATGGGGAGCAGCCAGGGATGGAGCTGCCCGGGAGCAGCACCCCCTACCCTGCTCCCCCTTCTTGGGAGCATCGGTGGGAACCAGTAATCCCTCTGCTGCGGGGTCACACCGAGAGCACGAGGACAGTCACCCGCCCTCGCTGGCCAGCAGCACCGGAGCAAGCAGCCTCATGCCACCGTGTCCCCGGGCCAATGGCACCGCTGCCGCGACGCGCTCCGGCAACCCCCCCAAAGCGTGTTTCATCTGCCTGCCCACTTCCCGGGGCGCCACACGCCCCTGCCCTTGGGAGCGATCTGCCTTGTGAAACTGAAATCAAACCCTTTTGAAGTTCCCCTTCCCACCCCGTCCCAGCTCCCTGCCAAAAACGCCTGGGATTTCTCCCTCTCTCCCGCTGCAGACAAGTCGCAAATTGTTCCTGTCGCTCCGTTTGAAGTTGCAGACACCAGCGTCTGGCTTCGAGCTCCCTCCCTGCATGGCCCCAGCTCGGGGTATGTGGGGAACCGATCCTTCCTGTGAGCCCTTGGGGCGAGTGGTATCCCCAGGGGTCCTGCAGCAAATGTGCAGTGGGGCTGCCCCATCCCTGGATGCCCCATGTGCCTCCCCAGGACCCAAACCCAGCAGGGTGATGGGCTCCTCCTGCCACATCCAGCCGGCCCTACCTCCGCAGTGGGTGAGCCCGTACAGCGTGTAGCCCTTGTTGCAGAGGCACTGGAAACTGCCGGGGGTGTTGATGCAGAGGTGGTCGCAGGTCCGGTCAAAGGAGCACTCATCGATGTCTGGAGGAAAGGCAAGAGGGAGAGGTGAGGGCTGGCACAGTGGTGGGACAGCCCTGGGCACAAGAGCTGTCCCCTTCCTGCTCCCATTGCTCCAGCAAGCTGAGGGCTGCGCTGGGATGATGTGGGATCCCAGACAGGGATGCTCTGGAGATCCAGCACTGGGATGCTCTGGGGATCCAGCACTGGGATGCCCTGGGGATCCAGCACAGGGATGCTCTGAGCCCCTGTGCTCCCACCCTCCCTGCCTCCAAGCTCTCTCCTGGCCCACTCCAGCTGCTGCTACACGAGATCAGCAGCCCACCGCACCAGCATCGCCTCCTGCCCCGAGTTCCTGCAGCCCCTCTGCACCTCGGATGGGCCAAACGAGGCCAGCATTGTGTCCTTAGCACAGGGTGGCTGCGAGAGCCCCTGGCTGCTGCCCGGCCAGGGCACTGCCCCGTGACAGGAGGGGATGCTGCGCAGGCAGGTCCTGCCCTGGGGACGGTACCAGCCACGTCTGCTGAGCCCCGTGGAGCACCTTGCTGGGGCAGGGAGGCCCTGGCTGGGCGGGCGAACCCAGCCTGGCGGGTTTGAGCATCATTTCATTGGCTTCATTAAATTAATTACCGCGCTCACGTCAAACTCCCTAGAGCGCAGAACCTGGATGGAGATAAAAGCGGTGGCCGCCCCGGAGCGCACCAGCCCCCTCCTTCCCCAGCCGTGTGCTTTCGGGAGGCATCACCTGAGCTCACGCACACCCACCGTGGTGGCCTCGGCCGCAGGCTCGGGGTGCAGAGCCCCGTGCTCGCCCCGACATAGCCCAGCGACCTGCTGGGTGTTTAAACCTGCTAGGTTTATGTTCCTGCCCTCTACCAGACTGGAAGAAAGAATTTGTCTGCAAAGGCCACGGAAATCCTTGCTCTGCCTCGATTGTCCCGAGCAGGGGACAATCCAGCCCCTGCCGTGGGGCATCTGGTGGAGGGGGAGAGACAAGGCAGGACAGGTCCTGCTGCTCTTCCCATCACCTGGCCCAGGAAAACGGCGGCTTCTCGAGAGGGAGGGAAGCGGCTGGTGCGTCAGAGCTTTAGCAGGGAGGTGGTGCTGCTGCGGGACGGCTAGCAAGAGCTTTGTGCCATACAGCCGAGCAGCTTAGGAGAAGGACAGATGTGCCAGGGTGGGTGCTGAGCTCAGAGTGCCCTCCCAGGACACATGGGGTGCTGCTGGGCTGCCTGGTCCCCTGGCACGGCTGCTGTGGGGCAGAGCTGAGGGCTTGGGCTGTGGTGGCTGCCAGGGCTGCTGGCAGGGATGCTCCCTGCGCCTGGGCAGAGCTGCGTCCCAGCCCACGGGGCTGCAGGGGACATCAGGACCATCATCCCAGCCCTGAGTACGGCCGGAGGGTTTCACCTCCGAAAGGCTTTAGCTCTGCTGTGAGAAGAGCCCAGAAATCCCCAGCTTGGGAGCAGGGCTGGGACGACAGCCCAGCTCTGCGGATCAAAGCCCAGACCAGAACACAAAGCCAACCCTAACCCCCCGAAGGATGTATGTGGTCCAGAGGGAAGCAAAGAGGAACGAGCAACCGGGCCAGTGCTCCCCTCGCAGCGGCCGTGGGAGGGCAGGGAGAGGCGACGTCCCCGGGTCCCGCTGCCCCTTACCTTGGCAGTTCCTCTCGTTGATGAGCAGCTTGTAGCCCTTCTTGCAGCTGCACTCGAAGCTGCCCACCGTGTTCCTGCAGATGTGGTCGCAGCCGCCGTTGTTGAGCCGGCACTCGTCGATGTCTGGTGGGGGACAGGGGACGTGCATCATGCCCCAGCTGAGATGCTGGGCCAGGAGAGAGGGGTCTTCCCCTCCGGACCCCGTCCCCACCAGCAGCCAGCAAGTGGAAGAAATTGGGCCGTGATGGTCACCGGGAGAACGTGGCTGCTGGTTTTAACTGGGTGCATCTGGGGAGCTGATGCATGACACTGGGGACACTGGGGACGGCCAGGGGTCCTGGGTTCGGCTCCTCTGGGAAGCTGGGCAAAACGCCTAATTTCTGCAGGTCTTGGCATCCCCCAAAGCAGAGCCAGGAGCCTCTGAACGAGCCTTGCAGCTGGGAAAAAGCACCAGACCAGAGCTGTGGAGCCACAGGTTTGGGCTGGGGCAACTTGTGGGGACCAGGAGCAGCAGGAAGAAAGAACAAGATGGGAGGGGAAACCCTCTCCTTCAACAGCTGCTCGACAACGTAAATACTTCTCAACCCTCACCTCTCGCTTGCCATCTCCTTCCTGCCATAACCAAAGCTAGAAATGATGATGCACAATAACTGCAACAACCTGGAAAGAAGCTGGGATTTGGGTTTTTGGCTGGTTTTCCCCCCTTTTTTCTACTAATCACAAAATTTACAGCTAGGAAATGACCTGTAAAATGGAAGGAGATCAGGAAGAGGCAGCTGCCTTGCCTGTCCCTCTGTCCCCCAGTGCCGGGGCAGCAGCTCTGCCTCTCTGGGGCTGGGGTTTTCTTTTTACGACTGCGACAGTGCGAGCTGTAAACCAGCCCGCAGCCGTAATAAAACCCCCAGACACAGGGAACGTGGCTCTGGGTTATTGCACGTTCCTGGAAACTGCAGAATTGGAGAAGCAGGGGGGGATGCTCTGATAAAATAAAAGGGGCAGGGGGTATCTGGAAGCAGTCAGCAGGTAGACAGGCAGCCGGCAGCGCAACGGGCTTTCCTTTCAACCGGGGTCAAGTTCCTGGAGGTGCTGAAAGACACAACGCAGGCACGGGCCAGCCCTGGGGTCGTGGCATCCCCTTGCCTGGGGTGGGGGGGCAGGTTTGGGGTGTCTGGGGTAACCAGCCTGGACCGCTCCCCCTTGCAGAGGCAGGTGGATGGGGATGTCGGGGGCGAGCGTGCAGGGGCATCCCGTGGTGTTCCCCCCAAGCCTGGACCTGGCTGGACAGTGACCACAGAGGGGTTTGTGCGTCTCAGATTCCCAGAGCGGCTGTGGGTCTTCTGCACACCCAGCCCCTACTCATGGGGAAACTGAGGCAGCGGGGTAGAGTGAGGTGGGACGGGACCCCCCAGGCTCACAAGTGCCATGCCATTGCCTCTGGCTTGACCTGACCCCCCTTTCCTCCTCCCCATAGGCTTCCCAGGGGCGTGGGGCTGACCCCGGTGCCTTTAGCAAGGTGCCCACCTCCATGGATGCAAACACCAAGGGAGTGAATGCTGCGGGCAATGTCGAGCCGAGCTAAAACGGAGCCTTTTCTAAGGGTACCGAGGACACAAGGACGGCTCTGAGGCACCCAAAGGCGAGCAGCGAACACCCCGGCCCCGCACCCACCTACCTTTGCACGTCTTCCTGTCGGGCTGCAGCATGAAGCCCATGGGGCAGCTGCAGTGCACGCCCGTGGCAGCGTCATGACACTTGCTATCGCATCCCCCATTGTTCACAGCACACGTCTCTGCGCGGAGAGGAGAGAGAGCAGCCGGGGTGAGCGACCAGTGTCCCCATGCCACCCAAACATCCCCATGCCACCCAGGTGTCCCAATGCTGCAGCCTGGGAGAGGCAGCGGGTGCCAATCTCCCTGCAGAGCCCACCGAAACCAGCCGTGGCTTTTCATGGAGCCGTGACGAGGTCATGGAGCCCCCGAATTTATAAACACACCCGATACGGAGCGCGAGGCGTTAATGCTTGGTGATGCTACAGCATCTTCTGCCTCCGCAGACAACCTGGCGCTTGTTGCCTTCCCATCACCCCACCGTGCACCCGGGGATTTCAGAGGTGAAATAAAGGTGCCTGTGATTCACCCCAGGTTGCAGGCAGGAAAAAACACCCAGATTTCCCGGTTCGCTGTTCAAAGCCCTGAGCAACTCTCCCACCTTCCAACAACCTGCTCTTATACACCAGAGGGTGTATGAGGCAGAGAGGGGACTGGGGACAGCCCTGTCCCCTCGTCAGAGGATGCTGCATTAATTGCGGGCAGGGAGCAGAGCAGCACCCAGCCGTGCAGGGAGGACGAGGTCGGGGCTACAGGCAGGGACGTGCAGGCAGAGCCGTTGCCTGTTGCGAAACAGCCGACACTCGGGGCGCTGGGAAAAGCGGAGGTGGTTCCACGGAGGCTCTTCATTCCTGAAACACGCCGGCTTTTCAGCTGACGAAGGGAAAAGCGGCTCCGTGCGTTTAATCCCAGCGCTCAGCCTCCACGCTGGCAACAGGGCCGCGTGTCCCCCGAAAACAGGATCTGGAGGGGTCCAGCTTGGGCAGCTCTAGCGAGGAGGAATTGAATTTCCAAGGGACAAAGCCACAACAGAACGCAGCCAGTGCCGGGTCTCGCCGGGGATGCGGCTCCCCAGGGATGCAGGTGCACAGCCCCGGTCCCTGGTGGGATGGCAGAAGAAGTTCTGGTCCCCTCGCTGCCACCGAGTTGCAAAGCCACCGGTGACCCCGCGCCACCGGTCCCCAGCCATCACCTGCCGCTCGGTCCAGTGTCGCCGGCTAATTTGGGAGACGCTTCGTCTAATTAGAACACACACACAGAGGCAGGCAGCACCAGTGGAAAAAAAATCCAATTAAAAAAAAAATGCGAATTATTCCAGTATTATCAAAGTCAGCTGTTGCTGGTGGGACTAGAAGGGACGCTAATTTAAATGAAGCATTTTCAGCTTGACAGCTTCCCTGCGAGATCAATCCTCAATTTCGGTCCTAACCACCAGAACAATGGTTTGAAGTGCATTAAGTTGTTCACAAAGGATAATAAAACACCCCGTTCAGAAGGCTGGCTGCTCGGATAAATGAGGCTTCAAGGAACCCAAGATGAAAATGTCTTGAAGGAATTCCTTGGAAAGAGCAAATCCCAGGTTCTCCCGCTCTTTGCGAGCACCGCATGGGGTGGGAATGACTGAACCATCCAGCCATTCGCCGCAGGGCGAGGGAGCTGGGATCGCTCTGTGCTCGTCTTGCCGCTGCTATTTTTATGATGTCCCATAATAAGAGAACAAAAGGGACCATTTTATGAAATTAATAACCAGCAGAATTACAAAACCTAACGGCAAGGGAGGGAGTCCTGCAGATCTTATTCCTCCAGCCAGGTCCTCGCAGGGACCGTCCCCACCCCACGGCGCCGGGGCGAAGAGCGCAGTGTGGGTGACATCGCGCCGAAGGGAAGGGAAACTTTCTGGAAGCCCGATGAATTATTTAACACCAGCCTTTATTCCTGCAGCTGATGCAGAAGCAGCCCAGCGAGGATTCATTTAACAGGGTCGCTGCCGAGACGAGGCGATGGGCTCGGCACAGACGCTGCTTTTGGCAGGATCAAGGAGCCGCAGAAGCGGCTGCACCGGCGAGGATGGGGCTCTCTGGGGAGCGCGGTGCCCGGGGCATGCTTCACCACGCTCACAGCCTCCTCCAGAGCCGCAGCACCCATCTCCCTTCCCGGCCCCTTTGCACCTTTGGGAATTTTGGCTGAGTTATAGAGCCAACCCTACCCGCCAGCCCATGCAGGATGCGGCTGCTGCCTGGGGCTGGACCACCACCACAAACCCCTTTGCGAGGGGGAGGGCCATGTCCGAGGCTTGCAGAAAGCTCGGGGGGAGCTGCTGGGGTACCTGTGAGGCAGCGGATGCCGGGTGGCACAGAGCCAGGCGCTGGAGCGGGGCCCCGAGAGAGCCGCATTGTTCAGAGGTGCCGGCAGCCTGGGGGCTGCTCCCAGCCTGGCGTGAGCTGGCGTGATTCACCCAACCAACCACCCAGGGCTTTGGCGAGGACCTCCATCGCTCACAGAGGAAGAAGACAAAGCAGCTCGCACACACACACACGCTCTTTCCCAACCTCCTCCGTCCCAGCTCCGGTCTCCCTTCCCAATCGCCGTGCCGTGGAAATCCTCGCCCTGCTTGGCACCCTTCACCGTGCCACCCGTCACCAGGGCCCGACGGAGACCCTGTCCATGCCCCCGCAGCACCCTGCCCGCACATGCTCCGGCTTCGCCTCCAGCTGCCGGGAAGCGGCGGTCACAGCGGGATTGCGATCCCGTGAGCCAAAGGAGATCATTGCGTGGTAACCAGAGGGATTACAGCCGACTTGGCTGGAGTGTGGAGATGGCGCAGAGCTGGGGGTCCCCTCTTCTCCCACCCCTGAGGGAAAGGCTCTGCAGAGCCCCCCCAAAAACTGTGGTCGGTGCTCCCTGGATGATCCAGGGCTTAGCACGCACCCAGCAAGATTCCCCACTGCAGACAAGTCGCTGTGCCGTCAGAGTGCCTCGATTTCCTTGCTGGTGGGGCAGAGACGTCGCCTTACCTTTGGGAAGGGCTTAGAGACCCCACGGGGCTTCCACAGAGATCCTTGGGGAAGCAGCCGAGGTGCCCAGCCCCGTAAAGGGTCACTGCAGCTCTGCCATTTGCTGCGGCTCTGGGCTGGGGGCCTCTGAGCATGGTTTGCTGGGGCAAACCCTGGGACACCCTGGATGTCCCCAGCACCACAGAGGGGACTGTCTGTGAGCGGGTGGGTGCTGGGAAGGGGTAACTTTGGGAGAGACGGGCACAAGCATCCCCCTCCCCACCACGCAGCCGCCGGCAGCCCACCACTAGCTCCTCTGGGGCTTGCCAAGGGGATAACCACTGCTGCAGGCACCGGAAAGCGGATTTTCACCCCCTGCACCGGGCTGGATCGACCAAAGCAACGCGAGAGCCCCCGCCTCATGCAAGCGCAGCCAGGGGAGGGTTCAGTTCTCTGTCCCCAGAAGCAAAGTCCACCGGCAGCCCGAGGGCAGGCTGGCTCTGTGGGGTTCGAAAGCAGCAGCGGGGGACAGGGTTAGTGAGGCATGCGGTTAGCGCGACAGCTCAGCCCCCCGAGCCCGGTTACGCTCTCGAGATGAGAGACCCTCTACGGTTAGACCCCTTCGTAGAGATAGAGAGAACAAAAATATTTACCATTAGAAAACGTCTCAAGGATAACGTGTTGCTGGAAGTGTCTCTCCCCTGTTTAACATTATAAAAAAGTGATTTAGAAACAGTGCCCAGCAAGGAGCTCAGTTGGTGTCACACGTCAGTGGCTTCCACTCCGCTGCCTTTCCAGCCTGGTGGAAATTGTCCCTTTGGGGTCTTTTGTCCCCCCACCTCCCAAAAGAGCCAAACCTCGAGGTCTGGGGCTGGTGCTATCGACTCCTCCGTCACCCTGCCCCCAGCACCCCGTGTCCCGCAGCGTCTCCAAACCCCCCAGCCTGGCTTCGCGCTCTGCGTCGGCCAAGCCAGAGCCCCATGCGAGCAGGAGGAAGCGCGTTACGAGGAGCATTAGTGCAGCCTGTTAGTCTGGGGAACCGGGTCCTCGCCCTCGCCGGAGCAAAACCAGTGCGTGTCGGGGTGGGTTGCTGGTCCTGAGAGGAGCTGTGTGGACGTGAGCTTTGGAAAGGCAACCACGTCTCACCAGCAGCACTCACAGCGCTTGGGTTGAGCAGCCAAGCCGATGGTGAGCCCGAATTTTGGGGGCACTCGGGCTGCTCAGCCTCGTCCATACATTGGTCACCCGGGTGCAGGGAGCCCCGAGGTGCCGAGTACCCGAGGGAGCATGTGGGAGACTGGGGAGAGGGAGAAAGGGCCAAGAAGAGGCTGAGAGCAGCCTGGACAAGGCCACAGCCCCCCAGATCAGTGCTAAACCATCCAGGAATCATGTTTGGGTGATCCCCCCCGAAATTACCTTGAGCTTTGCCCTGCAAAGGAAACTCTGCCTGGCACCAGCCAGCTGGGGCTGGGAGATGTCCCTCTTCATCCCGGTCCCTTTGGGGAGGGGACGAAGCTCCTCAGCACTTCTTTGTGCTCCCATACGGGGACAGAGCCCCAGTGGTGCTGGACCAAAGCCAGAGACCCCCCGGGCGAGCGAAGGGCTGGCTGCTCGGGGCATGCGGCGCCCATCGACCGAGTGGAGACGAGCGCACCCCCGCTTAATGAGCACAGACCCTGGGTCCGCGAGGAGGGGATGGTGGAAGGGGGAAAGAGGGGAGACGCAGCCCCTGGCTGTGCCTGCACTGTCCTGGGGGGCTTGGGCTGAGGGCGGGGAGCCAGCAGCTGGGACACGGTGTGCCGAGGCTGTGCAGGGACCACGTCCTGCACAGGGAGGTTGATGTGTGCAGGGTAACGTGCTCATGGCCACCCGCCTCGTGTCCCCGTGCTCTGCTATCCCCTTTCCAGAGCTCTCCTATGCTGCAGTCCCTTCGCTCCAGCGTCCCCAGCACTGACCCGGCAGTGGGGTCCAGCGCAGCCCCCGCTCCCAGCACTGCCAGATTCACAAAGCCGAGGAGCATCATCGGGGACACCGCAAACCGCCCGGGCACGGGTCAGGAAATCGACCATAAAACTCGAGCTGGGTTCAGTTTCTTTCCCCATTTAATCATATTTCCTCCCCATCCACCACCTCCCGTGAGCAGGGGGACAGCGCCAGCCCTGCTGCACCCCAAGTATCGGCAGGGGGGAGCTGCAGTGATGCCCTGGCTTACAAATATTCCCGGAAAGTCATCGACAGCCACAGCCCGGTTTGCATCATCCCACGGGCGCTGCACCCTGGGCTGCTGGAGGGCCGTTTCATGTCCTTTTTCTTTTTTTTTTTTAGAAAAAAAGGCTGCTTTTTGAGCATAAATATAAATACATCAGGTCATCGGCCTCCCCTCGTGGCTCCCCCTCCCCCTTGAGCCTGCAGACATGTTGGGAGCCATTAGGGCTGGCCCCGCTTTGCTCAGAGGCATGTTATTCATTATCTGCATTTTTAAAAGCAGCAATAAAAAGCGGAAAAATGAAAAACACCGGCCGTGGCCTAATGAAACTGTCATTCAAAGGGGCTGATCGTGCTTCCTGCCGCGTGGTGTGATCTGAAGGGAACCTGGACCGGGGGCCTGTCCCGGCAGCCCATCAAACGCACCGCGTACAATTTCAAAGCCCATGGCCCGGGGAGCGAGTTTGTATTTCCCCTTGCTGGAAACTTTATTCCCCTTGAAATGATGAAATATTTCAGAGGAAATGGGGAAGGGGTGGTGGCGGGAGCACCGGGGAGCGGGGAGGGCTGTTTGCCGAGCGCCGGCTATAAAACAAGAAAGGATGGTTATAAATATCCGAGCAGGTACCTCAGCCGTAAATCTGCTGGCCGGGCATCCCCTCGGGGCAGCCGGCGGCTCCCAGCGGCCAGAGCACAATCCCACAGTGTTCCCATAGCAGGGCTGGGGGCCGGGAATCCCCTGGGGGACACGGGAGCCAGGCGGGCCCCTTCCTGCCGAGAGGGGGCTGCAGACGCAAAAGGGGTGCGAAAGGCACGGCGGTGGGTTTTGGGCTGGTGCTGCTCCTGAAGTCCTCTGCAGTGGTGGGCAAGGGGGGAGCTCACAGGGATGCACCAGCTCCGGGGGAAGATGCTTCCTCAGCAGAGGCGTGGGGACAAAGGGGGAGTTTTTGGCCAAGGCCATGAGGATGAGCGATTTTGGAAGCCCCCAAATCCCACCCGCACACCTGTGGTACCCAGAGTCCAAGTGCTGAGACCCTCCAGCCAACAGAGCCCTCTCAAGCATCCTCCAAACCACGGGATGCTTCGAGAGCTGCTCTTCCACCCCCTGCACCCAGCGGATCAGGAGCATCATTTCAGCGCCAGACCTCCCCAAATCCTCACACTAACACCGACACCACACACGCAGGGACCTTCTTCCAGACGACCCCGCTGGGGAAGCGCTCCCCACCCCGGGCACAGCAGTAACCCCACGAGAGAGTCCTCACTGGGGGGACGGGATGGAGCAGCCACGGGAACAAACACGAGGATGGTGGGGACAAGGGCAGGGACTGGAGCGAATCCTGGAAGCGGGCTGGGTGACAGCAGGGACGTTAGGGGAGCTGGCAGCCGAGCTGACAGGCGGGAGGGCTCAGTCCTGAGCATCCCTCGAGCAGGCGGGGAGCAGCCGGGGGCTTGAGGGGCTCCTCCGCTGCTCACCCCGAGGATGAAGCCACCTCTGGGAAGCACAGAGGGCTTTCTGTTCAGGCACAGCGGGGTCACGGGGAGCCAAAACCTCTCTGTCGCTTGCAATTCCTTTTTCTTTTCCATTTTGCAATAAGAACTCAAATGTCTAGAGCAATTTGTGCACTTAATCACTCCCCGAACGTAACATTTTTTTAAATCGAATCAGCTGTTAAACAGCACCAGCATATGAAACCAGTAAAACTTCTATCTCTGTTTGATGTTTTACAACTTGAAAACACACGCAGGGAAAGGGCAGTTCTGGGCGCGGGGGGAGCTGTCAGGTTGTTGGGGTTTGGCATTTGGTTGTGCAAGACAATTGGTCCTGAGCCCAGACCCCGCGGTGCCAAGTCAGAACGGGTCTATCCCCTCCGTGTCCCTCCCCAAATGCTGCCGGTGACAGCCTTTTCTAGCGTGGGGACATCCTCACCCCTCTCTCTCTAGCGGCACGCAGGCAGGTAGGGACCCCTGGTCGCACCCCAGCACAACCGACCTGTCCCCAAGCATCCCCTTAAGCAGCCCCGGGGCCACTTTGCTCCCCGTGCTCGAGCAGCGACGCATCCCCGCACCCTCACACACACACACGGTGTTCCTCCGATCACAGCCACGGGAAATGCCGCGTCCCCAAAGCTTGAAAATAAAAACCTTCCTCAAGCCAAGAGGGAGGAAGAGGAGCCACCCCACACCCCGACCCAGGTCCCCGTGGCCAGGCGAGGGCTCGCACCTACCGATGCACGTCACCCCGTCAGAGTGCAGCAAAAACTTGACGTGGCAGCCACACTTGGGCCCCTGGTCGGTGTCGTCGCATGTGTGCTGGCAGCCCCCGTTCCCGTAGTTGCAGGTCACTGCGGGAGGCAAAGCACTGGCCGTCACTCGGGGTCCCAGCCCCATTCCTCCCCACCCACCATCCCCAAGCACAGCCAGCCCGGAAAACCCTTGGAGAGATCCCTCCCTCCCTCCGGGATAATTCCTGAAGCCCTGCGACTTTCCCTGCGGCACCTTGGCAGATGCAAACTGTGATGTGGTTTCTCGTGCCTTCCCTTGGCATATCTGCTGAATGCCACCGGTGGAGCCCGAGCAAAGGGGACCGGTGGGCTGGTTGCCCCTGCCCCTGGATCGAGTGTTACATGGGAAGGGTGGGAGCAGCATTTCCCGAGCTCTGGAATGACTCAGGTGCTCCTGGGAATCACTGCCAGCCCTCCCCAGGGGCCAAGGCGTGCTGTTCATTTAGCCTGGAGGGAAAATAGGCTCATAGGATTAAAACTCAATTTCATCAGCGAATTTACTTGTTTGCTGCAGACAGCAAATGAGAAACAAAATAAAAATAATTGCATAAACACATACATATCTATTTAATAACCCTGGCAGTGCCAGCGAGATGCTGGCAGGAGATCAGACAGGCAGGGAGCACCACAAACCCCGGAGAGAGGATTCCTGCTCTTCTCCCGTGCCGATCGCACCCTCCCTGCTCACCTCCCCTCGGGAAAGTGAAGCTGGTGGGACAGGGACAGGGGATGCTGTGCCTCTGGGACCCCTTTAACTGCCGTTTCAGCCCGGTCAATGTAAGGGCGTGATGTCTCACGGCAGAGGAGGATGCCAGGAGCATCATCTGTCAGGGCAACAGAGGCAGAGCTGGGCGTGCCAGAGGAACATGAAGCCAGAGGGCTTCGGGCTCGATAAACCAGGGAGTCAGGGCTTTGCAGCAGGGCCAGGAGGTGTCTGCACCATGGGGACAAGCTTAGGGGTCCCCAGGAGGCCGCATCCCCATCCCTGGAGGGCTCCTTACATTTGCAGTCACGCTGGTTCTTGGTGAGCTCAAAGCCAGGGCGGCACTCGCAGGCGATGCCCCCCTTGGGGGTCTCCCGGCAGATGTGGGCGCAGCCGTGGTTCTTGTTCATGCAGTTCATTCCTTCTAGAAGAGAGAAGGAAGCAAAGAAAAGCTCCAAAAGCTTGCTGGCACCGGTCTGCAGCAGCAGAAGGATGTCTGGGGTGGGACGGGGAGGGGAGATGGGGGTGACAAGGGGAAAACATGCAAGCGAGGACCTTAGAGGGGCCAGGGTGTCCCTGGGCAGTGTCTCGAAGGGCAGCACCTCCTGGCACGGAGCGGCTCGGGATGGTGGGCAAAGCCACCCCTGGAGCCTTCAACCTTTGACTCCCTCCCATCGCCTTGGGCAAGGTCCTGGTCTGCTGGGGTGAGCCTTGGGGTTGTTCCCGTAAGCTACGGGATGAATCGACAGCCCAGGGAGGATCCACACACTGGCAGCCCCTGGGGAACGAGGGCCTGGGGAGCTGCTGGTGCCCATTATTGGAGCTGTTGTTTCACCCTCGCTGACCAAGTCAGAGCCCCTCCTGCCCCAGCCTCTCTCAGGGACACCCAATTGCAGAAAGCTGGGCTTAGCGGGTGCCGAATGGGGCATTGCAGGAGTTTAGGAGACATTTAACAAACCCCTCGGCAAGCCAGGAATGCAACCGCCTGCCTTTTTCTGGCAGAGGGAGGGGGTCGGCTCCTTCCCAGGCATCCCATGCTGAGCCTGCTGTGGGGCGAGCAATGCCAGCATCGAGATGGAGGACCAGGCAGAGTTGCTAGCCCGTGGGCTGCCAAGAGCCTGGGGCAGGAGGGCGAGGGAAGATCCTTATGGGGTCGCAGCACCTCGAAGGAGGATGCTGAGATGCACCAAGCATGCATGGGGCGGTGCCCCAGGCTGCTCCCCATCACCTGCCCAGCAGATCTCGCCTGGCTCTGCTCCAGCACAGGGTGATCATCTGTAATTACAGAGGCAGGCGAGCCCTCTGGAATTAGAGCCTCCAGCCACACTAGCCTTCTCTTCCCTGGCCTCCATGCCTGGGTTGGGAACTCCCAACCTGCAGGGAGCCCTGCTCCATCCCCCCAGCACCCTCCAGCTTGTCCCAGGGCCAGGGTGCTGCTGCGAGAACCCGCGCTCCACCCAGCCCTGCCCTGGGACCCCCAAGGCACAGGGATGCTGGGGACAGCCAGCCGCTCTCAGCCTCTCCTCCAAACAGCGGCTTTTCTCTCCTCCTCTTTTTTATTGCTGCTCTTCACTATCTGGCAGCATCTCCTCCACGTCCCAGGTACCACAGCAGACAGAGACCTCCAAGACCTCTGCGACATCATCACCATCATCTGCTCCTGCACCGGCACCATGTGAGGACCCCACTCACCCCTTTTGCTTTTGGTGGCTTTGCTGTTATAGTCGGGCTGAGCACAATGGGGTTTAAAGGCACCGATACCCAAGCAAGCCCCAACTCTTGGCCTCTCCTTACTGGGAGGGACTGGCCAGCATGAGGGAGAGAGCCTTGGCGCTGCAGGAGAGGGGTCCTGGGATCCATCTTACAGGTTTCCCAACCCAGCAGCATTTCATCCCCCCAGGAAAGCAATGGGGAGATTGAGAAAGAGAGAAAGAGCAGAGGGGAAGGAGAAAGCATCCTGCCAGGGTAGGGGAAGAGAGCCAGGGAGCTGGCAAGGACCCCAGAAGGAAGGAAGCAGCCGTAACGTTGAGGTTTAGCTCTCTAATACTGAATGCTTCTGCCTTGGCAGTGCCTGAGAGCCAGGAGTAAAGTCAGAACAGGCTTGAACACTGGACCCCAAATTGTCCTCGGCTCTCTGCTTTTTCCAGGCTCACAGCCCAGGGACCAGCTGCACCCTCCCAGCAGCCTGAGCTCGAGGACCACGCAGCAGCTATAAGGTCAGTCTTGGGGTGCAGAAGCAGCACAGACCTCCCTGAGCCAACACCACTCTGCAGCCATTCAGCTCAAACCATCAGCTCCAAATCCAGCACCTGCACCTCTGTCCCTAGCAGGGGCCACCCACTGCGTCACCGTCACCGGGGAGGGATGGAGCGGCCAACCTGTCCCTCCCAGACACACAGGGGATGGGCACACGGGAGATGCCACTGCGGCCACCGAGCCGTCCTGGGCTGGGCGAGATTCCCCGGGGAGCTGGAGGGACCGACGCAGCTGGGAAGGAGGAAAGCAAAAAAACTCGGGCGGCTTTGCCAAGCAGCGGAGATAAAAATCAGCAGAGATGCAAAAACCTCTCATTTCCTCCTATTTTGGCTAAGAGATTGCTCCAGACGGCAGCAATTTAGAGCTGATACCGAGAGGAAGGGCTCAGTGCTGCGCAAGACCTGGCAGGAGAAGACGAATCTCGCAGGGTGGCGTGAGGATCTCTGGGTACCTTTTATTTAATGAAACGCTCTCGATAGAGGATCAACATCCTCTGTTCGGGGTTATTGTGCTTGACTAAGGGGCCTGTGAGGGTTTTGTTCCGGAGATGTTTATTAGCCCCACAGCAGCCTCTCCCAATGTGCTCATAATACATTTGCTTTTAAATTTGCAGCACTCAGAAGGGTCATGAACCAGCACCCAGATCCAGGGACCATGCAGGGGTGGTCTGCAGTGATGGGGCCAGACCTGCCCGATAACGCCCGGGACGGAGGGTGCCCCAGGGCAGGGGGATGCCGTGCACTAACCTTCAGGGCGCTGGATGCAGGTGTGCTGGTTGTCGCTGAGGAAGAAGCCCTCCCGACAAAAGCACTCGTAGCTGCCCATCATGTTGACGCAGGTCTGCTGGCAGCCGCCGTTGCCCTCCGAGCACTCGTCCAGGTCTGCAAAAGGAAGGTGGTGGGGAGTGAGTGTGGCTCTGGGGCACGCTGAGGGGATGGGGAACTGGGTGTGATGGGTTTGCTACATAGCAAATCAGTTCTGCTTTACTTCTGTGATCCCCCAGCTAGAAAAAAAGGAGATGCCTTGGGGCTGCAGGGGATGATGGCAAAGCACATCAAGGGGTGGGTGGCAGAGGCTGTACAGCTTCCCCAGCTGATGCCAAGAAAGGTCTCATGGTACAGATGGGAACACCAAACCACAGAGAAAGGGATTTTCCTTGTCCCGGGACCCCCAAAGCACCCAGGATGCTCAGCTGGGTCAGCGGCTGCTGCCGCCCCCTGCTCGCAGCCCCCCTGAGCCCGCTGCCGGCTGGGGATGCCTGCACTTCATTAGGGGGAGCTGGAAACCTTAGCCCAGAGCGGGGATAATTACTTGTAAGGAGACTCAAATCCCCGGCAGCTCTGCTGCCCTCGTGCCTGTTTTGGTTTAACAAACCAGGGCTGGAAGGGGCTCGAGATGTGCACCAGTGGCAGTGGCGATGCCCTTGGCCCAGGCTGCTCCTGTTCCATCCCTGCAAACCCCTCGTTTAATGAAGAGCAACGGCCCGTTGCTGTCTCCAGAGGGTTTTTGGGGACGGTGGTCCAAGCTGATCCTGCCGGCGCCCCGAGGTGCCAGAGCAGCCGGTGTGCCGGGCTCAGGCATTGAGGCAAAGCTCCGCCGCGGCCGCCCCTGCCCCTCCGCCCGCGGTCCCCGGCGCTGGGCTAGGGAACGAGGGGCCCCGTGCCAAAGAAAACCTCCCGTGAACTCGAGCGTTGCAGAGCCGGCGGCCAAGGGGAAAGCTGAGCCCTGCCAGCATCGGCCGGCAGGAACGCCGGAATAGCGGCTGGGTGACGGCACACGCCGGGGGGGCTCCCAGCTCTGGCCCCCTCCCAGCACTGCCCTCCTCCCCAAGCGTCCGGCACACACTGAAACCCCTCACTTTTGGGCAAAGGGATGGATGGACGGGTGCATGCCCAAGCAGCACGGGTGCCTTGCACCATACCCCAGGCCCAGGCAAGCCCTGGGGGATGCTGCAACCCTGGGGGATGCTCAGAAATCAAAGCAGGGCTGCAGGAAACTGGGAGCAGAGCCCAGGTGCACCCCACAAACCCGCTACCTTGGATAGGAGGTGTTGGAAACACCGTCTTGCACCCGGGCACCCACGGGGCAGGGTAGGGCTGATGGCCAGGCTGCAGCCAGGCACAAAAGGGATGTCCTCTGCGGTGGCAGGAGGCTCGCAGCTTCCTCCGAGGCTCGCCCCAGCCAAGCTACCTCCTGCAGATGCCAATAACTCTCCTCAAATCCCCCTGCTTATAACAAGGGCTTAAGGGCCTGCGACTTCTCCCTCAAGCTCTGCACAAAAATGAGGCGGCAGCCATTCAACCCCATGGCTGAGATTCCACCACTCTAATACCTGTTTTATTAAATGCAACGGGGATGGGCAGAAGCCAACAGGGTCCGTATCAGGACAGGGGCTCAAATTCCTCTCCTGGTTCAAAAGGTTGCCCGGGGTGAGCGATGTGGGGGGCTGGTGGAATCTGGTGGGCTCGCACCCCGCCCCATCTTTGGCTCGGTCACTGCCTGTGGTGCCAGCAAAGCCTGGGCATGACCCTCCACTTCGTTCTCCTTCTCTTTCTTTTGGCTAAAAGGGGATGCTCACAGGCTGGGCAAAGCATGGTCCGGATAGGGGGAAAGGAAGGTAGGAAAACGGGCTGGGGTTCCTCTCTGTTGCCCCCCAAGAGCAGCTGCTGAACAAATGCAGCCAGAGTGCTGAGGGTCTCGACATCCTCATCTGTGAAATGCGCTCCAGGGGATAAACCTGCTCCATCCCCACACAAAGCAACGCGGCCGAGATGCTGGGATGAGCCGAGGAGAGGCTCAAGGGGGCTGCCCCCACCCAGGTGCCCCCTCCCTGGCTGCTCCTCAGCCACCTCCATCCCCTCTCACCCATCTCTGTAAACACATGATGTCTGCAGCTCGCTGAGCCCAGCTTTCCTTTCTTCTCCTCAGGCTCATCCTCTCCCGGGAGAGGAAGGCAGAGCCGCCCGCCCGCGCCTCCTCCCAGCTGTGTAAATCTCCCCCTTCCCCGAGGAGGCTGCAAGATCCTGGTGATGGTGGTTAATGCAAAGCGTATGTGTCCATAATCCCTTCCCCCTCCTCCTCCTACCAGTGATGAGCTCATTAATGACCCCTCTGCAGACACTAATTAGAGAATAGCATGAGCTCCAGGCGGAGGGAAGGCGGGTGGCCTCATGCCCTGGTGATCCCACCCGTGGGTGCCATGGGAGGAAGCGGGTGCCGGGGCGCGGGCAGCCCGGCCGGCCCCGGGGCTCTGCCGGGAGCTTTGGCTTCGCCGTGGCCGGATGGAGTTTGGCGTGGTGGGAAGTGGCAGGGAGGATGCACGGCCGCTCCGTAGGCAGATGCTGGGTTTGTCTTGGCCCGGGGATTATTTACCCAGTCCCTTTGCTGGTTCCCATCCCCGCCATATTTGCTATTAACTCATCTATTTTGGCAGGTGCAGGGCTGACCTCAAGCACGAGCGGAGCGAGCGGCAGGGCCTGGGTGAGCCCCACCGGCTGGTCCTGCCTTCGGCAGCGGAGCAGAGCTGCCGGCCCAGCCACTTGCCACAGCAGGATGCGGCCACGGGGACACTGCGACTCATGTCCAGCATCCCCAAACCCAACCCTCCCAGTCTTGCCTTACCCCAGTGTCCCCCAGTCTATGGGTGGACCCATGGAGCGAGATTTTCTCCCAGCATGAAGCATCCTCCCTCAGCATCACCCCTGTGCAATGGGGAGCAATCCTGTCCCCAAGAAGCCATCATGGCATGGTGACGGCCAGCTTGCTGCCCTGGGAGTGCCACCATGGTCCCCCAGCTCTGCAATGGGTCTGGGGGGTCACAGCTCAGGAGGTGCTCAGCGAAGAAAGCCAATGGACTGGCCTCAAGGTGCCGGAACTGCCAAGATGCCGGCATCCCACCCCGCACGTGCCAGGGGCCCGTCCCTCACCTAAGCAGTTGTGGCCGTCGTGCGCCAGGCGGAAGCCGTCGTAGCAGGTACAGCGGTAGTTGCCGGGGATGTTCACGCACTCGTGGACGCAGCCCGCGTTGTCTTCCCGCTCGCACTCATCAACATCTGCAGAGAGAGGAGGGCAGGAAAGCTGCGGGGCTGACCCAGCTGAGGACAGCCAACTCACTGCACGGTTGCTGCTCCCCAGCTCCAGCATGTTTGTGACCCAGCTGATACCGTGCCCTGGGGTCTGTGCTGTCTCTGTTCATGCCAGCAGGTCCCCAGCTCCGTTATCACCTGCAGCATCCCTCCACACCCTGCAAAAACATCCCCGCCCTCCCCAGTCTAGACCCCGGACTTGCAGCTAACCCGCTGTCTTAAAGCGGAGCAGGAATCCCACAGGATTTCCCAACCCGGTGGGCAGAGCTGCCCGTCTCCATGGCAAAGCCTCGCTGTGCCTGGAGCACGCTTTAATCCCTCTGCTATTTGTACTCAGCCCATCCCGACCCTGGACCCACTCCAGGCGGAGCCGGGAGTGTTTCCCCTGCCCTGCTCCTGCTTTCCTGGTGCCAATTCTCCAAGGAGCCCGTTTTCTTTCCATGTCCCACTCGGCTGCACATACCCAGATCTATAGCCATACCTTTATGTCTACATCTGTATCACCTGTATCTGTATATCTATTTCTTATTGTTAAGCTTAGAATCATGGATCCGTTGAGGCTGGAAAAGACCTTTAACATCATCGAGTCCAACCAAGTCCGAGCTTCTCATGTTTTAGCTGCTAACCCAGTTCTACAGGAAATCCCACAGTTAAAAAAACCTCAGCTTTGGTTAAAACAAGCCCCAGGTGACCCTCCTGGGCCTGGGCAGCCCGGAAGGGAGCACGACGGCTGCCACCGCTACCAGCAAGGACAGTCACATCCGTCTCGGTCCCCATACGCTGCAACGTCAAGGCACCAGCGGGGCTCCGGCGCGCCCCTACCTTTGCAGTGCTTCCCGTCACCGGTGTAGCCAGACTTGCAGATGCACTTGTAGGACTTGGGGGTGTTCTGGCAGATGGCGTCGATGTGGCAGTTGTCGGTGCCCTCCACGCACTCATCGACATCTGCCAGGGGAGAGACAGGGGGAGAGATGGTGAAGCGATGGGGAGAGCCAGGGCAGCTGTCTCCATCTCCCTGCCGGAGCCATCGCCCGAGGCAGTGAAGCCAAGCAGCCCTCCAGCTCTGTAACCAGTCCGTGAACCAGAAAGGCGCGAGGGAGCCATGCTGCTCCTTTGCTCCGTCGTGGCTCTGCCAACCCCAGGCCTGATGCCGTGGGTGATGGGCTCGCTGATGGGGAGCCGCCGGGTCTGCTCTTGAACAGCGCTACCTGTGCTACCTGTGCTCTTGTACGAGCCACCCTGAGACCCCCCGACCTGTTCACGTGTCTGGTGATAGGAAACACCGCTCAGGCACCCGTAGTCCAGGCTGGAGCCAGCCCAGGCAGAGATGAAAGTCTCTATCTCCAATTAGCCGTTTCCTGAGCCGACCAGTCACCCAAATAATCATCATCGCTTTCTATTCTTAGGTGCAGAGGAATGTGCACGAATTAGTGGGGACTGCACTAAATAAACCTGGGAGCCAGGAGCGGGAAGGAGAATGGGAAAAACATCACGGCTTCCTCAGGATCACAGCCAAAACCCACCTTCCCCTGAGCCCCCTTTGCCCCTCAACCCCCGCACCGGGGACGCAGCATGCGGTACCTGGGACACCACACCCGGAGCACCGCATGCTGGTGATGGCCTCAAGTGATGCCCAAGGGTTGGCCATGGCAGGAAGCCGTGGGAATGGGGGTTTTAACGGTATTTGGGAAATGGAGAAGCCCCAAGCGTGTGGGGTGGAGGTTTATGAGCAAGAGGCTGCTCACCTGGCTGCTCTCTGCCTCTCCTGCACGGGCAGTAAGGGAGCTGGGGAGCCCTGGGGTGGTACCTCCCCTCTCTGGCTGGCCATGCCTGGCGGTGGTGTAAGGCAGCAGGGGCTGAGCATTGCCCCTGGCCCTTTGGCTCCAGGCAATGCCTCCCGAGCACCCCGGGCTCCCCTCTCCCACCCCATGGGCACGCGGAGAGCATCAGCACCGCTCTCAGAGGGTTTAATTTCCACGGGATCCCACTAGGGCAGGGGGATCCGAGGGTCCCTCCACCTTCCCCGTACCCCGTAGAGAGGAGCCTAAAGCTGCGGAGCTCTCAGCTGCCTTTAAAAAGCTGCTTTTCAGTGACCCCACGAACAGAAGTGCTCTGGGACGTCCCCAAAGACATGAAACATCCCTGCAAGCCGCAGGCAGCCCTGCCGGGACGGGGGCCACAGCCACGGCAGCGCTGGCCTGAGCCGTCTCCTGGCCACCCCGGCGGTTTTTTGCCGGGAGACGTGAGTCACGCGGCCGGGGGGGAGGAAGAGCTTTGCCTTTGCACCGGGGAGGCGGCACGTGCCTGCGCATTGTATAAATATTTACAGCCCGCATCCATATTTGTTATTTGACATTAGCCATGGCCCGCGGCCACCACGGCCTCCCTTGGGCCATTAATCACCAGCTGGAAGCTGACCCACTGCGGTGGGGATGGCGGAGGGGTCGCACGGGTGACCTCCAGGCTGGCACTGTCGCCTGCAGCATCCGCAGCACGGTGCCGCTGAGTTAGGACCACACCAGCACCCAGCAGCATCCCTGGGGAAAGGGTCTGGTGGGGGCCTGGGGGGCTGTTGTCCTTTCAGGGAGCTCAGCGTGGCTCGGGTTTGCTTCCTCCCCAACCAAACTTCACGTTTGGCAGCAAAACCCCGGGGCACGGCCACCCAACCCCACCCCTGACCCACCTGCGAAGGCCCCATCCTACAAACCCAGAAGCGTGTGCAAATAATCCCCAGCGGAAAAAAAACCTGCAGGAGCGCAGAGCTCGCTCCTTCCCCAGCATGTTTGCAGGCTCAAAGAGCCTTTCAGCGCCGCAGGAAGAGCCTCCATCGCAGCCACTTCGCCCCCGGCTCCAGCATCCCTCCCCGGGGCGCTGGGGTGGGTGCTGGGAGGGGTGCGGCACCAGAGTGGGGACACGAGGCGGGTGTTGAGAGTTCGTGGGCAGTGATGAGCTCGGGGATGCGATGCCCAACCAAAGATCTACTGAATTAGCAAATCCTGGTCCTGACCCCACGTGGTCCAGAGACCTTCCTCAGCTATTCCCTCCGCGTTATTAATCCCATCTTGATGCTTCGGGTCGGTGGTCCCAAGGCGAGAGTGGCCGGGTCCCAGCACCCGGGGCACCCACCCTGAGGTACAGGTGGGAACCAGCACCCAACAGCTCAGACCATCCATCAACCCCCCTCTCCTTCCCCTAAACCCACCCAAACCATGGAGCACCCATCAGACATTACAGCACTAACATCTTCCCAGCCTTTTGTCCAAAATCTCACTTTATTGGGGGGTTTTATTTCCTGTTTCATTTTCCTCTTTTATGCCCTCAAACTCAAGACAATGAGCAGCATCTGAGCACGATGCCACGGCTTTCACCTTTCCCACTCGTGCATGTATATTATTTTTTTTCTCTTTTTTTTTTTCCATTCTGTAACTTTGGAACTTCTCTAACTTTGGAAAGATTACTCAGCAGCAAAAGTACAAAAGAAAACATTATAAATTTGCCACTCTGTAATTTTTCCAAAGCTGGAGACATTCTGAAAGGTTAGAGGGTTAGGAAAAAAAAAACCCCATGAAAAAAACAGGGGAGAAAAAGTGTATCTGTGTGGGAAGGGTGAATAAATACCCTCCCTGGCACCCCAGGAGCCACCTCGAGATTGGCAAAGATCCTAATTTCAGGATGCTGAAATTGTGGCTCCTCAGAAGTCTCCTTCTGAAATGATGGAGTGAACAAAAAAAAAAGAAAGCTCTCTGAAAAACGGAATTCTGGCGTTTTTGTCAACGCAAGTGGCGTTTTCCCACCAAAGGGAAGGTTTGCCGCCAGGGCAGCCCGCTATTCCTGCCGGACGGTTTTCTCCGCGCACAGAAGCACCTGCGGCTGCGCTGCAGGTGCTCCCTGCCGCCGGCACCGCGGCGCGAAGGATTGCGATGTCAAGCCAAGCAAAGAGAATATTTTTTAAAAAAAAGCCTTATTGATGTTCCCGTCCCTGTTTGCTCTTGCAGACTCCTCGCTGGGGTGCGCCCTGCTCCTTCCCCACCTCGGAGGGACCTTCTGAAGGGCAGATCCCACATCTAGGGGGCGTTTTTGGGAGGTGCCAGCCAGGACCCCCTGCAGACCTGCACAACCAAAGACGCCCTTTCTCACCCAAAGTTGTCTGAAACGGCCGCAAACCAGACGGCGCAGATAGACGCATCATCCCCCAAAGCAGGAAATTTTGGACCAGGCGGAGAATTTTGACCAAGATGCCGAACGCCGTCGGGGACCCGAGGTCTCGCCCACGTCCGGTGGCCCTGGCTCCCCACCCGGCCCCACCTTCCCATCCCGCCACGCTTTGGGACTAATTAGGGCTCGTCTGAGGGCAAGAGCATCCTCGGCCTCGCCACCACGGCCGCGCCGGGGGGTTTGCGGCGAAGGGCAGGAGGCTGCGGCGCTCGCCCCGCGCCTCGGGCGGTGTTTTTTATTCCGTTGTGGGTGGGATTTTCCAGTGCTGGCTGTTGGGCCCCGTTCCGCTCCAGCTGCAGCTTTATTCTCCATTTCAAAGGCAGCAGAGGCAGACGGTTTCAACGCCACTGCCATTTCGAGCGTGCCAAAAGCGGGGGGGACCGCCGAAACCCTCCAGGACCGGCGCGCACCCACCGAGGAGGCAAAGGGCTTTGGCGGGCGGTGGCGGCGCCCACGGGCGCCTGGGTCCCGCGTCACCTCACCGGCGATACGCGGTGGCGAGTCAGGGGATAAAGCAACAGCTCGTTTATTTTTAGGGCCTGGATTGAGGCTCCTTCCTCACTTTCTTACATAAAAAAATTATATATATATAAAATAAAAGATGGTTGTATCCATAGGCTGAAAGCCCCAATGAGTTGGAGGAGGGGGCCAAGATAGAGCAGCGAAAACCCACCAGAAAGCCCCTCACCAAACAAAACCACTGTCCTTTTCCTCTCTTCTGCAAGTGCTCCAGCTTTTCCTTTCCAATTAATTTTTATTCTTTATTTTTATATAGGCATATATATTAACGGCCTGTCTGTAGAGGGATGTGTGTGTAGCTGTTGGCAGGTCCGCGGAGTTTCCACTCGGCCTTAATGCCAAATTAAAGCTTTATAACTTCAGTAGCTCTTTTTACCAGGGCATTAATAACCACCTCAGACACTGTGGTGCACTTTATTAATCATTTGTTCACCCGCGGAGCTCGCGAGGGCGACTCGTGCTGCGCCGCGGCGGGACAGGCGCAGAGCGGGGCTGTGGGCAGTGGCATCCCACCGGGAGGGGATGGCGGGCGGCGAGAGGGGAGGGAGATGCTCAGCAAGGTGGATTTTGGCAAGTTGGCCAAAGATCCTGACTCAGGTGCTCGGCGACGGCTTGTTGCTGGGATGCGGGCGCTGTGCAGGCTTGCTGTGCCAGGGGTCCCTGGGCGGGTACCCACGCTGGGATTGGGTCACCCCACGGTGCAATGGAGAGCCCTGCACCAGCCCCGTGCCCCACGTGTCCCCCCAGCTCTCCCGAAAGCGGGTGGGACCTGGAGGATGCAGCCACCGTGCCTGGCCCCGCAGAGTGACAGAGCACGGATGAAGTGCGAGGAGCCACAAGCAGCAGTGAGGACCTGGGGGGGTCCCAGCCCAGTGACCCCATTGTAGACCCCAGTCTGCACCCCTCGCCCTGTGTTTTGCTTCCCCAAAAGAGGCTTTTTGACCCCCATCGATGCTTCCCCCTCCTGTGAGGGTGGAGCTGGGTTGAGCTCCCCATCCTCTGCACCAGCCTGGGGCATCCTGATGGATCCCAGATCTCCCACCAGATCCGGCAACCCCCGGGATGGGAACTCCTGGTGCCAACCCCGGTCGCTTTGGCTCGATTCACAGAATCACAGAATGGTTTGGGTTGGAAGGGACCTTAAAGATCATCTAGTTCAGCCACGATTTCTCCATGGGGGGTTCGATGCTCCATGCCAACAGCGTGTTCATCTCCCTGGGGAACCGTCGCTGCTCCTTTGGCTTATCAGGCTGACCGAGCCTTGCCTTAAAAATATGCGTTTGTTTGTTTTGAGCCTTGGGAGCAACAAACGCAAGATCTGCAGCAGGGAAGACGATGGGCTCGCCGAACTGCGGCCGGCCGGGCTTCCTCCAGCGCCGCGAGACAGAGCAAACTTTATTTGCCATCCTAGGCTTCTCCAAAAGCCTCTCAGGGGACTTATAATTTTGAAAGTGAAGGTTAAGGTTATTCATGCATGTATTTTTCCTAAATGGATTACTCCGGTGCGACCGTCTGCAAAGGGAAAATCTATATAAAAATAAAAAAAAAAAAAAAAAAAAAAGAACTCCTGAGCAGTTTGGAGACAGCAATACATCTCCTCACTGGAAGACTCGAGGTGTCTGCATATTTATACTCCTGCTGGCAGTTATAAAAAAAACTCTTCTTCCCTCCTTCCTACCACCCCCTCTCCCCTTTTTAATCTCGCTACGGGCACGTTAGACGCCCTCAGTCAAAGATCCCCTTTGAACTGCGTATGCTGAAATGTTTACAGTTTTACATTTCATATTTCAGAGGGGTGGAGGGGACAGGCACAACAGTCGCACACTGTGAATGCGTGAGAGGGAGGAAAGCGGAGGCCAAGGGGGAGGAGGTTCGGCGGAGATGGGAGGGGAATCAAACGGCATCTCCAGGCTGCAATTGGAAAATTTTAGACTCCTAAAAAAAAAAAAAAAGATATAGAAATAAATAATCCCTGGCAGTGGAGGCTCTGCAGGTGCATCCCCGCTGATCCCAGCCCCTCGTGCTGGATGGTGGCTCCATCCCTGGGCAGCACCGGCCAAAAGGGCTGGTTGTACCCACGGGTGACCATCGAGCTGGGCTGTGGCCCCGCTCAGGACCCCACGCTGGGAGGGTGGCCGGGGCTGCCGGAGTGCCGAGGATTGCAAACTGGGGTGCCGGAGACCCCCAGGGAGATGCTGCATCTCCCTCCCAGCCCCTTCCGAGGGGATGTGCAATCCAGCTGCAGGGAAAGGTGGAGAATCCTGTGACATGTCTGCAGTTATGGGGGTGCTGCCGGAGGAGCACGGCAAGGCCAGTTCCTGCCACTGCCTGGTACAAGGGGAGGGTGCAAATCTGCCAGCCCCTGGGCTCCATCCTCCCCAGGGTGGCAGGGGATGGGCAAGGGCACGGCTCCCCTGCCACCGGGAGCTCAGCACAGGCTCCTCAGCCTGGCCGGCTGGCAGACAGACTGACGGGTGATGGGGAGGGACAGGGGGGTGGCGTTGTCTGTCCAGAAAAGAGGGGAGCTGGGGGTGCGGCAGCAGCGTGGGGCCGTTTGGGCAGCGTGGCATGGGGACCGCAGGGAGACCATCCTGAGTGCGTGCCCGGAGCGCCCCCGGGGCTATTTGGATTTATAGTGTCAGTTCTCCTCTTGAAAGCTTTCCCAGCCCTACAGTGACCCCATAAACCCTGCAGACAGCCAGGTCCACCGGCAGACACCCTCCAGGCCTGGCGGATGGCTCTGCTAAATCCTTCCTTCCCTACAGACTAAACTTCCCGGGGTAATCCAGTGCGAGAAATGAGCCCGCGGTGCGATTCCACAGCAAAAGAAGCCCATCCAACAGGAGAGGAGCCATCCCCAACCTGTGACAGGCACCTGGCGAGGGTGGCTGTCCCCCAGAAGGTCCAAGGCTTCAGTGATGCGTACCCCATCCTTGGGGCAGCACCCTGCAGATACAGGGGCGATGCCCGATGCTTTGCAGAAATATCCTACTAAAACACACCCCAGGTGCTTCAAAGAGCTCAATGACACTTGTGCATGCGGAATAGTGAGTTCCCAGGAACAACTCGGGGTTTATCTGCCATCAGTGATGCCATGTCCACGAGTTCAACCTCATCCAAGAAGGACTGGGTCCAGCCCTGCCCAGAGCCCTCACATCCCTGCGGGCACCAACCTTCACCCCTCCACGGCCATCTCCCCCTCAGCAGCCCATGGAACCCCCCAGTAGCAGCTTCGGGAATTAACTCTCCATCACAAACCCCCCCGGGGTGCAGAGCGGCCGGACCCCCCGGGTCTGCTTGGTGCCTTGGCCAGGAGGAGCCAGCACCGTCCCGCGCTCACGGAGGGCACTATGCCCCGGCGCAGGATTGAGCTCACCTCTCTCCACCCCCACTCCACCCCTCTCTCCTTCCCCGAAGGGATCTGTCAAGTCTCTGCACGATGGAATTTTACTTTGCTATTTTAACGCAATTCTGGCTCAGGCTTAAATGGAACTGGAAATCAAAAGGCCTTAATAAATAAATATTATGATAAGAAATGAAAGCCATGCATACACTCAAGATAATTTGAAGGGGGGATAAAAAACCTAAGCATTCCTTTCTAAGCCGGAATCATAAAGCTTTACACGAAGCTGGACGCCTTCTTCCCAAACCTTTGCCCTGGAAAATCTCCCCCGTGCTTGCCCAGACTGCCCTCCCGAAAAGTCGCCTATTGTTTTAGAAACACTTTAAACCAGATAAGACAATAGCCTTGAAATTCCTTCTAACTTTGTCGGTGACAGGGCTCGGGGCGACCATGTGCGTGGCTGAAATACGCCTCTCGCTAATGCCTACAAGAGATCTTTAATTACATCCCGCGCTCCGACATTTCATTCACACTCTATTTAATCTCGCCCTACGCGTAAACACGCTGCTACTACAATAGCAAAGAGCCAAAGCTGGTTTTGATAAAGCTTACAGCCTGCTAAGTGCGACGGGAAAAAAAAAAAATAAAAAAGCCAACAGATCGTATAGATAGTGGTGAATTAAGGAGAAAAAAAACCCTTGGAGAGAGCCAGGAGGATCGTGCACATAGGGCTGTGTGTGTTTGCGTGTGCGCGCGCACCCCTGCGCGTGGGTATAGAGAAAAATCTGAGCTAAATATAGAGGTGCTATAGAAAACCCGAGGTATGGATAGACCATACATAAAGCTACGTGTGTACGTTGGCGACGGAGAAACTCTGGCTCGACACGGGAGCGGTGGAACAGAAAAGCCTGAGGTTGGTATCGCCGGGACGTTCCTCTCTAGGGAAAGAGCTCCCCTGTTTCGCAGCCCTTGCCGTGTTCGGAGCCCCCAAGTTTTCTCCAGCCCACAGCCCTGTAGCACAACCCCGGAGATCCGACGCACCACCACATTGTCAGACACCCGCTCTGCCGCCCCTGCCCTCCAAGCCAGCCCGAAGCGAGCCCTCCTCGCCGGCACTGCCCGGGCTGTTAGCCCCGTCTCACCACCACGGAGCCCCCAAAAGCAGCAAAGCCCCCCGAGCCCCTCCAAACAGCAGCACTCGCCCTGCGATGGGTGCAGGCGCGTTTCCCACTCTCATTTTCTGCCTCGGCACCCCCTGCCTTGAGATAAAGAGTCCGAACCAAAAAAAAATAATAAAGTGTAAGAAATACAAGTCCTTAAAGAGTTTCCAAAAGCCCGACCCCAATCAACAGCAGCAGGCAGCGATATCTGCGAGCGGCGTTCGAAATC
The DNA here is from genome assembly GCA_009769605.1 of Bucorvus abyssinicus. Lineage (NCBI taxonomy): Eukaryota > Metazoa > Chordata > Aves > Bucerotiformes > Bucorvidae > Bucorvus > Bucorvus abyssinicus. The sequence goes on along the minus strand of CM020055.1, from coordinate 3,546,972 downwards.
CCCTCCACGGTTTGTTGTTATTGCTGCTAATTTCTCCAGCCTGCACATAAAACCCCAGAGCTGAGGAGGAGGAGGAGGAGGTCCGGCCGCCTAATGCACACATCAAACAGCCACCCTGCGAGCTGGGAAGATTTTTCTCTTACCTTGACTGGCTTTATTTGCCAGTGTGTTTCCAGAGTGGAGGAGAAGGACAAGGATGGCAAATCCAGCAATCTGCAAAGCTCCCATTGCAATCCCAGCCTGCAGGGAGGAGCGGGGGCAAGACGGGGGGGCTTCTAGTGCTTGAAAGGAAACAAGAGGCTGAGCATGCGAAGGGAAATCCAGAGGAGGAAGGGGCTCGCTTCGTGCCGTGTGTGAGACAGAGGGAGGGAAGGGAACCGAACTGGTGGAAAAAGCTGCTCTGGGTTCAGTTTGGGGCTCTTGGTGTTGCTGAAGAGGAGAGAGTGAGGGAAGGAGACCCAGGGCAGTTGGAGGAAAGTGGACTCTATCGCCCTCTCTCTGGCGGCTGCTCTGATCCCTTCTCCTTCTCCTGCTCTTTCTTTTTTTTTTTTTCCCTTAAATAATCCCAGCCAATTCCAGTTTTGCAAGAGAGCAGCAGCAGCAGGAGCAGCAAGCGCTGGAGGGGGGAAGCAGGCGCCTTGCCCTGGTGCTGGGGACCTGAGAAAGGGGAGTGGAAAGGAGAGCCCCATCCAAGCAACGCCCTTTTTCTCCCAGCCTTTCTTTCTTTCTATTTGGCTTTGGTTACTCCTTCCCGGCTCCCCCCCTCGCACCCCCAAGGCTGGGCTTTGCCTGCAGGAATTTACAGTCTGCGCTGGAGGAGAAGGGCCAGTAGCCATGGAGACTGCTTCCCTGGGAGCAGGGAGGTCAGGCGGAGACCATGGGCGATCAATGCATCAATGCAAAGCCCCCCGCAACCCCCAGACCCAGCCCGCACCTCGCAGCCCCTCGGCCAGCCGAGAGCTTGGGGTGGTGGCGAGGGGAGGCGGGGGGCAGGGGGAGGTGTATGGCACGGAGAAAGGCAATGGGTGGAAGAGAAAAGGGGAAGGAAAAAAATATATATATAAGAAAGAAAGAAAAAAAAAGAGTTTGCAGATGGCACAAGCTGGCCGGGCTCAGGAGCGTCTTGGGGTGCTGGGAAAATGGGACCGGAGAGCAGCTCTGCTGTTTGCAAGGGAGAGGTGGGGAGGGGGGCACTGGAAATAATGGTGGAGGTGGGGAAGAAAAAGACCTTTCTGAAACATTCAGGGGGTTTTTGTTTACTTGCAGGAGCCTCTTGCAGGCTGGCCCCTGCAGCTGGCATCCCACGGGCGCAGGGGGACCCTCTGCCACAGCCCGTGACCGTGCCGGCACTGGAGCTGCTGGCACCGTCTGTCTTCGGGGCTGTTTCTGCTCCCTGAGTCAGGGGAGGCATCGCCAGCCAGGAAATCATGGCAGCAGATAAGGCTGGGAGCCGGGCGCGGGGCCAGGAGGAAGGTGTGAGGTGATCTCACCTGTCCAGGGACACAGGGTCCTATGGCCCCAGTGGTCACCCTGCCCATGGGGTCACCCTGCCCAAGGGGTCACCCTGCCCATGGGGTCACCCTGTCCATTGGGTCACCCTGCCCATGGGGTCACCCTGCCCATTGGGTCACCCTGCCCAAGGGGTCACCCTGCCCATGGGGTCACCCTGCCCACTGGGTCACCCTGCCCATGGGGTCACCCTGCCCATGGGGTCCTCCCAGCCCACCGGGCTGCCCCAGCAGCCTCTCATATCCCCTTGTATCCTAATAACTCCAGGAGCTGTCTGCAGGAGCAGGTCTGACGAGCAGGTCTGCTTCAGACAGGACAGGAGAGCGGCACGAGTGGAAACTGGGAGCTCATTCTCATGCCAGGTCTCTCCAAAGGCAGAGACCAAGACCAAGGCTCTCCCTCCCGGCCCCGTGGAGCCGTCCTGCACCCGTGCAGCTCTGCTCGCTGCCAGCGGGTCCCCCCTCCTAAACCCATGGGGGTCTGACCCCTTTCAGGGGAGCAGGAGACCAGCATCAGCTGAAGGACAGACGCACGGACATGCCCGTGACACACAACACTAATCTCCAACATTCAAATTCACGTCTGCATGGTGGCTGCAGGTGAGCCCGGAGCTGGGGTAGCCTGCATGGCCGGCAGCTCAGGGCAAGGCTTCCAGCCCCCCCCCCCCGCCCCCCCAGCTAAAAGGGGTTTAATCAACAGCGACGACTGGCTCGGCCGCAGCCCAGCTGGATCAGAAATCCAGTGGAAGAGTGTTTGCACCAACACAACCAGCTCCAGTTGCTCCCAGCACGTTTCACTACGCTGTGTTGGATCAAAGCAGTAATGCAAAACCACCCCCGGCACCGCCAGACTCGAGGGCAGCCTGGGGAGGGGCAAAGGGGCAGAAATGATTATTAAAGCTGAGAAAGAATTTTATATAGAATCACAGAATCACGTTGGTGGGAAAAGCCCTTTCAGCTCCTTGAGCCCACCCGTTCCCCCAGCACTGCCAGGTCCCCACTGACCCCTCTCCCTCAGAGCCACCTCCACACGGTTGGGAAACCCCTCCAGGGATGGGGACTCCACTGCTGCCCTGGGCAGCCTGGGATAGGGCTGGACAACCCCAACGGGACAGAAATGGTTCCTCAGGGCCAACCTCAACCTCCCCTGGAACAGCTGGAGGCCAGTTCCTCTCGTCCTGTCGCTTGTTCCTGGGGAGAAGAGACCAACCATCCCCTCGCTCCAACCTCCTGTCAGGAAGTTGTCAGAGCCAGAAGGTCCCCCCGGAGCCTCCTTTGCTCCAAGCTAAATGTCACTGTAGGACAGTGACATCAGGACAGTGACTATCAGGAGAGGACCACTACCCACCAGTGGGAACGTGCCACCCTGCCCGGCATTGCCACTGGAGGAGGCTCTGGGCTCTCCCGCCAGCCCCAGGCTGTGCCAGGAGCTCTTGGGGATGAAGGCTGCTCCTCTGACATGTGGTGCCAGGCAGGAAGGGACTTCGGTCCTTGCAGCCCACGTCCTGGCACAAGCCAAGAACATCACTAGTGGGATGCCACCGCCCTCCCACGAGCGTCAGCTCAGCAGCTGTGGCACCGCTGTTCTTTCTGCGCTGGGATTTGCCGTGCAAACACGCTCTTCTCTTACGGCTGTCATAAGAGCAGTCAAAACAGAAACTCCATTCGCTTATGCCGGCAGATCCCTGTGCCTGGCCACAGCACCTCGGAGCAGGACATGCTCGTATCCCATCCCGAGATCCTTTATCATCATAACCAGAGGAAAACTAAACAGTCCATTTTTTTTTTTCCTCTAACCTGTCATCTAAATCTGGAGACTGATCTCAAGGCACGAGGGACAAGACCTTCAGCGATGTTGATTTATAACCGAGCTTCTAAATTACAGGCTTACGCATTAGTATAAACACCCATAAACCAGTCTTAAATACACAGCGTCGTGTGTAATCAAAGCGCCAAAACACCGGGCAGCCACGTGACGACGAGCAAGCTCCCCGCTCGCGCCCGGACTGTCTCAGCAGGGTGCTCCCAGTTAAACCAGTGCCTTGCGCAGCGGGGTGGGTTTTGCCTTTGAAGGCAGGTCAACGGCAGCGTCGCTCATGCCACGGGGAGTCAAGGGGCTGAGCCCCATGTCTTGCTCCTCCAACGGGGTTGCAAAGCAGCGATGTTGGGATGAGCTGGTGATGGCCGCAAACTCCCTAAAAAAAAAAAAATTACATATATATAAAATCTTGTTTTCTTCAAAAGCGCGTTGAACGGAAGATGGGCCAATGGAAGTCCTGGGGCTGCGCACGCCGTGGTGCCCCCGGGAGCGCAGCGCCGTCCCCCTGCCCGGCACGCAGATGGGAAGAGTCAGCAGATGGAGATTCCCGAGATCGCACAGGGAGTCTGGAGGGAGGGCCATGAATCACACTTAAATCGCCTGCAAGACAGCCCGGCGCTTCGGCCCCGGTGGCTCCTTCCCAGCTCCTGCCGCCGCGGCGCGGAGCTGGCGCGGATCTGTCCCCGGGAGCCCTCTCCAGAGCCCATCAAAGGCGTCGGGACAACCCTGCCCGCCCCGGCCGGGCGCGCACACGTGTGCCTATGCGTGTCTCGGGCAGGGGAGGAGGTGGCAGGGCTCCCCTCCCCGCTGCCTCCACTCCCCGTCGTGCACTTCTGGGCAAAATCCATTTGCTTTGGCTTCATGTAGGGCCAGGAGGTTCAGACCATTGTGCTGCGGCGCTGAAGAGCCGGCGCGGAATTGTCAACCATGCTGAAACGGTTACATGGGGAGTCATGAAAATTTACTGCGCCCCGCGCCGGTCCCTAGCCAAGGAATAAAAGCAAAAGATCACAACAGGCGTTTTTTTAATTTGAAGGAAAATTAAAAAAAGAACGGATCCGCACTTAGAAAATAACAACCACATCCACAGATCAAAGCAGCGGCTCCCCGCTCGTTTGGGGCTGTAAGAGGTTTCTGCAGCTACAGGGATGTTTACACAGGGCGGGAGATACATACATTGTGCTGTCTTGATGCTGCCTCTCCCCCCTTCATCTGGCAAACCCTTCCCTGGGAGGCGATATGAGGTCATTCCCAGCCCCTGCCTTGTTCTCCTCAAGCTGCAGGGCTGCGGGGCAAGAGGCAATTCGGTTCCCATTAGCACACACACATTCGCGCTTGGAACCTTCCCATGGACGTTTTGCCGGGGGAGCTCGGGACGCATGGCGGGGACCGGCCCTCGCCAGCTTCTTGTTGCGTTCCTGGGGGGGATTCCAGCAGCCTGGGGCTGCCAGGAGGGTCAGTGGTTCCGGCAACACCGCTGGGAAGGGACGTGGTGCCGGGAGGCGAGCTGGCACCTTCCGCAGCCCCGCCGAAACCTTTCCGTGGCTTCCACCACTTTTATTACGAGAGGGGCTGAGCGGCTCTGGGGAGCACTAATGGGCTGTAAAAAGCTTTTTCCCCCTCTGCTCACTTGGCTGGAGCCCAGCTGGGAGCGGCGGTGAGCCCCGCTCCAGCGCTCGCATGGGAAGGCGCCAGGGCTGACTCTCCCTTCACCCCTTGGTGTCAGCACGTTGGTCCGTCCGCTCCATGGGCAGCGCCCGCGTTGGCAAAGCGGACAAACTCCGGCTTGTGAGCCACCCCGCGCTGTCTGTGCGAACGAAAACCCCCTCTGAAGCGAGAGCCCCCCACCTCCAGCGTGAATTTAACACCACACGCTATGAACGAGCCGCATCTTCAGCTCTGACCGGGCACGTGTGCACGACGTCGGAGCTAAAGGGGGTTTCTGAGGCTGCTCAAGAAGCTGCGGAGAAGTAACGGGCAGAAGCAGAACCCCCACAAAGGACCTCAGGGCTTGCAGAAGCAGCTACAGAGCAAGGCAGGGATGCTGGAGGAAGAAGAGGCCACAACGCCGCGAGTCAGGAGGTTTCCCTTCCCCTCCGGTCCACGAGGACCAGAGGCACGGCGCTGCCAGCCCAGCGCAGGACCCGACCCCTGCACCCAGAGCCGGGCTGAGCGCTGCCGTACGCCGACCCGTGCACGCGGGAAGGGGCTGGCTCGAGAAGACAGAAGCCGAGACACTTCGGTGTCCCGGCGAGGGCTGTGGTCTACAGCTCCCAACAGAACAGGCTACTTTTAAAAACGGGGAGGAAAACGCTGTATTCCCAGTAACACGCCAACGGCCCCGGCTCGAGCCACTCCGCTGGTCCCCGTAGCCAGCTCCCGGCTACATCCCGCATTTCCCCAACCCACAATTTGATCAAGGTGCCTTCGAGGTGGGTAAAAAAGCACCGAGTCCCACTAAAAGTCTCCTGCCGCCCTGTGACGCCTTTTTTCCGGCGTCGCGCAGCTTCCCAAACGGCTGCGTGCGGCACAAGCCCGAGTGTGTCATTCCCAGTTTGCAGCAGGGGAAGGTGGCACACGCCGAGGTGAGGTGACTTACCCGGCGTCACCGGGAAGGTGGATGGCAGCGCCAGGAATAGCCCCGTTCCCGGCTAACCACTAACCACGCGTCGCCCAGAATAAGGGTCCCTTTTTGCAGCTGGATTTGTAACAGCTTTCCAAGTGACATCAGCTCTTACAGAAATAGGCAGGCTTGTATTCCGGAATAAATACTGGGAAATCACGCTGGAGCGGGTGGAATTACACCGGAGTCAGACCCCGTGCCACCGGCAGACGCCGCACGGCTTTTATCTCATCCTGCTGGTCCAGCGGCACGTGTAGGTGAACCCGGCAGATGGTCAGGACTGGGGTGGAGGAGGAAGGGGCGCTGGTGGGAAGGAAGGTGATGACGGATTTGAAAAGCTTTTTATGTCCCATGCAGGTCAAACCAAGCTCGGCGCGCAGGCTGAGGCCTGAACCACACGTCGGACACATTCTGGAACACATTACTACCCTCCGACGGCGAACTCGGCATTTATCAGGTGCCGGCACGGGTGCGCGTTCGGCGAAAGCCGCCCGCCGGCACCCCCAGCGCCCGCCCGCCGCGAGCAGGCGAGGGTTAACCCCGCACCGCTGACACCGCTTTAACTCCAGGACCCAGACGCGCCTGTTTAAAAGTGGCACTTCTCTCCTTAAAATAGTTTATGAATCTTACTCGGGGATTAATCCAACAGCCCCGGGCAGAAGGAGACCTATTAATTCCCGAGTTCTTTCACGCTGTAGTAAAGCGGCGGTTTTATGTGCCCGCCCGGTGTAAGATGTCAGTCACTTCCCCACTTGCATTTCCATCGACAACTTAACAAGGCGGCAGTTTATTTCCAGAAGCCCCAGCCAGAGCCCAGCCAACTGCGTCAATATTTTGTTGCTTATACAAATGCCACCGTTAGAGTCAACACGGCGCTTTGGGGGAGGCTTTTTTTTTTTTTTTTTTTAAGAAGGGTTCCTCCGGGATGATGTATGTCAGCTCTTAAAATAGGACGGGTAGTACCAGCCTCCGCGAGTGGCTTACCTGGGCACGGAGGCACGGCTTTAAAGCACGGAGCGCGCTGCTCCAGGGCGCTGACCTGACCAAAGGCACCTGCTAATTAATTCATTCTTCCAAGAGACTTAATTGCCTCTTGCCGTCAGAAACCAAGGCCAACCCGAGCCAAATCCAGAGCCCGTCGGAAAACACCGAGAGACCCTTATTGACTGCAGGAAGCCTCCGAGCCGGGAGCTGGCTCCTGCTCGGCCGGTGCCAGCCCTGGAGAGCTGACACGGGGCAGTGTCCAATTCCAGATGCTGCTTTGCTCTGCCCCGCGCGGTTCCTCGGTGCTGCTTTCGGGGTAGCGGAGGGAGGCAGAGCCTGACTGAGACGGGGGGTCCCCGCCTTCCTCAGCCCCCTCCATTGATGCTGTTTTGGGGTTATTCCCCTGTGCTGCTCCTGGTCTTACCCCGGCGGTTGGCTTGTTCGACAGCTCTCCCGCAGCCCATACCGTGCTGTTGTCATTGGCACGTTGTCCCGAAACCCCTCAGAGCAGGGGGGCGGTGAGCGCAGCGTGGTGGCTTCACCCCTCCACCCCGAGCCACACGGCTCCACAGATCCCCCCCAGCACCTCCCTGCATCCTCGCCCCAAAAGCTGCGTGTTTTAACCCCGCTCACGGCTAAAAGCTCTGACAAAATCCCGAGGGCAGCACAGGGGAACAAGGGGAACCCAAAGAAGGCTCCCCCAGCCCCACTGGCCAGGAAAGCCCTGCCGGATCTCCTCCGTGCTCCTGCACCAGACCAGCTTCACACGAGAACAGAGCGCCCTTAGTGTGTCAACAAGCCCTCAACACCCGAGGGCAGCTGGAAGTGAGATGCCATTATTATTTTTTTTAATTTAAAACGAGCTTCTTAACCTACAGGAAAGTAAACGTTCTTCTCGGATGGCCAAGAAAACCATGCTGGGATTTTCCAAACGGGTATGACTGACTGTTTATGAGCAGAGGCTTCCAAACGCCGAACTAAATGGCTCGCTCTCAGCAGGTTTTCCTTTCTATATTTACCCTCACCTGAAATGAACATTATTGCACACTGCAACGTTTATTCCCTCTGATCAGGGGAGCGGGCGAAGGAACTACCCAGCCGCAACACGTCAAATAAATTGTTAATCTGCTGTTTGCGCCGGGTGGGGGGAGGAGGAAGGGAGGGGAGTCCCCGGGTTTTGGGGCAGTGCCCAGGTCCCGCTTACACCTTCCACTGCAGCTCGGCGGGCGCGCTTCGCTTTCCTGCTGCTGCCTGGGGCTGCTGAGAGCTGGAGCCGGGAGCGTGGTGGAGCTCAGCGAGGGGTCTCCAGCCCCCTCCCCGTGGCACCCAAGCACCCTTGTTCACAGGCAGGCGGAGGGAAGGGTCGCTTTCCCCGTTGCAAGGGAGGGACCCGGCTCTGAGGTGCAAGGACCTGCCTGAGGCTGCTAAAAAGACTTTTGCAGGGTAAGAAAGCGCCCCCAGATCCCAGGTGAGTGCACAAGCGTGAGACAACCCTCTCCAAAGCGCTGGGCTTTGCGGTCCTCTTCCCCAAGCCCCAGTTTCCACGCTGGGGGTTCCTCTTCTCGAGGTGGGAAGTCCCTGCAGACGCAAAGGCGTGATCCCTCCCGGGGCACGACCAGCCCTGCCGACGTGCAAAATGGCCATAAAAGACCTAAAAGGTCCTTCCTGACAAGGGGCCGGCGGGGCTGAGCCGTTGCAAACCAGATCTTAACACGAGGCCGGTCACTCAGCTGTAAAATCTCTCCTAATCCCAGCCCTGGGGAAAGGAGAGGACGGGGAGATCACCTGCTTCTCCAGGACGTTGCCCGCATCACATGGCTCCCGGAGTCACGCTCGCGCCCACCACCACCTCCAAATCTGGGCTTGACCTCCCATTTACCTTGAAGTTCAGCGACTAACCGTGCCAACCGCTTTGGCACGGCGGCCGAAAAAGGGGTTCGCATCCCCCCAGAGACAGCGGGGGGTCAACCCTCGGCCGGCGGCGGGGGACGCCAATCAGTCACCAGGACACGCGGGTGCTGAGGACCACCCTCCACGGGACCCCTTGGGCAGCAGGGATAAATCCAGCCGGGCTCTGCTCACGCCAGGCAGGACCTGGCTTGATTTTTTTTTTCCAGCTGAAACTTTTCACTTTTGGGAAAGTCCATCCTCACCGAAATAGCTGAGCGAACCCCTCCCCAGCCAGCCGCTCCGAGAGCATTTGTGTTAATCCGGATTAATGAACATAAAGCAATTTAGATAAACCGCATTAAGCCAAAAACACTTTTGAACTTTTTTTTTTTTTTTTTGGATCAAAATCCCTCCCCGAGCGCTGTGTGTGGTTTGGGCCTCCCCGTACCTGCAGCTTCGCCAGGGCTGAGCTCTCCACCGTGTCATAATTAAGTCAAGTCAGCAAATACAAAGATTACCCCGAGCCAGCAGCGCTGGCAGCGAACCGGCGCTTCACACGTGGAGCCCAAAACCAGTTCTGGGCCTGCGGGTGCCTGATGGGGCGAGACGGCATGAGGAGCATCTCCCCGGCTCCCTGCGCATCCCCTGGCCACAACGCCTGGGCTCCGGCCAGGCTGCTACGTGACCACCAGCCAAACCCCTCCAAGCCTCAGTTTACCCAGCACCAACCCATCCCCTAAGTACGTGGATGACGGGATAGGTCTGAAATGCCCCAAGGTCGGGCGCTGGCCACAGGAGGCTGGGCAGGACGGGGGATGGTTTGCTGGAAGTGGCCGTTCTCCACAGCTTGGACATGTCTGCCGTGACGGAGGTGGTAATGGCCAGCTTATGTGGACGGGGTGGCTCATGGAAAAGGTCACCGACCAGCTGGGGAGGAGGGAATTAATAGATGCTGGAGCTGTTGGTGAGGCACGTGGTGCGTAACGGGCATGTACACACCCTGCGCGCCCAGCCGGGGCCAGCACCGCAGCCTCCCCAGAGGTCTCCCGAACCGAAATCAGGGGCTACAGCAGAGCCGGCACCAGGACACCCTCTCACCTGGACGAGGTGGGCAACGACCCTTCGCGTGCCCGCAGGGAAGCTGCGAGCTCCTCGGGATCCAGCCGCCTGCCCACGCGTTGGCCCCAGCGTCCCGCTCAGACACAACCCTGACCTCGTCTGGTGCCCCAGGAGCTCCTGCAAAACCAGCTCTCCTGGCCAAGGGGGCAGCGGAAACCTGCCGGCTTCCCCGGCCCCCCCTCCACACCCTCCCCAAACACCTGCCGACACTCTCGGCCCCGATCGCCCTCCTCCTGGGAGGGGAGTTTCTAACAGAGCCAAAGCTGCCGCTCCTCAGCTCCAGGGTCTCTCGGTTTTTGGAGGTGGGGGGTGTAGCCCCAGCTGGGCTTTGCCTCTCCCGTTGGGACCAGCTTTGGGGTGTTGCCTCCCACGGCTGCTCCCGGCTTGGTGCTCACCCAGCTCCGCTGCCCGCACATCTGGACCAGGACACACCGGGCAGTTTGCTTTCGGCTGCCTCCCTCGGCGCGTGGGCGTGCAAACAGGGACCGGTTTCACGGCCGCCCCGGCTCCTTTAAATGGGCACTTTCACATTCGTCAGCCTTGAAAAAACAACAAAAAATCCATTCCCCTTTCCTCGGCTGCCGCCGCTGAAGGTATTTCTGTTGGAACATGTGGGCCCTTCAGATCCGCTGCCACCTCGCTGCACCTGGGGGTTTGCAAAAGCGCCATTCCACCGGTGAGGATGCTCCAGCCACGGAGCAATCTGCTCCTGCCGGGAAAACGGGAGCTTTTTGGGAAAGCTGAGCCCCCCCCACCCGGCTGGTTTTGCTTTCTGAGGGGAGTTGCTTGAAACAGGGCAGTGGGGGGGCTGCATGGGCTCCCCCCGGCACGTCTTCGATGCTGTCGGTGAGGCAGGTTCACAGCTCGGTTGGTCCCTTTCCGATGCGACCATCAGGTTACAGATTTCCGAGGCGATGGGGGGCGGACTGGAACGGTCCCGGTGGAGGTCGCTGCCCGACACTCGAGCGCTCACCCCGAAAGACTCCAAGTCCCCATTTCCTCTGTGGGGATTTCCGCTTGGCTAAACCAGATGAGATTAATCTAATCAGAGATGGATGGAGCTCATTAAAACAGGAGATTCAAAATCCCCACCCTGCCCATTACCGAGGTCTTCTGCATTCGTGGCAAGTGAAAGCCACCCAGGAACTGGACTCCCTAGCAGGAATCTTCAGGAATGCATTAAAACACATTCTGCTATTACGGTTCATCGTGTCACCGGTCACTTGGCGGAGGAAATGAATGCAGGGCAAGCGCATGTCTGTTTAACCACAGACGATTGCCTCCTCTGGGGCCGAGATCTACAGGCTGGGCGCGGTGGACCCTGCTCTGAAACGGAGGGAGACGAGAGCAAATCGAAGCCACCCCGAGAGCTGCGCTGGTTTATTCTCTACAAACGCGATTTCCCCGCCCTCAGCTTCCTCACACGGAGCCAAGGATCAGGAGGGGCAGAAGCCGGGTTTGGCGCTGCAGGGAGCACCGGGGGGAATTCCTGGGTGGGATTTGGGCCACGCTGGTCCCATGATGAGCTTTACTGGTTTTATCTCTCATGACCAGCTGCTTTGCTGCCCACAAGCCACCTGCATGCCCCTTCCTGCGGCTTTGAGCAGAGCAACCACCCCCCGAAGCCTCTCCGTGCCCCCGTTGGAGGGGGCAGGAGCTCTTTGGGATGAACCCACTGCCCGGATGCTGCTGCGTGTGTGAACGTGACCTTCGCTGCCTTCGCTGCCCCCACCTTCTCCTGGCGTTGAGCTTTCCAGGCGGGAGCCACCAAGAGCTGCTCCGGTTGCCTTGCCAAGGCGTCACACGTCGGATGTTTGGAAAGCTTCCCGCAATAACTGTCGTGAGCAGACAGCCCTGCTCCTGCCCGGGGTCAGCCTGCTGCACCCAGACATGGGTCCTCTGTGGGAAAAACAGTTAAACAAATAAAACCACCCCAAACTCGTGCAGGGAGCTCAGAAATCGGGGCTCTGCTTGGGAGGAGGTGAATTCCCCCTGGGCTGCATGACCTGACAAACCCCAGGCCCCGGACAGACCCTGGGGTGCTTCGAGGGAGGGGAAAGAGCCGTTTGCCCTTTGGGACAGATGTTTTTCCAGCTGGTTTCTCAGGAGCACCCACCCCTAAGCCGAGTCACCCTCCAAGGTAGCTGCAGCGCTGCCCAAGCCGAGCGGATTCCCTTTATTGTTTTTTGATGGGATGATTTTTACGGCTCCCCAGAGGCCTGGGGAAATTGCGGGGGCTTTAAGGAGATCGCTTCAGCACAGCCTTGTGCTGCAGCTGGACAGCGGGACAGCCGCGTCCTCAACCGGCTCCCAGCTCCAGGCCCCGACTGCGCAGGCGTCGGCTGGTGGGTGTCACTGGATGCTTAGTACGAAGGGAAATAAATCACAGACGGTGAATGGTTTGGGTTGGAAGGGACTTTAGAGATCTCCCAGTCCAAGCCCCTGCCATGGGCAGGTCACTTCCACCAGAGCAGGTCACTCCCAGCCCCGTCCAACCTGGCCTTGGGCACTGCCAGGGATGGGGCATCCACAGCTTCTCTGGGCAGCCTGTGCCAGAGCCTCGTCACCCTCAGAGTGAAGAATTTCTTCTCTACATCTCACCTAAATCGCCTCTCTTTCAGTTTAAAACCATCACCCCTCCTCCTAACACATCCCCTAACTGCTGGGAGGGCGACAAAATGTGAATTGTTCATCGGCACACGAGGAGCCTCATCCCAGACGGGGGGTTTTGCTCCACAGATTTAATCCCAATCCCAGCAAAGTCAAGGGGAGGTTATAGCTGATGGGGGGTTATGGCTGATGGGGGGTTATAGCTGATGGGGGGTGGCTGGAGTCAGTCACGGCCTTTCTGGGCCCACCCGAAAGACAAACGGACAAACTCGGGAGAACGAAGTGAGGAGGGAGGATGCTGCAGCTGCTGACACCCGGCAGAATCGCCTTCGTCGCATCATTCCGTATTTCACCTTCTTGTGAAAAGGGCAAGAGTCGCCTTTGTCACTCCTCCCGCTCGGACAGGTCTGAGTCCAGCCCCGCAGCAGTCACCGGCGCGAAGCCACAGCCCCCCGCAGGCTTCGGGGAGACGAAACCGAGCGGCCCCGGGCGGCCGGAGTGGGACGCGGCCGCTCTCGACGGGGCGGCTCTCGGAGCGGCCCCGGCTGCCTGGGGAAACGCTTCGCAGCGAAGTCTCGCCCGGCCGCCGCCCCGTCTGTCCCCGCCGCCCCGTCTGTCCCCGCCGCCCCGTCTGTCCCCGCCGCCCGCAATGGCAGAGCCCGGCCGCGCCGCCCCGTCCCGCCTCCCGGCGCGGTCCATTCGCGAGGGAGGGGGCACACAGATGCCACCACCCACCCCAGCCCCGGGGCTAACGGCGGTTCCGTGAGACCCCCACCCGGCCCCGTGGACGAGCATCCCCCGCGGCCAGGAGCAGCCGCCCCCCGCCCCGACAGCCGGTGCGGGAAAAGGGGGGTCGCAGCTGGGCTTCCCCCGCCCCGCCGCCGGTGCCGCAATGGGGCTAACTGTCGGTGTTTGGGTGCCGGACGGCGCGGTCGCGGGGAGCGCGGCGGCGCGGCTCCCCCGGGCGGCACTAGGGGTCAGCCGCGCTCCGCCGGGCCCCGGCGGCTCCGGGCGGGCGACGGGGAGCGGGGGGGTCCCTTTACAGCGACAGACAGTGACGCGCATCGTCTGTGGACACAACGGCCCGGGGTCACTTTGTCACTTAAAAGCTGTTCGGGAGGTTTTAAACCCTCTTCTCTGCCAGGACCGCGCTCCCAGCCCTCCTCCTGCTCGCTCCCCGCTGCCCCCCGCTCGTCCTCGCCCCGCAGCAGCTCCAGCGAAGGAGCGGTGCGGTCCCGAAGTGACCCTTGCGCACAGGATTGTCCTCCAGAGCGACTCCAACCCGCCAGCGGCACGGGGGTGGGGGCATCCCCAGGGACACACAGCCCTGGCTGCTCGCCGCCACCTTACAGAAAACTCGGGGGAAAGCGGAAAGAAGGTGGGTTTGGGTCCGACTGTGGAGGGAGCAAGAAAGTAAGATAGCTCCTGAAATTAAAAAAAAAAAAAAAAAAAGCGTTGCTTGTTTTATTTATTCATGGCCTCAAGATGTACTGAAAGTGCCTCAATGTGATGAGTGTCAGACAAAGATTTAGAGGTTTCAGCTGCGTAAGTTGTGAGCGACTTGGACAAAACAGACTTTTCAGTGGAGATCTCAGTGTTTTAGCTGGAGATCTGTTCAAGGGATGGATGTTCTCTCACTGCAAAAACAAGCACTAGCTAGAAAAACATCCTGTGGATCTTCTCGGGGGGCTTGGGGAGTTTCCTTGGAAAATGCAGGGCCCTTTCTACCCCTCCGCTCCGACAGGTGAAGCGCTGCGTTTCACGGACAGGGTTGAAAGGAAGGGGTTCCACTGGAGAACACTGAGGTTGAGAGACATTTCCGTGAGCTACAGAACGGTGAGGTGAGCTGCTGCCAGTTCAGAGTAAAGACCAAGAGGAGAAACATCAACAGACCTGAACCTCAAATCCACGAGGTTGTCTCTGCTGTGAACAGAAACTCCCTCCCCTCTTCTCTTAGCTGGGAAAACAGTGCTGAGAGCTTGCCCGAAGCCTTCTGCGACAGCCTGGAGGATCAGCTCCGCCAGCCCCCAGCCTCCACCCGGGCAGCCCAGCTGCTGCGGGAGACCAGAGTGAGCTGGTCCTGCAGCAGAGGACGGGGACCGCAGCGTTAGTCTCCTCTGGATCATCGCCCTCCAGCCAAGAGTCCCAAGTGAGCATGTGTAAGAGGGAGGAGAAATGAGGCTGCCCAGCTGCAGCGTAGAGGGGAAGAGCCTTTAGTGACGTGAGTCTGGCTTATCTGGTGATTTTTAGGGACCACTCCAATTAGACTGAACGTTTGTAAGAACAGAATGGAGTCAGAGGATCTGAACTCCGCTTTCTCAGCATCCTCAAGTGACCCCACTGACAGCACTTACTAGAGCCTTAAACCTTGTTTCCTCTGTCTCATCCCAGGGAGATTTTCTGGGTGTTGGGGCTGATGACGATGGCTGTGCGGAATTTTACCCCCTCCGAGCCTCGGCACCCACTCGCCAGATCACGCTGTCCAGGGCGGACAGAAGAAATTCCAGGAGCTCTTGGATAAGCTGCCTCCTAAGTCAGTGGGGGAGAGACCTGCCACTTCCAGGGGAGCCTTCACAGCGCTGAGAGGAACCCGAGTGTTCCAGAGCCGGGGCTTTCCTCGTGCTCCCTAACAGATGTGAGAAATGCCTCTGGCAGCTGGAGGGCTCCTGGGTCCCTCCTCAAGGCTCTTCGCTGACAGGCGTTACTCAGAGTGCCTCAGGTTCTGCGAACAGAGCTGAGAGCTTTCTGCGGAGGAACTGTGACTGCTCACGAGTTTCAAGTGTTTGGAGATCCTCAGAGGAATGAGCAGAACGCTGTCAGGAGGCTGGTTTCAAAGGAACCTGTGTTTGATGGTGACGTCTCTTTTTTCGCTGGGCCGTAGAGGATTCTCGCTGGCTGGCCCCCTCCTCCATCAGACCCCATTAATGGCACTTCTGCTACATTAAAGTGCGGTACAAAAACCCTTCGGGGGTGGAAAATCCTAGCGCCTCGGCTCCTGTGCTGGTGCTGGTTCGTCCGCTCAGTATTTGGAAGAGGATCGTGTTAATCCACTGCGTCTCCGAGTCCGTCCCGGGCGTTGCTTGTCCACAACATCCTGCCACAACGCGGCTGTCCTCAGGTCAGCTCTCGCCTGCAGGAGGAGACCGTCGGCTCAGAACCCCTTTCTCTGCAAAGGTTCATTTACTTCTTGCCTTTACTCCCTGCAGGGCAGCGGATCCCTTCCTTCCTCAGCCTTTCCCTTTCCCCGGACGGACAGGATTCTCAAAAGCATTTGCCGGAGCGTTGATCCCCTTCCGGCAGAGCTGCTGGAAGCTGGGCGCAGGTTTGGAGGCGTGATCCACCACTACAGGCGGGCGTTTGGACCTTGAGACTCAAGAATGTGCTGCTCCTCGAGGCAGCCCCGGGCTCGGACACGGGGATGGATTCTTCCTGATCATCTTCACTATGTCCTGGTGTCCTCTAACCCCTGACACCCGGCCAGGGGTGGAACGCAATTCTCCAACCGTTTCTCAGATCGTGCCTCAGCTGGTAAAAATCAATCAGGCAAACCCACTGGGCCAGTTTGGCTACTGGGAAGGGACTCTTGGCACATCAATATCCACATAAACCCCTCAACTACAACAGGTAGCGGCTTTTTTCCCCCCAAACCTGCCGCTCTTTGGTGGGGAAGACAACGGGACATGGAGCTCCTAACACTGCAGCGCAGCTCAGGAGTGTTTTCAGCTCAAGGTGTTAATTCTGCCCGTCACCTGCTTCGCTGAAATGCTGTTTGCATTTGATAGAGCCACGCGGTATTTAATATTTCACATCATCAAAATGCTCAAAACATTTCAGCATTAGCCTGTACCGAGCTACTAGAAACGCAACACACGGTACAAATTTAGCAGCCCCTGGAGTATTTAGTGTTTGACATCAGCCAGATTCTACTTGACAGGAGAATCTGAACTTTAACCTGGGTTTAAGCGTCTGGATTTCTTGCTCTAATTTTACATAACGAACACGTCCTACGTCTCGGCAAGCCCTGAGTCTCTGCTGGGTGGACACTGCCCACGGTGGCTGCCCGGACCGTTACGGCTGGGACACGAACCACTCGCTGCCGTGCTGCGGAAAGCGGGTTTAGTGTTTATCCCGAGTTCCCCAGAACAATCCCTGCGGATGAACGTTCCTGGGGGTAAAACTGAGCTGTTCTGCGGGAAGAGGCACAAAGTGCTTGGAGACCGTCGTGCTCTAGGTGGGTCTGTCTTTAACAGAGCACGAGGATGCGTTTCCATGCATAAACTAGTCTCAAAATCCTAATATTCAATATTTGGGGTTGTTGCGACAGCTCCCACCACGGGGACTCCGCGGCAGCCGCACTCGCCCCACGCCTGGGACAGCGCAAACCCCTGTTCCGCGGCCAAAGCGCCGCGGCGGCGCTGCTCCCAGCTCGTGCTCCGCTCCCGCAGCCCAGCACCGGCGCAACGCCCCGACGTCCTCTTCATCCTGGGACGGTCAGGTGCTGCCGGAGCCGCTCGAGTTGCTACTCGAGCACCACGTCGGGGCTGCTGGCTGCAGACGGGAGCAGCTTTGCTGCCGCGCAGACGACCAGGCGGCTTCGGCGTTAACACCCAGGTCACGGGGACAACGCGTGTCTAAGTCGGTTTATTAATTCAGTCTGTTCTAAGTTGTACAATTATGAAAACAACAAAACGACTGCTGGAAGCCCAGGAATATTTACAATCTCGCCTTGTTGTAGTGAGGTCAGTCTATGTTGTTGCACAGATCGGTTATGTTTGGTACCACAAGATGTTTAAAATTCAGACAAATTTGAACAGATTAACAATTGTATATACAGGAAATAAAAGGAAATTCAAGTATCAAAATACAGACAGATTAAATAACATTTGTATTACAAATCAGGCCCACCGCCGTACATCACAACGCGCCAAAACGTCGACATTGCAAACTGGACTCGACTGTTCTCTGCCCTGGAGGGAGTCGCAGGTTGTTCCTTCACGGGTAAGAAAAGTGTTTGCGCGAGATGGACTTTGCAAGAGCAGCACCGTGACTTTCTTTTGGAGCAAAATTTAAAAAACCGCCCTCAGTAACGCCAATGTGAGACCTACAAAGGGACCTTTTGCAGCGAGGCAGCACTGCAAACACGGGGCTTGCTCTAAAAATCTGATTGCGTGGGGACGATGTGAGCGGAAGAAGAGCCGGGGGAAGGTCTGCTGCTAGAACCTTCCTCAGTGGGGCGGGAGGAGCGTGAAAGCAACTGCCTCCGCTAGAGCTGCGCCCAGAACCGGAGCTGCTCCCAGGGACTGGCTGGCATCTGGTCTGAGGCCCCGCAGCCTCGTGAAGGTACAGACTTTCCACGAGGTGAAGGTCTAGTGAAGGTGCCGCATCTCCTGGGGAGGGGGACAGGCACGTACCCTGCAGAAGCTGCATCATTTCTGCTAGGAACGATCCCAAAGCACGTTCAAAGGCAGCTGCTGAATGGCTAAAATTAGCTTTTTTTTTTTTTTTTTTTGGTAAATTCAAGATTCAAAAGGATAACGCAGCTCCAATTGGAAAAAAAAATAATAAAATCATCCCCTCCTATTTAAAAAAAGACAAAACTGCTGCGTCTCAGTTAACCTGTCTTGGGTTCTCAGCCCAGGCTCGTGCGGTGCCCCGGCCGCTCTGTACAATCCACCCGGTCCTGACAAGGGGGAACCAGGCCCAGGGCAGCACCACCTTTCCCCGGGCAGCTCACACAGCAGATGCCTTTGGATGCAAAGTCCTAATTCAGCACCAGAAATTCAGGGCACCCTCCTCCAGACCCCGCGAAACCCCGTGGGGAGGAAGAGCCCGAACAGAGTGCGATGGCTGGGCTCAGCCGGTCCCGGGACCAGTCTCTGGCACACGAGTCCCTCGAGCAAACCCATCGAAGCGGACAGGGAGCCGCCCTGCCCAAACAACCGCGGTGCCCGTGAAGTGCGAGAGCGTCTGGCTCGAGAACTGCTGGATCACTAAAGACAACACGCAGGACTGGGAAGGACCTCCAGGGTCACCAGGCCCAGTCTCCTGACCAGTGGAGTCTTCATCACCACGTCACCTCCCAGCCGACCCGCCAAGAGCCCGTGCCTCAAAAAAACCCAACCAAACCAGCACGGAGTCCCTCCTCCCCAGCAGAGGGTCCATTTGCAATCTCTCCAAAAAGACTTGTTGCCAACACACCAAATATTTACACTTACACCAGTATGAATTGCAACATGTGCAGAACAAGGAATGTTGGGTTTCCTAAACTCATCATCTTAAAAAAAAAAAAGTATCTCCGCTTCCCCCTGCTCACCATTGACAGGTCTGTGCCCTGGGGATCACGGTCCACTCCTCTCCCAGCCTTGCTGGCTGGAGAGATGACCTAAGTCCTGACATACAGCAGCAGCTGGAGTTAAATGGGAATGAGCGGGGCATGTCGCCGTAGAGCAGCAGGGTACCACATCCCCAACCGTGACAACATCAAACGTGCTGCGCTACATTTCTGCCTCTGAAGGGTTAAAATCACAAGGGTTTTCACACCTCTCCCTTGAGATCATCTCTCCCACATCGGTCACAGCCGAAACTACTGTTAGAAACTCCAGTAATTCGAGAGAAAAGTAAGCACGCAGCCCCTTCGAGGTGCTGGGGTTTGGGGCACGAGCCCCTCGGGTTGATGTGATTCATCCTTGGAGTGTAATGCCCAAAATTTAACTCCTTATTTGTTCATCTTCTGAAACTGTTGCGCTAATTAAATAATGAGCTACTACCAAAAAAGTGCTAAATCACAATTGAATATACTTTAAAAAGCGCCCCCCCCCCCCCCCCTTCAGGACATAAACCCGACGGGGCGCAGGAGGCTGCAGGAGGGAGTCGCCTCCAAGTGTTCAGTGCCGAAACGGGAAGAAATGGTGTCCTTGCCCTCGAAGTGTCAAGTGTCGCAACGCAGCAGCTCTCTGGAGGGGAAGCAAAGCTTTGTACCGTCGGGAAAACTTGGCCACAGCTGCTCCGGGGTGAAGGATCCTTTGGAGACTCTTTAAGTTATTTCCATTTGCTGTAAAAGCGCGGAGTAGCTTAGAAACCAGCGGGTGCGGACTTACCCCGCGAGGCTTCTCACACTGGGGGACGTTATTTCCAAGAATTTGGCGTTCTCTGCTGTTCACCCAGAAGTGAAGCAAGTTTAAGTACCGTTGGAGATGCGCACACCACTCCCCTGCTAAGACTTCCTAGCGGGCTCCTCGCCGGACTCTGTGGATTCTCAGTAAATAAGGGTATTTATTTTTTTCCCTCACCAAAACAACTGCAGTGCTACATTTAAACCGTGAACTGGGTTTGCTCTGTGTCATCTAAACAGTGAACTGGATTTACCGTGTATCGTTTCGCACGTTAAAAACCAGAAACGGGTCGGAAGACGTTTGTCTCAAACAACAAAAGGTGGCATCGCTCTCGGCCTCGGAAATCTCAACTCTCCTTTGCTAGAGATGGCGAGAGCCGCTTTCCTCAGCGGGGGGCCGGGATCCCCGTCCCCCCTCTGCTTTGGGAGCCCTCCCTGAGCAGCCAGGCACCCGCTCCGAGGCAGCCGCCAGTGCCAGATGGAGATGATCCTCGTGTCAGCCGGCCACTGCTTCCCAGGTCTCTGCCCCGTTACTACATTTCCGTGGTAGGAGACAGCTGCCCGGAGATCAGCTTTTCAGAGGCAAACAGAAAGGAAGATAATGGAATGAATGATTTCCGAGTCATACAAAAACAAGCGCTGGGGAAGATGAGGCGAACGGCCAGGAGACAAGACACAGCCGTGAGGGTTACGGACAGGCAGCGGAAGCTCTGCGGTGTAGGCAGGGCTGCCTGTGACCCCGGCTGGGTTTGGACGGGCACCCTTAGAAAGGCACATGCTCTAGTGACCCGGCGCAGGAGGTGCTGAGGAACCTGCCCTTCCCGGCTAAAGCAGGGGGAGACTCAAGAGCTCGGACCCTCTAAAGGCAGGCGGACATGCGGGCAACTGCACGGTGAACGTTTACGCATGGAAACCCTCAGGGCACTCCTGCAGCTTGGCCAGATGCTGATCAAACCCAACCCCACCCTCTCGGAGCACCTCGGGCACAGCCATATCCTGCTGTCCACAAGCTGGCAGGATGGTAGCGCAGCACTTCGGGCAGCTGCGGTGCCACCTCCGCGCCGGGGGTCTCTGGGCAGAGGAGCGCTGGCTCCGTGGCGCATGAAATATAGGTACTGGACTGGGCTTCCCTTTCCTTTTTTGGCTTTAAGACAATCCTCCACGTCCTCTCACTCGGGTTCTTACTGGCCTGACCCTCATTTTGAAGTCAGTTTGCTGCTCCGTGCCATCAAGCCACAGATGACTACGGGAGTTCCTGAACTCGTTCCTGAGAAAGAGCTAAATAAAGATTTTGAAACATCAGATTTCAGCGTAAGTCTGGGGAAACAGCAGCTTTGAGGCAACAGCTCGAAAGCCCCAGGAAAACTCAGACCCGCTTCTTCCAGCCCCTAACTCCCTGGTGCAAATAACCCCGGGCTGCTGCTCTGACCTCTCCCCACTGATGCCGACTGCTGTTCACGGAGGGTAATTTGGGGCAAATTCTAAAAGCCATTTTGGAAGTGGAGCTTTGCTGGAGATCCGAGCGCACCCTCTGCCCCGTTCACATCCGAGATGTCCACCCAGACACGTCGTGCTGAGGTGAGCAGGTAGCTGCCATCCACGGCTCTAACACAGACACACCGTTTCCACCGGCTCTCCAAAGCCGGGCTGGGAGGGGATTCTGCCAAGATGCCAAGCCCACGGTGAGTTCAGGCACTCACATCGGCGAGCTCTGCACAGTCCAGCTGCCGCACAGCCCTTCTCCTGCTGCCCCGTCCGCTCGGCCCTCTGCCCGGGAAAGGTGCGACAGCCGCTGCCCGCGAGGAGCTGGTCAGGGCCCAAGGCGCAGCTTTGCTGCGAGGTGAAGTACTTCATCTGTCGGGAGAGCGGGGCTGAGCACCGGGGTGGACATCGCAGCGCCTTTCACTGAAGGGTTTTAAAACTGCTCTGCCAAGGGAGCGAGTCTCACCCCACCGGGAGGCAGGCGAGTACGTCCCCATCCCGTACGTGGGGTGAAGAGAGGGGAAGTTGCCTGGACACACAGCAAGTCAGGGAGAGCAGTGCCGGGGCAGGAGCCCTGCCTCCCAGTGCTGCTGTTCTTCAGACCCTCCTCCTCCTCAGTTCCATCTCATTGCAAACATAAGCCAAGGATCCACGGACACTCACTGGGGCTTTCACAGCGTCAGGAACCGCCAGACAGCATTCCCAGACCTGTCCCAGCTCTGCTCCGACCTCTGCCCTGCAGCCTCATGCTAACAATTCCCAGCCATATTCTGGAATTGAAAGCTGCCTCTGAGATACACAGGAATGGGGACGTTTTCCCAGAGGACAAACATGCATGCTTGAAGAACAGCCAGGAGAGGCAGAGCAGCCCGTTGCAGGGCCAGCTCGGTGGAATCCTCGCTCTCAAGCGCGGAAGGCGACAGATGTTTCAAGATCCCTATAGCCCTCATTGTGCAGTGGCTTGTAGACTGAAAACAAGCTTTGGGATGGGCAGCAGACTGATTTCAATCACGTTTCTCCCTTCGGCAAACAGACTCCAAGAGTGGCAAGCTGGCTGAACCCCGCAGAGCCCCGTCTGCTTTCCCAGACCTCTGACAGCGCTGGGTCCGGCCCCTCTCCAACACCTTTCCTTCCCAACCCCGGGCTAACAACATGTGCCTTTAGAAGCTTCGCCTCTTCCCAATCTGCCAGGCGAGAGCTGCGCCCAGAGCTCACCAGGAGCTGGGTGAGTGTAAACAGGAGGATTTCGGGGATAAAAGGTCCTGAAATCCGCACAACCCAAACGGCACCTCATCTCCGAGAGGGGACAGGGCTCACAGTGGGAACGATCGCACCCGGCCCAAACCAGGGCTCCCATCGGAGCAGGTTTGCTGCTTTTCGAGGGGAGGGGCTGTGGGCAAGGGTCCCCGTGAGGAAATCGAGTGAACGTGTGTTATTTGCAGACAGCATCACAGTGGTTAGTGTCGATTCGAATGGCAGGTAAGAAGAGGGGTGAGTTCGCCGGAACAGTACACAGCCGTGGCTCAGTCGGGAAGAAGAGGATCTAGGAGGAGGGAGTGCGTGCACCGCAGAGACAAGAGTCTCCATCAGTCCAAGGATAAGAAGGTGAAATAGAAAAAAAGGCCTGGGGAGTGTCACGTTGCCCCAGGGATTCACAGTGCCAGAGCGAGGGGAAAGACGTGAAAACGGCAGGCGGCTTCCTGGATCCACACCTCCGACTGCCCCGGCCTGCAGCCCCCTGCACCCCCCACCTCACAGAGATCTAACAGCGTGTTACCCTTGTTTCCGAGTAAGGAGAATTCACAGTGTTCAGTAGTGATCAGGTACAAAAGCCGCTTAAGTCTACAGTCTCCTAAGTGCTGCTGCTTTGACGGAGTGCCTACGCGGGGCTCAGTGCGAGCAGCTGGAGGAAGAGGGAGTTTAGAACAGCAGACAGATCAGATCGCAAAGGCACGGTTAGACTGGGTGGACACGGGGTGTGTTTGCTTTAGAAGATAGTGGTCTCATACTTAGTGCTGAGGGTCCGCTTGGAGTCCTGTTTGGGGTCCACGACCCAGGAGACGCTGGCATGAGACTGGGAGTCTTGGTCCACTTCGGGGGGCTCCAGCTAGAAAACAAGGAGAGAAAGGCGGTGTGAGGGCACCCGTGCCTCTGGGGCAGAACGAGTGGGGATTCAAAGCACGGAGAGTCTGCTGCTCTGCCTAACGCCCATCCCGAACCCACGCACGTGTGCGGGGAAGCAGCTCTCGCTGGGGAGCCGTTTGAGTTCTTCCCAGCTAGAACACCTCTAGCTGCGTCAGCCTCAACCCAGCACCCTGAGGTGACTTCCTGCGTAAGCCCCTACTACCGAGAGCGACAGCTTCACTTCATCTCACAAACAAGCACGGAAAATTGAGCGCTATAAAGATGACACTATAAAAAAGAAGAGGCAGAGGGAGAGAGGGAGACGGCTCCTGGCAGGTGAGCTCCCTCGTGATTTACTCTCCTGACCAAGCGTGGCTCTTTCATCTTGTCCTCCTAAATCAGGATCCTACAGGAAGGTTAACAACACCAGAAAGAGCAACGCCGTTAGCTGAGCTGCCACTCTACATCAGCGGGGACGGGTAGGAGCGGTTTGTCCCTGGGGTTCAGCCGAGCTTGCGGCACAGCCCTGGAACGAGCGGGGAGGGGAGACAGCAGCGAGGCGGGACACGGGACCATAGCAGGAGACGCGGGGAGCGGGGAGGCAGGCAGGCCGGGTCGGTTCGGAATGGAAGGTGGCAGGAAGAGGGTAAAGACCTTGGCTCCGGGACTAACAGACTGCAGCGGCAGGTAGGAGGGGCGGTGAGTTGTACAGGTGTGACAGTAACAACAGCGAGTGTCGGGAGGGAGCGGCACCTGAGCGGGGGGAGCAAGCAGAACACAGACAAAAGGAGACATTAAAGGAAGGCAATGGCTTATGCAGCAGTCCCTGCTCCTCAGCAGCTCCGGGCTTGGCTGGGTTTGGCTGCAGGGGCACTCCCGTACTGCAAACCGTGAGTTACCCGCTGATCTTACTGTGCCTCTGCAGGGTTTGCACAGGGAAGCTGCGCTGGACCCATCTGGCCCCATCCCACCCGGGCTGTTTCCACCTCTGCTTGCCCTCACCCTGCCAGGGGAAGCCCTAACGCTGCAGTGGGGCTGCCAGCAGAGCCACCGATGCTGCCACATCAGCGGTGCCTGAAGCTACAGGCGCCTTGTCCACATCTGGGCTCCCCCCACCACCAACGGGGAGGTTTAAGCGTGTGATGCCCAAGAGAAATCCCAGCTCAGAGCGTGCGGGTGGCACCCGGCCCGCACATACGTACTGCAGATTTCCTCGTGCTGGCTCGCGGTTTAGGCACCGGTTTGGAAGATTTTGTTTCAATCGTTTCTCCTGCTCCAGCACCCAGAGGCTTCGCTCTCTGGGCTTGGAGGGCCAGCTGGTAGGCGACCTCAAACGCCTGCCCCAGCGTGAGGATGATCTCGTACGTCAGGTTCTTTGGAGAGAACACAGAGAACACGAAGCCGTTAGGTGCGTGTGAGCTACCTTGCCCTGCTCACTCTGGAGACAGACCTCGGCAGAGCCCGTCACCTTCCCACTAGCAGGTCGCATCCTGCCGTAGCCCTGGCAAAGCCGCTGAGCTCCTGCTCCGCAGGGGAGCCAGCACTGAGCTGCCTCCACGCTCGCACAGCTCCGGCCGGTGGGACCAGCTCCAGC
Organism: Bucorvus abyssinicus; assembly: GCA_009769605.1. NCBI lineage: Eukaryota > Metazoa > Chordata > Aves > Bucerotiformes > Bucorvidae > Bucorvus > Bucorvus abyssinicus. The sequence goes on along the minus strand of CM020055.1, from coordinate 3,522,108 downwards.
CCCTCAAGCACTGCAGTTTAGCAGCGTTTTGCTTTGCAAAGAGAAGAAGTCAAGACATCTTGTACAGCCGATTCTGCCCAAGAATAAAAGCAAGTTATGCTTCCTCTGTCTCGGTGAATTAAAAGGCTGTTAAATCAGCCTATTACGCTCAATATAATTGAGAGTGTATTAGGGTTTTGTTCACGGCGTATTCCCCAGGAGGGAAAATCTCCCGCTTTGCTTTATTCAGCACTGGAGACTGCGGTAATGAAGCCAGACAAATATTCTCTTTGTCACCAGAGCTCCAGCGTAATGGCATTTTGAGTCTTTTTAGGGTGGAAACAAGCAAAAGAGCTCCAGAACGGACCAGATCCTGGTCTATGACTTGCCAATAAAGCTGAGCGCTGGGAGACGAGATACGAGAGCCCACTCACCACATCCACAGTGCTGAAGACGTGGCAGTAGTGGTGGCTGGTCTGCAGGTCCTTGGTGATGTAGGCGAACGTGCAGAGGTCCTCGGGGTCCTGAGCAGCACAGGAGATGTTCCGGATCTCGTGCTCAGCAATGACATTCTGCCAGGGTCAACCACAAGCACCCATCACCCTTCTGAGAGTGGCAGATACACGCGGCAAACGGTGGTTGTGGCAAGCGTGTACTGGGGGCAAGGAGCAAAGCTGGCACTGGCAGGGACAGGGCTCTCCCAGTCAGACCAGTCCTAGCTCCCTTCCATGGCAGGAAATAAATGGCAACAGGGTCCACACCAGCAGCCAGTCTGCCGAGTCTTTGGCATTCAGGTAACCATCACCACCCCAGTGCTCTCCCTGGCAGCTGCTCAGGACCAGCTGTGGCTTTTGGAGCCACTCAGTGTGAGCTGCAGCCCCCCAGGCAGGTGGGACTACAGGCCTTGTCCCTCCAGACACCAAATTCCAGGTATCTGAATCTTACCTTGTTAGAGGCATCGATGAACTTCACCCCCTTATAAGTGATGGACAGTATTATGGTCGGGATCTTCTTCATATGCTCTGTGGATTTCTTCAGAAACAAGAACATTCAAGGGACAGTTGTGAATAAAAGCTCCCTCCTTCACCGCTGTCCCACAAAGGCAGGTCTTGGGGGTCTTGGAGCAGGAGGAAGAAAGCCTGCTCTTGGTAGAAGCAGAGGGCAAGGGACAGGGATCTGCCCCAGCACCCCTTTCCCCAGTGAGAACACCCATTCTCCCACTGCACAGACCTTCCAGCTACGGGGAGAAGTGCTGGGGAGGGGCAGTTCCCCAGCGGCACAGCCTGTTAGGTGGGCTGGGCCCTTGCTCTGCACACAGGCAGCCTGCACGGTTTGGGGAACCCCGGCTTCACTGAGATCCCCCAGTCCCCTCTCCCACATCATCCACCACAGGCTACGAGCGAATCCCCCGTCCCCGTGGCCTCCGTACCCTCATCTTGGCACAGGCATCCTGTGTAGACTCTGTCCCTCGGAGGTCTTTGATCAACATGGAGCCCAAGTACTGTTTGGAAGAGGGAGAGATGTTAAAGGCTTCAGACAGGAAACCTGCTGACCCCAAAGTGATGTCACGGCCCCACGAGCAGCCAGCAGCCGTGGCTGGGGAGGGACGGGTCACCTAGGGCGGGACTGGAAGCATGACAACTCCACACACAACACCCTGATCCCAGAGCCTCCTCATCCTCGCCAACACAACAAGCCAAAAGCCACTTACGTTGGCCTCGTACCCGCAGGACTCGAAGATGAGCTTCTCCGGCTGGTGCTGCCAGTTTTGGACTGGGGCATAAGGGGCGGCCAGGCTGGGGGGGCGCAGGGTCAGCTTTGACTCCCGACGGTCCTCCTAGCAGGGAGGAAACAGGGATGTGAAGCCACAACAGGGCCAACCTGGGTTGCAACGCAGAGCTCAGGAGAGCTCTTTGGGTTGATGCAACTGTCAGACCCCACAGGGCTGGGAGGAGGCAGCGCTGGGGGTGAAGGCGTCAGCGCTCGTGGAAGTGAGAGTCACCCATTTTCAAGGGGAGACTGGGGCATACATGAGCTTCTAATGTCTGAGGGAAGCTGTACCCGACCCTCTCCCTGGCGCTCCACACATCGCCCTAAATCCTTGCTGACTCCGGAGAGGAGAAAACCTGTGCTAAGCTGTGCGGAGCGGCCCCAGAACACATAAAAGCACGCGCTGACCTGTGCTTTGTAGCGCTCAACTCTGGAGTAGGGAGCAACCTCGGTGCCACGGTCGTGTTGCCTCTTCCCAGTGTCCCCGGAGGGCAGCAGGAGATCGGCAGATCTGCCCGTGCAGGAGTCGTTCTGGCTCAGGGGCGATGACGTCTGGGACATCAAGTCCTGGCACTGAAACAAACAGACACCACAAACGGTCCCGGTCAGCCTGCGCTGCAGCCGTGCCCACCCCTCGCTCCCTTCACAGTGCCCAACACAAAGGGTGCCACGAGCAGAGTTCACGGGGCCAGCTCCCACTCTGCAGGCTCCTGCCTCGCTGTCACCAATCACACCATTTACTCCTGCGTGATTCCCTGAGTCCCTCCCGGACGGTTTCAGGCAGAATTCAGCCCTTCTGGCACACCCCCACCTCCCGTGGGCTCATCCCAGGAGGGCAGGAGACACGCTGAGCTGCGGGCAGGGTGTTTACAGAGGCACAAGCTCCGCTAAAGCACTAAGCGAACCACTCAAAGCTGCTGACGATTGGCTCCCCCAGGAGAAAAGCCCTGGGAGCCCAGCGAGGGACCAGCCCAGCTGCCTGCCAGCCTGGCTCTTAATGCAGGCAACATTCGCTGCCTGTACGTGCCAACGGGCCCGGCAGACAATGCGGGCAGCTCGCAGCTGCAACACGCATTAGTCCTATTCAACTGACTTGCTTAATTTGCCATTGACGTCCTTCCGCTCCCCGCCGGAGCCAGGCGCTGGATCGCACCAGCTGTAGCACCAGGAAATGCTGCAAATGGCCCATTCTCTTAGATGCCTCCTCGTCCAGCATATCAATCAGTTGATGCTGCACCAAAGGGCTCCTCTTCTCCCCCTCAACCGCTCCATCTTCAGCCTCAGTGGTCTCAAGAGGACGTTTTGAGGAGCGCGGATCCTCAGCTGGCTGCTGCCTGTCCAGGCTTCTGGTATCTGGAAAGGGGGCGGTTGAGCAGCGGGGTTTGTGCGTGGCACCTCCTGGCTCCTGGTGCAACAGCAGTGTAAATTCTCTTTTTTTACACCCGAACTCCAGGTCTTAAGAAATCTAGTACAGCAGCCCAGCTCGCTTCAGCTAAGACTGTGCTGGTTGAAATCCTCAGGAATCCAAGGCGAGAGGGAAGAACTCTGCAGCAGGGCAAGGACCAGATGTTTGGGATGGGGAAACTCCAATCACTCCCAGTTCCTGCTCCAGGAAGCTGATCTGCAAACACTGGGAGGAAGCAGCATGACATGCTCGCCCCCGTGGCACGCCGCCCTGCTCCCCGGCTCGCAGGTTAGCTGCAACCTCGACCGGTTGTGCCAAAACCTCAGCTCTCTAATGTCGTTTTTCAGGAAGAACAGGGAACACAACAGCTCCCCTCCCAGCCAGCCCTGATAACGAAGGGCCTGACATCCAGAGGCTCCCACTCCCGCTGCAAAAAATCAACATCCACAAATCACATGGGAGTGCTATTTGGCAGCGAGAGCTCTAGAGAAGCCCAGCCGGCCCAGGGAGACAGCTCAGCCTCCCAGCCGGCGCAATCCACACACCAGGTCCTGGCTGCAGCCCATCTCACCGGCTGGGCCATGGCACGCTCCTGCCTCACATCTGGCCCGGAAACAAGGGGAAGAAAGTCAGCTCCATACTCGCCTTCGGTGCCGGGCAGAGCCCCTGCCACCTGCCCAGGGCAGACACCCATCCTGCACGGAGGCACCGGATCCAGAGGAGCTGCCTGACGTTTCCCATGGGGCAGGCAGCTGGAATTTCACCTGCAAGGGCTGGATATGATCTTCCCCTGCTCGGTTCAATAGCAGGGTCATGCCTGAGTGAGTATTTGCTGCTTGGATGGCTGGAGTCGATAAGGTGAAAAGCTGAAGGGATACAATTGGCCACGCGAAGGTTTCTCCTAGCACTGATGTGTTCGCGTGGGGAAGATGGAGTTTGACCCACAAAGAAGAAGGCTCAGACTTGGTCAACTCGCCCATCACTTCAGCTAGAGCCCATCTGTCCAAACAACGGGTGAAGTTTGCTGTTGTGGGGCCCAGCCACGGCAGAGTTTGTACAGCACGACATCAAATCTGTAATTTGTTTTCACGCTGCCCGAGTGCTCTGGCCAAGCCAGAGCCAGCCTGGCTGTCACAGTTCCCGAGTTCTGCTGGACCACGCTCGGAGCGGGAGTACTGGGCTCTGCATCATCTCTGGCAGCAGCCAGAGTGCATCCATGGGAACTGTTTAACAAGAAACGCTCCCTCCTCCGCCCAGCCAGATGTGCAGACGCCTCAATGTTTCAAGAACTTTCTTCCCAAACCACCAAGTATCTGAGAAGCAGGAGGAGCCCGAGCTTCCAGGTCAGATCGATTAGTTTTAGTGAGAAACGAGCCATTTCGGCTTTACCCTTTCCTTCTGTTAAACAGCAATGCAATCTTCAGAGATCACTCTCTATGCTTATTACCCTCAATACTTATCTTCAAAGGAGTTTTAACTCAAATATTGACGTTGTAGGGTGGTTTTTTTTTCCTTTTTTATTGATTTTGCCAGGCAGAATCTCCTGTGTGTGAAAGCAGCAGGGTGAGGCTGAATGTGTCTCCTTCTCTGAGCCTGGCTACCCATCCGAGGTCTGAGCTCTCAGTAAACATCCTCTACAGATCTCCCTTTTCCCCCAGAGGTGACAGAAAGGGGGAGGTAACCAGAAAGGGGACAATTATTCCTGACAGACCCCTCTTTAGTTCTCTGAAAGAACAGAGGAAAGCGAAGGAGAACCAGGGCAGAAGCAAGCACCCCGGCCGCTGCCAAGGGCACTCTGTATGGACACATCGGCCGGGCAGGGAACACACACAGGGACTCACTCTCAGCTGTGAGAACCGCGGCGGCTTTGCCGGAGGCTCCTCGTACGGTCTGTCTGCCAGGGAGGCGATGATCCTCTTCCGATGGCCGAGCAGATTCACCTTCAACACCTGCAGAGAGACCACGGTCACTGTTGGCTTCTCTGCCCTTAGCACGGGGCAAAGCTTCCCCTCTCCGAGCGGCGCTGCTCCCACTTAACTGACCCTGCAGGTCACAGCCCCGGAGGGAACGTGGGCAGCACCCCGCTGCTGTGGCAAGAGAAAGGCAACACTCACATTTACTATTTCAAGCTCCCAGAGGTTTTTCACAGTGTCAATAGAGCTGTAGCCACTCGAGAGGAAGGACTGGATGTAATCCTGCAGCCCCAAAGAGTCGAGCCATGCGGGAACCGAAGGCTGGCTGTTCCCATCGCAGCCCAGGGGTTTCAGCTGTAAAAGCACAAAAAAGGGGTTAAAAGGTCTGAGATCCTGAGGCGGCGTCAGTCAAAATCAGGTTAAAGACCATCACCATTTCCACTACCAGCCTGAAAGTAAAAAAACCACCACACGAACAGGGAATGCACTGGGGATCGAGACTGGCAGGAGGGACAGCCACTCCCTCCCCAGCATGGAGTCATTCATCCACACAGTTTGGTAGACCAATTTACTCCTTCTCCTCCTCCCTGCTATTCCCAAATCCCTCTCCACAGCCCCTGCCATCCCTCCGTGGGTCTCAGGGACGTGGCTGGAGTCACAGGGACTGGTTTTCGTTTCCTCTGCCTTCTCAGCTGTGCTGGGCAACACCCCGTCCCTGCTTGACGTGCGGGCTGTCGGTGCTGACCTTCGGGAGGGAGCGAGCAGCCTGGAGGAGCTTCCGACGGTGCTGCGGGTCACCGATGCCGATGTCCCGAAGGTCCTGGTCTTCCATGACATTACAGCCCTGCGGGGACAGGAAGGAGCGACATGGGAGCGGAGGCCAACAGAAGCCACACACCAGGTGTGGGAGCAGAAAGCTTGTGTGACACAGCACCCTCCCGATCCCACCTCCCAGCAGCAGGAAAGCTCCCAAGGACGGCAGCTCTGCCCCGCGTACCGACCTCGGGCTGCGGCACACGCAGCATCGGTGGGGCAGAGCACTGCCGTCCCCTCCCTCCTGCAGCCGCCTCTGCCGCGTCCTCTTCCAGCCACCTTCCCCTCTGATGCCCAGAGGCTTTAATCGCCGAACAACGCCCAGGGAAACCCCAGCCCCCTCCACGCACGATGCCTGAGAAGGGGCACTCGGGTCTGCTCAGCCTCCCTGCGCGGCCACAGAGAAATCTGAATTGTCCAGGCCAGCAGGCAACCTGGCCAAGGTCAGACAGATCCTCTGTCCCCTGGGCAGGGGGGCAGCCCACCCCGCTCCGGCAGAGATGCTCTGGTTGCTGTACACCGCTCTGTTAAAGCCCATTTTCTGTCCCCCTTCCCCCTGCAAAGCAAGAGCAGACGCACACAGAGCTCACTGACTTTACCACCCTCGTAAGAGCCTCCATCGCAACCTGCTTCCCTGCCCCTCGTACCTGGGGAGAGCTCAGCAGGAGCGCCGGGAACGTCTCCCCGTGGCTGGAAGAGCCACGCTGCTGTTTGACCGTGGGCTTCGGCTAAGCCTGGACCCCCCCTCCCCAGAGCTGCCTCCCTCTGCTCTCAGGAGAGTCACAGCTGAAGGTCTGAGCTGACAGCGCTTCGCTGTTCCACATTTTGGTTTTATAAGCAAAACCTAATTAAAATTGGCTGTCGGGCAGTAACGCTGCTGCAGGGGCACGCAGGCTGCGGGAACAGCACGGCCAGGCCTTCGGCAGGGACCGATCGCCAAGTATCCTCTGTAAAGGGCAGCAAATGTTTCCCAGTCCTTCCCAGTCCACACTGGCTGTGGTATTTCAGCACGTATGTTCTGCTAAGCACTCCCTGCTTTAAATACCCCGGCCAAAGGCGAAAGCAGGGAGCTGCTCCCTGAGCAGCCGACCCACTGGCGCGGGAATGGTGCTGCGAGGGCGGCGGAGGAGGAGGAACAGCCCTTCCCTCTGCCCCATCCACTCCCAGACAAGCCAGGGCAGCTCGTGGGCAGAGCTCACCTTTGGCGGTGGCTTTACGAGAGTCCCCCGCTGCATCTCACAGAGCTGGATCCCAGTCCTGCAGCCAAAGGCTGCCCCGCTCGCTCCCAGCAATACCAGCATCCACTTTGCTCCCAGTTTGCTCGGTCCGTGCCTGGTCTACGCCAGCAGCGAGCCTGGGCAGCATCGCTGCCACCACTGCCCCGGCCCGCTGGGCTAACCGTGGGTAGGATGCTGTCCTGAGAGCTGCCCTTCCCCTCCCCGGCAGAGAAACAGAACTAACGCTACAGATAAGAGATGCCCGAAGCGACGTCTCTGGGAGAGCTGCCCTCAGAGGGCAGACTGCAGAGAAACAATTATTTAGCAAATGACAGTGGCAAATTAAAGCAGCAGGGGGTGGGGAAGCAGGGCTCTGCAGACACTCCGCGCCCGTCAGTGCAGGCGGAGGCTCCCCCGCCTCCGTCCTCCCTTGGCAGGAGGGATGCCCGACGCCCTCAAATCCTGGCAGGCCACGGGGGCACCAAGACCACAGATGCGGAGCAGCTAGCGCAGTACGAAAGCATTTGTTTGAGTTGTTTAAACAGCAGAAAAAGCCGGGACTCAAGTCCCTGCAGCTGATTACGGTGTTGCCCTGTTTCCCAGGTCAGGTTGTAGAAGCAGGCTGTGGCACTGGTCTGCGGTGCCAGCTGGGAAGAACCACTGCTGCTGCTGGAGATGGCACCATGGGTGGGCAGCAGCTCTGCAGGGCCACAGGGCCACCCCGATACCTGCCGTGCTTCTCTTGGGATGCACCCCACAGCCTGCAAGCAAGGCCACGGGAAACCCCTGGGTCTCACCTGCGTGGTAACGCTACACACAAAGCTCTGGGCGAGACGGAACTGAGTCAGAAGCTGTTCTGTGCACCCCTCGCTCACAGAGTCACAGACTGGTTTGGGTTGAAGGGACCTTCAAAGCTCCTCCAGCCCAACCCCCTGCAGGCAGCAGGGACATCTGCAACCAGAGCAGGGTGCTCAGAGCCCCAAGGGCCAACCTGACCTGGGACGGTGCCAGGGATGGGGCTTCTGCCACCTCTCGGGGCAACCTGAGCCAGGGTCTCACCACCCTCAGCAGAAACAATTTCTCCCTCCTCTCTGGTCTGAATCTCCCTCTCCCAGTTGAACCATCAGCCCTTGTCCTGTCCCAACAGCCCCTGCTGAACAGCCCCTCCCCAGCTTTCTTGGAGGCCCCCTGAAGCACTGACAGGCTGCACTAAGGTCTCCCCGGAGCCTTCTCTGCTCCAGGCTGAACCTCCCCAGCTCTCTCCCCTCTCCTCCCAGCAGAGGGGTTCCCCCCTTGGGTCATTCCTGGGGCCTCCTCTGGACTTGCTCCAGCAGGTCCATGTCTTTCTCTACAAAATAAATTTAATAAGAAATGGCTTTTTGCTGGTTGAAGGCTCCAAGGTGCCCGTTTGGTCAAGCGCAGCAGCAGGCTCGAAGACCCCAGGTGAGTCCAGTGGAGCGGCTGGCAGTGGCAGTAATCACCCCGCCTTGTTGTCAGCAGTATCCCACCCCAAAAATTTCAACATCCCTCCTCTTCCTTGCTCACAAACTTTAAGCCAACAAGTGCAGTGGCTCGAGGATGATGCTGACGAGGGCACGGCCACAGCAACCCCTTCACGCCCCAGCCAGGACTGCAAGGATGGTTGGCAGCCAGACAAGCCGTGACAACGGCGATGTGTAATTTTCACGTACACAAACCAAACAAGCTTGCTGATCCTGTTCCCATTTTTACTCACGCTTCTTTTCCAGGGCTGAGCCCTGTGGTGCGAATCCCCTGGAGCACAGCAACGCCCGGCTGGCACAGCCACGCTCCCAAAGCAGCAGCTCGCGCTCTCCCGGGGTGCCTGTTTTACCAAGGCAAGGCCATAGGCGTTCTCCCACTTCTGGCACCTCAAATTCACGGAAAATCGCTTGCCACGGAGCAAGGACGCAAGCTGGTTAAATACTGCAAAACCTACAGCTTTCTCCAACGCTCCTTCGTTTTATGTGTCACATTAAATTCCCTCAGTGCCGGTCTGTATTCTCAGGGTACTTAACAGGGAGAGACAAAGCATAGCAGCGCCGAATAAATCATTTCAGTCCATTGTGCCTGAGCCTCCGCTTAGAGAAACGTCCTTTAAACCCACCTGCTTTCATCTCCTGTGACAAAAAATAATCTGCCACTAAAATAGATAATTAAATGCAAACACACTGGAGATCTTTTAACTTTGCCAAGCGAACAGATGAGCTCTTTAAAGCAGACTTTAACCCTGTTTGTGTTTAACACGCTGTTCAGACAAAAGCCAAGGGGCAGAGATGCTCCGCCCGGGCCACTGCTGTCACCTGCCTCCAAGCCACGGTTGCCGCAGGGTTGGTTAGTGCCTGCTCTCTGCTCGGGCTCCTGCACCTGCAAAACCACCTCTGCTCGACCAGCAACTCACGACTTAGCACAAAAAGCCCCCCAAGCGAGGAGGGGTCCCGGGCACTGCGACCCAGCAGGGTCTGCTGTGGCTTTCACCCTTCCCTGCCTCTCCTGGCACATCTCGCTGGCTTCTGCCCGCCAGCCCCGTCCTTCCTGCCCTCCACACCACTGGCACCCGCAGGGCACTGGGCTGCTGAAGGGTCTTAGGGCTGTCCCTGAACCATTTCTCTGCTGTGCCAAGGAGGGGGTGACCGCAGCCACGTCCACACCCAGCAGCTTGCGGGGGACAAGGGAAGGCGGCGTTCGTCAGCGAGATGAAACAAAGCCTCCTCGGTACAAAGGGCTGCTCAAAAGGGAGATGGGCTTGAAGCAGGGCTGCAGAATTTCAGGAGAGCTGCTGTGAGGGGTTGTGAGGGGTTTGGGGGGAGTTTATTTTTTTATTTTTAAACAATATCCTAAATACAGGTTTTTATTTGCTCGGTTTTAGGTGTTTTTCCTTGGGTTCTTTTTTTTTTTGAAACAAAGGTCCCCTTTGGTGCTGACGCAGGACGACAGCCAGGTCCCAGGATGCCACCTCCCAAGCGCCCTGCTGAGGGCTGCGGAGCCTGACCCCAGGCTCGCGGCCAGCCCCTCTCCGGGTCCTCTGAGGACGGGTTCAGCGAATGCTGGTGGCGAGGGAGAGGAGAGCTGCCAGGGACTCGCTCTGTGGTTAGCCTGGTCCTCCAGGATCCTCCAGCAGCAGCCTCAGAAATGCCAATTAGAATCAAAAAGACTTTCCAAAGATGAATTTCAGACTTTATTCGTTGTGACAACTGCTTTCTACCTTGCGCATCACTCCCTGCTATGGGGCTGAGCAGGGCGAGCGCAGCTCAGGGCTGCACCGGGCCAGAGCTCTCACTTTCATCCACGCCAGGGGAGTGAGGGACACCCAAAAACCCTGTTTATCCCAACACCTCCCCGTTTCCTCCTTGCTTCCATCAGGAACTAGCTCTCAGTTCAGGGTTTGCCCCTAGAACACTCAGCCTCGTGTTAATCCAGATTTCAGTACAGCACATGTTAATCAGTCTTGGTAGAACAATCTCTGGTGATTTTTTATTCCCAGAAGAGCTGGGATGATCCCTAAAAAGATCCACCAGGAAGCAGAGCTCAAGTTTGTTTCCGCACTGGACACAGGGGCACAGATTCCCTGCTAAGGTTCAGCCGCACAACGCGTGTGAGGTCGAGGCAGGGAGTATTTCTCCACTGCAGGTGGGTGAGTGAGCCCTCCTGCGCTCCCACTGGCAACCCAAAGAGCCTGAAGGATTGGCCCCGCTGCAGACATCTGAAACTGGGCAAGGTGAATCCCGCTTCCCGGCTCCAAACTGGCAGAGACTGCCCACCAGATACTCTGGAGGAGCTTTCATCCCCCAGCCTGGCCCTCAGCTTCCTCAGAGCTGAGCAGAGCTCCCTCCGTGGAAAGGCACAAATACACCCAACTGCGAGGGGCTCCTCTGAACCCCGTCTCTGCCCTCTGCATTGCCCCGAGGGAGGGCAGAGACCTGCCAGTGCCCCACGTCCTCGGCCGGGCTGCCCCGGCGAGCCCCAAAGGACGCCGGTGCAGCCGACCCGCCTGCTCAGACACAAGCTTTTAGAGACGGGCTCCACTTTAGTCACGCTTCACACCTTGCCCTGTAATTAAACAGCCTGCGAGGCTCCAGGTTTCTCATTAAAAGAAAAAACCAGCACAGTCAGAGGTTACGCTGTGGGAAGGCAGCGTCTCCTCCTGATAGCGAGGTGACCCCGAAGGCGAGCGAGCCAAACCCGGAGCTGCTGAAGCTGCCAGCGCTCCTCCTCCAGCTGGGCACTCGGCAGGCACTTAACTACCCAATTTTCAGATGCTGCTGCTTCCACAGAGCCTGGCTGCAGTCCAGCCTCTTTCCAGCTAAGGAAGGGCCCGAAGCAAAGAAAGTTTTGTATCGCACACGAAGTCTTACCCAGCCAGCAACGCTGTTTAATGAACGCCGCCTGTCTCGCCCAGCTGACGCTAACGCAAGTGCTGCCTCTGTTAGTAACCCCTGCATTAAAGACAGGCGACGGACGGCAGGGAAGACGGGGACCAGAATGTGTTTGCTGTTAAAAGCAACAGATGCAAAACCCAAACAGCTTTTCCAGACTATAAAGGCTTCTGCAAACAGCTATCGCAGAGTGCCTTCAGCTGCAGGAGCCAAAGCATCCTTTTTTTTTCCAGATTAATGCATACAAAGCTCTTTTTCCCCCCAATACATTCAAGACAAATTGCAGCTTGTCAAGGATTTCGATGCCACTGCTGTTGCTTTACTTTGGGCAGCCAAAAACCCGGGTGTGGGATATGGAGATGTGTCCAGCTCACCACAGACCCAGCCTCAACAGGGGCAATCTGCAGCAAGCCCTGAAAAGAGAGGCTGCACCTTCCTCGATTTCTTCTTTTCGGGTGAAAAAAGGACCAAGAAGCCTCATTTTGGTCACCTTGCTTCCGGGCAGCTGCAGCCTTCAGGAACTGCCCGTAAGTTCAGGGTTTGTAGTCCACAAGATAGCGGCTCAATTACATCCCAGCAAAGCGATTTGGCGAGCGCGGCTCTGCCTGAGCTGCCAGACTTGAAAAAAGCCGTGGGGCTTCACGGGCAACATCCTGAGGACAAGGGAAGGCAGTGAAATTCAGAAGGATGAGCTACAGCGAGGATATTCCAGGGAGCTGACCAAGCCACCGCAGTCGGCAATGAGCTCCCTGCAGCCAAGTTTAGTATCAGTTCCTGATGAAGCGCTGGCTTCCAAAGCCATTTGGCCCCACCTGAGCAGGGCGCAGGGAGCTCTGACCCCACCGCAGAGCCCGGCCGGTTTGTTTAGCTAAGGGCACGACGACAAAGCCCGAGCTCTTCACAGAGCATCGGTTGTGGAACGGGCTCATGCCCACAACCCTACAATAAATCCTACGTTAACACACGGCCACTTCGTTTTGTTTCCTTTTCTTCCCCACGCAGACTGGCAGCGTGACAATGGCAACAGAGGGAATCGGTCGTGGTTGTCAAGTTTAGGTAATTTTATTGAGAGAAAAAAAATTAAGTGCTATTTTAATGGCTTTTTAAATGTTTATTGGGCCCAGAGCTACTAATGAATCTAATGTACCTATTCTCTAAATTGCCAGTTCTGGTCCACCCACTTTGCTCCTCAAAATCCACTCTGAACTTGCTGCTCTCCATAAAGTCCATTTCCATCATCTGGGGAGCTTCAGCGCAGCTCTGCTGCGTTTCCCACAGCTGAGCAGCCAAAACGCCCTCTCAAACCTCTGATCATCGCGTGTCTCCGCTCTCACCATTCCCTTCCAGAGAAAACCCACCGTCGCGGACAAAGCACAGTCATCTGAACCACCCCAGCAGCATCTGAAACCCACTGGAGAGCTGTAAAAAAATTCATTTCATTGTATGAATCGATTCTGGCTCAGACGCTTGGCAGAAACCCTCGAGCACGGGTCCAATTCTGCTCCTATGTGGTGTTTGTCCGGGGCATCAAAACCAGTCTGGGGACCAAGGAATAAAAGCGCTTCCAGTGGGCTGGCAGCGATGAACAGCAGACAATGCCACGTAACGTGGCTGATGTACTCGCTGTTCATGTCATGAAAGTATCCAAAAGCCATTTCAGTACTAAATCCGCTTGAACCAGGCCAAAGAGATCCCCAGATGCGACCAGGGATCGGTGAAGGGTCGACGTCGAGGTATCAGCAGTATTTACTTCCACCCGTGGCGGCTCAACACACGCCAATTTACCAGCTCAATCAAGGAACGTCACTGCAGGGCAGAGCTTTGGGAAGACCCGTCCCAGAACCAACCACTCCAGAGCTTTTGCCTGGATGAACAGAGCTTGTTTCAGCTGGAGACCCAGCCTGCCTGCCCAGGCACAAGCTCCACACGGGGGCTTACCTGGCTCTACGCTGGTGTTCTCCAGCGGCTGCAGCCACGCCAAGTTCTCTCTTTGCTTCACCGAGCGCAGAACCAGTAAAACCGTCTCTGGGGGGTCTCTGATAGGTCGCTATTCTTCAGAGGCCATTTCTGGGTGTAAACCACTACTGGAATATGTCAGCTGAGCTTTCCCCAGTTGACTGCTATAAAATGACAAGTTTTATATGAAAATAGATAAAAAGCTCTGGGGCACGCACATTGCCAGAGCATGCTGAAAGCCTGGCTGCTGCCCAGGGGACCCGCATCTGCGAGCCGAGCTGGGGAGTTACGGAGCGGATCGTGCAAAGCAGAGCTCCGGTTCCCTGAGGACACCAGGAGACGCCCCCTGCTCCAGCAGTGCAGGTAGGGGTTGAAGATAAAGATGGTGCAGATGTCAGCCAGCACCCAAAACGAGGGGTTTGGCAGGGCGAAGGACACCCAGCTCCGTGCACCCCCTGTCCCTCGGCGGCTGGGAGGGGTGTCCTCAGACCCAGCCTGGCAGCCGCTCACTGAGCTGCGCTTCAGCTCTATGTTTTTACCAACCGTTTGCTTGCACACACATGTGGAGCAGAGAAGAGAAAGGCTTTTCCGTAACGAAGACCACTGCAGGCTAATCTAACATGGCACTGAATTACATTTAATCAAATTAATGTCAGTACTCTAAATTATTTGCGGACACCCCGTTCTTCCAATGCCATCGTTTTTCTACCACTTCTCAATTATAAAAAAAAAAAAATTAAAAAAAACCCCAGAGGAGCCCAGGGCACTACACGAGGAGAACAGATTTCCATTTCTGATGCTGTCTCATTGAATCAGCATTAGCTGCTTTCCACACACTCCATGGGAATCCAGGCTTGAACAATTAAAAAAAAAAAAAGCCATAAAAAATGGTTTATGTTCTCTTTTACCTGCTCATTTGTGAATCAAAATATCTTTGGACTGAAGAAAAAGTTCAGCTACAGAATAATGGTACAATTGCCAGAACATGGAGGTTTGCCCTTCTCAGATGTCAGCCTGAAAAGTCATCTGGGGTAGCAGCAAACACTCGGCCCTCCAGGGGGAGGAAAAAGCTTTTGCCAGCAGCTCAGACACATTTATGGGATCTGTGGGATCACAAAATTCTGTAGCGAGGGTGCAGGTAATGGCATTTCCCACCCCACTTCTGTGGGGGAATTACTGCAATTCCTCCTCACCACGCTGACAACGTCCCTTTTGAACCCAGAACTGGGGGTCCAGCCTGGCCTTTCCCCCTCGGTCATTCCTGCGTTTGCCTCAGGGCGCTGGGGTGCACCCTGCGTCTCCCAGTGCAAAACCAGTTTCCCATGGACCTCCCGAAGGCGGCATCTGCTGCAGCGGCACTGGTGATCACCGCAGACATGGTGGGACCAAGCGCTAAGAGCAGCAGAATCCCTCTTGGACCATACTCTCGTGACATTTTCCTGCTCTTACAGCTCCCCCATGCCATTACCGGGCTGGGACTATTAAGTGGATTTATGGTGCATTTTCCCGAACGACACTGCTCACTCATTGCTACACTTTTGCGATCTGACCTTTTCTTTTCCTCCTCCGGTGAAGGATGAGGCAATGGGTCTCCTGAAACCCCACGCACACACAGGGGCCGCATTCCTCCACGTGGGAGGCAGCAGGGCTGGCTCCTCCGGGCTGGTGGGTAGTCGTGGTCCATTAGTCCTGCTAACATTTGGCACACAATTCTGCTGAGGATTTTATCTGACTTTCAAAGCTGTATTTTCGCTAAGTGAAGGACAGCGCAGCCCATGCCAGCGATACCCAGCCAGCAGCTTCAATCCCGTTCTGTTTACCCACTGCACAAATAAACCTTTCCCCTCTTATGAAAGAATTCCAGGAGGCTGCGAAGCAGAGAAGGAGAATTTGAAGCACCATCTCCGTTTTAGCTTTTTTTAATCCCCAGCTGGCTGAACAGGCTGCTCTTCAAATTAAAGCTCCGTATTAAAGGCAGAAGTTGAGTGTCACAGTCCCTTTGCCCCAAGGCAGCAACGCTGGCAGCGAAGGTCACTCGGTGGCAATGGAGAGGATGAGCAAAGGAATCTGTGCTCCTGGACCGCGGGGTTTGTGCTGGAGAGCAACAAGAACATCAGGGAAAGCCTCTTTCCTAGCGCTGCCCGTGACCACCACCACAAAGTCATTGCAGGCAACTTAAGGGGAATATAAGAATTTCTCCAGACACAGAAACGTGGCCCAATATGTGCATTTGGTTTTTGGAATGAGAACTCAGTCCTTTAGAAAACTAACAAATCCATCTTTTAAAGCCCATTTCTTCCCTCAACCACGCCAGAAGTTTACACTCCATCTGAGCGAAACAGACTTCAGTCCCTTCCCAGAAATGCCTCCGCTGGCAAGTCAGCTTTGGCAGCACGGCACACTGAGGGTTAAACAATCCTGCTGACCGGTGCTGGCAATACCCACCCCTGGCTGAAGTCAATACTTGATCGAGATCCTTTGCTCTGAACCAGTCATAAGCATTCCTGGTTTTGCACGTGAAACCAGTCAGTGACCCCGAGATGCTCTCATGCACCATACCCAGCGCTGCAGCGTTCCGCCTTGTCCTGCAGGTTGAACAAGAACTTTACACCGTGGAAACACCCGTCATGAAACTGTGCTGAAAGTGCTGGAACAAAGCAAGGCATCACGAGGTCTGTGCTGCAAACAGCCCGGCTGCAGCATCCTGGCCCGGGCTCCTGCTCCTAAAGCACCCCGTCGCTGTGTCCAGCATGACAGTTACTGCATTTTGTATTAACGCTTGTGATTCCCTTCTCCTTGTGCCCGCTAGTTCTCCCCCGAAAACCAGCTCACAAGCCCTTAAAAATCTCTGCAAGTCCTAAAAGTGGGAACGTTCCCAACAAGCCCTGTCTGATGCTGTTCAGAACCAACTGTCCTGCAAGTAATACCTGTTATTTCTTATCTATACAAGTAATATCTGTTACTTGTCCTGAATTCCCCCCAAAGAGGAACGGCACCGGCAGAGACTCACACACGCGAGGAGGGTCAGGCCCGATGCAGTCGTCACTCTCGGACCAAAGCAGACCTGAACTGCAGCAGAAATTTTCAGTTTGCTGACGACTCAAGTGCTGATCTCATGAGCTCACGGACAAGGGGACCTGCTGCCCCACGGAGCCTCCAGCCGTGAGTTACTAAAACTTTGTCCTGGATGGATTTCCCGAGAGCAGAGAAGCCTCAGCTCGACATTCCCAGCCCAGCTACCTGCGACAACACGCTTCTACCAGCCCTTTTTATGGGAAAACCCATAAAGTGTTCACAGCTCACATTTTGGTTTACATCCCCGACGCTGCCTCTTCCACACAAACCCCTGAAAACCGCAGCGCTCCAAAGCCCCTGTTAAAGCGAGGAGCAGACCCTGAGAGAGGGAGCAGGACCATTGCCGCCGCCCCGCTCCCCGGTGCTGCTGGAGACGCGGCTTGCTCTGAGCTGTCGCCAACGAGCCATCCGGCCGGTGCGCGTCCAACAGCTCCTCACCCAGGAACGGATCTCGGGGCTTCTGCAAGTAACAGAATTGTTCTGCCTTCCTGGATGAACATCTAATTAAGAAGCCAAATCTATTTGCAGAGCACTGTCCAGAACCACTTCGCCGCGCTGAGCGCTCATGAATCACTTCCCTTATCGGGGCGGTGAAGGTTTTGCAACACAAGGCACAAATTAACCCCAGAGCCAGCTGGAAGCACCCAGGAAACCGGGAATTCCTGAAGCCAGAACGGGCTACAAGAGCACTCAAACACCAGACAAGCTTCTGCAACCCCCCGGTTTTGCCTCTCACCAGCTCTGCTACCTTTTAAACACCTGGTTTTACGTGAAGAACAGCGCCAAGCGCCGGCAGAGAGCAGAGTCCACCCGGTCCCCACTGCGGGTTCCAGGCACACCCGTTGTCAGACTGTTTTCTTAACCCTACTTTACGTTACTGCCTCCCGCAGGCTGAGTATTCTTCTGAAGTGACTACAGGAGCTCTTCTCCGAGGATGCTGCCCTGTTTTATGGCTGTCCCAGCACTACCAGTTCGCTCTTGCAACGCTTTCCTCGTCTACCCCACGCAAGAGCTGCTGCTTTGCTCACGAAGGGGCACCGGCACGCTCGGGAGCATCCTCGGCGTACGGAAAAAACCCGCGGCACTACGTGGAACCTTACACAGAAAAAAAAAAGAGCGTTTCTGTTTCAAAAGACTCCAATTTCTTACTTTTTGCTACTAAACCGTAATCAGCCTCGTAGCCCATCTGGCAATTTGCAGAGCGTTACCCGGCGTTCTTAGAACCTTGAAATAGTTAAGATAATGAGGCCCTAATAGGGACTAATCCTTTCACAGAAACTGTTTAACTCCAGAAAAATCAAGCCGCTTAGTTTGAAATATTCCTCGTTAGCGACTGAAAGTGGCGGTTAATAAAGAAATCATTGCGCAAAGAAGAACAGGAACGGCCAGCCCGCCATGCCAGAGCCAAGAAGCCGGGTCCTGTCTGCACCGGCCAGCTGCGGGGTTCACAACGATTTCAGTAACTTATCAAATCACTGCTAAACCCAGACCAGCTACTTGCTCCTCATCTGCACTGTGTCTGAGGGTTTTACTCGCACATCAGAAGCTGAGGGTAACTCCACGGAGGAAAAGATTCTTAATAATTAAACTTTCAGACCGGGCTGACTGTATTAGCTGGAAGTTCCCCGGACTTTAAAGCCGGTCTCAGTGTGGGTGCCAGAGCCAGCCCTAGCCCAGCGGATAAGCAGCAACCTGGAGATCAGCCAGTGGCTGCAGGAAACCTCCGTTAACTGATCTGACCTTCTAAATCCGAGAGGAAGGAATAAGCGAGGAGAGCGTCCCAGTCCCTGAAACCAGATCCCTTACACTGGGAGCGGTTACCCAGCGTCGGGCAGGGAAGAAAAACATCCAGCTGCAAACGATATTAAAAAGCAACTTCTACCACATACACCATAAAATCCCGTAGTGAGACACATACAAGGAACCTTTTCTTTCATCTTATAAATGACAAAATTTGCCATCAGACAGTTTGCAACTAAGTGTTGCTATTTACTGCAAATAAGCCCAGTCAATAAAAATTCCTGCTGCTGAGCCTCCAGCTCCCGCCTCTCTGGGGACAAGTGGAGAGTTAATTTCCTTCGTTATTAAACTCGTGTGCTGAGAGAGGTCTATCGCTACCCTTGTCACGCAGGGCTGGGCAGAGTAAGGGCTGTTTTACCTGCTAACGGCCGGAGTGAGCGCAGCCCGCTGACACCACAGAGGTCAAAGATCCCTCAGTGGAGGATGCCAAGCAGGGATCTCGGGGGGATTAATTCATTGAAATTCATTATACTATCGCCAGAGCAACCCACAAGCTGCACCAGACCCTGCCTCAGCTCGCAGGGATGCTGAAACCTCCACAGAGCTGAATGCACCTGCCTGAAGCACAGCGGTCCCAGTGCCACTGGAGGGTTGGGACCAGCTGGGTGGGACACTGGGCGGGCTGGAGCCCCTTGGGAAGTGCTGGGGTGGGTGGTGCTGGACCCCAGCAAGGAAACATGGCGTTTCTCTGGGTGCAGCTCACCCCAAATCCTCCCCGGGGCAGAGGGAAGGTGCCACACACAGCTGTAGGACGGGATGTGGCAGAGGCAAAGGGTGCGTGGCAAGACCACGGTCTGTCACCAGCCGTTCCTCTGCTGCGGGTGTATAAATCTCAGTAAAATCCAGCTCTCTGGGGGACCGTTGGCCCTGCCAGGCTACGGGCAGACATGGGGAAAAGCCACTTGCCACGGAGGCCAGGAGGTATGGCTGGGTGCTGCCACAGTGTTCAACTTACAGGGGTGCCTGCAGATCCCACGGCATGCGCAAGGACAGTTATCCCGTTTGTCGGGTCAATTTTAATGGTGTAATTACATCCTGCCTTTAAGTACCCTCCAGACACTGCTCCCATGTGCGCTTCCTCATCCCTCCATCCACTCTCCCCTTTTTTCTCCAGCTGTCCCACACACCCTCACTGCTGTCGGGGGGCTGAACCCCCTCACCCAGCTCACAACACAGCTGTCAAGCACAAATCCTCCTGGGTATCAGCCCTCTGCTCCATCCACACTACCAGACTTTTTCAAAGGTTTACATCCATTTTTACAAATTCTTTACTTGCAAAACTTGGAGCCCACACTCCAAAAGCATTTCTTGAAGCCAGGCATGAAGAACCCTCCTGCAGCACCGAGACTTTCCTTCTTTGCAGTTCATCGTTCCATATGAATTCTCTGATTTTTACGCAGCTTTAAGTTTCTAGACACTGCTTATTAAAAAACCCCTCGACTTTATGCATTAACGTGTTGTCATCATTAGGTTTCAGAGCCAACAGTGTCAAGGCAATTGGGTACAGCTCATCAACAGCCTGCTCAGGGTAAGTATACTTCCAACAAGAGGTCTACCACCTCCTCCACAGTCCAGGACAGAGACTGCTCGTGATTCCCTCAGAACACAAGTGAAGTTCAGTTCCCATTTCTGGAGTAAATGGGATAGTAAAGATTTAGGGGGTAGAATAAATAAGATTTTCTATCAAAATTATCGTGAAAACACTATAACACCAGAATTAAATGTGAAGATGAATAGCCCTGACACAACACAACCCTCATTTCTTCCTTCTACCTTCCACACCCCCGCAAGCCCGTTCTGCTGGGCTGCAGAGCCCAGATCTGCTCTACAGCAGACATGGGGGATCGATAACAAGCAAAGGTTTGACCAAACACATTTGTTCGAGCCCCTGGGTCCCACCCAGCAACTTACCAGGAAGCGGACATCATCAAAGCCGTTCAAAAGCAGCTTACTCTCGTATTGCTGCAGGCCAATGGACTCCAGCCACTCCCCGACGCTCTGCTCCAGCATCCGCGAACCTGACGAGAGAGGAATCGGCAGACGCTTGAAAAGGGAAAAACCGTTAAGGCGGTAGCAGCGGCACTCTGAGGAAGACAGATGGCATTGCCACATCATAGTCATTACCATAAAGAAACTCAAAAAATTATGCTCAGAGTACAACAAATCAGCTGGCAGACAATTCCTCTGGTGTGCACAGACCATGGACAAGCTTCCAGCGCCTCCGCGGGCTCCGGGTTTGGTTTGTATCCCAGTTAACACTCAGAACGAGACACCTTGCCCGGGCAAACTGTTTAGCGGCACTCTTGGGACCATGACATCACATGCACTGCCTTCTGGGCTCGGGCGAGGTCCTTGCCAGGCAAACGCATGAAGCCCAACCCCACGGGGATGCGGATCCACTCCTTGGCTCATCGGAAGGGGGCGGGAGGAGGGCAGCAAACTTTCCCCCGAGGCATTCCCAGCCAGTCGTGGGTGCGAGGGGATGGAGCGGAGCCGCTCAGAGCGCGCCGAGCTGCACGGGTCCTCTCATCCGCGCAACTTCGGACGCGGCACCGCGCTCTGTGGGCCAGCGGAGAGGGCCGGGCGCGCTGGAGGCACAAAGCAGCTAGAGAGAAAATGCATCTTCATGCAGCCGAGACACAAAACAGACACGATGGACTTTCAGAAAAGCAGCAGAAGCCAGAGCAGAGCAGCTGTCCACAGGAAGACATGCAAGACAAAGAAAGCACACAAACGGCAGCAGGAGAAAAGAAGGGCTTATACTTTTTTTCCCCAAGCAGTCCTGGAAGAGGCAAACCATGGTAAGGGCTTTTTCTGTCCGCTACGGTGTTAGGAGGAGCAGAGGTGTGAGTGACCCTGAGCGTGAGCCTGAGGGCCCTGGCACTGTCATTTTACCACCTAGTCGGACACATGGCATCTCAGCACACGGCTCGGACTGGGCTGGCTGCGCCGGAGAGGCCAACTACACCCAGCACTGGCTGACGGCAGGAGAGGCAGAGGGATAGGTGCGGATTTCACCCGGTACGTTCAGTCCTGCCCGGTGTTCGGCACACGCTTGTACCTGCCCCTCGTTCATTGTCTTCAGCTACGAGCAGCTGCTGCATCTGAGCCCCTCGTTCGAACGGGGAGCAGCTCCGGAGGAGAAGGCATTTAGTTCCTGGCTTCTAAACCACGTCAAAACAAAAAGAAACCAAATGCAAGTGCACTCTCTCCTCTTCTGCAGCAGCTCAAGTCCGAGACATACCCTGACGCCTCCTCTCAGCCTCTGATGAATGAGATGCTGCCCAACACGCTGTGGAAGCCGTGCAGGCAAGCTCGCCCTTCCCCACTCCTGGAAAAGAGTCCAGTGACTTGTTACTCTCCTCTAGAGAAGCCTGAGACCTTAAATATGACAAAAGAAAGTTCAGAGATCTCCTTTTCATCAGGGAATTTGCTATGCCAGGCAGGCAGGATTTTTCAGGCTGTTTCGCACATCTCTTTCGAGGGTACACGCCATCAAAAAGATGATCAGGAAAAGCAAGTTTGCTTCCTTTGAACCTTCCGGTCAGCTGAAGCTCTTTGGTACCTTCCAAGCCATCCTTCCCACCCCCGCCCGCTGCAATGGCTGCACAACGCGTTGCTCACGGTGTCACATGGAAATTCTTGGGGTAAGGAATCCTGCTGCTCCGGTCCCCCAGAGCGCTCCTCTGCCAGGCGAGCCGTGCTCGGCGCGTTCCAGAGCGCTGGCCAGTCTTCCCGGTGCACGCTGCAGCACGAGAAACGCAGCGATCACAAAAGGTTTCCGTCTCCTTCTCCTAACGCAGCCTGTGCCGAAGGGCAGCATCTAAACCTGGAATTCATGCCACAAGCTCCTGCTCGCCTGGGGTCTCCATCCTTCCCTCCCGTCGATCCTGGCTGGTCCGCCGGCAGCCGCGGCCCCTCGCGCAGCGATCGCGGGTCCTTGCGGAGCGCTGCAGCAGCGTGCTTTGTCTGGAGGCAGCCAGCTCCACGCTTGCCGTTCCACTCAGTCCTGTCTCCTGCTCTCGCACTGCCTGTCCCTCCCTTCTCTTCATGCTCTTACCCCTCCCAGCTCTTCCATCCGCTGTACAAGCCGCGAGCAGCCTTCGCAGCAGAAGCTGCAGGAGAGGGGAGGGAGGCAGCAGCTTTCTAACCCTCTAGTGGAAATTACTGACTTCTCAGTATTTACTCAATGATGGACTACGCAGCTTATGATGTTACAGGTCTGCTTTGACAGTTCCCAGTGATTTGTGGCTGGCTCATATTTAATTTATTGAGAGAGAGGTGCACAAACTGCTTGCTGCCGACTCCAGCGTTTCTGGAAGCAGTCAGGGTATTGGCAGGGGGAATGAAACCACAGCAGTTCCTTCCTCTGAGCTCCTGAATTTCATTTTAAGAAATTACTCAGCCTTTTGTATGCTCATAAACGTATTTCTGCTTTTAAAGGGGAAAGCTACAGTGACACCAAGTGCAGGTTTTCTGTTTTTAAAACCACTTCAAATTAAGAAAAAATGAAGGGCGGGCGGGGGGGGAATGGAAGGGTTTACTTTGAAAAGAAAAAGAACAGATGCCCAAAACATCTGAGGCTGAAAACAAGGCAGCCCAAAATACACTTGATGTTTGCTTGTTACAGGGATGACACAAGAACAAATGAACC
Organism: Bucorvus abyssinicus; assembly: GCA_009769605.1. Classification (NCBI taxonomy): domain Eukaryota; kingdom Metazoa; phylum Chordata; class Aves; order Bucerotiformes; family Bucorvidae; genus Bucorvus; species Bucorvus abyssinicus. The sequence goes on along the minus strand of CM020055.1, from coordinate 3,499,132 downwards.
CCAGTCACCGTGTCCCCCAGCAAGAGCCCGATCACAACTTCTGACTGAAACCTAATTCTCAGCTCCACCCTTCTCCTTATGATCCACGTTTGGGGAATCCTACCTTCAAAAGGTCTGCAGATGGCAGAGAGGGAAACGGACAATAGCCTGTTGTTAGAAATAACCAGAGTATTTAGAAGTTGCAGAGAAAAGCAGCCAAGCAATGCAGCTCCTCTGGCAAGAGGATTTCAAGCAACACAGCATGCTTCAAAAAAACGGCAGAGTGCTACCAGGGCTCAGAAAGGTCCTTTTGGAAGTTGTTTCAATAATGGTCTTTAGTGCAAAGTTTGAGTATGTTTGGAGGACGAAATAAGGACATGGGCCACGCTGGACAAAAATCACCACCCTGTTTGCTCATGGAACTGTCACAGTCTAACACGACCTGGTGTGGCCCGGAGACACACGGCCAAGCTTCACCTGGAAGAAAAAACTGCAAGTCCAAGCAAGTGTTGATGAAACCACAGTCCACACACAAGGGGAGCAGGCAAGAGAACCAAGTCGGGCAGTTCTGGCCACAACTGGGGGTGATCGTCAGCTCAAAGCCCTTAAATCCCCAGAGCGGGGCTCTAAACTCAGGCAGAGCATTAGGCGTGAGGTGGACAGGCAGGAGAATGTCGTCATCAGTGCCATCAGATGCAAGAAGTACAGCCAGCTTCCAGCTTTACTGGAACTAAGAACAATCAGCCAAACGCAGACTGCTAACAAATTTCTCCCTCTTTTGTCAGGTGAAACACCCAGCCCGTTCCCCACGGCTCAAGCCAGCTGCAGAGTTCACTCAGCAAACCCCAAACGCATTCCCTGCCCGCTGCAGCGTCTCTCCTGCCTGCACCAAGCTGGTTCATTGAGCAGAGACCACTCGTCCCCTCTGGTTTTGGGGAAAGAAAAGCTGCCTGACAAACCACCGTAACCCAGCGAGCAACACGCAGGTTCCCCGGGCAGAGCCAGCAGCGAGGTGAGACGCTGCAGTGCAGGGGGGTGAGTTTCTGCTGCAAGACCTGCACTCCCCTACCCCCGACTCGCATCTGGGAGGAAGAGATGATCAGAAGTGGGGTGCTGGAGCTAAAAAAAAGCCATGCAGAGAGACACAGACTGAACACAAATGCCTGTTCCCAGGCCAAAAAAACCCTTTAAGGCAAAGGTTAGGTGGAACCCAGCACCCTTTAAGCGATGGCGTTCCTTGGTTCCCCAACCTCCAAAAGCACTTACCAACACGGACCAGGGACAGACTTCTCTCCTCCCACCTATTTCATCTCACCCTTGAGAAAGACATTCGGAAGATTTTTCTTAGAAGCTCTACCAGGAAATCACAGGGTTGAACCTGCTGGCCAAGAAATAGATCCCAGCTCCAAGTTCTACAGAGACGCCAGGATGCATTTAATTATCCTATCATCCAGGGGCCTCAGAGGTTTAACGTGCCCGTCCATAACACCATGGCAAGACATGGAAGTTTTGTTACCCTGTTTTATGGTACAGAAACCACCTATTTGCCCAAATTCACACGGGAAGTTCCCTGCAGCTCCCTGCACGTTCGTGAGATGATCTGAAGCGTTAGACCAGCCCTAGCAAAGCCCCGAGGAGCCAAAGCTGAACGCGGATAGAAAACAAAAACCTCAGGGTGCAGGCACCCCTGCAGACCCTCCATCCTCGCAGCGAGGGCTGGCAAAGCACTGCCCGCGCTCTGGCTGCCTGCGCTCGTAGGAAAGGAAGGAGAAGCAGGAACACGCACAGCAGCTGATCTGCGTACGAGGGATCCCAAACGGAGTGTAACACAGCCCAGCCCGCAGGAAAACCCCCGCCTTAAGGATGAGGCAGCTCCTGGGTCCATCGGCTTCCAGGGACGGGTGTCCATTTTGCTGGAATCTCCCTGCACAACGGCAGCTTTTGCTGAAGCTGGCTCCTCCTCTCCCCTCCATGTTAGACCTCTTCACTAGCGTTATCGATCCATCACACACGCTGCTACAGCTACGGACCGGCTTGGGGAGAGCTGGTCAGAAAGCAGGACGCTGAACAGCGGCCACTGCGTTAGACCCAAACCCACACACCGTTTCGCATCCCTCTGGAAGCCGTTTGACACGGGACAACGTAAGCTCTAACAGTCTGTAGTGCCTAGGGCAGGCACAGGTTAAATTCCCGCTGGGAATGCACGGTGGATTCCTCCTCACCAGAGCAAAGCCCCAAGTGACAAACAGATACAAGATAAGCTTCATTAGGGCAAGCGTGAGCTGCGTGTGCAGATAGTATTAGCATCTCATCAAGAGGAGACGCTGCCTACCCGGAGCAGTTCGGATGCAGCAGTTTGGAGGTGAAGGATTTGAAAGGACAGGCTCCCTCGCTGCTGGTGGCAGCTCTCCAGCTCCTCCACCGCGCTGCAGTGAAGGCAAATAAGCTCGAGTTGTGCTTTTGTCTTTGCTCCTGATTTCAAGGCAGGGAAGGGAAATCATGCTTGACGTACAGAGGGGAAGCACCTCTCCTGCAGGCAGCCTTGTTTGGAGGATATTGATGTTGAGGCAGGTGGCAGATTAACCCCACCCAAAGGGCACAGCCACCACGACACCCGCGCTGACCCGCAACTGGCATCACCCCGGTCCTGCTCCCAGCACAGCCACTGCCCTAACTGAAGTAGCCGGGGAGGACGATCTTGCTCCCCTCGAAATCCAGGAGAAGGCTGCGTCCCTGAACAGGCAGGACTGTTCCCAGCCAGGAAGCATCCCAGAGGACAGCACAGCCACAGCAGAACTGGCCTCACGATCAGAAAGCATCTCCCACGACAACCATTTCAAGATGTGACTATTCTGAACCCTTGAGCAGTACACGATACTGAGGCACCTTCAGTCCCCAGACAGCAGAGTTCACCGGCATCCGTTTAATCGAGCTCCGTACGCGCGTCTCACTACAAACAGCTCCCTTTCAAAAGGCACCGCTAAAGCCAAGCAATTATCTCCTCCTTTGAAGGCCACGGACTGCTCCAGACGGAGACAAGGCTCCCCAGGACCCACGGCTCTGCCTGCGGCAGCAGACAGAACAGCTCCCTTAAACTGCTGGTTTCCGGGTGAAGCTGCATCCCGGGAAGCGAAGAATTAAAATAAACCTCCCGAGCAGCTCGGAAGCGCAGAGGTGTGGAGACAGTCAGCTGGGAAAGGGACATTTGCACCGCTATCAAAGCATCCTTCCTCTACCAGTTCCACCTCCCCTTCACGTCTACTTTCCTCAAAAGAAGGCACAAAAAGTACGGGGAAAAAAGGCTGGTAAAATGGCAGAACGATCCTGCCTGACGCGCAGAGCCAAGGCACGCGATGAGGTCACTGCAGGAAGGTTTTTAACTGAGCTTTGGTTCTCTCTGCTGTTCCAGTCCGGATCCTGAACACAAACTGGGCACAGGGTTCGCTATTCCCCACAGCCCGGCTTACATCATTGACGGAAATGACAGGGTTTTAACCCGGGATCGTCTCCCGTCGCTCTGATGCTGCATTGCGGAGATAAGAGTTATAACAGTTGCAAACATGGCTGGAGGAGGACGCTGCTGTCGGAGGAAAATCAATGCTCTAAACGACGCTACGATTCCTTCTTCACCTTCTCTTATGGAAATCAGCAAAAGCAGAGACAAAATGCACCACTAAATGGTCTCACACACACACTATTTATAAAGTTTATCATGAAATTAAACAACATATTTCAAGGTCACAGAAGTCTGTAGGTGAAATATATAGAAAAAAGAAATTGCGATGAGTTTGATCTGATCTGAAGCAGCAATAGGGCATGTGGAGCTTTACAGATGGAAAGTTGGAGAAGAAACATCAAAACATTCTGGCAAGAACGTTTTATGGGCTGCAGAAAAACAGTAGTTTTGCTGGAAGATTGCCGCCACACTCCAGCTGGTTTGTTTTAGAGGCTGGGTGGCAACAGCAGCTCTTTATGCCTTATTCTGTTGCAACCAAACTAAACTTGGCCCTTGGTAAGCCCAAATGCCTGAGCAGGACCTTTCGCCCTGCTCAGGCTGTGCTCAAGTGTTCCAGGTCTCCAGAAAACATTCCTTCATCTGTGAAGTACAAACCGCCTGCAAGGGACTCATCCTTACACACCCCAAAGTGCATCAAGCCCCGCCAAGCCCACGGTTCCCCATCAGCTCCATCATACCCAGTGGGAAACCAGCCCAACCATGCCCACAGAGCAGCTTCATTTCCAAACGTGCCCAGAGCGAACGGGCAGCCGGGGTGGGTGAATTCCCGCGGAGATAAGGCAGATATTGGATACCTTGGCTACAGTCACTGTGGTGCGCAACTCTAAGTACAGAATTCCCATTCCGTCCTCCCAGGGCTGAAGGATTTTGTGAGCGTTAAAGAACAAAATGCTAGAACGTGGAGGGCTCTAGAGAGGTTCTGCTCGTTTCCAAGGGACAGACCCACACTCACATAATGAAAAAAAGCCAGAGAAAGAGCATCTTGCTCCTGCATTATGTATCTGGAACAAAAGCGAGATTGTTGTGGGGATTGTGAGACCAGCCAGAAGACAGATATGCAGCGACTCTGTTTCAGACTGCTTCAAGAAAATTTTGTTGCTGTCCACCAGAGAATAACAGAAACTTGAGACAAACATATTCCGAAAGGCAGGAAAGAACTGTAAGCAATGAGTTCGACTTTCTCAGAGGCTACATGGAGAACAACAGTACCTGTAGGAGCTGGGATCAGCAGAACTTCCTACCCCTGCGGTACTGGCTGGAGTCCTTTCACCACACTCCAGCTGCACGTTAGATTTTTTTTTTTGTATGTGCAGAAAACCTCATCTTCCTCCTACACGTTGAGCAACGCCTAGCTGTGAAGTTTTATGTGTCAGAACACAGTGGGTTTGGGGCTGTGTAAGCAGGGGCATCGAGCCAGCCGCTCCGGAGCTGACCTGACTGCCGTGAGCTTGCCGAGGAGCACAAGAAGCGTCTCAGAGCACTCACATGAGGCAGCAACTCTCATCTCCACTTAAGAGGAAGAACTACAAGGAGTCACTTCGGGTATCAGAAGGCAGCAATAAAGCCACCACAGTTCTCAGCAATAAGCCTTTGTTTAAAGCTATTCAAGGATGCAAAACATCACCTCAAAACGTACCGTACCCTACACAGTAACACTGAGCCTCAGAATTTATAAACAGGCAGGTTCAACGAGAAACAAGACCCCCTACACGTACAAACACAGACACTCTGTGGTCACTGGGGTAATCAGGGTCCCCCCTTTCCTGTCAGGCTGTGGGTACCTGAGCGATGCTCCTCACCCAGCCCATTCCCCCAGAAGCCTGCCGGGAGGGAAGGGCAGCCGCCTTATACAGGATTATACACGCTGGGGGAGCATTGAATTCGGATTGCTGGTAGCGGTCCTGAGCGTAACACTGGGAAGCCGAGGTCTGCTCCCGTCTGCACCAGAGTCTTCCTCTCCCTTCTGGGAGCCAAAGCTGGTTAAAAAGCTCTGCATGCAGGAGCGAGCACCTTGGTTTTGTACAGAGCACAACCAAGACAGACACACGAGAGCTGGGTACGCTACCTGAGATCCTCTGCTGCTCCTGAGAGAAGTCAATGCCTTCGCCGATGGAACTCATGATTTTCTCAATCTGAAAATAAAATAAAAAAAGCACACGCTGCATTATTCATAAAGCCTGAGGAAAAGCGAAAGGCAGCCCTGGGATTTCACCTGCCACGTGACTGCCGAAGAAATCCAGGAAAGGTTGTGAAGGTACCCCTGACCCAGGACCGGTACCCTTAACACCTTGCCTGGAAGAGTCCTCGTGAGAACGGGTGACCCTGGAGGGATGCCGAGAGGTCAGGGCTCCAGAGAGCCTTCCCTTCAACAACTTGCCAGTGCCTGAAAATACACAGCTTCCCCAGACCCATCCCTCTGGAGCACAAAATCACGGCAAAGGAGAAGAATCCCCACGTCCTCAGCTCGCCCCGTACCAACATGCAGCCCCACCTTCACCAGCAGCGCAGCCTGCGAAGTGCCGCTCCCGAACTCTTTCACAGCATGCCGCCGGTGAACCGGGCTTCGCCTCAGCCCGGCTTTTGGGGGTATTTTGGGGTTGTTCTAGTTTGGTTTCTTTTAAACCATCACATTTCCCAATGCTGTGCGTGGCCGCTGTGCTCCCCACTGCTGCCACTGCGAGCGGAGATGCTTAGAAAGAGTTGGAAAAGAGATCAAGTTTGCAAAAGCAGCAACATCAGGGGGCAAACGCCTTCACGCCCCAGGAGACGGAGCTCAGGGCAACTCCATCCCCTGGCAAAGCGAGACACGGCCCATAGCTCAAGGCAAACCTCATGCAACCGAGAAAACAGGTAAAAACTGCTGCCTGAGATGGTGTCCTTGAGTCCACTTCAGAGCTGTGTATAAATGACTACGTTTGCCACAAAAATAAAAATTAATACAAGTTGTAATTTTCATACAACCTACAGGACCATTTCTGAAACGAGAACAGACACTTTACAAAGACGATCCTGGAGCAGCAGTTGCGAGCCGAGGCTTTCTAACACAACGCTGCAGAGGGAAAACCGACAGCGACAATTACGAGGTTAATTCTGTTAAGATGAAAGACCCGACAAACTGCACCTCCGTTAGTGAATGCAGAATTTTCAATCATCTGAAGTACTAGAGACACGTAAGAGGCTCAGGTTTGGTTGCTTACCCCAGTCTTCAATCTATCATCGAGCAGAAAATAAAAATAATAAATAACAATAATTTTAAAAGCCCCCAGAGAGAGATTCCTGCACAGAAATCTCCCAAGAAAATATTCCTGCAAGGCTCTTGAGAGCAGTTGCTGCTGAATGCAAAGTCAATACGTTGACTGGCAACAGAGAGTGGGGGGAATAAACTCCCAACTCACACAACTTTTTTTTTTGCTGGTCTTTTAAGGGTAGATTTGGGGAAGGAGTCCAAGTCCTCCTGGACCCCAGCCCCCAGCCGCCTTTGCCGTGGCTGCATCCCAGCGCAGCGCTCTGCTTGGTGCAGATGCAGGAGCTCCCAGAAGTGCCTGGCCGGGGCGCGGGGCTCTGGAAACGCTGCGAGGGGCCGAGAGTTTGACTTCCATTCAAAATCAACGACAGCCCGCAGCTGAGCTCCACTGGGGAGGGGGTTTTGGTGAAACAAAAAAAAAAAAGAGAGACAGTCTTAAAAGGCTCCTGCCAAGTCAGCTCTGCAATAAAGTCCGTCCCGTTCGCGGGGAGCAGACAGGCAGAGCACTCGCAGCACTGAATCTCACCAGGGAGAAGGCGCTCATGCGATCACAGAGGCGTCGCTAAAGGCTGCGGATCCTCTGCCCCTGGAAAACCAGGAGGATAAGCACTGCTGCTGGGCTTGAACTCTAGTTAATGGCAGCTAAGGGGGAGCTTTGGAGTCCAGGCTGAAAAAAAAAGATAAATTATTCAGAATTCAACCATGCATGGGAGAAAAAAAGTGAAGGAAGTTCTAAAAAGCAACTTCAGTTGAAGGAAGGATTTTGAAGTCGCTGGATGCGGGTCCTGCCCTCAACACGCTGCCCTGCAGCACATGTGGCAAAAGCTTCATCGCTCTTCCACCCCTGGACACAACCAGAACTCGAACATCAGCTTTGCTAAACCAGCTGGAGATACCTGACCCCAGCGCCGGGCTCTCCTTCGGGCTGCAGGTCTTGGACAAAGGCCAGATGCCATCAAACGCTGCCACTAGCGTTGACAGAGTCACTAACGGGGCAGCAGGATGAGAGATCAGATCCCTCATTCTACGGGAGGGTAAAAATTGCAAAGGAGAACTGCTGTGACAGCCTGGGACACCTTCCTTGCAGGAGACAAGTGGTTCAGAGCTTTAATCGAAACCTGCGGGCTGGCTGTACAAGGACTGGGGTGTGGCGTTTTAAGGTCAGGGTTAAAAGGATGCACTAAAGCAGGATGAGACGAAGTAAGAAGGCAGAAACACCCCCATTTTAAGCAGACGGAGGCAGCCGTTAACAACAAAAAGCAACCACGGGCAGGGTGGGTCATTTTGCAACTGCTCATGCCATCAGCTGTTGCTTCAGATAAAAGGGACCCGGCCGGTCCTCGGTCCCCGTGCCGCTGCTCCTGCTGTCTCCACTCACTGCGGCTGAGTGAGGAAGCCCCAGAAATGCAGCTCTGATTACGGCAACAGAAGGTTGGGGGGTTTGCCAGCTAACCTAAGGCTCATGTGTAAATCAGCAACTCTGCGGTATCAGCAACAGAGAAGTGTGGGATCAGCTAAACTGGAACCAGTTAAGAGGAAAAAAATGAATTTAAAGCCTGCCTTGTGATGCTGAGCTTTTCTTCTACCCCAGTTTTGGCTGTTAACTGTTTCCCCACCATCGGAGGTGTTTGTGGCGGCCGCCCTCTCTCCACCAGCCCCGCTCCCCTCCACAGGCTCCGTTTTAAAGAACTTTCCCACTTCTCATGAGTTGCGATGGAGCCTGAAGGACATGGGAGAGATGCAGCAGCTTCTGCCCAAGCTGGTGGACGATGCAAAATAAGTAAAAAGTATTAATTGTCTCCTATTTCTCAACAGAGGTAACTGATGGGAACCCAGGGGGAGCCCAGGTCTCACGACGCACATTTTTACCAGTCACCACTTTGGCAAGAACCACCTGCTTGATCTGCTTTTGACCCTCCGAAGCAGCAAACGCTCCCCCCAGCAAAGCCTGGAAATTTCCTGGTGGCCTTATGTCTCCTCAGCACAAAAAGGCCACGCAAGGTGGGAGGGGAAATCTCCCATGGAAGGAAATACGGGGATGGTGCAAAACGAGCCCCATTTCCAAATAAGACCAAGGGCTTTGGCAGCGACTGATTCCCTTCCACGGGCAGGCAGCGGCCCCGAGCTGCGGCAGGATTTCTGGGATGCTGCCACAACCCCGAGGGCTCGCTGCAGAATTTGGGTCTTGGGGTCAATTCAGTTCAAGCTCCCGACGTTTAAGGGCGTTAAGCTTTGGAGCTTTAGGTCAGTTAGCTTCATTACGAGGTGTATTTCTAAGCTGGAGCCGCTCTTGTGCCTACTGCCTGGGATCTTTATTTGAAAACGTTTACTTCAGCGGGTCTGGGAGCCTGTGAGGTTCTTTAGTCTCATGGGATCGTTTGCACCAAGAATCTCTTGGGTCCAGCCAAGCTTTTCCTTTAGCCAGTCACCAAGAGGAAAAAAAAAATAAAATAGGTGGGGAGGGAGGGAAGAGAGGAGGCGAGGAGGAAAGCGTGTTTGTTCAAGCAGCCCCAGCTCCCTCCGTCTGTCACCCAGCACCAGAGGCAAAGCGCTTTGCGGATCTCTTACGCTGTGCCGGGACCCAGCTCTGAAGACGTGCGGGGACGGCTGCCGGTGCTGCTGGGAAAGGCAAAGAGCACAAGAGCATGTTTCAAACCCCACATTTGCAGCCCCTCTTTGGTCAGAGCTACGCCTCTGAACGCTACTGGGCAAGAGCCAGGTAAGCTCCTTCCCACCAGATGCTCGTTACAAAAAAATCCCCGTTTATTTCCAGGCATTTTTGCATCAGTAGAGCCAGCGCTTCTCCCTCCCTCCCTCCCTCCGTGCTTGGATGCCCTCTCCCGCCCTTCCCCACTTGCAGTTTTGCTCTTTCACAACGCAGGACGAAGGACGAGAGAAAGTGTTAACTTGTTTTTACGACAGGGCAGCCCCTCTGCTGGGTTTCTCACCGGGAAGAGGCAATGCCCACTGCGCTGCTATGGCCCTGGAGAGGATGGCGCAGGATAAAAGGACTCTCCCCAGCTTTTCCCTTCCCCTCAGTGTAGATAAAGAGTTTTCAAAAACCATTTTCTCCCCCAGGTACAGAGGCAGCGGGTGCTCAAAAGCTGCAGACAAGAGGATGACGTGCATGGAGATCACCACCCGCTCTGCTCTCAGACTGGATGGGTTCCCGTGCCCAGGGCAGGTCACCACGGTCTGACACCATGAAAAATTAACTTCCTTCCCCGCATCCCTTTTCCAGAGCTGGATTCAAACTGCAAATGAGCTCTGAGCGCCAGGCCAAGTTCACTGGGTTCCACGGTGCTGCCTCCCCCTACTACAAGAGGGATTCGATGCTTTTCAGCTCCGGGCCCCAGCACTGACAGCTCCGAGCCAAAACTCGGCGGCGAGGACTTGCAGGTGCTTCCCCGGCGCTAGCATACCCACGAGCTTTGCCTCAAAAGCAGGGAACAGCCTTGCGCTACATAAAACTGAACAGCAACAAAATAAGCACGTGGCAAAGGACCCCCTTTCTGAGCCCATCCTCCGCTAAACAACGGCTGGATCCGGGGGCGCTCACGGTTCCGCACAGTCAAAACCGCATTACAACGAGCACGAAGGGAAATCCTGCCTCGTGCCCCGGCTCTCCACGGAAAGAAAACACTCGCCCAAGCCACACACCAACGCAAACAGCGGTTTACTGCTGATCCTCTTGATTTCACCGTGAAGAGGTTGCAAAGATAAGGACACAAACCTAAGGAGGGAATGAACGCTTTGAAGCATCCCTGTCCTCCACAGCCGGTCCTCCGCTGCACTTCACAGCGCCAAGATGGGCTGGAAGAGGAGGTACCTTGAAAATAGCCTATGCTACCAGTTTTTAGGCTGTTCTTTCCCAGTGGTTAATTATTAACATACAAAAATACCATGTTTAAATATAGCACTGCAGTTCAGACTCAGTTGTAGCCTGAACGCTCAGTTCCAATTTGTTTTGGCTTAACCTGTTTTTTTTCCACTGAAGCACTAAGCGTCCGTCTCTGAACAGGTTGTGGGCTGGGTTCAGGGTGGGGGTTTTATTTTGGTTTTTTTTACACCCACAGAAATAAAACCACCAAATGCTTTTGCCTCCTAAATTAATACAATCATATCCGTCACTCCTGATCCAGAGGGCTAGCTGGCCAATTTTGGCCAACAAGCCCTGAAGCCCTACCAGAAAAGGAGAGAAACTATGACAGAGCGGAGAGAAGGAAAGGCTGCAAGGGTGGGAGCGTCCTTCATCAAACCCAAAACAAGGGGTGCGACAGGAAGGAGCTGCGCAGCGGTTACCAGCACTGGAGCACACTGATTTCTGTTTGCGTTTGGCCACGTTTTGCCAAAAAATAAAAACATTCTGAAAAAAAAGGAGCTGGGTGCAGTTGAGAGCGCTCCCGGGGCTGGGGACGCGGTGAGCTCCTCCGCGCAGGCAGGCAGCCACGAGCACATAGCAACTGGCAATTTACTCCACAACAGAACTTATCCAAACCCAACTCTCCCAGCCACGGAGCTCTGATTGACGGAGGAAACGGTATTTGTTTGTCAAAGGCCAGAAAAAGCCAAGCTTGGAGGACACGCTGGATGCTGAGGTTTGTTCTGCTGGCAGGACAGAGGGACATTTCGACACCAGAGTCCTGCAGGGTAGTTCCCCACCTCGCGGAAGCATCTAATGGCTGCATCTACATGAACAGGATGTAAAATACTGTCCTTCCGCCGGTACCAGCCTGGGTGACCAGCAGAGGTGGACAGGTCCCACATCTTCTGGGAAGAGCAGTGCCAGGCACAGGGCACTGAAGCCACCAGGGACCTTTCTCCCCAGAGCCTGCCCCGACGCGCTTTGTTCCCCCTCCCCGCCCTGATGAAGCCGTGCTGTCCCTATTAACCTCTCCGGTTTTTCCTCCCCAGAGCCAGCGCAGAAGTCTGGAGCCAGAGAGTCCACGGAGAGAGACAGAGGGTGATTAAACAAGTCCCGGGGTCTTTTAGCACCAAAATAAAAGACAGCTTCATGCAATACAAGCTCTCCGCAGCAACTCGTTTGCATGCAGGGAAAGGAAGCTCCATTCAGAAAGCACAAAATTGAGCAGCACTCCATTAGTGCGACAGTCGCCAGGTTTGGAGGCATCTTTATGCTACTGGAGCTTTCTGGAAGGAGCTTAGTAAAGCCTCACCTAGAGCTGAGCAGCCCGTACATTGACCATCCATATAAATGCACAATTTTTGTCCTCAGCCTCTGCATGCAGCATCAGTGATTCCCAAGGACACAGCAAGGTTGTTCTGAGAGAGGAAAAAAATAGATATGCACACAGCCAGCGTTTGGATGACCAGATATTGTCGAGAGCCACAGCTATGCCACCCTAGACGGTTTAAGTGGGCTTTCCCCCTCTCTCCATCCCCACAATAGGTGGTCAGAGGACCCAGCTGCTTCAGACAACGCTCTGCACTGCTGCTCCACCGGCACAACATCCCGCATCCCCAGCCGAGCTCCAGGCTCTGAGCCCCACAGACCAGCTCTGTTCGGAGTAAACGAATGCGTCCTCGCTTCACAATTAAGTCAGCCAGCCAAGGGGGTGGTTTGTGTACGTTAACTCGGGGGTTGGAAGCGTGCTGACGATGCCAGGCCATGTCGGCCAACCCTTCCAATGCTGCGCTCTCGTTCCGACGCCTCCCTCCCGCACACACAAGCGCAGCTCCTGCACAGGGAGCCTATTTCTGAGAAGCCAAATATTACCATTAAAATCCAGCTATGCCTTGGTACACAAAGGACAGCCCCTTTGACACTTTTATCCTGGAAAATCAGCTTCTGCAGTTAACTCGGGGGCACTGAAGAAAAACTCCAGTGCAGTGTTTTCCCCTTAAATCACTCTAACAACTTCAGACTTGTTAAGTCAGGTATGAACAGAACAAGACCTAACAGACCACTTTACTCTCCCGCTCTCCTCCTCACCGCTGCATCACCCCCCGATACTGCACAGGGAACGACGTGTGACCATCCAGGGATGATTTAGGGTTGACGGCGTGTCTGTGCACGTGCACGCACATGTAACCGCCGAGTGTTGCCTCTGGGAACCAAAGCAGCAGAAAATGAGGGTTTTTTTCCCTTGAGGTGCTTTCTGTGCTTTACCAGTTTACCCAAAGGTGACAGCAACATCCCCACCTCTGTGACACGGGGGGACTGTCAGCTTGTGCCATCACCAAGAGCGTGAGGGGCAGTGGAACAGGGCTTCTCCTGCAAACCTCTCCTGCCTGGTGCTTCCTAGCCTTACCCCCCCTTACGATACAATTTCTGGTACCACGTACCATTGCCCACCTCCTTCTGAGTTCTGCACAGAGCATGGAAAAAACCCTGCGTGGGGTCAATGCTTTCTGTGTCCTCCGTGGCCCCTTCTCAAATTGGCAGCTTAAAAATCACCGGTCCAGGAGCCTGGTCACAAGGAAGATAAGCTACAGCACGCCTGCACGCGCGTCAAAGAGAAACACTGAGCAATAAAGTTATTTGGATAAAAGTCTATAATTAAATAAAACCGCACAGAAACAAATGGCACACTCTCTGCCATATGTACAGTATCAGTGCATTATAATGACACCCTGCAGCATAAGCATAATTAAGAATATATCAGGATGCCCATTATAAAACCTTATTATAAGGGGTTCATAACCTATTGTACAAACTCGCCTGGGGCTGGAGCTTGGCAGACAAGATAGCAGTTCCAGCAGCATATTTATTTTTCAGAGCTACTTAAAGTTGGGCTTAAAGGTTATCAGTATTTTAAATTTCTGCAATTCCAAGTAAGTGTCAAGGGTTAAGACTTCATTATTTCTAAAGTACAACCGAGGGACGGGGCAGGTTTGGTTTAAAATTATTGAAAAAAAAAAATCAGACAAGCTGCTTCTACAGTTTAGAAACTGTAGAACAAAGTAGAACAACCACCCCCAACAACCAAGTGACCAGCCTCATCACAGCCTAACGGGGCAGCTCGGAAGAGCGGCGAGAAATAAGGGTGCGTTACGTCGAAGGACGATGCTGGGGAAGCACAGGACGCCTCCACCTTCCATGTCGTACCAATACCACAGCAACAAACCCCAAAGGTGAGATCAACCACGAGCTGTGTGGATGCCTGAAAGCGGTGATCCCTCCTGCACACAAAGCCTGACTGTCAACCTGCGGTGTCCCGGTCGAAAGTTTGTGTCAGAGCGTTACGAGGTGACTCCAGCTGAAGGCGAGGTGCTGCTGGCTGTTCCCAAGCGCTTTATGGGTTTTCTAGTAAACAAGAGGAAGTTATTTTGGGGTTGCTGGGAGGAAAAGGAAAGCAGAACTATTTAGTCAAGATTTAGGATTTTCTTTTCTAATTGCTGACTTGTGAAATCATCTCCCGAGAGATGCAGGACACAGGCCAGCGGGGACGGAAGAGGTCAGCACAAAAGCAAGTGACTCAAGTGGCAATTGCACAACGGTGCTGAATAGCAACAGCCTCCAACGGATTGATTGAAAAAACAGCTTTAGGCTTCTTGAGCATCTCCAAATGAACGGCCAGTTTACACCACCAGTCCCAGCAATGGCAAGAATTAGGCAATAATCAGCCCCTTAGCTGGCACTGCCACATCTTCCAGCCTTCTCAGTGCAGAGACAATTGCACTGGCCCAACTCCTCCTGATCCTCATCTCAAGTCTAGGAAACACGTGATGAAAAGCCACCTCGGACAGCCTTCCCCAACCGCTGCACCAGGATGGAGTCCGCTACATCTGACACGCTGCTTCACATTTATTCGCCAAGTCTCTAAGCACCGGCTGCTCCGCCAGCCCGCAGCCCGGTAAAGCGAAGCACGGTGAGCTCCCGGGTCATACACTGAGCTCACTGCAGCTCCAGAGCGTTTTGCTGATTCACAAAAATTGACGGTTGACAGGACAACAGCACAGATAACAATAGAGGAGCCAAAGCCAACCAAGAGAAAAGGAGCTTTTCTAGAAGCCAACATGACACAGGCTCAAAACACCACTGGATTAGGGTGCTCGCAGGCAGTGGGCAAGCCGGGAAGATGCTTCGTGCAGATGTTCTTCTGGGAGACAATCTAGCAGGTGCTGCTTCAACAAGCGATTATCACAGAATCACAGTCTGGTTTGGGTTGAAGGGACCTTAAAGCTCCTCCAGCCCAACCCCCTGCAGGCAGCAGGGACATCTGCAACCAGAGCAGGGTGCTCAGAGCCCCAAGGGCCAACCTGACCTGGGACGGTGCCAGGGATGGGGCTTCTGCCACCTCTCGGGGCAACCTGGGCCAGGGTCTCACCACCCTCAGCATCACACATTTCTTCCTTCTCTCTGGGCTGAATCTCCCTCTGTCAGTCGAACCCATCACCCCTTGTCCTGTCCCAACAGCCCCTGCTGAACAGCCCCTCCCCAGCTTTCTTGAAGGCTCCTTGAAGCACTGACAGGCCACACAAGGTCTCCCTGCAGCCTTCTCTGCTCCAGGCTGAACCCCCCCAGCTCTCTCCCCTCTCCTCCCAGCAGAGGGGTGCCACCCTCGGGGCATTCTTTGTGGCCAGTCAGGTCCTGCCTGTTTCCCTGTTCATGCCCCTGAGGCAACACACAAGCGACCCAAGGCATTTTCCCCAGGAGTCCTTGGCTAACGGATACTGCTGTTACCGATACTGCCCCCCTGAAGGTGGAAGCGATGTGCTCAGACCTCCCTGGGCTACGTCCTCAGAGCAGAGGCACGGCTGGATGGCAGCACCCAGCCAGATCTCTGAAAGGGATGGAGTTGGAAATATTAAGAGCAGGGTAAGGATCTGGGACAATTCCTGCTGGATCCTCAGCACAAGTGTAGTCCTGTCCTGGGAAACAGGGATTGAGGCCATGAATCGCATTTCGAGATTGGTGACGGCACCAATCTGGTTTAGTTTATGATGCTTCAGCTTATGTTCTCACCATCACCATCCCATGGAGCAGAAGCCTCATATTTCATCGCTCAATATATCCTGCATATGCAGAGGATAGCAGCCTGCGTTATGAACTCAGCGCAGCAAATACCAGAGGCTTGGAAAAATATAATGTTCGATTTATTAATTCAAACCTAAACTACAAACCCAAGCCAGTTGTTTGAGGCACATTTCAACACTTGAACTTCAGAGTTCGACGCTGTATCGTCCTCCAGCAGCGCGGGCGTTCCACGCACAACGGGAAGACTCGCTGAATTGGTTGTTTATTTCAAGCCATTCTGCAACTGCTCATTAGCAACAAAGGCGCACACATTTCCTAGCTTAATATGGTCCGAGAAACTCCTTTGGCTCGGGATCAGGCACTGTTGCTTCATCCCACTCTCCAGTCTGTGTTTTTGTACAAATCCCAAAACTACAAATCCAAACACACCCAAAGGAGAGGAACTCACGCTATAAATTCGTATGTCGCAGCCTGCGAGTGGTGGACCTGCAGCTTCAGAGCCCTCCAAATATCCACGGTTTGGATACTCACGAAAAATGGCAACCCCCCTTAAGGGCATTGAATCGATTCACCGTCTTCACAGCCACGTTTTCACACTCTCGCGTCCCAGCCCACGGAGCCAAAAGCGCTGTTAGCCCTTGGTGCAAAGGTTGATCGAGACAGAGCTACAGAAACACCCTTTACCAAAGAAAAGCTTCTGAAGTGCTGGAGGAGGTGACGTAAAGTGGAAGAGACCATAATAAAAACTGAATTTAGGGAGGACAGCGAGGCTGGACAGGTCTATTCCTAGATCACCAGATCGTTACGGAGCCAAAACAGCTGTCAGGGCACAGATTATTTACACAGAAGGGTCTAAAGCTTCTGATTCAGAAATACGGAGTTAATACACTTGAAAAGTTCATGAACACAGCGGCGGGGTTGTTATATTATTGCAGAGTACTGGACGCACACAGGAGAATTTAGATCCACGTCCAGCCTGTAACTGGAGCCCAATAAAGAAAGGGAGAGAGAAGCCGTCGTGTGTTTAGATCTGCATCAGGGGTGTTTCCACCGATCCTTTCGAAGGCGGGTGGAGACTTCTCCCACGCACGGGGTGGTCAATAAGCTGCTACATCTCACTCCAGTTTGCAAACCTGCCTTAGGGAGAGCCGCTCCGGCTACCTGTCGAGTTCCCGATGAATTGATGATTCAGAGAGCTGGCAAATATAATCCCGGCTGTGTCTAAACCTTGCTGCCAAACACAGGAATGAAGTACGTTTGGTCTTTACATTTACCCTTCAGACCAGAACACCAACCCAGCTCACCTACCAAACCGGTAAATTGCCTGAATTAGGCTTGGATTGGCGTAGTTCAGCCCTGGTTTGTGATTTCAGCAGGCTGGGCCTTCGCAATAGATTCAAATCAAACCTGTACGGCGGAAACACAAAAGCTTTCGCTCCCAAGTGAATCAGGATGGAGAAAGTCTTGCCATTGGGGGCAGAGGAAAAAGAGATTAAACACGAGGGATGATGTAAGAATTCCTGACCTTAGCACAGGAAAAACAAGAGGAAACACTGGGATCTGGAGATAATAGACTAATCAGCCCAATAATTAAGTTAATTAAGATCCTGATAGAACAGCAGAAATCGGAGCAAAAATACTGACCACATTAGTGCTTTTCCCTTAAACAAATTATAGAACATTTCCAACAAAGGGAAAAGTGGAATGAGAGCTTAGAACCGAGGGCCAGCTCTAGGCACGGGACGCCAGCCCAAACGCCGGCCAAGCACACCCCGCGTCGGCACCGGGCTCTGCCGGGTCCCCCCAGCCGGAGCCAGGGCAAGGCAACCCGAACCAAGAGAATAAATTAAACGTTTCAGGAGGCAAAGGCTGCTGGCAAGCAAGGGAGGAGCTTGTGACCCACCTGGCAGGGATGTCCTCGGACCATGCGAGCCGGCGACGCGGTGGCCAGCCCGCATGCTGCGGGCGGTAGGGATATGGAGAGGCTGAACACGCTGTTTTCTCACTGCCTTTCTCACTTGAAACACCAGCATTTCGATCTGCAGCACGGGCCAAGCGGGAGCAGTTCCCGGCAGGTGAGCTGGCCCAGCTCCTCAGAACTGAGCTTTCACCAGACATAATTCCACCAGGCACAAACCCAGCAGCTCTTCCCCGCAATAACAAGGGCAATATTTGCATTTTCTCGCAACGCCAGCTCGCAGCTCTGAATTTTAACTTCTGGCTGTCATTTTAAGGCAGTGGCAGGTTTTGCATCAAGAGCTTTCCTCAAAGTTTCACATTTCAATGCAAATGTTCTTAATCCTCAACCGTAAGCCTGTAATTAAGGCACTAATTCCAGCAGGTGCTTAAGCACCCAAGCAGTCCTGACAAGGTTCATGGAGCTCAAGTATTTAAGGCACCCCAGAGCAGCCACCAGCTCTAACATCTTCAGAAACTGCGATGGAAGGCAGACAGATGTGCCTTCAGCCTCCCTCTGTGACATTAAGACCCCCAAAATGGGTCCGCAACAGGCAAACCACCACATCTACGGTTACTGCCAACGGGAAGAATTCTTTCTGTAGCGACAGCACAACGTGGAGCACCCCTGCGATTATTCACAGGAGATGATGGTTGTCCGGTGCTGTAATTAGCTACAGAATATTCATTAAATCTTCAGCAAATTCACTTGGGGAAAAGAAATGCATCAGAGTGGTGGACTGTGCATCATCTTTTTTCCTAAAAAAAACTAAAGTAAAATGCATGTTTTATTCAGCTCCCTGAGTTTCTTTTGAAGGAGGTTTAATCTCTTCCTGAAAGAGCTGAAGACAGAACACAAAGCAACTCCCTCATCTTGTGAGATGGATGCTGGAACCTCGGAGCCCAGCGTTCATTACAAATTCAGCATCGGAGCCACTGACTTGATAGCAGACAGCTGGAAGTGGAGGATTAAGGGGCATCAGGAGCCAGGTCTGAGGCTAATTCTCAGTAGCCTGCCTCGTTCTTTGCCCCTGAATGCTTAAAGGATCATTTTTCTTCCCGAAACCTCGACCCAGCAGAGCAGCTGACTCGAGCAGCACCGTGCCTCAACCCCAGACGTCTCTGCTCAGAGCGGGGACACAGAGACGGGCTGGTGACATCAGACTGCACAGAAGTATCTCCTGGGTCATACACGTACCAAGCAGCAGCAGCACGCTGGAAACTTGTAGAAACTAAACCTAAATTCCTGACACCAACGCACTGCCTGACATCTCTGCATTTTGCCGCAGCCAAACGTCTCCCCTCTTCCTCCTCCTCAAATGGAGCCCATTTATCTGCTGTTTGCATTTAGGGGTTTTCACTCCAGCACCTCGGTCCTGTGAGAATCGGCTGCAGAGGACGCGGCTTCCAAATACCTGCACATCACCTCTATCTATTCCAGGTTTGCCTGCCCATGGCAGGGTTCATGCACAAACCCGGGCAGATGTGCAGGGCTGGAGCTGCTCTGCAGAGAAGGAGGGCAGAGCAGATGCAAGTTAATCTGCCTCAGCAAGGGGGCTGCCAGGCAAGCTGGGTGCTGAGAGCCCCCTCCTCCTTCGGGAGGGCAAACACAGTTTATTCTCCTACACAAAATTATCAGGGAGCTGCCACTGCCTGCGCTCATCTCCCGCTGCTCAGTATTTATGAGCTTATTACGAAAACCAAATTTACCACATTAGCCCTCAGCCAAGTTTGGAAGGGTTCAAACATTTATGCTGACCAGGAGCTCTACCCCCTCGCACGCTGCCTCTCCCCCACCTCGCTTCCCCCTCAGGCAGAGGATGGAGCATTTTCAGTCCTCTCCCCGGGCAATACCCTGCTGTTTGCTTTAAGAATCTCTTTGGGTTGCTCACAAAGAGTTCCCGTCCGACACCCCCTGTGCCTTCGCGCTCCCAGGAGGGAGCCGGTGGGTCAGGAGGCAGACGGGACACAAGCGGAGCTGACCCCTTCGCAGCACGGAGCAGCGCTGTCGGCATCCGCTTCTCGGGCCAGGTCCTTGGAGCAGGGGAGCTGCAGCTGGGAGCAGGGACGAGCTTTGCCGAGTGAATCATTCCTTCCCATCCCACCCTTTTGGCAAAGCCAGCACCACCTTCCACTTCCAACAAAGGGCATTGGCAGCGCTCGGCTGGAGAAAGGACGTGACCCTTTGCTTCCAAGCAGCAGCTTTTCTGCTGGCCCAGTCAGCGAGACTAGCCGAGTCACCCCTGGCCCGGAGCGATGCCAGCTCTGTCACGGATGCCATCTGCCCACAGACATAAACAGGTCCCTCCCGAGGCCCTGGTGCCCCAAACAGACACACCTACTGCTGGCAGGGCCAGCGGGCAGCAACCTCGGCTTGTCTGTACAGCAGTGTGTTGCAGAGCAGCGCAGGGATCACTCTCCCCTCAGCTGCCCGCGTAAAGGCTGTTAAAATTAACAGAATAACCCATATAAATCTGCCATTGTTTCCCCTCGACAGAGGAAGAGCCAAATCACTGCTAAGAGGGGCGGCTCGACGAGCTTTTCTGTTCGCCTGATAAATTCAGGGGCTGCAAGTTGCATCTAATTCAGAGCAGCTGCATTACCCCATTCAGGGAACTAATTAAACCTCCAACAACAGCCCTACGTTTCTGTTCAAATCTCACTGTTGCCATTACGACCAGCTAGATCAGCCCCTTTCCACACATACAAATCACTGCAAAACCCCCGAACGGTCCCCGCAGGCGATCGTTACCGTTTTTTAACCACCACAGGAGACGGCTTTAGGATATTTTATAGCACGAACCGGCCTGACCATGTAACTCCATTGGCAGCTCCCTTCTATGCTGCTTCTATAGGAACGTGCTCTGCCCCATGAACCGTGCCTCTCCTGCCGACAGCAGCCAAGAATGCAACCGCTGCACCAGGAGTCGGAAGGAGACCCCGCGTCCCTCGGTAGGCTTTGGAAATTAAAGAGCAAATCAAACTAACGGCAGTGAAATGCCAGCTGCCGCCTTTCCCCTTCTCACGAGAAGGTTTAACTTCAGGTCGGGTTTTACAGTGGGAACAAAAACATTCTGCAAAAAGAGGCTATTGCCATCTCACAGATGGGGAAACTGAGGCAGAGAGGAGAAATCTTTGCCTAGAATCATCCAAGCTTGACCGTGACAGCCATGAGAGCCCAAGGCAACCCAGTGCTCTAGCCACAGCATGCTACTGCTGGGCTAAAGCAACTCCACAAAATGTTTAAGTGAAGCCAGACACTAAGACGACCAATAAAACCACCAGGTTCTGATAGTTTTTGATAGTTTAAGTCAGACCTGCCCCTTGCAGACAGCTGTGAATTTTTCACATTCTTTCTCCAATTTCCTCTCCTAAACATGCCAGGAAGGAAAAGCAGATTTTCCTCGGGTGGCTTGTTCGGCCGACAGGGTGGGAACGCCACTCTGCGTGTACGAGGAGGAAGCAGCGCTGCGGGTTCACGTCCGCGAGCGAAGGAAGCGCAGGCACGCTGACACCTGACCTCTGCTACTTGAAGTCGTGCAGCGCTGTAGAGCCAAAGGCTTCTTCCCTTTCAACATCTGCTGTAAACACTTTGGTTGGGCATGTAGAGTGTGGTGAAATCACCCCGTCCTTTCCAACCTGCTGCAGGGGCTGTCACTGAGGCCACGGTACCACTGACCCAGGTAATAACAGCAAAGCCTTTCCAACCATCCCAGCTACCGAGGAAAACTGATCAGCAACCCTGAAACACCGCGGGGAGGGAGAGGAGTGATTCCCACTTTGCTTTGAGCACCTTTGAATACCTGACAGACGATTTTATCCGTGATTCCAGCTGGGAGAGCACCAGACAGTGCACCGAGGGCAGGAGAGCAGGGGCGCAGCCATCCCATGGTTAACACGCCCCGCACCCCCAGCACCCCGCCAGGGGTTTTATTGCCTTTCAGTCTACAAAGAGTGGTTCATCTGAGCTTATCTCGTCTGCAGCACTGCTGCTCTACCAGCAGAGAATCAGCTCCAAAGAATGTTTCAGTAATGCTGCGGTGCTGAATTTCAGAGGGACACTTAATCTCGCCTGAGTGGTTCACTAGGGCCAACTTTCTGAGCATGAAATATTTAACTATCCATGGGCCTCCTGTACTACAATAAAGTGACTTCTAACAAGCCTCTCAAATAAATACGTGAGGAGGAACGCGGGAGCTATTAAATACAAAAACACAGCCTAATTACTCCCTTCCCTCCATCCCCGTGAACCTAGGACATCCCTGCTTATGCCCCAGCAGCAGGGACCCAGAAACAAAACCCCTCCTCTGGATGCTGGGGGAGTCCACAGGGGAAGAACTGGAAAGGGGTGGTCAGCGGAAAGGTTTGTGAGGAGCACTGATGCCAACTCTCCCTCATTTGGGGGGCGTACAAACTTACCTGGCTTGACTAAAAGAAATCCGTATTTGGGCAAGTTAAACTTGGAAAGCCCCTCGCATCTTGCAATTCTGCTTCTCCCCCCTCCAGTTACGCCTCTCTTTTGGCATTTAACACCTTAAAGACTTACAAGTGAGCACTTGCCTGTTAATGTCATGTGGGAGTTAGCAAAAGTACTGAAAAGCACCCAGGGCCCCCTCCGAAGGCCAGCGTGGCCGAGAGGGGCTCATGCTGTACAGATTCATCCCTGGCACAGAAGCTCTTGAGCAAGCTCTTACCTCGTCCCACTCCGAAGCAAAGGACGGGGACTTCTCCAGCCTCTTCTTCCCAGTGCTGCAGTTCGACAGCGATTCGCTCCGGCTCCCCATGGCATCGTCCTCTGTCGGGGAGCAGGTCAGAAGATCAGAGTCTGATTTAGACAAGCTGCGGCTGAGTTTGAGCTCGGCTTTGGGCTTGCTCCCCGGGTGGGCTCTGCCCACAGCTCTGTCCCCCTCTTCCTCAGCACCGCCGGGGTGCTGTGGCACGTGGGGCGTGACTACAGTTTCAGGATCCGCCCGGTTGACGTGTGTGTGCTGGACAGTTGCGTAGACCACTTTCTGGTTCTGGTCCGGAGAGCTGGTCCGTGCTGATCCAGAGGCAGGTAAGTCAGCATCCTCCAGCTGCATAGCAGGTGGGTGGCTTGTAGCTTCCGTCCCTCCTTTCTCCGTGGAGGAAACAAGCCTGAAAGGGTCCTCACTTATTTCACAGATCGGGGAAGAACCGTGGAGCAACCCTGAAAACTGCTCTGGAACCTGGATGTCCTGGCCGTCGGCAGAGTCCTGGCTGCGGCTGCCACTGCTCCTCCTGTGGTCTTCAAGGGGATGGAAACAGGGGGGGAATTAAAAACATGGAAGAAGCAGCAAAATTCCAGCTCTCCCCCTGCCCTCCCTCAGCAAGGGAGGGAAAGATAAAGAGAGAACAGTTCAGCATTGTTCCGCGTGCTCAACTTGTACCCAAAGTCATGGCATTTACGAAATTCCAAACACTGGCCTGATTTATGCAATCTGGCAGCTCTCCTTGTTGTTTTATTCCTGTTAACACTAACTATCGGGCCTTGCTATATAAGGCTAAGAGAAGTGCTAACTATATCCTGCAGAGAGAGCAAGTGAGGTAGGAGAAGCAGCGACGGAGGCTCCTGGAACATCTGATACACTTCCATAAAGGCCAAAGTGTTATTTAGAGCAGCGCTCCCCGCTCTTGGCACGAGCTGCAGGGTGGGAAAACTGCTGGACTGTGACCGACCTGCGAGTTCCAAAATCCGTTCCCCAAAAAAACATTGCTTTCCTCCCTCGTGGTTTCTGAGTTTAACCTCTCCTCCTTACTCAGGGGAGAGAAATAAACAGTTTATGCAATAAAAAAAGTCTCTCTCTTGCAAGCGAACCGCTGAAGGCAGAATGGTCTGAGCTATGAATGCAGGGAGCTGCGCGGAGAACCGGCTGTCCCAGAAACGTGACACGGCCACTCAGCTACTCCTGCGCCAACATCCTTAATATCAGGTACCAAGGTCCGGCATAAATCATCAATAATTGCCTGATCCCGATTGCCAAGCGTGTGCACAGACGTACGCATACTCACCTCGGTCACGCCTGAACGTGCATTTGAGCTGTAGAAGCAAAGCTGGGTAAAGCCAAGAAGTGCAACCTCGGTTTTCCGAGGATTCCTGTACCTGCCCGCAATCGCTTGCGAATTTTAACCACTGCCACTTAGTGCTGAAGAAGTGCTCTTCAGTCTGAGGACTGAAAAACAACGCTGCAAAGGAACAGTAAAGCAAAACACCCGATAACGTGGCTCTGAGGTGGAAGGAGGATGTTTAGATGTGAAGAGGAAATCGGTTGCTTTGCAAGACAGCAGCTCTCGGAAGCCAAGGCAAAGGAATGCTCCTTTCGGGAAGGCAAAACGCACTCACCAATTGTACTTATCTTTAACTAAAAGCAGCCTATTAGCAACAACAGCGAGATAACTCCTTTCCCCCCAGCATCCTTTCCAGCACTCAGGCTGACCAGGCTGTTTTCAAGCACTAACGCTCATCTGGTTTTGTGGTCTGTTCTCACACCAGAACCGAGGCAGGAAAGGACTGAATTAGTCATTTGTCCTTGAAATCTGCTTCAGATGCCCGGGTCTCCTGCGCCCTCCGTTCGACGAGCGTAGCGAGTCCCGCTCGCAGGCGTGTGTTTACTGCACAGAACTGCTCAAAGCAGCTTGCTCAGCTGGCAGCCGAGTCAGGAAGAGCAAAAGCCTGAGCGGAGGTGAACTGCCAGGGCAGCGCGCCGGCAGACTTCGCCTCTCGCTGGGATCAAGCGATGCGAGGGCTTAGTTCATTCTGGAGCCGGTGAGGTAAAGATTCCAGGACAATGAAGTCGTTGTTGATTATCTTGCGCAGCCACATAAACCACCCGTTCCGCAACTGGAGCTGCCACGGGGAGGCACACGCCTGCGGGCAGGTGGAGTCACCAGCATCGCTCCTAACGCTGCCAACGGCAGCGCCCGCTCAGATCTCCAGACCAGAATGAGTTCAGTTACTCTGCATAAAGTTATGAAGCTGTCACGCTGGAAAGAAACCTTAGGAGAGATCAGACGCGCTGCTATCAGACTGGTATTAGGAAGAAAAAGCTACTGACCTGCTAAGGGGGACACAGCATTGACAGGACAGGCACATTAACCCGATGGGGAGGTCGTAGCGAGGTGGAGGTCAGTCTGTTCTCAAGTAACAAGCGATAGGACAAGAGGAAATGGCCTCAAGCTGCACCAGGGGAGGTTTAGGCTGGATATTAGGAAATATTTATTTACAGAAGAGGTTGTCCAGGCCTGGCCCAGGCTGCCCAGGGCAGTGGTGGAGTCCCCATCCCTGGAGGGGTTTCCCAGCCGTGTGGAGGTGGTGCTGAGGGACAGAGGTCAGTGGGAACCTGGCAGTGCTGGGAGAATGGGGGGACCTGAGGAGCTTAAAGGGCTTTTCCCACTTAAATGATTCTGTGAAAACCTTCTGTAAAATCAACACCCTTTCTTCTCAACCTCTTTCCTTCCTTAGAAATAATTTATTCCATGCCCCAGCTTAACCTTTACTGGCATTTCTGCTGAAGGCAGAGAGGCGACTGGTGAAAGTTTATGCCACATACTGGAACGCTTGGGTCCAGCCAGAACAAAGTGCTCGAAATCCAGCTCCAGAGACTCACAAAAGGGCTCCTGTTGAACAGAAATCACAGCCGTCCATTCATCCTTGAGCTATGGAGGAGGACTTCAAAATACAAGGCAGCTGCCAGGGAAGGAAGGGACGAAGCAAGGGCAAGAGCACTCAGAAGACAGGAGGAACATCTTGAAGGAGACATTTCAGAGCATGTAACACAGGCCTGTGCTGAAAGCTGCAGACAGAAGAACCAACACGGGCAGGGAGGAGCAATCTCACTCCTCCTTACCACCGAGGTGTGCACGTGGCAGGAACACATAGGGTTCCCCAGGGGATCCTGGGGTTTCAAGGAGTTCTTTTGGGGTTTCAACTAGAGGTGCCTCAGGAAGGCTGGCAGAGAGGCTGGAACAGCCATGGGGCGTCTCGGAAAGGTGCACCTCCTTGGGACAGGTTACTGATGGTTCAGCTGATATGCTGATCACTTTTCTCAGGGCACAAAGACGAGCAGTGCTCATTTTACAAGGGTGTAGAGAATTAGAAGGGTGAAATAATATTTAGGTGCTAGAACAGCAGAGAGATCCCAGTTCTACCCATCTGCTGCACACATCAAGGGATTTGAAAACATTCTCCTCCAGCTACACCTTTTAACTCAGAAATGGACTCATCCTTAACACTTGGGTTTCTGTCTGACTCCCTTAGCTCATTTTACACCCAAGCACTGACATCAGACTGGTCCTGACTTCACCCAACGCCTGCTGCAGGTTTCACTGACAGGAGGAACTCCCAACCCCTTTCTAGGTACAGCCCGCTTCCCAGGGAGGATTCAGTTAAGAGCTTCCCTGCCGGCAGCCTGATGATTCCCGAGACGAAGCACTTCCCTGAACTCTTAACACTAAGCTCTGACCACCCTGCCTCCATCGAATTTCTTTCCCTGTGTATCATCAGAAGGATTTGTTCCATGTGCCTGGATTAGGAGAATGAAGCTGTTACTGCAGCTGCTTTTTGCTCAAGCTCCCCAACCTTAAAACCAGCAAGGACAGAAGCTGGCCTCTAACTTTCCTATAGACGAAGCTCCCCATGCCAGAACCCGTCAAGCGAGGAGCGTGCAAATCTATCTCCTGCGGCACAGAAGGCAAGAGGAGAGAAGGAAATTGGCCTTTAGGGTGCAAGAATAACCTTTGATTGCAGTAAAACTGAAACAGCAACTACCTCAACAAGAATCAGTTTTTAATAACTATCAGAAGGGACAAAGTCAGTCCTACCTGCAGCTGGTTACTGCTGACAGCACTTGTGGAAGACTCTCCTGAGAAGCAAGACAGCCATCGAAACTCAGAAGTGTTTTCCGTCAGATCTCTCTGAAGGCAGCAGGAGCCGGACAGTCTCCTCCTGGTCAGTTCGCCACTCCTGGACTATTTACAAGGTCTGAATGCCCTGACTTCATGCATGCGGTTGCACGTAGTTTCCGTACCAAAGGGGATTGGAAAACATTTGGCTCAAACCACTTCTGATACTCTGCCCAAAACATGAGGCCAACTTTTCCTAGTGCTCCAGCATGTGACAGCAAACTGCTGTAACGTACACAAAGGCAACGAAGCCAGGCGGATAATACCACATTCATCTGGTCACTGGATACAGGACAACTTGCACAAGAGGAACAAAGGCAGCTATCACATATGAAAGGCACCATTAAAACCAGCGTGCCTGAAATTCAGCCTTTCAGCTGCCCTGAAAAGCCCTTCTCGATAGCCCGCAAGAACCAGAGTCCTTCTCTTCTCACCAACAGCTCCTCCAGACCTCCTCGAGTAACATCGAGAAGCCCAGCCTCTCAGATCGAGGGCCAAGAAGCAATTCAAAGCCATGCTTCAGCCTGCTCCTTGTCTTGGGATTACGCTGCTGCCTTTGATGCTCCGTGGCCCTTCTGATCCAGAGGTGGGAAAATTCTCCAACACCCCAACTAGGGCTTCAGTCTCTCGCTCAGCCCTTATTTTGCTTTTTGCCAAAACAACTCTGATATTCCCTAAATGCATCTTCTCCCCTCCACCAGCATAAACCTGGCATTTCATCCTTAGCTACACCTGCTTCCCCCTGCCCTTCTGGCATCTGACCCCAGCTACTGCGAAAGCCAGAAACATTTCCTTTTGTTCCCACTATAACAGAGCAGATTTCAAAGCCCATCCACCCTCCAGAGCAGTTATGAGACTCGTCAGCAGAAAGAAGCAACCCATAATGCTGTGACAGAAAGCAAAGATGAGCACGACAAACCAGAAAAATAGTGCTAAAGACCACAGAGAAAACCAGTCAGTGCCTCATTCCCTACTGGGGTTGGAAAGATAGGACACTGCTCTGGATCCTTAATACGCTAAAGATGCTTCATGCAAGCTCTCCATGAAATGGGGCTCAGACAACCTGCAGCACCAAAGCCTTCAGGCGAGCAGGGGAAGAGACTGGCACCAAGAACAAGCAGATGCATCACTTCAAGATTTTATGTTCATTGGACACATAATTATGACACACCGTCACCCATATTAATGAGGCCCAGACGCAGGAGCCAGAGAAAGGAGCAAAGCAATCAGGAATAGCTTGCACTTGAATAACCAGCAAGAGCTGCCCGCTGAAAAGACAGCCTGAAAGCCTCTGGTTCAGTGGCTGTTGCCCAACGACTATTCCTGGCCAAGACCACAAAGCCCCAACCTGAAAAGCATCCTAACTCTGCCTCCGGCAGCAAGTGGCTTTGGTAAACACCGGTGGGAAAACGAC
Source organism: Bucorvus abyssinicus (assembly GCA_009769605.1). Taxonomy (NCBI): domain Eukaryota; kingdom Metazoa; phylum Chordata; class Aves; order Bucerotiformes; family Bucorvidae; genus Bucorvus; species Bucorvus abyssinicus. The sequence goes on along the minus strand of CM020055.1, from coordinate 3,471,162 downwards.
AACCTCTGGTGCCACCCCGTACAAGGCAGGAGTGAGGCAGGACTCAAGCAATGAAAACTATCTGCTGCAAGGGGGGCAAAAAAGGAGCCGCAGCTCTTACAGGGCAGTCAGTGAGGCATCACACCGAGTCCTCGTTATCCTCTGCTCATCCTCAAAGAGAGATGGTTTCCAAACTAAATCCTTCCCAACTCCTGCTCAGGACTTCTGAATAAAGCACGAGATGTTTTCCCTCTAAAGAAATCTGCTGCTGTTGTTGTTGTTGAAGGGAAGCCAAACAGCACAGCAATGCCCGAACACAAGAGACAAGGTGTTCCCAGATCCTTTGTAAAGCACAGAAGTCCCTCTGGGAGAAGAGGGACTAGCTCGGTACTTAACCTGGCTCTACAGAGGATTTCCAGTCGGCTCTGGAAGGAGCCTTGCTCTACACGTTTGTTGTCCTCTTTGTTAGTTTACATCTCAAATTGGCTCTAATACACCCCGGGATGTTGACTTTAAGGCCAGGCCAGCCAGGCCAATCATCTGCCGATACAAACGCGCAACACCAGCAGGTCTTCACACGCAGCTGGCCGGAGCACACGGCTCATGGCAACGCTTGCACTGGTTCACCTCCCTCGTGCCGACCCGGCGCAGCCTCCAGCCCTCTTGGCTGTGCACAACATTCGTTTATTTTCTCCGCTAGCAGAGCAGCTCCTCGCAATCTCTCGGCCGTCAAAAGAGCAGAGCTGCCCTTCCTCCGCGTACACTTTGTACAGGAACGTTTGGATCCCTCCTTTATAAAAGTGAAGATTACCAGGAAACAGAACAATTGCAATCCAGAGCCCGGCTGCCCCACCCAGCACAGAGTTTAATTGTTCCAGTTACTCTCTGCCCTCGGTATTTGCCTCCCGTGCATCTAAGCAAACAGCTCGGCTTTTCTGGCGGTCACTTACCTTTTGTTTTCCTGTCGACTGCAACTGGCTTTTTAGTTTCTGCTGTAAGCAACAGCTCGTAGGGGTGTTCCTCTTCCTCGGCTCCACTTCCCCTGCTCTTTCCTCGTGCAACAGAGGCCTAATGAAAAACAGCACAATGTAGTGCTCCACAAAGCAACGCTATTTATCCCGGCAATAAAGCACGAGGCCTCTTTATGCCATGGTTTTAGCAAGGAATTGGCAGAGGCAACACCTTCGCTGTAGAGCGTGATCCAAAATGGAATACTCTTTTTTTTTTTTTTTCTTTAAAAAACCCACCCAAACTCCCTTTATTTTCTAGTATTTCAGGTTGCTGACAGCTTTCTAGCACTGACCGACTGATCCACTGTGCAAAGTCTGCAGAGAGCTGGAGGGGGAAAAAGAGCTGAGACCGTTATTCCCGTTCATCCCAACTCAGACTTACTGTTGCTATTGGAATTTGCATTGCCATTCACTATTTAGTTGCTGGCCCTATTAGGACATGGCTAAAAAAAAAAGAAAGAGCCCCAATCCCCACCACCTTCTCAGAAGTCTCAGATCCAATGTTCCTAACTTAAGGACGCAGAGTGTATTCAGGACTGAAGAGCCCTCAGGCAACACTGTATAAACCCAGTTTAACCCCAGGATATGCAGCAGCGCTTGTGCTCATTTAAATCCCCCAAAGCCTCTGGTTAGAGCTGCAGTCCTGGCAGACCCTCCAGCGAGCTGCTCTGGAAAGCCACCATCCACGTGCAGGGAGCCGTCTTGCTGCCGGAGCCAAACGAGTCTTGCTGCGGACACACATGCTCGTCTACCTCAATGTCAAGGATGACAGGCGCTCCACATCCTTAGAGTCACGAGTGCCATCCCAGTGCTAACAGTGCTAAACTGGGCTTCACGGCCCCCTGCCTGCATGGTCAGCTGCCTTTCAGCACCATCTCCTGGCCAGACTCTGGCAGGTTGATGCAACCCTGTTCCAGGAGCCATGTGCACCTACAGCCAGCCGCAGTGGGGTCAAACCCAAGCCCCGCTGCCAAGATGGGATAGAACAGGTCTGGACAAAACAACCGCCAAGGATGGCTCTCGTACTGCTCATGGACTCCTGGAACTGCCGCTGTCCAGACCATGGACTAAGCATCACCTCCAATTTCTTCCCCAAAGTGAAAGCATCAGAGCTGCTTCAAGGGCAATTAGGTACCTACCTGACTGCAGTCTAGCCAGGAGCTCTGGAAGCCTGGGGAGTGTTGGAGAGACACCGGAGTCAGCAGCACAGGCAGGATTCCCACATCCGTGCACTGTTTCTGCATGAGCCCAGCTGGCTTTTTTAAATCAGCTTTCATCAATGGGAGGAAACGGGCCATGTCCAGCACAGCAAGGCTGTATTGTACCTGGTCAGAGCAGGAGCTGGCAGGCAGACCTGCTCCTTTGCAGGTGAAGGAGCTCATAATGAGCAAGTGAAGGAAAAAACCTTCTGATCAGATGGTGGCACAGAAACATCAGACCGTAACAGCAGGTAACAGGCTCTTGCCAGAGACCTTGGAAAACCACTGCACGGCAGAAGCCTGTCCTACCAGTCATAGCCTGGACCTCAAGCCAGGCATGAGCAAGCCCCTGCCGATGGTGATCACCGTGCTGGTCCCTCTCAACGCTGAACGCATTGGAAGGCAGCAGCTCCCTGGCAGCACAAAGCTCCCAGCTTTTGCTTTGTCAAATTTCATGCATGGATTTACAGGCCTCGTTACCCCTTATGTTCTCCGTCTCACCCTTCCAAGCCTTAAAGAGTTTCAGGTTCAAATCCCCTCAAAATGAAGACTATTGTTTGCTGGAGAGCTGTGCCTCTCTGTAGGCTCTGCAACCAGGAGTAACAAAATCAAACAAAACTGTCTTCCAATTCACCTTCCATTTGTCGATAAGTGTTAGTTGGCAGGTATAAATAGTCACTATTAGCAAAGCCCCAAAATAAGATGTGGTTAATAATAAGCACCCTCTTTAAAGTGTACTTAATCCACAGCAGAGGACTTTGGAAGACTTTCCAGAGGGTAACCCCTCTCTCCTCCCTCACCAGAACTGCAGACCAAACTGCTGGAACAACCACGGCGCCTTGTCTTTGTCTACACTTCCCTTTCGGAGATGAGTTGTACACAAATGAAACTGCAGCTTAATTTGACCACGCAGACTCTTATTCGGCTACAAACCCAGAAGGTTTCTGCAGATAGTGAAAGGCAGCACTCAAGCACCTCCAAACAATCAGCTCTTTTGCCTGTTTTTTCCGTGATGACCGTGAAAAGTTTCTTGTTTGTGCACATCTGTTTTGACTGATAGCCCCATCTTGGCAATGGAATAAAAAGACTACTCTTGAAACTAGAGTTTGGCCCAAGCCCAGGATACGCAATGACGAACTGTCCTGGCTCTGATGCGAGAGCAGGTCTGGAGGACGCAGATCAGGATGCTGCTCGAGACATTTACAGCATTCCCTCAGCGCATTCTTGTTCACCAAGAGGTGAGAGCAACCCAGAGAATACACATCCTGAGGCGATAAATAATGGGCGAGAGTCAGAAAAACAAAGCACCCCGGCAGCAGCGAGCGCAGAAAAAGAATCAGACCAAAAATTGCCTTCTCGGTACATCTAGAAGGTCATTTCCAAGCAGCGACACACGCTGCCTGTAAGTCTGTCAATGAAATTGGTTGCAGATCAAGACCTCCCCAGCGAGTCACTCCACGTACCAGTCTATTTGCCAGCAAGATTTCCTGTAACAGATCATGTTTCCAAAGCCATTAATGGCAGGAGAACACAGCAGATGTTTTATAATTAAATACGGCGAGATAACTCAGCAAGAGCAGTCGGTGCACGTTGCCCTCCCTCGTGTTCCTCATCAGGAACAAGCTCTGATATCCAATTATGCTGTGACCTGCTACCCAGCCCTCCCCTGCCCAGTGCCGGCCACGGGGCTGGTTATCACACACCGCAAAACCATTTTAACAGCAGTGGAGAGAGCAGTCCACAACTTCGCATTCCAATTTTCCTGTTTATGCACTCTTTGGAGCTTCACTCTCTCTATAAAAGTCAGTTCTATTAAAGCAAAGAATGTTTGCTCATGTCTCATGTAGATTTGACAGGAAACAGATCACATTTATGCCTTGTAGGAACTTCAACAGATCACCACATTCAAAAGCAAAGCGTCTGGTGAACTGGAGTCTCTTCCGACAGCCAGAGGCAGCACATACTCCACTCGCTTTACACACAACCCGCTGCGTCTGGAAAGCGAGAAAATCCACGAGATTCGGGTTTTCTTTGAAGATTTGCCTGGGTGTCAGCAGAAGTTGCCAAGCCATTTGTGGTTTCACACACCCCCACAGAAAGGTCTCCTGGAGAGCTCTCACCTCTGAGGTTCACTGGCGGGTGAAGAAAAATGAGCAATAGGAAGCCCAGGAGCAACAATGCAGAATAGGAGAGTTTTAGTTTCATCCAAAAGCATCTCACAGGCACCGACCTCTGCAGAAGACAGCTTTAAAGTATGCTGGGCCAGATTCTCAGCTGATTTCAAGCCCCTGATCCCTGTTCATGTCAGCGGGACCCACAAGCCCACGCATCTCCTCCACAGCTGGAAGCTCAGAGGAAGCAGGAACTAACGGCCCCTCTGGGTTTCGGCCTCAAGTGAAGATGCGTTTGGGGGGATCATTACAAGTGGGCAACAGTCCACATCGCAACGTGATTCAGAAAAATCTCTTCCTAAGGGAATTCTCAGCCAAGAATAGGAAAGGGAGGCTGAAGGTCAGCACAGAGGTGCCCTGGAAGAACCGCACGAAGGAAGTTCCCATGGCAAGTGACAGCAGCAATGCTGGAGTGAAAGAAAACAACACACCACAACGCGACTTGCAAGGGAGGTAATACCAATGTTGGCTCTTCCCAAATTATTGAAACTGATCTTTAAATCACGCTCCTGTGAAACACCCCAGATCAAGCCCCACGTACCTCACAGGAAGCACCATGGCCTATCATCTTCTCCACATGCTGATCCTCCTCTTCATCAGGTGGAGGCTTGGCAGGCGGGGGTGGACGTTCTCTCTGCGGTTTAGAAAGCCACTGTCAACTGCGTTGTACTAAAGCCCGTCCCTTTCCACTTCCCCCAACACCATGTCCACACTGCTCTGCGTGCAGCATAGTAACAACCTTCTCAAATTAATCCAGGTGCAGGAAAAGTTCAGTCCTAACAGCACAGAGCTTGGCTGCTGCCTTCCCCCCTCCTCCTCCTCTCCAGCAGGACCCCTCTTTGGGCAGAGCACCCTCTGCAGACTCACCGTGCTGCCACTGAGAACACAGACCACCCACTTCTGCTCCACAGCAGTAACACGGCATGAGGCCAGCTCAGGAGCACCCACTGCGCTCTCAGGAGAACAAAGCTGCTGGGGGGGAAGGTGCTGTGTACACAGCTTTATGGCTTCATTACTTAAACCAGTTTGTTCAGACCCGGACTGGTAACCTCAACGGCACAGCATTACCCAGGGAAGGTCAGCGGGACCTCACACAAACAGGGAAGACACACCCCTCACGTCTCAATGAAACACTAACAGGAATAAGTGATTCCAGAGACACCTTTTAGAGTGGAAAACCCTACAGATCAAGAGACGACGCTTCACTGCCTTCCTCAAACATCCCAGGATCGGCTGCGGGCAGTTGGAGCTGCTGAACACATCCCGAGGTCACCTCCTGCCCTGCAACAGCTCCATCTCATGGCAAAGGGAAGGACGGCAGAGGTGAACCGCTCACTCCAGAACACTCCAGCGGGTTTTGGGAGAAAGTCCAGCAGGCCCCTGGAGCTCAGCACTCTTTCTTCTCCCTTTTCACAGCAGTTCAGCCTCTCATCTTTTCTTATGTGTGACAGAGCTGAGCTTATTTCACATCAGCCACTATCCACACAGGACAGTATGTAGGTGGATATAAGCCACCCAGATTTAATTAACAACAAGATAGTGCACCTTGGGCTGCACACCCAGAAGACAGACCTGGCTGAAGTGTCCGTCTCCTAAAGCTTTTGTCTCATTTCTACTGTATTTGCTAATAGTCCAGGAAGAAGGACGCTCCTCTCTGCAGAGAGGGAGGAAGCGTGGTGTTACAGGACCACCAGCAGTTTAATTGTTCATCGCTGCTTTGCCTTTTGTCCAAAAATACACCCACAGAGCAGGCTTTGTGAAACCAACCAGAAAACAAACCCTGAGCTGACCCAACAGGCTGCAGAGCCATCGTCCCATCTGCCCCACAGCAGCGTTGGACCAATTGTTAAGGGGGCAGCAGATGCAACTCACAGAAGGTGAGAAAGACTTCTCTGGAGACAGTTCCGTGAGCTTTGCATTGCCTTGTCAAGCCTTGAGTACCCTCTGCAGATTTCTGCAAGTAACACACTAAAAAATGTTTCCGCTGCCAACTAGTTTCCGACAGGATATTCATAAAGATAATTTCAGGAGAGCCTTCTCTTGGGCGGAGCAGAGAGTGAGAGGGATGAGAAAATGCTCCACACCGAAGTTTCCAAAGCTTTCTTGCAGACAAGAAGTGAGCCCTTCAGCTAAGGGCAATGTCCCGACAAACCAAAACTCGCAGACACCAGTATTCGACTGCCCGAAAACAGAAGGATGTAACACCAAGTGAAAAATCGGGCATGTAGAAGTGGATGCTCGTGGAGGTTACGTGAAGGAGAGGAAGCTGCCCGCTCTAATCTGTGTCAGGGATAGGTTTAAATATTTCCTCAAGCTGAGGGATTGGCAGCCTACTGCAAACTAATGAAAACAGAGGTAAGTTACCCATCTTTCTAAGGCAAACAGAGCGGAGCACATATAAGTACATACAGGCCTGACTCCTGCTGCTTTGAGACCAGTTGATTCCGCTTCCTTATTCACAGACTCTCGATCTGAAGATCTCCCACTGGCAAGGCTGTCCAGGGAGTGGCAGGACGTGGCGTTGTACAAAGCTTCGTATGGGCTCTCCTCTTCTGGGTGCACATCAAAATCCATGATCAGTTCTGTCACTGCCTTCTCCACCTCACCTGAGGAGGAAGAAAAGACACGTAGGTCACTCGGGGCTCCTGCCCTCGGAAGCCAGCACTCGCAGGAAGAAGAGGGCTAGTGACTGCTGTGTTGGGTGGAAGCCTACCCTGAGATACCCGGCACACAGGATCCGTGGCTGGAACAAGCGGTGCTTGGACAGTCTTCTCTGCAGCTTTGGCACTTTTCTTCCCAATCGTGTAATCTGCAACGAGGTGGGGTGACAGGGTCAGAGTATGTCAGTCCAGTTTTATGGCCACTTCAGCACATGGCACTTCCTCCCTCATGGAGGCAAGGCCAACTGTCAGCTTATTAAATCTCCAAAAAATAACCAAAGTACATTATTCACACTTGCAGCTCAGATCCCAAAATAGAAGCAGGCAGCCTCTTTAATCACGGGCACGAGGTGAAGGATGGTTCTTTCAACTTTTACAGAGCCTTTAATCAGAAAGCTGCAGAGCTCCGGTACGGACACGACGTCACGGAGCAGATTCTTCATGTCACAGACACAAGCTACATCACTAAATCCAGATGTAGTCTGGTTCTTCTGGAGTCATGAGAGAGAAAAACCAATTCTAGCTGTGGCCCCTAACCACTGGCAAAGCTGGAAGCATTAAGCTTACACGAATGAAGTCAGACAGCAACACCTCGTGCAGCTCGCTCACTCGCAGGAGCGAGCCAGCAGCAGTTAGCTGCAAGAACTCCAGTTTTGAAGCCCATCTGTGTCTTCAACACCAGAACAGAGATAATACCTACTGGCCTCAGAGGCAAAGCTTAATTAATAGGCTGCAAAGTGCTTTGAACCTGTAAAGCTGTCAAGCCCTAAGCATGAACAATGCACACCAGCTGCATACGCTTCTGATCTTTCTCCCCTCAGCTGAGGGGAAACTGAGACAGCATTAATTACAAGGTATGAACTTAGCTAAGTTGCCACATCTCCTTCCCTAACTCGGACAGGCACAATGGCCAAGCTCCTCTATAAATCACAAATAATCAAGGACTTTCCTGTAAATCTCATCTGCAAAATCCATGCCCAAGCTTTACCGTGAAGTAGGATGTAAGATCCGTGGACGACTATTTGCCCGCAAAGGACAGTTAATCCCAAACCATTTCTGAAGCTATTCCTTTGCATTCTGCAAGCAGATTTAGGCTATCCTTAATTTCAATTAACTTCTAAATTGAGTTAAACAAAGCTCAATTAAGCCCATTTAAACTGTAAAAGTCATGCCACACTCCTTCAGCAAAGGAGCTAATCCCCCTAAATGCCACCCCCTGGAAGTTCCCCTGCAAACATCTGGTCTGAAGAGAGTTCACCCGAGCATTGAAGCATCGTTCCTTCCAATGCCTGTGAGATTCTCATTGAGGGACCTGGCCTGGAGCTGCTTTGCTTTCAGCCCCTTCCAGGACTAGAGAACAAAACCCTGTACGTGAACGGGTACAACTCACAGGCCAAACTTTTCCCTCCTCCCCACATGCAGAGCTTCACCACCTACCTTCGATAAGAGCTGCGATGTGTTGGCTTTTTTGAGAAGGAAGTTCCCTCACAATATCCAGAGCCGTCAGGCCTCGGTTGTCCTTTATGTTCACATCGATACCTGGGGCAATAGGTGTATAGAAGGCAAGAAACAAATACTTCCTAACTATGTGCAAATGCATGTCTTTCATCAAGTCAGATGTTCCGTTTGTGATTGTCACTGAGGCCGGAGCTAAAACACGCTCTCAAGAGGCAGACCTCAAGCCAAATACCGAGAGAGAGAACCTCTCCTGTAACCCTCTGTGAGGGACTTTGATAGCTGGTGGGAGAATCATGCTGCCGCTATCAAAGGGTTTCCTCAAGTTCTGGGTGAAGGGATCACCAAGTTACTGCGTCAGAAGGGGATCGTTCTCTCACCTGCAGCCAGCAATATTTGTACCACATCTGTCTTGCCAAACAAAGCAGCTTCGTGCAAAGCACTGCCTTTTTCAGTCTGCAAATTAAATGGAAACAGCATGAAGCTAGGCCATGGTGATGGAAGCATGTTTTAGAAGGTTACGGAAGCAATAAATAACACGGCATCATATACCAAGTGTGGGAGGACAGACTATCAGTACTATTACAGTGCCGAGAATTTGGAATGGAAAATGAGGATGGTCTCTTCAGGGAGACCAAGAAAGGACTTGCTACAGCTTAGCAAGAGCTCATGTCCTGAAAAGGAAAGACAAGACCACCACATACAAGCTGCTGCTGTGAAAATAGCATATTCACAAGCTGCTCGATAGGAAGAGACACAGTTTGCCTGCATCGCTATCAAGAGTTCACAGTACTGCAGGGCAGAACAGCTTTGGCTAAAGGACTCTTTTCCTCCCTCGCTACGTGTCTGGGGCCCTTTGTCCAGTAGCAAGCAGGCGTGAGGCATGCACAGCACTAGAATCCCTCTGAGCAGCTTCTCAGAGCAACCAAGAGCTGAACAAACAGCCCAGAGGAAAACAAAGCTATGGCTCATCGTTCATAAACGATCCCTCTGGGTGGAGGGGCCGGTGGAGCTCTCCGTGCCGTACCTACGCAGGTTTTCCCCAGCAATCAGACCAGCCCTTCGCACACAGACACACCACCTACCTGGTAGTTGCTATCCATGCCAGCATCCAGGAGGACGTGGACTACAGTTTTGTGACCATTCCGAGCTGCCAAGTGCAGGGGAGTGTGTTTCTTTGTGTTGCAGCTTAAAAGATTGGGGTGAGCATTCAAGAGCATCTTCACGACTTCCAGCCTCCCATAGAGCGCGGCCAGGTCTAGAGGGGTCTCAAACTTGTTATTGCGCATGGTGGGGTCGGTCAGCTCCTCCAGAAGGACCTTCACCACCTCGGTGTGGCCGTACTGCGCGGCGCAGTGCAGCGCCGTCTCGTTGTCGTTGTTCTGGGGGGTCACAAACACCAGCGCGTCAGAACGGGGGAGAACAGAGCCGCTCCACACCTCGCTCAAACCATTGAAGTTTAAAGGCAAAAACAAGACAAAATAAAAAAGCAGTCGGGAAGCAGAGAGCCTGGTTTGAAACAGAGCCTGGAGCAATGTTTTCACCACCTCACCAGCCGTTTGCCAGGCACAGACATCCCCTCGTGAACTCATCGACCGACCCACCCACTAAAAGCTTCAAACCCATTCAGAACAACAAGCTTTAACTCCAATACGGGAGAGCTGCTCTACGGGAAATAGGTGCTATATAAGGAATAGCCTGTTTTCAAAGCACTGAGGTCAAAATCAAGGGACCATGCTAAGGTTAAGGGTTGTAGAGCTGTATCTGGATTCCCATTGATTCTGCTGGCTCTGGGGGAAGGCAGCCTGTTATTTGTGGGCAGCATCCCACACTTTGGGGTGCCACAAAAATAAAAGGCTGCAATATAAGACAGGCAAACTGCAGCAGGAATTCTGGCTGTTGTAGCTTCATCATTTTAGATTTAAACTTCAGTTGTTTCAAATCCTACTTATCCTGATTATAACAGTCACTCCACCTTGGCAATTCTGAAGCTCGCAGGCTGGCTGTTTAGAGAGAGGGTGCCGTAAGCTACCTGCGGTTTGTGGATTAGAAAGCAGTGCAATTAGATCACTCCTCTAACGAGCCAAGGTCTCAGGTCAACTGAGGGAGAAGATGTCCAAGCAACAAGAGAACACCTCCACAGTGAAAGCCAGCCCCAATTAACACATGCAGCATCTGGCAGGTTAAAAATCAGCAATGCAAAGCACGGAAAGACGAGTAACCAGATCCATTTCACTTGCAGGAGGGAAATAGGAACATGGCCAGACCTAAAAGAGCTTTTTCTCAAATTAAATTCACTTTGAGTTCCTAGTTTTACTACTGTGTGTTATACTCAGAAGGATTTTGGTTTAAGGACTTTAGAAACAAATTCTTCCCTAATGATTCGACCCAAAATCCTTTAGCACCAACTGTTACACGCTTCAACCTCAGCTGAAAGAATCAGGGTTGAATTTGTCATTTTAAGAACAGTTCCTATTAAAAAAAAACAGAGCACGTCTTGATGGAGTTCAAAGTGCTACATTAGAAACTGAATTTGATCAAAATACCTTCCTTTCTGCTTTGCGAGCACATGCACTTTTTTGGATACCGGCTTGCAGGAGCAGTCAGTATTACGCACCATTTCACAACCACGCTGCAGACCTTGCTCTGTTGTACAAGGACTTTAATCCTATTAAGGTGTTAAGTCACTCTCAGGATTACAGGAGTCATACATGCAAACCCCATTTGTTTTTATCTGGTATTTGCATCATTTTCCAGCCACGTGAAAAGCACGAGGGAAGCGAGGAGCTCTGGAGAGGCTCTCTGCAGCTCGGCGTAAAAAGCAGAGCTGAAGGAGGCAGCGACAGCCGCGTGCAGAGGTGAGATACTGCAGAGGTACAGAATCATCTCTGTCAGCACCGAGGGGAAGCCACGGGGAAGGGAGGCACAGACAAGCGGACAGGATTTACTGTAAAGAAGCCTGCACATAAAATATACACGTGGAGTGAGAAGGGGAGAGAACAGAGAACTACAGATCACGCCTATCCATCAGCTTAAGCTGCATTTAAAAGGTTGGTGAATGGCAGGATTCTTATTTGACAGGGAAGGGAACCCAGGGATGAGTGAGCCCATGACACAGCCAGACCGAGGCCCTCGGTCTGCCCCATAGTACGGGGTAGGCAGAACGAGTAGATAACTCCAGCAGGTATCTGCCGAAGAGCCAGGGGGCACACACTGCTCATGCCACGCTGGCCCTGCCTCTGGGGACTGCTACTGCCGGGACTGTCCCCTTCTCATCCCTCCCTGGCACAGAGCCCCTATCCCTCAAGGGTGCCTTAAAGCTCCCAACACCTCCCTGACAGCTCAGAAATGGGAACACAACATCCTTTAATAACGTAATTGTTGGAGACCTCCCCATCTTCACTGCAGTTCACCCTCCTTTTCCTTAAGCAGCTCAGGGCTGTGACGCTTGGGGTGAAATCCCCAGACGTTCCTCCTGCAACAGAGATCACCAGATGGAACCTCTGCTGAACCATTGCAGCAAGTCCTTCTCCATCACAGAGTCAGGACTGGAAACTCCCGCTGTTGCCTAAGTCCTTATTGCCTTCATTCTGGGAGAGTTTTGAGCAGCCAAAAATTCTAGAGCCGTTTCTAGGCAAGGGAGTTTGCCTCCCTTCCCCGCATCGCCTCTCCAAATGCACACCAGAGTGAAGCCTGAACACTGAGCATGAGCGCTCAGACAGACGCATTTATTGGAGATGGAAAAAGAAAATTCCTTTCCAGCAGCCAGAAGGCGTTCGGGTTTGAATTTCAAAACTTCTTAGAGAAATAGAGCACTCAACAGGGCCCGGGGGCTGCATTCTTGCAGGAATCCCCCCCTCCAACTCAGAGCTGGGAGTGGGAGCTGGGCTCCAACGGTGCCTGCCTACAGACCACAGGACGGGAACATGAGCAGAAATGCCTCTGCTTTCCTATGGGCTCCATCACAAGTTTTGAGCCCCAGTAACTAGATACCACATACCATAGCCCTTTTCCTCCTCTCGGATGCTAAAATGGAGAATCTACAGCCCCGTAAGGCGTATCTGTCTGCACCCCAGCCCTAACCCACTGTCTGAGGGCTTCGACCGAAGAAGGGGAGGTTGGTTCAAATAAGGGACAGTTTTCTCACTAAGGGGTGAAGATTTGAGTGGTCAAACTGCCAAGGGAGGCTCTAGAGCTGTCCCCACTCTGAGGTTTCTGAGGAGCTGCCAGACAAACACTGGTCAGCAATGGTTTAGGTAGACCTCATCCTGCCTCAGGGCTGGGGAAAGAGCCGACGTGACCTTTGGTCCCATCCAACCTATTTCTATCCTTGGCAGGATCTTTCTCGGTGTGTGCATGTCCAACGGAGGCTGGCCCTATCAAACCCGGATATTTCACTGCTCCAGTGACACGTCTGACCCTAGAGCACTGATCAGGGATGTCCCCCCGGCAGGCACTCCACAGTTCCAGTTAAAGGCAGGCCGGAATGAAAGAGAATAAACCCATTAAGCCAAACGCAGGCTCCACCACGAGGTGACACCCAAGGCACAGCACAACCTCGGGCACAAAGCAGGCCGGGAGAGCTGGACCATCTCCTTCCCTCCTTTTGTGGCACACCATTTCCCACACAGTGCTGCCAGGAGCGGAGCAAGGACCAACAGGTCCTGCCTTCCTACAGGTGCCCAACAATGCCAAACACATTTCAGAACAAAAATGATCCCCATACGTCCAACAAGCTCTCGGGAGCGGGTCGGCTGCCCAGTTTCAGTTGCAGCTCCAGATGGAAAGCTTCCACTGTTCTCAGCAGCCCGTTCAGATTTATAGCACTTTAAACCCAAGCTGCATGATTCATTTGCTTCCAATTAAAAAAGACAAAGGTGGTTTGTGCAGTGCACAAACCTGAGCTATGCGACAGCTTTGTCTGCTTTGGCTCTGCTCGACTGGTTGGTTCCTTCACACAAATTAAATAGCAGCAGTTACTGAAGCAACGTTGCTGCTCCATCTCTTTGCTTCTATTATTTGCTTTTCGAATGTCCTTCAGGCCTGTAACAGACATTGCAGGGACCTCTTACTGAACAAGAGATGATGAAAAGGAAGGGGCATAAAAAGAAGCTGTTAACTATTTCTTTAACCTTTACGAGAGCAAGAAGCTTCTGCCTTTCTTATCTCTTCCTCAACAGGATATTAAGTTGTAGCCCAGCCTTATATAAACACTTTCCCACTCTTCTAAATATCCCAGAACTCTCTGGAAAGATCAAACATCTCACTGCAGTTGTTTCTATACGACATCCCATCCCGCATGGGAGCTGAGAAGCTGGAAGCACCAACTAAGCCAGGACTCTTACACTGTCTGCTGGGACTTTTTGTGGTTCTCCCACCTGCTGCCAGGCCACTGAGAAAGCACCAAGGCTTGTGTGACAGGTATGAGGCCACATGCTCTTCATCAAACCTGGCAAAAAGCTGCTCAGAACTTGTGACGAACCTGACAGATTGCGCATACATCCCATCTCGCTCCTTAAAACCAAGACAAAGATTTCAAAGGCACCAGCCTTGGCCTCGAGAGCACTGCAGCCACCCTGAAAACTCAACTGAGGGTCTAAAATAATGCACTTGTCAAAAATAGAAAATCCAAATTAGAAAACTTTGTAAACAAAAATCCACAGGAAAGTGAGCTCACATATTTCACCTTTATATTCCTTCTTCGTTCAACATTTTAATGCCAGAGTGTGTAAGATTGTAGTCTGCTACTGACAACGTTTTAGAAAGCTCCTTTCAGGCAACTGAACTACTTGACTGTGATGTTTCCACAGAAGACATTCGTTGTAAAATTCCCATCTGGATTTTTGTAAAAATCACCAATCTGGCTGAGCTTCACATAGCTGTATTTGTGCTTAAAGAGGTATTTCCCGAGATAGACGTCTGCAAAAACAAACGTTGCTCCCAGCAGTTAGTGAGCTCAGGAGCTGGGACTGTGTGTTTTTAAGGTACTGCAGATCAAGCAGAGTGAAAGTTTTAACTAAACTTTGAGAGATGGAAATCTGCCATGGATGGCCGGATCCAACACAACTGGCTGGAAGCAACTGCGGCGTGGTGTCTTACAGCAGAAGCATCTCTGATACATCAGTGGACTATCCTGCCATCGCTGGTCTGCAGCTTCACTGTAAATAATAATGAAAAACGGTGGCTGAGAAAACACCACCAGGAACTTTCTAACCTGCTTCCTCAATTGCTCAGCCTCAGTGCCTCGTAAGTGCTGATGTCCTGCCTTTTTGTAGCTCAGGAACAACTAAAAGCAAGAGAGGAGCAAAATAGGCAAGAAAAGAGGAACAGAAGGCCAGGGCTGAAGGGTCAGACAACACAGACTGAACATCAAAACAGAGAGACTGATGTAACAAGCAGGACATGAAGGACTTGGGAAGGGAGGCATGGACACCAGTGCCTTCCCTGCTCCCCACCACCACTGGAATATTAACTGTCCGCTCAAACAACAAATACAGCATTATGCATTCGATAGGAGAAAAGGTGTGAAAATTCACTCCACACAGCCCAGAGAGAAAACGCATCCATGTTTAGGCAGGAAACAAAAATTCTTCTCTTTGCATTTATCAGCACATTAGCACATGAAACCAAACCTAAAGCATTAATTGAAACACCATTACCTTTGGGACGTCATGCAGCCAAACCAGACTGACCATCACCAGGAGTCCTGCAAGGCTAAGCAAGGAAGGAGCCCCCAGGAGAGGAAGGAAAAGCGTCCCTTAAATTCTGTTTCTATAACCGCTTTGAAGAAAGAACCCCACAGTAAATAAACGGTCGCATTTTACTCTTCCCCAAGCAGCTGCAAACTGAACAGGTAATATTGCCGCTGGATGACATTGCACCTGGAAGCAGGCGAGTGCAGCGTGGAGTAATGATGCAGTGAAATGCTGACAGCAAAGTACACACCTTGGCATTGATATATGGGTCAAAGGGGCCGTACTTTTTGAGTTCTTTGATCTCAAGAGCATTCTACAAAAAGGAAGAGGAAAAAGAAAAAAAATGTGATAATGAAATGGGTGAGATATAGCAACAAAGCAATGGGTGACCCCCAAGGGGCAGAGACGATAGAACACAGCACCTCGTCCCAGTCAAAGCTCTTCCCAGCAGGCGCCGTTCCAGCTGCCCTGTAACCTGAACCGCGGTGCACCGCGGTTACAAGGCTCAAACAGGAGCAGCACGGGCTATTCAGCTGACTCTCCTCATTTGAAAAGGTTCCTACTAACAGTCATTAATGAAACATCACCTGGACAGGTTACACTAAGCTTTTAATCTTTGGCAAAGGTTTCTGCTGTCCCTGTCCTACCCAGAGCAGAGCAGTTTACACTCAGCCCTCGGTTCTTATCAGATTGGTTGTAAACAGCTCAAATCACTCCTCAAATCCAGTTAAACGGGCTGAACGCCTGCAGCGGTGCCTGAAAACGTTAATGACCACAGCCCCAAACTGGAAAAGTATCGAAGACGTTAAAACACACTCTTAGTTATTTCTGCTCAGTAGAGGAGTGGCAATGAAACGGCATTACCACCGTATTTTTCATTTTGTGATGCTGTAGAAGCAACCACTGAGCCTTGGAGCAGCCTGATGCATCAAGTCAGCCGTCTTATACCGAGGAATAGAAAAACTTAAGCACGGCACTTTGGTGCCCTCAGAGGACAGCTGGAAGTGGGGTTGGGACTCCTAAACCTGGCTTCAAAGGGACTTTGCTCCTTGGCTTCTGAAAAGTACTCACTGCAGATCAAAATTAACCAGCAGAAAGTCCCAGCTAGCTGCTCATCCTGACTTCGACAGACTTTACTAAACCTGAGCCATGAATGAACAGACATTTTTAGCCTTATGGTACTAAGGCAGACAAACTTAATTTGGTTTACTTCTCTCCTCCTGGATGAAAACCCGAGTGGTTTAGGAGTTGACTCACAGGGACAGGAGATACTCCTGCCTCAGGGACAGGACAACCAAGGGCTACTGTAGCTTTAACCATCTGATTTGGATCCGTAACTACACGTCTGTCCAGGCTCACTCAGCCATAAGCGGTTCAGTAACACTGAACTCTCTCACTAAACCAGCTCCCTTACCCACAGCTCTTAAACGAAAGAAGTATTTGGGTCTTCCAGCAGTAGCATTTCAGAGGTTCCCCGGAACTGGAAGATATCTGCTGACTTCCATGGGGCAGTTACACAGGAGCCAGCCCTCCAAAGTGGACACAGCAGCCGCCGTACAGAATAGTTGTCACATAAAATTCAATCCCTCTGCATCCTATACCAGAAACCATCCGTTTGACAAAGGGAAGAAATCCACCAGATTTTTTTTTTTTGCCTGACTGAGCAAGTAATTCTTTAAGATTAAGCTTGGGATTGATCTGAGGGCAAGTAGGGTTAAAATTCTCTTATGATTTGCAAATTAGTTAACTGGAGCAAGTGCTAGAGACAAGCCAGGAGAGTAGCTAAGAGAGCATGGTCAAACAAAGCTGCTGTGGTTAGTTCCCAAAGGAGGGAGCCAACATATCCTTTGACAGACCTAGAAAC
Organism: Bucorvus abyssinicus; assembly: GCA_009769605.1. Classification (NCBI taxonomy): domain Eukaryota; kingdom Metazoa; phylum Chordata; class Aves; order Bucerotiformes; family Bucorvidae; genus Bucorvus; species Bucorvus abyssinicus. The sequence goes on along the minus strand of CM020055.1, from coordinate 3,454,129 downwards.
CTTCTCAGCTATCCAGCAACTGAAAGGAAAAACTATGGGTTAGTTTTAGAAGCCCAGTATGAAGCAGGAGACCACTTCCTAGGTGTGGCGTGGTTCTCGTATTTAAATATCTCTGTATAAACACAGATACTTGATTCATTCAACCACTAACTCAGAACTGGAGGTATCTGCTCTAGGCAGGGCCCTTCTCATCCCAATAGCAAGGAGGACTTTATATAACCATTGCTGCTGGTTTGGGAAGGGTCAGCAGTCAGCTGAAGAAGTGTCTCTCCATCCAAAGGAAGCGATTCAATGGTATAGCACAGAAAAATACGCAGACCTGCTCGTTCACTTTAGTATGCGAAGGTCCTTGGTGGATGAGGAGCTTCACTATGTCTGCATCTCCTTTCCAAGCTGCCAGGTGAAGCGGGTAACAGCCCTTACAGTCTGCTACGTTGGTCAGCGCGTCGTTCCTCAGCAGAACTTCCACCACATCCCTGCAAGAGAAGAAAACTTGGGTCCGTGAGACACTCGGTCCTTATTTCACACTTACATTCTGCAGTATTTCACAAGTCAATCTGAACTGCAGTATTTCAGAGATCCTCTTGAAATGTGATTTTAAAGTGTTCCTATTAAATGCTGCCTGAGGGGAAAAGAAAAGAAAAAGACAGACTGCTGAGGCGAGCTCAGGAGTGATCTGTGTTACCCTCACCCTAATGGAGCTGAATAGGGACCCGAGCCAGGCACAGGCTGCTCTGGTGAAAAGTGAATTGCATCAGCACAATGAAGATGAATAAAGATTTTAACTTTATTCCATCTCTCAATATCTTCAGCAGCAACGAACAACACAAGATTTACCACGCTGAAGGCTGGAGTTGCATAAAACTGTAATATGAACGAAAGCCAATTTAAGTGGTGCAGGGACAGCAACACGCTGGACACCAGACAGGCTGCAGAGGACTGCTAGTGGAGAAGCCACCTTGAATATGTTGTTATAGCTTATCCAAATGGCTTATAAATGAAAGGGTGGTTGAAAACCTCAGCGTTCTGCCAGATTTTAATGAGCCGTACGATCACCCTGTGCAGCGGCCAGTGTTTCTACAGCTTCGCTGCACTGATGTTCTTCACCTCTTGTCCTGAAGATGGTGGTGTGCTGCACCACTGCCACATTTCCAGTGGAAACAGCACAGGACAGGGGAACGAACCACTCCGAAAAGCGAGCTTGTAAAGCAGACGGTAACCCCGATGACCAAAGGCATGGTAAGAGGACTCACTTATGACCATTCAAAGCAGCATGGTGCAGCGGGGTGTATCCAGTACTGTCAACGCAGTTCACGTTGGGCCCTCTCCAGATGCTGCAAGACAGAAAACGTACAGGGAACACTTAGGCACACACTGAACAGACGGACAGCTGGCAAGGACAAGTTTCAGCAGAGCTCTCACACCAAACTGGTTAGCTGGAAGCAAACCAGTGGCTAGACAGCTGTGGTTAGGAGCAGTCATACAGAGACCGGGCTGCAGAGCACTGGGTCGAGCAGAGGGGTTAGTGTCACCAAGCACATGGCCGGTCCGGGGATTCGCTGCTTGATGCTGCATCAGCCCAGCCTGGTTCTAAACCAGAGCTCCCCCGTTCTGCTGCTACTAGACCTCTTTCAGCCATTCGTGTGCTTGCCAAAAAGCATCGTCAGAGGAATATGTGTCTGTCCAAGTTAACCACACGAGACAGTAAACCATCGACCCACCGCTAATTCACACCCCTCGGAAGAATTTTGATGTGTCTGGGAAACCCTCTTCCCGCCACGGCAAGAGTCACTAGGGGTGTAAGTCAAAGACTGTGGGATACAGACCCTGCCCTGGGTCACCAGCGCGATCCCACGCTGACTTCTTACTGTCCGAAAATCATTCCCATCTGAGGGCTGTTGGCAGTCTCTGTGAAGGAGTAGGTGGTCTCCCAGCACTTCTACAAACACTGTTAACTTCCCTCCCTTGTTCAAAAGTCGAACACCAAGGATTTAAGGATTAACCCTGTAGAGGATTAATCTTCCCTCTGCCCCCTGCAAGGTGTCCTATTTAAAACCGTGGAGAAAGGTCTGCGTAAGCGGCTGGCACCGCTCCTGAGCTTGCTGCTGAAGGAGGGTGGTTGCTGCCACCCCACCAGTGCTACCGCCCTCTCCCAGAAAGTACATGTGAACTCAAGTCAAGACGTTCTTATGTGCAGATTGAAGCCATTCCCCTTTCCTGAAGATGGCCCTCCCCATTACAACCTGCCATTCCTTCCGTGTTGGTCTGTTTTACATTTAATAGGTTCCAGAATTACGCAGGATTTATTACGAGCCTGGTCGATCACGCTTTTGCTAATACTGTACATTTTCCTGCATTGTTTAACTAGGGCTACAGTTCAACAGCACCCTCTAATTCCCAATTTAATCGGTTTAAAATAAAGTCAAGTGTTGCTCTTTATGAAGCAGGCCTTTCCTGATCATTTCATTTCCTCCCCAGCATGTAATCGCCGCGACTCACTGTACGATAGAGGCAGCCCGAGCAGAAACTAGGTTTTTTTAAAATAACAGTCATTACTAGAGGGCTCCGAGCCAGAAAAAACTCCGTACCACAGTGGATAAAAGCAGCAGAAAAGGCACCAAACCAACAGGAATCTCATGCAGACCAAGGGGAAATGCAGCAGTAAACTAGGCAGCTGCTCGCTCTGGAGCACGTTTCAGGTGGGATGCAGGAGCATGCTCTGATATGGAAAGTCTCTCCCCTCCAAGCGACTCCTGATCTGGCAGAGCATTATAAAAGGCTGTGAAGTACCGAGACAGACACAGCTCCACCGAGGAGAGGCAGCTAAGGAGAAACCTTAGCCAAGAGGACAGGGAAGGAAGTCACGAAATCCAATTTGCAAAGGATCAGAGGCTTATCCAGAGGCATTCCCGCACACCACGCACCGCCCCACGCTTCAGAAGCAAACGGCAAAGCAGCGCGTGCAGGCAAAGCATTTCAAGTGTCACTAACATCGTTTGCAGGATGATGGCTTAAACTACGTCTGGAAGATAAGAGAGACACCAAAAAAAACCCCACAAAACCCCAGACTGAGTCCAGGAGGTGCCTTACGCCATCCTTACCATCAAGTCTGAAGGGGACCTGAGTCATTCTTCAGCTCTGGTTTATTTTTGGCAGTGGGTTCACGCAGTGTGGTTGCCCAAATAATTTATTGCTGGATTTAAAGTGGCAATTAATGGTTAAAACCAGTGCCAGAAAGGCTTGTGTGTAGTCTGGAGCAGTTGTAACTACTGCACCAGCGCATCCCCTTGCACAGGCTGCTGACCTGACCGAATCGAGAGTTCGGTGGTTTTACATATTAAACAGAGCTGTGTTTTGACGCTGAGCTCAAAAGGCTTCAGGGTGTACACGTGAGACACCAGCAGCATTTAGTACAAACATTTCTTTCAGCTGAAGTTACAAAGTAAGGAAAACCACGGTTAGTGGTGCAGCGGGCGCAACCCGGGTCCCTTGCTCAAAGCGATCCGCTCAGTTGCGCCAGAGCGGCGCCTCCCTGCGAGAAAACTCCTCCAGGAACTTCCTTAGAAATCTGGTTATTGCTTTAGGGTCAAATGCAAAGTTCACTCTTGGGACTCAGAGGAGAAAAGCAGGAGTCCGGGATGGAGCTGGTTCGACAGCGAGCGCTGGGTATTGCAGAAACCAGCTGCCAGGACTAAGATATTAAAACTGTGTCCTTTCCTCCCCCTTGCCCTTTTATTCTTGCACATAAAGAAAGCTTTTATCAAAGAAAGGTCAAATCACCCAGAAGTTCAGACTGACAGGATCCAAGAAGAGAACTATTTATTTTTAGATGGGAGGACTGCAGTGAAGTATATCACTCTCTTCCCTCCTCTTCCTCTCCAGCTCTGCTCAGAAGGCCACGCAGTTCTCCTGAGTTAACAGACACCAAATCTTTCACCCCATTTTTATTTATGCAACACATAGCATTCAAGTGACAGACTAAGATAAGATCCTGAGCTTCTCATGTTAAATCTAAACACAGGAAAATAGCTCCACTATGGCTGGCAGAAAGTAGGAGCTGGAAAACACTAGAATGGGAATGTCACCTCTGAAAGATGCTGCAGTTCCTCACAGCACTACCTGCAGCGCCTGGTGCATCCGATTTGAACAACATCTCCAGCATGATCTGTAGGAACTGTGGCAGAACTCGAGGAAACAAAGCCCGGGCTCTAACCTAAAACATCAGGCAAACCCCCTCTAGACCATTTTGGGGAGGAGGTGAGTACTCCGGGATTAAAATCAGCACTTTTGAAGCGAGGAGTTTGTCAGGTCTTTTCAGGCCAGACAGAAATGTGAAGAGGTTTAAATCAACGGGAACAACTCAGCAAGACTCCAGAAGCAAGTAAGTGGGTTTTATGGAGACAGAGACAAGCACTTCCACACTGCTTTATGGTGCTGTGAGATCAGGCGGTGGTAAAGCCTCAATCATTCCATCTTCACAATCGTTTACAAGGCAGAGGGGAAGTCACCCAAGATGGGCAACATAAACGTCGCCTTCGGCAGGAATAGACAGGACAGAACAAAACCTGGGCAGTGCTAGAGCTGATCACCGTGACTCTCCAAGCCCGGTGAGCTGGGGTTTAGGTGACGACTCCGGGAGCCACGAGGGTTTACTCCTCGCTGTGCTACGTGGCCTTGGGAAGCGCTCTGCTCCCAGACCTCAGCTTTCCCATCTGTGAAACGGAAATCCAGCACCGAGAGAAGCGGAGGACAAAGCCAAGTACTACCTATGGACAGCGTGATTTTGGGCTGTTTCTGATTAAAGAGAAAAACAGATCCCAGCACGGGAAGGAGAATGCTGTAAATACAAGTTTCCAACAAAGCTCTGAGAACGTCTGGAGCCAATTCGACTACCACCACTAGCCGGTTTTTTTTCCCTCCTCCAATCCCCCCAAACCCCTCCACATCAAAGACAGGTTTGCTTTCATATTAGCAGTCTCTTACAAAAGCAAACTTCTCCCATGATTACCCAGATGTCACGTCCCTCGTGCTACACTGGTGTAGCACTCTAACGATGTTTGTGACGTATCTGTTCAAGGCAGTTCAGACTGAACATGAAGGACATAAGAAAAGCTCTGAAAATCGCAAAATCTGCTCAGTTTAAACCAATTCTTGGGCTCGGTCTTCTTCTGCTCCGTGATTAAGCAAGTGCTGTACCCTTTTAAATACAGCTTCCTGTTTGCAAAAACTGCTGAATAGAGCACATTGCTTTAGGTCACGATAAAACCCAACAGGTCCTTTAAACAAGACCACATTTGTCCTCTCGCTTTTCCATTTATTTCTTGCCGACTGTAGTAACTTTACTTACAAAACCATCTGAGGCAGTGGGCTGGAGTGAAGGCCAAGCCACCTAAAGAACAGCTCAATGTTTTCAAGTCAAAGGATGAGTCTTCAGAGCTGATTTATATGGTCTCTCACTTTTCTGGACTACAGAAGCACCCGCAGACTTCAGGAACCAGAACTCTTAGGTGAGCAGAGCAGAGCGCAGCGGCCACTGCTGCCCCGTGTATTTCCATACCCAGCACTGAAGAGAAAAGGCACAACACTGGTGCTGTCACTGCTTTAGAGACGAGAAACCAGGGCACATGAGTGGCTCGGCCCGAGGTCACAAAGGAAGTTCAAAGCAGCTAAGAACTGGTTCCAGATGTTTGGAGACTCAGTTCAATGCCTTAAGAGACAAAGGGCAGTTGGGCTGGAGGCGGATTAACTCCTAGTCCACTGCCCGGGGGACATCACCGGAGAGTCAATACACACATCTTGGCTATTAATATCCATACGACTAGATTCTTGCAGTGCAAACACAACCCTCTTTTGGTATTTCCTGCTTATAGATTGGTCATACAAACAACGCCAACGCTTTGAGCAAGGCTTTGGGTTTAGAAAGCGCACTTACGTGTTTCTGGAGAGTGAGAACAGCAGCGCTGCACCGGTCTCGCCATCAGGATGGGTCACAGCATGGTGGGGCTCACAGCGGAGCTGCGACCCCTTCCCTGCGCGCCCCAACCACCAGATAATGCAACAGCCTTTCCAAAAATAGACCGCTGATGCGAATGAGGCTGGAGATTAAAGCAGAGTATTCCTGGGCCAGGGGAGAACGTGGCCAGATCCCAAGCAACACTTTCTCAGTCCCTCTTGGCAGGCATCAGGAAAAGCCACGGAGAGCAGGCGGCTTAGATTCCAGCTATCGGAGAGGCTGCGAGGAAGCCAAAGCAGCGATCTTTGGCTTCTACGCTCCGCAACTTTTGTCCAGATTTTTCTTTGCTATAAGCAGTCAGCTGGGATGATTGCTCCCACCCCAGACTCCTTGGCTGCCCTGTTCCTATACCCTTGCCCACACTATCATCCCCTTACACCTTTCACAGCCCCCTTTTCCCTCTGTTAGCAGATTCTTTCCAAACTCACTTGTCCCCGAACCCCACGAACCCAGGAACATACAATCTATGCATCTACCTGGTCTGTTCTGCTCATGCCCAAACAGTTTGTAGAGCACTTACTTCAATGGGAGCTTAATTTTGCTGCCGCTTCCAGCTTCTTGTAGAACACCTGACAAAAAAGTGCTTTCTGCCTTTGCGAGGAGTTTCCACTAACTGCGGCTGAGTTAGCTCGATAAGCACAATATTTAAGAGCTTGGTATTGTCATTTTACAGCTGTGGCGTTTTATCAGTTACAAAAACTCAGACATACTATAGAAAATGTGGGTGGCCATTTAATATAGGGGATAATTATATAATGCTTTGCAGAGAATCCAGGCATTTTAAATGAGTGCAGAAGTCTTGCTGCACATTCCAGCCCTGTGCAGGAAGCATTTGTATTGTATATAAAAATCTCCCACTAGCATTACTGCCTCCATTTTTCTACTGGAGAAAAGAAAGTACAGTAATTCAGGTTTAGCATTTTAAGCATGATGATGTTGCCCAGCATTTTACAACCAAATACAGGAATTACCTTCTGCCTGATGGGGAAGAGCTCTGTTAAGGGCCATGGGGCTGCTAAGTGAGAGGTACCCACTGGTTTTGTTCGATTTGTGGTTTGAGTTTGTGACTGTCAAGGCTAAAACGCAGCCTCACATGCTTAAATGAAAAGTAAGAAGCTGAATGATCTGAGCTAATACTACGCATGCTTCTCAAGAGCCCTAGACCTGGGAAAAAACACACGCATGAGGAAGTGTCAGCAAGGGTGTCACCCACAGATCACAGAGCCTGCAAGACCTCAGTAGAGCTGGAGCTCTCAGCCAGCTTCTCATGCTGAAAGAAGCTGGGAAGTTTGAGCAGAGCATATTCCCAAAGCTGCCAGGAGGAGTAAGCAAGCAGTAAGTGACATTGATAAATCTCGATGGCAAGAAGAATTGGAAAAGGATGACAGAGCTCGAACGATTACTGGTAAATCAAAGAGCAGATCAGGGCTGCCAGCTCTCCCACCACGGACACTGCGTACAGGCCACTCAGGAGGTGCAGTGCTGAGTACGTCATCTCAAACAGCCGTGAGCTGGGACTGGCCACCTTTCCTCCTGCTGGAACTCACCGCATCCTCACTGCTGTGCTTCAAAATCTACAGAGGAAAAGGGAGACCGCTGACCCCACGCACAAGAACTGACACACTGCGGAGTACAGCAGTGCCCCGCTGCTCAGCATCAGCACAGACTTACACACTGCTTTTAGAACCATTCCCTTCCAGAAAGGGCCATGATATGTGACAAATCACCACCGAAGCACGTTCATTCTGGGCTGCAAAGCAGCAATTTGCCTGGCAATTAACTCACAGGAGCAGGAAAGCAACACCTATAAGGAAAGAACATTGGGATCATAAACATCTGTGCAAAGCATCCAGTTTTTCAACATGAAAAGAAGGAAACCGCTAGAGCAGACAAATTAATCCTTCTGGGATTTGAACACACCGTTCCAGGAAACGTGGATACTTGAGACATGGAGCGTAGGTTAAAGGCAGAGTTAAGGGGCACATGTATTAAACGAACGCCGACACAGAAGGCTGGTAAGCAGCATTCCCACACCGACAAAGCTCCTTCTATGCCAGGAGAAGGCCAGCGCCTCTGCAGAGGGGACGCTGTTAATGTGGGCATGGCTCAGGGCTCGCCATCAGCAAACATCTCCACCTCGCAGCCACGGGACTCCTGTTGTGGCAGCCCAGGCAAAGCGGGACTCAACGGCAGAGGTACCAAAGCTGTTTTCAGAGGTTCAAGGCAGCAGCGAGATCTGTCTCTGTTGCTCCACAGCCAGAACATACCTCTCTGGACGGGAAACGTGGGCTTACAGCAGCCAGAGCTGAGCCAGGCAGTCAATCTATCCAGGAACGACAACTGCGTCTCCAATGAGAGCAAGCAGGTGAAGACATGCAGGACAGATATTGCAAAGCTGATCCAGTGCCTGCTGGAGGTGCTTTTCCCCACTCTAACTGCAGGCAGCTCTTTCCAGAAAATTCCTTTCAAGCACACCAAAAGAACGCCCTTTCCCAGCACACACAATCCCCTAACAAATCCTGAAAGCTAAACGCAGTGGAAGCCTGCTGAAAGCAGGACGTGGCAGCGCAATGAAATCTCCTTGAAGAGGCAGTGTCCTCACCTAAGAGCAACTTCCAGATTTATGGACGTGTACAAAGAGAGAATTTGTTTATTGGCAGCTGCATTTGCATATCAAGCAAGTTTTATGGTAGTAATAAGCGTTTTCAGCAGCTGTATGCACAAAACTCCCTTTAACGCTCACATATAGGTCTGTTTGTGGCCAGCAAACAGCTCTCCGTGGCAGGGCACGCTTTCAAGACCCTACAACCTGGTAGCTGCAGTACTCACACTTCCCAGTGGACTTTAGATTTCAGATCAGGATCTCAGTGAAGCACTCACGAGCTTCAGCAAATCTGAACTACACACCTGCGCCTTTTAACGGCAACTGCCACCTCAGCTTTCCTGGCATCCAAGTTTTGAAGAGAGACAGTTAAGTGAGGGAATGAAATTAAAATTTCATCATCACATCAAGCATGCAAATTCATGGATATTTACATACACCACAGAGAGCAGGAGAGCAAAGCTCCCACCTCTGGTAGGAAGGAGAGCGTGGCTGGAAGGGGAAAGGACAGCACAACTGCCATGTTACAATAACAAAGAAAAATTGGGGGCGAGTTTTCACTATCATGACTTTTTGATCTCCTATGTGCATCTGGACTTCTTTCCTTTCAAAATTTTGGCCAAAAGAAGTAAGTTTGCACATGAGAAAAACAACTTCCTGCAGAGCCAAGTGTCAACACCGCCCAGTTGCCAACAGCGGGATGCAGAGCTGAGGCTTCCCAAGAGAGGAGAATCCACGTGTTCGGAAGGGGTGATGGTGGGAACGTGTCTTTCACGACACAGCGGAGGAGACAAACCACCCCACAGGTATGCACCAGTTCCCTGTAGCACCTTCCAGGTTACCAAGCGTGCTAAACTGTGAGACCAAATACACAGCACAGGCAGATTAAAAGCCTTAATCCTATTGCGCTAAAGGAAGTACGTGTGGAAGGGTTGTGCTAATACCTGCAAGCAAGACAGAGCCAGAGTAAGCACAACTGAAAAAACATCTACCGGGGAACACTGATGCCATGTAAAGTCTGAGCAGCAAGACAAACCTCTGGCCTCTTCTCCTTCCCTGTCCTCTACAGCACCAGGACCAGCACGAGAAGCTTCAAGTGAGCCTTGAAAGCCTCAGCGTTTATTCTTTAGCACTTGCCACTTATTTGGCAGTGCCGACTTTGCACATGTGCGGCACAAAAGTTAGAGCTAAACATGAAGAGGACGGAGCCCAGCCCCTTCCTGTACCCCACCGGATAAACTAGAGTCAAAGACTAGGTTTAAGAAGGTAAATTTTCCTCAAAGTCATAGGATCATGACCTCAAGAAGAGGATGTAAGAAAGACATGGACCTGCTCGAGCTGGTCCAGAGGAGGCCACGAAGATGACCAGGGGGCTGGAACGCCTCTGCTGCGAGGACAGGGGAGAGGGTTGGGGGTGTTCAGCCTGGAGCAGAGAAGGCTGCAGGCAGATCTTATTGCAGCCTTTCAGTGCTTAGAGGGGGCTACAGGAAAGATGGGACAGACTTTTTAAAAGGGCCTGTAGTGATAGGACACGGGACGATGGGTTTAAAGTGTTCTAAAGAAGGTAAATTTCGCACTATAATTCTATGCCAGAATGGATGGGAAAAGTGGGTACTTTAACCAGGGCAGGACATGTGAGAATGACCCAGCTGACATGGCACACCACCACAACCCAGCGCGAGAGCTGCTGGAGCGCAGGCTCTGTAATGGGGCTCAAGGAACCCAGCAGCTGAGGGCAGAGCTACCGACAGGGATCCCGGTGAAAACGCTGAGATTCAGCCCAACTCTCAGGCTGACACACACGCCAGTCACAGACCACGCCTGGCCCTCCGCACAGCATGGGATCTCAAGCTCCACCCCTCAATGCTTCCACTTTGCCAGCTCATGTTCAGCGTGAAGCAACAGTTAGAACAAAGCCTGCTAACAGCTCCAGCCTCATTTGCCCAACACCGACAGCCAGCGGGAGGCTAACAGCGTGCTGTGAAAAAGCCAGCATTTCAGCCAGTGGAGCAACACACGTGCAGCAACGGGTCCTCTAACGGCCAAACCGTCCCTTCTCCTACGTCCAGAGCAGAACCACGCGCTACCCAGACACGGCCACCAGCTAAGAGCGTCAGCAGGAAACCTGTACGAGTTTTCAAAGTGACTGCAACCCCGTGAAGGATCTGGTCAGGACCTGTACGAGGCCAAAAGGGAAGCTCATCTGTTCCTCCCAAAACCAGCTGACCAACTCCTGCTCCTCATTTCCAGGAGGCGGCTGTTTTAGTTGGTGCAAGACCTTACAACAACCACACGTTTAACCTCTGGGTTTAACTCTGGGCTGCAGCTCACGCCTAGAAAGGAACAAGACAGGGTTGGCATTGCTTATAGAAACACATCCATCCAAGCTGAAATTCCCCACGAGGAAGAGGGCAGCCCTACACTTACAGATGGCTCCCGGCAGTGGAAATGCATTTCTTTAAACTTAATGTCTGGTGGGGGGGGGGGGGGGTGACAGTGGGCTCTGTCACCTGCGGATGCAATGGCAGACGGAAAGGACGGGTCACGCATGCACGTTACTCTACATTAAGAACCCCTCCGAGCAGCAGGCAAACTAAATAGCTGCAGGAGAGGGAAAACAACGGGTCTGCTTGAGTGCATATGCTGCCCTTTATTCTTAAAAGCATTACAGACCTCGCTCTGCAATCTGCTCCCATTACAGGAGCGTTTCCAGCTGATTACATGCAACGGAGCGGAGCTCACGTATGACACGGGCTCTACATGCTGGCACTGACGGCAGGGGCAGACCTAAACAAGCTTTTCTGAAAGAGGTGCAAAACCGTGAGTCATCGAGACAAGGAGAGCCAAGCAGTGTCTCCAGGGGAGAGCGGCCAGGAGCTTTGGTTTCTGATGTGTACGGTGCCAGGAGCAGCCCCTCTCAGCCCCAGCACATTGGTAGGGGAAGAGAAGAGAAAATGAAAAGGTAACATCAAAGTGGCATCACCCACAGGTCCTCACATTCTGCATCTGCCTAGATGGGGGTTGGAGGGATGAGCAAAAAGAAGCAAAACATTCCTGCAGAAATTCAATAAACTGAGCAGCGTGATGAATGTCATATAAAACAGCCTGGAGCTGACAATATCCCAGATTGCGAACTGGAGCTCGCAGCACTGCTAAGGTAAGCATTCCTCGCTCTCCACTTGGAGCTAAGCTCTGTTCCACAGTACCGGAGAAGATGCAACTGAGTGGAAGTAAATGCAGCATTTCAAAAAAAAAAAAAAGAGATGCAGAGAAAATGAGCAGGACACATGTAGATGGTGCAGGCTCCCAGGTTCTGCTGAGGCACAACTCCTTGAAAAGGTGCAAGACTTTCCCGCTGCCTTCCTCCATCCAGCACTTCCAGAGGAAATGGAAGCAGGCTGCCTGGGCAACCACAAATTCCCCCGTCAGAAATCACCACACAACTCATGCTTGCAGCACTAAGCTGGCTACAGCTGGCAACCTCACACTGTATTTTCCCTTCCCCTTTTCTTTTGTGAGATGGTTTAACAAGCTACGAATCCCAGGAGGACATGACAATCAACCAGCAGAAACAGAGGCATCGTGTCTCGAGCTGTACATGTCCATCTGCACTGTTCCCTTCTGACAGACGCACAAAAGGTCCGAGTTTGGAGTAAAAATGTCGCCAACAGGAACCTGTGCAAAAAAAAAATTCTGCTCCAAAGACCTGCCCTCTCCCCGCTCCAACCCACGACAGCCCAGCTCAGCTGCTCCGTTTGGCCCCCGTGCCCTCCAGCCTGGGCAAAGCCACCTCCACCTCATGCCTTATCGTCGTGAAGCCGTGCCAGCACGCTCACATCCACAGCAAACCGGTTCTTCCTTTTCAGGCTGGTTCCTGCTAGAACGGATGCCCGAAACGCTGAACGACAGCGCATCGTGTCTGACCTGGAGTAGACGGAAAACAGTAAATAGGCCAAGCAAAGCAGAGCCGGAGAATTACCCCTCCCCTACCTCAATTAAAAAGCAAATGCAATTATTCTGAGGCAATAACTGCATCTAGAGTGCACTTTTGCCTTAAGGAGGCTAAAAAAAAAAAAAGAGACGGATGCTCACCCAACATCCCATTTCCCCCGTGACATTGTCAAGACCGGTGACAGGAGCACTCTGAATTTACGCTGGCATCGAAGGGCTTAATCGTTCAGGACAGCCGGGGAGAGGGCACCCGCGCACGCCGGCAGGGACACCGCCGGGCGCCGATCCCAGCACATCGGGGCAGGCAGGAAGAAAGGTTAAGCTTAAGCAACGAGGAAACTTGTAGCTGTGATATTAAAGACCAGATGTGGCCTCAAGGAAGGGAACGAGGGACTGGAGAATTAAGAGCCCGCGACAAAGCTTCCACTTCAGCATTTGGAGCAGACTGTGCCCTTCAACACAACCCTCCGCTCAGCAGAGAAGCCATTGCACCCACGCAGCTCCATTGAGGCTGTATCAAACGCCAGCGCTCCGGCTTAATCAGAAGTCCCTGAAGGCTCAAAGACAGACGCAGCCCAGCAAGACACCAACTGGCAACAACGCGGGACACAAACAAGGCAGCTACATACCACGGCTCTGACTCCAGACGGGATTCTTTCTTGATGAGCTTTTAATTGGAAGAGCCAGTAACAGGGGAAACGAGAGAGCAAAGACAAGCACGAGGCAGACGGCAACAAAAGTGACCCCGCGGAGGCTGGGCTGGGAACGCCTGAGGACACACTGAGCAGCCCCGTTCAAAGTGCACCCGTGTGATAAGCTCCTGCTCCTTCTTGGCATGCGTCAAGCAAACAGAGAAAGCATCAACCTAAGACAACAGTTGTTAAGGAAAGCAGCATGAATGAAAAGGGACAACCTTTCACTCCAGAAGCATCTGAAATCCAGCCTGTTAAAAAAGCGGGCAGGAGCGCGAATGGCTGGAGACAGCGAATTGTTTCTGAGTCTCGAGATAGCTCCGATAAAGTGTCATTCCTTGTCTACACTGTCTGTAGAGCGGACCTACGGTAGAGCTGAAAAACACGAGTGTACAAGTCAGCCAGCCAAAGGCTGTGTATGAAATGCTCCGGTCCTGCTCCGGAAGGGCTGTGGGATGGGTAGAGGGGCAGGTACCGCCGGCCGAGACGTCTGTGCACGTCCCCAGCGCTGGCAAACTGAACCAATAACAGAACAGGCAGCAAAGAGAGCTCCTTCCCACGCATTCCGCCGTACACCTTCAGCTTCCAGCTCTGTTTTCCTCCACCTGCCAGATTTGATTTTGCCCAGGATGACAAGTTGGCCTCAAACAGCTTTTTTTCATCACCAGGAAAAAAACACATTTTCTTTGAGGAACATACACAACACAGGATAATATGTTCCAAAACCCTTAAAATATTTCTGCCCGCTTATTTGAAAGCACATAAAAACAGCGCTGGGCTGCTTCTCTAAACACAGTTCTCCCAGCCAGGAGCTGCTTTAGTGGCAGAGCCTTTCCCAGCCTAACATTTTTAATGTACAGCAGGAATGCCCATGTGCAAGTCAGACTACTAAATTATAAACTGACGCAGGGAATAAAAACTCTCCATTACTTCAAACAATTCCAGGGTCATTGCAACCTTATCCCGCAAATAATTAATCTGAGCTGTAACAACTTATAGAACTAGCAGGGTGCCGAGGCATTTCGGATGGCTTCAAAAGCTCACCCGCCACTGAGGGGACAGCTTCGGAGCTGGAAAGCCCACCTTCCTCTCCTCCAGTGCCTCTGCAGAGCTGTCTCAAGCAGCACTGGGACCATGAAATGGTACCCAACTTTCCCGAGAATTCAGAAGAAAGCGTCAGTCGAGCATGAGTGACTTGTGGAGAAGACCAGAATCTTCAAGTTACCTCGAACTGAGATAACGTCAGAGACTGAAAACTCGAGTCTTGGAAGCAGTAAAGGTGAACGCGGAAGAAAAACAGCTACGTCTTGATGCACATGCAAGTTAAACGCAACGGGTAACATTCCAAAAGTTTACTTCAAGATTCAAATTTCTTATATTGGATAACCACACCTCAAGAGGCGACATTCGCCCCATTTATCTTTGCAGCTGAAAAACTGGTTCCAGATGATGCCGACCGCCGAGCCCACGGCACAGCCCGCAGCACAGCGCCTGCCCGGCACGTTCTGGACTCGGGAAATCGTTAGAGCCTAACGAGAGCACGCGTTAAACAGCCGCACTCACAGGGATGAGTCTCTGGGCACTGTAAACGGTGGTAAGAATGAGAAGACAAAGGCAAAGAGCCACTTGCCTCTTTCCTGTGCCATTTTGCCGCTGTATTTACATCCACAGCATCTTTGGGCTCTCGTTTCTAGGAAAGCAGGGCTGGACGCCTCACAGCAGCTCCTCGCAGCTGAGCGGCTCCCAGCACATCACCGAACGCCGTGTTGAATGACGTCCTTCGTGCCGGACAATCAGAAAGAACTGCAGTTTGGGGGTTTTACCAGTTCTCTTCTTTTTAGGTCTTTATTTTCATCGAAAAGGAATGTCAAGGGCACATCCTGTTTCCCTCTTTCTGCAAAATAATTCCCATCGAGGTTAAAGGAAATATTCCGAAATGCCCAATCCAGCATTAATTACACACGTCCTCCACACGCTCTGTGTTTTCAGCTGTTTCTAACCTCGGTGGAGATGCAGCCCGTAGGATGTTCAGACATATGGCATTCAGACCCCGCAGGCATGAAAGGAGGCTGTAAAGAGCCCAGTGGTCACAAGGGGAACACAAGTAATTTCAAATCACACAAAAGTAGTTACTACGCACTCCAAGACAACAAGAAGTCATCCATGGGGGAATCCCAGGATGAATCGAGTCATTTAAATGTCTCTTACGTGACAGCCAACACTTCATCAGACTTAACATTGTGCAGAGCAAAAATCATGGCTTGAAAAAAACACTGGAAGAAGTACCTAGCAAAAACCCAAGTCCACAGGACATGCAGTCCCTTATTCAAGTCATCTGATGGACTTCACAATCCTTACAACAGAACCAAGACCAGAACGCAAACTTTGAAGCTTCCAGAGTTCATGGCTTTATTATAATCCTGTTCCTGCTTCCTAAAAAATTATGCTGATTCCTGAAACAACGAGCAGTAAGGAAGGGTCTGGGGAGCCCACCTGTACCACCGCACGGGCAGGCTTCAAACCCAACCTGGCACTGGGCTCCTTTAATTGCATTACACCGTAAAACCAGGCAATTGGCTTTGGGATGCCAAACTTGAAAGGATTTCTCCTAGTGTCTTAATTAGGATGAGGCAAAAGTCATTTCACCCTAATTTCCAGCCCACTCCGATATTTGATTTGAAAGACTACCTATGACATCTTCAGGCGTGCTTGGCCTAAAGCCAGCAGGCAACGGGATGAGATATAAATCTAGTGAGATAATGTATTTACATAATATTTATGGCACCCGCTTTTAGACAGGGCTGCGTTCCTGCATCCCAAGTACGCAGCACTACAGACACTTCCTTGTAGCTGGAACAAGCTTGAGGTTCATTTTTAAATGTAATTTCCCTTTAAAAGAAACCATATGTTTAAATAGCAAGGGATGGGAAGAGTGCTAATGTAATCTGGGTTTACCAAACCTAAACCACACCAGTTCAAGCTCCAGCGTTCCCTTAACTTAACTAACTGGGCTCTTAGAGTTCGTATAAGAGCTTGCACACACCCACCCTGGCGTTAAAAGCATCTTCTGTGAGTTCATTAACATCTTGCTACCTTCGGATGGAGACCCTGACTTTAAATCCGTGCAAGCAACACGTCATCAGGTCAAGAATGTTCATATACACACTGGTGGTCTCACGGCATCTTAGGGCCTTGCAAACACTGCAGCAATTCACCTTCACCAACCAGGGGAAAACCAGCCACCTTAACAGCACGGTATGACAGGAGTCTGCTACAACCCTGGCTTAAGGCAAAAAAGTCAAACCTACCCAAACCTACATGCTGTATAGATAAAAATCAGTTTTCAACTCAAGCAGTCCGGATGCTCTACTGGACTTTCTCCCAGGACACAAACACTTATGGAAAACTCTGCCCTAGCACGTTATGGAGCATCCTGCTCCAGCTCATGTTCAAGGAAATTTTAACTCAGAAATTCACCCAGACTTCTCAAAGGCCACGTCCAAGTTCATGCAAAGCACTCCCTGATAAACCTTGAGCGCTCCTCACATAGCCATGGTGGTTTGCTGCAGGACAAAGTCACGTTAAATTCAGGTTTAAAATCGTGGCACGTGACAGGACACCGCCCAGGTCCGGACCGGCGTTAAAGCACTGCCTTCCTTTGCGCAGGGCATTTCCCCACCCATGGGAGGGTGGCGGGCGGGTTCAGGCCACGGTCCTTCGGGACACGGTAAGAAATAGCTCTGAGGCCACAGCAGAGGCTCTCCAGGTTCCGCACAGAAAAGGGACACGTTCGCACCGATTTCTTCCCAAACACAGCTCCTGTCTTCCTGCTCCCCACTTTAATTAAGCATGTTACCCTTCATCAGTCTATCGAAGATCTTTCTCGTGCTGACAGCTGGTCCCGGGTGGACTAACATTTCAATGTCTGTTTTTCTCCCTTCTGCAGAGAGCAGCTGTATTAGCTTCTCCAGTCTGTTGCTATAGAAACAAACCAATCCTCACCACTTTTATTTTTACCAGTTTCTGTGAAATAGGATTTATCTCATTTCCATGACTAAGCTGTGCTCCAGAGTGAGCTCTTTGGGACAGCCAGTGCCATCTCAGCGTGGGACAGGACCTCATACCTGGTGTCGATGACAAGAGGCAATCACCCTTATTCAACAGGCACCTTCATTTCAAGAGGACACTTCACCTTGAAACGATTCCCATAGCCCATTACCGAGATGCAGCTGTATATTTATCGGAGTGGAAAAGAGCAGAGGAGTGGATGGCACAGCCTGGAAGACCATGGACGTGCTGGGAAAGCTCAGCAGAGCACCCATCAGAAAGCTCAAGCACCCGCCAGATGTCAAGCACCCGAGCTTCCTGCAGGCAGGAGGTTCACTCACCTTGAGCGAGTCCCCGCAAAGAGCTGCGGACGCAGGCTGAGCTCAGCCCAGGGTAAGCTCCTGTGAAAGGCGAAGGGCTCACGTGGGATTGAGGCATTAACACACGTTATCTGCTGTAGCCAGCAAGCAGCCCCTCCGGTGCTACGATGGAAGGAGCTCAATCTCCAGGAACCTGTCTTATCCTTGGCCAAGTGCCGCTGGGAGGGGGGTTTCCCCTTTGGTCTGGGGTGAATGCGGGTGGAATCTGCCTGTATCACCTCTACTCTGCATCACATCTGTCACTTACGTCTTCCATATCCTGCTTTGCTCTCACTAAAACAACATATTACAATAAAAAACCCTACATTGGATGAACAGTTTCTTGGCTCAGCTGCTCCTAATACATCAGACACTGTTTCATACATTCGGCTTTAGAAAGTTCAGCTCTCTGCCAAGCAGCCTCAATCAGCCGGAGTAGCGTCGGACCCACGTCATCAGGCTGAGCAGCTCCATTTCCACAAACACGTGCTCTTTGGGCAGTGCGTACGCAGACACGAATCGCTGCAGCAGGACCACGGCTCCCCAAGCAGAAGGGGAGGGAAGGGCAGATCCTGCTCCGCACACTGTCACCTGCAGGTTTCTGCCACTTCCCTCCCATCGGATCTCAGAGCCGTGCAGCCTCACAGAAGTTTTCTGTTACATCAGCCAGCTGGAGTGATTCACCCTGGCACAGCCACACCACAGTGCAAAGGAATGTCAGGGAAAGGAGATGGGGAGGGCAGGACCACCGCTCTCAGTCATTTACTGCTGGACAGGCTTAGCTGTAACCTTCAGACTGTAAGTGCCAAAAGCCGTTTGTCAAATATTCAGTGTCCAGCTGAACTCTGTGTAGCTCCTGCCTTCAAAACACAGAGCACTCTGGATGTACTCAAATCTGCAGTGACACTTCTGCAGACGGAAGTAGAGGGGAACAAGGCAATGGAAACGTCAGGATCTCATTGCTCAGACCATTTGTGCACACTCACAGCTGCGGTTCTGGTCCTGCAATTCCTACACACAGCTCAATGGCAGGACAAGAAGTTGGGGTGTACAGATCAAAAAGCCATCAGGGAATCTCACAAACAGCCACCCAGTCACAGCATCCACCCTGCCACCAAGGTAAACACAGAGACATCCCCCGGCGTGAATGTGCCGAATGCAGTTGCTAATTCCAGCCAGCCCTAAAGTCTTCAAGGTGCAGATTTCCAGGCTGCACCTCGAATTTAACCAAAGCGACAGTGCCGAGCCCAAATGGCTCCTGCAGGCTGAGCCCAAATCTGGTGTGTGCCCTGTGAATGCCCAGAGCTGTGAAATGATGCTCCTGGGAAGAAGGGTAACCTAGCAATGGGAAAACACCCTGGGAGCCCTGCCTCCTCTGCTCTGCTCCTGCTCCAGCACGGCGTGGGGATCCTGCAGCTATTTAAACGCTGGAATCCAACAGCAGGCAATAACTGTCCGGGTCTGACATCCCTAGCACAATCTAACCCTCCTCGCCCAACATCCTGACCCACTAACGCTCCTCACACCATGTCTTAGCCCCCAGGAACTCCCTCGTGGAGTCTTTGAGGTAACCTGTATGGGCACGCGGGTATTTCCACAACCTCTTTGGCACTTCCAAACACCCCGCTGAGAAACTCTCAAAGCAAAGCGAAAACTCAGCCCACGTGTTCTCCCCCGGCCTGACATAAACAGGTCGGCTCTCCCAAGAGAACAAGTCCCAGGACACCGGAGGACTCGGCATGTGGGTAAAGGCGATGGGAAGTCCATAGCCAGAAGACTTCGCCCCAGCCTGGACACCCCTGTGTGACAGAGCCCCCGTTGGACTCATCAGTCTCAGCGGTTTCGAGTCACTGCCCTCACAGTTAACACTTCACATCTACAGAGATTTCTGTGCGACATGCTGCGCTCGGAGCATTTTGCTGGAAGGCTGCGCCACTTCAATCGATTCTCATCTGCTCCCAGCTCCTCACCCAGTTAATTCAGCTCTCACACACCCTCCGCAGCACTGCTGCGGCTCCCTTCAACTTCTAACGCGTCTTCTGCCCACCAAGTCCAGCAGCACCAGCTCCCTGCGGGCACGGCGTGGAAGGCTCAGACTGCGCGCGGTGTGTCCGGAAGGAAGCAGGACGGAGCTCTCCCAAGGGACTTCCACAGAAAGGAAAACCACCTACACAACACGATTTTCAGGTGCGCTCCGAGCAAGCTCTGGGTGCTACATAAAAGCCAGCTCTTCCTCTTAGGCAGCGTCCGTGCCTTCGGTGAGCAAAGCGGGGCACGGCTAACGCGGCTTGTCCGAGGTCCCACAGCAAGAAAACCCCAGACACAGCCCTGATCACAGAACCGTGCTGACCAAAGCAAGCAAATAAAACGTTCCAAAGCTGAATTAGAAGATCACACAGATACAAAACGCTTCAGAGTGACTGCCAATAATTGCAGCCTTCCTGAATTATTTAAAAAGTGCTTAGAAAACAATTCACAAAAGAGAGCCGGAGCACACCTAGCGCCTGTGGCACTAATCCTCAGCAGTACCAGCGTTCGGTATCTAATTAAAGAGAGATCCGTCCTGCTCGGCTGTTTGCACGGCAGGGCGTGGAGTGGAGGAGAGTTTAAAAGTGGGTGAGGGATTATTAATCACAGCACCAGGAGGAGGGAAAGACCAGTTGTGATTTCCAACACAGCCTTGTTCCATGCGACCGCACCGGCAGCGACTTCGGTTTTTATGGGGGAAGGGGAAGACAGGGAAATATTTTGTTTGCACCTTTACACAATCCTGGGAGCTCAAACCTTGGAGCCTTGCTGTTCCCTGCCAAACACCGCAGGACTTGCCGCTTCATCACTGGAGCTGGCCACACAGCGCAGTAACAATACACGTGTGGACGGACAGACACACCAACAGCCTTATCCTCACCACAAATGAGGCGATTCCTCGCTCCCCCCGCCGTGCGGGACCTCCCTTCCTGATGGAACGGCAGCGGGCAGAGCGGTTGCAGCCAGACTCTGACCGCGGCAGAACGTGTATCTCTAACAAATCACTTCTTAAATCCTCCAGCCGCGCAGGAACAAATAGGAAGCCCCACTTTTATTTTAAACAGAAATCATTTTTCTGACTCCTAACCACATGTGGACTGTCTGGAGCTCCTTGGAGCGCTCAGCCGTTACACCATGTCATTTCCGAAACCAAACCAAATCCCCAGCAGCAGGAACTGCTGCAGATTGACGAGGACACTCGCTGCGGCTTCTGTGAGGCAACAACCAAATCCTTTCCCACAACAGACAGATACAAAAATGTCCTAACTCTCAGCAGAATGATACGCTTATAGTTACACATACAATATGGGCTCAACAGCAGCCTCAGTTTCCCCTCTCGTCAACAAAGATCCAGTCCTTTCACATCAGTAGATGAAAATAAAAAGCTTTTTCTGCAAATTTGGCTTTAACACAATTCATGCCTTACTGCTACTGGCAAAACCTACTGAATGCAGCTTGATATTTCAGGCCACAGATTGTTCTGTTGCTTCCTGCCTTTAACTTCATAGTGAAGCAGTAAAACAAAAAAGATAAATCTAAATTCCGCAGCCTTGATGCAGAAGAGCCCCAAAAGCCCAAGGAACCTCATGGATTCGCAAAGCATTTGCAATTTCTGGACTTGCTTTCGCTAATAAGCATTAGGCTGTGCTTGCATGAGGTTGATGTTATCTCTAGGCGCTCACTGATCTACAAGAAACGCTTTTGCCCGTGCTCTGTGCGATGTGCTCTGAAGCAGAGCAGCCAGGGTGTGATCAAGGAGCGGAGATGTGCATCAGGCCCCTGGACCCGGCTTTCGGCAGACTTCCAGGCCCTGAAGGGATCCCAGCGACCAGGTTCTGTGAGCAGATCCCACAGGCTGCCTGGTCGGCAGCACGAAGCCAAGCCTCCCCCAAGCCCTGGCAGCCACCACCTCTTTGTGAGCCCCACCATCTGCTTTGGCAAAAGCCTGAAACCCAACTCCCTCTCCTCTACTGCTTCTCATCCTCCCCATCCTTCCTAACACCTCAGCCCACCGTTCGCCTACCCTTCCTCCTGTCCTGCCCAGTACTCCCAGTGTTACACAGTGGCACATTTGCGCCCCAGGGAGAGGCTTTATCTTTAATTCTGGCTTCCCATTTCCCCCTCCCTTGGCTTATCAGGGTCCATCACGTCTTCCTTCCTGCTTACCTGCAGAAAGGGGTAATGTGTGTGGAGTTTGTGCAGTCTCGCACCCAGAGGGCTCCACACTCAGCTCACTGGCCAGAGACGGAAGTACGACAGCCTCAGACCTTGGCAAAGTTCACGTTTCAATTATAAATAAACACCGTGGCTGGTTAAGGTTTATGTGATAAAACACCCACGTTCCACAGAATTTACCGTCGGGGGCATCTTCTGTGCCTTTATGGACCAGCATTTGCTCACTTTGTGAAAAATAAACCGGCACCAGTGTCCCAGCTCAGACCAGTCCCCGGCTCAACACAGACACTTACCCGGTCTCACAGTGGAATGCAGCTTCCCGCACCGTGCCCAAACCACCGGGTTTCTTCCAGGAAATGCCTGTTCCATACCTCACCCCAAACTCGGTTTTTGAGATGTCTGAAACCCTGCAGAACTGCCTGGAAACAGCTTGGCCCAGCACCTCAGAAGGGAGATGGTCTTTGGAGAACAGGTAGTCCAAGCAGTGAGACTTAAAAAAAAAAACCCAGGAGCTAAACACCATGCTGACATCAATTGGACGGAGGAAGGAACAAGGGGAGTTCTGCTGGCCCAGCTGAGTGTTTTTGACCCTGTTCTTGGAACAAGCTTCAGGGGCTCAGCAGCTCCCTTACCAGGAGATACCTTCAAATACCTGAGCAGCTTCAGCAGAAGCAGCGATCAAAATGGCCCACCAAGAGAGGAGGGCTGCCAAACGGTTGTTTGAGGAAGGCAAAACATACAAAAAGCTAAATCCCTGCTCCAGATGCTATTTGGTGATTTCCTTGCCCACCAGCGCTGAAGACCACGATGGTTTAAGCAGCTTCCCTGCACTGCAGAGCCTTGACAACCAGCACCAGCTGAAGCACCTCAGCCTTCTCCATCAACTCACTTCTCCATTAATGCTTCCAGTAATTGGCACCGTGACTTTCTCTGGGCACATGTCCAGTCCTTGTCTACTGGCTTTAATTTAGAAAATGCATCTAATCAGCATCAGGAAATAAATCAAGGTATAGAAACACGATCTAAGAGAACACCCTTCCACTTTCAAGTTCCTCCAAAGCTGTCCTTGCCCTGTGCACACCTCGACAGGCTGTACTCTGCAGAGGCCGGGTGGACACTGCGCAGAGTCTTTTCCCATCACCTCCACCCTTCCACCCTCCTCCCACAGCGACAGGTCCCTTTAATTTGCAGTCTCCGACTTTCCACGAAAGTGTCAGGCAGACAAATTTCACATTCCCTTTTTCGAAACCCTTGAAGTTATTTTTGAGGAGCACAGGAAGGCGAAGGTAGCTATAATTAACCACCGTGCCGGCTCAGGAGAACCCGCTGCACCATCCTCCCTGCCGCCGGGAAGCCAGGAAACCGCAGGCGAAGGCGCTCAGGAGGAATCACGCACCTCAAGAGATGAGCAAAGAAGCCAGTAATCAGGCTTGGCACCGGGGCAAGGGTTAATTTCACACTTCGCAGAATGAAAACAGACCACAACAGAGACAGGCTGACACACAGGCAGAGACAACTGCCCCAAATCTCTAATACACTACTGCCACTTTGAAACTTAGTCTGGCTCATTTGTTTGGAAACTCAATCCCCAAAATCCATGTTTTGTGCTAAGGGGACACGAAGGAGTACGTTGCTACTATAATAAACCTTGCAGCAGAGCTTGTCTGTCTCGGAGCCTTCTCGCAGCCACACCAGGACACTAAGCAGTCACTGAGGTTGAGCCACACCACAGAAAACAAGTTTTGAACACACCCAGCTTGGCCCAGCAGCTCCCCAAACACTTGTCAGACTCTCCTTGCAGGTAAATTTAGCAGCTGCTTCTCATAAAAACCTTGTTGCTGTAAAACAAGCACAAGTCTTCTCATGCGGAGTCACTTAACCCAATTAAAAGCCCAAAGAGTTGACAGAAACAATCAGGAACGCCTCTAATCCTACAAGTCATTTTTGGTATCTAAAGGATGTCACTCACCACAGCACCCAAAGCCCTCGAACAACCCCCAGCCACCCCCTGCTTCCTGTGGCCCTCTCAGCTCCCACCACCGCCAGCTGCAAGAGGTGGCCACAAGGTAGGAGCGGACTCTCCCCACCGGCACCGCCTGGTGTTGGTACGCCTGAGACGGAGGAAGACCGTGGTCACCGCTCGCACAGAGGTCACGGTCTGCAGGGGTTTGTGATCACACCCAGGATGAGCATCCACGCGGGGTGCGCATGCAAACTCCTGTACACCCGGGATGCTGCAGCAGGTTTCACACAGCGAATTACCGACGCGCTGACTCCCGACATGCTGGGAAGACCAACACGCCTCCAGAACCAGAGCCGCTAGCATCAACATGCAAAAAGCCTGACGGTAACTCCGCAGCAAGGAGAAAAAGGTTTCAGGGATCGGGAAGTTGGGTGGGAAAAACGGATTGTTATAGTGTGAACTAACAGACGTTAAAGACAAGTTAATGAACACAGAAGCTGCGACATTCACCATCCTTCAGGACACTCACCATCCTTCAGATACATGACTACACAAAAAACCACGTTTACACGTGAAAAATCAGACATCAAACAGCCTCCCACTCCACAGATCAGCTGGTATCACAAGCAGTTCTCTTACCGGGGAAAAAGGGTCGCCGTCATCGCCACGCATTGTCGGAAAGTGCGGCGGAGCTGTTAGAACAAGAGGCTGATAACGCTCGTGGTGTGTATTTAGCTCGACTGACCCTCTCCACTTTATCTAAATACCCTGCAAGTACATCCATCGCCTAACGCAGACAAGCCTGAATTGGTCACACGCGATTTCCCACTCAAAACAGGGCCTCGGAGTCTTTAATATATTAAAGAGAAGAAAAAAGTCCGACCTTGCAGCAGATTTACATTCCAGAGGAGTAAATGTATGCAGCGGGAAAGCAGCAGCTCTCGCGTCCGCGGGGTCTCTGCCGCTGAGCTCAGCGTGCAACAGCACATTTCTGGTAACGTTATGTGAAAGGAAAAACGGATCAATTTGGCCATATCCCTCTAAATAGTCAGGTCGTGCGGTGACAGTGGTCACTCAGCACTGGACTCCAATCTCTTCCCCCTGTTCCAGTATAAAACCAGTTGCTCAGGGAACCAGGAACAGCAGCATTTCCAGCACAGAAGCTGAAACGGCAAAAGGCTGCAACTCAAGAAACACACCAGCAAGTGGTTTCCTCGGAAGATGCCGAAAAAAAAGGGGAGGAGAAAAAACTAACAAGGTCTAAGAGCTTCAAACCAGAAGCAAATTACAGAGCACAGTACTCCCCGCGCTGGAGTGAACGCCTGTGCCCTCCAGCTGCCTGCACAGGCCGACCCCTAGCCTCACCAGTCAACCTGAGAGCCAGCAGAGTGGTACCACTGCAAGCCATGAAACATTATTGGGGAAGGGTGAACGTGCCCCGAGCAGCAGCCACGAGAGGAGGCCGTGAGCACCCGCCTGCCACATCAGCCCCTGTAAATCCATCCAGCAGCTCTCCTTGTCCCAGCAACCTACCCAGAGCCTGGCTCCAGAGCCAGCAGCCTCTGCTAGCGCCCTGACCCACAGTCCTCCTCCAAATGCAGCTCTTTTTCCCCAGTTACACAAGTCTGCAGCTACCAGTGGTAATCAGCAGCATCCACAACCCTGGAGCCCACAGCAGTCTGAGCCCCAGGGGACACACCACCACCAGGCAGCTCCCAGCCCTGGGAGCACCCACTCCAGGCAGCCTCCCTCTCCCAGACCTGCCGCTCCTCACCTTCGGGCTCCGACAACCCCCCAGGCTCGGCCTCCTCACACCTCTGGTCCCACAGGCAGCACCAAAGCCTCAGGGCTCCCCCAGCACACCCTCACACACCCTGTGCGCCCCACATCCATCACAGCCAGCGCTGCAATGCCTCATCCCAGCCCCTTGGCTCTCAAATCTCATACAACGTGCCTCCTCCTCTGCCCACGCTGGCCCAGAACCCCCAGGGGCCTGGTCTCCTCAGTCCCTCCACGCTCACAGCCCGCAACCATGTCCCCCAGGGCTCCAGCCCAACTGCCGAGCCCCAGGGACGCTGGACATCCCGGTATCCCCAGTTCTCTCACCAACACGCTCCACCCCAAGAGCACATCCAAAAGCCCTACAGCTGCTCCCTGCCCGACAACCCTTCAGTCCCCCCCACCCCACTTCCCTGGCCCCTTGTCCCACCATCCCCAGCTCACGGTCTTCCAGCCCCAAGCCCTTACAGACCCACAGCCCTCTCCCCCCGCCAGCCCCTATCAACACGACCCCACAACTCCATACTCCCTACCCGACCCACAGGCCTGCACACCCCAAAAGCATCCATGGCCCTAGAGCACCCCATCCCCTGACCCCAACTCTAAAGCCCCCCAGACCCCACCTCCTGGGCTCCAACCGCGCTCCCCCCACCTCCCACCCCATGGGCCTGCAGCCTCTCAGTCCCCCCTACTCTACATACACCCCTCCTGCCCCACAACTCACCAGCCCCTCAAGCCTCCCCTCACCCCATAGGCCCACAGCCCCCTCCCCACACCCTCGACCCCCTCCTCCCGGGCCCTGCAGCCCCTCTCCGCTCCCACAACCCCACACCCGCCGCCTCCCAGACCCTCACGCCCGCCCACTCCCAGGCCGCGCTCACCTGAGGAGACTGGACAGCGGGTGCCCCACACCGCCGCTCCCGCTGCCTCCTCCGCCGCTTCCCCCCCGGAGCCGCTTCCTCCTCCTCCTCCTCTTTCCCCTCCAGAGCCACCGAAGCCGGAACTGAGGCGTTTCCCCGATAAGAGTTTCTCCACGGCGGGCAGGTTCCCGGTACGGGCGGCCTCAAGCAGCTCCTGCTCCTTCCCCATGGCCCGGCCCGGCCGCCGCCGCCCGCCCGCCACCGCCTCCCGCTAAAGCCACGCCCCACGAGTGCCTTCCGGGCGAGAGCCTGCGGGGGGCGGGATCAGCGCTTGGGTCGGAGCCTGCAGGGCCCGCAGGCCCCGCCCCCCCGCGTGGGCTATTCTTTTATTGCCGCTTTTATTCTCCCCTTTACTCCACATCATTTTGCCCCGTTTTAGTCGATTTTATTCGTTTTATTAAAAGTGGGATTCCCGCACGTGCTGCAGGGTGAAACGGGCGGGTTGGGGTCAAATTCTGCCTCCCAGGTTTCTCCTACGCTGGAGAAAAGGGGTGTAAAACACACCCGTGCGTTCGCTCAGGGGTGTGTGTCCCCCCACGGACAGCCGCTCTCGCTCTCCCTCGAAGGGGTTCGCGCGGGTTGACTCAGTGGTTTCGAACCGCCGCACTCAGGGAAGCCTGTTACAGCTTGAGGGAGGCAGATGGAGCTTGTCCTGATCCCTGTGGGTTCGCAGAGGATCGAACCTCGGCCTCACGGTGCTGAGCGTTCCTTCGGGTCTCCACACGCGGTGTTACGTTACGGTCGGGACCACCGAGCCTTGCAGAGGAGGAGGGTGTGTAAAGGCTCTGCTCCAAACTTCACGTATTTCACACCTTTTGCCAAAGGCATTTCAGGACTTTTCCTGCCAAGATGGATCCTACAGCCTGGAGTGAACTTCTGCTTTACAGCACAACAAAGGAAACAACAGCGGGGAGGGGATCCAGAGGCCAAGGAGGGGCTGGGGTGGATGGGGACGTGGGCACTGGGTCCTCCCCATACTGTGCCCCATCCCGACCCTTGCTCCTGGCTGCCAGAGCAGGACCTGTGAGAAGGGAACACGGGAGGGGATGGGCAGTGAGAGCCTGTCTCAGCCGATCCCGGCTTCCAAGGCCCCAACCGGCAGGAAACCCACGGCGATGCCTCGTGGAGGTCTGGCTGGTTGGTAAGTTGGATCTGGGCCCAGAGACTGACTGTGGACGCCCGACCTGCCCGCTGGAACGCGTCTCCCTGTAATATCCATTTTTTTCACGCAGTTTTCCCTCAAAAGACTCCCACGGCTGGAGGGGACCCGCCTGCCCTGGCCCCGAGCTCCCTCCCCACTGCAGCCGCCAGCCCGGCTCCCCGCAGGGCCCTCCCTCACCCCACGGTGGGCCCGATCTCGCCTCGCCCCTGGCCACCACCACCAGCCCTTCCCAGCCCCCGTGCACCCCCAGCCCCAGCTCCCCCAGTCCCACCCGGTTCGCTCCCTCGCCTCACCCGCCGCCTCAGGCCCGTTGCCCTGGCGACAGGCCCCGCCCCGCCGCCGGAAGGCGCGTCCCTCGCGGCAGCCGTCGCGCTGCGTCATCAGGGGCGACGTCGCGACGGAGGCGATGGCGGACCCCGGCGAGGCAGCCCGGGAGGAGCTCGGGGCTGTCACCGACCAGGAGCCGCCGCCCGCGGCCTCGCCCACCTCGGGGGATGAAGCGGTGACGGTGGAGGAGCCGGTGTCCGCGGAGGGTGGCCGGCGAGGGCGAGGCGGGAGAGGCTGGCGGGGGCGGGGAGCCCAAGGCGGAGGCACTGGATGGGGAGGTGAGGCCGGGCTGAGCCCGCGGTGAGGGGGGAAGCAGGGCCCGGTGGGGCTGCGGAGCGCGTAGAGCCGAGCGCTGCTCTCTCGCCCAGGTGAGGAGCGCGGAGGGGGAGGCGGTGGACGGGGAGGACCCCAACCTGCAGCCGTCGGCGGCCAAGAAGGTGAAGCTGGAGCTGAAGGAGAGGAGGAGAAGAAGCACAAAGTGGACGAGGACGAGATCCAGAAGATGCAGTGAGTGCCGGGGAGGCTGGCGCTAGGCAGGGCACCGCGTGAGGTTTGCTGCTGGAAACCGTGCAATTGCCGTTTGATCGGTTGATGAAGCTGGTGGTTAACCGTGGCTGTGGCTCTCTCCCAGGTCTCCCCTCCCAAACGGGCCCAGCCATTTCGCATTATAAACCTGGGCACCGCCTCTCCCTTCCCGGCTCCGTTTTATATGATGGGAGGCGTGGTATGGGAGAAGGGCTTTGCAGGACTGTTGGAGTGGCCTGAAAAGCTTCAGGTTCTTCTTTTTCCTGTAAATGATCAATTGTCTCTCGCTCCAGAATACTGGTCTCTTCCTTTCTGAAGAACAGCTGAACCGTTACGAGATGTATCGCCGGTCCGCTTTCCCCAAAGCTGCTATTAAACGGGTAAGAGTTCAATAAAGCTTCACCACAGCCGGAGTCCGAGCAGAGCAGCAGGCTGAGCCTGGCTGAGCCCGGCCTGCGCTGGCCCTCCAGCTGCCCCTTGGCCCCTGTGGCTGAGGCCATTATCAGATCGGCTTATCCCATTATGCTTAGCTCAGAGCCCTGGCACAGCTTATGCAGTCTAAACAGGAGCTCATCTTCAGTAACAGTGGTCTGGGGACCATGAGGCAACAGAGAAATGTATTCCTGGTCCAGGGTCTGAGCTGAATGAGGGTGAGCTAAAAGCTTGACAGTCAGCCTGTGCCCAAAGCTGCAGGACCTAGTTCTAAAGCTCAGTTACTGCAGTTGCAGCAGCCCTTGGTTGATAATTGACAGGCTCAAACTGCTAAACAGGAGTGAAAGTGTTTGACCGCTGCTGTAACTCACTCAGTGCCTGTCCTTCTCCACTTACCCAGCTCATCCAGTCCATCACCCCGGCACCTCTGTCTCCCAGAACGTGGTTATCGCCATGTCCGGCATTTCCAAAGTCTTCGTTGGGGAGGTGGTGGAGGAAGGTGAGTGGCAAATGTTGAGTAAAAAATTAAGAATATGGGGTAAACTCACTGCGTACAGCAGAGCAGAAGTACATGGAACAAGAGTGGACACTTGTCATCTTGTCCCGTGGGGCTCTGCCCTTCCAGCAGCAGCAGAACGCTACAGTCAAGAGCTGTGCCCAGAGTGGGGTGAGGCGGCGTTTGCCCATAGTCCCCTCCACTTCTGTCACTGCTTGTGAGTCAGCAGAGCCTGGTGAGCATTGGACCTCCCATTTCATCTTCTCTAAGGAGGATAAGGGGGAAGTTCTTGCTCTAAGGTCAGCCTGTGAGTAGGCTGCACTAGGATCTTCTGTTAATGCTGCTGTGGACAAATTCAGCTCAGAGGGAAACGTTATTTAAGCCTCTTAACCAATAAGATTCTTCCTTTCTGGGATGAGCTGAGATCTCTTTGGGACACAGGGTGGGAGGCTGACCTGGCTGGGCCCCTGCTCTGCTGGAGCTGCAGGAGGTGGTTCCAGCTTCAGTGCCAACCAGTTCATGTAGACTTGTCACACAAAACGCAGCCTGTGTGTGCTGGGATCACCATTACCGGGGGGACGCAGTCTGGCTGCTCTGTCTCTGCAGCAGTGTGTTGCCTGAGGTGGTTGGATAAGCAGCTTCACTGCTGTCCTTAATTGCTTCACGTTGTTAATTGCTTCATGTCCATGGCAGGAATGATACTTACTGTAAATGATAGAAAAAAACTGGCCTCCAAGTCCACTGGAGGTTGTACCTTCTGTCAGTGCTGGACAAGCACCCCAAAACACACCCCCCAACGCAGGGTCTGCTCTAGAGCAGGTGGTTTAAGATCACAAGTTCTGGTGTGACTCAAACTAGCATATTCCATAGAAGCTGAGTGGTTTGAAAGCAGCTGCTTATTCCTTGTTATTGATGCCCCTCAGACTGACCATTCTTTCAGCTGGAGAGGAGCACACAAAATGGTTTCATTCCTGTGTGTTAAGAAAATGCAAGCTGTAAACCCTGAACAAAACTGTTACCTGTTGCCTTTAAAACTGAAGCTCAGACCATAGGAGACTGGCTAAGCTTGGCCATCCTGCTCACGTGAGCGCTCTGTTTTGTTCTTTAGCTCTGGATGTGTGTGAGAAGTGGGGGGAGCTGCCACCGCTGCAGCCAAACACATGCGAGAGGCGGTCAGGAGGCTCAAGTCACGAGGACAGATCCCCAATTCCAAATACAAAAAGATCATCTTCCACTGAAGCGTCCCAAGAGACGACAGCAGGGAAACCAACTTCCTAGTGTGAACCGCCCAGCGGTTAGAGCAGAGCCGTGAGACTGGAGCTCCTTCAGGAGCGCTGTGTGTAAACGTGAATGACTGGAGGGAGAATTCCTGCATCACTGCCAGGGATCTGAGCACTCGGCAGGAGCCAAATACCTGACTAGGAGCCTTGGGCTCCTCTGCTTCAGCACAGCGGGGGCAGCAACACGCAAGGTCCTCCGTGCATTCACCCACCAGGGTCACAGCTCCTGCTGGCACAGATGGAGAGCTCGAGGGGGGCTTTTTTTTGTACATTAAACTGGTTGTTCTAATTCTTAGTCGTGCTGGGAAATGCTAGTTGTGTAATGGTGTCTGTGTGATTCAGAGTTGGGGGAGTGCAGCTTATGATGCGTCTCAGCCATCCCCAACATGCTCGTGAAGCTTCGCCGTGCCTGGGCATGTTCCTTGAACGCAGACACACTGGGAGCTGATGCTGCTGAAGTCATCGCTCGGCTGTTCTTCCCAAAGCCGCTTTTATGGAGCTGTCTAGAAAACAGCACAATTAGGAAAGTAAAGGGGGCAGGGGGAAAAAAAGCATGAGCCTGTACGGAGGTTAACAAGTTTAATTTCATGGTTCATAGAACCAATAAATGCATGAGGGGAAATAGACTGCAACAAAGTTCCAATACTGCCTCAAACTGCAATTCCAGTTCCGACTTGCACGTTCCACCTTACCCACAGCAGGCCCTGTGAGCACATGGCTAACCGAGCAAGGATGCGGAGGCCACGTGCTTTTCTGGGGTCACTGTCTTCAGTTACACAAAGGATGAAGTTGGCTCTTCATAACACAGAAAGTCCTTAAAAGGCTCTAAAAAGTAAATTTTGCTAATCATCATCAGTGAAGA
Source organism: Bucorvus abyssinicus (assembly GCA_009769605.1). NCBI lineage: Eukaryota > Metazoa > Chordata > Aves > Bucerotiformes > Bucorvidae > Bucorvus > Bucorvus abyssinicus. The sequence goes on along the minus strand of CM020055.1, from coordinate 3,422,516 downwards.
CATGAGAGTTTGTGTCCTCCCACATGTAGGCGCTGTAGAAAGGAGGTGGACTGTGTTTTACAGGCCTTTTTCCTGGTACTTCAAACAAAACAATGGGAGTGCTTTAATTCTTAAACAAAACCAGTCGACTTGAGTTGCTGGAGCAAGAAATGTGCTGTAAACAACCTGGCCCCAGCACTGCTCAGTCTGCACAGGCGGGAGGGAGTGGGAGGGAGTTGTGACACAGAAAGCAGGCACCACATCCAAGAAAACCCTTTGCACCCTCCTCATGGCCCAAGCTGCTGGAGATGAAGCCGGACACCTACTCAAACAAAAAGCATGAGAATTGGAAAAAGGAGACAGAAACCTTCCATTTTCAAGGAATTAGTGAATAAAATTAAGATGACCATTGCATTCCTCCTAAGGCAAGCATTCTGAGATTTCCTTCTTCACACAGGAAGAGGGAGCAACAGGAGTTTGACTAAACAAAGTTTGACTCCGCTTGTATGGGCTATGTGATGGTACTTACAGTGAGCTGTTCACGTACAACTTCAAGCCAAGTCTAGATACGTAGGTGCTTTGTTACCTCCTTCCTCTTGGTGCCCATGGCAAGAGTCTCACTACAGAAATAAGCTGTGTTTTGGAACCCCTGCGTTCACTTGCTGAACTCCCCCGTGCACGAGGCAGTATTGGTGAAGGAAATGCCCGCTGATGCTTAAAAGTTTAAGTGCATTTTCCTCTCGAGAGCAGGCCTGACATGCTGCTCGAGGACATTTTCCATCACAGCCCCACATATCTGTCCCGTCAGAGGCTGCATCGAGCAGGGACAGGTCACAGAACGTGTTCCAGAGAAACCAGCCAGGTTGTCCAACAGGAACAAGAAGGAGCGATCCCCTCTCCCGTGGGAGAAGTCACGGCACCCAGAGCTTACCCAGGCTCAGCGGGTGGTGAGGGTGAAGCCTCCACAGCTCAGCTACGGTGCTTCTGCCAAGGGTAAGTGCTCCTCCCCTTATTCCTGGTGGCTGCCTGCTTCCAGAGGGGCTGGGAGGAAGGCCGGGCTCTTGCTGTCACGTCTGGGTGTAGGCACTGGTCAGTACAAGGACTAACAACAACTAGCATTGTTCAAAGGTCCTTCCAGTCTAACGGAGTCAAACACAGAATCGAGGTGATGATCTTAAGAGTGACGGTTGTTTTAATCACTGCCCCTCTCTTACATAGCTTTCATTTTGAGAAAAGAGGGGAACAACCACAGGGAATTCGCTCTTGGCTCCCCGCAAACCACAGGCAGCAGTGCCTCCATATCTCACCTAGTGCTGCCAGTATGTCCCTGTCTGCCCTGGAGCTGAAGAACTAAAATGATCTGGGGACCACCTGTAAGGGGAAGTGTTCAGCAGCTCCACAGCTGGGCAAAGGTAGGAAAACCAAACTGAACTCCCTAGTTATCTGCTCACTTTTGTGTAGTATCCAGGCCTCAACTCATCACGGCTTGTAAATCAGAGGCTGCTCCTTGCATAGTGAGCAGGATTAAATCTTGTATTGCTTCAGCTAAACTAAGGTCAGCGGAGTCATGCTTACAGAGAAAAAAAATAGAAAATCCTTTAGATTCACGTTTTGGGGAGTGTGTTCAGCTAAAGCACACACTGAGGGTTACCCAACCTTTAGAGAACAAGTGGCATTTTCATCTGCTTGATACAGGAGAATCGCACATAATCCGTCTCTTTCCCAGCACCTGGGCAGTGGCAATCGCTGCCTGTCTCATGTGCACCAGAAACGGTGCGTTTACACATCACCAAACACATCTGGAAAAACCCAAATCAGCGTGAAAGAAGATAAAATCCAGCAAACTCTGCACACAGTAAAGACGCCCTGTGTAACAGGGGAGGGAGGGGGCCGAGTCACCCCCTTCTGTGTCAGAACACTCTGGAACAGCATCTCCCTTCCCAACTGCCCCTTAGGGCTGCTTCCTGCTGCAGCACGTTGCCCATATACTGCCTGGACTGGGAGAGCACAGAGACCATGCACCAGTTTGTGCTCAGGAGCGGGTTGGATTCCTGCAGGTCATAAATGACATTTCCTTTTCACCTTTTTAAATTAGTGTTTACTTGGTGTTATTAGGGGGTTCTCTTTCCCCTCCACCCTTGTTGAAGCTGTTTCTGTATAAGTTAAGTCAGTCCCTGACCACAGAGACTTTTTTCTCTTCAGGGAAGCAGCTCCAGAAGAGGTGGAAGTACAAACCATGGTCAGCCCCGCAGCTATGGTTTCATCCCCTCCCCATGGTGAGCAGTTAGTGTCACCTCCACCCTAGGGGGCCTGGTCAGCACCACCTCCTGACACACACACCAACATCCCTGTTAAAAGGTAACGCACCACTGTGTAGGAACGCAGAGAGAGATTTCCTCATGCAGCCAGTACTGGTCTCCCTCTCTCCACTGGTGAGACTGGCACACAGTGGTTTGAGGACAGCAGCATCCCGAAGAAAATGCACAGGTCACCTCATTCTGTGATGAGCCAACTTCCTTCACCCTGTTCTTCAACAGTAAAATCAAAGAAAGCCTAAACGGTGATTTGTAATGAAATAAATTAATTCCTTTGTGTTCTCCATCAATAAAGCCGAACATTCCAGGATTAAGCAAGAGTGAACTAGACTAAGTGTAATGTACTACCGATTCTGTCTTGACACAACAATTTACTGGTGGAAAAAAGAAGAGGGAAGGAGTTTCTTTACTCTCCTGACCCTGTTCCTGAAAGAACAGTGAGCTGCAGCCCCCTCGCTCCATGGAGGGAAATCCCTTCTGCATCTCCCACACCCACCGACTCCTACGTTTCCATTTTTCAATGTCCTCTCACATCAGAGCTCCAAGCACTGCTTTCTGCCAAACCCGTCCTCTGTCACTCCTGGGGTGGTGAAGTAACCACGCTCCTTTTGCCATGTTCTCTGGCACATAATTGGCTAAGAACACAACGAGGAAGGTGAAGGAAGCAGAAACCCCAACACACACCATCTCTAGATGTTAGCAGGAGAGGTGAAGGCTGAAAGCACCCTGTCACTACCACCCATGGACATGGAGTGTCCCTCCCAACTTCTGACGGTCTGTTTGTAGGCTGACCACAGCCCTGGTGCAGAGACAGGGCAGCACCATGCTGCCAGGACAGGGGAAAGTGCCTGCAAACAGATAACCCTTCCTCATTCCTTCCCAGTTGCTCAGCCAGACCTTCCTTTCTCCCTCTTTCGAGTTCATTTTGCAGTCCCAGTTGGTTTCTGTTCTTAGAGGTGATCTGTCTCCAGGAGGTTGACCCGTTTAGCAGCGATATAATCAAAGTAGCCGCCGTAGTGCTGGTGGTGGTCTCCACTCCTCCTGAGCAGCTGCAGCCCGTGCCTTTGCCGTCAAAGCTGGAAGAGGGGATTGTATTTCCTAATCTCCTGCAGAAGGCGAGCCTTGTCCATGTTGGCCTCTGCCAGGGCTATTTTCATGGTCTGAAGCTCCCTCTGCAACTCTGGCACTTCCTTTAACTACAGGAGACAAACAGAGAACAGACACACCACGAGTTTCCAGAGTGAGCAGCAGGGCAGATCTGAACACCCCGACCTGCTTGCCCTCAAAGGGGAAAACCAAAGCAGGAGCTTTTAAGGTGAATTACATTACATGACACTGACAACGTCACCCAGCTGGAGCTGCAGAAGTACCTGCCAACCAGCGCCTGCTGCCCTCCATAGCTGTGATTAGAGCCAGCTCGGCTGCCAGGCTTGGCTGGCTAATGACTGTTTTCTCCCTTCACATTTCTAGGCATAGGAACAAGACTCGCAGTGGGCAAGTTTTTTCCTGCAAAGATAACTACAAGGAAAACAGGAAAAAAAACCTGGGCTCTGATCTGCATGGTTGTTTTATAAGGGGTCCTGATACACCTCTAAAGATTTAAGATTCAGGCAATAGCTGGAGCAAGCAGATGCCTAGCATTCCTATTGCTTGTTACATGATCAAAGTGGATCCTGTCCTCAGTCACTGCCAGTGAGATCTCACCACAGCTTCAGGGCACAGGATGGCTTTTAACTTGGGCTCTCAGAATATTTTTACTCCAGACTTTAGTCTGTGCATTTATTCCTACTCAGTTCAACAACATCAGGAGATAAACTGAAGCTGTGAGGTTTACATGCTCCAGTCCTGGTTAGGGCTAGGTTTCACAAGATGCTGTGAATGGGGAGAAGAGAAAGTCTCTGCACTAAGTGGAAAAGAGGAAGCTGAGAAATGAAGTGATGTGTCACCAGTAATGAAGAGAATCCAAAGCCCCAGTCCAGGTCTGTATCTACTCAGCCACTCTGCTCCCTTAATATATATTTTCCGTAGGAAGGGATCAGTTTACCAAGCAGACCTGGCATCAAACAGGAAGTATAATTAGAAAACACTATGCATTTAAAACCAAACTGGTCACCTGAATTCCAATGTGGATCAAATGGAAAGCAAGTGCAAACTGACTAGGAGAAACTTTAAGCAACCTGAAACTCCCTGGCTGTGAGACTCACTCTACTCTGATAACGCATCTCTTTGTGGGAACCTCACGGTTCCTGTTTTTCTAATAAGGAACTGGGCACAGCAGGAAGATGGAGCCAATCAAAAGGAAAAACAGATTTCTGAAAAGGAACAAGAGAGTTTATGCTGTGCACGGTATCGTTCTTGCTCAGAATGGCTGTTAGAGGAGGCACAGCTGCTGTTGCGTGCACTCCCCATCTGCAGCTCACCGCACCCACCAGTCACTGCAGACTCAGGAAGACAAAAGACATTTTTCCAGCCTCCTGCCAGCTATGGAGTTGTCCAGACAGACCAGGCAGCAGTGACTCACCTGCAGTCCACGTGTTCCTGCTGCCAGGGCTGCCGAGACACACTGCGCCGCGGCCTTCTGCTCCTGAAGGACCGACACAGGTTTTTCCTGTTCCGCTGAGCCCTCCCCTCGCGGAGCTGGAAAGCAGCACAGAAAACACTCAGTGGGGACATTTATACAACAGGGTTTCTCAGCACAAAAAGAGTAACTTTAACTTTTTTTTTTTCCCTCTTTTTAAATGGGGTGATCTCATTCCCATTTCAAACTGGAGAAACTAAGGAAAGAAGCAGTAATCTGTCCTGACTGTGTGAGCTCAGGAAACATCAGCAATGAATTCAGGCTGCTGGGTCGTTGTTTTAGGTATTAACTTGTTCTGCCTGAGGTATTAAATTTGCTGGGTAAACAAAACACCAAAAGCAGCAAGAACTAGGGAGGCAAGAATGCCTGTGTCTGGAGATTGACAGGGCAGGGCAGCCAAAGGACCCGGGTGTTTGCACCAAAGACAGAGGATTCTCTGCCTGTTCTGGCAGAAGTGACAGCAGAGAACAGAGGTGGGGACTGCTCTCACACCAGAGGCCATCATTCCCAGCAGCAACCACCACATTTCAGTTCCAGTCCCCTCCAGCACCAGGCAGCGCAGAGCATTCTGCCTCCAGCATGGGCTGGGGGGTGCTGAGGGAGAACAAACCAAGTTCCCCGAGGTTGCTGACCTGTTAGATAGAACACCCCATCGTCTCTGCGCTTCACAATGACGTGATCTACTGCCAAGGTGATAGGAACAGGGCCAGGGGAGGTAGGGTATATCTGGGGGCTGTCATCCTGGAAAAAAACAAAGCCGAGAAGATATTAGCTGCTGTGACAACTCTGGTGACTCTGCAGAGGATTCTCCTTGCCCCCAGCCTTCACAGGAGCAGTGCTACCAACTTGCAGCGCTGCCAGAGCTCACCAAGGTCACGCGCCATAGGGACAAGCCTGGTGATGTACACGAGGCTGCCTGTGAGTCAATCTGTGTCGACAGCATCCCTTAGATCAGAGCCAACCTCTGTCATACCCACGATAAAGGCTGAGGAGAGGCCTATGACCATCACCCTGAAAGCTGCTCTCAGTTGTCACACCAAAGATTCCCAGTTCAAACCACTAGTCAATATTCCTTAGCCAAAAAAAGGCAACTTCCTTTAGTATGGATATTTCCATGCTGCTGTGCAGCAATACTGGTTCCTGCTTGTCAGTGGAGCCAAAGCATTGCTCTCAGAAAGGTTTAATCAAGAAATTCCGTCAGTTCCCCCTTCCTAAATACCAGCCAGCTCCTACATAATGTTTTTCATCTGTAATTCTCTGAAGGTAACAGAAAAATGTCAAATATTTCCCATTTCAGACAAACACTTGGAGGAAGAGGTATTTAATTCTTCCCTTTGACTCTACAAAACAGGTCATCAGCAAAGCTGGGGAGAGAACCTGGGCATCGGGCTCCCACTTCTCCACAACCTGATCACTCAACAACTCTATGGTGTTACTTGTTCACCCCCAAGGCAGTTTTTAAAAGCAATATAAAACAGCACCAGGAAAATAGGACCTTTGCAGAGACCCATAGCAATGCCATAGCACCCCTTGCCATGCAGAACCTTGCGAGTGAGCTCTGCCCATGCTGCCATCCCAGGGGGAATCCCTGGTTCCCCATCCATTCACCTTCAACGTGATTTTGGCATCCACAACTTCTATCTCCATGGGGATCACCTCTGGAATTATTTCATCCTCAAGAAAGGGGCCAAGATTGGTAAGGGAGGACATGAAGAGCTCTGCTGTGTAGCTGTGGACCAGCAGATGAAGAAAGCCATTCTGAACAGCGAGTGGTGAGTGCACAGCAGCACTGGGTCCCATTTCAAGGCGTAAGCACACTTCTGGCTGGCTCTTACTAGCTTCAGGGGCTGAAGGTTTCTCTACACCTGGATCTCCTAGAGCTATAGGAGAGACATCTCATTGCAGAAGATGGCATCAGTAGTAACATATGAACTCAAAACAGTCTGGATGCAGAATGGCGTCAAGTTCACGCTGACAGCAGCCTGAAGCCGTCCTTCATGTGACATGATCCCAGACTAAGAGCCCACATCACAGAAACTAACTCCCAAATCTGACCGTTTAAGCCCCCAGACCCATCCCTATCTCTCTCACCATCTCAGAACGCTTTACACCCAGCCTTCGTTCCACAGATCCGCGAGTTGACCCCAAACTCGGCACACTTTCCCACTGACCTCAACTCCACCTCAGCTTTATCCCACTTTGCCCCCTCGTGGCCTCAGACAGAATTGTTGGGGGAAGGATCAACAGCCCAGGAACTGTCACTGGACGTTTCAGGTTGTAGTTGCTTTTAGTTTCATTTCTGGTTTTGGAGTTGGGTTGGATTTTTTTTTGTTGTTGGCTGGTTGCTTTTGGTTTGTTTTTTAATTCGAATTTAGCCCTGGGGAAGTACCCTAGCCCTGCGGGTGACCAGCATAAAAGCCAGTTTTAAGAGCACAGCTGTAAAAAAAGCAGCAGGCTCCAGGAGCCGGGGTCTCACCCAGATAGCCACGGAGATACTGCCACATCCCAACGTTGTTTAGTTGCTCTGGAACCACAGTCATTGCTTGGAGAGCAAAAGACAAATCATCACCTCGTGCCTCTATTCCACAGTTCACCTCGTTCATCTTCAACACGAGGACAGACACCTGAAACAGCAAGCGACAAGGTCACTTATCAAAACCACCGCTGCACTGTTCGCTTCCAGGTTCGCTCCAAGACATTATTACAGGGAAAAAAGCAGAGCTCTGACCAGCTGAAGGCCGGGGTCTTCACTCTGGGAAGTGGAGCTGTTTATTTCAGGAGACACTCCGCCCTCATCCTCTGCCACCAGGCTTGCTCTACTGCCCATGTCACTGTGGACCTGAGGAAGATGCCCTGAGGGAAGAGGGTCCAGGCTGGGTTCTGAAATGGAAGGAACAACAGCTCGATTCTGTTTCTTTCTGGGGTTTTAAGTCCTGATCTCAGTATCCGCCTGAATGTAATGGTCTGTCAGCCTACACCGTCCTCTGGGGAACTCTTTCCAGCTCCCCAGATGAATTTTAAGCTCAGTGTAACCTACTTCCAACCAGCCCTTCCTAAACCCTTCTTAAACATCCTGCACCATCCACCCCCCTGCACACAGTCACAGTCCTTGCTCCAGTATGGCCAAATGCCTCAGACAACCACTGTGATGTGCAGGGGTCACCCAAGCCACTCCTTTATACTCCTCACCTCAAAGAAAAGACACCCGTCAAAGCAGGAAGAGCTGTTGTGGGTGAACTACTCATGACTTTCAAAAAGGAGGAGTGGCACAAGTGAATTCCACACGAACACAGCATGGACCAGTTACCCACGGCAGAAACCGTTCACCAGCGTGAAGTGAGAGTAGGGGAGAAGATAAAGCCAAGGGCGTGTTACCAGAGTCTGTGAGCATCACAAAGCAGTCGCTGCCATCACTGTCCACAGACAGCCCATCCTCAGGGCCGCTCCCATCCACTGACGTGGTGTCAAAGGAATGTTGGGACGCTGTCCTCTTCATGGAGAAGAAACGCATTCGGCCGCTGCCACCCCCACCTGGAGTCACTGCTCCCTCTTCAGCTTTGGGCACAGAATCCCTACCAAAAAAAAAAAGAGATAAAGGCAAACAGCTTCACCTCCAGATTATACAGATACTGGGCTGGACTCTGCACAGTTGCAAGTCAGGCTCTAGTATGCTTAGATCACCCCCTGGAGATGAAGATCTAGCCTATCTCTAATGCAATGACAAAGGGAGCAGTCAGCCCGCGTTCCCCCTCTTCCCTGCAGCCTTGCTGCTGCGCCAGTGAAGCGCAGGATGGCCCACTCACTTGGCTGGGGGCAGAGACAGCATTTTCTGCATGGTGGAGGTCATCTTCTCCCGGCTCAGGCTCAGAGCGTCTTTTGTTATAGACATGGCTTCTTTGGTGAGGTCCATAGTGACGTGCAGCGCTTCCTTTGTGGCATCCTTTGTGATATGCAGTGCACTAGACAGCTCCACCTCTATGCTCTTCAAAGGGATGAGTTCTGCCTGGCCATTGAGAGTAGTGCTTCCTTTACCCAAGGGCTGTGGGCCTGAGGTTGGGCTAGAAGGGAGGGCAGGAGGGCTCTGAGGATGGCTGCTGGTCTCTGCTGGTCTTTCTGCAGCAAGGGCTTCCACAGCTTCACGTGCTTCCTCTATCAAACCTTTCTCCTCTACGCTCTTACTATGGGAAGCTGTACTCAGAGCTCCATCACTTGTGGATCTCGGGAGTCTCTCCAGCAGTACGCTGGTTGCACTGATACTTGTATTTTCAATCCCACTGTCCTCTGGGACCTCTGAGGTACTGCACACTCCCTTCTCTGAACTGCTCTCTGATTTCAGCTCCTTCTCTTCGGCTGCCAGCCCCTCCTTGCTGTCTGTAGGTGAGAGCTCAGACTCAATCAGGCTTGTTGTGTCCGAGTCAAGGGATCTGGGTTCCAGTATGGACCCTGGTGCAGGGTTCATGAGTAGGGCCACTTCAGCACTATGGAACATGACTCCTACACAAGCAGACGTGGGATCTAAAGGGGACCCCGTTACTTCCTGGGTATCTTGGGCCAACTGCTCCTGTAGTGTCTGCAGAATCTCCTTCATCCTGAGCAGCACCAAGTATTGGTAGTGGTTGAGCCGAATTTTGACGTGCACAGATGAGGACACAAGCACGTGGATATCAGCAGAGGCTTCCAGCTCTTTATCATCTACTCCATCATTGACTTCACAGTCAGATTCTCCCACGAAATCCATTGTCTTGGGTACCTTGTGGATGTTCTTCAGATCCTGATCAGTCTTTGACCTTTGACAAACTCCGTGTTCTCTGGAAAGTGTCTCATTCTTGGAGTGATTGCTAAAGCTGGCAGAAGGCTTGATTTTCAACTCAGAGCCAGCCAGTTCCTGTTGCTTAGATATCTGAGCTTGCCCCCATCTTTTGGGAAGGCAGGCCCAAACGGAAAGGGGAAAAGGGTCAACAAAGCTAAGGGCTCTGCCCTTGGAGCTTTCAGCCCCCTCAAAGTCCAGGGAAAGCTCAGTGAAATTCATGGACCACAGATCTTCAGAGGCAGAGGTTTTGTGTAGCAGCTGGGGAAAGCCTGGATGTTTCTGAGGCCTATCATCCACCTCATATGCATGGCGCAGGAACAGGGTGTGGAGGAGGCTGAATTTGTCCTGAGACCTCGGGAACTTGGTGTAGCTGGAATGGAAGAACTCTGAACTCGCAAATTTACGGAAGAGGCTCTGGAGATCCTGGCAGCTGCAGAAGGGAGCATGGCGGGTGTTGGTGGCAGTCATCTCTGACGTGCAAATGCAGAGTGTCTGTGGACGATCTCGATGATTGGTGACTTTCTTCTCCACGGGGATGTTAAGCTACACAGAGAAGAAAGGCATTACAAGTAAAGCGGTGAGAAGGGAAGTTACCAGAGGCTCATCCTGGCCATTTACTGTGGAATAGATAAACAACTGGGAGTCTTGGGCTCTACTGAAATCCCAAAAGCTGGACTAGACTCTCAATTATCCCTATCTGAGAAATTAAATAAATTTACAAATTAGGGAAGAGGAATCAGACATGATGGAATTTAAACTGCAAGAATGGCACAGGAGTCAAAGCAGTTTCCAAAGGCCAGCAAACAACTTTTGACTACTTGAACCATCAATTTCTCCTTGAAACTGTTTTTTCGTAAGTACTGATTCACCTGCCTGTTCTGGACCAGAACTCAGGCACCTGCTTTACTGCCCACAGATCAAAACAAACAAGTGGTAGACAGAGTTAGAGAAAGGCAGAGCGTTTGATTTCTCATTCTGTACCCCAGCTACATCCTGCTCTCATGTTCTTTCCAAGACAGGGAGGGAAAGAACACTGAAGACTGGCAAAGGAAGGGAATGAATGGTACCTTCAGCCGCAAGCCATCCAGTCGAACATCAACATGCTCATCATGCTTGCCTGAGTCCTCCAGATGCCTGTAGATGGCTTTGAACTGCTCCAAGCTGCGATAAAGATCCAGACAGAAGAGGTTTATCCAGAGCACACTTGCTGTATCCAGGGTAAGCATCAGGCCGTTCAGCTGCACATACAGGTTTGGGCATGGAACTAGAGCAAAACAGAATCGAGACAGATTAGCAAGAGCAGAAAAGATGTATAACCTGCACTGACACCACCAGTGCAGAGGGCTTCCCCCTCCACGGGAAGACAGATCTCTTGATGCAGGGGAGAAGCCGTGGTGCACTCAAGAAACAAGTTGTTCCAGGTCTCACAACAAGGCAGAACCCCAGGAGCCGGGCAGACAGCAGCTCCCTCAATATGCTTCTGGATACGTTATTTTGCAAGCACAACTCTGTCTCCACAACTTGCACCAGGCAAACTCTACCCCACTTTCCACAGGCAAAAACACCGTAGAAAGGTGAACATCAGAAAACTCAACAAAAGTGGACACCCAGAGAATAAGTAACAGGGTTAAGACACCTAAAGCATTACAGCTGACTGATTCTTTAAGAAACTTAGGAAAGAAGGTGCTAACCTTGGTGTATTACCTGGAAAGTCCTGGTTGTCCGGGAAGTAATACTCTGTGAATTCAATATGGATTGCAGAGACCTGATCAGGAAGTTTGAAGAATTTTCTACTACTTGAAAGCAGAGTGGAGGGTTTCTTACTTTGTTGACCAGCTGTAGAAACCTGCAAACACAATGGTACAGTGTAGAATCCAGATTTGGCAAACAGAGCGTCCCAGTAACCCTGCAGTCTCTTTATTCAATCCACCTCATTTACACATCAAATATACTCTGCTTTCAAGCAAAAAAATAAAAAACTTTTTCCTACCTGCTAATATTGCCAACTCCCCTCTTTTGAGGGAATTTAGCTCTTTTATGTCTCCTGTCACAGCTAGTGAGAGCCATGACAATTAGAATTAGGTGATGGGAATAAACAGAACTGAAAGCCAGTACAGCTTTCCTCAGGTCTAACAGCATGTTGGTGACTCTCTTACAGTTTCTGGTACTGATGATGCTCTTGCAATGGTCACAGGGTATATGGATGTGGGGCCTGATCCAGCCTAGTGATGCCTTCTGCCCTGCATCAGACAGCATGAGGGAAGACTTATTCCTCCTCCGTCAAAACCCCATATCCTCACCGGCTTGTTAAAATGCATGAAATCTACCCTGGCTCTTGATGCAAGTTTAGATGTGAACAGAGTGCAGGAACTCTGTGGTTATTCATGCAATTTCCTCTGAACATGAAAATTACCAGCAGTTCATACTTGGTTTAGAAGTTTCACATGCAGCATAGTAAGAGCATTTGGGTTCTCTGGGCAGAGTTTTAATTGTCTTGTATGACATGAGACGATTCAAATAAATCATGCAAATATCAGACTAAATTAATTTTTTAAAAGTGACATGCCCATCTCCAGAGACTGCTCAGTCCCTACCTGGTGAACATCCAGGTCATCCACTCGAACCACCACACAGCTGGATCGGAGCCGATTCCAGGGAGGGTGCCGGAGTCGTGGCAGACTTGTGGGAGGGACACGGCCTTTCTCTGAGGGGCTTTTATGGGGACTCGACAAAGGATCTGTGGGGATGGAAAAGCAGAACTAGCAGGTTTTACTCATCTCCTTTGCAACAAACTTCACCATTAACACCAACACGTACGTGCTTATAGAGCAGAATTAACAGCCCCAAAATTAGAAACAGATGGGCACGGCAAGGCAGGAAAAAACCTCAGGATTTGAAGGAAGAACACCATGAAAGATGAGCTGCTCTGTAGCCAGAGAACACATTCTTCAGCCAGGCTTTAAGCATATCATTTATTCTTCCTATACTCACTTATGGAGAATCTCAATAAATAAGCCAAGAAAGCAACCACTTCAGTCTGTCCCTTCCTGCTGCAATGTTTGTCCAGCAGGACAGTCACTTTCCTTTGCCATGATACTTATGATTTTTCGTGTGCTATGGATTTCTGCACCAACAAATCGGCCTGCTAAACTGGGGAAAGGTAACCAGAGATACAGCTGGATGACGCAAAATTACCACCTCTTGCTTTACGAGGAGATTTATCAAACACCATTACCTGGTTTCCTTTTGAAGGGGGAAAGTGGAGTCCTGGCAAATGCAGGGTCCATTTCTTCATAAAGCTTCTCAATCTTGCTTTGAAATTCACTGACCAACTTCTTTGCCCACTGTCCCCGTGTTTCCATCGCTTCGCTGTAACTCACCCAATGCTTGCAGGCATCTCCTGCATGAAAGCAAACATACTGGCTTTAAAAATTAGGTTTCTGGATACACACAACCCTCCTGTGCCCCTCAAACGTGCAAATCTGTACAGCGTTCCTTTTCTTTGATATTACATCTGGAATACACAATATACAGCAAACTAAGTGCTTGAGAAACAAGTGCAGGCTAGGCTTTCAGACAGCAGGGCTGTCCTACCAGCAAGTGTTCCAAGTTCAAGTGTTGAAGAATGCTAAGGTTGCTTTTCCTCAATTCTTCAGTTAACCACAAACACATTTTCTCCTGGGATATATCCTGTAACTTTCCAAATTGATTAGATACATGTAAGAACCAGATCCAGAGCTTAACCAACTGAAAAGTTTCAACTTTGTGTGTTTACAACAGACAGCAACTTATTCCTCTCTTCGTATTCTGCTCTGCCAACAATTTGTCAGCCACCCACCAACAGGTAAATCAGATTAACCCTGCTCAGGAGGAGTTAAGTCCCAAGTCCTTTGCATAGCCTTTCTTGCAGTCCTGCCTGAAGCCGTATAGCATCACTGTTCTTTTTTATCACCCGCCTCAAGCTGGGAGGCCACGAGCATCCCTACCTGCCCTGTGGAAAGGGTAATAGTCAAAAGCCATCCTCCTGAAGGTCAGCTGTATGGCACCTCCCAGCATCCCGTGCTTCAAAGCGCCTGTGGAAAACCAAACAAAGAAAACCACGATCAGCTCTGCAATCCAAGCCCTGATACAGGAGAATTCAGAAGAACGTTGCTTTGATTGCCACCACTGATTGAGTGTGACTGTGGCCGGTATTAGAGTAACATCTTTTAGAAAGCTCTATCAAAACCCTGTCCTAGGCAAGGAACAGGACATCTGAATCTAAGAGGCCAATAGTTTATATCGTAAGAACCAGACCTGGAATCTCAAATACCAAAATGCAAGATCCCATTGCTTCCCAGGCCCATATCAACTACACTTCCCACTATGATAACCAGCACTGGTGTTTCCAAAATTTGCTGGTAGGGCCAGTGAAATAGGATCACAAAACTGAGCCAAAATTTTGATAACAGCAGCTCAGGAGACAACGATACACAGACCATCTCAGAAATATCTGCAATAGTGATGGGTATCGGTAGGAGAATTATTTTTTTCTTTCTTAAAAAGAAGACGTGTAAAACCAAACAGTACAACTTGGATCAGAGATGGCTGTGCACAGAGAGAGGTACATTTGCCTGAAATGAGAAAAAAATACTTAGAAGTGTATCTCGGCAGGGAGCTAGGAGTAAAACAGACACCAGTTAGCAAAGCCTTGCTTGAAAAGAACACAGTAGGCAGGGGAATGGTCTATCCCGGCGGGGCACAGAACCCTCACGGCTATGCTACTGTGAATGTCCTGGACACTGACAAAACAAACGCATTCTCCCCAAGTGGAACGATCACACTTTATCCCCGTTGCTCAATACCAGCTTGCTCCTAGAGCGTAGCCACTAGCACTGGCAACCATGTCCACTGATGGACCACCCCATGTTTGACCCATGGAGCCAAGAAAGATTTTCTAATGCCTAGTTCAGACATACTGAACTGATCTCTCCATCAGCCTGAACAACTGTCTAAGCCTCACTAGGAAACAGTAACACGAAAGACGCTTGTTTTCAAGAGCAAAATCCTCCTTCAGTACAGAAAATTGATGACTGGGCTAATGTTTTCCTCCTGCAGTGTCCTCCCGATGCTGCCCCATTACCTGACTCTCGAGCGTGGCTGTCATCACAGATGTGCAGATCCAAGTGCGAGATGAGGAGGTGGTATGAGGACTCTTTCATGTCATGCTTATCAAAGTACTGACCGATGCTGCTTGCGTTGGGGCTGACTCCGAACGGCTGAGACCATGACTGCTGGGTACTTGGAGCAGGCGGTGTGACCTGTCAGAGAGAGGTGAGCTCAGTGAGAACTAACAGAAAGCTCCCCCAAAAAAGAGAGAGGTTATAACACAATTAAAAACAGCTCAGCAATATTCCAGCCTGCAAAGCATCAATTCACAGAAATTTAATTGGAAGTCCAGAAATATGGCTCCTTTCCTATGTTCTCATAAGCAAAACTCTTTGTCTGTGGTTCTGCCTCCTCCACATCAAGCTGCAATTTGCTTACCTTGAAATATGCTTTAGGACTCCTGGATAGAAAGGGCCAAGTATTCCTCATGCCTCCTGCTATATAATCTCACTGCACTACGTGCATGGCCCTCCCTCCCCAGAGCTTTCGGCACCAGCAGTGATATTCCTCTTCCCTCATCCTTGTCTCAGAAAATATCTCCTGTCCTCTGCTGAGCGTACTTATTCTGCGACATTCATCAAACAATTATTCAGCGCAGCATTTTGAACACAAAGCAGGCAGCAAGGGAAGTTCAAGGTCACGGGCAGAAGCAGCTGTTCTCAGGTTCTCTCACACTGCTAAGCCCTATGCAAACCAAGGACCCATTGCAAAAATCAACTGCTCTCTCTGGAGTATTCGGAAGAAAAAAAATAAACCTGCCAATGACAGTGAATTGGATGCCAGTGTTTTCCCTGGAGCATCACAGCTCACTATGGTTTTATATCATAATTTATTGTACCAGTCCCTTCCCCCAGGCCTGTGCAGATTGTCATTCGGAGGCAGAAAAGATTATTTCTAGAACATATTTATTGCTTATTACCAAGTCAAATCCTTGTGGGACCCTCTGTAACTGTCCACGAGCCAGCCAAATCTGGAAGCCACTCAACACCACTTCTTCCCTGCCACCAGACAGAACCTAGCTGTGACTACGTATGAACATCCTTTACTGCTTATTGGCAATGCATCCAAATCCTCCAGTCACTTCAGTACCCAGCAGCAGCCCACAATCCACATCATGCAGACCTGACACAGGTCAGCCTACCAGTTCCTGTCAGGGAGATGCTGGGACCAAGGGCCAGATGCCACACGAACAGAAACTGACTCCTTCACCTTGTCTTTTCCTCTCTCCCAGCAGACCAACATCCCACTCACAACTCACTCGCCTGTACAGACTCTGGTGCCAAGCTCTTCCTCTGCTGGGCAGACTTCTCCATGGCTTCGCTCAGAGACTCAGCATATTTCATCATGGCTTTCAGCTGAGAGTCTGTCAGCACCCAGAGCAGGTCATCAAGGAGAAACATCAGCTTCGATGCCACCACATTGCAATCTTTGGTCTGAAACAGCAAGGAGGAGTCAGGGATTTTAAGAATTGCAACCACACATATATGCCCCTCAGAATACACAGAAACTGTAGCAGAAACAAGAGATGCTGCTCTGAACCTCATCTGAAAGAGGTTAGCTGATCTAGTGGATGTGCACAGTATCTCTTCTGAGAAGGAAAAAAAGCTATTTCCTCTTTAGGAGGCAAACTGCTCACTAGTTGAAAGAAAAAAAACCCAAATGGTTTAGTTGTTATTTCTTTTTATCATCACATTTCCATCGACAGCTAAACATAAGGCTACCAGGCTTTAATCTCTCAGTAAAGAGATGACAGCTCCCCGTGGGATGTGCAGACTGATTTAAAAACTTGCTCCACACACGTTATCCTCCCCTGGGAAACAAAGTGCTTTGACACTTGTAAGAACACAGCTGTCTCCAACAGAAAACACAGAGTGATAGAGCAGCTTGGCCTCAACATTTGTGGAAGAAAAGAACAGTTGCTGAGGAACGTGGGAGGAAACACGCATCACCACTGCACCAGGCAGTGAGACTGTATCCTGCAAAGTACAGAGGAAACTCTCACCCTTCTCTTGAGAGAGATCTGGATCCTCCCCTGATTGGTGATGAGTCTCAGAGGAGTAGTAATAGGATCCTGATCGCCGTTGTCTGTGGCATCTGCTTCTATCCGAAGTGTCTGCCAGGTGAGTTCTTTGAATGTCAAAACCTACCCAAAAGGACAAAAATCAGAAAATGCTGAGACTTCCAACAACTTCAAGGATTCAAATCAACACTTAGAAGATGCGTAATGAAACAAGGCCACAGAAAAATCATTCACCACACTTTTCTTCTGTGATCCCAGTACAAAAATGAAATCACGCCCAGGTAATATCTAACTCCCTCTCTCACACCAAGCTTAAAACCAGACAAACCACAAAGGCATTCAGAGCCTCCCCAGTTTTGTTCTCTCAGAACAGAGGTGCTCAGAGAAAGCTCTGCACATGCCGGCTCTCAGCCACTCCGCTCCAGCAGATGGTAGGCACACTCACCAACGCTCCCTACTGTCACTGCACGACAATTCAGACAACAGCCCAGCTACCCGGAGGACTGGGGCAGCACGAGGGCCGCTCTGCTGTGCACATTACGACAGGCTCTTTACCTCTCCTCGCTGTGGATCAGTGATGCGGGTGAGTCGCAAGTCGCTCTGTTGCCAGTTTGGGTTGACGCTGTAGCCTTGGAGCTGCCATAGCTCAAAAGAAGCATGAAAGGCCTTAGAGTGAATCTTGATGGTGATGGAATTGACGACAATAAACATCCCTTCCACGACCTTTTCAGCAAAGCCATATTCACTGCAAAGAGAAGGCCCCTCAAAGTCATCACCTGTCACAACAAAAGGCCCAGTAGAGGTAAGCCTGCAGACAGGGAGACTCCAAGGTTTGCAAGGAATATCAGCGCCACTTGAACCCGAGGGCAGAGTTAACATCGGGTTAATCTGAGTTAACATTGGGTTAACCATCAAGAACAGCCACCCATACCCCAGTAGCATGTCAGAAAGGGCTCAGGGGCTGACCTTTGACCTGCAGCGAGAGCAATGGGAGACTGTCCGTTTGGTGGCCGAGGCTCTTCGCATGTTCGCATCTCCACCTCCACTTTATCCAGGTACTGGAGAGACAGGACAGGGGAGCAATAAATACAAGACCAAGACAAGCTCAGCCTACCAGCCTTAGGCTGAGACTCTAGGGCAGAGATACCCAAGCTCTGGAGTCTCACGTGTTAAAGCTCTCACCCCATCAGTGCCAGGACTGCTGGGTAATCTGAACCCCAAGAAGTGCAGGGAACACACTCAACAACAACCAGGCACAAAGTTGCCCTGGACTTCACTGAGAGCTCAGCCCAGCTCCATGCTGAAGTGAAATATGGGTCTCGTGGGAGGTCACTTATTGCCAAATAGGACTATTCTCTAAACTCTCCCTCCCCTACGTGCTAAGGGCCTAGAGGGTTCAGGTCAAATGAAAATTGGAGCATGCACTTCACAGATGCTCTTTGCAGAATCTTCTCCATTAGGAGAGATTAAAATGAGTGAGGAAGAAAAGGAATGAACAAGAGAGGAAACATTACCAGGCAGATTGGGTGTGTTTTCAGCTTTGTCCACTGGATCTGAAACAAAATTGAGGTTACAAGAGTTATCTTTGCATTAGGAAGTTTGAGAAACTGCTGGAAACCATCTGAGCCCCATTTCTCCGAGGAATGACCACAAGGACAATCCATCATGTCTCACCATACCCAGATGAAACAGGCTCACAGAGACAAGTGAAACATTCCAGCCTCCAGACCCATAAATCCAGCTCAGCTTTTGGATCTCACATATCATCATGGGTAACTGATACTCTGCCGCTCAAATTCTGATTTGTCATATTCCTTTCTGGAGAATGTTCTTGTCCTTACAGAATTTACAGTTAATTGCTGCTGTTATGGGAAGTCAGGTAACTTTTTTGAAGACTGTGCACAAAGCAAAGAGATCCACTTTATTTTCTTACAGCAACACTCATTCTGCAGTTCTTGTAGGAGGGAGAACAAATGTTCGTTACTAAATGAAGTAGATCTGACTCTAAAAACAGAGCAGATCAGATGAGAAAGACGGGCTCATTTTTACTGTCACTTGGCAGAATAGAACCGTATTTCTTTTATAGCAAGTCTCTTTTTTCCCCTCAATTTTTTGCTCTAAAAAGCACAAGGAGGAACAATTTTTAAAAGAGTTCAGTGTGCAAAAGTGCAAGTGTGTGCACAATTTCAGCGATTATGCCCATAGCTGGGTAACTTGGGCACAAAGGCTGACTGGGGGCAGAGTGCAGCTTTTCAGAGCCACTAGTGATGTGTTTCTTATGAACTGCGCTTTCAACAATTAAGACTTAAATTCAATTAATTTTTACAATGCCTCACATCATAATTAGGCCTCAGAGAACTGCACTCCATTTCTCTCCGCTTCCTGTTGGAGGTCTGTTACTTCTTTAGCATTAAAGAGTCAGTGGGGATGAGGGAAGACACAGAAAACTCCTCCGCTGTCAAAGCAGCAGGAAAATGGGAGGGAATGACTGGAGGGGTCTGTAAAATCCTGTGACAGAGGTGATGAACAGGGAACGATTGTTCCAGGAGGCTGTCAGCTAAAACCAGTATGTGCAGGCTTGATACCAGCAAAAGCCATGAAATTCTTTGCCGTAGCACACTCTGGATGTTAAATAATTAAGAGGGAATAGCTGCATCTGGGGAGGTGAGCACAGCGCCCTCTGCTCACCCTGATAGATGCCTTGTTGCAGTAGACGCGGGTGATGGCGAGCCAGGTGGGCAGCTCCAGCACATTCTGCAGCACCTCTTCATCCAGCTCAAGGTTGGTCAGCTGCCCCTGTCCTTTCAGCGTGCTCAGGTTGATCTTGTCTGGAGAGAGATTCTTGGTAAACCTACAAGAGAAGAGAGAGAGGACTCTAAAAACAGCCCCCAGCAAAGCTGCTGAGACTAGAGGAGCCTTTAAGAGAGCTATTTTAAGTATCAGAACCTGCTTGCTGTTTTGTTAAACCCTTTCTGACATTTTTAAACGCAGGGCATGTTGGTTGCTCCAGAAGTCTTTACACTTTGACATTTGAAGGACTTGCCTGTTAGTTTGTTTTCTGTTTTATATCAAATTCAAGTTTGAGAAACTGAAAGTTCCTTCTAAAACGCTGGGATCCTGGAAACCAGCAAAACCACCCTCGGACAAAACCAAAGCCAAACTGCAACAGGTCAGCAATTTTACTCCCCACAGAAGTGCCCTATCACCAGTGGAAGGTTTAATTATCTAGATTCTTTTTGAAGTTTCTGCCACAGGAAAGGAACAGATCCTTAATAAATTACTGTTATGGTTGTCTCTTTAAACACCACTCCCGCAGCCCAGCCTGCTCGCTGGGCTGCAGGTCCGAGCATGCAGCCTAACCCCCTCCCCAGTGACCAGCCCCAGCTCTCCTCTTGGCAACCAGCAGCTGCTGCTCTCTCTGCTTCCAATTCCTTCTCCCAAGGGCTTCGGTTGTTTCCGCCTCCCTTGTACACAGCCTAATATCTTCAGATCCCTTAAGTGCCCGAGATTTAAATGTCACGGGTGGAACAATTCCAGCACGACTGCACAAGAGCAGCATATTCGGGTGTAGATCGGAAAAACTCTGACTACATTAAACCCGCTGTGGTCCCTAAGGAACTAGAAGAGCCAGTTTAGAGGGCACTGGACCGGAGGCTGCATGTGTGTCAGCAATACCTCTCCAGAAGGGCTGTCTCCACCCAACAACCCCTCTGGGCAAAAAGGCTGCCACCAAGCAGCGACAGGTTTCAAAGTTGAAGACTTCCTGCCGAATGGCTTGCCCACCACTGAAGTCAGGGTTTATCCCACACATTCCTCCACGCTAACACTAATTCTAATGCTGTACAGTGGTCCAGGAAGAAAAGAAAGACCCTATTGTCAGCAGAAGCAGGATTAGGCTCACAGTTAGTCACACGCTGCCTTTCCCCCCACCAGCAGTGCAGGCTACTTCTCTGTGAAAGGCACAAAGGGCATCTTGAACAAAGTCACTGCTCAAAGAGGGGAGGGGAGGAGGAACCAGAGCAACACTGCCGGGATGGCAGCTGATGGGGCCACCCCGGGAGCACGAGGTGCGGTATAAAGCTGGATGAGGCATCAGAGCAGCTGCTGGGCAGTTCAAACTGGGCTTCCTGGGGCCAAAGTGCCTTTACAACGTGAACATTCTGTTAGGAGAAAGTCTGACATGGTGAAAGGCTGCTGATGTCACCCCTACGCTACTGATACAGCAGCTCCTGGAAGAGGCGGGTGGCACAAACAGCTGTGAGTTTGCCTACTACTGCTTTTTACCCTGATCCCTGCCACCATAGATTCCTTTGCTGCCACAGAAGCCTGAGTCAGACGTTCACTGTGCCATGCTGTAACCTCCCTCCCTGGGCTGAACATACACACTGAGAGCTGACCACAGAGTTTATAACACACCTGGCAGCACCTCAGCCTGACACGTTCACCTCAAACCTGTCACTCCCTTTCACCAGAGGCCCTCTTGTTTAAACACGCCCAGGAAGGCAGCCAAGTTGAGCGCTGTCTCTCAGCATCACGTATTCCAGTGTGCCCCAGCAAATGCTCCACTGGTGGGGAGGAGCAGGCATATACTGGGTGCACATAAGATTGGTGCTTGGAGTCCTGTTGTGAGCATCCACAAGCTCAGACACTGCTGAAAATTAGACCAAACAGCTCCAGAGGCAGAATGTGAGGATCCTTGCTGCGTTAGAGGACCAGCTCTGCTGAAAGATGATGTAATTGTGTCCACTGGGGACTGGATGCTAAGAATGAAACCAATACAACTGAACAGGTAGGTAAAAAAAAGCTCTTGGCACTGGTCAGCTCGCAGGCTGCTGCGGGCAGCGATCAGCTTACACATGGGGAGAGGCTGAGGCGCAGAGCAGCTTTCTCACACTTGTAAAGCAAGGATCAAAACACTGCTGTCTCAAATCCTCATCCCAGGCTAAGCACGCTTAGGTGTGGAAGCCGCTTTCAGCTGGTAATGCAGAAGAAAGGTATATGGACATGTCTAAACCAGGGCATTACCTTTATTTACTGTGTATGCGTATCCAAAAAAAAATAGTAAGATGGTGAAAGGACGCTGGAGCTGTGAAACAGGACACTGGTGGAGAGAGGGGTATGAAACATGAGCCAAACACAAATAACTACTTGCCATCATCTACAGAGATCCTTGTGAGCAGGTAAGAAAACCACCACCAGCACTCCCAGACTCTACAAAAGAATCCTTTCCATGACACATTCTCCACACACCAAAAGGTGCTATTCCACCTCTGAAGGAGAGATCACAGACCCCAGCGATGTTGGGACAACAGAAGCTGCAAGCTTTGTAAACACAAATCTGAAATGGAAGCAAATTCTCTCTTTTAAAGCACTCAGATGAAAGCCCTGAAGGAATGACTATCCCCAAGCCCTCCTGCTCTCAGCTGCTCCCCCTCTGAAGGAATCCGAGCTCTTCTCTTCAGTTCAAGACATTTTGATCCATGTAACGCACATTAGATGGGGCTTACGAGACGAAAACAGATGAATTGTTCCCGTGAACTCGGGAGTTCATAGATGCCAAACCTACATTACTTGAAAGGAACTGCTTTGGTCACTGCCAGGGGAAGGAAAAAGCAGGCAGAGCAGACAATTTTGGACGTTTGTTGGCAGACTCGCTCCATTCATACTCATCAACAGGAACATTTCTGGCAGCATGGATTGCTGGCTTAGAGAACAGTGAATGAAAACGGGAGCTATTAGGAAAACTGACAGTGCAGGATAGTTGCACTTTTTTTTTTTTTCCTCAACTCTAACAGCAGTCCCGTAGCGCTAAGCCAGTAAACTCCCAGGACAGCACTCCTTTTGAGCCTGCCAGGATTACCGTGACAAAAGTCATTTTCTATCTGCTGTGGAATTGTCACTGCAGAGTCACAAGGGCATTTTGCATCTGTGCACACTTCCATGAGCATGTCTGCGTCCACGCGAACAACACCGCCAGCATCGTCTTGTCTCTGAAAGCATCTGCCAGGCAGAAGCTGATCTGCTGCACAACAGTCAAATGGACCATCACAGCCACCAGCACCCACAGAAAGCCTTTGAGTGGCTAAAAAGCTCTTGCTGCATTCACAATCAAGGCAATGGGAAGTACAAGCTAGATGCTGTAACAGCTATAGCATCCTGCTAGGTCAAGCCTCTTCATCCAGCGGTTTGTGGAGATTAGTTTCCCCTACAGTCTGTTTCCCACTGTTCTTCCCAGCCTAGCTGAGCCGGGTCCTGGGGCTCTCACTCGCTATTCACAAGCAGCAGACGGGTGCAGCCACTAACAGTGCTACCTTCATTACACAGGCTGAGGGTCTCATCCCACGAAGCCTACATCACCCAGATGATTTAACCCTCAACGACTTCTTGGGGGTTGGCTTAAAAGAATGGTGCTCTTTACAGAAACCCTCCGCTTTCTTGGGCACTTTGAGATCATGATCTGATTTGCTCTGAAGCCTCATTTCAGATTTTAGATGGGGAAGGCACAGGAGCATCAGTCTATTTGCTCAATCATCAGCTTGATTACATATCAAAAATTATGTCACTACTAAAAGAACGACTGCCCGGTTCATCAGCTTGCATATCCAGAGGCCACAAACTCACTGATTGCAAGAGGGAGTTTGGCCAAATCTGATTGCTGGCCCAAAGCCAGGCTATAACCATAAATAATAAATTTATGTTCACATTTGTAGCTATCTGGCCACGCTGTCTCCAACTAAGCAAATACACAGGCAGATAATGTCAGGAGAAGACGTCTGAAACCATAAAACTTCTCTTCGGATCCATCTCTCTCATTACCTTGCTGCCACAGCGTACAGGAACCCTCCCATCAGTAGCTTCATATGATCAAACTGGACTCTCTGCCCCAGCTGCTTCTCCTGCAGTGCCTATTGTATGGAACCACCACCTACAGCTGAACACATTTACTGCTATTAATATCGCTGTTACTATGGTTATTATAAGCGAGAACTAATTAGCAGCACACCAGTGACCTTGATTTTAGTTAATGACAAGCATCATCTATTGGCAGAAGTGAGGAAGTGTGCAGCTGCAACACCAGCCACAGTTGCAGATGGAAAAACACTCAAAATCTTCCCCAGAGCCTTGTCCAGTTTGGATTTGGCCAGGCCATTTAACGGGATTTCCATCTTCCCTGGGAAGACCTACAATCCAAAAATCTCTGGGATAGGACACTTCCCTCATATTAAACCTTCTTACCTCAGGAGCCAAAGAGTGTGTTTACTTGGAAAAAAGGGTTCAGGACTAGTGAAAGAAAAGGTCAGTGACTTCCAAACGCAGCAAAGCTTTCAAGGAAGACAGCAGCAGAATACATGCTAGAGGCGTGTCCAAGAATGAACTGGAAAATCATCTTGGAGGAAATAAAACTGGGCAAGTGACCAAAACTTCTGCAAAAAGGGGAAAATTAGCTTCCTCAAAGACAGACAGGATGAAGTAAAGGCCCTTTCAGGAAGAATGGCCATTTTACTTCCTCAAGCTTTTGGTATAACTGTGGAACAATCTGTCTGGCGAGCACAGACAGCACTACTAAAGATTGAGGGACTCAGAGCTGCAGACAAGGAAGGGAAACACACTGAACTAGCAGAAAACGAGACTAATTT
Source organism: Bucorvus abyssinicus (assembly GCA_009769605.1). Classification (NCBI taxonomy): domain Eukaryota; kingdom Metazoa; phylum Chordata; class Aves; order Bucerotiformes; family Bucorvidae; genus Bucorvus; species Bucorvus abyssinicus. The sequence goes on along the minus strand of CM020055.1, from coordinate 3,398,029 downwards.
TTGCACAGTATTAGTGGTATCTAGTACTAGTCTAGTTGGTGTCCTACCAACTTACTGTAAAGCCATTTAGAATTTACTGGAATCTGATCAATACCAAACTAACCAAACGGTTAGAAGAGGGAAAGCACCACAAATAACTGACGATCATCTCATAACTACAGCTCTACACTGCGCACAGCCGTGGTGTACCCTAGATCTATGGGTAGGCAGGACAAAGAGTTCCCAATGCCATAAGCCTGATGACTTTGTCCTGCTTAAGTTACACCACAAGCTCTGTCCATGTGCCCATGTAACCTGGTACCAGCCTTCAGCACTCTGTGGGTAGGCTCCTCATCGGGGGGGTTTAAGGCACTGATGCGCCTGGATACACACATTGCTGGTGGCTTTACATTACCAGTTTTCTTTTTTTCCAGGCTTCAACTACGTTGAACAAAAGGCTGGACCACTCAACCATGCAAAGACAAACGTGGTTTCACATCTTTATGAGTAAACAGTAGTCTTGGCTCCAAGTTATCACACTACAACATGGCCAAGGTAAAAAGACTTTGAAATTCAGTTCAAAGTTAAACTTGCAGAGGAAAAAAATCAGCATTCCAACCAGATCAGGAATGAGCATGCTTGCTCACTCCTCCCTGAAGTCCGCCTCACCACGAACTCAGACCCCTGAGGACACTTTCTTGTCCCAAACAGAAGTGACTCTTAAGTGCTGAATACTGCAAAGACTCTGGTCTAGGTGAGCTTCTTGCACCACACCCACTGCAAACTAATTTGGTACTAGGAGACCTGTACAGCAAACCATAAACTAATCCGAGAGGAAGAGGCTGGGTGTTTGGCAGAGGTTGGACTCCACCTCGCTGAGGAACTGTTTTATATTTCTAGCTCCTCGGCTAGAAGTTCAGTAAAGTTTAAACACTGCCTCATGCTCTGAAATTAGGAACACAAACCCTTGCCAGCTGCCAGGGAACTTCCCAAGACTAAACTCAAGCAAATAACAACACACAAAATAAAACTTGAAAGAAACATGTAAGTGACTGCACTAGTCAGAAGCACCACTTCTCAGATGTTAAGAAATAATTTGCCCTGCAATCCGACCTGTATTTTTGTTTCCTACCTGCAGAAAATAATAGGTTATTGCATAACTCAGACTAAAGTGAGCAGCTGCAGAAGAGGTAAGAGCTCAAGGAGTCTAGTAGAAATAAGATGAAGGGAGAATGGTCAAATTTAACAGCCTCTTTTGCTGACCCATTGCTTAGTCCGAAGCGTGGCAATGGTGTGGAGAGGTTCCACACGGCCAACACAAGGCTCTGCAAATCCCAGCAGCTGGCGTGAGGACATATCCAGCCACGTTCTCCTCCCGAGCTACTGAAGTATGATTTATTTTTGCTGCAACAGGAGTCTATTTAGCATTCCAGAAACAGCACACGCTTCTCTCCTGAGCTGAGTGGAAGTGGTTGTCACCTTGCAGCTGACACACGTTGCATAAAGCTGGCAATGTGGTTCTTCTGAAAAACTGCAGTGTAGAAATGCTGATTTTAGAGATTACTCCATGAAAGGAAAATGCCACGTCCTGTTCTGTGCGCACTCTCCTTCCTTATCGCTGCCTTGAACAAAGCAGAGCTGTTAATAAACTTTACTCCATAACAGCCTGGGGTCCAGTCTTTCCATCAAGAATTCCTCAACATTAATTCTTTAAAAATAAAAGCCATGAAAAGGTATGAATAAGATGAGCCATTCCCAAAGTACAACATCTAAGGGGTTGTACCCAGCCTCAAATGCTTTGCTAGACACGGCACACCAGAACTTAAGAGCCAAACTCATTACTGGTGGTTCAACAGGAGCTCTGCCTGATGGCCTATGAAACAGCAGCCGCTGCTGGGAAGGAGACTTGGCAAAGCTTCTCCCTTATGAATTGGCTCAGAGTTTCTTGCTACAAACTGTTTCCACCCTGTTCCCAAAACGGCTCCTACTTGCCACCGTTCCCAGGGCTATTTTCAGAGCAATGTATGAACTGGCTCCTCAGTGTTATCTCTACTTAACCTTTGGGGAAACCATGACACCAAATAAATAACACCATGACATGGCCCCATGAAGCACTGCACTGCTGAGTGCCCAACACAGCCCTGTGGCAGGTGAGCTGTTCCCAAACCCTCCCACATTGAGACATGTGTCCTGTTGCTCTCAGCCACATGAAGATCAAGATGTAGAACTTAAAAATTCAGGGAAGTGACCCACTCCTGGGTTACTTGCTCTCTTTTACACACTTGTGCTGCTCAAGTCCTCTTCAGCCATGTCAAAATGCGTGCAAGCCCCTCGCAGGTGTGAGAGCACAACCACATCCCTCCTCCACGATCCTCTGCCCTGGTTTGTCCAAGGACTGGCTGCAGGAGGGGGTTATGCCCGGCTTTAGCTACCAGATTTATTTTTCAAGACCTCATGCTTTGGATTCCAACCTGCATGCTTTGGGGCACTTGGGCACCAAAGAAATTAATATCTGGCTGTACAGATGCTTTGCAGATGGAAACGTAATGGCTTTTTTATCCTCAATTTTTAACTGCTAGCATCTCCGTGGTTTCACGCATTTCCCACAGCCACAGCAGCTATTCTGGGCAAATTATTGTCTTCAGTGATAGAAAGTTCCCTGATCACTGAAGGAGGATATTGAAGCAGCTAAAGTCAAAATTGCAAAGTTGGTCTCAATTCTAGCAGAGTCTCTATCCCAGGCAAAGCTTCTCCAGGGGTCCCTTCTGCGTAAGTCATGCCGCAGCTTCATCAGGCCATTCCCAAATGCAATTTCCTTGCTTTCCTCCCTACCCACAATGCTCTTTAAATTTCTCCCAGAATCAAGGTCAGGAAACTCTGAGGAACATGAAGGGTTAAGTGCTGAGCACAGACCTTATACTGCTGGTAGGCATTTCTAAATCAGAGGGTTTCCAGCACATTTTACTCACTGAATGTGCCATCATTTTGTCACTGCAAGGGCACAGCTGCATCTCGGCGTTCGAGCACACAGCGATGCTGCAGAACTCTTCAGGACAGCTGAGAAGTAAATGGACCAGAGAAGTCAGGCTGTGTTTTCTGATAGTGATCTCCAGATTGCAGCATTTAGCCAAGAAATCTAAGTGCTACAGGGGGTGCTCTTTGGACTTAAGGGATTCTCCACCTCTCTGTGTTGGGCAAATGATGTGTCTCTGATACTGTGATCTGACCTCCTGCTCTGTGCAAGCCACAGAAACCATCTCAATGATTCCTGAATGGCAGAGACTGAATCCCATTTTTTTGGCTGAAGAACCACCACTTCTGCCTCTTGTCCCCATCTTTTCCAAGGAGAAGCATGGGTCCCCTTGGGATTACACATCTCACTTGTGCCACTGCAGCCTCAGAGAGTCCAGTGCCACCAAACAGCAGGATGACCAGCAGCTACAACAGCCTTTTTCCATCCTGTCTTAACCCAGAGGCATGGGTTTGATGGCAAGGCAGATAGAGGGCAGGCAAAGAGATCATGTTCTCCTGAGCACGGAGGCACAGGCAGCTCCAAGACCAAGAAAAGAGCTGATGCAGCACTGCTAGAGAACAGGCAGGGCTCACAGGGCAGAGAGCAGTTCTGGTCTTGGAGCCAGCTCTGAATCCTTTGTCTGTGGCACAGAAGTAGCACAACTGCCTGGGAGGAGTAATACCAAAGGCATTTTGAGGGCCAGGAAGATTCTGAGGTTCTTACATCCAAGTGATGAAATAACAGCCCACAGAAGCCTACATGTTCCAAGCACGGTGCTCTCTGCAACATCCACGGGTTCCTAACCGCTAAATTCATCAAGGAAAAAGTAAAGACACACTACAGCCTTTCCTGGTATTTTCACTTATCTCCTCACAGTGGGTTTATCCATTGCAAGGACTGGGTGCAATGGCAAATGAAAGGGGGGGGGGAAGAGTGAAGGCAGTCTCCTCTGGAAAAAGGGATATATAGCCCAAACCACTGGGAACGGAGAAGAAAAGCTCCACTGAGGTGCAGCACAACTTCTGAGGAGTTACATGACGTTGCTTCTTCTGGCTGCGTACTTGACCTACATCTACAAGCGTCGAAGTGCGACATCCTGCACATGCTTTGTAATTGATTTGTTTTCTAGGATTTCTTAAAATTCTGTTTTCAAAGCCCATCTTATCTACCCAAAAAGGTGTCTCCATCACTGTGCTATGAAAGACAGTTCTGCCAGCTTCTGCCATGCCTCGTCTTCCTCCCTAGGACATCAGGGTGGAGAAGAAAGGGACAACTGACAGCACGACTGATAAACCTGGCTGCGCAGCCTGGCACCTGCCAAAGATCATTTGGCTTCAGTCTTCACTGGAAAGGTGGTAATGGCCAAAACATCACCCATCATTCAGAAACCAACCAACCAACTGAAGCAAACCAAAATATAAGACAATACCCAAAATCTTTCCACAAACACTGTCTTAATCTCTTCCACAGTTCCCAGTCTTGCTCCACAGCAACACAGCACCTTGCAGCTACTGTCCTGACGAACACAGGGAACAGCAGCTGAGGTCCTACGTGTCTGGTAATCCCGTGCAACAGACTGGGAATAAAACAGAGTGAAAACCCCAGTGGCACACCAGCATTTCACAAAGACAGGAATGAAGGGCCTCTGCAAGCGTCAGGCCCTGTTTGCAAAGACACAGCCACCAGCCCAGTATCCTCTGTATTTCTGTTATCATTGAGCCAGCTGCCTGGACTGGTGGCTCTAGCGCTGCACTCTTCCCTGCGCAAACAGATCTCGTTGCCTGCAATAGTTTTCCTGTTTCCTCAGTGGTACTGCTGGTGTTACCTCAGCCAACTTGCTTCTCTCGTTTCTCCTCTGCTGCCTTCCCGCCCCGCTTTCAGAGACTCCCAACAATCCTCCTCAGCTGCAGCTCTCCAGGGCTCCTGTGGATACTCTTGTGGTCTCCCTCCCCTGCGTCCAAGCTGCTCCCAGAACCCCAGCCCAGCTCCTCTGCTGACATCAGCTTTTATTTCTCTCAGAGGCTTCTGACTCAGTGGCTCTTTCACACCAGCCCTTTGGAACTGGAGCAAGCCAAGCTATTATCTGGTGATTTTCTCCACATCGCTTTTATTCTTTTCCTCCCAACAGAAGGATTACATGACGCATTTCCTCTGCAAACCATGTCATGGACCCAGTTAGACAGCCTGTTACTCCACAAGCTCACACCTCTTAACAAAATGCCACAACGCAGTTGTCAGGTGCAGCAGGGGATAAAAGCTTCCTAATGAAATTAAATAAAAAGAGTTTTGATAAGGATTTCCACTGCAGTGCGGAGAACTCAACCCCCAAAGTGTTATATGAAGTAAGTTTGGGCAGTTTGGCTTGCCACATTTTCCCTGCTTACGAAACAGGGATAACTAGCACCTTTAAGATCCTCTGAGATCAAGGATCTCCTACAGCTGAGCACTCATTAGAAAAAAAAAAACCAATAAAAAGAGGCCACTTCAAACAAAATCAAAGCAGTAAAGGCAACTCACTGGTTTTACTGTAAAGCAGTAGACGTGCTTCCAGGAATAAGGACAGGCTGGTAAACAGCCCAAGCGCTGCTCTTGCACAGCCTGGGAGGAGCTCAGAGCAGGTTCGAGTTGAAGCCCACAGTGAGCAGCTAATGCTTCGGGCGGCTGAGGGAGAGCCCTTCATCCCAGCTACGATGGTTTGGTGTCCGGTTTAACCATCCTCCTGCAGAATCCACCGCCCCAGCACTGTGCAGGCAGCTCTGTGCCAGTGCAGAGCCCAAAAGTGAAACCACCTCATGTTTGCCGAGCTAAATATAGGACAAAGAGTGAAAAGCACAGATGGTGAAAGTGCCACGAGTTTTTTGGGCTCTGCTGCTCTAGGAATTTAAGCTGCTGAAGCCCAACACAGGCTAAGCCTTCTAAAACACATTTGTAACTCAGATCTGTCACGAACGGTACAGCCCAGCTTTACAGATCAGCAGAAGTGACCATCATCCTATTAGAGATGTGGCTCGTTTAATCTGAGCAGTTGGTGGGAAATAACACTTCCATGTTTCCCCCATCTCGCTGCCTCTCGTGACCTTTCCTCACAAATTTCCAGATAAAAAAGGAACCAAAACCAGGCGCCACGCAGAAAATGGCTTCAAATGAGGATGTAACAAGAGGAACACAAATTATTTCATATGCAAATTGGAAGCAGAAAAAGGCAGATGATTCAGGAGCAAAATTCTTCTAGGCAAATGAGCATAGCTGAAAGGCAGCCCCAAAAGGAGCGTGAAGCTGAGGTATGGGGAGGAAATGAAACCAGAATGGAAAACCATCATCTTTTTAATACAACATTAAACTGCATTCAAAACACATTTCTGCAAAACATTCACAAGAGAGGATCACTCCAAACAACAAAGTCCAGTCAGTAGGAAAACAGGCAGAGCTGCAGAATTCTCTGTGACTCCCTGTTCTCCCGGGAGCTGCACAAAGGAGACACAGGCGAACACTAACCACCGGTCTCCTCAGAGGGGAAAAGGGGGCACCTGGAGCAGCAACATGTTGTAACAGTGCAAGGTAAGGGAGACCGACAGGCAAATTAAGCAAAAGCACCAGCAAAAAAAGCATATTTATCCAAAGAAAGAGAATTATCTCTAGAACACTCTTCCATCCTAGCAGTGGTGGTACCCAGGAGCGAAGCCCAGCTCTATCCCAGCCTCCTCTCACTGTTACAAATACTTCAGCACCTCCTGACAAGATGACTGAATCCACCACAAGCACAATTTGAGGTGGAATGAGACAGAAAGCTCGGAGATTTGTGATGCCAGGTCTAGCAGAAATTCACTTCACTCAGTGCTCTGAACAGATCAAGCAGCAGGCTCTGTTACACGCCTTTTTGGTATCGAGCCTAGAAAGCCAAAGACCTGAGCAACTAGTGACTCAACCGCCACAGACAGACACTCAATTGAAGAGACTGCTCACCTGAAGTTTGTGGGGCTTTTTCTGAGGTTCCAGAAACTCTCAGGAGTTGCTACCACCCTCAGAGAGACAGGAGTCACATGTCTTAACTCCTTGATCCAGCACTGACACCACACAGGCCCACACAAGTCACTTCAAGCCCCTCACTTTGTATCTGAGCTTCTCCACCGGTAAAAATGGAAAGGACTTCATCACCTGCAGTTCATAAAGCAGAGAGGAACAGCCCTGGGCAATGCTGTGCCCTCACCAGTACCCTCAGAGATGGAACACCTTTATGTTTCATATTAGTCTGATCCTCCAGCAATGCAGAGGGAGGAGGTGCCCACGGCCATGAGATGACACGAGAACGGGTAGCTCTCATGCACTTCTTTTCTGTCAAGCAGCAGGGAAACAGAGGCCCCACAATTTGCCCAAGGTGAACCCCCAAGGCAGTGGCAGAACCACAGCTGACACTGTATTTACTGACTCAGTCTTCCACGTGAAGCACCAGATGATGGTCTTCCTCAACACACCTTTTAGTGCCTTTGAAGAACTTCACTGAAAATGGCAAAACATCAATGAAAACGACAACCAAGTGCCTGACCGTGTGCTGGGTGTATCGGGTGTTGCACCGTTCCTTCTCGCCCTCCACACCTTTCGCTGTTCATGTTCTTCTCTTGTCTCTTGAGCTGCTCTTCACGCTCACCCACTCTGAGCCTACAGCTATCCCGAGGGGTCAGCACAGCAGCCCCGCAGGGACACCCATCCGGCCGGCTCCTTCCCTGCACCAGCGGCACCGAGGCAAGGCCGGCAGAAGCCAGGCCGGGCTGGAAATCTCCGCGGCTGCCGCACACCGGCGGCACCGGCCCGGGGCTCTCTGAGGGGCCTGAGCCCCGCAGGACGAGGCCCTGAGGGGAGAGTGGCAGGGCCCGCTCTCGGGAGGCTGGGACCGCTCCCCCCGGGCCCCACAGCCCCGGCTCTCAGATCCCCCCGGGCCCCACCCCCCCGGCCCCACAGCCTTCGGCCCCGGCAGATCCACAGCCCCCCCGGACTCAGACGCCCCTCCAGGCCCGGCAGTTCCGTAGTCCCAGGCCCTCATATCGCCCGCGCCCCACAGCCCCGGGCCCTCAGACATCCCCATGGCCCCCGGCCACCTCTCCCGCCCTGGACCCGGCAGCTCCGCAGCGGTGCCGCCGGCCGCGCCCTGCGGTCCCCAATCCCCACAGCAGCCCCCCGGGCCGGGACCTGAGGCGGGGCAGTGGGTCAAGCCCGGGCCCTCCCTCATCCGCATCCCCCCCCACCCCCGGAGAAGAAGGAGGGAACCGGGCGCGGGAGCCTCACCGGGAGAGGTGCTTCAGGATCTGTTTCTTGATGATGCCGGCCATGCCGCGGGGCTCAGGGCCGCGGGCGGCGGGACCCCATCGCGGCGGCGCCACCGCCTCCCGCCCCGCCCCGCCGCCTCCCGCCGGCCCCCGCGCGCCTCCCGCCCCGCCCCGCCCCGCCGCGCCCCCTGGCGGCTCCGGTGCATCCCGGGAAGGCTGTGACGGTACCGGCGATTTCAGGCTGCTTTTCATCACCTGATTTACCGCAGTTAAAGCGTTGATGAGCCGCACGCCCGGAGCTGCAGGTGTCAGGGCATAAAGCAGGTGAGTCCCCCCCGGCTTTGCTCAGCTCCTCCCAAAATCATCCCGGGGCAGCCAGAAAAAAGGTGTTTTCAAAAAAAAAAAAAAAAAAAAAAAGCTCACGCTAAAAAGTTAAAGCGGTCAACATAAACCAGCGTAACCAGTGGGGCTGCTGAATGAAGAAAATAATCGTAGTTTCAGGCCGTTTCTGTGCTCCTCGGGTGGTGTTGCAGCATCGCTCGGTGGTGGATGACAATGAATCAAACTGGTTCCAGGAGATCCCAGTGCGGGTTACATGGCAGTGTTCTGCTTTCATGGCTGGGCTCAGCAAAGGGAGGCCCACATAAAGGGCAAAGGTGTCTGGCAGGCACAGTGTACCCCGCAGCCTCACGCTGACTCGTCTCCCTTCAACCACTCCACCAGAAATCCGTGTGCTCCTAACTTGACTGAGAACGTTGTTTTCATCTGATAGCAGGAGGGGGAACCCCACAGGCAATACAAGCCTTGAACTCTCATCAAAGCCCAGTACTGATCGGATTATTGATCAGTGAGTCGCATTCACCTTCCAGCATGTGCACTGGTACAGTCATTTCAGCTCCCTGCGGTGTCTGACGCAGGAGGTGAAGCTGCCGTACGATCCCTTCGCTGTCAGACACAGGACTCGCAGAAGCAGCAGGATCCCCCGTACCCCTGCTGCAGCTCCTCAGCACCGCGCCAGCCCCAGCGCTGTGGACGTCTACCCCTAGTCGGGTTTATTGTAGATACATCCTCTAACCTCTGCCTCATCCCCATGTTTCTTGAACACAGCTATTAAATATTGAGCTTTAAATAGACATCTGATGTCTCAGCTACACCACAGCCTTTACAGGAGGTGGTTGAAAGCACGCAAATCCCTAAAAATATCATCTCCTCTAAATAACAATTGGACTATCCTGGCCCATAGCAGAAGCAACTCGGAAAAGAGGCCCTCACAGTTCTGCTAACCGAATGCTTTCCTGTAAGATGCAAATCACTCCCACGCTTTGATATTAGATGCAAATATGTCAAGAATGAGTTGGCCAGTGCTGCAGACCAAAACGGGTGATGACCGACGTGCACAGAGCAGCCGTTATGCAAACAGAATAAATTCCTGTAATTCCACTGGAATTGTGCTCCTGCGTTATGTATAGCTCAGCAAGTAGAAAAATCCTTTCAATAAACTCAAGGGCCTGGGATGTGTCTTCAACAACACATCCCTTCACGGTCAGAAGGGAACAGAGCGTTAACAGCTACTGACTCATCAGCTCCAGTAACGTTAACTAAATGTGTCTGCGCAAACACCCCAGTAGCAACAGGAAAGCAGAAACACGTTCATCAGCATCAAAACAATTACTGTAAGTAGTGTTTTAACTACACCTCTTTGCTTCCCTCAGTGGAGAATCAACATTCTATTGAATTCATCTCATTTTGTGCTGGTAAAGTCACTAAACGCTGCAGCCTCCCCAGTCAGGTATCACTGCAGTCACCTTCCTGATGTCACCTTTTTTGGTTTTAATTGAAACCACACTTGTTTACTTGTTTTGAAACAAGAATTAAGTGCAGACAGTAACAGATCTCTTGAGGGGTATGACATGAAAAAGAGAGACTGCCTAAGGAGGAAAAAACCCTGAAAAGTTCTGTGCCAGACAGGTTGAGAGGGAACAAAGCAAAGGGACATCTCTCTCTGCCAGTGGAAACACCACACCTGGAGCAAGGCTCAGATTCTCCGTATGTAAACCAGCATCAACATTTTATTGGTGTGTTTTACGATTCAATGAGGGGGAAAAAAAACAACATAAAAACCACCAAAAAGCCAGACCAGGTACAAAAGCATCAGTCCAGTGTGCATCCAGGTGAAACTGTCTGCAATCTGAACTAAGAGCAGAGCTGGTCTACGCTGTGTCGGTACAAAGCCCTAAAGGACACCGGTCTGCGGGATTTTATCACGTGGAAGATCATAACATGAAAAATTACAGGTAGCCCCATGTCCACCTTTATCTGTCTGGACGGGTCATTCCCGGCCTGGTTGGCACCATCATGGGTCTGGAGGGTGGTCTCATCATGGGAGGCCCCGGCATCATGGGCATGTGTCCTCCCATTGGCGGCCTCATCCCTGGAGCTACAGAGGAGGGAAAGAGACGATGTTAGAGAAGAGCTCTGGGGAGCAGCGACCGAGTCACAGCAACACGGTGCGCAGGTTCTCCCCCACCCTCCAGGGAACTTTCATTTTCCAAGCACATAAGCTTTGGTCTGGAAGCTTCACTGGACATTAGCAACTGGTAAGGAAGAACTGAGTTCCTAGGTTAGAGGCTCATTTTTACCATATTCACTCATACTTTATTTCAAGCACTCAAAAGAGATGCCAGCTTAATTACTGAATTGGAAATTCATCTGGAAAAAAGTGCTGCAAAATCCTGCAGGTCTGTTAAAAGACCAGACTGCTGTGCCTCAGCATGCATCTCCAGAGAAAAGCAGGTGCTCTGCTAAAAAGCACTGAAGTTACGCTTTCCATCCTACTTCTCTATTTATTTCCAGGCAGCCACTACCCTGCTTAATATCACAGATTACACACGTATTTTGTGCCTCTAAAAACCTCTTAAAGAACAGTTTCTACCAGCAAGACCGTAACGGTAAAGGCACTGCACTACTTTCAGTCTGCACATGTGTACTCCTTTAGATCTGTTCCAGGAACTGCTTCAGTGAGACACCCTCTGAGGATTCTTCAAAAGCAGCAGGGATCAAAGACATACTAGTTTGCCTTTATAGGTCTGAAAAAAACCTTTATAAGGCATGTCATTTCTCTGAAATACATTATCTTACAATATTTTAAACAATAAAATTCATTCAGTGCTGAAATGTACTTCTGCAAAACTGCAAGTGCTACAAACACCGAACCGCTCAACAAGTCAAGTCTCTGCTGAGACTGGAGGGGGAAAAGCTGTACAGAGGGACAAGGAACCCTCAACAAGCAGTGAAAAACTTTACCTAGCAATTGTCAGACATTTATGTCTCACCAAGCAGAGGACAGTGGGTCAGCAAGTGTTTGTACATCGTATTTGCCAAGTGAAATAGTTCCAGTCTGACACCTGGGGCTGTCCATCCCCTAATCAACATCTGAGTGATGTGAGCTATAAACTTCCACAGTGCTGCTGCCCAGTGAGACAGAAAATAGAACCCCAGCACCCTGCAAACCAGCTCATGCAGTGCCGCAGGGACAGATTTAGTTGTTCCCAGACTTACCAGGTCCAACCGGCATCATTCCCGGTGGGGGCGGGCCCATCATTGGCATCATTGGTGGTCCACCCATGTGAGGGGCCGGCATCATGCCGGGCCGCGGGGGGCCAGCTGGACACACAGACACATTGGTTACACATCTGGCTGCTTCCACCTCCACCCACAACATGCAAAGCAGTTATTCATAGGAAATTTAGACTGCTTGACAACTGCCTGCCATCATTTTCAGTGTCAATTCTCACTTCAGGTGCCAAAAAGTTCAAGAAGAATGTGCCAGCTCTTATTTCCAGCTTTGCACACCCAGCGCAGACAACCGCCACTTCCACCCACAGGAATAAGCACAAAGGGACCTCAGCTGTCTGCCAGCTGAAGTGCAAAGAAAGGTTCATCAAACCTATTCTATTTTTTTAAATAAACCAAAACCCCGTGCTGTAAGTTTTAACGAAGTGTCTACGTGGCAGCTAGCAAGTGATGAGGAGGCACGTGTTTCTATTAAGGCATTCAACATCCCTAAAATGAGGCAAACTGAAAAGTAAGATGGTTTGTCAAACACTCAAAGCATTCTCTGACATTTTGGTATTCACAAGCTCTAAAGGTCTTAGTTTGATTTCAAGCTAAAAGGACTTTTCTTCATGCCATGTTTTAAACCTGGCTGAAACCAGGACACTTTACAAGTCCAGGAAACATGCAAGAGAGACAAAAACTGTCCAGCTGAGACTTACGGATGCTGGGAGGAGGCGGAATCATGGCTCCAGCAGGAGGTGGTGCCGAGAATGGTGTCGGTGGGATTTTCCCTTGCTGAAATGCAGCCGCTACATTGGGGGGGAAAAGAAAAAAAAAAAACGGAAAGAAAGAATCCCAGGAGAAAAACCAGTTACTAGGCTGAGGCAGCTCCTGTGTCACTCTTCCTTCGCATGCCATGCGGTCAGAACACACTTCACGTCATGCTGCGCGCTCAGTTGTTCTAACTCTGGAACAAATCCCTGGTTTATGCTGCTTGTCATGGCGGGAACACCTGATATACTTGAAGACAATTATTAATTACTCGCGATGAGGCTAGAGAGCTCCTTGATGAATGTCACACACCTAACGGGATGGTGGAGAAAATACATCACGTGGTTTGCAGCTGCAACTTTCACCTGGGATCGTGAGGGAAAGAGATGCTGTCTGGAAAATGGGAATAAGGCAGTGACTCGGGTCAGAGACAAAAGTCATGAAAAACATCTTATGTGAAATGGAGGAGAGGAAATTCAAGAGACTGGAATCGACTAGAAGGAAGGCAAAAGACGTGAAAGTTGAGAGCACCTGAAGAAAGCTGCCATGAAGATAATCTGGCATTTTTATTTCTTTTCACAGAGAAAAGAACCATTATTAGAGGACTAGTGAGAAGAAGAGGACCCTATAAACTAACAGCAGAAACACTTCACACTTTATTCAAGCCTTTAATAGCAAGAGGAGAAAAAATTCAATATCCCTAGAGAATTGTGGGCAAGAAACTACAGCATTTAAAAAAAAAAAAAGGCAAAAATCCATGCATTTTCATGTCCCTTTTCCTATCTTTCAGATTTCTTATTCATGCTCTTTACAGAAATGTGTGTCCTGGGTTTGCTGGGGCAGAATCCCAGCCCAGCCGAGCTCTGGAGGCTGTTGGCAGTGTCCAGTCAGCCAGGGCAGCTGCCCCGAATTGGCTAACAGGTGTATCCCAGACCAGAAATGTCAAGCTTGGTATAAAGGGGGAAGTTTGCTGAGGATAGAGGCTCCTCCTCTTGAGGGTCACGATCCCTAGAGAGGCTCACTCACCATCCTGCTCCTGAGGGCTGCCTTCCATTTATTGTGGCCCTACATTCACTGGGCTGAGTGTTGCTCTGTGTGCTTTATACTGGCATTAGTATTAACACCAGTTTGGCTGTTTCATTCAATCCATTTTCATTTCAACCCACGGGTCCCTTCTCCTTTTCCCAATCCCTCTTCTTGGCTGGGGAGGGATCATCGGGTGACAGGGCACCTGCTGTAGTTCAGCGCTGGCTACAGGCTAAACACAGACAATGTGCTACTACCAGAAAGCAAAAATGTGTGATGTCACCAGCAGTGCCTAAGGCACTAAAGGGCATCTACAACCCTCTCAACCACAGGGAAGCAGTAAATGCCTGCGTGCAACAAACCCTCGGGCAGAGCCCTCAGCCTCCTATGTGGAAGCCCATGCTCTGATGAGGTCAAGACTCAGATTCTAGGCAAAGTCTTTGCTCATGATTCACAGAGCAAAGAAGCACCAGGGAAGGAAGGATCAACATGGAAGAAGGGAAGAAAAGCAGCTAGAGGAAAAACAGGGGAAGTAACAGGAAAACAACCCAGGGTCAGGGAAGGATTAGCCTTACTTGTTTTGTCAATCAGGCTCTGGGCTTGCTCCTCCATCCATTTCTGATAGTAGTCTTTCACATTCTCTTTGTGTTTTCGGCCACTGCAGTGGGTTTTTCTCACGGAGGGCTGAGAAAGATCACATAAGCCCAAAAGCTCACATAAAACCGAAGTTCACTGGGAGCTGTTGTATAATTTTAAATGTAGGCCATTCAGCAGCGTAAAATGGGTTGACTTCTGGGCTCATTCAGAGGATGGGTGATGTGCAAAACCTTTACATATAAACTATAAGTGCTGAGACTCCCCTTTAAGTAAAAGAGGCTGCTCTAACACCCAGCCAGCGACACCTACTACGTCACCACAACACTCGTAGGCAGCCATGAGGTTTGGCTGCCCTTCACTGCTCAGAGCTAGTGACACTAGATGTTCTTTTTCACAAAGAAGTAGGAGAGTACAAGTAAACACACCATAACACTTCAAGTCACCTGCTTTCAGCCTGTGTAAATCTTATTTTAATGTTCTTGATACAACAGAAAAATTAATGCACAAGATTTAACACTTACCGAGTCATGGGTGAGGTATGTGTCACAGTAATCACAATAAAACCTGAAGAGGGAAAACCCGTGTTATTAAGAAACCACTTTGAGCTTGTAAGTGTTAAAGCACGACCCCTCACAGCGGCCCCAAGGCTGTGCCCAGGGGAGGGAGGAAGAGGTGGTCCATGAAACAGGCGCCCACGGCTCGGCCTGCCAGCGCCCCAGGAGTCCCGCGCCCCTTCTTCTCCTTCCTCTGCACTTCCCGAGGCCTGAACACACACGAACCGCCCGCCGTAGTCACCGACCCCGCCCGGGCACCACCTAGCCCCCTCGCTCCAGCTCCCCACCCCTCGCCCACCCCGGGCCGGGCCCTGCCCCCCGCGACAGCCCCCTGAGCGCCAGAGCCCACCGAAGCCCAACTCACTTGGGCATGATGCTGCCCGCGCCCCGCCACCGGCGCCGCCAGGAAGTGACGCATTCACGCAAGGAACAACTTCCGCCGCTTGACCTCTGGCGGCTCCCGTAGAGCGGCGGCGGCGGCGCAGGGCGGGCTCAGCGCGCGACGGCGGCCCGTGAGGGACAAAAGAGCCTGACGGCGGGGTTCGCTTTTCCCGCCGCACAGGCGGGGCTCCCGCCGCCCCTTCTCCGGTCACGCCATAGTTTATCCCACGTCAGAGCTGAGCACCGTCATCACGACTACGCTCAGGAAGGAAAAACCTTGCCGTGACGCAGCACGTTTGCGTTAAAAAACAGTAAAGAGTTTATTCAAAATGTTAACATGCAGCAGGTGTCGCGTTAACCGGTGCTGGCGGGGCGAGAACCGGGACCTTGTTGTTGTCTTTAGGGGAAACACCCGCTGTTACCGGCCGTGAAGTCGAGGGGCCTGGAGGGGGCTGAAAATTGCGGGAAAAGCGTCATTTTGAAGGAGAAAAACACTCAGCGAAGACACCCGCTACAGCATCACCCCCGGCCCGGCAGGCCTTGCACCACCTCGTTTGCGTAGCGCCACGTGACGTCACGCGGCCCGCCCATGGTTGATTTGCATAGATAAACACGCGCGCTCACCGCCCTCGCTGCCTCCATATATGGAAGCGCGCGGCTGGGGGCTATGCAAATTGTCCCGCTCCGCCTTTTGCCGCATCCCCTATATTTGCATACGAGGCCCCACCCCGCTCGCCCTTGCCGCTCTCCTTCCGCCGGGGGCGGAGCGCGCCGCCGACGCTCCGCCCCCTCCCGGCCTCACGCCGCGCCTTAGGGTGACGCCACTGTGCTCGGCGCCGAGCGCGCTGGCGTCAGAGGCCGCGTGCCCCTCACGCGAGGCGGGGCGGCGTTTGCGCAGTGGCGGTAGCGGCTGGCGTCGCCCGCGCCCCCTCCCGCCCGCCCCCCGCCGTGCCCGCGCTCCCCCCTCGCCCCCATGCGGCGCTGAGGCGGCGGCGGCGGTAGCGGGGCGGCCCCGGGGCGGCGGGGACCGCTGAGCAGCGGCCATGGAGGGTATGGACGTGGACCTGGACGCGGAGCTGATGCAGAAGTTCAGCTGCTTGGGCACCACCGACAAGGACGTGCTGATCGGCGAGTTCCAGCGGCTCCTCGGCTTCCAGCTCAGCCCCGCCGGCTGCGCCTTCTTCCTCGACATGACCAACTGGTGCGGGGGACCGGGGGGACGCCGGCTGGGGGGGGGGCCGAGGCGGGGCTGAGGTGGGCCGCGGGCCTCAGGGAGCGGTGAGAGGCCGCCGGCCCTGAGGGGAATGGCGGGAGGCCGCCCGCCGCGCGGAGGCTGTAGCGCCTGAGGGGAGCCTCGGGAGGCCGCCGGCGTGAGGGGCCGCGCACCGAGCCGGGCTCGCCGCCTTCCCGCCGCTTCAGGGGGCGGCAGGCCCGTCCCGCCACTCGCGGGGCCCCGCCGGAGGGTGGGGGTGGTGGGATAGGGAGCTGCTACGAGAAGGAGGAGAGGGGAGGGCGGTGTTTGTTGCGGGCCCCCCTTTCCCCTCCCCTTCCCCGGGGTCGGCGATGGCGGGACGAGCTGACGGCGGGTGTGTGTGCGGTGAGGAGGGAGCTATCATGGCAGCGCGGAGGAGGAGAGGAGCGGGACGGGGCCGAGAAGGGGCTCGGGTTCGCCTCCCATCTCCAGCCCGGGGTTGTAATTTTGCCAGTTCGAGGAGCTCGTCGGTCAAAGGGCTGCAAAGCTGTTAAAGAGTGACTAATTGATAGGAAGAGGGGCATGTGATCCAGCAGACCCGGGAGCTCTTAAAGGGCTCTCCGTGCGGAACGGGAGGATGAGCTGGATTCGGGGAGGGGGTTTGGTGCCCTGGACCCCAAAGCAGGCTTTAGGAGCAAAAACTGTCGTTGAAAGGCTGTGTGGAAGTCTTAAAGCTTCTGTGGTCTCCAAGTGAAAGTTACTGAGGTGTTTGGTAAAAACTTAGCGTCGGTTTGCAAACTAGCGGTCTCTAAATACTCTGGGTTTTGGAGTTTATTTTGGTTTTATAAAGGTTCTCTGTTATTGCCCTAGAAAAAAAGCAAGTGCAGGTTATCAGGGAAGCTGCAGCTTGAGAAGAACATGGGAAATAGGCAATAGAATGTTGCAGACAGAAACCAGGAGTGTTAGTGAAGCAGTGAGCCCAGTGACTGCAAAAGAATCTTGTGAAATTGCTGCTCTCTGAATTGTGGGGTTTGACTCGTTATTACCACTTGGCATCTTTTCAACCGCCTCTAACAGGGTCGGGCACTCACCAAAACGTGACTCTGGTGAGGTTTGCACCTGGTCTTTTTGATGGATGCAGGAGAGCAAAGTGGTTTCTGTTTCAGATATCGTTAACACGTTGTTTAGTGAAGTTGTGGTCACTATTTTTTTCCTTAGTGGTATAACATCAAATCCAGAAACCTCAGGTCTGAAACTTGAAATCCAAGCGAATGTCTGTGATATCAACAGTTGGCAAAAAACTTGTGCAGAATTGTTGAACTAATAAATAACAATGAGGCAACTTTGTCACCTTTTCCCTTTCATCTTTCCCTCCTTCCACAGCTCTATTTTGAATTATATTGGCAAATCTGCATCTGCAGAGGGAGTAAGGGAATAGCAAATAATACCATGTGCTTTGTAAGCTGATACAATGTGAGAGAAGGTCTCTCTCCCTCTCGAGTTCAGGAGTTTGCCTTGGAGAAGTGGTTCACAGCAGGAGATGCTTCCCAATTTATTTGTGTGTTAATGTGAATAAAACTCCTGAAACTGCAGTGTAATGCTGTGGTTTTCTCTGTGATAGTCCTAGGGAGAGCAGGAGGCTTTGCAGAGCTGAACCTGGAAGCAACTGGTGAAGATATTATGTATAATCATGGCATTCCTGGTTTGTGTTGAGGAAGCTTTTTCTTTTTCAGGAGTAGTTAATTTCTTTTGAAGTAACAATATTTCAAATACAATCTTGGAACCAATGGCTTTTTAAAAAATCTTTTAATTGCAGGTGAAGAAAATCTTCAGTGATTAAACTAGCTCTAATTTCACAACTTCAGTGGCTAGTTTGCTGCTGAAAACATCAGCTTTCAAATTCTTTTTGCATTCCTAGTTGATCAGCCGTGTAGGTGGATGGGGGCAGGTCAAGAGGAGATTTGTTAAGTTGGTGTAAAGTATACAGGAGTCTGTGAAAATTGGCAGGGGCTTTGGTGTGGTCACTCAGAGAGGGCTCAAAGGCTATGAGGGTTTAACCTTTCACAGCAGGGAGCTGGGCTGGCTGTGCTGACAGGTGCTGCTCGGTTTTGTCCTGTGTTCTTGCCAGGGCACTACTTTCCTGACCTGTGGTATCGTTTGTTGTGCTGCTTTTGTGTAGTTTGAAGTTCTGCCGCTGTGTTTCTGTCCTGTTCTCCAGCTCCCACCTCTTCTTGCCAGGGCCTTTGGGTTATTGACCTGAATGCACCAGCCCTGCCCTCAGTCATTACAAAAAGCTGCAACCAAGACACATTTTCCTTTTCTGGAAAGACCTTTCCTTTGTTCTGCTGAGGGACCCTGGGCAATCCACACCACCCCAGGTGAAGTCAGGCAGTGGCCCACTAGGTTTGAGTTCTGTAGCCTAGAATTAGGCTCTGAATCTTCTGTCATGTCTGTCCTGCAAATAATTTGTCTCAATGAGATTCTCAAGTCGCTTTTCTTCTTGTTAAAGGCACTTCTCTGCAGTGGTGATCCTTTTGCTGTCTTTCTGCATCAGGATTAAGGCTCACCCACAGAAATGGTGAGGGGGTTCATGGTTGGGCTGAAAGCAGTGTGCTCACTTAGTGCACTGGGTTCTTTTTAGAGGCGTCTGTCTATGGGTTAATTAAGAAAGAGAAACAATTTTCACTAGCACTTTTTTCACAAGTGTGGCAAGCTGCTCTTTGGTGATAATTATGTCATCTCCAGCCCTGACGTTACTTTCCTGTTGAAGCTTTTCACGTATTGTGTGGGAAGTAATCTGAGCTGTAATGTGTTTTGAAAGAGTATTTCCATTAGCATCGTTAGTAAATGTATTTAGCATGTTTAAAGTGAATCTGCAGTTCTGCTGCAAGAGAGGAATTATTTTTAAATAGCTCATTCAGCCAATTAGGGGGGAAAAAAAATCAGCAGTTGATTGTGGAGTGATGCAGATACTTGTAAATAGTATCTTAAATAGCCTTTAAAAGTGTGTCCGGCTCACCTGAATTGCTCTGTGCACTTTCCAAATTCTGGCAGACTTGGGACAGAACTAAGAAACTGCTGGCTGGTTTTATTAATGGTATTGCAACAAGGCTTCAGGTAGAACTTATGCATCTGAAGGTTCTGAGGCTATTCCTTGATCTTCAAGAAATACAGGTTAAACACTTGGAGTTGTCTTTTCCCCTGTTATTTATTAAACACTTTCCTAGAGTTCTGCCTCTTTTTAATTACACATTGCTTTCTCTCTGTGGGCTGTTCTTAGCTTTCTGCTACCTAAACCTGACTTTGAGAGCCCCAGCTGGTCGTTCTTTAAGGGCAGCACACATCCTCCCTCTTCACTATTATTTGTTTAATTTTCACTGGAAGTTGTGAGGCTTTGCAGTGAGAGGTTTGAGCTTTCACTTCTGGCCATGAGCCAAAAGATGTTTTGGCCCGGAAACGTTCCTCCCTCGGGAGGAGAACCCAGGCGGCGTAGTTGCGAGGGCATTTTGCTGCCATTGTATCTGGGATGAAAAATCACCGTCCATTAAGCGGCATGCTTAGCTGTCCCCGCTCCCTTCCCCCTCCAGAGGTTATGCAACGCGGCTGCCCGTGGACCAGGCACATCCCGCAGGTTGGAGGGAGGGGGCTCCTGGGGTGACTTCTGTGGTAAAGTCAGGTCCCAGGTGTTGTCTGCAGCTCTTAAGCGATGTGCGATGGTGTGGCCAGGAACGTGTCTGAACTTGTCTAGGCTCAGTCAACTGACCCCAGAAACTCCTCCTGACAACCCTTTCTGCTAATGATTTTAAAATAGGGACTGTTTAGGTCAGGCAATTGATGCTGAATGAGTCTGCACCGAAATACCTACTCACAGACTTCCCAACAGTTGCAGGTGTCTGGATAGATGTACCAGGACAGAAAACACTCACAAAAGTTCTGAAGGCTTTCAGCATGTGGATTAGTGCAAGTGTAAGAGCAGAGGAAACTTTGCACAGCATGTGCATTTCATTTTTTTGTGGACACTCAGTTAAGGCTTGTTTCCTAAAAATCACTAGATTCTTCTGGAGCTGGTATGGAAATTGTATTGTGACAAGGAAGAGGAATTTTTTTTTTTAATTGGTGAGTTTACCAACTTTGAGGGTGAGAGGCTGCAGCCTAAGGCTTGGAGCTTCTTTAATTCTGTGAGAAAGTACATTAATTGGATTTGAAGTAGCTAGTGGTGCTGGATTTTAAACCCATATTTCAACACAGTTGGCTGTGAAGGGGTTTCTAATTTGGAAGATGTAATGTATATTTCAGCAATTTCCATGTCACTTCTTTACATTCTCTTTTTAGCTTTTGTTTAGAAAGCTGAATTTTTATTAGTCTAGTAGGTGTGCTATTTAATTGAAATGTGTCAGGTAATGATGGTTTCCATTGTGTGTGGGAGAAAAAAGTTTTATCATTGCGAACCCCACCCTTTTCTGCTCTAGCTTTCTGGTGGAAAAAGATCTTTTTAAGGTCATTCCTTGCCAGAGAATCAGATCTCTTCTGGATTTTTTCGTATCCTTCGAAGAATTTCTAGCTGTATCATGGTTTAACTAGTACTCTAAATACTATGTTTAAAGTATAAGTTTATCTCTGAAAAATGATGCAGAAATCAGCTGTAAAACCTCTTTATTGTGTAAGATGTTGGGTATTTCTGTACGTTTGAGGGAGGGGAGCCAGGGTGAGGCAGGGGTTAGCTAGTGGTGATAGTGATTTTTACATCAGAGACCTGGAATTTTTACACGTAGCAAGGAAAATGTATGTGACATTTTTGTGCAAGTGTTTTATTGGGCTTGGAGTACAGACAGTATTGGCTTTTACCAAAATTAAAACTGCCTTAAATGCACGGTTTTATCCTTGTGAGTGGGCTGTCTAAATTCTTTATATCAAATGAACCACCTGTATTGCCCAGAAGCTGTTGGGAGCCTAAAAACATATTTTGGCTTATAGGGTTTTTTTTTATTGCTTTTACTCTGACTTTGTCCAAGTGTTTAATTTCTGCTTTCTAGCAAAGGTGATAGGATGCTACTTTAAAATGCTGGGGATGAAAGCGTGTCTATTTACACGTGCTATTAGTGCTGGAGTACAGGTACTATGCAGAGAAATACTTGAAGTATGTTTAGTTAAGACATCAGGACATACAGAATTTAATGTAAGAGACTCAAATGAAGAGGATTCACTCGCACGTGATGCATTTCCCGTAGTGGGAAACACAAGAACTCCTGGTCTTGATTTTTAACCTTGCAGGAGTTTGCAGAAATACCTTTTAAAAAACCCCCAACCACACCAAAAAGCATGCAGACATCCTCCATTAGCAGATTCTTGGACTGCTCTTCAAAAGAAGCTCTTCCGGCGTGTGTCATGAAGAGCTTGGGTTTGAAATGCTCCCTCTCAGCTCAAACACAGACGGGTTACCACGCGTTGGCCGAAGGATGGGACTGGTGTGTGGCAGCTCTTCATCTCAGAGTCCTCGGCTTTCCTTAGGGTCTTCCAAGGCTTTGCTGGTACAATGTAGTGGGTTGTGCTATGGTATGGTGTTTTCCCAGTCTTCAAACAGTTACGTGTTACGTTTCAAAGATCCATGGAAAAAGCATATATGGAAAGCAAATAGAAGGACATGTAAAGTCAGACTGTGCAACTGCAAAGTTTTTAGGCATTACCTGTCAGGATATGAATGTTGAGGTGGAGTGAGGGGTCTTGGCTGCACCATGAAACCTTTGATTGTGTGGTTATATCAGAAGCCAGTTTTCCTGACTACAGCATGTCTTGATGCAGTTGGCCTGTCAGAGGGGTTCACTACAACCAACTGCTGCCATTAAAATACTTGCAGTTTTAGTTCAACCCTTACTTGAACACCAGCAAGCCCCCAAGGATTTAGTTGACCTCTTAAATCAAAACACTGGGATTATATCATTCCATAGCTGCAAATACACATCTCTCCTGTTCCTGATCAAATACTTCTGACGATCGACCTAATATAGGGTCAGATTTGTATTTGCTGTACATTTGTTGTAGGGGAAAAGTCCAGTCTTGCCTGGTCTTCTAAGATCTCTGCTCTAGTTCTTATTTGGAAATCCTGGCTGAAATGTGAACCATTCATTTGGCTTCCTCAGCTGTTTGAAGGCAACAAACTTTGTTTTTGTTGGTGTCCAGTAAACTAATCAACTGCTCTCAGAGAACTCCATCTGATTTTTCAGCAGTTGTTCTGTCTTCCTACATTTACTGAGTTTTCATCTTTTTCTCCACATGTGAGAAGTAAAAGAGAAGGCAGGATGAAACACCAGACAACAGGATTTTCTCTTTCCCTGAACTAATGAGTATAAACCCTTCTTTCATGCTCATGGTGGCATTGTTGGATTTGCCACAGAGTTGATTATGCCGCTGCGAGTGGGGAGTGTGGGGTGTGTGCTTTACCTGAGCAGAATTCAGGGGTCCCTGCTGTCTGTGTTTGTCTGCTCTTTGCTTCAGGACTCCTCTGACTTCCCTTCTGCTAATCCACATGCAGATAAATCTGAGGAAACCTTCCCTGCTGCTCCACTTAAATCTCTAGCTTAGTTTGGATAGTCCTTTCTTTCTGAGAGGGCAGTGGGGGGAATCCTCGTGTCATGGAGGAGGCAGGAAACCTGAGACCTGAGTCAAGCCTTCTCCCCTGGAAACTTCTTTGGGTTAGTTCCATACTCCTCCAGGGATCTACCGGGGAAGTGACTGTGGAGGGTGGGAGTGCTTCTCTTCTTCCTATATCAAGAGAGAAAACCGGAACAGTCTTGTGTTCTTTCTGGTCTTGGTACACAGGAAGTTTTTTTTAAGTCATCTGGTGCTAATGTGACTCTCTTCAGAGAAATCCTTGTAGGTGGTGACCAGCTGAACTGAATCTGGTGAGAAGGACAAAGCACTTGAACTTCATCAAAATGCAAACGATGCTTTAAGTAGCAGGGAAGAGGGAAGATGAGGGTTTAGACTTGATGGCTTTCTTACTCTAAAACAATTGATGAACTGCTGTCCTTACAGGCAGAAGAGACACTGTAGAAACAGGTCTCAGTTCTTGAGGTACTGTCACCAAAATGTCAGAAGGGATGTGGCTGCTGCTGGGCACTGCCTACACAGGGTCACTCGTACCCTGTGGCTGGGGAACAGCAAATCCCTTTTAACGTGTTCAGTCTGTGGTGGATAACTGAAGGCACAGTGGATGTCATCTTAGTTCATGTGAGCTACTGCAGACTGGTGCATCTGTGGTGTCCACAACTGTCCCCTGATGCTACTAAAAATAACAATTATAGAATTAAACAATTTAAAATATTCTCTTGGACAGCTTTTATCTAGTGTTTAAAAAAAAAAACCGAACACACACCTCTTCTCAGAATAACTCAAAGATTTGGCCTGATGATTTTGAATGAAATCTAGACTTTACAATATATTGTGGTTTTAACTGTGGAACATACTGCAGTTGTGCTGTGCTCCAACATTTAAAAATTGGGTGCATGTGAAATGGAAGTGGAAGCAGACAACTGTAGCGGGAGGGTACAATATAATTTTAGTCCAACCAGATTGCTTTACATGCCTGAACTTGTTCTCAGACTGTTTCTGCAGTGTAATCCCCCTTTACTTTAATGCAGACAATTATAGATTGGTGACATAGTTTATACTGAGGAATTAGCAGTTACAGAATCTTTTGCATCCTGGCAGCTCTTGGTTACTCTCCACTGGGAAGAGCTGTTGCCTGTGTTCAGTGGCAGCAAGGAGAGAGCAGCTCCTGCTGTGACATTCTCAAAATATTTTACCCCAATGCTTAAAGCTCCTGACCACCTGCTTTAGGAGGGTTCAGCTGCCGGGATGGCTGCATGGACTTGTCCTTCGAGCAGCATTGTAGCCTTGATTGTGCCGTGGAGGCCACTCACTGCTGTTTGGCACCACACAGGGCTCAGCCAAGCGCAGGCACCACACCGCTGGTTAAACTGCCAGGGTGTGTGTGTCGATGTAAGAGCCTGCTGAAAGAAAGCGATTTCCTTTGGTGGTTTGGGTACGCTGGAAATGCTGTGCCTCTCCTGCAGCCTCTCCGTTCCTTTCCTCACGCCGCCCCTGCAGAGAGCATGGTATTGCTTCTAGTCGCCACAGGTTTCTGTCTTCTTCCTGGAACGTCCCACTTGTGCTTGGAACTGGCTGTTTTCAGCAAAGACAATGAACAGTTTTTCTGTGACTTCGTGTGAGAAAATACATGAGCTTTGAATTACCCGACGCTTTTTTTTCTTCCCCCCCTCTTTCGGCTGTGTGAATTGAGCTTAAACCTCTGAACTTCCCTCAGTGTTCTTTTTGGATCCTCTGACGTCTTCTAAGGTAGTTTCCCAGCCTCATGGTTTACTGTAAGAGGGGTCAAGATGAGGATCACTGATACACAAATTTTGCGTTCTGAAATTATGTCTATTGAGAGTTATTCACTGATTAAAATTCCAGTCCTTCAAAACATCTTGAGGCTTTTCATTGTCTTGTGTCATCTCTGTTGAAGATGTTTGAATTGAAAACTCCACATAAGGGTGTTTCCTTGTGGCATAAGAGTAATTCTCTTCCCCCCCACGCCTTCAGCTTTCTGTGAGGCTTTGAGTGAGGCATCTCCAGTTCAGGAGCAGCAGGATAGCTGCTGGAGAAGACCTAGCCTGTAGTGTCACTAATCCAGTTCCCCGATAGCTGGGAGGAAAGAAAATCCAAATCGGAGGCAAAAAGAGAGTGGTTGGGATTGCCTCGTTTCGATGTCCTCCACAGACATTTTTAGTCTTGCCCATCTGTATCATGTAGAGATGTTCCATACTTTAGGAGTGAGAAATCACCCATCTGCACTATTTCTTTCATGTGTTTCTTTCTGGCACTTTATGGGGTATTGTGGTACCTGGTTTCATACTCCATTTGGAGGATGAGGAAGGGTCTGTACAGGTTGAGAATTTGGTTACAGACAGAGTAAAGGGTGTTCTACATGCCACATTATGTTCTTGAGATTTTATTGTACTTTTGTATTGCTGTTCAGTTTTTGCACTGCGTGTTTGTGGGAGGATAACACCCGAGTTGCTTTTCTCATGACAAAATACTGTGCCATATGTGAGTGCAGAGGACATACATCGAACATGCATTGCAGCTTGGGCGCTCGCCTGGCCTCTCCCTTCCTCCACAGAAGGAGAGGAACAGAGCTCGGCTTCGGCTTCACTACGGCTGCTTTGCACCACAAAGGGCTTTGACTTAACAAATGTCCTCTGCTTATTGCTGGCATGTGATCTATGGACTATGTCCTGTGTGAAATTCTAAATTGAAGAAAAATTATTTTATCTTTCATCACAGAATTTGACAATAAATGAAAATTTACAGATTCCTATCACATTTACAACTAAAAATGTAGTTCTAAAGTTGTTGCTTTCTATTGCAAATGTTATTTTGAGCGGATTTCTTATGTGTCACCACATACATTAGACACGTCATAAGGGAGTTTTTACAGCTGCTGGGTGGGAGACAAGTCCTCCAATTCACTTTCCCTCTCCGTTTTGAGGATATCTGTTCACCAGGCCTCTACAGTCCCTTGCCTCTGATGTTAGGACGAGCTGGTTGTATTGCTTTCCTTCCAAGATGCTCAACTTGTGTATGTTGAAAGAATCACATGTTTTACTGGTAGCAGGAGGATTAGGAGGTGTGTGTGTGCCCTGCTTTGCAGAGGGCTGGTGATTAAGCTTCAGTGCTTTGGTTTCTTCATTCTCCTCAAAAAAAAAAAAAATCTGATTCAATTAATTAAAAAATATTTCCAATTACCTGTATGTTGCTTTTTGTTTGCACAACAGTTAGGTTGTATTGAGGGTGCCTCTAGATTGTGAATTGATTTGGAAGAATCTCTTTTATTTCTGAATACTGCGTGGTGACCTAGTTAATTGGGAGTAATTACTGGCTAAATATATTGGTTTAACATAACAAAAGGCTGTCTGGAAAAAAACTGGGAAGGGAAAGAACAGCTCAAGATAAACCACCTCTTCACAAACACTTAAGAGTTGTTAGGGGACATCTCCAGAGCTATTAGCAGAGAAGGTTTTAACTTCACTAATGTAATTTAGCTCCTGAGGCTTGAAACCAAGCAGCAGAGCAAAAGACTGGATCTGCAAAGGAACACTTCTCTGGCTCTGCGGGAAGGGTTTTGTTGGAGAAGCACTTGACAGGTAAGAGTCATGGGATGCCCTTGAAGAGGAAGGAGTGGGATACCCATGCTTAGAATGGATTTGGTTGATAATATGGAACAGCAACCTTTATTTGCTGCTTTTTCCCCGTCTCTGTCCAGAATCTTGTTCTTGGGACTAAAGCTGAGCCCCGTGTTTAAGCACCTGAGGTGACTGCCGATTGCAGGCTTTTTTCAGGAGTTTGAGCCTAAATCCTGTCAGACCTGCTCTGTAAGTATGGCAGAGCTACAAACTGCTCTAAAAATGGAAAAATTGCTTAATTTAGGAAAGGTAAGGAGGGCTGACACCCGAAGGACTGTGTTCAGAGTGAGCTGTGTGGCCATCCCTGTAATTACGAGACATCAGTCATGTGAATTACCCTGGCTGGATTTGGCTCATCTTCAATTCAAATTTGTTTGGTTTATAATAGTAATTTATCTCATATGGCGGAGCAAAGGGGCAGTGTAGTGCCAGTCACACCTAGGAGTGAAATAAAGCAGGCTGGATGTGTAGGCAGAAGCCTTCAGATGATAACCGCTTCGCCTCAGAGGGCTGACTCCTCAGTCCTGTCCCTGAAGTATCTGCACTTGGTGCTGTGCAGTTACAGCTGGGGCATGAGGGTAAAGCCCTAAAAAGAAAATCTATATATAATGTTGAAAAAAAAATAAGAGAGAAATTTCAGAGCCTTGAGTGTGTTTGACCTTGAAGCCATCTCTGTCCTTAACACTTGGAAACTGTTTCCACGGATGTTCTCTCAGGGTTGCTGTTGAGAACTTGCGAATACCCAGGTTGCAAATAGTTTGCCTCTGCGAATTGCACTCATTTTCCCAAAGTACTGGGTTCCCACTGATACTCGGGGGTTTGGGGCAGGGAGGGAAGGCGAGCACCGTCTCTTGGAGTGGAAACAAAGCCGGCAGTGGTCTGTTGCTGGTTGTGTAAGTAGAAAACACGACTAAAATGTGAGCGCAGGGTATCTCTTGCAGCAGAGCAGTGCCGTCGGCTTCTCGGTGACTATCACTTTGGGTTGCCTGTGTCAAAGAACTTGAACTGAAGTCAGATTTGCTTTGTCATCCTGACTTTGGCTCTTGCCACTTTCAATTTCTCTTTAGTCTCTGGAAGTTTCTTTTTCATTCTCTAGTGGGATGCTTTTAAGATGTATCAGCACAGGCCAAAAGGCTCATCCCACACAAAACCCCCCGGATGTTGATTGAAACAGTGGAAGTGGGCAGGTGGGTTTGTGGATATTGGATCAAAAAAGGGTGGCAAATCTGTTTTCCAGCATGTGTTCTTCTCCAGTTAGTTTTTAACTAAATGCTGCAGCGGGTTGGAGCTGTTTCCCAATGGCAAAGCAAGCAGTGAAATCTGACACAGGGAGGGGAAGGGGGCTGGCAGAGGGCCTGTGTGCACAAATAGCCCACTACCTTTTGGAGTGTATTTACAGCCAAGCAAACAAAAAGCAGTGCAGGCTGCCTTACAGAGAAGTACAGCAGAAATCTTCCCCTTGGAACTTCGAATTTTTCCTCTCAATGTCAATAAACCATCGTTACTGCTATTCCAGAGTCCTAACTCACCAGGTGTTGCAGTGTGTCTGAAAATGTATTTACGTAGCAGTGGATTAGGAAGAGAAAGCCCTGTTGCTGTCTTTTGTAGTGCTTAGAATACCTTTTGCCTTGGAATGCTGTAATACAGGAATAAATCCCAGTGAAAACTAAACTCTAGATCATAGTGTTAGCTGGTTGAGCA
Source organism: Bucorvus abyssinicus (assembly GCA_009769605.1). Classification (NCBI taxonomy): domain Eukaryota; kingdom Metazoa; phylum Chordata; class Aves; order Bucerotiformes; family Bucorvidae; genus Bucorvus; species Bucorvus abyssinicus. The sequence continues at coordinate 3,369,755 of CM020055.1, read as the reverse complement.
GACAGGAGCCTCTTGGCACAGCCCTGGTGTGAGTTATGTAAATCTTGTGCAGTGTATAAGCAACAGGCAGTTGGTGACGTAAAACTGAGCATTTGTCTCTATTTACTGGCTAATGTGACATGCCCCCTTCCTGCAGCATTTGACTGAGCTGGCTGGATTAAATATAGCCCTGACACTCCTAAGGAGAAAATGCCTCAAGCTGAATGATGGTTTCTGGTCTGAAATTCATTGTTCTAAATATGGACATTTTACAAGGTGACTCTTTTGTCTCCTCTTCGTATCAAAGTCCGTTCCGTGTAGATGGCGAAAGGTCTCGCTGTAAAGCTCAGTTTGCTGACTTTACCAATCGATCCCCGTGGCCATGTTGTGCAGAACATTCCTCCGGAGCCTCCCAATGCAGTGGCTGTTAGGGATGTCAGTCACTGCCGCGGTTAACACAGCGTGATTATCTTCTGTTGCCCGTGATGGATTACCCAAGTGATACATCTGTGGTTCAGGTCCTCTCCCACCCGCCCCACTTGCGGGGAGCTGGCAAATGTGCCTAATATTGCTCGTGCCCCTGTTGACCCAAGCGCTATTAGCTACTATGCTTTGGGTCCCCTGAGTTTTCTGTGAGGAGAAAGCAGTGACGCTTTTCCATGCAGTTCTGATTTTATCCAGAATGTCTGGTTTTATTTTTTTTCCTCTCGAACACTGTAGGAATTGAACAGGAGGCAGTTTCCTTGCTCACCGTTTTGAGCCCCTTTCTAGCTGGCAAGCAGTCCAGAAAGCCCTGTGTTTGCTCTTTCGCAGGGTCATGCTGCAAATATTTCTCTTGCTTTCACCTTGGCTTTCTGCCTTAGGTTTAGACACATGACACTCCACCACACAATACAAACCCTACATGTATCACTGTACCCGCGTCATGCAGCTACTGACCAGCCTCTGCATGGCTTTGCTTTGGGTGGTGATTCCCAGTTCTTGAAGGCTTGCGGCTTTTATTCTATCCCCCTTAAAACAGCAACACAGATTTTTGTGATGGTGAATAAAAGGCAGTTGTTTTGCCCATTGCATTTGGTGAGATTGTACTCATCTCCCTGCTCACAGCACCCACTCACAACAGGGAAATGAGGGCCACAACCTCACAGATGGGCGTAAACAGAGGAATTAACGTGACTTACCAAACGCTTATGTAATAACTTAATGGTATATCGTGGAATGGCAGCTACAAGTTGTGACTCCTCTTCCTGTTTGACTGTTCCTGATTTCAGATTCATTACCAAGGGTTTCAGCTACATCACGGCTCGGGAATCAATAACATTTGTAGCTTTCTGAATATCCTTAATAGATCACAGACGTCCATGGTCATTTGTCTTTATCCAGGAAGAATAAACAGATGGTTTATAAGTTCCTTGAGTTGTGACTGTCCAGAGCTGAGCAGGCACTTTAATGATTAATAAATAAGAGTACTCATGGCTCATACATGACTGTATGTTTCAAAAGCAGCAAGGCTTGAGTCACTATCCATAGCTACAGATGCCCTTTGGCCCTGAGAGTTATCATAAGAGCGTTCTTTGTATTTTTGTTGTTCTTGTGCTCCTTTTGGACCTTTTCTGCCAAAATAAAGTTAAAAGGTTCAGTCCTTTTGAAATGAGCTCAAGAAACAAGGCTGGTGTAAAGAAACTGCCCCGTTGTTTACATGCTGCTATGTGGCACTTCCCTCAGCATCTCTTGAACTTTTCAGCAGATTTTGTAAAGACCTAATGGGGTAGAGGGCCGTGAGACTCCTAATTTCCAAGATTTCCAGTGAAAATAAGCAGAGTAGAAAAGTGGTCTAAAATAGTGTCGCTGGCAAGTAAAATGTTGTATTTTGAGCTCTATTTTGGAGAATCCACGTGTGATAGAAATGAAAACTTTAAAGAAACACGAGCAGCAGAGCTAGTATATTCTGGGTAATAGTTTTGCTTAACTGTCTAGCTTGACATAAAGCAATGAAAAGTACCTGACCCACCCATACTTTAGGTTGTAATCTGCTTTTTTTTTTGCTTTCTAGGAATCTACAAGCCGCCATTGGAGCCTACTACGATTTCGAGAGTCCAAATATCAATGTACCCTCCATGTCATTTGTTGAAGATGTCACCATAGGTGAAGGAGAGTCCATCCCTCCTGACACCCAGTTTACAAAAACATGGAGGATACAAAACACAGGTAAGGCTTTTGATGGCAGCAGACCCCACGTTGTGCATGTTATGTGAGAGGATGGCAGAGCTCATGGAAGAGGTGCTGGCTTGAGGCAGGCGGTTTGTCTGCTTAACTTGGATTAGAGCCACCCTGCTACTGAAGGAGAGAGCTGCCAGCCCGCATGTGTTCCCCTTCTGAGGTGGGCCCTTCAGTTTTTAATATGCTTTTGACAGTATTGCTTTTTCATGCTCTGAGAGGATGCGAGGCTGGAGAAACCACATTCCGGAATGAAATAAGTCAAAACAGCGACTGGAATCCAGGAAGTGAGACTAGGCAAAACACATTCTCGGTGTTTGATCTGTTGAGATGTAGTCAGAGAAAAATGAGATCCACAGACGCAAAGCAGAATGCCTTGTCTTGGAGTGTGGCAGCATCAGGATGTTCCATGAATGTTTAAGCTGTGTGTCTGAATTTAATTGACCTGCTTGTGCTTTGGTGAGGAGGAACGATAGCACAGGGTATGATACCATGAGTCATCAGGCGTAAAGTTCAGCTGTGACAGTGTTTCTGCTTGTAAATAACCGTGGTGCTCGAGTGCTGTGCGGATCTGCCCTGAGTATCAGGCAGTGTAACAGAAACTGAAATCACACTGAAAATCTAGGAGTGTTTTGTGAGGACATGAGTGGTGAGAAGAGGGGGTGTGTGGTTAAGAACACTAATATAGAGACTGTATTCTAGAGAAAAGGCTTAATTGTTTCAGTTTACTTTTTCTGCCTTCATCTGGTGACTTAGTACAATGGAAAGGTGACACACATAATTTAATTGAACTCCAGTAATGTGAAAAAACAACTGGCAATTTTTATATAACTGTCTCAAATATGAGTCTTACAAATGTAGTGAGTTTGATAGGTCTTGTTTCTCCACTATTAGTATCTTAATTTGTGTGTGTTATGATTACACCCCTGTCTTCCTCCTTTGACCCCTTCCTCTCTTGCTCCTCTGATGTGCTCTGTCCTGCATGCACATTCAGCCTTCGTTTAACATCCCAGTTCAAGCCATGTTTCATTGTTCTTGGGATGTTTGACCTCCTGAAATCCATGGATCTTCTAAAATGAGGAAAGGGAATTCTTGTCACGGCCAACATTTGTTTTGGCTTCTGTGTGGGTTAAAGCCTGACTTCTTAAAACGTACATCTGTGCTCTAACAGTGGTGCTGGAGGCCAGATCTTGTTAAACCATGCTGTTGAGGCGTGTTTTAGTTAAATGCAGCTTTGCATACCGTGTTATGACTGTGCAGTTTAAGGAGGACCATAGCATTTTATAATCATTTTATGGTTTCATTAAGGTATAATATCAAAGGACTATAGCATTTCCAGATAGTATCTGCTGGATAGGTAGCTAACTGAAGCAAAGCCAAGGTTTCTAACAGCTCCACAGGAACCCTTGATGAAATTACTTCAGTTCTAGAACATGAAATACCTGAGGCATGTGTCACCGAAGCATTCAGTGTCTGATGAGTATGACAAGCAGAGCTCGGAGAGATTGTCAGTCTGAAGCGTGCAAGCAGTAAGCTGGGTTCAGTCAGGTTGTCATACATGTTATTAAAAACTAATACCCTGCTCTGATACCTTCCGGGAGGGAGCTCAACTTGTCTGCCAAAAGACCGTTTGTATAGTGGAACCATGGCTGAAAGAGCAGCAGGATTTAACAGACTTACTTCCTCTTCCCACTCTACTCCCAGCTGCTGCTGGCTCTGCAGGACAGTTACTCCAATTTATCATCTCCTGAGAGATGAGTGTACTGAAATAGAATGACATAATCATCATTTCATTTTATGGGGCTTATCAGTTGCAGTGTTCTAGGCACCTTGCAAGCCTAAAGCCATTAAAACCGATAAAAATCACATAAATTATTTAAACTAAACCATGTTGCTGGGCTGCCAGCCTTTTCAGAGGAGGCTTCATACTCAACTCCCACACGCCATAGCCTGAGGTCAGCTAGTCACTCGGCTCCTCTTTCAGAGACTTCCCTGTCTCAGCACTGCTTCCAACTGGAGTGATACATCCCCCGCTCTGAATATCCCACTTGTTCACATCATGCTTTCCCCGCTAGATTGTGAATTCCACAAATAAGGACTTGACTAGAAAACCAGCCCCTGCCATGTCTTCCCTGAAGTGTCCACGGGGATTAAATTAGCAGGCAAGCTGTCGCAGAGGATGCGCTTTGGGGTAACCTAAGGTCAGAGCAGCATCCACTGTTCTCGTCTCACACTGGACACAGCGTGGTCCCGGGCTTCTTGGTGGGTCAGGCTTTCCTTGGCCGTTTCCACCCACCTCAACCAAGCAGAAGGTATTCTTAGAGCCACTGAGTCATGTCACGTTACTGGGGAAGAAGCAAACGAAAATTCTGCTAAGCTGATTTTTCAGGATTCTCAGAAGCACTTTTCTCTTTGTCTGCCCCAGTACTTGTTATCTTTGGCAGAGAGGCTGTGCTTGCACGCAGCAACTGCTCTCTGTACCTCTGCAGATTTGCCAGGTCACGCTCTCAGTCCCGGTATCTACAGTCTAAACATTGATCTCCACGAATAAATCCTGTATTCACAATTCACCTTTGCACGGGCTGAGAGAAGGGTTGGTGGAAGAAGGGAAATAAATCCATTCAGAAAATACTACTAACTCTTCAGAGGTAGTTGAAACTGCTCGTTCCTCTTGAGGCTGCCAACAAGCTTGAAAAAAGAACGAGTCGCTGAAAGAAAATCTTTCCAGCCCTTCGTGTTAATAACGTGTATTTTGATGTCACAGGGTTCCATGTAGTGAGGCAGAAAGGAATGAGGGGAGGAAAAGCCCCACCTAGGTCTGACCTCATCTTTGTCTCTAGCATCCGTAAAATATGTATGTGTGTTGTGTTAATTTTTTTTTTTGGCAGCTGTTACACTGTTACTCTGAGAATTGTTCTGTGTACAGGAGACCTAGAGATTATTCAAAGAGAAATAGAAATTGTCCTGCTGGTCTCAGAGTGGACCTGTTAAGCCTTGTCTGAAAACTGTGTTCTTCAGCACCTGTCACTGGCTGCGTTATGTGGATCTTGGTGTTCCTTTGACTGTCCAACAATTGCACAACTGTTTTAATAAGCGTGTTTCATCCAGTCTTACACAAACAGGCACAAAGCTTTTCCTGGTGCACTGTCAGTAATTCTTTCATCTGTTCAATCCCAGGGACAGAGGCGTGGCCCCCAGGGGTTTGCCTGAAATACGTTGGCGGAGACCAGTTTGGCCACGTAAACATGGTGATGGTCAGGTCCCTGGAGCCCCAGGAGATCGCAGACGTCAGCGTTCAGATGTGCAGCCCCAGCGCAGCAGGAATGTATCAGGGACAGTGGCGAATGTGTACTGCCACAGGACTCTATTACGGAGGTGAGTGATCCCTTTTCCAGCGCCTCAGGCTCCTCTTCGAGGTATTCCCACAGCAGACAAAATGGACGCTCCTGGCCCCTGGAGCTGCTCCCCTGATAACCAGAGGGTGAAGGTAGAGCGCTGCCAGCTGGGACACTAAATATAGAAAATAGAACAGGGAGAACATCAAGCGAGCTGCTTTGTTGTCTTGGTCAGCACAGAACTGTTTTCTAAACACTGGAACGAATTGTGGATTGCACAAAGCTCTGAAAAACAAAGGGACTCGCTCAGTTCTCCTGGAGACGCTCTCCCAGTCGGTCCTTGTCAGGATTCTTTCCCAGCGCTGAGCACTGTGAACTATACACAGGCATAAAAATCTTATTTCAGTGGTAAAAACCTCACAGGAGGAGTTTAGTTAAGGCTCGGTTTTAAGAGCGTGACTTGGTGCATTTACCATGAACCGTTTTTCTGTGTTTAAAAACCTCTTTTTGCTATTTTGCCTGGAGCCTCAGCCTGAGCCACCAACATCTTGGTCACGTGGAGCCTTCCAGTCCTCCTTCACCAGCTGTGGTTTATCCTGAGAGCATCTTTGTGTCTGCCTTGGCAGTTGGGAGCATCCCAAGTTACGCGGGTTTGAGCGAGCGCTGTTGGCACTCGCAGTCAGGAATAACTCTCCTCTCAGAGTTCTCGGGGGGGTTGGCGGAGCTGTTGGAGATCCCGTGACTCTGCGGTGTCACAAGTGGCTGTAGCTTGTCCCCAATTCCTCTGCAGGTTGCAAGGCACTGGCGTTACCTGCCATAGGCCTGTCTGTCTATAGAGCTGAGGTTTTCCAGCTGCTGACAGCTGGTGATCTTGCCAAACTGCCTGAAGTCGTGTGTTTTGAAAGAAAAGGACCTGCAGATTGACGTCCCCTTGGCTGCCGAGCCCCCGGTCAAAGGCGCCCTTTCCCTGCGAGATCCTTAATGGCTCTTGTGTTAACTAACCCCGCAGGTTAGGCGCTGCGAGGGCCTGGCCGGCTGTCGCCCTGTGGCTTGCCATCCCGGCTCGGCTTGGAGGCCGCTGGGGGCACTGGGGCGAGCGGCGGGGCCGGGCCGGGCGTGGGGCCGCGGGCGGGCAGCAGGGGGCGCCGCTGCGCTGCGGCCGGGCCTGGCGGCGGGAGGGGGCGGCCGGCACCGGTCGAGCCCCGGGTCGGAGGCCTGGGCTGCGGTGGAGCCTTATGGTGTTTATCAGGGGCTGCAGGGTGCTGGAGTCCTTATGGAGTCGTGTTTTTTGTAAGGTCAAACCCACTGCCATTAACTGTTGTAAAATGCAAACGGATGAGCCCAGCACTGCCAGACCTGGTGAGGGGCTGGAAGGAGGCGGCAGGGAGTGAACCATGGAAGGGTTGGGACTAAAGAACACCCAGCCCAATCCCCCTGATATGGGCAGGGACACCTGCCTCTGGAGCAGGGTGCTCAGAGCCCTGTCCAGCCTGGCCCTGGACACTGCCAGGGATGGGGCAACAGCTCTATGTCTCTGCTGTGCTGAGGACCCCAGCGCTGCAGGGGGGTCTCACCAGAGCAGAGGGGCAGGATCCCCCTCACACTGATGGGGATGAGCCCAGGACACAGCTGGCTTCTGGACTGTGAGCACAAGTTGCTGCCTCATGTCCAGCCTTTCATCTGCCAGTACCCCCGAGCCCTTTTCCGCAGGGTTGCTCATCTCTTCATCCCCCAGCCTGTATTTGTGCTTGGGACTGCCTCAACCCAGGTGCAGGACCTTGCTGCTTGAGAAGTGATAGCAGTAAAACCAAACAGCAAAAGTACTTGCTGTCTTTTCCCCCAGGCCACCAGTGGCAGCATGGAAGAGCCTCTTGTAGGTGGACACTTGACTGCAGAAAACCTGGAAACAATTACATGTGACATGAGGTGCTGTTATTAGATCTGCTGAGAGGAGATAAGGTATTGCTGCTGTTCTTAACTCTCCCGCTCTGTGCAGCAAAACAAAACTGGAGCAGATTTAACGGAGAGGTGGAAAAAAAAAAAAGGCAGTAAAACTGAATTTGGACACATACCAAGAGATGTATTTATGTAAATAGGCCGGAATGTTTGCATGAAGTGTAAGTGAAATGGTAAGTAAAATAACAATCTTATCTGTGTACAAGAGACAGACACACATTAGGTAAGAACTGTAAATACTGTCTTATTCCAACCAGTAGTGCACAAATTTGTGTAATCGTCCTCCAAGCCTGGGTATCTCATCCACCTCCTGTGAGTGTTTGAGAACTGGAAGGGAGATATTTTGCAGTGAGTTGTCATAAACATAATTACCTTCAAGTCACCCTTTTGTTGTTTTGTTTTAATAGTCAGACCTTTCAAAGCTAAACAAAAAACATTGCCTTGCCTTTGTCATCAGACTACAAGATTGGCAGTGATATGTCCTGGCTTTCATTTCAGTCTTACTGCGTAGCTGTGGATAAAATCACTTAAGGTTTTCTCTTTCCGGTGCATCCTATTGATATCTGCTTTATGGAGCATCAGCCTTTTGTCTTGCTGTTCTAAAGGATGGAATTCACGTTCTGTTTTTCTCCTTCTGCCCCCTTCCTCACAAACTCCATCCAGTGACAACCGGAGTGTCTCTCTTTTTCCACAGATGTCATCTGGGTGATCCTCAGCGTGGAAGTTGGAGGACTTCTAGGTGTAACGCAGCAGCTGTCATCCTTTGAAACAGAGTTCAACACGCAACCACATCGCAAGGTAGAAGGAAACTTTAACCCATTCGCCTCTCCACAGAAGAACAGGCAACCAGATGAAAACAACCTAAAAGACCCTGGGGGTTCCGAGCTAGGCACAATCAGCAAAAACACATGGGGGCCTGCTCCTGACCAAATCGAACAAGATCAGAATGGACTGTCACAAAACTCTGTAAATCTCTCCCCCAGCAGTCACTCGAACAACTTGTCGGTAGTGACGTACAGTAAGGTAGGTGCCCTGGGAGAACAGGAGAATGGGTAGGTGAGGAGACTGGGATGAGTGTACTAGTTCTTCGTTACAAACTGCAAAGCCCTTCCCTTCTGCTTCTGCCAGACCTGCTAAGGAAGGTTTTGAATCTGACTGTCTGACTCTGCCAACTCCTCATGTTATATTAAAATATTTTCGCCTCTGATAGACTCTACCAGATCCACCTTTTTGGTTTTTGCTTCAAGTTCTTCTTAAAATTTATATAATCTTGTCTGGGTGCTGTAACTATTAGTGGCTGGAGCCTGCTCCAGTTGCGTGTGCAAATAAGTCAAAATATCTCTCTAGATGTGCTCCTGAGTTTTACATCATTTTGAAAAGAAAAAAAAATTAACCACACCCCAAAACCTAAGATTAACCAGATAACTTCTTTTTAGCTGGTGTGGGGGAAACTACAGAGCTCAACATTTTGATCCCAGATGCTCCATGTCAGGAACCGTCAATCAAAGGGCTGTTCCTGTCTGTGTCCTTGTCTTGTTTATAATTGTAGGTGACTTTTAAATTATCTTCACTTTAAATCTCTCTCAAAAGCTTGCTTGGTGGACGCTATATGAGTCTGAGTGATATTTTGACTGTTTTTATTTGCTTGTGTGTGAACAATGAATCGCAGGATTATTTACAATTCAGAATCCACCTGTTAATGCAGCCGGTATGTGTAGGTGTGTACTGTCGTATGTCAAACTAGTTTGATTTTTAAAATCCTTTAAAAACGCTTTACTGTACTTTAAGCAGGCTGTCTAGGACAATAACACTTGGTTGCTGAATGACTTAATAAAGCCCTAATGTTAGTTCACCTACAGCACTTTAGTTCCTAACTGGATGAACTGCCTGTCCTCCACCAGTGGATCATATTTTAGTGACCTACTTTGCACCAGGACTATGCATTTTTTACTGACGGCATGCGTGGGGTTAACAGTTTGACAGACTACCCATCACCCTTCTTGTGTTTCGCACCCCAAACATAAATTGCTATAAGCTGTATTGGCTCCTGCTTCAAGATTCTCGCTCGCTAGAAGTCAAATGGATGGCTTAGGAAATGATTCAAAAATAAAGCCTTTCACCTCTGGGTTCAGATACAGCCTGAGCAGTGACCGAAAGGCCGGTCGAGTGGGGATGGTGGTGCTCCCTGAGGAGACGGGCCCTTGTCTGGCTGCAGAGGTGACTGTGGACTCATACAGCTGCTCTGCACCAGCTTTATCTCAGGTGCTTCAGGTGGGGAGTGCTGCTCTGCAGCTGCCTCTTGTGTGTATCCCAGAAAGACTGGTAACAGCCCTGTGTATCGGCTGAGAACAAAGCAAAATCATTCCTAAGTCCAGCTGTGGTGAGATGGTGCACTTAGTGAAGCTTTCAGAGCTACAGTACTAGGTTAATTTAGGTGGGAGAACTCAGCTCCACTTTGGTGGTCAGCTTTAGGGCAGGAGGTGGCTTTTTTTTCTCGTGTCTGTTTTCAGAGGGCAGAGCTTGGCAATTGCTTTGTTGATTTGCACTTGCAGGTGGATGGATGTGGAACTGCTCAGGTATGCACTACTGCGACAGTCCCAGTGTAGAAATGCTGGATGTGGGATTTTGGCAGTAACATGCCCTTCAGTTGTCACGAGGTCTCTCCCTGTGGTACATATCTTACCCTTCCTGGTGAGAGGAGAGTGGTGTGGGCACCGGGAGGTAAAGGGTACCAACGGACTCTTGGCCGAAGAGTGGATGCCAAGAACGTAGGTGTAAGAAACCAGTACCTACTGGAGGTGCAGAGGACATAGCAAAGGTCAGCTACATGTGGAAAAGAAAAGCCAAGACAGAGGGTGAAGCTCTACCAGAGAGGATTCCCCTAAACTTAAGTGAGCTGGTTTAGCTGGTAACCCAAAGTTCAGGATCAGTCCTGATGAGCTATGAGCCATTTTAAATGAACCTCAGATGTAGGGTAGGTGGCCTTTCTCCCTTTTTCTTTCTTGTTGTTTTGGTTTGGGTTTTTTTTTTCTTTTTATGTTTTCTGAATATTCTTGGGTGGATGTGAGGTGGATTATCTGAGATATAAGCAGGAATTCTGTTTCTTGCTTGCTTGAGAAGGGATAACTTTATGGTTCTTTTTGAAGATGGGGTGGAATATGTAAAAGTTCACAATTTTTTTGAGGTTTTTTTGCATCTATTACAGTGTTTCTAGTTATGACATGATAAAACAAGTTAGCTTTTCCTTTGTAAGGTAGGTCTGGAGATCAGAGTCCTGTTCCAGCCTTGCCCTTGCTGTCCAGCACAGGAGACATTCAGCCATGGATTCAAGGTTCATGTGGGAACAACCTGTTTCTGTAGGTGTGACATTCTAGATACTCAGTCTCCTTTAAATCAGCCAGGTGGACGTGCTCACCCTCCCTGGTGTGGGTCTAGCACTATTGCTTGCCACCTTCTGCAGTCTGGAAGAGAAGACAGGTATTTTTTCCCTAAAAAGGGGTAATGTAGAAGCAGTTTTCCCAGCTGGGGACATCACTGAAGTGGAAAAGGGCTTATTGGAGGTGATGGCAGAAGTATTAAAGTCCCTGATCAGCAGATGGTGTTCCAGTACCTGTTCGGAAAAGCTCTGTCTGGCCCATCTTTCCCACTTCCCTGGGGACTTGACCTGTGTGCTCTGCTGCTTGAGAGGGGAAAGCGACTGCATCGGGAGCTGTTGTCTTGTGATTGACTATTGATGTGAAAGGCTTTATTTCAAGTTCTAGGAGCAGACAAAAGAGTACTGTGGGTTGGTAATGTAGCTGCACATCAAGATTCCTGGATTTTACTTATCTCGGGCAGGATGTCTAATATTTCTCTCTGCTTTCACGTACTGGGAAAATGGAGTGAATCGCTAGTCAGGTTTGATACTGTTTGGTGAGATACAGCAAAGGGGATGGGTGAGGCCTAGTTAAGGTGTTCAGAAGGGCCTATGTCCTGTACTTAGAAGTAAAATAAGCCCTTTAATATTTCTCAGATCACTGTGGAGGCCTCCTCTCTGCCAAGTGATTGTGGAGACCCCCAGTCATGCAGTTGCATGAGACCATGAAGTCTTTGAGGTAAAGCTAGCAGCTTCTGGCCTCTGCAGCTGCAAAACATAGTGGAAGCTGCCAGCCCTTGTCTGTATTCATTTTCCCTCCGGTGCGGCAGAGCAGGTGTCACTTGTCCTCTGAAATTCCCCAGTGGAGCCTGCTTCTCAGTGACACTGCTGTGCCATCTGCTGCTGGATTAGACAAGTCTATCAGTGTTTCACACGTGGAAACATTCAAAATGCTTTTATACAGCAGCACAGAGTTCCTGGTTTGGGTGCTCTGCTCAGTGGAACTAACTTTCCTGGAAAAAAAAAAACAAACAAAAACAAGATGCTGAATTCCCTCTAAGCAGATAAGACGAAACCTGTGGTGCAGTGGAAGCAAACCGAGTGCGATCTTTATCCCTGCTGTAGTGAACCCCTTCCCTGGGTCTGCCCTGCTCCCCTTCTTAGATCAACTGCTGGAAATTTCTGATCAGGGTCTGTGGTCAGGGTGCTGCTTTAAGCATGTTGTTGTTCTGTCTATTCCCAGTGGAGTTTTTGCATGTTCTTAGAATTAAAGCTGTGCTTAAGCGCAGGATAGGATGCTTATCTCGGGGTAGGGATGAGCTGTGTTAAGAGTCCAGATATACCCCTGCATGGGTATTTTATTCTCCTCTTTGGCAATCGCTTTCTCTCTATCCTCGAGAGATGAGGCTAATACAGCTTCCTTCTATTTACTGGCTCCTGTTTCATAGCAACAATGTCGAGGTCACTGCTGCTCTCTTGTGACAGCCTTTTACATTAAAAGCACAAGATGCAGTCTACAGTGCCTGGGGAGTTGGGGTTACGTTTCTTAACTAAGGAAAGAACCATCCAGGTTTAAATGTCTGTGAAGATCTGAAGAGCACAGCCATATACTGCCATGCAGATTTTACTTGTTCCCTTTAGGTAAACTATATGTCTTTCTCTCTAAATCTGTTGCCCATATGAATTGAGGAATTGCTGCTTTCTGTGTAATACAGAAAACTGCCACGTAGAAGTTGTGATTCTGCAAAGATTGGCCCGTACGGAACAACTTGCGTGGTCACTGCCATAGCACAGGGCGTTCTCCAGCTTGTATCAATTGGTTCTGTTTGTTATTGGTGCTACTCTTAAAAGCCCAGTGAAATATAAATGTATTTGGAGATCACAAAATTAAAATCTTAACACTTTTTTTTCTGCTGTATTTTTGCTCCCCGTCTTACTTCATTCAGTGTGGAGCTGAACTCTGGTCCATGCTACCTGAGAGCTTTCTGTATGTGAGAGGAAACCAAACCTCTCCTTGTCCTTAGAGCCTTTAACTGGCTTCCCCTCCCTGAGTTTAAAAGTCACTGCTGCTTCTAGATTTGTGCTTCTTCCAAACCAGGGTGCTTCAATTTACATATTTTTGAAGAACCTCTAAACTTTAGACAGAAATTTTTCCACTGGAAACTCTTTGGGTACCAGACTACATTTGTGGGTGAGGAAGATGCCCCAGAAATGTTTGCTTCTGTGAAGAAGAGAAGCTTCTTCCATCCTGGTATCTGGACTTCAAACTGGGCTGGTGACCACCTTGTTAAATTAATTTAGAGCTAAGTGGGAGAACAGTGGACTCGAAACCACCATAGCTACTCTGACAGCCCCGCTGCTGCATAGCATCTGCAGGCTGAGCTGATGTTGCATGAGCTGGTTTGCTTCTCTGGTGAAAGACTAATGTGTTTGGATGCCGCATGTTAGCTCATCCACGAAACCCAACAGTCTGTGTGCCTTAGGACTGCGGGAAATGGGAGAGAATCTGATTTTAGCTTACTTCTGCTCCACTGCAGCCCAGCAGAGTTCCCCTCTTCTTTTACCCCTGAGGACTAAAAGCACGCCACGCTGTTGATTAAGTTCTAAGAGCTAAGCTGATGCATGGTAACTTCACCCGAGCCCTCCTGTCCCTGTGTGCATCTAAACCAGCCTTACCAGTGGCTGCACTCCGAGAAGGTTCTTAGCTTCCTGGTGGTCTTAACTGCCATGCCATGTTTGCACAGCATGCATGGGATAAAAAAACCTGCTCGAGACCTTGTTCTTCTGTTTGTGTTCAGTTTACGTGAGTTAGTCAAGAGAACTCTGTGTCGTTTGGGGAAGCGCTGACTAGGAGCAGCCCAGGAGGGGACGAGGAAACGGGATCTTGTAGCGTTGTCCGATGCTACTGTCAGTGTACACTGGAGACTCCTGTATCGCTGTGCACCAGACGCTGTCTCTGGAAGTGTACCTGTTACTGGTTTCGCCTCTGTCACAAGGTGAAATAAAGATAGCTCTGTGAAAGCCTGTGTGGTGATGGTTTCTGACAGATAACTTCATCTTCCCTTTACATGAAGGCACCTGGGCTAGAAATAAAGAGCTCGGTTTTTCCCAAGGCCTTTCACTTCCCAAAACGTCTCAATTCCCTTCTAGATACAGAAGTCAAATGACAATTTATACCAATAATTTTCATGTAGAGGCTTTTCTTGAAAAAACCCGTGGTTCTCTGTCCTCAGTACTCATCTGTGAGGGCATCCGGTGCACTCTGGCTAATGAGTTAGTAACTACTTGTGTGTGAGACATGGGAAGAACTGAAAGTGAATTTGCAAAGCTGCAGCTGAGCTTTTCACAAGGCAGTGATCTCGTTCTGAGAGTAGAAGAGAATTCACCCAAAATAGCGTGATTGATTCTTCAGCTGAAATAGCTCCAAAACTGCAATTCTGTGCGGAATTATTTTTTGCTTGTTTATGATGTAAAATATTGCGTACAAGGGATGCTTATTCCTGGAAATGTCATATAACGGGGTTTGGTATTTGCAATGCAGCAGTAACTGAAGTGTTCAGGTATCATGATACTACTGCACTGTGCACGTTGAATACCTGTAATGAGAAACAATTGCTCTGCAGGGAGCTCGTGTCTTCCTGAGGAAGAAGAAAATAAGTGTTCCCCTTTCACGGAGGCGAGTAAGAATTTCTTGCTCAGGGTCTGATGTTACACCAAGTCCATACTTGATCTTAAAGAGAAAGAACCAAGTGTGTTCTAATTTTGTAAGTCCTTGTGTCCACTAATAAACCTGACGGGAAAGTGACATGCAGTGGAGTGTGGCAATCCCCAAAGCAAAGGTTTTGGGCTTTTTCTTCTTGTTGAAATTATGGCACCAAGGAGAAGCTGCCCTTGGTGACAGATCTGGGGCTGTTCTTGGGATTGCCAGTGAGAGCAGCTGACCTAGGGACGGCAGCCCGAGAAGTGCAGCGTAGCGAGTGGTACAAAGCTATATGTACTGGTAATCTGGTGCTCTGGAGGTGGGCTGAATTCTGCGTTTAATTAACACATGATTAGCATAATTGCGTAGGTTTAAATTAGATGCTATGGAAAACAGTATCTGAAGGTCCAGAGGGTTTCTGTGAAAACAAGGTTAATGGCCTCTTCATGGGGTCTTCCTGCATACAAAGAGGCTAATGAACTGTCCTCATCTCTGACTGGATCTGCAGACTCTGGACTGAGCTCTCATTAACAGTGCTAATTCTTTTACGTCGTGGCTTACAGCATGTACACATTCAATCCACCAGTTTTCACCTGTGATGCACGCTGTGAGGTACAGGAGCGGTTCCCAGTGGGCTGTGTGTGCCCCAGCAGCAGGGCTGGGAGTGCTGGTGTAAAACTGCTGTGAGTGTTCTCCACGGGCAATGTGTCTGTACAGATGGTAGGCAGCAAATCCCCCTTTTCTGTAGGGCAGTACATTAACCCCTGTGAGGTGAGATGGCTCAGGACCTTGCTTTTATATATTGTTTTCCTTCATTGTCCATTGGGGGTCTGGTGCGCCTATTCATGTTATTTCACTGTTTCTCTTCTGCTCTTCCCATTCTCCCTGTACTTCCTATACCCCCCCCCCCCCAGCGACTGTATTTTTCAGAAATGTTGAATATCTCGGTCTCTTGAGTTTGGGATCTTCTCCTTCCTGAGGTGCTGGAATCTGCTGGGTGTTCCCTGATGAAAAGCTTGCTGTACAAATGGGGAGTGCAGCATGTTCCTGGGGTAGAAGTGTGTTTGTTTTTTCCATCACTTGCCTGTATTTCTGTCTGCAAACAGCGATTTTCAAGCTTCCAGTCTCCCACACTTCCCACGCAGTTCAGGAGATGTCCTGTTCAGTTGTCTGCTCCTCCTTTCCCTCGGTTGAATTCTGAGAGCTGCTTCATTTTACCCGTGTCTGATATTGTGCCACCTGATATATCTTGAAGATTTCACTTGTTCTCACCAGCTGTAGTGAGATTACAGGCTTCTCACAGTGCTTCCTTTATAACCTGGATACACAACAGAGCTCTTGAACTTGGGCTTTTGCAGCTGGGCTTAAGCTAATGAAGTTGATAGTTTCTGTATAAGAGTCATGTTGGAGACTCATTGCTTGGTGGCTCACACAGCGAGGTGGTTGTAGGAGAATGTGCAGGAACCGGCATTTCCTTTGAGATCTGCCCTGTTAAAGGCAAAACAGTGAAAACCAAAGCCAGAGCTTCACTTAAAGACTGAGAATGGCTTTGTGCTAACCGAGCTCTTGGCTGTCTTACTCCTCATCATGCTGGGAAAAAGCTGGACTCTGTTAAAAAAGAAAAAAGCATTTGCATAATGGTCTTCCAACTTGAAATGTAATAATAATAATAATGAGCTTTTCTACATCGTATCACTTCTGACCTTAGTGTGTGTCTGCATCTTACAGGAGGACTTTGTGTGTGCTTTGTACCTTCGTCGAACTCTGTGTCCCTGTGACTTGGGAGGTCTCTTGCCTGCCTGTTGGTTGCTTTCTTGCACTTCCTGATGAAACTCTGGGTAGCTGCTTCGAACAATAGAAGTTACAGAAAGGAGTTCCTGTTAATCCGAGACCTGTTACTAGATCTGTCGGTTTGGTGACTCACTGCAGGATGTGAAGGAGGGAGAATGGCTTCTGTAGTCAGCATTTTTATCTTCTGGTTAAATGTTGTGGCTGATTTTCACTTGAGGAAAGTGTTTATTGTTCTCTTGAGAGCGCAAAAGTGGGACTTGTGGGAATGTGGATTTCTAAATCTTGGATTTTATTTTTTTTTCCTTAAATAGACTCTTCTACCAATTCCAGCCTCTTACTTAACAGCTCACTGTGATCTTTAGACTAGGCTTGTGACACTGCAGGTGCTTGGCCTCGCAGGTATTGTAGCATCTGCAGGGGATTTTTCCTCTGCTGTAGAAAATACCGGGTTGTGGCCCTGTAACACCCGGCTGTTCCCTGGCTTAAATAACACCCGAAAGAGGTAAGTGGGTCACATCTGTCATCGCCAGGGACAGCAGCCACCAGCACCAAAACCTGCGTTCTAGGGGCATTTCGTCAGGCTGGACAGCAGTGGTCCCGCTGGCGGGTGACGGGTTGCACTGAGGTGGGGTGGTCAGTGGTGGAGGTGCGCGCTGATCCGGTGTATTTCTTGCCTATTGAATTTGATTATGTCTCCAACTTTCTTGCAGGGTTTCCACGGTCCTTATCCCTTCGGACAGTCTTAAAACACAAAAACACAAAACGGGTATCGTCGAGAGGAGAATATAACAAAGAACTGACTTTTGGGGGAAGGGAGGGGGATTCATGTGGCAGACAGACACAACGTGGACCCCCCTCTTCTCTGCCTCCGTGTTGTGGATAAAGAAGAGAAAACAAAAGCCCAGTAACTTAAGACTAGCTGGTTCCAGAGGAAAATACAAAACCTACGTATGCATGTGTGAATGCTGGATTTCAGGAGTGTTGTTAAATGCTATGAGAAAGAAAATATACCGACACCACGGGGTTTTTTTAGAATCATTCTCACATATAATTAGGTAGCTTAAAGAGAAGTTTAAGAAATGAAAATGAAAAAGCCATCTTTAAAAAAAAATATTTTGCCTACAGAGCAGTTGTAGCTTGAGCAAATGTTTAATTTCTGTTTGTTTCTTGTTGATATTTTTTTAAATGAGGGACAGCGTGCATTTTTACAGAACTGTCATGTTTTGCTTGCTACCGAACGGGAATTTGCTTAGTGTCTTATGGGGTTTGTGCAGTGACTTCTTTTTTGTCGGACATTTTTTAATGACAGGTTGGGTCCGCACCCAGCTCTGCATTTTTAATATCATCTGCTGGCTTTAGTTACCAACTTTTTAATCTTCTTTTGTTTTATTTCCTTTTGGTTGGTGTTGCTGTTTGTTGTCCTGCATGTCATTGCAAGCCATGCTGAAGCCCAGGTCTCGCCGTCAAAGCTGGTGAGAGAGACTCTGGGACCTCTAGGATAACGTGGAGGGCTCGTTTCCCTTCCCTTTGTCCATGAAGTGCAGAACACATACACCCCCATATTGACAAGAAACAGATCTGTTGAAGTTCCAGAGCTGTCCTATGTGGTTAGCATTTTAAAATACCTTTTTGTTAACTCTTGATGTACAGTAGCTGTGCCTAGAGCAACCAGCAAGCGTATCAGTCTTGTGCCAAGAGGAAACTCTTTCTGTAGCTGTAATTCACTTGGTAGTAGTTGCAGAGCTTTACAAAAGTCATGTCCTTTTAATTTTGAATCTCCCACCCCTCTCTTCTAGAGTATGAGTTTGCATTCATTTCTCCTGTGATAAAGTATTAGCGTAGAGGCTACTTGTTTGCGTTTTGGAATGCCGAGCAAGCGTTAGCATCGTTGGCTGGATCCCGCTCTGTCGCCTTGTATTCATTCGCCTTTATTGTCCTGGCTTGTAGCTTCTTTGAGGCTCTTACCTTCTGAATGGGCTCTCCAGGGCTTGGTATTGGAGGAGGAATCGCCTCTCTAAAGATTGGGGTTGCTCTGCTGTTTCTCTAATGTATTTTCCTCCAGCTATGGATTGGGAAGCCCAGCGTGAGGGGAGGGAGAATGGCCTCGAGTGCTGTGTTGGATTTCTAAACTGCTGCGTCACCACAGATCCTGCTGAAGGGGAGCAAAGTGAGGGGCCATTGTCATCTTCAGAAATGTGAACAAGGCTGGAACAGCTGTCTGCCAAAGATGCAGGAACACGCAAAGCTCCCATTACCTTCTTCCAGATCTTTCCAGTGAAGACCCTTGTTCTTGGAGCAGAGTGCAGGCTTGCTGCACGGTGCGTGGCTTGACACTGATCGCTCTTGACTAGTTGTGTTTTCTTGGTTGGTTTTGAACGGGGGATTAATTTTCATTGCAGCTACCAAGGACTCTCTTCTCTTAGTGCATACAGACGGGTCTTGTGGAGGACAGGGTGAGTTTCTTGTATCCAACAGAGGAAGAACTGGCTGATCAATTTTGTTTGTATTTCAGAGGTTGAGTTGGTAAAGGTCACTGTTATCTGCAGTCTCCCTTCAAAAAGCTGTTTGCTGGGAGAAACAAGTACAATGTAAGAAACTATCTGCGTGGTAGAGGCACTGGAGCCATTTGCACTGGCCGTGGGGTGACCTTCTGGCTCTGTCTCAGCAGCTTGCTGGAGCTGGGTGCGTGTCAGATCCAGAGTGAACCGGGGAAGGTGCTGCTGCACCGCTCGGCACAGCCGTAAGGTTCGGTTCTTGTCCTGTACCAGCACTGTGGATCAGCTCTCTCCTCTTAGCATCAGTCCAGGGACCGATTTGCAGCGCTGTAGTGGAGCGAGGGCAGGTGGATTCCTTCTTCACTCCCTCCTTGCCAAGCTTGTGTGACAAGCTCTGAAGGCATGAACAGGGACCTGGCCATCACAGCTCTTGCAGAACTGCCACTTCTGAAGACATTCAAAACGCTGGAGGCTGCTGTTTGTCCAAGTGACAAGGTGATTCCTTATCTTTATTAGCACCTTCTATCAGCTGTCTCCTGGAAGGGGGAAAAATTACCATCCGAGTCTGTTCTAGCAGGTGCTGCAGCCTTTGCCTTGTGTCAGCCCAGGCATCCGGGAGACCCTTGAACTCAGATACCTCCATGCTGGCTCTCCTCTGCTCCCAGCACGTATACTCCTCCCGTATGTAACGGCTGCCACATTGGTGTTCCTGTGCTCCTCCTAAGCCCAAATCTTCCTTTTCCTGAAAAAACAACCTGCATGCACCGCACGTAGTCCTGTGCTTTCCCACTCGGAAGGCGTACTTGTTCTGCACAGGCTTGAGTTCTCTCTCTCTCGCGTGTTTTCAGCCCATGGTGTCCTTGTGACGAGGGTCACTTACTCCAGGGTGTGAGGAAAGGCAGGGCCACATCCGAGCTGCTGCAGATACCGGCAGCCTCTTGCTGCTCGTGTGCCCAGGAGCTGAGTATGAGCGCTCTTTTCCGCAGCGCTGATCTCTGCAGGCGATCACACAGAGCTCTGGACACATTGAGGGTCAGGGCTGTAACCCTGGCTGTGATGGTGGAAGAATGTTTAAATTAGTGGTTGCTCTACCTCTGGGTTTTTTCTCCAGTAAAAACTGTTTCACAGGGCCAAAGGTGGTTTTATCTCTGCTTGTTCCTTGGAGCTTAGTGGTGCAGCCAGCCCTCAAATTGCTCTTGCTGTCAGGTTTCCAGCCTTTGAGTTAGGGGCATTTGAGATGTGTTCAGCAAAGCTCTTCCCAGGTGACTTCAGGGCACTGTGATTTGGTTTCTTTAGGGCTGATGGATTCAAACTCACAGAGTCTTAACGTCAGATATGGGAAACCAGTGGCCTGGTTTTTCCAAGTGCTGGATGCCAAATGTTCTGGTGAGCCTGGAGTGTGTGCGCTGGCTCAGATAACCCGTGCAAGTTACGCATGCAGAACTCGGGCCAGTTAGAAATGGGAGGAAATCCTCACCGGATTGAGACTGTTGGACCAGTAAAGAGGCTGTTAGTCCAGTGAGGCTGCTGTTCCTGACTGGGGGATGGATGGGGCTGGTACCCACTGGTACACGAGAGGGTGCAGTGACAGAGGCTGCCACTGACTCCAGTCTCTGACTAACACCTGTCTGTCTTGAAGTCCTGAGGAGGAGGGAAAGAAAGATCTTCCTTACCCCCCACCCCTCCAAAAGAAAAAGATAACACAGATTGTCTCTGATGGTCTCTAAGCGGATCCCGCTGTCAACGTGAGCCACTTTCAAGGTGTCATACCGCTAGTATGGGTTGAGCCGTGGCAGCTCTAGCCTGGAGCATGATATCCCCAGGGCACCCCACAACGGGCAGTGCCACCAGAGGGGAGCCGGAATCTGCTGCCCCCATCTCAGGAGCATTGGATTCAGACACCTCCAAGGTGTGGAAGACACAGCTCCCTGTGCCGAGGGGCAAAGCTGGGCGGTCAGCGAGCAGCCAGAGTCTGCGGGGTTGGAAATGCACGCTGTCCCGCGTCTGCGTTTCTGTTGTGTGTTTCATTTTTTTCGTGTGTGAGTGCGTGGGTGGTTCTGCAGCCTGTCTGTTCTCTCCGGAGGGAGTGCATGTGTAGAACAGGGTGGTGTGTTGCCTCGTTGAGTCTGGGAGAAGTCCTACGATAGCACATTGGGGGGAAAAATAAAGGAAGCTTTTTCCTTAATGTATAAATGAATATTTGTATGATTAAATTAACACAGAAAAAAAAATGTTCCATAGCTGTTGAGAGTTTTATTGAAGCTGCAAAACCTAAATCTGCCATCCTGCAGTTAAACGTACCCAGCTTGCTCCTACCTCCCGCGTGTTTCCCGATGCTAAGGTGGCGTCCTTAAACCTCATTCTAGCCCTGTCTTTACCCCAAATCACTTCAAATTGAGTGCACAATGAGTTTATCAAACAACCTTTTTGGTACAGGTAGATGGGTACAGGCATGGCCGAGGGGCTGTACGGATATTTATGAGGAAAGCCAGTGAAGAAGGGATGGAGCTCACCACAGTGTCCCTTTCTGGAGGAGGATCCACACCAGGGCTGCATTGGGTGCACGGAGCCAGCACAGCCCATTACCACACGTGGTTCCACTTATCCAGCGGTGTCGGCAGTGGATGTCCCGCATTAGGGGGTCAGGTAACTCCTCCTGCCCCAGCCGGTGTGTGCAAGGGGATGGTTGGGGCTCAGCGCTGTGCTGGGCAGTGGAGGGATGGGGCTGAGCCCCAGTTCAGCACTGTGCTGCTGGCACCTTCCAGCTGTACTGGGGGCTGAAGCTGGCAGTGCTGACAGGTCAGGGTGTGGGTGTGGAAGGGTGGAATTCTGCTTTTTGTGATCTTTGTGCAGGGGTCACCAGCATGAAGCAGTGCTGCAGCCACAGCAGCTCCTTGTGAGGCTTATTTAGGTCCTGGCACTGAGAGCCTGGGATGCGGTGATGCTTCGGACTCCAAACAACAGATCAGAGCTGTGGCTGCATGAGCCTCAGGCAGGGGAGGAATTGTGAGTGCTGGAAGTTTTGGGTTTTTTCTTCTCTTAGACTCACTAAGGGAATATCTGGTGCTCCTGTATATGGGATGGGGACAGCTGAAGGTCTCTGGTGAGCTCTGGCACGGTGGTCTCGGGCTGATCTGATTTCCCAGGCGAGGCCTTACTGCTCGGGGCACCCAGCCCAAACATTTCCCTATATAAACTATACCAGGAGCCGCTTCGCTGCAGCCGTTCTTCTGCTTACATGTGACTGTTGCTAATCCCTGCAAGAAACCTCACTATGTGCGCCCTGCGTTTACTTTTGAACATTTGAATAAATGCCTGGAGCTTTCATGTGCTGTTTAAGCTTGACTGGGAGCAGACATCCTGCTACCTGCGCCTACGGGTGTTTATTCTGTGCCTCGAAAAGAATGCACTCCTTGAGCTCTCCATGCTCATGGCCGGCTCTAAGACTGATCTGTTTGGGTAGGTGAGGACTGCCTCCCGTTCTTGCTGCCCAACTTTTCATTTACTGGTTATTTGCTTGCAAGAATCTGTTTGTCTTTAGGGTTGCAACCTGTCAAAGTTGCCAGGACAGGACAATACCATCACACCTTCTATTACTATCTCCTGGGCAGGTAAATAACTCGAGGGATCGCTGTACTGGAGGTCATCCTACCACCGGCAGCCCTGTGCGGAGCCTGGGCACGGTGCAGAGTGGTGAGGCAGGAGGCCAAGGCAAACGGCTGCCGCAGCCACCTCTGAACTCCTCGGGTTTGCTTTTCCTGCTTATTTATTTTTGAAGGAGAACCATTAAAAGTTTTAAAAATAATTCTGGTTGCAGGCAGCATTGTTTTTTCGGTCCCTGAAGTGATGAAGGAGACGGGAGGATGTTCTCGGCTGTGTGAGGTGCGTGTGATGAGGTTCAGCGAGGAAGGTGTGCTCAGTGCCCAGGACCCAGCACACCATCCCCGGGCCGCGCTGCCTGCCCCTGCTCCTCTGCCCATGCCTCTGAAGGGTGTTGACTGCTGCCCTGCAAAGCGCAGGATGTGCCCCAAAACCCTGCAGCATCACGGCATGTCCTCTAACGCGAGGGCTCCGGCAAGCACCTGCCTTCAGGAGCAGCCACTGTAACCATGGCAGAGAAGAAAAGGGCAGGTTTTCCTGGTTTTATTTGGTTTTTAGCCCCTCCTGCCTGCGAAGTCCACTAAACCCCGTGACACGCAGCCCGCGGTGCTCAGAACGGGGCTGAGCGAGGGCTTTGGGCTCGCTGCGCTTTCTCCTCTCTCTGCTCTTCCTTCGCAAATCCTTTGGGGATGTGCAGTGAAATGGGAACAAGCAGAGTGGAAACCAGGCGGTGCTGGGAGGGGTCTGTGGGGAAGGAGCATGGGAGCTGTGCATGTGGGGTCAGGAAGAGCTTGGAGCCGTGGGTTTTCTCTGGAAGCTTTCGGCAACCTGCAACCTGTTCTTCACGTGCGTTAGCTGGAAATAGCTGCTTAAACAAATAATTGAAGGAAATCTAATCTTCAATGCTTCCTACCCAATTCATAAACCAGCGGAGTAGTAAAAGCCCGCGACAGGGATGGGGCCAGGAAGCAGATGGCATTCGTGGGCATGGACCAGCCCTGTTTGCCCCATGGACAGCTGCGGGCTCCGCTCTGCAGAGCGGTGGGGAGCTGGGCTGGCTCCCTCCTAGTATCTCCTCGTTTTGATTGTCCTCCTTGCAGAAGTGATGCCTTCACAACAACTTAAAAGGGCATAAGTTGGGGGGGAAAAAAGTGGTTTTTACCTGCTTACAAAGGGAGTGAGTGGTGCAGCATCCTGGGCTGTGCTGGGAAACCATGGCTCCATCTTCTGCCATGGTGACGGTGTTGGGAAAAGGGCGATGCTGGGTCATGGGTGAGGGGTTGATATGGATGGGATATCCCCCAGACAGAGGAGTTACTGCTCAGCTTTCCCACTTCACCAGTTTCCTAGAGGCAGCAGTCCTGGTTCCTGCTGGTCAGGGCTGTGTGTTTGAAGACCTGCATGAAAGCAGCTTCCAGGGGCTGCCTGGGCTCTGCTCCCAGCTCAGGTGTGTTACCATTCAAGCTAGGGGTGTTTGAACAAGCCCCAGGCTGGAGAGAGGGTGTCATTATTCCCTTCACCAAGAGCTCTGGCTTTTCCCAGCAGCCAAGTGCCACCTCATCTCTGGGGCTGCGCTAGATTGGCTGGTCATGGGAACTCATGGCGCATCTCTACAGATAAGGATAAAAACCTTCTCAAGAGCTTTCCCACTCGCTGGCAGGGCTCAGCACTGTGGGTGCTTGCTTGGCTGACTCCAAGCGCTGCCCGAGGTGTCCTGGGAGAGCTGTCTGCCTGTGGGAACCAGCTGAGCGACGCTGATGCACCTCCTGCGGCACGGTGAAGCTCTCCAGAGCCACCGCTCTCTTGCAGGCAGCTGCTGAAAACACCGGTAAAGTGTCCGTACACCTCATGCTAACCCCAAATTTGGGTGCCCAGGAGGAGAGCAGCTGCACGGGTGGGGAAGGCTGTGTAGGATGTCTGCAGGGCCGCTGGCGGCTGCGGTGTCTCCACAGCAATTCCCCTTTATGGACTTCAAAACAAGGCTGCTGCTTCCCAGCTGCTGCCGTGGGTCAAGCAGGGTGGGTCAGGGCTGAGTATCATGTCTGTGCGCTTTCCCCCCTGCCCCACTGAAGTGCAGGTGATGCTGTGCGTGGCCGGTGCGGGGTGATGGCCGGGGCTGCTTTACCCCACAGCCTGGCCGGGGAGTTGGGCTGCTTTGTTCCCAGCGAGGTCAGCGCTCGCTGTGCTTTGTAGGTGAGAGAGGCTGAGGCTGGAGGTCCGGAGTCCCCAGCCAGCTCTCTGGCTGCGGCACCATCCACCGGACTCATTTAATACCAGAAGGAGCTCATGAGCTTCTCGTCTGTGGCTCGTCCCTGCTGGCGCTTGCCAAGCAGTTTCCTCACCGGTAAGACAGGAATAAGTACTCTGAGCAGGCTGGACGGACAGACGGTGTGTCTTTCTGCTCACCGGGCTGCCTGCGCTTGGTCACAGCGCGTGGCTGGAGCTGGAGAGCATCTCCCCGGCTTTGGGCTGGGCAGGTGGCACTGTGTCCTGGTGGCAGGGAGAGCTGCAGGAAGGCACTTGGCAATGGTATTGGTAACCAGGGTTTGCTGGGGAAGGGCCTGGCCTGAAGCAGGTGCCAGCAGAGGGAGCTGAGGCTGTTCCTCCTTTGCAAAACCCTCCAGAGCTGCTGGATGTGGCTGCTCCAGGATTTGGGACCTGCTGGTGACAGTGGCTGGCCAGGCATGAGCAGTGTCCCTACATGCTTCCAGAGCGGCTGCTGTCCTGGACCTGCACCAGTGCGCTGCTGGGCCGGGGACGGGTTTGCACGTTCCTGGGTGCATGGGGTGTGTGGTCCCCACTGGTCCCACTAAGCAGTGGGGTGGTGCTGTGTCACCTGGCCTGTCACCACCACGGTGGGGCTGGCATGATGCTGCAGAGCCAGGCAGGGACAGCGTGGGCAGGACCTCCCCAGGGCTGAGATGCCCTAAAAGCAGAGACATCCTGTCAGTGGGGATGGGGAAGGCATCTGAACACCAGTGGGTCCATGCTGTGTCCAAGTTTGGAGGGGGACGTGCTGCTGGGGAGCAAAGGTCACGCTGGGTCACGCAACCTGGAGCCAAACGTTGCTCTGATGCGGAGGCTCAGATGCAGCCAGCTGGGAAGGGGTGAGAGTTTTCCCCTTGTACGGTGCGATGGGGACAGTAATTCTGCTGGCCAGGACCCTGCCTTGCTTCTCTGTCCACCAGAACGAAGCAGCAGGTCCTGTCCCCCCGCGTCCCCTCGCAGCAATCGCTCCCACCTACCCCCGTGTCTCTTCGGGCAGCGATGGGGAGCGGGGATGGGGACTGTGCTCTGCCATCGCTGCCTGCCCCAGAGCGATGCATGGTTCTGCGGGAGGGAGGGGAGACCCGAACCTCGGGTCTGGGGTACACCAGACCTGGTCTGAGCAAAGCCATCCCGCAGAAAGAGGGTTTTGGTCTCGCCTGGGGCTGAGCTCCCTGCGCTGAGGAGTGGCCCGGGCTCGGTGTGGGCTGTGCCCGAGCGAGCGGGCAAGGCTTGTCCAGGGGGAAAACACAGCACGAACCTCACATTCCTCGTTATCTAATCTGCCCCGTTTTCCCTCCTCAGTGTTTGCCGTGGCTGGGTTTCCTCAATTAATTCTGACAGCTGCAGGCTGGGCTGTGACGTCAGCCTGTGGTGGCGAAGCCCAAAACCCCAGTGTGGCGTTGGAGGGGACCCCGGTGACAAGCCCCTTGTGCCCCACCCGAGCCCGGTGGGATATTGAACCTCTTGTAGGTGACAGCGAGATACTCACAGGCCGACGCTCCTGGGTTTGACAGCAGAGAGGGGCTCCATCCCAGCGAGGCTGCGGGGACGTCCCCTCTCCATGCTCGTGGGACACGGGCACCCGTCCCGCCTTCGCCTGCAGCCGCTCTGGGTGCTGTTAACAGCCAAGAGTGGTGCTTGGCTGGACTTTGCACGGAGGAGCGTTGGGCGATCGTGGCCAGCTGCTGCCGCTGCCTTTCTGGCTCCCTGGGCAAGTGCCCGTGGCTTCACCCGCACTGGGGCACCGCAGGCAGCAAGCAGAGGTGGGGGAAAAGGGGGCTTGGGCAGCACTGGGCTCATCTTTGCTCCTTCTGGTCCCCAGCCAAGGTCTCCTGCAGTGACTCTTGAGACCTCTCCATGGTGGACAGTGAATGTGTAATGTCATCTTCCCTCCCCACACCTTCCCTGGGGTCCCCCCCGTACTCCCCCGAGCTTGGCAGGACTTGGCAGCAGCCCCAAAGCATCCGTGTCTGCTCCCGTGGTCCGGAGTGGGGTGGGGAGAGGAGGATGAGCTCCCCAAACCACAGCTTTGGAGCATCCCGGGTTGTGTCGGGAAGGAGGGGGTGAGCTGGGACTCTGCTCCGCACGTAGCTCCCGAGCTGGGGACCCTCCTCTCGGCCGAGCCGGCCCCGCTGCCCTGCCCGCAGGCAGTGCAGAGAGCAGGCTGGCAGGAAGCGGGTGACGGTGCCTGAGAAGCAGGTTTGTCAGAATTTTAAAGGGATCTAAATAAATAGAGATAAGGAAACAATTATTTAAAGAGCAAACAAATGGAAACTGCTAAATGGACTTTTTTTTCTCTCCTTTTTTTTTTTTTTGTTTTTTGCGGGTGAAGGGTGCAGGGCTGATGCCATCGAGTGCCAGGAGTGGATCCCTGCAGGGGCTGGGTCTCGTGGCCAGTGCTGGCAGGGGCTTGCGGCTGGGCCGGGCAATGAGGAGAAGTTCTGCTTGCTCAGCCTGCAGCCCCAGCCAACCTGGAAATGAGCCTCGCCATGACAGAGCTTCGTTTCATCCCACCAGGAAAAAAGGTTTTATGGGTCATCTGAAAACACCCGTCCTCAGGTGAGCCCGTTCGTGATGGGCTCCCAGTGTGGCAGCCCAGTGCCGGCTCAGCAGGGACGTGGGACAGGGCTGTCGCAGGCTGCGCGGAGGGGAGGTTTGCTGCGGGGATGCTGCGGTGTGTTCCCTGCACCCACTGCTTCAGCTCGGTTAAAGGGAGAGCGAAGCCACGACGTGCTGCTGGTGCCAGGCGGTGGAGCTGGGATGTGTCTCTTGTACCTCCTACACGGTGCTCGGGGTCCTGGTCGGGCTGAAGACGGTGCCTGGATTTGTGGCAGGGCTGGGAGCAGCTGGAGGTCACCCTGCTCTAAGGGGGAGATCCCTTCGTCCTGCCTGGCCCTGGGGGGATCCCCATTCCCCTCCTCTCCCCGGCTGCCCCAGTGCCGCGTGTCCCTCCCTGCGGGGCTGTCACCGCCGGGGCTTTGTTTCAAAGGGCACCTCATTCCCATCCTTCCCCCCCCACGGCTTTTTTCATCAGCTTTTGGTTGGGGATTAGGCACACGTGTTGACAGAACAAACATTTTGCTGCCCTCAAAATCCACCACTGAGGAAAGGAGCGACGTCCTCGCTCTGCCGGTGCCTTGAGCCTGCGCTGGGATGGGAAGAGCTGGGCATAGGGCTGGGGCAGCCCTTCGAGGGGAAAGTGGAGCCATGTCAGGTCACGTCCCGCACCGGGGCTGGAGCCCAGCTCCGGCTCTCTGCTCCCTTGCAGAGCATTTATCGCCTTCTGCTCTAATATCCCATCCCGTGAAGCCGGGGATGCCAGCGTGGAATGCTGCCCGCCTCCCACGGGGCCGCGGCGTGTGCCAGTGGCCCAGGTCTGTGCAGAGCTCCGCGTCTCCCCTGCCCGTCTCCCAGTATCGGTCCCAGTCTCGCTCTCCCCAGGGCAGGCTCCCGGATCTGAGGCTCCTCGCGGTGTTGGGGAGGTCGATGAGGCTGAGGACGCCCGTGAATTGCCCCCAGGAGCTTGCAGTCGCTGGAGAAAAGCAAATTCCTCCAAGCTTTGAGGGCAGCCCAGTGCCTGGGGAGCGGGTGACAGCAAGACACGCTGCTGTGACACCCTGTCCCCAAGTACAGGACTTTGCTGGGGTCCTGCTCTGCCCCTGCACCCCTTTTTGCCTACCCCAGCCCTCAGGACAAAAGTGCTTGACCTTGGCGATGCTCACCAGAAGGACAGGACACGTTTCCCTGGGCGCTGGCTGACTCACGGCTGACTCAGGGCTGGGTGCTCTCCTCATCCCCAGCCTTCCTCCAGCCCGGCGCCTTCTTCCCTGTCCCCACCTGGGAGCGCGATGCCTTCCCCCCAGACTCACAGCCCCACGGGATGCTCCTGGACATGGAGCAGCCCCGTCCTTCACGGGGTCCCTGCCCTCTGCGTGTGGGGTCCTCCCCGCTCGGCTCCCCCGGGAGCTGCAGACCCAGCACAGCAGCGTTGGGACTTTCTGATCCCAAGAGCGAAAGGAGGGGGGTGGTCCTGGTCCCTCTGACCCCCCTGCCTTCCCTTCTTCATCCCACCAACTCCTGCTTTGAGCTGAGACAGGGCAGAATGGGGGTTCTAGGGTTATTTTCTAGGGTTATTTTTAGGGATTCCCCCCGGGGCAAACGCTTCTGCAGGCTGCCCGGGGATGGGGAGGGCAGGACAGAAGGGAAAGCAGAGCCAAGAGCCTCTCCTGCTCTCCGGGGCGTTGCGTGCTGCCCTGGCCCTCCTTGGCTTCCAGACCATCGGAGCTGCTCGTGCCGCCTGCTCCCACCCGGGCGGTGTTTCCCCGCCCCAGCAGCTCCCACGCTCTCCGAGGCCACCTCTCCATGGGGCCGTTATGCCCGAGGATCGTTTTGCATGTGGGGAGAAACAGCAGCAGAAGAAAAAGAATGAATTTGCATTTCTTAATGGCAGCCAGTGTGGGAAACAAAGCCGCCGAGGGTTTCGCTGCCGCTCGGCCCCGCACCGGCGCTGTGTGAAAAGACAACATCCCGTCTGCTGGCACGGGGCCCTGCCAGTCTCACCTGGCTGCCTGTGTGTGCCTGGGAACCGCCACCACCAAACGGCCCCGAGCCCGCGGCACGGGGAGGGGGTGCTGGCCCCATCGCCCCACCGCCCCGCCGCACCGGTGGGATGGATGGGCGGTGGTGAGGAAACGGTGGTACCTTGCTCGTGGGGGTTATTGGGGGGGGGGGGGCTGTCTCTCATCCTGGATGGGATTTGGGGGTTACATGAAACGCAGCAGTCGTGGGGCCGGCGCGTGGAGAGCCCAGAGCAGGAGCCGTCCCTCGCCCAGGGGTTTTCCACCCCTCTGCACCTCAAGCAACCGGTGATGGTGCAGGGGGAAGCCGTGACCTTTCCTCATCCTCATCCCTCTGCCAGGGTTCCCCGAGCTGGGCGCACCCACAGCACCCTGAGCCCTCTCTTCCTGGCACCGCTGGGCGACCCGCGGCCATTTCCAGGTTTTTAATCCCGAGAGACAAAAGCAGGAGTTTAACGCCACCGGAGGAGGAAAAGAGCAGGGCTTTGAGCAGGGAACAGCAAACACGCCAGCGGATCCCTCTGCTCCCAACCTGACCAGGCGCTCTGCAAGCTCCCCGCCTGCGTCACCCGGGGGTTGCACTGGCAGCGCTCAGCCTGGCATGGGAGAACCGTCCCCGTGGGGTGCCAGGGGGTGAGTGGAGAAGGCAGTGGGGTGGGAAAGGTGCTGGGAGCAGGCAGGGGAGGCAGGGTGGTGTGTTTGGGTGGGGAACCAGTGGTCCAGGGGCTAGGCTCAGGGCGGGAGACCAGGGCTGTGCTGGCGTCACCCCGGTGTCTTTGTCCCCCACCAGCTTGTCCTTCCCCAACCACCCTCCTGAGCAGAGCCGGACTGAAGCGGGGCTGTAGCACCCTGGAGCCAAACCTCAGCCCCTCCTCCCATCGCCGGGTGTGAAGGAGCCTTTACGTGGGGCCAGGAAAGCACCATCACGTCTGTGCTCGGCCAAGAGATGGCTCTGGGACCTCCCGTACCACCAGCGCAGAGCAGACCCCCACTCCTGCATGGAGCCGGGTTCTCCAGCACCCCCAGCTTGCACCCTCAAGGGCTGCCCCGAATTGCAGGTGACACCATTGGGGTCTTGGTGCCTTTAACCCTCCTGCTGCTGCTCTTTTTTATTCCCTTTCGCTCAGGTCTCCCTGCCGCAGCACGGGAACGCCGGGAGCTGCCTCTGCAGCAGGGACCGAGCACTGGAGCAGCGGCCGCGGCCGGGAGCCCCGGCTCTTTTATCAGGGTGGGCCCGGCAGGCGAGTGCCAGCAGCAATAACCGCGGCTGTTTGCCTCGAGCACACACACGCTCCCCGTAAACAGGGTTTATGGCAACATCTGGGAGACGGTGAAGCCCAGCGAAGGTGGCCCG
Source organism: Bucorvus abyssinicus (assembly GCA_009769605.1). Lineage (NCBI taxonomy): Eukaryota > Metazoa > Chordata > Aves > Bucerotiformes > Bucorvidae > Bucorvus > Bucorvus abyssinicus. The sequence continues at coordinate 3,339,128 of CM020055.1, read as the reverse complement.
GGGAGGTAATAAAGAGGAGCGGCCCTGCTTGGCCCCAGGGCTGCTCGGAAAATGGGTGTATTTGGCCGGGGTGAGGAGGAATTCAAGGGAATTCACTTGGTCTCTGCTCTAGAGTGACCTCAGTGGTTCAAGAGCTCTGACGATGCTCCCTGGTAGGTCTGCGTGGGGTCACTGCACAAATAAAATCATGCCGGCTTTTCCCTGCACACCCGAGAGTTGTTTTTCTTGCTCTCTCTGGCCTTTTGGTTAACTTTGGGGTCGCACTCTGCTGAAAAGCCCTTTTCCCTCCCAGGTCCCCTCTGAGGGTAGCGGAAACCTTGGCCAATGCCCAGCTCGGGGGTGCCAGGAGCACCCAGTCCTGGTGGGTGCCTGAGCCAGCACCTCGCTCCCTCGGTCCATGGTTGGGGCTGTTTGCACCCCTTGCAGGGGGCCTTGGGGGGGACCCCAGGGCAGCACGGGCAGCAGCTCAGCTGGAGGCCAACGCTGCTGTTTGCTCAGGTTTGGTGGCACGGGGACATCGTGCAGACACATTGGCTGCAGGAACCATGTCCAGGGGATGCTGCTCTGCACGGGCACCTCTCACGGGAGCATCTCCAAAGCTCGTCTGCAAAAACCAGCCTGCCCGGAGCATCTTCCTGGAGAGGGGACGCGCAGTCTGACCGGTGAGCGGTGCAGAAGCACGGGGTACTGAGGGTGGGCGCTGAGTCTGGCAAACGTGGCCGGTATTCCCACCTTCTGCCGAGCCTCCTGCCCCTTTGCGGGGATGAGGAGCTTACGGGCAGCGGGCGAGACGTGCCGGAGACCCACTGGCTCCCGGAGCTCTGCTCCCTCCTCCCTGCTCCACTCCATCCAGACTCTTTCTAGGACTGCAGGGAGCACTCCAGGCTCTGACCTCCCCTACGAGCGTTAGCCTGAAATAACACGAGAGCGAGGGCGATAAACCCTCTCGGTGCAGGCCGGGAGAAAGTGAGTGGCTGTTAGCAAACAGCCGGTGAAGAGCAATTAAGATTAGGGGTGGCGGGAGGGGAGTGAGCAGCCGCCACTTCCCGCTGGGACCTTCCTCCTGCACCGGCGGCTGCAGCCCTGAGATCCCAGGCTGTCCCTCGCCCTCAGCAGGGATTGCCTATGTCCTGGTGCTTTCCCAGTGGTTACTGGTTCATTCAAAGGCTGGTTTCTGCCTTGGTCTCAGCCCAGCACTGGGAGCATCACCCTGCGCCCAGAGCCCCTGCGGGTAGCTGGGTGGGGAGAACGGTGCTGGGGAGGACGGAGCCCAAGGGATGCTTGGGCTGGAGGCAGCTTGGGAGCATCCCTCCTCGTCACCGGCCTGAAGCCGTGGCAGGACAAAAATACCTGGGAGATCTGAGGCTGGCGTGGGCTGAGGTGCTGAGTGCTGCAGATGTGGCTCCCATGGGTTCGCAGCTGCACAGCAGGATGAGCCGGGGGATGTGTTAAAGGAATTCCAACCGTTTCAACCATTTCAACCATGTGCAGGCTCCTCAGGTTGTAGAAAAGCCTGAGAGCGCCCATCCTGCAGCCTGGGAGCAGGATTTACGTCCCCTCTGAGCATCGCCCAGAGGCACGGGCACGGGATGCGGCCCCTCAGAGGCACCCAAGCTTGTGTGCGCAGGGAGCACCACTGTCCCCAAGTGCCATGCGGGAGCCGGAGCAGAGGGAACCTCGCTGCTGCCAGGGACCAGGAAACACCGCTCAGCTCGGGGACAAACGAGCCTCGATGGCCTCTGTGGCTTTTTCAATGACATCAAGTGTGCTCAATAGTTTTATTATATATTATACGGCTGCTTATCTATTATTCTTGTGATGGAGCCAGAGATTAGCTGCAGCAGGTGGGCAGAGAGATTCTTCCAGGCTGATTCACAAGTCGTTTCTCCATCCCTCCCCTCCGGCCGTGTTCCCAAGCGTTGAAGTTTCAGCCGTGGCAAAAGGCACCGGAATCGATGCCGATGGGTTTGTCAGGGAGGACAAGGAAAAAGCGTTGAAAACTGCGCACACGGGGCAGAAAAACCAGACTTTATTTCCCCTCTTTTGTTATTCCTCAGGTGTTGCAACCTCTTATTTTCCTGGTTCGCGTGTGTAAGCAGAGCTGTGCCGAACCCCCGACTGGCGATTGCGAAAGGTGCCGGCGGGAGCACGGCCGCTGACGCCAGCCCTGCTTGGGGGAGGACGGCAGAGACCCCAGTCGGGGGCCTTTGCAGCTCCGCGCCGTGCTGCCCAGCTCTCCCCAGGCACAGCAAAGCCGATGTTTTCCCCTTTAATCTCTTTGGCTGATCGAAATCTCCGGTGCTGCCGGTAAGAGGAGCAGGGAGAGCTTTTTCAGACCCAGACGTGAGTCGAGCGACAGGTTCACAGACAGACCGGGATGACGCGGGTCCGGGATGCTCTGGAGCAGCGACCCGGCACTGCCAGCGCATCCCCTCTGCCCGGTGACATCCTGCGCTTGCCCGGTGTCCGATCGTGTTCTCCTCGGCTTTATTCCTGCTCCTTCGGGTGTTCCTCTGGGAACAAGTAGTAATAAAATGGAATAACCGAGGGAGACCTGCGGGTGATGTCACAGCGAGGAGGTGCAAATCCAGCCTGCGCAACCCGCGCAAACCGTAACCTGCTCGGCAAACCTTCTCCCGCGCCGGCAGCCCGATCGCGGGGCAGCAGCGGGGAGCTGCCGCAGGAAGGTGCGGGATGGCTGCAGAGATTTCCCAGCGTGGCTTGTGTGTACGTGGGGCTGGTTTGGACGAGGGTTTAGTCTGTATTTTAAGATTCCACAGTCGAGCGCCTGCATTTCTATGGTGTGATAACGATTTCTGGGCTTGGAGGGCCTTGGCTCGGGGCTGTGCTGGGATGCTCCTGCCCCTGGTTACCAGGTGGAGATGCTGGCGTGGGACACAGGAGCAGGTTTGGGTGACGTGCACCAGCCCCTGAGCTGGGCAGAGCCACTGGTGCAGTGCCCAGTGCTCCCGGCTTCCCACAGTGGCTCTGGCCAGGGCACTGGGTGGCTGGGACCCCCCTCCTGGCTGTGCCACATCCCCACCCCATGTGCCCACCCTACAGCAAAGCCCAGCCAGGGACTGGTGGCTTCCCCACCACAGCCGCTCACCCGCCATGTCCTCCCCAGCCGCCACGTGTGCCAGACCCGGCTGTATTTACCAAAACAGGGGGGAAACGCTCCCCTCAGACGGCGGGAGCCCTAATCCGGGGGGAACGTTTTCCCCACCGATAAGATAACATTGAGGTGTTTCAAAAGGGAGGCAGGAGTTGGCACTGGCGATAGCGCGGCAAAGCCCTTTGCCAATGCACCGGGCGGGCCGGGGAAGCCGTAACGCAGGGGTCGCCTTCCGTCGGGGTTTTATTTTCCTCCCGGCAAACAGTTCCGATGGACAGGCTTATTGGCTGTGCCACAGTGCCGGCCCTGGGGTCAGGACGCTGGAGGGATGCCGGCTCCACCGCGGCACTTGCCATGGGCTGGGGATGCAGAGCCCAGGTGTGACGGCCACGCGGCCACCAGGACACGGTGACGTGGGTCCGACCTGGGTTGCGCTGTGGGTGTTTGTGACCGGGGTTTTGTCTGACGTAGGTTTTTAGGGCATGGGGGGGGTGGTTTCAGCAGTGCTACGTGCACCGCAGAACCGCCTGAACCGCCCTGCGTTCTTCATGTGTTAAAAAAAGACAGTAAATACCAGCTCAGTGTCTGTCTCGGTTGAAACAGCTTTTTCCTGCTTATGCCGGTGGAGACAACCCGGGCCTGGAGCGCTGCAGGATCCTGCGTGGCCCCGGCGCCCCGTCCTGCCCACAGGCAGCAGCAACGCGGACCCTCGGGGAGGTGACGGTGCCGTATCCCTGGTGCGAGGGATGGTTTGGTGGGTGTGAGGGGCTCCTTTTGTCCTCGATGGCTCTGAGCATCCTCACTCACTGTCTCCATCACAAGCCCCTCGTGGCTGTGGCACTTGTAGGGGATTCTCCTGAGGTGTTGGTTGGGGATGCTCCTGCCCCCCAGAATGGCCCAGCCTGCGCTGGAGGAGCGACGTCGTGCTGCAGGGTCCGGCCAGGGACTCTCACCCAACAGGTCTCTGTGCTGAAGGGTCTGGTTCCAGGAGGAGCCTTCGATCTCGCTGCCTGTGGCGTCCCCATCCCTTGGGTGGCTGTCTCAAATGAGGGTGAGAAAGGGTTAACAGCGCCCGGATTTGCCCCAGTCCCCTCCCAGGGCCCATTTGGGTCTGAGCCTGGTGCCTGAGGCACCTGCCAAGGGTTAACCCCGGCCTGGGCTATTCAAACACCTCCAGCTGAGGTAAGCACCCAGCTTGTTTGTTCAGGTAAATAAGGAAGGAATTAGATATAATGGGTAAAGGAGGCGTTCGCCGAGCACCTCGCGCCCTGCTGCCGGCTTCACCCTCGCATACCTCGGCACGGCTGCCGGCTGGCTTCATCCCTCCGCTGCCCTCGGAGCCGCTCGTCCCCATCCCTGTCCCCATCCCCATCCCGCTGGTGGCTGCCAAGAGCCGATGTGGCTCAGCCCGGCCGCGCGGCCGCCACGGGGCTGGCGCTGAGCTGGGCAGGGTGCTGCTGGCCACCCGCCCTGCCGCCGCCGGGGCACCCCGCTTCGGGCCATGCCCGCCCTGGCCGCCGTGTGGAGCACTGTGGGGACGGCTCTTCCCACCCTTCGCTGGGACACATGTGGGTTCTGAGCCGCCCGCGCACCCTCGAGGTAAGCCCCACGTTGCCACCGCGAACCTCCCCAGCTGCCCAGAGCTCCACCAGTAGCCGCCTTCCCCCTCTCTTCCCTCCCTGCCGGGGCTCCTGCAGCCCTTTTGGCACCGATGTGGGGTGGACACGGTGCCGTCCCATGTGAGCTCCCTGCACCGCCAGGCGCTGTTAGGGCTAAACAGGGACAGGCTATCTCCTGGCACCAGGTCCCTGGCACTTCTTGGGATGGTGTCACCTGAGTTAAAACAGGATTTGCCCACTTTGCGTCTTTGCAACCCCCTCCTGCTCCGGTGAGGAGGGTGGGATGGGAGCCAGGGCTCCTGGGACCGGCTCCTCCCGAGCCCACCCGGTCCCAGCAGGGACACTGAGGGTCCCGTGAGCCCCTGTGCCCATGGGATGCAGGGGACAATGTGCTTCGGGGCACTGTGTGACTGATAAGCAGCCGGGACCCTTCATCGAGCATCCCAGGTCCCGGGTGGCCGTTGAGGAGCTGCCGGCTCAGGGGTGTCTCTATAAAGCGCTTTGACCCCCTTTGCCAGACCTGCACCGTCCCAGCGCTGCCCCGCTTCTCCGCAGGCTCGCTCTTTTGTCAGTGCTGAAGGCACGTTGGCTCTAGGTTTGATTTTTGTGGTTCTGCTCGGTTAGTGAAACACAAACCCCGCTCGGCTGCCAAACCCCCCACAATACGGGTTTTCTCAGGGGGAGGGCGCTGGCGGGGAGGAAGGTGCTGCCATAAAGAGGGACTCCCTGGCCCTGCATGGGGAACACCAAGCTCTGCTGCTCACCTGCGGGACACGGAGCACTGGGGCTTTGCTCAGGCCACCGGCGGGCTGTGCCTGTGTCCCCACCCCGGCCGCTGCTGTTTGCCTCCCTGCGCCGATGGAGAGGGCAGCCTGACCCGGGGCGTGGGGACCCGTGGGGACGCTTGGTCCCTGCACCAGCACCCATGCAGGTAACGGCAGGAGGAGCCGCGGAGACCTCGGTGGCATTGGAGGAGGCTGGCGGGGGGGGGAGTTGAGCGTTCAGACGAGCCCTGGGCTTGTGCTGGCCCCAACCCCATCACCGTGCAGGTACCAGAGCCGGACCCCCACGCTGTCACGTCCCCAGTCCCTCCCCGAGCGCTGTCCCAAGCCCCTGCCCTGGCTGCAGGGAGATTTTGGCCAAGCCCTCCTCCCTCCACCCAGAGATAAAAGGGGTGCGTGGCACAGGAGGGCAGGGTTTGGCAGCCAGGAGGGACGTGGCACAGCCAGCACAGTGAGGCTGGCAGGGTGGGTGGGACGTGCTGGCAGGACCCCAAATCGTCAGCAGCCTCTGAGCACCTGGCTGTCTGCTGCAGCCCCGGCTCGTGCAGGGACACCAGGTCCCTTCACCTGCTTAATCTGGGCCCCATGAAATGGCCAGTGGCTCCTCCAGGCTGGTGGCCACCCGGCAGAGCCAGCAGGCTCCATTGCCTCTTCATGCCCCAGCGTGGTTGGCCTCGGGGTGGGCATCGTGCTGTGGGCTTGGCACCTCCTTGGGGACCCAGGTGGAGAGCTGAGCCCAGGGAGGTGGCGGGGGTAAGAGGTGCTGGATGAGACCAGAAAACGGGGAAAACCCACCCAGATGGTGGGCTTTGGGGCAAGGAGGGGATTGCTGGGTCTGTGGGCTCCCCGTCCTCTCCCACCCCTGGGCTCCCGGCTTGCTGTGCCGGGATGGGCAAAACTGATCCATTAAAGACAAATCCCACTGCCCGTGGGGCTGCTCCAGGACAGCTCTGGATCCCACACGTCTCCCGTTCCTCCCCGGACAGAACAGCACGTCCCTGTCCCTGTCCCCATCCTCAGCCTGGGGGCTGGAGGTGACCTGAGCCTGGCCCTAGCCCACCGCCCACCGTCACCCCTGAGCCTGGCTGCCCGGGAAGGGCTTTGGGAAGCACTCTGGGACTTGGGAGATGTCCTGGGTGCCGCAGGCAGCACCTCCTCCTGCAGTGGGCCAACCTCCTCGGGTCCCCTGGGGCTTCCCGAGCCATGCTCTGGCACAACCAGTTTAACCGCAGATTTAATTTAAATTAACGGGCCCATTGTTCGAGGGTGGCGGCTGGGTGAATTTCTTATTGATTTAATTTTTCTCTTGCTCCCAAGAGCTGATCCCAGCTCTCCGCTGTCACTGGTGCCCATGTTGCCACTCTGAGCAACGGTGGGTTGCGTTTGCCAGGAGATCTTGGGGTCATACCAGAGATCCTTGTCCCCATCTTCATCCCCCTCGGCTGCAGCATCTGCTGCTTCCCCGGGCTCCGGATGGGGCTGAGTCCCTGCGACCATGGGGAGCTGAGCCGTGACCCAGCATCACCCAAAACCCCACGCTTGCTGCTGGCCCCATGCCTCGGGGAGCGCAGGGAGCCCAGTCCTGCTGCCCCGGGGTTTTTTCTCGAAGGGAACTTCTGGGTTCGTTTTCTCCGCCGCTGTGGGAACTGTTTGGGGCCAGGCTGTCACGGTGCCCTTCGGTGGTAGCTGCTGTCTTTTCCTCCTCACTCTGCTCCATGGGGAACGAGCCCCTGTGCCTCCAGCTCAGCACTTTGCCGTAGCATCCCTACGGTGCCGGCGACAGCGGGAAGCAGGGGCACCTTGCACCCGTCCCAGGGGATTTGGGTGTCCCCTCCATATCCGTGGGCAACACCAGGGAGTGACACGGGGTCACTTGTCATTTTGGGGCTTGGGGATGGCAGGTACCTGCCGGCTGTGCCCCAGGGGTGGAGCTTTGTTGTGGGCACAGAGGAACCCTTGGGGGACTCGATGGCTCATCATGGTTTGGGGTCTGCTCCTGTGGCGCCCTGTGCCAGAGCCTTGCCCGTCCGTGACGGGTTGCGGGCAGCTCCTGTGCTGGGGTGGGTGTCCTGCAGACCGCACCCTGCTCTGCCTGGCACCCCGGGGATGGCACCGCTCTCGCTTGGAGCATCCCCGCAGGCTGCTGAGGCCCCAGCACCGCATCTTGACCCCTGTGCATCCATGGAGGTGAAACCTCGGGGTCCTGGTGGGCTTGGATAACATCGTGGCAGCTGTCTCAAGTGTTCCCAGACCCAATCCCTGATCGCTTCCCCTCTTGCCTGGATGGTGGGATGAGCGTCAGGCTGCCTCGGTGCGGCTTTGCCACAGGCGAGCTCTGGTGCGAAGCCCGTGGGAGCGGGGCTGTGCTCACCGCCGGCAGCGCGCACAAGCCGGGGAACGTTTGCCAGGGCTGATGCAATTCCCAGCACAGCCCCGTTCAGCTCAGGTGGGGAATGTGAAGGGTTTTGGGGTGCTGTGTGGGTCAGTGCTCCCCGTGAGCATCTCCGTGTACCTGGGGCTGCCCCTCCAGCTCTCCTTTTCAAGGGAAATGCAGAAAGGGAAAGGAGAGGAGAGGGAAACAGCTGCCCCAAACGGCTTCTTAGAGCAAACAGGTCCCCACCCAGCCCGGCCACCTGCGTGCCAGAGCGGGAGAAAGTCAAACAAAGGCCCCCGCCCTGAGAGTACAGCACCAGTTGGCGGGTGATTGCTCAGGCTTTTCGGGCCACTTGCCCAAGGGATTGGGTCCTTTGGTCCCAGCCGGGAGGAAAGGGATGGATGGGATGGGGATGAGGATGGGGCCATCCGACCCACCGTGTGCCCAGGGGCGGCTCCAGAGCCCGGCTCCCCCACGTGTCTGGCTTATGGCTGGGGGAGCAGAGCGCGATGGAGATGGGATGGGTAGAGGATGCACAACAAGCCCAGAGCATCCCGGAGGCACTGGGGACGAGACCCCCGTCCCCGCCCCAGAAGGCCCTCGCAGCCGGCATGGTGCAGCGGGCTGGAGCTGCACAAGCTGTTACCACTTGCCTTTTGTGCCGGGAGCAGCATGAGGCTGGATTTAGGGCTGATCTCCTAAAGCTCTTCTTTTAATCCAGAGCAAATCAAGGAGAGGTTTGGAAGCTGGCGCCATCTCTCAGGGAAACTGGGCAGTGGGGGCAGCTTGGTGGCCCGGGCACCCCTTCTCCCTCCCCTTCCTCACAGCCGTGCCACCGAAACCCCTCGGGGATGTGGGCTTCAGCTCCCAAACCCACAACCCCTCTCTGGGGGGTCAGGCTGGTGTGGGTGCTCTGTAGGTGGCCACGGTTCCTCCATGCATTTTTCCAAGCTTTTGGGGCTTCTCCAAGGCTGGAATGATGGGCAGAGCTTCCTTGAAGGGCAGAGCATCAAAACCCATACTTCTGGGGGCATTAAAATCCTCAGCAACTGCATTATCCCACCCCTGAGAGCAGCAAGTGCTCCCGTTGGTCCCGCTGTGGTTCACGGGGCAACAGTTAATGACGTTTAATGACCACGGGGACCTTAACGCACCATCCTGGGCGCTCAGTCCCTCCTACACCGAGCAGCCCTCAGCTCCCCAGGCTCCAGGGATGTGCTTGGCCTGGAGGAACCCAATGCTGTCTTTTCCTCTTTAGCCTTTTAAACCTCCCCGCCTCGCTCCACCCCGGTTGGGATTTAGAGCAAACAGGGGCCCCTTTCCCCGGCCGCTGCCCCCCATTCCCTTTTGGGCTCTGCCTGGTTTCCTTGGGGGGTTTGGGGTTGGTTCAGGTTTACATACACATTTTTTATTGCAGGCTCCGTTGCAAAAGCTGCTACTTTTTCTGCTTTTAAATCACCAGTTGGGAGTGGGTTGGGTTTTTCCCTTCGTGTAAAAACAATGCCGGAGAGGAGTGAGTGTCCTGGCCGTGCCCTGGCCGTGCCCATCGCCAGCCTCTCCCCTGGCAGGGGCTTTCTCTTCCCAAAGCCTCAGGATGGCTCTCGGGGAGGTTTCTCCACGGATGGAGCCATTCCCTGGTGTTGCCATGGAAATTCAGCAGGCTCATCCTCTTCTCCATGGCCTCCAGGACTCCCCACGTACCGGAGACAGATGGGAACAGGCTGATTTTGGGTAGTTTTCCTGCTAAGAGAGTTTTCCTTGTAAGAGAGTTTTCCTTGCAAGGGAAGTTCTCATCCCGGGGTTGACAGCAGTAGCCAAGGGCTGGGTCCCAGCCTGGGAGAGCCGGGTTTGGGCGCTGTTGTGCTGGGGCATCCTCGGGTGAAAGCAGCAGGTGATGTTTTCCGTGCACAGAAACGTGCCTGTGTGGTGTCAGCATCCTTTGATGCCCATGGGCCACCTTGGAGCCCCTCCAGTGTGCCCCGCTGCCTCCTGCAAGGGTGTTCAGCACCCGCTGGCACTGACCTGCTGCCAACTGGCTGTGCAATTCACGGCGAGACCCTAAAAGCCCGCGGTGGCCGAGACCTGCTCAGCCCCCCGGCTCCTTCCCCCTGCCGGCTGGTTCTCCCAAAGCCGGGCCAGCCCCCCCAGCCCCACGGCTGACCCCGAGCCTGCCTTGATCCGGGGGCTTGCAGGGTACATTGGGTCTCCTTGGAGGTTTTTTCCCCTCTAACAGGCTTAGTTCCTCCCTTTGTGCCTCGCGGCTGGGCGGGAAGGCAGGAACCGGTGCCGGGGTGAGCCTCTCCTCTCCTCCTCTTCTCCTCTCCTGGCAGGTTTGGAGCCAGCGCTGAGTGGAGGAATGGGCAGTGCCAGCCCTGGGCTGACCGCTCTGCCCCCCAGCCGCCTCCTTGCCCGGCCAGACGCTGCCCTGCTGCCCCCTCCCCACGACCTCGACACCCGGAGCTGGTGCTGCCCAGAGAGCCCCAGCCCACCCGGCACCCCCGAGCAGCCCCTGCCTGCTTTCTGCCTGCACTACTTCGACATGCTCTACTCGGAGGACATCGCCTGGGCCACCAAGGGCATGGGGGAACCGTCCCAGAGCGGTGCCCAGGGGGGACGAGGGGAGGCACAGAAGGAGCCGGAGCAATGTCCCATCATCGACAGCCAGGGCTTGGGGCTGGGGGCCGAGGGGGACCTGCAGGCCAGCCTGCACCTGGAGGAGCACTCGCTGGAGCAGGTGCAGAGCATGGTGCTGGGCGAAGTGCTGAAGGACATCGAGACAGCCTGCAAGCTCCTCAACATCGCCGCAGGTGGGTGTCCCCACAGCCCTCCCCGCCCCGGGGTGCAGCGAGGGAGGGATGTGCTGGTGCGGGGACTACAGCCGTGCTCAGGGGGTGCTACCAGGTTGCTGCTGCCTGGCCCCCCTTGGGCATCTCTCCAGGGCAGGGCCATATGCTAACGCCCAGGGGTGCCAGGAAAACACCCCCTGCCCTCGCCGGCTCGCAGTTCAGCTGAGGCAGGGGTTAGCAGAGCGTTACACAGAGCCCTGGGCTAGGTGTGGGGTGCTGGTGTGACCCAGCCGGTGCCACAGACCCAGAGAGGTGCAGGGACGCAGCGACCTGATGCTGAGCCTGTCCCCGCCCGGAGCTGGGGGTCCCTTCCCCTCCCAGGGCAGCGTTACCAGGGCGCCTTCAGCCTTGCACGCATCTTGGGAGCAAGGAGCCGACAGTGTGACTTTATTGTCCTCTTCCCCTGGGACATTAGGAACGGGCAGAGGAGTGTCTGGGGTTGGGGACAGCCTGGAGCCGGCTGATGTTGCCTGAGCTGGGCTCGGGGATGGGTGCGAGGGGCAGGGACAGCCCAGGACTGAGTTCCCTGTGGTGGCGCTGCTATGGGGCAGCACTGCCTGGGCACAAGCAGCCTCGGGATGTGCTTAGGTTTCTGCAGGCTCTGCCACCCGCTCCCTTGAAGCATTCGGTGTCACCCGGGATGGTGCAGGGAGCAAACAGGGCTCCAAAAGGCTGGATGAGGCTTCCCAAAGTGAAGGAGGTTGCAAGGGGACAGACTTGTCTCGAGGGACCAGGGCAAGGTGGGAGTGGGGTGCTCCCAGCCTGGTGGGTCGTGCTGCAGCGGGGCAGGAGGGGCTGCTCTGGGGCGAGCTGAGTTTCTCTGGGCTTCTCCTGGGCTGTCGCTGGCCACACTCACCCTCTGCCTCCAGACCCCGCGGATTGGAGCCCCGGCAACGTGCAGAAGTGGATCCTGTGGACGGAGCACCAGTACCGGCTGCCGCAGATCGGCAAGTCCTTCCAGGAGCTGTCGGGGAAGGACCTGTGTGCCATGTCCGAGGAGCAGTTCTGCCAGCGCTCGCCCGCCTGCGGCGACATCCTGCACGCCCACCTCGACATCTGGAAGTCTGGTGGGTGCTGGGGACCGGGAGGGAGCTGGGGAGGGTGGGTGATGCAGCAGGAGATGCCCCTCTGACTGCCCGATCCTCCCTTCCAGCTGCCTGGATGAAGGAAAAAGCTGCTCCGGGAGATGTGCGATACTGCGGTGAGTTCTGCGCGGGCTCAGCTCCGCCGGCCTCCCTTCTGCCTCAGGCAGGTCTGGGCTGTTTGAGAGGTCACTCCCTGCTCACTGCAGTGATCTGGTGTGTTGGAGCGGCTGCTGGAACGGCAGCCGGCAGCCGTGTGGTTGCCCTCCCTCTGCCCTGGCGCATCCCTGGCCTGTCGGCGAGGTGCAGGGACGGGGAGATGGCTGCGAGACCCTGGCCAGCCCTGTCCTGCACCCTGCACAAGGGCAGGACCGAGGTGATTTCCCTGCTCCCAGATGGGGAGGTGAAAGCGGTGCTTCCAGAGCCTGGGCTGAGTCACCGGAGACCCACAGGCTTCGAGAGGAGATTTCCCAGAGAGGACTCGTACGGCTCCCCAGGATGGTGCAAAGCAGCGAGGTCTCTCCCCCGCCATTTCACCCACCCCTTCTCGCGGCAGGAGGTGATGCCAGCTGGGCGGACAGTGAGGTGGACTCATCCTGCGCCGGCCAACCCATCCACCTCTGGCAGTTCCTCAAAGAGCTGCTGCTGAAACCCCACAACTACGGCCGCTTCATCCGCTGGCTCAACAAGGAGAAAGGTGGGTGTGTGCTCTGGCAGCCCCGGGGTGGGCGCTGGGGGGCCAGATGAGGCTGTAACCCCCTCATGCCCTGCTGCCCTCCCAGGCATCTTCAAGATCGAGGACTCGGCGCAGGTGGCCCGTCTGTGGGGCATCCGGAAGAACCGCCCAGCCATGAACTACGACAAGCTGAGCCGCTCCATCCGGCAGTATTACAAGAAAGGCATCATCCGGAAACCCGACATCTCCCAGCGCCTCGTCTACCAGTTCGTCCACCCAGTCTGAGCGGCAGCGGTGGGACAGGCTGAGCCCTGGGAGGGACAGGGGACCTTCACCACCTCCCTCCACAGAAACCATCTTCCAGCACTAAGGACCGTGGCTGGGCTGCCGGGTGGCTCAACCCTCCTGGGGCCACCGGCAATGGACCATGGGACCCCTCGGGACCTCAGGCCTTGGAGGGGAGGGGTGAGCCCCCCGCTACGAGACCTGCCAGTGCTCCCAGGGGAGGGCGGGCATGGACTTTGGGGGCACTGGAGGAGACGGGATGCTGACTGGGGTGAGATAAAGGCTGATGTAACTGTGGCTGTCCCAGGGCTCCCCACAGCCTCGGTGCCCTTCAGCAGGGATCAAAGGTGGGCGCATGGCTGGGGTCACCCAGGGGAGGGGCTGGGGGATGCACGAGTCCTGCTCCCAGCTCTCCTGCCCCTCTGGCATGTTGTCCTCTCACCTCACAGCCCAGGGGCATCGTCAGGACGCAGGGACCAAGGGCACGGCCCAACGGGAGACCTCAATATCCCCGTGGCACCATGCCCCAGGGCTGCTCTCGGGGGGACACGACACGATCAGGGCCACACTCTCCTCCAGCCAGATCCTGTCCCCATTCCACCACTGCCCCGGCTGTGGGATCAGCTGCCCTCGGTGCCCATCAGTCGCGACCCTGAGCACGAGATTTACCTCTACAAGCCCTGGTCGGGGTGGGGGGCGGCGTGGAGGGGGCTCTGCCCTTTGCCACACTCAACCCTCAGCTGCAAAGAAAGGGGCTGCCGGAGTTCTGGGGGGTCGGGGTCTAGGCTCATCCCTCCCTCCTCCCCTCCCTCCCGGGTGCTGGCTGCGGGTGGCTTTGCCGCGGCCATTGTTCAGGGAGGACAAAGCCTGGGCATGAGCCGGGACAATGGCACCCGCGGGGACAATGGCACCCACAGGGACAAGGGCACCCTGGCTGGGCCCGTGCTGACCCGACCCGGAGCAGCCTGGCACCGGCTGCACTGCAGCACCCAGGGGTGCTGCCTGCCACGGGAGCGGGGTGCGGGGTAACGGTGCCCAGGGGACCACGGGTATTCGCCCGGGACGGGCGCATCCCCCCTTCGCTTCCCGCTCCGGGACACACTCAACTTCTCCCCTCTGCAGGGATTTTGGGCTGGAAACTGGCGTTTTGCAAAGGGAGCAGCTGAAAAACGTGGGTGCGAGGCCGTGCACACCGGGGCACCCCCGAGGGCGTGGGAGTTCCCTGAGCTGGGTCCCCCATCCTTGGGGATAGGGACACCCAGAGCCCCCGGAGGCCCCAGGTCCCTGGCCCCAGCCCAGGGCTCTTCCCTTGATTTGGGGTTTTATTTTGGACTGCCTGATTCCAGAGTTCGGGAAAAGGGAGGCGGCGTTTGCCGCTTCCCTCTGGACAGTAAATCTGAAACGCAACCTGCTGATCCCAGACCGGGACGGAAAACCGGGGATTGCCTGAACTGCACATTTCACGAGACTCTAAGTTACCTGGTGATGTTGATCTTTTCTATTATATTTTTTTTTTATTTGTTTATTTGCTTTTTGGCTTTGGCTGGTGGCAAGTTGTGGTTTAGGTTCAAGTGACGAGGATAGAACGGGCAGCCCGGGTCCCCACGAGGTGCTTTGTGGGAGTTTCAAAAGAAAAAACCACCTGGCTCTTGGTCTGTTGTTTTTAACTCAAAATAGCTGCCTGTGACGGCTCCTGCCTTTTGCTTTTTGTTCTGCCTGTTTCGTGCTGTTTACGCGGCAGAGGAGCAGACGCGCTGCGGCCAGCCTTGCGAGCATCCCGGCTGGAGGGAGGAGAGGAGCAGGGGAAGGAGGAAAACTGCCTGGGCCTCTGGAAAAGGGAAAAGAAAAAAAAAGAAATGGGGGGAGAAAAAAAAAGAAAAATGAGTTTTGTCATTTCCTGGGTGCGACTGATGCTCCTGCTGCTGGTCGGGGGAGCACCGGGAGGATGGGCTGGGGGTGCTGGTGCCCCAAATCCCATGTCCCTCTCGCAGGTCTGTTGGTGGGTGGGTGAAGGTACCCGGACGGTGTGATGAAGGGGGTTAAACGGCGAGGAAGGCTGCTGCCAGCTGGGGACAGGGACGTGGGGACATGACCCAGCAGACGCCCGCTGCAGCGGGACGGGCAGCCAGTGCGGCTCACAGCCGGGGTTTGTCCCCAAACCCTCGCAGCTCCAGCCCTTAAATAAGGGGAAATGAATCCCTCTTCTCTGGCCCCTCCCCATCAGGAGCTCAGGGAGTGCCCCTCACACCCCAGAGGGTCCTGATCCCTCTGCCCCCTCCGCCTCGGGCGCTGCCCTGGCTCTCCAGGGAGGGGAGAGAAGGATGGGTGACCCCCGAATGGGTTTCCCAAGGGTTCAACGCTCATGGGCTGCCCGGGAGGCTCTATTCCCTCTGCCAGCATCAACTCACCACCCAGGGCTTCCCCATCTCCCCCTGCCCAGGGTACTGGGGAGCTCTGGGTCAGGGGCTGCTGCTTTTGCTGGCACTGGGAATGGCCCCAAAACCTGTTTGACCCTGAGTCTCTCCACGGCTTCACAAGGCTTTGCCTGGCACATTGTCACGGGAGTCCCCAAAGGCTGCTCCTCGCCTCCCGCAGCCCCCTCGTCCCCCAGGACCACGGCAAAGCATCCGAGCCCCCACCCCGCCGCACCCAAAAGCCTCAGGGTGGGGATGTCCCTACCTGGGGGTGCAGCAGCTGCGCCTGAGACTCCCTGGGGTGGGAGGGGGTCAAGCGCCCACCCAGGGCAGGGGGTCCGTAACCCCGACAGCCGCCTCCATGGGGGACGAGACCAGCGCGCGGAGGCGAACGAGGACCCGGACCCGGAGGACGCTTACAGAGCTCAGTTCTTTTCGCTTGCTGCTCTTTGTTGTTGTATCCACGGTCATACAATCACGAGATATATATATATTATATATATACTTCTTAAATTACACAATCAATGTACAAAAAACCAGGGTGCATTGCTGAGACAGGTGGTTGGTTGGGGTTTTTCTGACTTTTTTTGTGTTTTTTTTCCCTGTTTGCGTACCTGGCAGGGGACGCGGGGCCGGGCAGCTCACGCCCACCGTGCCCAGCACATGGTGCATCTCCTGCCTCCGTGAGAACACTTGATCCCTGGGGCCAAACAATTCATGAACCAACGGAGGGGGCAGGAGAGGAGCATGCAGGGAGATGATGGCATCGATGGTACGGAAAAAAATGAGAGATGATCTGTAGGGAGGAGCTCGGCATGGCAGATGTGCCCGGAGCAGAGGGGTTGGGGTCACCATGCTGGGTGGCAGCGCCCGTGGGTGCTGAGGGGGTCCCGTCTACCCCGTGGCCGGTTGTCGAGCTCCAGCGCAGGAGGGGTAGAGCCCCTTGGGGCAAAACCTGCAGCCGCTCCCCTGCTTTGGTGCCTCTTCTTTTCGTCTGTCTTCACCAGGAAGGTGATTTGTTGCGCGGGCTGGGCTCTGCTGCCCTCGCTGAGCCCTCCTCATCCTCCGACTGGCTGCAGCTCCTGCCGGCACCGTGCAAGGCTTGACATTGCTTATCCCCCATCCCTGCTCTGCTCCTGCCTCTCTTCAGGAAGGGAGTTGGATGGGGACTGTCCCCAGCAGCATCCAGGCTGGTCCCTGCTACCCCAGGCTGGGCGTGAAGGTGCTTCCAGCAGCACTGGGCTGTGGTGGGTCCTTCTCCAAACAGCATTTTAGGGCCATCTCACCCTGGATCTGGTGTGCGCTGGGCGACTGCCCTGGCGAAGGGCAATGCTGCTCCCTGCAGCACATGCGGGGCATCGGCTCGGGAGCCTCCACCCACTCCAGACATGTTGGCAGCCCCACCTCAAGGAGGAGAAGGAGGAGGAAGCTGAGGATATGCCACCAAGCTCCATGGCAGGGCTGGTCCCACCTCGCCTAGGCATCAATCTGCCACCAGCCCTGCCCGTGAGCAGGGACCTGCCCGCCGATGGGGCCAGGTGGCTGCGGGGCAGGAGGGGACATTTGTCCTCTTCCTTGAGGATGAACTGGGGAGAAGAACATGGAAACACCAAAAAAATGGAGTCAGACACCATTGCCTCTCGGTTTTGGGGGGTGAATTTGATTGGTCCCAGGAGATTCAGTGCCGTGCATTTTGGAACAGTTCCAGCCAATCAGAAGGCGGCTCATGATTTCAGTATCTTTAAAAACCAACCAATCAGGAGCTCTCACTGGTTGGGCTTTAAGATCTTGAGGTATCAGCTTTTCGCTCGGAAAAAAATCGACTAGCGTAGACGAACAGACAACGTCATCTTTCGCTTCACGTTATCTTAGAAGAAGAAAGCGACTATGCAAAATACTCTTCGGAGACAACTCTTAAAAAAATAAAAGCTTGGTCGGAAAATATGTCTGAATCTCTAACTGTGAGGAGTGAAGGACCAGACGGCAAAATGGCTGGTTGGCTGGTGGAGAGATGGAGACAACGGAGGGTGGATTTATCTGCTGACGGTGGTGAGGAGCACACCACAAGACTTAGATTGCCTCCACGTAGTTGGCAGGGTAGAGACCTAGCTGCCCGTTGTCCAAGCGCCCTTTGCACCATCCTTGCTCGTCTTCTTCGCCGAGTTTGGTTAGTTCATCACCTGGGGGGGAAGGTGGAAAGGGAACAGCTCGTTGTAGGTGTTGGAGCTTCTTCTACCACCTTATTTCTCCCCTGGATGGAGCTGCTGGGGGTTTCTAGGACTGATCCTGAGCAGGTTTATAGAGTAGAAAGGCAGGGGGTGACCCATAAGACCTTGTGTGCCCTGTCCCACCACCTCTCCGGTCCCACCCAGGTTTGGGCTTAGCTTGTGCCTTCCCCTTCCTGCCAGTTCAACTTTTGAAGGACTCGGGTAACTCAGAAATTATTTGAGGGATTTGACAACAAAACGTGAGGGCCCCACAGCTCTGGCAGCCGAGCCCTGGCCAACCTGGCACCAGTGACGGACCGTACCTGCTTTGAAGCTGAGCTCGTCCTGCTCCTGCCCGTCGTAGTCATACAGCGCCCGCACCCGCACGCCCTTCCCCGCCGACTCCTCGTCGAAGGGGTTGGCACCGCCGTTGGCCTCGCTGGTGTTGAAGGAGTTGCTGCCCTCGTCATCGGACCACTCGGCGCTGTAGGTCTGCCCGCGGTCGTGGCTGCTCACGCTGGGGTTGGGGGGAAGGAGGAAGAGGGGCCGTTAGAGTGGGTGGGGGGACGGTGGGGTGGGCAGGCACTGTGGGCCACCGACATCTGGGAGGATGCTGAGGCTCTCCCGGGGTTACAGGGGAGCGGTGGCTCCAGTGAGCAGGACCCCCAGCTAACCATAGGCCAGCAAGACACAGAGAGAGGACAGAGAAGAGTGGTGGCTGTCACTGAGGACATCCCATGTCCCCTTGCGTGTCCCCACAGCACTGGCAACGGTTGCACTGGCAAATGCCGTGCCTTCCCCTCAGCACCTCCCTCTCTGCTGGCCCTCACCTCCCGCGCTCGCCCACCGATGCCCCCGTCTCGCCCGTGCTGCCGGCATTGGTCAGGGTGACCCCCTCGCCCTTCTTCTGCTTCTCCTTCCGCGTTATCGTGTGCGTGAGGTCCGGGTTCCACTCCTGAAAGCACACAGCAACCATCCCCTGAGCTCCTGGCCAGCCCACGGGGCTGCCAGCACCCCAACCAGGGTGACCAGTCTCACCTCAAACTGGGGCCAGTTCATGGGCATCCCAGGGCCACTGGTGCTGCGGAACCACCGGAGATCCTCCTGTGCGTCCGAGAGGCGGATGGTCTGCTCCAGCTCCCGGTAGACGTTGGCGTAGCTGCGAGGAGAGACGTGGGTTGGGGTGCTGTGGGCAGGGGTGGACCCCAGTGGGGTGCCCAGGGGATCAGGTGGGACACGGACATGCCCAGGTTGTGTCACCTCCTACGAGGCACTGGGAAGTGCCAGGCTCCTGCACAGCCCTCTGCCACTCTGGTACCTCTTAGTGACCATCATGTGGCCAGAAACCCCTTTCCCTTGTATTGCAGGGGATGGGTTGTCCTGGAAGCACCCAGTCCCTCCAGGGCCTGGTTTGCTTTCCAGGCTGCATGAGGAGACCTCACGTGGGTACTTTCTGCCCGGCCAGCACAGGAGGCACCTACCTGCTGCTCTCAGCCAGGTTCAGGTGCCTCTTGATGTCCAGCAGCACTTCCTTGAGGAAGTTGAGCCTCTTCTCCTCAAACTGCTGGCACTGCTCAAAGACCTGCTCCATGCTCTCGATGTACTGCGGGGTGCACTTGTTCAGCTCATCCAGCACCTTCTCATACTTCTCCTGAGTCTGCAAAGATGCAGGAGGGTACCTTGGTTATACCTCGAGCACCTCAGAGGCCCTTTCTGGGTACTGAGAGGGTCTGGCTTGGGGAACTGGGGGAGCTGGGGAGCCCAGATTGAGCCACGAGCCTCTGTGGGTGAAATCAGTCTGGTTGCTGGAGAGATTTTGCCCCAGAAAGAGGGGTAAACCTCTGTCCTGGTCACGCTCCTCCGAGCACTGCCTGCAAGTCCTCACCCTTCCACAGGAACACACGGATGGGAAAACGGGCATGAAGTGGGGGAAAGGGAGTGCGGGGGCCATTTCTACTGGTTTTCCCTGCCTGATGCCCTGTGACCCTGGAGCAGGGCAGCAGCTCGCACCTTTTGCACATCTTGCTTGCACTTTTCCACTTTGTCCTGGAGCTTCTTCTGCTGCTCTGGGGTGTTGGACTGCTCTGCCTTGCTGTTGGCTTCCCGGGTCATCGCCAGCTTCTCCTCCTTGCAGGCCAGGTGGTAGGCTTTCTTGGCTGTCTCCAGCTGTGATGAGGACAGAGAAGGGATGTCAGAGCAGTCACAGCCCCCTGCCCATCCCTCTGCCTGCAGGGACATGTCATCCGGCTCTCCCAGCCTCGACTGGCCACCCACAGCCGGAGCTGGGAGACAGCATGGGTCACCCAGGACACTTCTCCTCTCACCTCCTTGAGCTTCTTGGCCCAGGGCTTCTGGGCTTTCCGGAAGCCATCATCAGCCTCCTTGGCCTCCTTGAAGCCTCCCATGATCTGCTTGTGGTAGGCATCCTTCTGCCAGTTCTTGACCTTCTCAAAGTCATCGTTCAGCAGGCTGTTCTTCACCTCCTGGTGCAGCTCGCTCACCTTGTCCGCCTCCGTCATGATGGCACTCCATGCCTTCTCCAGGCTGCCGTACTGGGGACCTGGGGGACGGAGGGGACAGCTGAGTGCCACTCCACAGCCCTTACCCCCTCTACCAGGTGAAGATGGGATGGTGCACAGGGACCCATGGGGCCCAGGTGTCCTGGGGGGTCCTGGGGAAGCCACAGTACCTTTCTCGATGAGCTGCCTCCACCGCTTGGACCAGTCGGTGAGCTGCTGGGCATAGGACTTCTCGATCTTGGCCCGCTCGTGCACACAGTTCATGAGGTCATTGCAGAGCCGGTGCCCATCATCGATCCGCTTCACCGTGCGCTTGTAGTTCCCCACCTGGGAGGGGAACAGCGATGGGGATGGTGAGAGGCAGGCATGGGAGCTGTGGACAGGCTGCCTGGCACTGCCCCAGCTGTCTTGGGATGGGAGGAGCACTGGGCACTTTGGGGATGCAGGGATGCGGCTGCTCAAACCCAACTCTTTTCAAGTCCCCTCCATTGCTCTGCGGTGGTTGAGATCTCCAGCAGAGCTGGCCGGGACACCCAAGCCACCGCATCTGGGACATCCATATGTGGGAGGGGAGGGCAGCACTGTACCCCCCCAGCCCAAGGGATGCCCTGGGATGCAGTGATGGTGGCGGGGGAGAGGAGAGGAGGAGAGGGTGGCCAGGACTCACCTCCCAGAAGCTGTCGGTGGTTTCCTCCGCGGCCGCTGCCGACTCGTCGTAGGAACCGGACATGGCTCCTGGCGCTGCCTTGGGCGTCAGTGCGGGTGCTGGGTGGCTCTGGGGCAAACACCAGCCTCATGCACTGAGGGGAGAAGAGAGGGAGTCACGCTGAGGGGGAGCAGAGGACCCCTCGTCCCTCCCACCTGCAGCACTGTGGGACAAGCATCCGGTAGCAGGGGATGGGGATGCGGACGATGCCCATTCCACCTCCAGACCCACAGACACTTCTAGTACCCACCACCTGCTTGGTGCCATCCAAACCTCCCCCAGAGCGGCTGTGCTGGGAGGGAGGATCGCGGGGAGCAGCACAGTGGGGAGCTCACCAGCCGGGGACCTGGCTCAGCACCGCTTGTCCCCGGGGAGCCGTGACGTGGGGCGAGAGGCCGTGGCAGGGCCAGGGTGGGGGGACGCACCGCCTGGAAGAAATTCTCGTCCTGATATTTCACCCTAATCCGTCCTGATCTTCAGAAAAACGGCATCCCCGGAGCATCACGTGGCCCCGCTGCATGGCTTAACCCTTTGCAGCTTTGCCAAGAGCCGTGGCTGGGGGGTGGCGTTGAACGGGGATGGAGCAGGGACCATGGTGGCCATGAGTGTCCTCGTCATCCCCATCCTGCCCCAGATCCAGACAGTCCTTCACCAGGAAAGCGCTGGGCCTGTCCCCCATGGCATCTGCCACAGGGATGAGGACTGTGGGGGCCATGAACTGCCCCAGTTTCCTCCTGCCATGTCCCCAGACGGGCTGTGGGAGCGGGATGGGGTCGTGGTCCCTGTGCATCATCACTTGCCCCGGGGAGATGGAGCAGGCAGCGGGAGACCTGGCTGCCAGCATCACACCCCGCACCTTGGAGAGGGTGATGGAGCGGGACGGCAGGGCTGGGGGGTGCTGGGTGCCCCAGTGCCCACCCATGGAGGTGCCTAGACTCCCCAGCTGTGCACACAGCTGGCCCCGAGGAGCCCAAGGGCCAGGGCAGTGCACGGCTCCCGGAGGATGGAGGGGCCGAAACGGTTACTGGAGCGCGGCACAGGGCTCACTGTGCTGGAACTAACAGGGCCTGGCAGGGATTTAGTGATATAACCAGGGAGGCACCAATCCCCGCCGCCCTCCCCAGCCGGTTAAAAATAAACGCGTGACTGTCCCTCGCTCAGCCGTCAAGCCGCAGACGGATGGGGGACCGCGGCGGTGCGCAGCGCAGCCAGCACCGTCCCCCCCGCAGCCGGCAGCACGCGGCGCCCGCGCCTGCCTGGCACCCACGGCACAACCACCGCCCTCCCCACTCGTGAAAGCACCCAACCCAAACACCCATGGGCTGCCCTGGTCCACCCACAGTGGTGGCAGAGCACCCAATGGCACAACCCCTAAGGGACCCCGCGGGGTGACAGGTGTGGCCATCTCCCCTGCAAGCCACGGGCGCGGTGTCGGGGGCTTTACTTGTGCCTCTGATCTCCAGCTCCTTGGTTTGCTGCAGAGGCTGCGCTGGCACAGCAAGGGCATCCTTGGGGTGACAGCCCCAGCCCTGCCTGCAGCCAGCACCCTGGGGACCCACACCTGGGAGTCGACTGGACTCATGAGCCGGTCCCAGTCCTCCCCACCAAGTCACCAGTGGCCGAGGCCGTGGAGCACCACGGGACATGGCTGCCGCAGCTCCTGCTCCTCGCCGGTACCTGGTCTGAGCCGCAGCTCAGGGGTTATTTTTGGCTCTGCATCACTTCTGCCGCCTTGTCGCCGCTCTCCTGCCACGCTCCCCCCTGCACGCCCACGCGTCTGCCCCCTGCCACGCTGGGCCGCCCCGGCTGCCTGCGCCGCACGCACCAGCCCTGCACCCGCCGCCTTGGCCCCGCCGGTGCGAGCCCATCGCTTCGCATCAAGGCGGCTGGCGGTGATGCCTGGCGCCTGCAGTGCCAGCAGCCAAGCCACGGCGTGAGGAGCTGCCAGCCCCAGCCACGTGCTGCAGCTTGGGCACCCTCGGCCAAGGGGGCACCGCTTCGCCCCCCCAGCCCCACATTTCCACGGAGCTGCTGGAAAGAAGCCGCAGAGCATTTGGCATCAAGTGACAGTGAAGTTTGTCCCAGCTCCTGCCCCTGCATGCCCTTGGGGTGCTCCCGCAGCAGCCACCCCTCTGCATCTCTTGCCCCATCAGACTGCTCCTCGCTGAGCACTGCCACAGCTCGTCACACCCACCGGGCAGGTCCTGCCGCTGCCAGTGTTGCGGGGTGGGTCTCTGCCCTACATGGGGGCCAGGGACGCGGCCACCGACCCTGCGCAGGCAGGAGGCTGCTGCAATGCAGAGGGCTGGCGCTGCCGACACTGCGGGCAGGGGCACCACAACAGGCAGCGCCCTGGCCCCAGGCGGGTACAGACAGCCCGGTTTGGCTGGCCCCCCTGGCAGAGGGGTTGCAGAGCTTTGGGCCAGCGCTGCTCCAGCGTCCTCCTTGCCTTTGCCGTCACACCGCCATTAAACGGGCAACCCCCAGTGCAGCGGCCTCGGGGTGCGCTGTCAGACGGGGGTGCCCCATCCTGGGTCCCCGGTGAGGTGCCAGCCCCAGCCCCGGAGAGGCTGTGTCCGGGCGGCAGGTTGCTCTGCCTCCAGGGTTTTGGCCCCAGCACCTCTGCTGCAGCCAAAAAGCAGGCGCTGGGGATGTGACAGAGGGAGAAGGCACCTGCCTGCATGTGTCCCCATCCCGCCTGCCTGCATCCACAGCCCTGTCCCCATCCTGTCCCGGGGCAGGACGTTCAGAGAGGGCTGGGAGTGCGTCCTGCTGCACTAATGGGGCTGAGAGTCGGCGACTAATTATTGGTGAAAGCACCCAGGGGAGGGGGAAGCCATGCCGGCAGCTGCGCTCGATCTGCAGGAGTCAGCAAGCGGGGAGCTCCCCGACACCATCCCCGAGCACGACCCGATGCAACACGCAACATCTCCCTGGCGCAAAGCCCTTCCGCAGCCGCAGCGTCCCGACACGGAGCCGCAGCCCAGCCTGGCCGGTGCCACCCGAGCCGAGGGCACTGGGGACCCTCGCTTGCCGCAGCACGTGAGCTGGGGACAGGACAGTCATTTGTCACCCGCTGCTGCCTTGTAGGTACCCGGGGGCTCCTGGCAGTAAAGGCAAAGCTCGGCAACTGGAAAGGACCCGGCGGTCTGAGCCGGTTTTACCGCAATTAAATGCTGGGTCTGACCTGGCCTGTCAAATCAAACCATCCGCGGGGCTGCAGTGGGAAATAGTCGCGATGTTTTGGCTCCTTTAGGAAGCACACGAGGCTGAGAGTGAGCGCAGGGGTTCAGGGGGAGGGCGTCAGGTTTTTGGCCATGGGGAAGGTCATTTACTCTCCCTTATCTGGGCATGGGGCCGGTCGAGGGTCTGTCAGGGGGAGCAGCACCAAATGCCACTGCGACGCACCGCTGCTATTGCCACATGAAAACCCCTCGTGCCAAAGACAAATGGGCTCGAAACGGCCGAGGAAGCCCGGGAGAGCAGGCAGCGGCATCTCCCACCGCA
Organism: Bucorvus abyssinicus; assembly: GCA_009769605.1. NCBI lineage: Eukaryota > Metazoa > Chordata > Aves > Bucerotiformes > Bucorvidae > Bucorvus > Bucorvus abyssinicus. Next base: position 3,314,996 of record CM020055.1, on the reverse strand, counting down.
CCACGGCAGCTCCAGGGCTGCTGCATCGGCCGCCGGCAGCACCCGACCTCAGCGCCGCATCCACCGCGGGTACCAGTGCCCACGTGCTGCTCCCGCTATGGCCAAGGTGAGGTGCCCCCCCAGCACAAGGGCAGGTCCTCAGGCAAAGCCGGTGACACTGAGCGCTTCGCTGCTGCAGGAGCTCTCTCTGGTTTGCTGCTGGGCTTTGACCCGGCTGGGCGGCTGCGGGTCTGCCACCGGCGCAGGGCTGATCCGAGCGACCTGTGGGGCAGGGAAACACTCCCATGGGGCTGGCGAGATCGCAGCCCGTGGAGCGAGGAGGGGTGCGGAGGGGTTTGGCCATGGCACGGTTGAATCGTCCCTCTCTCCAGAGCCAACATGGACCCTGCAAGGAAACGGTTAAGTGGGTGCTGCTGATTCACGCTGGCAGCTCTGCACCAGGCGCTGGGCGAGGAGGCAGGAGCAGAGCCTGGCCCTGGGCTGAGCAGCCTGGAGGGGTGTGAGCAGCCTCCCCCTTTGTTATCGAACCCCATGCCAAGCCGCCAGCTTTGTTATCAAACCCCATGCCAAGCCGCCAGCTCCACATGAGAAGCTCCTGGCAGGGCCCCATCCCGCACCCCCCGGAAAAACCCTCTGGCCGCAGCACAAGCACAGTCGGAGCCTGGGGGAAACGGCAGAACCGTGGGCAGACGGAGGGGATGGGTGCCCCCATACAGCGGATGCTTCTCCGTGGCATCCAGGACATGGGGCTGGCTTGGACCCGGTGCCCGCGGCTGCTCGAGCAGTGCACGAGGTGGCTGCGAGGGCAGCAGGTCCCTGAGGTGGCACGTAGGTAACGGTGGGAAACTTCTGGGAGCCACTTTTCTGCTGTGGGATGTGCCTGTGGCAGCTGCCTTGTTTCGATCGGGGTTGTCTGCATTGACCGGGGGGGTCTGAGGATTGAGGGGGTCCGGCTGCAAGAGGGGCTTTCCAGACCCTGCCAGGTCAGGGCTTGCAGGCTCCCCAGAACGGGAGCCTTTGCACAGGAGGTTCAGTGCTCCAGGAACGTTACTGGGAGCCACGAGCCCTGCGTGCAGACGCTGGGGGTCACACACTGCGGGTGCTGCCAGGTTGCTTTAGCCGGGGGAGACGCCTTTGCTCCGAGCCCTGGCAGCACCTCGGCATTTCGCGTGCGCTCTGCAGAAACCTTCCCCTTCCTCCTGCGCTCCCCAAAGTTACCCTGGGTGCACCAAAGTCCTCCGGGGGTTTTATGAGCCTCGTGCGGGCATTTCTGGAGATCTGCAGACAACGCAAGTGTTCCTCTCCGGGGGAGCTCACGGCCTGGCACAGGTACAGCGGATGTGCCAGGAATGTGGATCGGCACCACGGCGAGGTGCAGAACCAGGGTTGTCAACCCCATGCGTGTGCTCAGGCCTGGGGAAGGGAGACGGGGCTGAGCCTCAGCCTGGGGGGTTTCGACTCGCCTCCCACCTCTGCAGATTTTCTCAGCTCGCCACTTTAGCTCGCCGCTGTAAACAAGGATGCTTGGGCGCTCGAGCAGGGATTTTTGTGGTCCCAGGAGCGGGGTTTAGGCAGAAATCCAAATACGAGGCTTGTAATTAAACCGAGAAGTAGCAAACGACGGTGGTGGGGGATACGGCGGTGCCGACCCCTCACTTCTGCATCAGGGAGGGGGGGAATCAGAGGGTCAAACGCTGGCAGGGGAGGGTCTCGTCCCCCGTACCTTGGCAGGATGGACCCAGGGCTGGCGGTGACAGGAGGCGAATGGGGCTGCTGGGAGCAGGGCAATGTGGAGGGACAGCAGGATTTTAGCTGTCTGTGGTGGGGGAGGGAGACTCGGAGCTGGAGGGGGCTCAGAGAGGGGGTAGGAAAGCAGGACAGGAGGAGAGCAAGGGAGAAGCTGCGGTGACAATGGCAAAAGGGGGGCTTCAGTGATGGGGTGAGGCACTCATTGCAGGGGGCGACAGCCATGACATGGACGGCACATCATTTGCAGCTGGGGAAACTGAGGCACAAACCCAAGAGCGCGTCAGCATCGCAGCTGGGGTGTCCCGTGCCCTGGCACCCCATCGAACACGCGGAGGGGTGAAGGTCATATCTGCCCCCAGCCTCCCTGGTTTGCAGAATGGATCGGGGGACACCGTGTCCTGCAGTTGGGGGGGGATGCAAACCCACGCCATACTGCCTGGTCCTTGCATAACACCCCCCCGCCCTCCTCCCACCCCAGGCACCCCGCACCCCCGTCCCCACCTGCACCCCCATCCCCACCAGCGTAAAGGCCCCGCGCAGCCCCCTCCCCGCAGGGGACCCGGGTACCAACTGTCCCTTCCCAGGCTGGCCCCGGCAAAGTCCCCGCAGCGGCTGGCGCTTACCTGGGCCGGCGGCGGGGACCTGGGGGGGGGCCCGGGGGGCTCCGCCGGGCACGGCGGGATGGGCGCGCTGCGCTGTGCTGCGCTGCGCTCCGCACCAGCCGTGCAGCAGCGGGAGCGCGCCCGGCCGCGGGCACGCGCCCTGCCTGCAGCCTGCCCGTTGCCATGGCAACCAGGGATGGAGCCGCTGCCTGCAAAGGTTGCAAAAATCATCCGGGGGGAGTGTGAGAGGGGGATGGACCGCCCCCCCCCCCCCCATCCTTGCCTGCTGCCCCCAGCGTCTGCACCCACCCCGGGATGCTACAGCCCCCCTTCCAGCTGCCTGCTGATGTCCCCACCGGGGCCATGCCAAGACCCTCGCCCAGGGCATGGTCCCCAGGCACCTGTTCCTGGTGCCAGGCGGGTGCTCAGCACCCAGTGGACAGGGCTACCCCACTGCATGGGGTGCTGCGGTGCAGGGCAGGGGATGGGGGAGGTGGTGGGGTGCCAGGAGCCTGCGGCCGGGTGCATGTGGGCATCTGGCCCCAGCGACACTGTGGGTCACTGTGGACTCTGTTGGGGCCACCAATGGGCTCCTTCCCCCTTAGCCTGTGCTGCTGGAAGGCTTTTTGGGGAGCTGAGTGAGGATGCCCCAGGGGTATTGTCCTGCTGCTCCCGGGGTCCTTGTCCCCCCCTGCACAGAGCAAAGGGCTCCCTCCTCTCCTCACCCAGGCTCTCTGCCACCTCCGTGGGCCCCGGGAAGGGGCTGCACGGAGGGTTTTAGGGCTGAGCTGCAGCTTTTGCAGAAACAAACACCCCAAAACACCTTCGGAGAGGCAGCCGGTGCCACCTCCTTGCCAAAAGTGCCAGCTGGGAACAGGCTGGCGGGAGCAGCAGAGGCAGGCAGAGCTGGGGAAAGCGGGGCTGGGGAAGGAGGTGACAGGGGCTGCGCTGCCCTAAGGCTTCTCTGAGGACAAGGAGCTGGGCAGCTGCCTCCCCACTGCCATCTGCCTCCTCCCGAGCCGTGGGGCTTGTGTCCAGGGGTCACGGGGGCTTGTCACAGGATGAGGGTCCCAAGGGGGGAGCAGGAGGCTGGAGCCCTCCTGCCCCACAGCCAGGGCTGTAGATGGGGTGGGAGGATGTGGGTTGGGGCGTCGACAGGCTCTCCCTCTCTCAACTGCCCCAATGCACCACGCCTGCATCTCCCCAGCTCGTGGGTGATGTCAGGGAAATTAAAAGCCAGCAGGAGACAAGCGCTTCCAACCAAGTAACCGAAGCCGCCCGCAGAAGCTGCAGTAATGAGGCTGCCGGGCCACTGCTGCCGGGATCGGGTTGCCCGGAGAATGCGACCCGGTCCCGGGAGGCTCTGCAGGCCCCGGACGCCGGCTCAGCTTTCCCCTAACGAGCGCTTTCGATTGCTTAATGAAGCTCAGTGGGGCTCCCCGTCCCGTCCGCCTTCCGGCTCTTTCCAGCTCCGTGCCATCCAAGCGTGTCTCCCCGTCACGGCTGTCTGGCCCCCGAAATGTTTCATGCCCGGCTGCAGCTGGCAGCAGTGCACGAGCCCCAGGTGATCCCATGCTCCCCGATCCCGACACGGGGTTGGGGATGGACTGGGGTTCCTGCAGGCGCCAGGGGATCTTTGCCCATTGGCAAAGGGCAAGGGTGCTGATTAACTGAGCGTCATCCTTGTGTGCAGTGAGTTGGCAGTTCTCAGCGCTGCGGCGCTGCCATGCTGTCCCAGCTGCCTTCACCCCGGCAGCATCCACGCTGCAGAGGAGTCAGTGTTCCTGGCATGAAGCACTGGGTGACAAACACTCTCCAGGAGGGTGATGGAAGGGACCTCAATGACTTGGGGGGGGCATTCCCAGTGCTAACAACCCATTGCCACCAGTTTTGTGGCAGACGTGGTCCGTGCAGGTAGCACCAACCCATGTCTCCTTCCCCGGGCTGCTCAGTGCTGGTAGCAGGCAGGAACCCTGCCGTCACAGCACAAGGCTCCCACAGCGTCAGCGGGTTCCTTCACCAAAAGCTCAGTCACGACAAACTTTTCCCCGGCTCTCACCATCCCACCACCTACTATTTCCCGCGGTAAGTCACTTCCCCTCCTGTAAAACGCGTTTCTTTGTGGGAAGCCGCGGCCAGCATTGGCAGGAAATAAGCCCTGATTTATCAGGCCACTCAACGCTCTGAAATTACGGCTCTTCGAGCAGATTAGCCCACACCGTGCTCCCGCGGCTGCCAGCAGCCTGCCTGCGCAGCGAGCCGGGGCGGGCAGCAGAGGAGAGGAATGCCACCAGCTATCAGCCGCTCTGCCCATCACCCGGCCCCGAGCGCCAGCCTTTGCACCACCAAGGGGGGCGGTTTTGAGCGTGGCCTTCTCCCGTCTGCCTCCCTCGCAAGGGAAGGAAAATGCGTTTCCTAAATCCCAGCAGAGCCCCTGGTTATGGCGCTCTGTGCTGAGCTGGCTGGCACTGGGAGCAATGGGAGAGCCCCTAGTCCGCGGGCGCTCCAGGGAAGGCTGCTTGGGGATGGGGGTAGGGAGGGGTCCTGGCACCCCACTCATCCCGAGCCCATCCATGGTCTCTGCTGTCCCTTCCCACTTGACGCCGGCATCGAGAGAAGCATGAGCTGCGGCTTGTGGGGCCGGATGGGGCCAGTGCCCCCGTGCTTGCCCTATGCCCAGGCTGCGTCCCCGCCACAGATGTGCTGCTGGTCCCAGGAGCCCTCTCGGGACAGCCCCTGCAAGCACAGGGGCTATTTTGCATCTCTAATTAGCAGCAGAGGATAATTGGCCGCTCTGCAGCCGTCATGCAGAAAGGCAGCCATTGTGGAGGGCCCTGGCGTGGGGCAGGTGCTGCCAGAAACCCCGTTCCCACCAAAACAATCCCTGTCTTGTCTGCTCTGGGGGCACCCGGAGAGCTTTTCCGGGGAAGGGGCCGGGGCCAGGACATAAAGGCTCCATTTTTCCTGGGAAACTGCGTGGAGCTCACAGCAGGCAGCTGCCTGGGAGAAGCCTGCGTGATTGCCCATGGCCACAGCGACAGCGGTGCGGGGGCCTCGCTGCCTCCTTCCCCCCGGGTGCTGTGCCACGCAGAGGGCAGTCGGATGCTGGCTTGGTCCCTCTGAGAAGCTGCCGGCTGGATGCAGCCTCTCCTTCCCCAAGACTCTTCTGCAGAACCACGGCAGCATCCTGTCTGCCTTCAAGGTGTTGCACAAACACCAGCCGGGCTGGCTGCCCCGCAGGGGCAAAGTCTGTCCCTGGGCAGAGCCTCTCGCCGAGGTCTCCTCCTCCTGCCGAGCTGTGCCAGAGGAGCCCAAGCTCCATCCCAGCTCCATCCTGGCGCTGGCAGCATCACCTCCCAGCGTGGCCGGGAGCCCCGCGGTGTTGGGAGGGCAGAATTTCCAGCACGGGGGATCCCACCCAGAGCCAAACGCAGGCTTTGGCTGGCTGCGGGACGTGGCCCCGGTGCAGACGGATGTTCCCTTCCCGTTCTCGCCCTGCCCCTGTGCACGTCACTAATCGATGCCTGCCAGCCGCCCAGGCTTGCCTTCCTCAATCTTTTTACAGTTAAATCCAGCTCCTGTCCTGCTGCCCCTTCGGCGGCCGCGCACCCTGGGGAGAGGGGGAGAGGAGGGGACCAGCACCGGCCAGGGGCATCATGGATCAGTGCAGCACCATCAGCAGCTGGTGGCGAGTGAATTCCCAAGTTTTCTCTGGGCTCCTGTGGAGGGAACACAAAATCCCAGGAGGTGGGAAGGACCCTCAGGGCTTCAGCCGGGGTTTTGGGGTCAGGCATGATGGGAGCCCCAGGTTGGGGCCGCACGGTCCCCCGGCTGGGCCAGCAGTGCTGCAGCAATGGCCTTGCCCCAAACACTTGGCTTAGGGATGAGGTTTGCCAGGGGAAGGCAGTGCGGGGGCAGAGGGAAGCGGGAGCGGCCCGAGAGGCTGCTGGGGAAGCTCTAATCCATTTAGCAAAGCGCTTGCTCTGACATTTCCAAGGCAGGTGCAAGAGCGGCAAAGAGAAGACGCAGGACGAGGCGGGCAAGGGCAGCTCACCCGCTCCATGGGACGAGCGGGGAGATGCATTTCTTCCAGATGATGCTGCAATGCTGGCAGCGTCCCAGGGGCTGCCCCGCAGAGGGGGTTTCCTCCCCCCAGCTCCACCCCTGCTCTGCCAGAGAGGAAGGAACAGAACGATAAAATGGTAGCAAAGCCCCGGGATGGCACCAGGCAGCTCCAGGAGCCTCAGGACACGGCACATCCCTCAGTCCTCCTGCCCTGGGGCTGCACCAGCCTCCAGCTCTGCTCTGGCACAACCAGCAGTGGGTACGAGCCTCCTCCAGTCCCGTGCACCCCGCAGGGACCCTGCTGCTCCCTCCAGCTTCCCAGGGCAGGCAGCGGTGCCACCAACCATCCTGGTCACCCTATCACAGCCCCAAAATCACAGCGCCATTGCCCCATGTGCCTCCAGAGCTCACACCCTGGGGCAAACGTGGGCTGGGGGAGCGGGTGAGCGTTGCCCCTGCCGGCAGCTGGGGAGGTAGAGCGCCCTGGCAGCGCCCGGGCTCAACCTAAGCCGCCTTGCAGAGCCTCAGCTCCCCGCCAGCTGCTCGGGCATCGTGGTGCCCGTCTGACGGGGATTAGGGAGTTCTGGGGGGGTTCTGCCGTGAGCTCGGCCCCAGAGCACCCCGGAGCTGGGCAGGGGCTGCCGGAGCAGGCTGAGCCCCTTCGACCGCGGGGCTTGGAGCGAGAGCCTGGGTTTCTCACCGGGTGAGACAATGACAAACACGTCCCAGGGAGGTAGCGGGGGAAGACGAGGTGGCTGCCAGCCTCCCAACCGTGGGCTGTCGCAGATGGGGTCCCAGCCCTCCCTTATGCGTCCACGGGTGGCAGGAGGGACCCTGCGCTTGGAGCTGGCAGCAGCTGATCCACCAGCCTGGCAGGGCGAGTGTGGCCCTGGGTCACTCTGGTCAGTGTGTGGGGCCAGCAGCTCCCCACCTTGGAAGCCCCCCCGGGAGCCCTGGGTACAGCGGGTGCCCGGGTGGGCTATGGGGGCAGTGGGCACAGAGCAGGGCTGTGCGGGGGCTGGTGCGTGCCGTATCCCACCAGCCCCACGGTGCCACGAATCGTGAGCCCCCAGAAGCTCTGCCCCCCGCCAGACCCCCGCCAGACCCCGGGCAGACCCTGCCCGCTTCACAGCAGACCCCAGCTCCGCCGGGAGGTGCAGACAGCCGCGGCGGGGGGGACCTGCGGGACCCACCCTGCCAGCGACACCGCCGGCAGCGCAGGAAGAACGGGTGAACCCGAGGTCTGAGGAGGGGAACCCGAGGTGGATGGCGAGCCCCACTCGGCACAACCCCACTAAAGCTGGAAATCGCTTAAAATGGGTCAGGGGGCTGCTCCGCCGAGGCGGGGTTCGTTTCCCAACCCCGCACAGGGGTGGGGGGGACCCATTTCCAACCCCCCCCCAGGCGGGGACCACCGGCGGGGACCACCGGCGGGGACCACCGGCGGGGACCACCGGCGGGGACGCGGGGTGACGGCACCCGCAGCCCCCCCGGAGCCCCGGCGTCCAGCTCGGGACAGGCCACCGCCGCCCGCCCTATGGCGGCCACGCTCGCCCCGGCAAAGCCCCGGCCGACCCTCCGACGCCAAGCGGGGGAAGCCCAAACCTGCCGGGAGCCGCTCGGTACCTTCGGGGCCCGGGGGACGCTGGCGGAGCGGGGCCGGCTGCCTGTCGGCGGGGCCGGCTCTGCGCATCGGCGGGAAGGTCAAGGCAGATGGGGAGGAGGGGGGTAAAGATCAGCGCCCAGATTAGGGAGGCATTTTTAGCCAACCAATGGCCGCCCCGGCGTGACGAGCGCTTGGCCGCCCGAGGTGGAACCGCGGCGGCGGGGACAGGGGGGAACGAGCCGGGGTGGGGCGGGCGGTCCGCGGCTCCTCCGTGTGCTCCGCTGCCGTCTGTCGGGGGCTGCCGTGTGGGAAAGCTCCCCCCCGGGTCCGAGGTGCGGGTGGAGGCCGCGGGACCCTGTCCCCCCCGGGGCGCTCGAACAGGGCATGGCGCAGGGCGGCCCTAAGGGGACAGGGCTCTGGGCCCCCCATTGCACCCTGCCTGGGACCACCGCGTCCCCCGCCGGGCCACAGGCTGTGCCTGGGGCAGCCGGGTGGGGGGGCTCGTCACCCCGGAACCTCTGGGGTGGGATCAGAAGGTGTCGCGGGGCTGGGGACAGCCTGGCCACCGCTCGGGCCGCGTGGGGACGTCACTCGTGCCCAGCGCGGACACAGGCCGCGGCTGGCTGCGCACCCACAGACCGCTCCCCATCCGAAGTGGGGAGGGGGCTGTGATGTAGGGGGCTGAGCTGGTCCCTGGGGCCACGCGGTGGTGGGGACATGGAGGAGGTGACAGTAGTGCGGACATGGAGGGGATGTAACGAGTGGGCACCTGGAGGGAGCGGCAGTGGGGTGCGACGCGGAGGGGTCTCAGGGCCGGGGCCGCTGCTGACCCCGCGGCTATGACAGGTCCCATCAGGCACCGCAGCGGGCACCCCCACGCCCCGCTCAGGCAGCGCCGCGGCCACCCGCACCGCCGGGGGGCCTTCGGGAGGCCGGAAGCGGCGGCGCGGCGCAGGCGCAGTCCTCTCCGTTCTTGGGCCCGTTGCCGCCGCCACGGTGAGGCCGCGTTCCGGGCTCGTATCGGCTTTGCATCGGCGCCATCCCGGCGCGACGGCGAGGGGCTGCTGCTTGGCAGTGGTGGGGAACCCCGGCCCTGCCCCCCGCGGCGGGATTTCCGGGATGGGGAGGATCTAGGCCCGAGTTTGCGGGGCAGGAGGGACCGGGGGGCACTAGGCCGCGGGGAAGTCCCGTTACCGGGGTGACCAGGCCCCGGGCTGGAGTACTCTGGGCTGGGGTGGCTGCTCCAGGTTCCCCTCTAGACTGCAGCGTGGAGCCGCGGCGGGAGCCTCGTTAAGGCACCGGGGCCTTCAACGCTGAGAGGTTCCCGTGGTGGAGGTTCTCGACGTGCCGCGGGCTCTGCCCGACACCGTGCTTTGGCTGGTGAGGGTGCCCTGCCACTCAACAGCCCCGTTCCCGCCGCCGTGCCCTGGGCACGGGGAGCTCTGCGGTTCCCGGACCTAGCGTGTCGGGAAGCGTGGCTCGGAGTTGAGTGTCCCCTCACTGGGGTGGGAAGGCAGCAGCGCGGTTAAGGGCCTCAGGTGTCCTCAGGGGGCCGGGTGTGCTGCCAGGCTCCACTCCCAGCGCCGAGGGGAGCGTGAGAGGCTTCCTCAGCTCCCGAGCTTTGAGTTAAGTGTGAATTAAAAGTGTCTCCAGGCCTCCACCGTGGTAGACCTGAAACGCACCTCACCCTGCGCTGCCTCTGCCCCACCCCGTCAGCCTTTGTCTCTTGTTTTGACTGAGGTTAGGTGGTGTGAAGTCTTTAATATGATTATGTGATTTAATGTTAATGATTAGAAGTTTGTGCTGCTCAGTTTTCCTTCACAGGAAAACAGTGGGAAGGGACACCCGGCAGCTCCAGCGTGAAGAGTAGTGCAGAAAGTTCTTATGGGAACAGAAATCTGCGAGGTGTTACTTAAGTGTTGGCTTTTCCATTGGCACAGTTGTTACTCTTGGTAGACTCCAGAATGAATTTACTTTCAATCAACAATATTTACCATATGCCACTTACCTGTTGTTTAGATGTTGATGCCCAAGAAGAACCGAATTGCCATCTACGAACTCCTTTTTAAGGAGGGAGTGATGGTGGCCAAGAAAGATGTCCACATGCCGAAGCACCCCGAGCTGGTGGACAAGAACGTGCCCAACCTCCACGTCATGAAAGCCATGCAGGTACGGAGTGAGGGCGGGGCCCCTGGTTGGCAGGGACACTGGGGGGGTGTTGTGTACCTGTGAATAAACATCGTCAGATGTTAACAAATAAACATTGTCACATGCTGCTGTTTCTTATGACAAGTGTTTTCCCATTTTTCTGGTTTTTGCAATTTCCTCTTTGAGTTATTGTTCCCCACGCACTCTAGAAGGTTGTTCTTTTGTAGATCCACATCTCAAGCTGGTTTTGAAGCTGTATCTAATTCTTTATTCCCCACATTCCCCTGAAAACCTCTTGTGCACGTAAAAACATCTAGTGAGAGTATTGATCTGAGATGTTGAACGATGGTGAGGCTCAGACATGCAGTAATGGGGAATTCTCTCTGCAGTCTCTGAAATCCCGTGGTTATGTGAAAGAGCAGTTTGCGTGGAGGCATTTCTACTGGTATCTGACCAACGAGGGCATCCAGTACCTGCGTGATTACCTCCACCTCCCCCCTGAGATCGTCCCCGCAACCCTGCGCCGGAGCCGCCCGGAGACCGGCAGACCACGGCCCAAAGGTGAGTTCAGAGGTGGCTGCCGAGTCAGCGGGAGGGAGCAGGGAATGAGTCCAGCATGTTCTGACAGCACAGGCGTGGCAGACAGTCGCCAGAACGTCAGCTTCCAGCACAGACTGGTGTGAGTTGCTGTGACTTTTGGGTATATGAACATTAATAGATGAAGGAGACACGTACAGGCTTTATTATTTAGTATTTGGCACTAGTCTGATGGCCACTGGCTACTGAAAAGCTGGAGAGGGCTAAAGAAAGCTGTGAGATGAACTGGGAGAAAATGCTTTGAGCATGGGACATGGCCTTCTCTAGTAACACAAGTGACTGGGATTACTGGGAGCAGGCTGGAACTGCAGGCTGTGGATTGAGGGACCTTTTAGTGCCCAGACAGGGCTGAGGTCCGAGACAGGGTTGTCTTCAGCTGCCAGGGCTTTACAGAAATGCTTGTCTGTGGGGAAGAGCCTGCAGCAACCCCCATGGTCCTCCCTCAGGAGGACAGTGTGTGCTGTGCTGGTCGAGTCCCAAGGGTACAGAGAAACTTGTATCTCCCTGGGTTCTCCTTCAGAGAACTGCCCAGGAGGCTCTTAAATGCCTAGTGGCCTTGGCAGGGGCGTGGAACTGGGGAACAGACCTAATTCTGCACAAACACTTCTCACAAAACATAGTGTAGACCCACCCACAGCTGCATGGAAGGTGTTTCCGGAGGATATTCTTGTCTGGTTACAAAGAGCAATTTAAATCATGAAGTTGGGTTACAAACTTGCCTGTTTACTCCACAGAAGGCAGAAGCTGTGCTTTTTTTCTCACGGATGCTTGGTATTGGTCTCTGAACAGCTGGTGAACCATTTTGATACCCTCTGTGGTGAGCAAAGTCATGGAATAGTGAAGTGTAAATAAACTTGAGGTGAACGTGCTGAAGCCACCGCGCCCCTCGGTTCAGTTCTGAAAAGGTGACTGTTCCAGACAGATCCTTCAGAACAGGAGGGACGATTTTGTGCTTGTATGCTTTAGAAATGCTCTGGAAAATCCCTTCCACTTCGTTCTCCTGGTTTCGTCTCTGGTCGTAGAGGAGAAACGCCACAGTGCAGGACATGGAGTGTGAAATTGCCCAGAATATCTTTGGGGAGATGAAAACTCCTGGAATCTTAGAGAAGGGAGGAGGTTCCTGCAGCTGTGGCTGGCAGAACAGTATCACTCGGTCTCTGGGGTCAAGAGATGGTTCTTCTCCCCCAGGGATGGTGGCTCTTGTGATTATCAGTAATCATGTTGTGGGATGTGGTCCTGCCCTTAAAGCAGGGCTTGGTCTGTCGAAGGGGGGTCCTGCATGACAGAGCTCTTCTGGTAGGTGGTAGGAACATACTCCTCCTTCTGAGCTGCATTGTGTTGCGTCCCCAAGAACTGGGCACTGCACTGGGACAGAGGCTGTGGCCATGGGGTGCTGAGGACTTCACCTCCATCTCCTGCAACGTGCGGTTTAGCCTAACAAAACTGAGGCATCATCTGCTTCAAAGGAAAGAACTGCATCCAGACTAGGAAGCTGATGGTTTCTTTGATCTCTGAGGAGCTTCGGATGTTCTCAGATTTATTCTTTAGATGCTGCGTTTATCCAGCAAGCTAAAGAAACTGTGATACTCAGTGGGAAGGGCTTACAGTTCCTGCTTAGAATTTACTCTGTGTTTCTGCAGCGAGGAAGCCTCACTTTGCAGCATCTCCAGCCTTTTCAGTGCAGTACCGGTGACCTCATGCAGTCCGCACCTCGGCAAGGTTAGCTGGTGGGGCTGCATGGATCGTCTGGTTCTGTGTGGTTTCGCTGTGGATCACCTGCCTGGGGCTGCAGCAGGCTGGGAGTCACAGAAGGAGGGTGTAGATGGTGATGCAGAATCCAAGCTTACAGGTCTTGCTTGACCTCTTGGGCTTTTGTGGCCCTTTGTGGCACTTCCATGCATTGCTGCCAACTTTCTGAAGGGTGGCTGGGTACTAAGGCTGGAAGTTTTAGACTACTGTGTGTTGGATATTTGCATTTTGTCTCTGTTACAGATGTAATCAAACTGTTAGAAGGGAAGTGGGACAGATAGGAAGTTTAGAAAAAAAATAAACTGTTGACAGGAAGGAAGGATGTGGAAGCACTTACCGGATCCCTTTTGTGATAGGGGAGGTTGAGGTTGGCCCTGAGGAACCATTTCTTGCCCGTTGGGGTTGTCCGGGCCTGGCCCAGGCTGCCCCAGGGCAGTGGTGGAGTCCCCATCGCTGGAGAGGTTTCCCAGCCGTGTGGAGGTGGTGCTGAGGGACAGGGGTCAGTGGGGACCTGGCAGTGCTGGGGGAGCGGGTGGACTCGAGGAGCTTAAAGGGCTTTTCCCACCAACACGATTCTGTGATCAGTTAATCTGTTTGCCCATCAGTGAGTGGTGTTTCTTCCTGTAATAAAAGCATCGCTTATACAGACTGTTTTTTGTATGGTAAAACCAGCACACGTGAAGACTATGGCAGTGCATGTTTCTGGGAGCATGCTTGAGACTGCCCCAGCGTGGGGACCTTAGCTGGGGGTGTGGGAGCGTGTTTCATCTGTGATGCTCAGGGCGAACCCCGTAAGAGCGGTGCAGAGGCTGGCGGTTCCACCACGTCTGTTTGTTTCCTGCAAGTGTTCTGTCTGCCATTAACCTGATGTTACAGAGATAATCTGCTCTTAGTTTTATTCATCCTTTCCATTGTGGAGGATTTGTGATACTGATAGTGTGGCTGTGCTGGAGGTTGGGATCAGAGGGTCATGGAATTTGTGATTTAGTCACGAACAACCTTGTTGGACGTGACAGATTCCCTGTATTTCTGATTATTTTTTTATCATCATTAATTTTTGGCGCTTGCAAGGCCAGGAGACTGGTGAGATGCTGCTGGAAATCCATTTTTCACATTATTTAACTTCAGCCCAAGCACAAGCTGATGCCCTTTAGCAGATTTCACCCTTAAAGTGATGTTTTCTTCTTTTTATCACTCCTTGTTTAGGTTTATAGACTCTGGTAGATCTAACACTTACCTGGAGGCCTTTTTTCCACCTTGCGGTGCAGGTCACCCATGGAATGAGTTCTTTGTGTAGTTGATGTCTCTGTTTTCACTTTCAGGTCTGGAAGGTGAACGCCCCGCGCGTCTCACTCGGGGAGAAGCCGACAGGGATACGTACAGACGCAGTGCCGTTCCACGTGAGTGTCCGTCCCGCGCCCGGGGGAACATCAGGCTGACCTTGCTCTTTGTGCAGCGTCTCTCTTTGGGAGAGCTGTCTTCAGCAGTGGCCCCCTTTCGAGAAGAAAAGGGGAAAGTTAGACTCTTGGTGTAGCGTAGGCATTTGCACGACAGCAGAGTGCACAGCTCACGGTCAGGAGCCTTGTCTTGAATCCTGTCAGGCTGGACTGTGGGCTTTTCTCTGGGTGGGTTCAGTAACTAACAGTCTCAATAACAGCTATTTTACTTTGCTGTATTTCACCTCAGTTTTAGTCATCTTTGATCTAAAGTGTTGGTTCCGGGCAGCAGCGGTGTACTTGGGGAGCCTTTGGTTAGTAACTCACTCATCTCTCTCTTTAGCTGGCGCTGACAAGAAGGCTGAAGCCGGTGCTGGAGCAGCCACTGAGTTCCAGTTTGTGAGTATTTGCATTCAATATTTGCTTCCTTTATTGGGGCTTCAATTAGGAGAAGCTGAGTAGGTCATACTGGCATGCTCTGTATGGTGGTGCCTCTCAGTGGTGCCAGCTGGGGTGAGGAATTTGGCTGGGATTGCGGAGGATAGGCTGGCAACTGCCACTCTTTATGCCCAGCTCGCTGCTGCCTTCCTGGTGGGCAACCCACACGATGGCCTCGCTGCTGTGACAGGAAGCAAGCTGAGCTCTGGAGGAAATGCATGATTTTATTCTAAGAAATGGAAGAGTCTTTAGCCTTGCTCATCTCGTTAACCTCTGTCAGGTTACTGGTCTCAAACTCCAGAGTCACACAAAGCTGAGGAGAGACGTGCCGCTCTTCCATGACGATGGTGGTTCTTGCTGCTGTGTATTTCCTGCTGTCACTCACCTAATATGGTGACTTCTAATGCTCTTCCTTTTCTGTTGCAGAGAGGTGGATTTGGTCGTGGACGTGGTCAGCCTCCTCAGTAGAACTTCCTGCTTATGTTTTGTGTATAATAAAATAGGTGAAAATGCCACCAGGGTTGCATCACTGTGTCTTACTTGAAGCGCATAAAGCTGGAGCTCACGTAGCTGGGAGGTGACTCAAATCTCTGGCATGTGAAATGACAGTAGTGGAGTAACTTGTGATTAGAAAAGGAGCTGTGTAGGGGTTTGGTAGCGTGTAGAGGTGATTCTTAGGGAGGAATGAGGACCCTTGATCATGGCGGTGCAGAAGCGCTGCAGGCAGTTATTCTTCTCCGTCCGGGAAGATGCTCATTTCTCCTGATTCCTAGCCACATGGTAAAGCCGGGCTGAGGGACAGTTCTGTTTTGCAGACGGGAAATTCAGCAAGTTCAGCTGTGTCAGCCTGAGGCCCTCTGTGAATCGGACACAACCAGCACAGGCACGTGAGCGTTTCCTTCATCCCAGTTCTGAAATCGCTGGGTCAATTAACCGTGAGGAAGGTGAGGTTTGTGACAGCACCTGCTGCCTGGAGCTGAGCCGAGGGCAGGCCGTGCTCCTTGCACAGTGCAGCTGACCAGTAGATGTCACTCGCCAGCTAATGACGGGAGGGTGCTGATTGGGAACGGGTTTCTGTAGCCTGGGAAGTGACATCTTGTGCACGGCAGCCTCAACGTGACAGTGCTAGACCCTGCCCCGGGAAGGGGGTTCAGTCCAGCCCTGGTTTGAGGTGAGGGGAACAGGGGGCGTGAGATGATGATTTTTAGTGATTTCTGAGGGAGTTGGCACTGTAGGGAGGGACGAGGTGGTTCAAGTCTGTGTCTTAACCGATCCACCTGCTTCTGTTGAAGTTTGTAGGTCATGATTTCACTAAACCTAATCCAGACTAACTTGCTGGATCCCTGGACACTGGATTTAGCCCAAATGCACTTTCCAGCATAGCTTTGAGTGGGAATGTGCATTCAAGAAGATTTCTTTCAACTTTGCTAGTAAGCTTCTGCGTTGTCCAGCTCTAGTGGGGCTTTTTGTTTGGTTTGTGCTTATTTTATCCTCCAGCATAGTGTGATGAAGCATTTGAAGTTGTTCTGTTTGGGAAGCAGTGTTGCCTTCAGCAAAACGTCGAGCTTCGCGCAGAATAAGGCAACTAGTTGAAATCATTTGGAGTATTTCAGCATGTGGCAACTGGCGTGAAATATTCCGAAAAGAGAATTTGATTCATTAAAGGGCCACATGAGCAAGTAAAAACAGAGTTTGTTTTGAGGTGAAGAACCCCAGTCTGAAGAGACTCCTACACAAGGGAAGGCATTTTTCATCTCTTCCGGCCTCCTGACTGGGACTGGAGCTCTGTGTGCGGCAGAATGGATCCCACCCTCATCTGCAAAGCTTTCTAGCGTTCAGCCGCCTGAGCTGATGGATGGGGTCTGAGAGACCTGGGCCGTTACTGGTGCCTCTGTTCTGGGTGGTGCCTCCCCTGGGAGCTCTCTGGAGGGATCCAAGCTCAACCCTTTGCCCGGGTTTTCCTCCTTGGGGAGCACATAAAATGGGGACCGGGGTGCAGGCAGCACCCCTCTACCTGCGACCACCGTGCAGACACGTCAGGCCCTGGCTGCGGGCGAAGCATGGGTGTCCTCGCAGCGGGGCGATGCTGGTGTTAGCTGCTCCTGGGGCACTTTTGGGTGAAATGGTGCCCTTAGGCTGAAGCCTAAAAATGCCCGTGAAAGGCCCGTGGGGAGGGAGGAACGAGTGCCATAGCAGGGGGAGGCCTGCAAGTTCCGCCGCGAGGGGGCTCCGTGCTGGTGCCTGCCGGGCTGAGGCCACCCGGGGTGCAGAGCCCTGAGGCGCCGCTCCCCGCTCCGCTCCCGCCCGCGGGGTACAATGGGACCCCGGCAAGCGCGCTCCGCCATTGGCGTAAGCCGCCGCCCCCCTCCCGCCTTGCGCACTTGGGCGTTCTTCCCTCCGCGGCGTCTGCGCGCTTTGCGTAGAGCTGCTGTCAAAGCAGAGCCATGTGCGCGGCGGACGCCGCGGGGCGGCTCTGCCCCGGCGCCTTTTGCGTAACTTCCAGGGCGCTCCCGCACGCATCCGCCCAGCGGGTTACGAGCAGCCGCCTTATTCTCGAAGGCGGTTTACGCCGCGCCGCTGGCGCAGAGGGAGCGCGGAGAGCTGGAGGCGTGGTGGCGCCGTCTGCGCAGGGGGAAGAGCGATTCTGGAAGCAGTGCTGCGCCGTTTGCGTGGCGGGAGCGTCGTGAAGCGGTAGGGGGCAGCCGCCACCTCCCCCGCCCGCCGGCTTTACGCCGTTTGCGTAGCGTGCCCCAAGATGGCGTCGCGGTCGTCGTCGTCGGTGGTGGCCGGAGCGCTGGCAGCGGCAGCGGAGCGGCTGGAAGTGAAGGGAGGGATGAGGCGGGCGAAAGGCGGCAGCGCGTAGCGGGCAGCTCCCGGCCTGCGGGAGACAGAGCGAGACTGAGAAAGAGACTGTCGCGGGGAGGCGGCCACCCCCCTCCCTCTGTCCCCCCCCGTCCTTCCCCGCCCGCCCCTCGCGGGAGCCCCGGCGGGTCCTTCCCGGCGCCGCCACCCTGCCAGCCCCCGCCCTTTAGGCCTCGGGCCTCGCCGTCCTCCGGCCTGCCCGTCCCCCCGTCCCCAGCCGCCCCCTCGGAGCGGAGGATGATGAAGCTCAAGTCCAACCAGACGCGCACCTACGACGGGGACGGCTACAAGAAGCGGGCGGCCTGCCTGTGCTTCCGCAGCGAGAGCGAGGAGGAGGTGAGGGCCGGGGTCCGCGGCGGGCCGGGGGCGTGTGTGTTCCCCCCCACCCCGGGGGCAGGGCTGGGGGCGAAGCCGGGGACCCCCGTGCAGCACCCGCGCTCCCGGTGCCGCCCGGGTGTGACTCGGATGCAGCGGGATTTTTTTTTTCATAGGTGCAATTCTAGGTCGCTGGGAAAGTTGGTGTTTTTCCTTGTTCTTTATTTCTCGGCTAAACATGAGAAAAATGCCCAAAATGAAAGCCTGCGCATGGTGGGGTGGTGGAATAGTCTGGTAAGGAGTGTTGTGGGCACGGGATGGGATTTGGCAGTTGAGAGGACCGACCACGCTGGCAGAACTTCAGTCCAGCACATCACATGAGATGGGAGAGGAAACCTGACCTTGGATTTATAAAAAGAAACTGGGATAAAAGGGGACTGATGGAGTGCCAGAAGTTGCTGTCCAGAGAGGCTTGGGAGGAAGTGGAAATTAAAGGTAGATGGGTTAGTTGAAGAACGGCCGTGTTGCTAAGTGGTTGTGTTGTCCGTGGAGTTTAAAAGAGAAACTTCACTCAGATGTGCAATTTTTCACTCTCCATTTTTAATACCTTCTTGGGGTGCTCAGGACAAGCCAGGCTGCAGGTCTTTTTTTTCTTTTTTTTTTTTCACATCTTCTGGAGTCGGGCATACTTCATTTCATTTACTGGTTCCTGAGTCGCCGTGCTAAAGTCTTTGTTCTCCTGATTATCATATTTGTAGCTACAGGAAATCGGAAGGGAATGCAGACAGTTCACTGGAGGAAAGTAAATTAGCATACCGTTCAGTTATTATTTAACATGGTGAAGGAGGCTGACAAACCCTTTGTAGCTGTGCTGTCATGGTGAAGAGTGTCAGCATTTCTAGCATAAATGGTCTGAAATGAAAACAATGTGTTTTGGTGAAGCGCTGGTGTAGCTGGTCCTTCCCGCTGACTTTGAGGAAATTGATGATACTTCGAGCTAACTATGAAGCAGAACGTAATCATGTTGTGTAATGATGCTGGGGCTGCTCAGCATGGGAGGGTGAGGGCATCCGAGTTTCCTGATGCGGTTTTACCCAATTTGTGAGGCAAATGTGGCAATTCTTCTCAAGAGTGAGGTGCTCGACCACGTCTGATTACTGTATGGTTGAAGGTAGAAATGTCATTTTAACAGCTACCTGATGCAATCGGCTTTTGACTGGTTGTTCATCTTCATTTTACAATTGGCGGTGTCGAACAGGCTCCGGCTTACCCCGTGGTGGTGTCTCTGGTGTCTGCTGGCCAGCAGCAACTGGTGTCTAGAGCTCTTACGGTGTTGGTGGCACCAAGGTTTGTTCATGTGGCAGCTTCACAACGCTGGCCTGAGATGGTTGAAGAAGGAAGAGTAAAGTTGTTCTAGAGGCACGTTAACTTGTGACAGATTTTCTGTGTAGGTTGAGCTGGTTTGGTTTAAGCTTCAAAGCCGTTTTTATGTCAAAGTTGTGTCTGTGCTGTGCTTCACAACAACTTCCAGTGGATTGAAAATCTCATTGAATTTGAACTGGGACAGTTTCAGGCTTTAGTTTCTAGGCAAGACCTAGAGTCAAAAAATCTGGTTTTAGTTTCCAAGGCAGGAGCTGAGGCAGCGTCTGCCTGTGCTCGTTGTGCCTTATTTCCATGGGTCTGTCCTGAAGGCGGCAAGTAAAGCTCTGGAAAACTTTGCGTATCAGGGTGGTAGAGGTTCTCACTGGAGCTTTGGTCACTGTTAGTGTTTGGTCTTGCCTCTGATCTCCCAGTAAAGTCAGGTGGTGTGTTCTGCTGGGCTGGGACCCGTTAAGGAGCACTAATTGCTTTGTAAATGATGCAGCCGGGGCTGTAGATTGATTCCCTCGAGCATGTTCGTGCATGTGCTTTTTTGTAAGTGAGCCACAGAGCTAGCGAAGCAATGAATTCCAGTTGTGTTTTCTTTTGCATTGGTTCCTGAGGACATCTCACAGCCTCTCCAGCACCGTTTTTATTTATGGTGCAGAGCTGAAGCTGCGCCCTGTGCTCTCACCTGCTACGTACCTTCTGCAGCAGCCGGTCATGAAGTGGACATTTTCAACAAACGCGTTTAGGAAGGTTGTGGAGTCACACCATAGCTGAACACATATACCCCAGAACGGACCCCTTCCCAGATCCTACTCTTCATCCTAGTCAGGAGGCCTAGAAGCCGTTTATTTAAACTTTGGGAGAAGTCCACTTGTCCAATCTTACTGCTTCTCGCACTTTATTGATAAGAAAGTTGTTATCTGTACATGTTTAATTATATACTTTAACAGGTCTCTGGAAGGTTTCTTGTTTTTGTCTTGGAGAATAATACTCTTTTTTTGTTTTGGTGTAACTGGCATATTTTATTATTGATTCCTTCTATTTAAATGGAAATTGAGATCTATTTAAAAGATCTCCGGCGTGGGGGGTGGTGTAGAAAAACAGAACCCAAGTATGTTAGTTAAAGATCTATTAAAAGCTTACTGCTTAAAAAGAAAAGGGAAGAAGAAAAAGGCGTGTTTTGATAAATAATTTAAACTTGCTGTACTTTGTGTCTTTGTCAGATTTTAAGTGATTTATTTTTCCTTGTGCTACTCGAGATTGCACATTTTTTCTGTATTGCATTTGGAAGCTGCTACTTGTGGACATGAAAGAAGCTCTGGAACTTTTTTTGGAAGACCAAACGCTGGCTTAAAAGATGTCTTTGTTACATATTCCTTTAGAAAGCACTTCAAGGAGAGTTCACTTAAACACGAAGCTTAAATGGAGCAAAAAATGGATTTTTTTAATTGGGCTGCGTGGAGAGAACTCTATGTTGTGTCCTAAACAGTGAGCCACTGCCGAGCGATGTCTTCTCGGGCAGGAGGGAGAACAGGGGAATCAACAGGATTAATTCAAAGAGAGTGCGAACAGACTTCAAAGGACCTTTCGGCAACCAAATGCCAGGACTCTGCTGTTTCCATCTTTTCAGATGGAGTGAACCCCCTTGATACTTGCTGCTTCTGCAGAAGCAGGGAAGGAGAGTGTGCAGATCAAGAGATCCCACGGCTTGTGCTGTCTCTGAAATCACTCGTTTTCTTGCTTGGGATGTCAGTGCCTCTCAATATTGCTCTTATGGTGTTACTTTTAAATAACACAAGTATTTTTTGTGCAGACCAGCTGTTTCAACGAGGAAATGTTCCAGAAAATTTCACTAATGTCTTACTATTAAGAAGCAGATGGACGCCTGCTCAGTGGCAGCATCTCTGTGTTATATTTTAACGGAACTGAAAAGGAACCGTTTGGCTTTAAGTCCTGCACTGGTGTAGCTGCAGGTTTAAGCTTGCCTGCATTGTATCTGCTGAAAGCACAAGCTGCTCGTTAACAACGGGTATTTTTAAAGACATTTGGAGGAAATGCTTCGGAAAGAACAGGATCCAGGACTGGTCGGCTTTTCTTCATTGTGAATGAAGTCTAAATGGAGCTGAGAAAACAGAGCTTTCACACAGCGTCTGGTGAGCGCCCTGGCTCTGCCGCTCCAGGAGCTCGCCAAGCCAACACGGTCACCACGAGCTACGGTTGTGTAGCGCCATAACGCCTCTGTTGGGAAAAGTCATTTGAATGCAAACTAACCTTTTTCTTCCTGCTTCTCCTGGGTGGGTTTTAAACCAAGCTGTGGTGTAATACAGCAGTTCTCAAACTGGGCTGTAGACTACGCTGATGATCACACAGTGTTCCTGGGCCGTCCTTTGTGCGTTTGCTTCAAGATAAAAACGGTAATAGCCGAAACCACTTGGAGTTCTTTGCTGTTGGGAGGTAAAGGGAGCCCAGCATCATGTGATCATCAGACTTAGCCTCAGAATCTCGCTCCAATGGCTCGGCTTGGCTCTATACGTTCCCTTTGGCTACATAAAAGGGTTGTGGTTGAAACCAAATGAAGTTCTCTCTGTCTGTTGCTAACACATTTCCACATGTCCAGTAGGGTACAGGCCACTTCAGAAATTGTTCTCTTGCTTGTGCTTCTCCTGTCCCTCTCAGCTGTGCTTGTAGCTAGTTTTTCCAGAAGCAAGAGCATAAACCTCAGCAAAACCCAGCTCTCATCTTCAAAAGTGTTTAGCCCTGTCAGAAAGGCAGCTGTCATAAACAATTGTACAAGCGATTCCATGGTCTCTTGTACTTGCCCAGACTACAAAAGAATGAAAATTGTTACGTTTTCACTTCGTTTACTGGAAGCTCTGGAAGTGGTTGTGAAACTGAAGAATTGAGTCTGGTTTGTTCTGCTGCAGCTCAGGGAAAGTGATGCCTCTGGAAAGAGGAGAGATTGTGCTCCACGCCTAGGTTTGCTGAGAAGGACCCGCTGCTTCTCCGAAATCTCATTTATCTCAGACTCATGCATTGTCTGACCAGAGGCTGTAGCTGTTTTTTCTACCTTTCTCTCCTCATGCTGTGTCCCATCCACCCCCCGCCTTTTTTTTTTTTTTTTGCAAGTCACAGTCAATTCCTTGGTTCATCTCAGCACCCTTCAGTCAAGCTGTCACAGTGTGGAAGCAGGTACCAGCAGTTGGGTGTACCTGGTGGGAGTGCTGCTGCCGAAGGACCTCGTCTTTCCATGGGTGGACTCTAAATGTCCTTCTCAGTCAAAAGACAATCATCATGTGCTTGGATTTATCCTTATTTCAAAATAAGGAACATTATCCTGACCTCTGTGATGGGCTCACCCAGTAAAATTGGGCAGAACAAAATAAACTCTCAATTCTACCTTATGAATAGCAGTTGTCAGTGTTGAGGTGCTGTGTACAATATCCAGCCCCGGACAGCAGGTACTCAGTTTCTTTAAACACGAGTCCTTTTTCAGTCTAACTGAGAGACTAGTCAAGGATCATTCACATTTTATGCGTATTTATGTCAGAATTGGAGTCTCAGTGGCTGTCTATGTTGGGCCGTGGATAATGCACACTAACTCTTTGTTCTCAGAAATTCCACGTTAACCTGTGAAATTCAGAAGGATGCAATTACCTTCTGGGTAAAATTTTTTTTTTAAGAAGCTTCAGGTGGTTTGAATGCCGTTTTCATTGGTGTTGTCTTGGGTGGTTACTTTTTCTTGTGTAAATGACATGTATTGACGTTAGGGGTAGAATTAGCTACATATATTTGAAGAGCTGCTTGCGTTTTCATGGCTGTAGGGTTTTTGCATGCTTTATGAATAGGACTTGTTAATCAAAACAGTGAGTGTATACATATGCATCTGCTGACAGCCGGAGTAGTTTGGTCTGTGTAAAAGGCCAAAATACTCCATTTTTGTTCTTATTAAAACTCAGGCAGTTTAGAAGCTGGCATTCCTCCTAGGAGAAGCCTGGGCAAGTTGTGTAAGTACTGAGGGGTCAACAAATGGGTTTTGACAGGCAAAATAGGTGATTGGTTTGGGGGTCCGTCCCTGGGAGTGCCTCCTTAGCAGCCCTTTGCTGCTGGCACCAGTGGTGGCTGCCTTGGGCATTCCAGCGGTTCTCTCTGCCCTGTCACTGCTGTGAAAGGTGGGTAGCAGATAATTTTTGTGGTTGTCCAAAGCATAATTTTGATGAAGGGAGAGGACTCCTGACCGTGGTGTTCTTTGGTCAGCATCACCAGTCGCTCTGAAGTCCCAAGAACCCTGGAGAAGCAGTAATATGACCCTTGGTGTTTTGGAGACAGAGCAGCAGCGCAGTACGTGAGGATTTATTACTGTTATTCTAAGAAGGAGCCTAAGAACCAGCAGGATTTTCTTTATTTTTACCTCTGTGGTTGTAGTACTGTAGGTGTGATCCAAACGCTTGAAATGCCTTGAATCTCTTCCTAAGTTCACCTCTTACTCCTTTTCTCGAGCCTTGTGTTTTACTTCTGTCGAGCTTTGCAGTGCAAATACTTTCCCCTTGGAGCTTTCTGCCGTTAATTTCCGGCCTTCAGTTTCAAGGTACCACGTTGTGGGTTAAATCGCATCATGCCACAGAGCAAGATGTAGGTGTGAAAATAACCCTTGTCTAAGGAAATGTAGTGTTCAGGAACAGTAGTGCTCCCGCTGTTATGGTCAGGAGAGGGTTTTTCTGTGGCTTGCTGCTGAGGTTGTGTGGATTCTCATCTTAGCTCAAGACACTGTCAGGTCTAAAGCCAGCTGTAGCCTTGCTGACCGCAGGCTCTACCGGTTACCACTGTATATTGTGCCCTGAACAGCAAGAGGGTGGGAGAAGCCCTCCTGTAAGCCTTGGTGTGCGCCTTGAGACCATACTGGGTTAGTAGTTGGGTCAAATGCATGTTTTGTTATAATGTAATTGAGGCTGTGTTGCTGCGGGTTAAATTAGATTCATTTTTGCAAGGCTTTGCGAACTACAGTGTCTCTCATCCCCTCCTGTGCCTCTTGAGCTGTTTGTCAGCGTAAGCTGTTCTTAGCGTTCAAAGGTGGTTTGATGTTGAATCAAGACCCCAGTTTTGTCAGATATAAAAGCATTAAGTACAGTAACAATAATACGTTGGGATGGTGCGGACATTTGTTAACTCTGAATAAAGCATAAAAGGTCTTCATTATGCTGGACAGAGAGCTGCACCAGCTACAATATCCTGCCTGGTCGTAGGGCAGAGCAGAGAGCCACTAGCACAGCTGCACTCCAAACTCCCAAAGACAGAGACTCGTATTAAATCGAAACTTTCAAACAAAGACCGATTGTCCAGGCGAAAATCATTGAAGTCAGCCATCTTCTCCAGCAGCCTCCCTCCAGCGTCTTCGCGGATGTGTTATTTTCTTGCAGTCTGTGTTCTGATAAATAGTGCTAAAGTGTGACATGAGTTCATGTGTCAGGAGGTTTGTGCTTTAGTCCCTATGCAGAGTACGTGATTCTGTGGCTTCGTATTGACAGAAAGCTGGGAAGAAAGTGCCGAGGCTGCTTCAGGGGCTATAGATCTGCTTCTGGCAGCTGACTGCTGGCAGGGCCAAACCCCAGGTATTTAACATCTTCTCTGCTGTTCGTTAAGTCTGCCAGCTTGAATGTCCTACCCACGCGTGCCAGCCTAAGGACAGGCTTTTCCTGGAAGTCTGGAAGGTTCACAGCTCATTTTCTGCTAACATCGTAGCCCCGCTTCTAGTAATGCTGCGGCCCTTTTCGTCTTTGCTGTAGTGCTTCTGCGGAGCCTCTTTCTAGGAATCGTGTTCCATACAGCGTCGCTATTCTTGTTTTATTTATGGGTGGTGGTTGGTTAAATCCTCCATAGCATGAAAGAACCTGGGAATCCCTCAATCTCTTTTCTGGTAACCGGGAATCAGTTTTCTTTCTTATTTTGGTTGCCTCGTTACTGCTTTGCAGAGCACCGTTATTGGGGAGGGAGAAAAAAGAGAAAACACTGATGTGAATGGAACAGATTTGTGTGTAATTAGGCTGTTGAAGATCAGTGCTGTGTGTCAGGGACTCCCAGACTTACCCTGGTGACAAACCCTTTTCCCATGGAGCTCCTAGCCCCGCATGTGGCGGTCCAGGCAGCCTCAGCTGTCTCGGCATGTTTCCTGTCTCCTTGGGGAAGGTTGGAGGGCTGCTCTAGGTTTGTTTGGATTTTTTGTTCGCGTGCTGCTTTGAAGGCTGCTTACTACAAGGGCTATAAGCTAGCGCTGTTCAGGTGCCCCTGCTGTAGTCTTCAAACTCTGCTTATTTTTCTAACCTTTCCCTGATTTCATTGATGGTGTGTGAGAGCTACTTGGGCATTGCCAAAGAGGCTCGTGTTGCTCATTTCCCTGCTTTGAAATGACATAATTGTCTTTCAAATCCTGGAAGACAGAACTTGGCCATGTGATGTGATACCTGCAAATGCTTTTCCAGAAAGACTGAGAGACTTGGCCCTAAAATCTGTTCCCAAAATCCCTATGGGGCCAAGAGTCTCCCTAGCCATTTGAACACAGTTGCCTGGCAAGAATAAAATGGGAATTTCAACCTTCCTTTGTGTTTCAGCCTAGTTTAAAACATAAGTAATTTTTTGTATATTTTTAATGACTTTTGATTAGAATACCTTCTTTAGTATATATTCATACAAATGTTTTTATGTTAGAAAGAAGTTAATGAACAAAAATTTAGGTATCAAAAATGTGCAAGGTGGTCCTTTAAAAAAAACTGTGCTCTTTATTTTGTTATATTTTATTGTATTGGAAAATACTCGGTCTAACTGAGCAATGGGGTAACTTTTTTTTGTCACTTTATGTTGTAAAATGAATGTATAGTTGCCGTTCTGTGTCTTGGCTTTTGGATGCCATTAGCCTCATGCTATATCGCATGTTTGTTCTGAAAAGTAGAAAATAATTCTGATCTTGTTGTGACAGAAATACAAACTATGACAGCTCTCTCCTGCAACCTGCTCGGCTGGTATCTTTGCTTCCCCAGGTATTTTATGTTCCCCCACCCAGCTATCAGGGAAGAGGATTCTGCAGGGGAGTGTGTTTCTTATCTTGGAAACAGCATTCGGGCTGTTCTGCCCAAATATTAATGGTGTCCAGAGAGAGGTTGTCTTTTCTTTTTACTGGCTTCGGGGCAGTTTGAATAGCAGCAGGTGGAGCGAGGGGATCCTGTCCCTCTGCTCTTCTCTGGTGAGACCCCCCTGCAGTCCCCCCTGCAGCGCTGGGTCTGGCTCTGGGCTCCTCAGCCCAGCAGAGACACGGACCTGCTGGAGTGGGGCCAGAGGAGGCCCCAGGAATGACCCGAGGGTGGAACCCCTCTGCTGGGAGGAGAGGGGAGAGAGCTGGGGGGGTTCAGCCTGGAGCAGAAGGCGGCTCCGGGGAGACCTTAGTGCAGCCTGTCAGTGCTTCAGGGGGCCTCCAAGAAAGCTGAGGAGGGGCTGTTCAGCAGGGGCTGTTGGGACAGGACAAGGGCTGATGGGTTCGACTGACAGAGGGAGATTCAGATGAGAGAGAAGTAGTGAGACCCTGGCCCAGGCTGACCCGAGAGGTGGCGGAAGCCCCATCCCTGGCACCATCCCAGGTCAGGTTGGCCCCTGGGGCTCTGAGCACCCTGCTCTGGTTGCAGATGCCCCTGCTCCCTGCAGGGGGTTGGACTGGAGGAGCTTTGAAGGTCCCTTCAACCCAAACCAGTCTGTGATTCGATGATTTGGATTATAACAATGTTTTTACTTGATCCCTTTGAATGCCTTGCATGGACACAGGACTTTGAGATGTGGGGTTTTTTTAAACACAACAGTGTCTCACCCTCATTTTGAATCGGGCCCCTTTGTCTTGGGAGAGCTCATTGGTAGCAATATCCTGTTTAAAGTTGTTTTAAAAGAATGACCTTGCAGGACATGTTTCCTGCTCTCTCTCGATGGGATTTCCTTTTTATTAAACAGGAAATAGTCTGATTACATAAAAGTGTGAGAATGACGGGTTTTTCCTTCCCAGTGAGGGTTGTTCATGGTAATTCTATTCAGAAAATGCTCAACTGCCAGAGCAGCTGAAGTTAATTTACTTTGCCTAGAACTGTTGTTTACACCTAAAAGTTCTTACTAGTGTGTTGCTACAGCATTGTCTGGGTCTGAGCAGTCCTTTCCTGTGGAAGTCTTTGCGCAGGGGTTTTCTTAGCAGATGCTTTTTCTCACAGGTGGAAGGTAGCAGGAGTTCAGTGGGTGAAGTGCGCTGCGCTGAGGTTCAAAGATCTGCTTCTGCAGTGTTTACTAATCCTTTTTGTTTTCCTTTGAGCTGGAACTCTGAATTGAGATCGGAAACAGCAAAGATGATGCTTCCTTACCTGGCAAGAAAATGTGTTCTTGAGATGTCTGTTACTTTAACTTTGTCCTCAGAATCACCTGCTGACCTGAAGTTAGAAATTTCAGCCCAAGCTCTTCTGTGTGCAACACTGGTACCGAGTGAGGACAAAGGGAAAGTCCTGTAACGTAACAGGAAAAGGTCCTGTGATGAGATGGCAGAGGCCAGCGGAATGTGGGGGTGCTGAGCCTGCAGGGGGCAAATATTGGCCAACCAGAGGTGGCTGCTGGCAACAGCCTCGTGGTCCCAGCCCACGATACCCGGCTGCCATCCTGAGGATGAACGGAGTTTACATTCCTTACTGATTGCATTTTATATGGAGTGGATGTTTGGGGAAAGGAATTCCGTCTTCCTCTTGAAGGAGGCCAGACACCATGGGATGTTGCTGAAAAGTAAATGCTGTTCCGTTGTGACCTAAGCCGGGAGATGGGTCAGGCAGTGAGCATCAACATGAGGAAACTGCAGAATTAAGGTAGCCCATTCAGCTTAATTTGTTTCCAGTAATTAAAGAGTCTGGGGAGTGCTCCAGGGTTTAAATGGGGTTGTTTGATAAATGATGCTTCTTCATGCATTGCAGGATTGAGGTGTGGGTCCTGACCAAAGCAGGAAGAGGAGGCTTTGAGCCATTATTATCGGTGGGATCCGCAGAAAATTGAGTGCTGACATTTGAGAGCACTGAGTTTAGTTCCAGGCTTAGGAAAGTTTAGACCAGCAGGTGCCAAAACGTGACCCCTCTTCAGTTTCTGCCTTAAGCTTTGCTGCCTCTGCTTTGAGAGCTGTGGTTTGGACCCCCACAACTGACCCCTGTCTCCTCAGCCTGGCATATTCCAGTCTGTTGGCCCCCCTCTTTTCCCTGTGCTGAGCCGATGTGGTCTGGGTGGCCCTGGAAAAGGAAAAATCACTTTGCAGGATGGTTGGTTGGCATAGGAGAATTGGGGGAAAAAAAAAAAAAAAAACAAAACAAAAAAACCCTGGGAAACCCTGGAAATCTTACACTTGTTTTGGAACTTTCATTTTGAATTCTGTAGGTAGGTTTCCTCTTGATAATTCGCGCAAACCTCTTCATATCCTACTGGTAAATCAACATTTACACAGTAAAGCCTGGGATTTTAATGTCTCACACAGTTTAACTTCAAAATGTCCTATTGAAACTGTTACAGCTGGCCTGTAACCTAATTGGACTGGTATGTTGGAAACTTTCTGGAGCAAGTCGCTTTGGCGCTGAGCTTTGTGCCAGTGAAATGATGAAGTATAGCCTGATGACTGTAATGAACAAGCTTTGTTTAGAGAGCTGAAAAACAGTATTAGTTGTGTGATTAGATTCCTTCTCTGCTCATGGATGTATTGCAAGGAGATTTATGAAGCACAGTGTCTCCATATTCTTTGGGAAAATTTTTAGCCCTTTGAGATTTAGTTAGCTTCTTTGTTTCTGGAAGACCACAAAATGAAAACTGGACTTGTACAGAGCAGAATTACACTGGACTAAAATGTCGTTCAAGGAAAATTGCCATGAAGCACGTTTATGAAAAACTGCTCCTGTGAATATGGATGAGCATGGCTGGACCATTTTCCTGATTCAGAAAAGTCTGTCTTTCTCTGCAGCCTTTTCCTAGGGCCTTAAGTGGTTTAATGTAGGCTTATATTTTGCTTCTATTTCATGGAACAACCTTGTCTAAACCAACAGTAACCAAGAGCTGTCTCCAGAGCTGAGCTCTCTGGTCCCTGCTGCAGAAGAGGAGGCAGACGGGGGAAGTTGAAAATCTCTGTTAAAACAATTGCACATCAATATTTTAGTGGGCAGTTACCTGACTCGTTAGTGTAACTGCAGAAGTGACCAAGGGCAGAGGTGTGAGAGGAGCAGAGACAGCTCCTCTTCAGCTGGGCTCTGACGGGAGCATTGCCCTGACTCCATCCATCTGCTCTCTCCTTCCCGCAGGTGCTGCTGGTGAGCAGTAGTCGTCATCCTGATCGATGGATCGTCCCCGGGGGTGGCATGGAGCCCGAAGAGGAGCCCAACGTGGCCGCTGTGCGGGAAGTCTGTGAAGAGGTGAGTGATGTGAGTGGGGAGCTCCTGGAGCTTCGCTGCTGATTGGCAGCAAGGCTTTGTGAATTTGTTTTTATTGTTCTTGCTTGTTTTCCTTAAGGTGAAGAGGAACATCAGGTCACTGGTGATACCTGCATCAGATGTGGGAGGGAAACCAGAGCCCTAAATAAAGATAGTATAGGAATGTAATTAAGGCTCTCAGGCAGAATGGACTTTTTCTTGCCCAATACCTTGAACTGAAAATAGTTAAGATTAAACTAGTCGTTTCAATTCATACAAAGATATTCTCCATTTTATTTTCTCTGTATGAGGAAGTTTCTTAAGAGAACTTCAAAAACCAGCGGTGCTTTTGTGGGG
The DNA here is from genome assembly GCA_009769605.1 of Bucorvus abyssinicus. Lineage (NCBI taxonomy): Eukaryota > Metazoa > Chordata > Aves > Bucerotiformes > Bucorvidae > Bucorvus > Bucorvus abyssinicus. Next base: position 3,285,262 of record CM020055.1, on the reverse strand, counting down.
CTATCTAATACTTGGGGAGAAGGTAGAAATGAGACCTTTTGAGCCCCTAAAGACACTCAGAGCACCTCAGTACCTTTTGGTCTTAGTACTTATTTTGAGGTTTATGGAAATAAGAGAAACTGATTATGAGCGTTACAAGCAACAATTCCTAATGTGTTCCTGGAGGGTTGGTTGTTTGGGTTTGTTCACTTGAAGCTGTTTCAGAGAGATCAAACACATATCATGATCTGTGTGGAGAAGGTATGTTTTTCTCTTAAAGCTGGAAGAACAGTTTTATTCTTCATAAAGAATTTAAAGATAGCAAACGGCAGCTGACTACATTGTGTGTGAAACATGTCTTTAGAATTCGCTTCTCAGTCTTACTGAATTGGAGAGATGCTTGGATTCAGAAACGATGAAATGATTATATATGGGTGACCAAGTAGGTTCACAGTTATATAAGGTAGGATTAAAAATATTTTCAAGAGGGTTTTAAATGTTTGTGCTGCAGAACAGAAATCTAGAGCTAATTGATGGGACTTGGGAGGAAGCTTCTCCAGTAGCTGCTTTACTTAATTGTCTGGTATATGAAGGTTTTCTTCCTCTGAAGTGTTTGAAGTACCTGTGGCTGTCTAACAAAATGCTGACTATTTGGGCCTTTACATTAATCTAATGTGGCAGTTCCCAAGCTGTGTGTTTCTCTTTGGATGTTTTTATAATCTAGCAGTTTATCAGAAAGATTATACAGTCAAAGTTTATATTTTAAAATGTCTTTAGGTCCCTCTAGTACTGGGGATTGCTGCTTGCAAATTTTGTTTCCATCTTGTAGTACAGCTCCTACTTTTTTGGTAGCTTGGCGATCTTTCAGACTCATTACAAGCCAAAGTGAGTTTAACCAGAACAATAGAAATATATTTAGCTGCAGACTCCTGCTTCACAACCCAATCATTATTAATAATTAAGTGATTTGATACAGAAGTCAAGGGTTCATTCAGGAGATACATGGCTTCGCCTTTCAAATCCTTAAAATAAATCTGTACCGACCCTCCCTTCCTGGGGCAGCGCAGCCCCTTGGAAGAGTTGCTCTCTTTCCGTGACAGCTCGGCAGCTGAAAGGAAGCCTTGGCACGGGCTCAGTCTGCAGCGAAGGAACTGGTTTGGGCTGGCTGAGATAATCCCCTCTCGCTCAGCTGGTGTTCCCTCGCTCACGTGGACCGGTGCCGAACGAGAATGTAATTCAAACTGTGGCAGCCTGGCAGGGTTGAGTCATTCCCAGCGAAGCACCAATCTGGTCCACGACCAGTAAACAGCAGGAGCTCCAAACACCAAACGCGGCAGGGTTACCCCAGCCTCCCCGACACCTCACGGTGCTGGGGGTCTGAACCGGAGCTCTCGGACGCTGTTAGGACAAAGGCTTTCCCAAAAGCCGGCTGCAGAGGAGCAGCTTGCCATGTGTATAGAATTACTTGAGCGCTTCTAGAGCTAATGATGAGCCAGCTGATGCGGGTTTCCCAGCTTTTAGGTGTGCAGGGCCTTACTCAAACTGGCTTGTGTTCCAGCGTGCTGCATTCGGTCTGCACACAAAGTGATCATGTGCACCAACCATCCGAGGCTCCACGAACTCTTCGCTGAGCAATGCCGCTGGGGAACGTGCGTGCGGGAGAGGAATGTTTCTTATAGTGCAGCCATAAAGGACTCGTGCTCCCAGTTTCCCAGCTTGTGCTGTTGGGTTGGCAGAGGAGGTGTTTGAGGAGACTGCTGGTAATCCATGTTCAGCCTTTCACCTGAATCTAGGCTTTCTCAGGTGGATTGTAGCTGAGGCTGATTTCTGAGTTGGTTTGATGTCTTTGCTTCTCTCCTGGGACAGGCATGTCTGACACTGCAGGGAGACAATGTTAGCGGAGCAGGGAGAGTCTGCTGCTTGGGCTGTGAGAGGGAAAATCCACTTCTCTCCGTGTCAATGAAGATGAAGCGATTTTTCTTCTAAAACCAGGTGGTTTGTGTGCTGGTCGAAGTTGTGGGAGAAGTCTGTGGACGTTCTTTCACTGACTTTGTTGTGCCTTTCCCATTCCAGTAAGAGACAGTTGGAAGAGCTGCAAAGCACTCATTACCCTTTCGGTTGCTTGTGGTCTTTGAAGGTGACAGTAGGCTGGGGTTTCCCAATTCATTCTTTTTGCATGGTATGTATTTTCTTTTTAAAACATCCTTCCCTAACTAAGAGTTTTAACTTCTGCATCCACTGTTTTAATTTTACCATGTGTGTGTTTGAGTTTATCCACGTTATTGCTGGAATAATTGTCATGTAAAGAAATATGACTTTTCCCTCTTTCTGATTTTCAGAATTTTAGAAGACTGTTCCAAAAATGAAATGTTGATTCTGAGTGAAACCTGTGATCCCTCTGTCCCCGTTTGAGTTAGAAGTCCTTGTCCTAGTTTGAGATAGTCCTTATCTATATTAATCTGTACCGGCAGAAGGATTGAAGTAGACAGGTACCAACACTTGTCATGCTTGCTGTTGTCTGCATAAAATTTGAAGTGACTCGAGTTCTTGGGCATTGCTCTTAGGCAAAGTGACAGTAGACAAGCACGCCAGCTCTGAATGAGAGCAGCCCCTTCAGAATAAACCGCTTGTTTTTGACAGATTGTTGAAAAATGGTGTAGTCAGTCTTACGCGGCTGTAAACTCCAGGTGGGTTCTCAGGTTCACCTTCCAGAAGAACTATGTGCCCTTTTACGACAGTTGTTAGCACCAGTGGAGCATATTTTTTGCTTCTTTGTTCTTCGAATTTTTTTGCTGTTGCATTCTCTCCTCCAAATGAATTTTGTGTTAGGAGTAAGGGTTTTTTTATGGGTGTGAGCAACTGGTGAAGAACATGTTTTAGAAATAGATGCCTTAAATTAAACTTATTATAGAGTGACTTTGAAAAAAGCCTCCACACTCATCTGTTAAACCCAAAGGCATTTGATTTTGCACTTGGAGCATCTTTCACATCCTGACCTTTAAATACTTAGTAAATGTCAAGCTCCATAAAATTACGGGAGTGTTAGTCTTGTTTTCTTCATGGGAATCAAAAGCCACATAAGTTGTGCTTGATCTACGATCAAACAGGCAATTGCTGCCAATATCAAAAATAGTCCATCGTGATAGTGCTATGATCTGGTGGCTAGACCTCTTTTTTCTTTTTTTACTTTTCCTGTCTTAAACAGGCTTTATAAATAGTCTTTTCTGTTTCATGTATTTTGTTAGTGATGTAGAATATGAATATTGATATCTTCCAGTACTAAAACAGGAAGAGTTTTTTAAATATTACAAGAACTGTGGATGAATATCTGAGGTGGTTGGTGGTGTTGAACTCTTGCTGAATTTAATAATACTCAGTGCAAACAGTGGACCGAATTCACTGCTGTCTGTTACCTCGGGCACTCAAACTTCATACAGATGAGCGCAACTCTTCACTCTTGCCACGCTATTTCATTTCCATTTCACAAATGCTTGTAATGCAGTAAAGGTTGAGATGAGGAAGTATAACCCTCTCAGACACGGTAGAGACAGCAAGAAAATCTGCTGAGCGGGTCTGTAACGGGTGCCTTTAGAACTTGTCTAAGCCAGCAGTCATGGGCGTGATTTACTGCCTTCAGTACCACGAGTTTTAGAGCAGAGTCAGTGTTTTACCACAGCCCTCTTGCCCAGCAGTAATCTGTAGTAGATGCAGGCTTTGAGCCTAATAGAGCGAAGTAAAATAGCTGAAATTCCAACCCACATTTTCCTTAGCTCAGATGGAAGGAAATAAAAGCTGTCCCTAGGAACAGATGGTGTTGCTGCAGGCTGCTTTTTGCATCTGACCCGAACTTATTTTCAGCTTTGAAACCTGAACCTGCTGTTCTTGGATGTCTTCAGTAATTTTTCTTTATTAAACCAAGTTGTTCCATGAGCAGTAGAACTAGTAAAGCTTCATTTCCTCCAGATTTTTGCTCCTTGTCCTTAAGGCCCAGCCCACCCCTCTGGCTGTGCGGCTGTGATTTGAAGTCCTGTGCTGTTGTGGGGCAGCTGGCTGTTGCCGTGCAGTTGGGGCACTTTTACCAGACCTATCTTTTCCTCTGCTGGGGACTGCTTTGGGCATTTGAAACTGGTTTGGGTCTGCTGAGCAGTGGAAAAGCAGCTCATTTTCAAGCTCTGTCTGTCCTCCTGGGGATACCTCCTCGTGTCTTTCTTCCTGGAGAGTACTGTTGTTTGACTGATTCGCTTTGTTTTCAGATGGACCAGTTGGTGCTGGTGGTTTCCTACCTTGACAGGTTTGGGGACATGCGTGTGTTTTGGGGATTGCAGCACTTCCAGTGCTTGATGGGGAAACGTGCCCAAATAAATTGTGCTGTCTCTACCAGACGCTTCACTGGTGCCCTTGAGGGTGGGGGATTCTGAATCCATTTACTACCGATGAGAAAATTCCTGAATCATCTGGTACAAATTAAGATTTAGATCCAGCTTCAATCCTGGGTGAGCCTGTGACTCTGCTTTTGACCTCCCAAGGAAATGCTCGCTGTCCTGCAGTGAGGATGAGGGTGCTGCGGGGTTGGCCCGTAGCAAAGCAGGAGGAACTTGCCCAAAGAGGAGCCTGGCGCTTCTGTTGTTGGTTATCTAGCTTGCTTTGTTAGTGATAACAGCCAGAGATGATTGTCTCAGATGTCTTGGGCAATGTTTCTTAGAAACTTGCATGAGATTGTGAATTCCATTTCCACCTTTGTTTCTGCCATTAAATGAAGCACATGATTGTACAGAGACTGACCTTCCTATTTGTGTGAGAATTAAGTGCATTAACAAGAACGGGCACATAACAATCCAGTCGGTCTGTGTTACCTGTCCTATCTTGAAAAAAGAGTCTTTAAAATCCTCTACACCAGTAAGACTGGTCCAGAGTGCCATCGATCTCCGGGATGTCATGGTTGATGTGCTTTGTAGGCTTTGGTAAGGACTCTTTATAAAATCAAACCGATATTTTAATCAAACCATTCATTTATCTCACCATTTACTACTACGTGTGGTAAATTCATATGTGAAGAAAACCTCAGCACTTTTTTGAGCTGTCTAAGGATAATTCAACAAGATTTGCCTCCAGCACGTGTTTGTCTTGGCATCGCTTTTTGTGCCTTTTTGGGGTGAATAGAACTAGGCAGAACAGAGAAGGATGATCTTAGTTTGAGGACAGGGCGTTATTTCCGTCACCTCTGTTTAACCAGAACAGAAGGGAGGGCTCCTTGCTGCCTGTGTTACTTCAAGCACAGTTTTAGAGCTGGGGATAAACGGTTTGGGAGGCTGGTTGTGCCGTATTCGTGCTTAGTTTCCAGGCTGGCTCATTGCCTGGAGATAATTTTGTTTCTAGTCAGGCTTGAGAGTTCGCTAAACCATCACAACATCATCCCTGGCTTCTGATTCAGTGCCTCTGCAGGTGAGTAAGGGGAGCAGAAATTCCATAGCCTTCTCCAGAACAAGTGAAGAAAATGGGCTTAAGGCAGTTATTTACCTGAAACATTTGCTTACGCTTCCCCTTTTAATATATTTGTGGGTAGGCTGTGAAAGGGGAAGCCTTGTGTTCCTCTCTGTTATTGCTGGCTGATTGATATGGCTGCTTATCAAAAAAACCTAGAATCCCCCCCCCCCCCCCCCCCCCCCCCATTTGAGGCTGCTGAAGGAGTTCTTTGAACTAAATTCATTTGATGGGTTTGCCTTCCAGTTCATTTCTGAGAGAGATCAGTCCTGGTTAACAGCACCAGTTTTGCAGATGAGGTAAAATCGCTCATCCGCAAAGGTCAAACCCAGTTATCTGTCCTGGCCATGCTGGTGTGCGCAGACACGCGTACGTTGACCTTCATGGAATTGCTGTTTGACTCCAGAAATAGCCCTGTGGTTAATAGTCAGTGGTCCACCTATGGACTGAGCAGAATGGCAGAAATACTGATGAGACAATAAATTTTACATCCAAAACCAACATAAAAGATTTCGTTGAAAAGCTCCTTCCTAAAAGCGGAGGTCAGGGAGCATGTTACAGTCAAAATTACAGATTTCTATGAATGCTTGTAGTAGGGGGAGCTACAAATCCGCTTCTCTTGGGGCAGGTCCACCATGAGCTGTCGTTAGAAGCAATAGTGAGACGTGCTCCGGCTGCGGTGTTTGGTGTCTGTGCCTGTTCATTTAGGCTGGGAACTGAACCAGTAAAACCTTTTAATTAATAAAAGTTCTTCCTTTCTACGAGCGTGTGACTGTACAGCAATGGGTAGTAGCTGAACAAGCAGGACACAGTGTATCTCAGGACAGGGAATTTGTCTTGCCATTGAATATTTAGTTGCCCTCACCCAAACATGTATTTTCCTTTTTTTACATAGATCTGATGATGTCAGGCTTTTTATCTCGGTTGCAAGAGCCGTTCAGGATGTGTCCCAGCTGCCAGAAACAGCAGCCGAAATCACCTCCCAAACGTGGCTGGGTCGCGTGCCAGATTGTGTGTGGTGTTTCAGACCAGTTAAGTCATGGAGCTGAATCTCAGCATGCCTGTAGCTCTTGAGTTCCAGCCGTTTCCAGTCGTAAAAAAGAGGGAATGTAAATCATTGGTGAAAAAAGGGGGGGATCTGGGGGTAGAGGAGTGGGATGGCGTTTTGCACGCACGCATGGTGCAACAGCAGAGAGCAGAGGCGACAAACAGCGCCTTGAGAAAGCGTCTGAGCCGCGGTGGCGAGTGGATGTAAGAAAGTGACAGCAATTGAGATGGAGTGGGTAGAGCCTCAGTAGCGTTCAGACAAGACAAACCTGGTGCTTAGATCTTCTCTTGATTTGTGTCTGTGCTTGATTCAAAAGTCTGCGTTCAGTCTGTGTTTTGTGTTCTGTCAAAATGAGCCTTGTTCCTGTTGCGGAGGCCACGGTACAATGCTGAAAGTATCTTCTGTTTCTCTCGACTTGCTTCAGACGCACACAGAACATCCCCACAATACCTGCTGGCTGTCGGGTTGCTTTGATGGTGTAAGTGGATGTCTTACACGTGCTTTGAAGTTATTTCCTTAAACTATAATTTTAAAGAGGTAAAACTGCTGAACCCCAAAGCCAATGTTAACCACGCTGAGGCTGTAATAAGCTTTCGAGGAGATTCTGGTCATTTATGGTATATTGATATACAATTAGTAACTCATCAATTTTTTTTTTCTTTTGATTGAGTTAAAAATGGTTTGGATGTAGAAAAAGAAGAAAGAATTCCTGGGAATGCAACTATGGTTAGAGCCCGTGAGACGTTTCCGTCATTTTTCTCGTGACCATGTTGTTTTCAGATTAACAGAATTTTACAGCATTTGCTTCCTGTTCTAAAGGAGCTGCTCCTGCACAACGCACAAGGAAATACGTACTGATCTGTTGTTAAAGTCTGTTTTTTCTTTCTCTTTGAACTTTTCATAGGCTGGAGTGAAAGGGACGTTAGGAAGATTAGTGGGAATTTTTGAGGTAAGTTTCAGACACCGAGACTGTGGAATTTTGATGCAAAAAATGGTTTTGGAGTTAAACCACTTCCTAGTTTGTTGTGAAGTAAACTGAATAACCCGTTCAAATGAAAACTTAAAACTCCCCATTTAAATACAAATGCCTGCAGATCCTTTCAGTGATTGATCGTCTGCAGTTTCCACTTCAGCTGAAATCATGAGCCATAAGCGAGTGTAACAGTGAATACTCCCAGTGCCTCCATCCCTTTCTTGCTGCCAGAAAAGGCCACCCGGCAGCCGGGGAGCGGGGCCTCGCCTTTGTCCTTTGGCACCTGCCGTCACCCGTTGCCAAACCGGCTGGTGAAGCGTGTGCAGTGACGCCTGATGAGTGCTAGTGAGACACAGGTACCAGCCACAGCTCCCCTTACAGTTATTTTTCACTATTTTGGAGTTGTGTGAAATAAATACAAATCTTTCCTGTGTGTGTTGATTTTTGTGTTGTTTCATTTCCAGCTGAGGAACTGATTTATAACACACCCATCCACCAAATACTGCCTTACCGATTAGGAACTAGACTTTGTGGCCACACTCCCTATTGATACTTTCAGATCTCTCATTTAAAATACAACCATTCTGAATAGCTAAGAACAACCTGTAATGTGAGAGAAGCTGCACATAAGCACAGCATCACAGTGAGGCAGCTCACAACTGGTGTGCCCACCTGCACCTTCTCCTCTGTAGCTTTGTCATCATTCTGGTCCCTTTGCCTTCTAGAATCGGGACAGGAAGCACAGGACGTATGTTTACGTACTCATCGTCACAGAAGTGTTGGAAGACTGGGAGGACTCTGTCAATATTGGTAAGCTCTTTGTGCCTGTCTAGTGTTAACTGGTTTGATGTGGAGAAAACACGTCCGTTCTTGTGAGAGTGGTCAAGAAAAGTTGCAGTGCTGTGTCTTTTGGTTTCGTGGTCAAATTGATGGTTTTTGTAAGTTCTGCAAGGCCCAAGAGAAGCTGATTCAGCCGTACAGCTGCCTCTACAGCAGTTTTGTGTGGAATTCTTGCACCGTAAGACGCTAAGCAAAGAGCACGACGAGCTCATCCCCATGTATGTGGGCAATGTGGATTAATCATTTAATCATTCCATTATCTTTTGAAACCGTTGTGCGTAAATTGCATTCCCAAATGAAAATGAACGTGGTGTTCTGCACGAGGTTTGTCAGTAGCTCTGTAACCCCTGTAACCTGGCGTTCCTCAGGCTGTGTATGGAAGAGGTTTTATGGAAAAGTAAGAAATGAGCGCTGGCCACCAGAAAATGGGGTTCACTTGCAAACCGATGGAATTAGGGTGATGGTTGGTGTGTGGTGTTGTGATTCTTCTTAAAGTGAGTGTCTGAGTTGAACAGAAATTGCAGAAATAGAAAAAAAAAAAAAGTTAAATTGGGAAATACAAGACCGGTTGGTTTGGACAGTGGATGTACCGCCCTAAAGAGGTCCGTGTCGTGGGGATCCCTGTGGTGGTGGGGGCGAGTAGCCCTTGAGATGAAAGAATCCTGAGAAAACTTTTGAACTGATGCTTTGCTACACAGTGGGATTATTCCCAGCTTAAGTGCACGTGATTCTGGCTGAAAGATACTCAACAGCAATGTGTAAACACAGGAACGATAACACTGTTTTGTTACAACCACTGATTTTTCTCTTTACTCACAGGAAGGAAAAGGGAATGGTTTAAGATAGAAGATGCCATAAAAGTTCTGCAGTTTCATAAACCAGTGCAGGCCTCGTATTTTGAAACCTTGAGGCAAGGTTGTTTGGCAAACAACGGCACTCCTGTCATGACCACGACGTACTCTGAGAGCTCCGTGTCTGACATCAGATGACTCAAGACGTCCGTAGGAGAGCAGTTTTGAAAACCAGACTGAAACATGGATTTCCCTCCCCCTCCCCTTTTTCACATGCCTCCTCTCTCCAGCAAGGCATGGGCAGCAGCCCGTGGCAGAGCAAGTGTTAAGAGTGCTGCAACCTAGTGCAAGGTGGGATTTTTTTTGTTGTTGTTGTTGGCTTTTTTTTGCTTTTTTTTTTGGATATGTATTTTGTAAAATACATTTGTGCATGAAGTGCCCCTTTCCCGTTACACCGCTTCCATTGCCTGGCGAGCGAGGCTGCCAGTTTCGCCTCTGCCTTGTGTTCTGAAGTGTCCCGTTTGTGTCATCCCAGCCATAGCCACTTATTTTTTTCTTTTTTAATTAAAAGACTTCAGATGTGAGATCAGCTCTTTAAGTCTTAGTCTGTACTGTAAGGTGCTGTTCAGACCCGTGTGAAGGTTGCTTTCAGCACACATGTATAAACTTTTTTTAGATGGAGAATCTAACATTTTAATTTTGCGGGAATTTTTTTTTTTAATCCTGGTCTGCTTCTGAAAAGAAGGGGTCATCATTAATCCATTTGCCTTTTGTTCTGTTTTCTCAAACAATCCGCGTTCTGTGACAGTGCTAGTGGCTGGGCCAGTTTACTCCCCATTCAGTCTCTCCCGATTTAGTGCAGTGACACTTGAAGTTGAGGGCAGAGTTTCGATGACCTGCAGACATCCCTGCTGCTCCGTTGCTTCTCCTACAGCTTCCGCCAATGTTTCTACATTTACATCGAAGTGAAAGAAAAAGGAGTTGGTCTTTTAACACTTGGCCAAAAATAAATAGCCTCCGAAAAGCTACGATAGAACCTGAATTTCATTGTCTGTGGTAGGAATCAGGGATTCAAAGCGGGGTCAGAGTCTGACAAACTGGAGCGTCGATCACCGATGCTGTTCCTGCTGCGTTCTGCTGATGTCTCTTCTTGTCCACATGCCTTACACCACGCTGAACTGGATCCTTGTCGTCTGTGCTGAAGCATCGGATTGTACTTCCTGAGCGTGACTGCACAAACCCTCGGTTGGATAACTGCGTGTGCCCCTGGAAAGGAGCCTGGGGGGGAAATGAGGGTGTTCCTCTCTTGTCCTGTGGTTCTGCAGCACTGGAGCGTGCTCACCGTGTTCAAACTCTCCCTCCGTGAAAGGTACCGCTGACTCCGGAGCAGAATCGCCGGGTGGAGCAGTGTGCCCTGTGATAGGATAGTTCCCCGATGCCTTGGCAGGCTTCACACGATTCTTTTTTGTTGTTTTTATTGATGTACGTTTCATGCTGTCTTGATTTGCCAACAGTGTTGTCTAGTTGGGAAATAAAATGGGAAGGGTTGGGGCTGGGGGGTGGGTTGGGGCAGGTACAAGTTTTGGGAGGGGCATTAATTAATCCCTGGCTTGGGACAAGAAGTAGTTGCTGAATTCAGTAACTTCTCCTTTGTCAGAGCATAGCCAAGATGTGAAATTGAATCTGCAGTACTCTTTTGTTTTTCTTTTTTTTTCTTCCTCCTTTTTATTTAACAAAAAATATTCTAATAAATACTCACTGTTCTGGAGTTTTCTCTCTTCCCAAGAAGCACTTACATATGAAAATATCCATGGAGCCTGGGACAAGGGGGAATGGTATCCTTGCCAGTTTGGCAAGAAGCTGTTGGGTTTAAGATCCCATTCTGTTCCTTCGCTTGTTCTTGCTTTCATCCGTGTGGAGTAGCGAGGCCAAAAGCGGTGCCAGCGATGGCCAACATGAAAAACCACGCAGAAGAAAAAGCTGAGAGGCGTTATTCAACAAGTAGCTTGAAACCGGGCATCTGGAACCAAGCCTAAATTACACCAGTTCAGTTCACTTCAACTTAGAGACGAATGTACAATACTTCTTACTCTGTGCTGATCGGCCTGAACCAAACTCTCACAAGGGCTTGACTATTGTATCTGGAAGCGTACAAGAAATCCAGCCAGTCCACTGTTCCCGAGCCGCGAGTGGCACCTGACAGCCGTCTACTGCCTTCCACCGGGTTGGTGTCATTACTGTACAGATTAGTGTGTTGGAAACGCTTTGCAACAAAACAGCTGCTACTCCTGAAAGAGTAACTGCGGTTTTAATATCAGCAGCATGCACACTTTGGTTTTTAAACTAGAAATGTTTTTACAGGGCTGTTAAACTGACAGTTTAGGGGTAGACTATTGTTAATGACATGCTAATGGCTTATTTGTTTGGGTCAGAAAAATAAATTGTGCCAAGAAAGTGTTTTAATGTGGCATGAGTTGATGCTGTTAACACAGTAACATCGAGTGGCTGATACTGTGCCGCCTTAACTGGAAATAGCTCCTGGGGTAGAAATAGCCTTTATCCAACAGATGCAGATTTCAATCTGGGCCGTATCCTGTGCTGCCCAAACCTCTCCCTGGCCCGCATGACTTCCCTGCTTCTGCAGCATCAGCGGCTCTTCTCCAGCAGTACAGCTGTGTGCCCCAGCAGTTAAGCGATCTTATCCAGAAGGGTGTTAAACTGGTTTGGGACCGACAATCAAACTACCTTTATTAGTGATACGAGAGTTGTTGTGAGGGTCTCGTGATATAGACTGGTGCCTGCTTGGTTCTGCTGCTTCGGGCTGCTGTTGTGACCAACTGCTAAACAAACCGGTAGGGTTAGACTCGGGCTTGGGCGTTGCTAAAACTGGTGCTATACTGAGCTAGTGCTGGGATTCTTACCTCAAGTGATGTAGTGTTCAGCCTCACCCCTTAAATCGAGCATTACAGTGTGTCTCGGCTTCCCGTCGGAGAATAATGTTCTTAGTTTGGCTTTCAGCGTACCTTTGGTCTTACTTGGCGCTGGCGTATTCGTAGGTGGAGCAGAGGAACACCCCGATGCTTTATTTAGACATCCTGCAAGTGTGCAGCAGATCGGTCAGGTCCCCACAAGCTGCAGGGTTCAGGGGTTTGTCTGCTTTGGGATCAGTGCCAGGCGTGGGGGTGCTGCCCAGCCTCCAGCTCAGGGCGGCCACTGCTGGCTACTTTCGGGCACAGCTCTGAGCCCTGGGGTCTCGTGACAACCTGCTGCTGTCCTCTGCAACTTCTTAGGGGTCATTTTACTCATGAGATTGCTTTTTCCCTTGCTGCTTTTCATACGTGCGTTCATGGGCGCGAGTCTGCCTGCAGTGAGGAGGAGGGGGAAAATTACTGGTACTTGAAAGACTCGAGTACTGATTTCTCTATGCACCTAAGTGTCACCTCAGGGTTGCAAGATGAGTGATGAAGAGGGAGCCCTACTGCTCAGCGCAGGGAGGTTCTCTGAGCAGTTCCCACTTTCAACATTGATTCACTTCCTCTGGCACTGTCAAATCCAGAAATCCCCATATAGTGGACCTGCATCCTGTCCTCTGGATTTTTAAACATATTTGAGACCTTAATGGGAGAAGAGAGGTGCATTCTGCACTTAGACGTCTTTTAAAGCTCAAAATACGTAGAAAAATCAGGATCTCTGTCACTGGAAGTGTTTGTCAGCCCAATTTTTCAGTTTTTCAAATTGAAAACGCATTAAACTTTGACCTATAAAAACTCTTCAAGACTGAGCAGTGACAGCCGGGAGTGTGCAGGACGTGGTGACTCTCACCGCTGATGGACGGGATAAATAATACTTGCTCATGATTTTGAACTCTCAGAACAAGGCCTGTAGCCTCTGAGTGGTTTCACTGCTGAAATACCTCGAGACAAATCCATCGGAGAGGGTGTCGGAAGAAGACTGGCCAACAAGGGCAGGGCACTTGCATCACCTGTAGCCAAAAGGTAATTCAGAAGTTGCTGATTGTGTTTAACAGAGCACGTAAAACCAGTTGTAGACTGCTATTACTGATAAACTCCATTAGCCAGTAACTGTAATTAAAGCCAAATAGAAGGGTGTAAAAATAGGGGCTTTGACGAGGCTGTGTGGATCTGGTGAGTGGATCTGGCTGGGTCAAGTCCTGCCAGTTCTTCCCCCTGTCCCTTGCTCGTCGGTACAGTGAGGTCTAAGAAATACTTGGGAGTGGCTGTTGGATCTTGATAGTAAATCTGCTGTGATTTAACTGTAATTTTACTGTAAGGAACTGTTTGACTTCCAGGTGACAGGAGCCCAGCCAGGGTTCTCCTCAGATCACATCTCTTGCTGTGCTTTGCTGTAGGACGGTGACAGGGACAGGTGAACGCCGGGGCTGTGTTTCTGCATCTGTTTCGTAGACATCCTTCGGGATTTGTTTCCTTTTTCTCTTATTCTGGGAACGTGGTTCCTCCTTAGGCTCCAGCTTAGCAAGGCGGGTGTGTTCTCTAAGGGCTGTGTTGAGAGGTGCTGGTGGGCACATCCTCAGAGCTCGGCCACCCGTGGGTGACTGCACTCAGCCAACCTGCTGCGTCTCCTCTGCTGGTGGCCTTTGGTGGAGGAGGGTCAGAGCTCCAGTTTGTGATTTCAGCATTCACAGCGACATTTCCACTCGGCAGATGGACATTGTGTGCGTGCCCAGATCTCGGCTGAGCGAGAAGGCGGGTCAGGTCAGCGGCGCCTTGAATGTGCCTTACAGCAAACTCCAGAAACTGAAGAATTTAAGGTGTTGGAATCTGCTCGTGTTGCTTTTTTCCCTTGTGCAGACACACAGTATTCAGTGGCTAAAAATGTGGGTAGGGAATGTCAGGAATCCTCAGTTCCCTTTCTGGAACTAGCCTGGACTTCAGGCCGCTGCCTCAGCTTCTCCCTGCACAAAATGTGTTCTCCAGCAGAGTGAGATGTTTGAAGCCGCACAGTTCAATTGTTTTTCTCTCCTACTTATGACAACTTCAGGTTTTCCTGCTCCTTCTCAGAAACGCTGTTTTATCCCAGATCGATGCGCATTGTGCTTTCCAGCCAGCCAGGTGCGGTGTTTGTACCTGCGCGGAGCACCCAGCGGAGGCAGACGTGGGCGATGCGGGGGTTTGTGTGGGGTGGAAGCTGCGGCTGGGAGAGGATCAGAATCTGTCCGTCCCTTTTGCCAGACCTGCACCAAGAAATGAAGCTGTTGCAGAGGCCTGTTGGCGTGAAGAGCTTTCATAAAGGTACTCAACAACTTGGTGTAAGCGCCGGCTGCTCGGGTCCTGCTGTTCCATGCTGTAATGGGACAGCAGCATCTAGTGGCTGCAGCACCATGACCTTGCTGCTGTTGTACACTCCGTCGGGTCTCGCTGGCAGAGACTGCCCCGTACAGATAGAGATAATCTATATGGGCCTCCCTCTGCTCTGTGAGAGCATGGACCTGATACGGTTAGAGAGGGCTCTCGGCTTCAGCGGTGGAGGGTCGCGTGTAGATCTGGGTCGCCTTTTACTGGGTGCAGTGTCCTGAGGTCTGTGCGTGACTGGGAGGTGTGGATGGGTGAAACAGAACCCGAAACTGGATTGGTGGTGTGTTCAGGAGCTTGGTAAAATCTCCTTTTGGTGCTAGTGGATAGGGGTGGGGGTTCTTTTTCTTTTTTTTTTTTTTTTTGGTGGGAAAGTGAGATGTTTAAAGTTGTGCTTGAGAAATTGCCTCTAGAATTGCCTCAGAAACTAACTTTGGGAGGTCCAAGAGTGTTTGCCGAACTTCCTGTATGTCCTATTTCCTATTTATTAAATCAGAAGCTCTGGAATGGATCACTTTGCATTTTCTGCTCGGTCTTTTTGTGAACTCTGAGACTCCGGCAGCCCCCGAGCTGGGAGAGAAGGACCTGGACCCCCTGGGAGCGTGGGGGATGCACAGCCAGGGCACAGCACCCTGCGGATGGCATGAGCTGGGTGTCCGTGGGTGCGAGCATCTGCCTTGGGCTCTACCCTTCCTTATCGACCCCAAACACCTCCATGGTCAGAGCTGCGGCGGGGCTTCCACTGTCTCCTCTCTGTGTCTGAGCTGGTAATGTTCGAACTCACCTCCATGACCAAGGATCAGACTGTGATACCGATCCAGGCACCGACCTGCACTGACATCTCCTGCTTGGCACCACAGCCCTGTGGAAAATGTTTATTTAAACCTTGCAGATGTTTTCCGAGTCATTCAAGTGTGTGGGCCCGGGGTGGGGGGTGATGGCAGCAGCAGAGCATGGTGAGTGAGCTCCCGGGGCTTCCCGCTCCGGTGTCCCCTGGGATGTCTCAGTGGAGGCTCTTGTGCTGCTGCCGCTGCCCAGCTTGCACTTGGAGCTGTCAGGGAGGAGGAAAACTGATGTGGAGAGCAAACTTCCTGATATATCAGAGTTAAAAGAAGCCTGAGATTGTCCATGATTTCCAGTGGATTGTAGGTTAAATACTCAATTCTCTAGATGGTTTTGGACTTGTAATTCCCATAACCTGCCTCGCTTTACTTCTCTGGCTGCAGACGTTGTTCCTCACTCCAGTGCTTTGTGTGTCTAATCTGGTAAAGTTAACGTGGGGGGTTATGATATGTGACGTTGAAATGGTTTGCAAAAAAAACCCCACAACTGCAAGCGCACTTTGAAATCCAGCATTTCAGCTGGTGCTTTTTCCTACTGACTCGGGCTGGTTCGTTCTTGCACCACGTTGGTTCAGAGTCAGATGCATTCAGTAGAAAACACATTTTGTTTTCTTCGAGGCTCGGATCTGAGCTCAAGCCCATGAATAAGGCAGATGCTCTCCTGCTCCTGCTTGCTCCTGGCTGGCAGGTAGAGCGTGTACCTGCATCGGTTTGACCTTTCCATCCACAGTGATGCCAGAAGCACCAGGGGCTCTCTGTCCGCTCCTCACTCAGCTCTGCTGTCCTTACACCCCCCATCCCTCTTCTCCGGCTGAGGCAGGGTGAAGCCGTGCCACCCGGTTCCGTTCTCAAGGTGTTTCCTCTGAGTTGTGTGCGAGAGGGAGGTCTTTAAAAGATATAAAAAAAAAAATTAAAAGGAAAATAAAATTCATGGATGGAAGTTTGATGAGAGTGTAGGCTGTAATCTAGTGCCAACCAATAAATGCGCCAGTATTTCACACACGGCTCCGCGTGCTGCCTGGTCTCTCTTCTTCCCGGCGCTGTTACGGACGTGGTCTTGGAGATCGGGCAGTGACATGTCACTAGAGGAGAAAGCCCTCCCTGAAGTGTTCTGGAACCTTCACAGTCTGGAGAAGAAACTGTGGAGGGATGTCACCAACAGCCTGAGGTCGAGACGGGCTCGGTGAAGCGGGGAGAGCCCCTCGCAGTAAAACCAGGGCCCGGCATCACCTCACTCAGCTGTTCCTTGTGGAGCAGAAGCGATCCCGACTCCAGAGCTGCTCACCCCTAGTTGTCGGTGGGGACTGGGTGAACCCTTCACTTGGAAATAGCCCCTCGCTGGGGGGAGGCCTGGAGCACCAGCACCCACAGTGAGCCGGCAGTGACAGCCCTGGCTGGACGCTGCATGTCCCTGTGGCTGCCCCAGGGAGGGATGGAGATGGCGAGAAATGTCCAGAGGTGCCAGCATAAGTCATGGAAAAGTAACAGGAGCTGCTTCGGACCTGCAGCGGTCGTGCTTTATGCGTGTGTGTGCGCAACACAGACACTCCACCACAGTCCCACCACTTTCCAAATGCCAGGGTCCGGCCCAGGGTACCCTGCAGCCTTCAGAGGTTGGTGCCTCTCCTGCCTGCCTGGGGAAGGAGAGCAGCGTCAGAGATCCGAGCGGCCCCTCGGAGCTCCCAGGGCTCCGATCCGGCCCTCGCTCAGCCAGGGTGGGGGGTTCTCCTCCGGCTGGGATGTGGAACAAGCTCCTGGGCAATATCCGTCGATGGGGCTGTGTGTGGGTCCCGCCCTGGGAGCTCTCGCGTTCACCCGCAGCGTGAACGTGTCCTGGGCTGGAGATCCAGCTCTTACCTCCTCCCTCCTCTGCAGATGCCCTTTGGGATCTGGATCCAGCCGGGCTCCTCCAGCTCTTCACAGCCACGGAGCTGAGCTGGGGGCACGATCCATCTCCGTGGCAGTGGAGTTAAGGTGCTGGCTGGTGAGCGGTGAGGCAGAGCAGGGCCATGCCCCCGCGGGGCTGGGCAGCAGCGCGTCCCCCCACCCCGGTGTATCTGGCCGGGTGAGCAGCCGGAGGGATGCACTGGCTGGAAATCCGGCCACTTGCGCTTAGCTGCTTAAACGGGAGCTTAGCGGCTCGGCAAAGCTGTCCCCAATTATCTGCTGGGGGCCGAGCAGCGGAGAAGAGGGGGCTGATGTCTCCCACAGCGGGTTTTGGAGCAGAAACACCCCATGGTGGTACTCTCGCTTCCATCGCCTGCTAAAAATTTGCCCCCTTGGGTGATCCCACTCCCGCCGTGGTCACAAATGTGCCACGTCCCCAGAGTGGGTGACGATGCCCTCAGCACCCCGGCACCTTCCCCAGCCTGGGGGAAGATTTCCCCAGGGATGAGCAGCCCCTGCGCTGCCTCGGCCTCAATTCCCCCCTTTTCCCCATCCAGATGCTCTGGGCAGCGGTGGATGGGGAAAAACTATTCACCTCGGGCTTAGGGATACTGCGAGTGTCCTGGGCTGCCTCTGGCCACGCAGAAGGGCTTGGTGGCCCCGATCCGCTCCCGAATCACGCTGCTTCCCCCAGTGCTCCTCCAGCTGGGCTGGGCTGGCTCCGCTCCTGCTCTCCGAGGAACTTTCCTAGAAATTGCTGGATTTATTTTTAGCCGCAGCACGGCAGCGCTGGGCTGAAGGGGATGGACAGCGGTGGAGTGGGAGGCCAACACCGTGTTGGTGGGCTCCCACTGCTTTGGCCAGCTCCTGCCCTGGCAGTGGGGGCCCTGACCCCCCATTGCAGTGGTGCTGGCCGGATCCTGACCCCTTTGGGTGTGAAGGAGGGGATGAGGATGGGCTGCGAGAAGCCCTGCTGCTGCGTACCCAGGAGTGATGCCTCAATCAGGGTGTGAGGCTCCCCCAGACCCTTCTCACCAGTGCTGACCCCCAGGATCTGCCTCTCCCAGTGCTCCCGCAGCCCCAGCTCCCATGGTGAGACGGGTGCTGGGATGGAGGTGATGCTGCCCTGGCTCTGTGGGGATGGACCGGGGTGGGGGGGCTGAGGCTGTGGCTGGTTTGGGAACGCTGTATGGGGCAGGGAGGGTTAACACAGACAATGGGACCAGTGGGGACAACGGGACACTGGGAACACCATTTCTCAGGACAGCTGGTGCCTTTTTCTGGGCTGTGGAATCCCCCCGGCGTGGGGACAAGCCACCCTGACCCCTTTAACTCTCCGCAAGGGGCTCTGCCATGCCTCAGGCTACACCAAGGGCATCTCCACTCCTGCGTCCCCAGAGTCCCCCGGGGCCATGGTTGACCAGCGTGGTCCTTGACCCCTGTCCCTGGGCTGGAGCAGGGACCAGGAGGTGAAAATACCCGGGTGTGGGCTGGGCAGGGGGTGTGGGCAGGAGGAGGAGGACTCTGGCTGCGTGGCCAGCGGCCTCTCCCTGGGCAGGTTCATCTGGGGGCTGTAGAGCAGGAGCTGTTTTTCCTGCCAGCATGGGATGTTCTTGATGCCCTGCGATGGCACCGAGCCCCACGCCACCACCAGCCCAAGCCCCGGGGGCTGTGTCCCCCCAGCTCTGCCATTTCCAGCTCCTCTCTTCACATCATTTCACTTGATTATTAATGGTTCTTTAGCTATTGGGAAGCAAAACGGCGCTCCTTGCTCCCCAGTGTTCCCCGCTCCCGCCTGACCCACTTAGCGGGGCCATCTGGTCCCCGCGCGGGCAAAGCGGATTAACCCTGCGGCCAGGGATCAGGGCTGGGCCGCTGCCACCGCCCGGGGCTCTGCCGTGAGCGGCACCGCCGGTGCCGTGACAGCCCCTGCCCGCGCTCCCAGGGTCCCTGCGCGTCTGGCCCGGGGGAATCGGCTGCACCATGAGCCTCCAGCCAGGAAGGGGACCCACGGCAGCCCCTGCTGCGGGCGACCCTGTCCGGCCAGCCCTGTGCCTGCACCCACCGGGCCCCTGGCCTCCCTTGCAGGTCTTTATCTCACCCTGCGCTTACATTTCCGTCCCTCTGTCCATCCGTCTGTGCACCCAACTAATAGTACAGGGATGCGCCTGCCTAACCTGGTGTGCATCCATCCATCCATCCATCCGCCCGTCCATCCATCCATCCCTCCATCCCTCCATCCCTCCATCCATCCATCCATCCATCCATCCATCCATCCATCCCTCCATCCATCCATCTGTCCATCATCCATCTGTCCATCGTCCATCCCTCCATCCATCTGTCTGTCCTCTTGCCCACGCCTCCAGGTGTGCCCCCCCGCCCAGATGTGTCCCCCCCGTCCCTCCATCTGTCCTTCCACCCCCTGCTCACCCCCCACCCCTCCCTGTGACCCCCCCCGTGCCCCTTCCCACTTTTTTCTTTTTCCCCTTTTTTTTTCCTTCTTCCCTTCCCCTGTTTTTCATTTTCCCATTTCCCCCCTGTTTTCTTTGCTCTTTTCTTCCCCTTTCCCTTTTTTTCCCCTTTTTCCCCTTTTCTCCATCACTCCCCCCACCCCGAACCGCCCCCCCCGGCCGGTCTCTGCTGCCCCCTGCCGGCCCCGCGCTGCCACCGCCCCTCTCCCCGCCCCTCGCCCCGCCCCTCTCCCCGCCCCGCCCGTCACGCGCCGCGCGGGTTCCGGGTGCGGGCGGTGCGCGGCGCGCCCAGGTGGGGCGGGGCGAGGCGGTGCGCGGGGATGCTGGGGGGGGGGGGATGCGGGGTGGGGGCACGGGCGGAGCGGGGGAGGCTGGAATTAGGGCGGGGGGTGCAGGGGCTGCGGGCCGAGTGTCCCGCGGGGGGGGATCGGCGGCGGGCAGAGCCGGGCGCGGGGCTTCCGCCGGCCCGTTGCCCCCCCCCCCCCCCCCCCGTCCCCGGTCCTCTCGCTCGGGGAGGAGGAGCCCCCCCGACCCCAGCTCTGCAGCGGGGGGGTGCGGGGTGACCCCCTCTCGGTCCCCCGTGGGGCTCCCCGGGCGCTGGGCACCCCTCAGCCGCGTCCCGGGTGCGTGCCGGGGAGCATCATCCCGGCCGGGGTGCGTGTACCGGCCTCCCCGCGGCTCCTGCCCGGCCCCGGGGGCCGGTGCCGGGGCGGTGGGTCATGGCCGGGGTCGTTGGTTGTTGCCGGGGTGGTTATTACCGGGCCGGAGGGTTATTCCCGGGGTGGTTATTACCGGGCCGGAGGGTTATTCCCGGGGTGGTCATTACCGGGGCGGTGGGTTATTCCCGGGGGGTTCATTACCGGGGCGGTGGGTTATTCCCGGGGGGTTCATTACCGGGGCGGTGGGTTATTCCCGGGGTGGTTGTGGGTTCGCAGACGTCCCGTCCGGCGGGGCCGGACACCCGCGTCCCCATGCAGAGAGACGCCGGCGCTGGGCCATGAGCAACGCCACGGCCCCCACGGCCCCGGGCACGGCGGGCGACTCGCTGGTGGGCTACGTGCTGGGACCCTTCCTCCTCGTCACCCTCCTCGGCATCATCCTGGCCGTGGTGAGTGGGTGGGTGGGCAGGGCTGGGGGGGCCAAAACACCGCGCTGAGCCCCCGGCCCGCTCACGCCTTCCCTGCTCTCCTTGCAGGTGATGTACGTCAAGAAGAAGCGGAGGTGAGCGGGGAGGAGAGCGGGGGCGCGGGGCTGGGTTTGCCCTGGCACTGGTCACCGCTCAGCCGCCAGCGTCGTCCCCTGCCAGGTTTGACCGCCTGCGTCACCGGCTGCTGCCCATGTACAGCTACGACCCGGCCGAGGAGCTGCAGGAGTCCGAGCAGGAGCTGCTGGTGGAGGCGGAGGACGCCCGGGTGGGTGTTTCGGGGCCGGGAGTTCAGTTTCGGGGCTGGGAGCTTGCTTTCGGGGCTGGGTCCCGGTGGGGTGGCTGCGTAGGTCGCTGCCCAGCCACGCACGGCACCGCCGGGAATTGCTATTTATCTATTTTTTGCATGAAAAATGAGCCTGGAGTGAAATGACCTGCGAGCCCGGGGGCTTCTCCACCCGCCCTGACGCTGATCGGGGTGGCTTGGCACCGGCGGGGGTCAGCCCCCGGGGTGCTGAGGGCACCGCTCTCTGTTACAGGTGGTGCCTGGCTGGGGGGGACCCTCGCCCCATCGGCCCCCGCGCAGGGACTGGAAGGCCTGATGCTGCCCGGAGGAGGCAAGGGAGGATGGTGTCAGCACCAGCGCTGCTGCCATCGCCGGGACGGGCAGAACAGGCCCTCGGTAGCGTGGCGATACCAGCGGCTGCTGCCCGGGAGCAATCCCACCCCATGAGCACTGACGATAACGGGTTATCTCCCACCTCGGCGCCTGTTTTTGCCTTTTTTTTTTTTTCCTCGCTTGAACCACCCCTTTAAAACGCCCCGAGGAGGACGGCTGGGGCTGGCACCCTGGCAGGGGAGCAGCTGGGCTCTGGGCTTTGCGGGGCACGGTGCCTGCGGAGGAGCAGCGCGGTGTGGGCTGGAGCAAATAAACGTGTATCTCTGCATTCAGCCAAGAGCCTCCCGCGTCGGGCAGGGCGGATTTTCTGCAGCATGGCTCGGGTTGGTAATAAAAAGGGGCTGAGGATGGGAGTTTGGGGGGGGTCTGGCAGGGTTTTGCCTGTTTCTGTTTCCACCAGCAGCTCCTGTCCGCTCCCGTGGAGGATGGCTGGAACCATCGTGGATGTCCCCGCGGAGAAGGTACCGTGGACTCTCTCTGCACAGAGAAAACCTGCTCCCACCCTGCTGCCGGGGGCTGGACCCGGCCAGAGTCCAGGGCAGAGGCGTCAAACGTCCATAAAATGTTTTATTCAAGTAACTGCAAATAGGAAACCAAAAGGTCGTTAACAGTGGACCAAAAAAAAAAAAACCAAAACCAAACCCCAATTTTCTCCCACCGAGGCCACCCGGCACCAACCTCCGGTCCCGCTGCAGCCGTTGTGCAAGGGCTGGCACGGTGAGGGGAGCATCCCGTGGTCCCCCCACCCCGCCGCCCTGCCAGCCTGGATCCCTTGGAGCAGCAGAGCAACCTAGACCTTAAAATACCGATTTAAAAAACAAACAAAAAAACCCAAAATAGAGGGGGGAAAACAAAAATACCCCACGGCCCCCAGCGACACCCCGAGAAAGGAAACACCGAGCCAGTGATGCCCCGACAGTCGGCACAGCAGCAGCACGTCTGTGAGTTCAGAGAGTGGAACTTAAATATCCAGAGGTAGTTGTGAATGAAAAGAAAAAAACAAACCAAAAGTACTAAAAAAAAAAAAAAAAAAATATATATATATATATATATATATACCAGAACCTATGAGGAAAGGGCTGCCCCGAGCCGGCCCCGCTGGGGCACCCCCGGGGTGGGCACCGAACCCCGGCATCACGTGGGAGCTGCTCTCCCACACACAGTGCAGTCCCCCAGTGCTGGGGGGGGGGGATACAAGGGGGGGTTTGCCCGGGGTCGCAGCAGGCCAGAGCGAAGGGCCGATGCATTTGGGGGGCTCGCCTTCACTGACCCCCTCGTTTCTTCCCTGCAGAGGCCCCTGGGGCAAAGCTGGGTGCTGGGGCGGGGGAGCAAGCAGCACCCGCTTGGGATGGGTGAGATCACTGCATTGAGGGCGGGGGGGGGACAGCAAAGGTAGGGGGTCGCAGCCCTGGCTCTCTGCCTGGCACCCCCTTTGCAGTGGGGCTGCCCCAAAACCCAGCGCTGGGGAGAGCCAGGGTGGGTGCCCCCCCTCCCCAAGCAGGGGGGCTGCGGGGCCGCCCGGGTTGGGCCGTTTTCCAGTGCTGCCGTTGTCCGAGGGTGAGGAAGGAGCGGAGGAGGGAGGAGGAAAAAGCCAGGGCGGCGCAGTGGGTTTCTCCCCGTCCCTCTCCCCCGGCCGCCGAGGACGCGGGACCGTCAGGCGATGAGGTAGCGCCGGTTCGGGAGGTTTCACTGCTCTTCCTCGGATGACTCCTGGGAAATGTTCACCTCCTCCTCGTCCTGCTGCTGCGAGGCAAAGGAGCATGGTCAGGGGGTGCTGGGGCTGCGGACCCCCCCCCATTGTGCCTGGATGAAGAGCTGAGCAGGCACATCACACCCCTTGTGTAAAGAGGGAAACTGAGGCACCAGCACCCTCCTGGACTTGGGGACTGGCCGTTTAACGGGTTAAATCCCAGGTAAGAAACCCCCTGGGTGGGGCAGCGAGGCAGGGGATCCCCTGCGGTCCCCAGCGCCACTGCCGCGTCCCCAGTTGCCACCAGAGGGGTGTCGGCGGTGGCAGGACCAGGGTGTCCGCGTCCCGGTGTCCGTGTCCGGCCCCTCGCGCTGGGGTGGGTGGCCGAGAGGATCGGCCATGAGTCAGGGCTGAGTGTGAGTGTGAGCGTGAGTCAGCGCCGGCCCCCGCTTCCTCCCGCTCCATTCATAAAAAAGCCGCCGTGGCCGGTGGCTGCCAAAGCGGGACATGGTGTCCCCGACACGGCCCCGCCGGCATGGGACGGGCTCCGTCCCACCCCACTGAACCACCTCCCCACCGGGGCAGGATGTGAGCCCTGGTTTGCAGCCCCGCCTGGTCTCAGCCCTTCGCCCTCCGCGAGGAATTGAAGTGGGAAAAGGGGCAAAACCCCACACGGGGCTGAGCAACCACCCCCTGGGGATGCGCTTGGGTGGCTCCAGTGTCCCAGTGCCTGGTGGCAGCAGCTGGGCACGGGGATGTGGCGCGGGGCTGGGGACGGTGGGGTGTGCACGCCGGGAGCGGAGATGAAACCTGCTCCCAACCATCCGGGTGATGCCCCTGGGTGCCCGGCAGCCGCCTGAGCTCCCCGTGCGGCTGCAAACCGAGGGGGGAAATGGGGAGAGGGGGGAAAAATTAAATGGAGGAGGGAAAGCACAAAGTAAGAGGGTGGCTGGAGCGTACAGGGGGGTTGCTGTGCATGCAGGCTGCAGGAATGCCGCTGCGGTGACGCAACGGGTGCCTGGGCAGGCATGTGCCAGCATGCCAGCGGGGCAGGACCAACCGCCTCGCGCCTCCGTCCCCCCCAGCACCGGGGCGCGGCGTGGCCGGGTTCGGAGCCCGTCCCGTGCCACGCCGTGTCCCCTTTTTGCTCACTGCTCTGCTCTCCTCCAGCTTGGCAGAATCTACCCCCGCGATTGTGGGGATGGCCGTGGGGCTGCTGTGCCCCCCGCATGCCCAGCGCCCTGCCGGGATGGGGGAGCAAGGGAAGAGCCCACTCACCGGTTTTTTGGGTCGGCCTCGCGGTTTTCTCCCTGGTGTGACTGCAGCTTTCTGAGCCAAAGAAAAGACGTTCTGGTCAGGCTGGGGCCATGCCCTCGTCCCCAGGGGACAGACGGCGTTCCCCTTTCCTCCCACCCACCACGGCCAAATTCATCACCCCAGTGGCATCGCCCGGGTGGCTGCACCCAGATGGTGCCGGGGCCGCAGCCAGCCCCCCCAGCCCCCCTCACTGCTGACTTCCAGCGCCAGGACGGTCCCAGCCCCAGGACGGTCCCAGCGCCAGGACGGTCCCAGCGCCAGGACGGTCCCAGCGCCAGGACGGTCCCAGCGCCGTGACTCAGGAGGTGGGTGCAGGATGTGAGTCGCCTGTTTTGCAAACCAGTTTATCGCGGGTGTCCAGTGCTGACACACACGGTTCCCCGGCTCCCCGCCACCTTCCCTGGGGTCAACGCCAGGACCCCCCCCCCCGCCGCCCCCAGGCGTAGATTTGTCCTGAACTGTCTATAATTGAGCTCAAACCGGACCCGTTGTCCCCGCGCCCGGCTGCTCGGCACCTACCCTGCCTTTTGGGGTGGCCTTGTTTTTACTGCCCTTCGGCCGTCCGCGGGGTCTCTTGGGGGTCGGGGCCTCGCTGGGCTCCTGCTGGTGGGAGAGAAAAGGGGGAGGGTCGCTGCAGATCGGGGGTCCCCAGGGAGGGATGTGTGCCCAGACTGGCTCCCAGTGCAGCAGCACACCCCAGGGATGGTCTGAGCTGGCAGCCCCGTGACCCCGAGCAGCACCCGCCAGGGAAGGGATGCTCTTGCATGTGGTACTGGGAGCACTGGTTGCACTGGGATCGGCAGCCAGGCGCCAGGCACAGGCTCCTGCACGTCCTTCAGCCGGGCGCGTACGTGACCCGTCCTGCCCTGGCATTAATCGCTTGGCTTAGCCCGATGGTCCCCGCTGGTTTCCCAGCCCCGGACCCCGGCTCGTGGCTGATGCCACTGCCTGGCTGGGTGTTGGGGAACCCGCAAATCACCTTTTCTGCCAAAAAACGATGGGCAGAAACCCCACCTCCCCCGGGAGGGGAGCTGGAGGAGGGGGTTGGCACCGTAAAGACTCCAGCAGCATCTTATCCCTCTGAGCAGCTTTTGCTAATGGGGCTTTAATTAGCGCGTCTGCAAAGGCAGGTTCAGCTGGGGAGGAGCAAGGGGAGGCCCCCAGCTCTTCCCTGGCTCTGGAGGAGCTCTGGGGCGTCGCAGGGCTGGGGGGGCTGTGAAGCCCCCCAGGAAGGTGTTGCAGGAGGTGAGCACCCAGGAGGTGCCACCTGAAGAGGTTAAGCCGTGGGCATCCCCATCCCTCCCTGGGGGCGCTGCTGGGCTGCGAGTTGGGGGCAGTTCTTGCAGCCCCATACCCTGGGGGTGCCCCTGAGGGCATCGCTGCGGGCAGAGCTGCCCAGTGGGGTGCCCCCACCCCCCTCTTCCTCCCAGGGGACCCCACGTACCTGCGGTTTCTTCCTGGGCCGCCCCCGGCCCCTCTTCTCCGACACATCCTTCTCCCCCTTGGAGGCCAGGGGCTGGCTGGATTTGGCGCCGGATTCGCTCATCGTCCTTCCAGCTGCGGTGAGGAGGAGTGGGAAGGGGAGGAAGGTCGGTCAGTGATGGCCGGCCACGCCGGCCAGTGCCACTCCCCACAGACCTCACCCCGGGGCAGGCGGGCGCTGGGGACCATAGAAGCGACTCACGGGGCTGCGAGGGACGAGTGGAGCCTCACCGGAGCCCCCCAAGGAGACACCCCGGCCATGGCAGCCGCTCCCCCCAGGTGAGGATGCTCGGTCCCCCCAGCTGCCTTTGTCCCCTGTGCGGGAGTGGAGGTGGCCCATGAGGTATCAGCACAATCAGGAGGTGACAAGGACATGGGTCCCCCCCTCTAAGAACGCCCCTTAGGATTAAAACTCAGCTGCAGTGAGCAGCTCCTGCCCTAGTCCAGCCCTTCCCCGAGACTCGCCCGCATCCCGCTCCAATCCCTGCGTGGAGCAGGGACCAGCCTGTGCCCAGGGCACTGCCTGGGCTGCCAGGGCCCGTGGTGGAGGAACCAAAAGCATCACTAAGAGCTGTTCCTAGAAGAGACCCCCACCTATATTTTTGACCCCCCCAAGCCCATTTGACAGCACCACGCCGCGGGGTGCAGGGTTCTTCTGCCCCAGAAACGTGGAGCACCTCGGGCAGGCACGACCCTTCCTCCCGCTACTGCAAAGCTGCGAAACCGCCCCTGCTGCACCCGCGTCCCTCCTGCAAACAGACCTTTGGCCCCTGCCGGTCCCCGCCGTGTTCCCTCGCCATGCCCCAGTGCAACGGTCACCAACGCACAGGGATGGAGCAACGGGTCTGAGGCTGCAGGGCTGGCCCCTGGCAGTGGGACCCCGGTGCTGCTCGCCGCTCGGGTGGCCCTAATGACCAGTCCCACGTGGCGGCTGCTGCTCTTGCACGGGCTGGGTGAGGCTCTGGGTGCTCAGACCTTCCCGTCTCACCCATCCCCGCTCCCTGCCTTTGCCAGAGTGGATTTCCAGCTACATCCCTCCCGGGGATGAAACCTGCGTCCTCCCAGCACCAGCTGGGGAGCACAATGAACCAGCTGCCAGGCAGGATCCTGCCCCAAGCCCATGGCACGGACACCCCACCGCATTAGCCAGCGCTGAGCCAGCTCCCGGGGTCCCCAGCAGGCATGTGGGGAGCTGCGCCTCAGCCAGCCCTTCCTGTGGAGCCCTTCCCCTTTCCCCAAAAAGAGAAGAGCGGCTCCAGGTTTAATCTGGAGTCCTTGAAATCCCAGACACGCTGCCGGCACCGGCGTGTTGGAACAGGACGAGCGGTGGCACGGCACCGGGGGCCTCCGGGCATCACCACGGGGGTCCCAGGGCCCTAGAACCTGGGCTCGACA
This sequence comes from Bucorvus abyssinicus, assembly GCA_009769605.1. NCBI lineage: Eukaryota > Metazoa > Chordata > Aves > Bucerotiformes > Bucorvidae > Bucorvus > Bucorvus abyssinicus. The sequence continues at coordinate 3,257,913 of CM020055.1, read as the reverse complement.
CCCAGCACCGCTGTGCCCCTGACCCTGCTCCTGCCACCCCGGCGGGTTTAGGGACAGGCACCACCTGGTGCTTGTCCTGGGGATGCCGGCTTGTCCCCTCCCCTGTGCATGTCCCAAAGCGGGGGCTGGATACCTTTGCTTTCCTGGCTCATGGGGAAGTCCCACAGAGGAAAAAGCACCATCTTCCCCTCTCCACCTTAACGTTTCCCATGGGACATAGGGAAAACCTGCTTTTCCAGAGCCGTGGGGCCGGTTCTACACCCAGCTCCCAGCCCAGGAGCCAGGAGGATGGGCCCTGGGCTGGGAGGGAGCAGGATTGCTACCACAGCCCCAGGGCTTACTGGTGACCCCGATGCCCAGGGTGCCCGCTCTGCTCCTTGGCTGGGCAGCCGTGGCTGTGCAGGGGGGTACCTGCTCAGAGCGGTGATGGGAAGTTTCCCAGCTGAAACAGGGCTGTGGGAGCAGCATCCTGATCTTGCTGCCTGTAAACGGAGGGCTTGGAGCTGCCTGGGAACCTTGGCTAGAAAATGACAGTGTTGCTCTGGGATGGATGGTGCAACCCCCCTGGGCCACCTTGACCTCGGGGACGGTCTCTGCACCACTGCCCTGGGTCTGACCCTCAGCTCTGGGGCAGGACAGCCCCCTGGCCCAGCTTCTCCTGCAGACTGCATGCCTGGTCTGTGTGCAAAGACGGAGGAACCCTCCCTACCTGTGCCTACGGGCTGAATAACCCTTCGTTTTGAGCAACTGGTTTCAATTTGGATGGTGTTAGAGCAGCCAGGACAGCGTCAGCTGGGTGGCAGGGGGGGCAGCCGGGGTGCTGAGCCCACCCTGAGCCTCATCGGGGCGGCTGGAGTGGGTGCGGGCAAGACGTGTGGCGCGAGGAGCCACGCTCAGACCTTCGAGGCTTTTTAGAAAACAGGCGTCAGCTCCTGCTCCCCTCTGGAAGTGACTCACGAGTGCAAAACAACAACAACAAAAACCACCCTCAGATACTTTTTTTTTTTTTTTGGGAGACAGAAGCCATGCTGTTGTGTAAACACCCCGAAAATATTACTCACAGCATCCCAGAGCCCTTCAAGGAGTCTCTGAGAGGAAAAAAAAATAGTGGTTTAGATTTAGGACATAAAAGCACCGGCCAGCTGACCAGGGGCTGGGTGGGTTTGTCTCTTTTTCAGTCAGCCCTTGTCAGAGGACTCGCAGGCTCCGCGCTGCGCTGTACCCGCTCCCATGGCTGGGAACAGATGGGCCCAGCATGGCCCCCACCCTGCCGCGCTCTCCTCGGCCCCGCTGGGGACAGACGGGGGCCCCACGCCGCGGCTTTGGCCAGGGATGCTGAGGGGACCCTCCTCGCTGGGGGGATGCCAGCGGGTATGGCCCCCAGGCCAGAGCCTGCCGCCGCAAACTTGGGGGTGCTGGGGACAGTACGTGCACATCCCACCCATCCCTCTGCCACCTCCGAGCTCTCCCCATGGGCTCCAGAACTGAAACCACTCTGGGGGACCGAGGGCTCCATGCCCTGCTCTGGCATGAGGAGGAGGATGCCCGGGTGGGAGACGGGGGATGCTTCTCTCTCCCACCCCTGCACCTTCCCAGTCAACACCCTCTTCCCAAGAGCAGCCCCAGCTCGGCACGATGCTCCTGGGCTCGGGGGCACCTGCCTGGCCCCGGGAGCCCCCCGAGCCCGTGGGACGGTGCCAGGCACAGAGTGGGAAGCAGCTCCGGTCCCGCTGGCGTGCGTCGCAGCCATATAGGAGGGAGGGAGCAGCTGTGTTGCCATGGAGGAAAGGAAGCAGCTGAGAGAGGAACCTTTCCATGCAGGGAGGAATCAGCCGGAGAGGAGGGCAGGGGACTGCCGGGCTCCCCGAGGCTGGCAGGGATAAATCCGTGCCAGGTTTGGGGGTGGAGGGGCTACAGCTGCCTCTTGATCGATGGAGTTGGGTGGTGAAAAACTCCTCCCCGCTCCATCCCTGGAGATGGTGCGTGGCCGGACTCTCCCCCCCCAGCCCCACCGGCTCCCTCTGCTCCACGACATGAGCTGGGCTGTTCTCAGCAGCCACCTCTTGCCCAAGCCACGGGTTGGGTTGCAAAAGAGCCAACCTGGCCCTTGGGAGCGATGCACCTCGCTGTCCCCGGGCCTGCTCCTGCCTTCCCCCAGCCGCCCGCGCTGGCTTACACCTCTGCGTGCAAATAACCCCCTAAATCCCCCCGCTCCTGCCACCTACTCTTAAACAACCCAGCCCAGGAGAAGCAAGGAGACAGGCGGTGGCTTAGATCTTAAAAGAAAAAAAAAAAAAAGAGAGAGAGATCTCTTCACGCCCAGGCAATCTGGCCCGCTGGCAGCTGGGGAGGGATCCCGGCCGCACCTCCCGCAGCGGAGCGGGGAGCGGGGAGCGGGGAGCGGGGGCGAGAGCGCAGCCGAAGTTGACGAGCCTGTTCGGCCGGGGTGCGAGGGCTGGGGAGGGATGTGCGCGGCTCCTCGTTAGCACAAACCCCCCAGGAGGCTGCTGTGAGCACACCCCCCCCCAGGCCAGCTATTAAGGCAAGTCCACCCCCCTTCCTTCCTGGGCATGCATAATAAAAGGAAGTGATAAAAGAAAGGAAGGAGGGAGGTGGGGGAGAAAGAAAAGAGGCAGGAAGGGCACCATCACACGCTTTGTGAAGCCCCTGTCCTGCGGGCTGTAATAAAAGCCCGGGGGGAGCCAGCCCTGTGTGGCATCACCCCCCTCCCGCCCCGGGGAAGGGCTGGCTGCAGGGCTGGAGGGGGGCGGCTCCCGGCAGCAGCGTGGGCACCGGCCGGGGGGGACGGCGGAGCCCCGGCGCCGCAACTTTGCACCGACTTAGGGGGGTGTGTGTGACCCCCCCACCCCGGCTCGAACCGGGCCTCACGCACCTTGCCCGGTCCCGACCCCACGAGCCCCCGGCGCGGGGGGTGCCCAGTGCGGCCGCCCCGGCCCCCCCCCGCCCCGGGCGGTGCGGGGTGTTCCCATCCCCCCAAACCCCGTAAGTGGAGGAAAAGTCCCACCGGCAACGGGAACCCCCGGCTTGGCCCCCCCTCCCACCCCCCCGCCGCCTCCCCCCGGCCCGGGCAGCCCCGCAAGGTGCATCACCCTATTAATACCAATAATTATTAACAAGGATTAATAATCGAGGCACTGCGGAGCCGCACGCACACGCGCGTCCTTGCGAACACGGAGCAAACCGGGGGCGATCGCGCACAGCGGCCGAAGGGGGGGGGGGCAGACCCCCAGACACCCCCCCAGCACCCCCCCGCACCCTTCCCCGCACCCGTTCCCGCACCCCCCGGAGCAGAAAGCAAAGAGCAAGGCCGGCACTCACAGTCAGCTTGATCTCGGAGCTGGGTGCTTGGGGTGGTTTTTTTTTTTTTGGAGGGGGGGTTGTTGGTTTTTTGTTTTTTTTTTTTTTTTCTCCTGGCGTGCCTGTGTTGTGAAGCGATTTAAACCCCCCCCCGCTCCCGGCGGCTGCTGCTGCTCGCAAATGCGGATCTGAAAAGGAGAAGGCAGAGAGAGAGGCTGCGACTCACACACGCATCCACAGCTCAGCCAGGCCCCCCTCGTATTTATATAAATAATAAAGAGAGAGAAAAAAAAATCGCTCCAGGAGGAAGGAAGCTGGGTCAAAATCATTTGCAGGGAACGAGGAAAAGAAAAAAAAATAGGAAAGGGGGGGAGAAGGGGGGAGACGGGGGGGGAAAAAAAAAAGGAGCGAGCTCCCAGCCTTACTGGAGGGGATCCAGCTGCTAAAAATAGCAAAATCACACTCGAAATTAAATAAGGGCAAACAGGCTAAGGGGAGCTTCCAGCCCTTTGCGGAGCCGGGAGAGGAGGAGCCGGGCTGCATCACGGCGGGGGCGGGCGGCGGCGGGGCCGGGACCGATAGGTCCGTTCAAAGGGCTGCGGCGGGCGGGCGGGCGGCGGCTGCTCCCCACCTCCAGCCCCGGGGCTGCTGGAGGGTCCCCCCGGGGGCAGATGGAGGCAAGGGCCGGGGAAGGATGGAGATACCCGCCATGGACGGAGATTTCCCGCCCGGGGATGCTCCGGGGATGCTCCTGGCTGGGGCCGGGGCTGGGCGGGGGGGTGCGGGTACCCCTCGATGTGCCGGGTAAAGCCCCGGCTGACACCCCCTTCCCCCCGCAAAACACCCCCTTTGTGTATTGGGGCTGGCATGGAGCGGTTTGGCATCACCGGGGGGGGGCAGGCATGGGCCGGGGCTGTGCCACGCACCGATGGGCAGAGCACGATGCTCTTTCCTTTGGCTGCCTCCGTGCCAGGTTAATCCCCTCCACCCCCCAAAAAAAGCCTCTGATCCCCGTCTGGAGGCACCAGCAGCGGGTGCTCCATCCCCAGGGCCTCCCAGGGCCTGCTGGGCTTTGTGGCGATATTTATTTTATTTTTTATCGCGGCACCACTGCAGAAATGGGAGGCTGGTGTGGAAGCGGGTCCTGCTGCGCTCGGTGGGGTTTCAGGAGCTGGTGGGTGACCCTGAGGCTCTCCCGGGGTTTAAGCAGATGATGGGCCTGGTCTGCAGTGAAAGGGTTTTATTCTGAACTCCTGTGATCCAGTTTGGAACGGTTTGGGTCAGCCTGGACTAGGAGGCGAGATCAGCTCTCCAGGTAGGTGCTCTGACCCCGCTGTGGTTGGGATAAGGTTTTCCAGGCATTTGGGATCTCCTGGTGGGTTTTTGATGGGCTACAAGGAAATCCAGAGCTCAGCATCCTCTCAGTCACAGGAGCGTGCAAAACCCCTCCAAACTCATGCCGAAACTCCAACCACGAGTGCAATGGAAACCCCAATTTAGGTACTTTTGACGATCCTGACACTGAAGGTTGAAATCTGGAGTTGGGAGCTGATCTTTCGACTGGCCGGTGCTGGATTTAAGTTTCAGACAAGTCTTTAAAATTTAAAAATGTGGAACTTGGGAGTATCAATATCTGCATGTGCAAAACTTTTTCAGCAGGGAAGATTTCCGCTGGAGAAAGAAACCGACCAAACCGAGCCAGGCTTGTGGCACTTGGTTTGCTAATTGTTATCTGGATTTTTAAAATCCCCTGCAAATTCCCCTGACTACAACACAATCAGAGCAGTGTCCCTTTCTGACGATTAAAAAAGGAAAGCAAAGATGGGGGGGAAAAAACCCCACGTGGCAAGAGGGTGACCCGTTTTCAAACGCCTGCAGAACAAGCAGACATCCCCCTGCTTGCCCGGCTGCGTTTTGGGGCTGAGCCCCCCAGCCTGGGAACGGTGGGGGGTCTCCTCCGTCCGAGGGCCTTGTGTCCAGGCAAGGTGGTGTCTGCAGACCCCGGGGGCTAAAATAGCTATAAATCGCCTGGGTTTGGAGGTGCCACGGTGCCTTCGGCCCGCAGTCGTGCTCGGGCTTCCCCTCTTTGCTGTGAGCCCAGCGAGGAATTTGGTTTCTGTCCCTGGCAGAGGCTCGTTGTTATTAATATCCCTCGTTATTTATTCTGCAGCGGAGGTGAATGGCTGGAGCCGGATTGCTGTGAACACCCGGGGCTCCTCTTTCTTGCTTTGATCCCTGAAACTTTTGGCAATTCCTTGCTCGGAGCTGCCCCAAGGCGGGTTCACCACTTGGTCTTTAAAGCCAAAGAGTGCGGCGATGGTCCCCCGAAAGCACAGAGCGGCAGTGAGATGCTCCCAGACGGGAACCCGGCGCGCGTCTGTGTGCAAGGGAGAGAAGTGGGGGGGGAAAAATTGGGAGGTGGGGGAATGGGATTTGTTTGGTGCTCGGAGTGTGTTTGCCAGGATGGGAGGACCCAGGGGATTTCGGACACAGCCTGGCAGCGCGTGGCGGGGGGGGATTGGATCGGAGCAGAGCCCAGTGCCGGGCCCAGGACTTCAGCCCGGGAAGATCGTTTTCACTTTTGTTTTTGCAGTTTCCCCGAGTTAAAGCCTGCGGCCGGTGCGGATCTGGGAGCAGGAGCCCACAACCTGTGGGTCGGTTCTGCAGCGAGACCAGAAGGTGAAAATGGCTGGGAACAGGGAAACAAGAAGGGATTTATCCTTCCCCCCCGCCGCAGAGGAGCAGCCTGAGCCGTGCCAGGGTCGGCGTCGCACCGAGCTGCGCTGCCCCGCGCTATCCCGGTGAGCCAACCAAGCCGGGAAACCCGCGGGGACACCAGTGGGGAATGTCCCCAGTCAGGGTGTCTGCTGGCCGGCCGGCCATGGCGGGAGGGGACGGGGACAGGGCTGGAGCCTTTGTTTCCCCTCCCGGCTTTGTTTCCCGAAGTCCCATTGATGAAGCTCCATGTGGTCAAACAGCCCCGGACTCACTCCGAAACAGCCCTTTTAATTTGATTAAACAGCTCCTTCCTTCCCTCTCACCCACCCAGGCAGCGCGGAGTTCGCACTCAGCGGTGCGGGGCTTTCCTGGAGCCCTATTCCGGGGACAAACTCCTACATCACCTGATAAATTACACCCTTAACGCTGCCGCTTCTGAGAGCGCGAGCCCTGAGCTTGCAGGACGCGGTGATGGTGGGACGCGTGTGTGCGGACGGGGGGCGCGCACAGGAATTAGTGGGTATCCCTATTTTTTTAGCCAAAGTTTGAGGCCTGGGAGGAGATCTGATGGGGAACTGGGTGCTCAGTGCTTGGGAAAAGCTGCGCCTCTGTAAGACCCTGGAAAAGGTGTTTGAAATCATTCTCTGCTGCTTCAGCTCAGCGGGGCTCTGCAAAACCGCAGGCGCTCATCGCCTGCCCCCGAAATGCAGCTGCCTCCGGGGGGCACGTGTGGGACCCGAGGGTGGTCCCGCGGTGTCCTGCGCTGCCCCGCGTCCCAGCGACTGCCACTGAGCCCCGCAAAGCTGCGTTTGGGATTTGGGTGCCTAATTCCTGCTGATTTCCCTGGGAAAGGGGAAACCGGATCCTCTAAGGCAGCTCTGGAAGCAATCTCAGCCCCGGGAGCTGGGGAATTGGAAGGGCTACCCGGCTAATTAAGAGCGTGGTGCGATCGTCACCTCCAAAGCCCTCTTGAACACCAGTTAATTAATCCGCGTGCTGCTGGGCCTTGCAGAGACGGTTGATCGGGGTGGTGTGACTCGGAGGGCGGCGAAGAGCAGGTTTCACCGGTGCCAGAGTCCGCCCCAGAGCTCGGGCTGCGCCGGGTCCTGCTCAGATGACTTCACTCAGCGTTGCCAGGATTTTGCTGGCCAGGGGGGTTTCACGCTGTGCCTGGAGCATGCCCCTGCCCTGCCCTGGTCCCGGCTGCATCGAGAGGGGCATTTGCTGAAGATCCTCTTTCTGCACAAGCGGTCTTGCAAAGTACAAAGCCACCGGCAGGACCTGGCTCGCTCTGGAGCTGACTTTTCTCATTTCCAGCACCTTTGGGTTGATGGAGGCAGGGGAGCACGTATTTGCCTCCTCTGTACGGAGCAGCCCCTCTCCCTGCAGCCCCTCGGGTGCTCCTGGTCTCTGGGAAGGGGACACATCTGTCCTAGCTGGGAAAACACATCTCAGGCTCGGGAGGTGCCCGAGGCTGGGCAGAAGGATGGCGGCAGGGTCTGACCCAGGTCCGAGCTCACTGCTCCGGTCGTGTCCGTCTCTTCCACTGCAGGAGCCGGCTGAGCTTTACGTGGCTGGGATCCGCGGTCATGGCACTGCAGGACCCAGTGTCCCTCCAGGCGCTGCAGGGATGAGGGGAGACCCCCACGATTCCACCCACGTCTGCTCTTTCTATCAACATAAGTGATGGCTGCACAAGCAGGAAGGCTCTGCAGATGGGTTCAGGTGATTAACTGCCTTCGTTAATTCTTGCCCGGTGCAATACCCTGAGCTTCATGTTCGCTGTGTTTCATGTTTCTGACTTTCTCCAGGCACCGCAGGGCTGAACTCCTCCTCCTGGGAGGACACCTCCAGCGTGGAGCATCCTGAGACCAGAGCCCTCGGGAAGGGCTTTCCTGAGATTCGCCACATCCTGAAGAGTTTCTGGCAGACAAGAAGAAATACTTCTCCTTCCTCCAAGAAGCAGAAGGGCTTGCCCAGGTCCATGCGGGAGAGGCAGGAGTGGAGCAGGGCACATCCTTCCTCCCACTGCCATTACCTTGGAGCTTGCGTGCAAATCCCTCCTGAAATATTTATTACTGGCTGCAATCAATAATTAGCGCTCAGGAAAAGATGTTTCCGGCAGCCGGCTCCTCCAAAGCTGGAGGGGAGGGAAGGGAAAATGACACCTTACGCCTGTCCCAACCCTCCAGCGCTGAGAGGCCCGGCCTGACAAGGAGCGTGGGTGCCATTTGTGCCTGCAAAGAGGTGGCCAGATCTGCCCAGCCCCAGCCAGACATGTCAGACCTGTCTTGTTTTGAAAGACCTGCCGGGCAGTCACAGCTGGGACAACTTGGCCACCTAGACAGAGGGTCACGAGGCTGGTCCTGGTGCTTCTGGGTGCTCAGCAGGCATTCCCCCGCCCGCTCCTCCAGACACGCTGCTGGACGCAGCATTTGGTATTTGCACCCGGGAGGTGGTGGGGCCAGATCCCCTGACTCTGGGAGCTGGGGGTCTGGAGGAGAGCTTGGCCGCAGTGTGGGGCAGCTCCCGTGCCAGAGGAACCCGAAGTGAAGCCACCCCTGTCCCCCTGGCACAATGACCCTGATGGGGGGACAGAGGCTGGGGGCAAGTGTGGGCCCCCAGAGCCTGATCAGCCAGACCAACCACCGACCTGTCCCTGTCCCCACACACACCATGTCTCTTTCTTCTCGTTCGCAGTCCCTAAAAAACCTGCTTTCAGGGGTGCTGAACACCCTTGGGTGCCAAGCTGCTGCCTTCTGCGCTGTGGGAAGTGTGGGCTTCGTCACCAACTTGATGCCAGAAGCCAGGTTTAATTCCCCCCTCCTTTGAACAAAAACTGGGGTTTGCTTTTAATCTCCTGCCAGCAAGAGCCAGGCTCTGCAGGGCTCACAGCCCTGGGTCTGTAATATATATATAAATATGTATAACCCCCTATACAGCAGTATATACCTAACCCCCCATGACACAGCTCCTGCCGGCGCTGGCTGAGCTGTGGCAGCCCACGTGGAGCAGGACGAGCCGGTGGGGCTGGAAAGCGGCTCTGGCTCGGGCGAGGATGCTCCTGCCATGCCCGGGCAGTCAGCCGCTGCCTGCACGTCCCGACCTGCCAGCAGCCGTGGGGACGTGTCCCTGCCTGTCCCCTCTGCTTGGCTGCGGCAGGGTCCGGTTCACCCGCCTGAGCCCAGCATGACCCTCTCCTGTCCCCTGGGATGGCGAGGATGTGTTTTGGGTGCTGGTGGTGGTGGGATGGGGAAGAGGGGGTGCAGAGTGGGGGGCTGCTTTGGCTCCGGCACCCCAAGGTGAAGCATCCCATTAAATTTGGGCAGCTGCACTGGTGTCCTGCAGGTGGGTGCCCTCTGCCACCATCCAGTGCCACCTCCCGGGGCCTGGGGTGGGCTGCTCGGCTCTGGCCCTGCCAGGGGAGCTGGGACGCTCTGGGATGCTCTGGGGCTGCGGCCATGGCTGCGGTGCACAATGGCCCTTTGTCTCCGGGGCTGCCCCGGGAACATCCCGCCATCCCAGTTTCCCAGTAACATGAAACCTCCTCGGGGCTGCCTGCTGGAGCACAAAGCCTGGGGCTGCTGGGGGTGGGGGGCAGCTGCGGCCCCCATTCCCGGCTCACCCTGCGCTTGGGCAAGCGTGCACCGAGCGTGTCGGGGCTCGCCGGGTGGTGGGCGGCTGCCAGCAGAGCTGGGGTCCTACATCGAACGGCTTCTGCCACAAAGCGGGTGGCAGAAATCAGGGGACCACCACGAATGGAGCGTTGTGCCACCGGTGTGCCCACGGAAAGCTCAGTGCAAGAATACGGCCAACCCCACGGTGGGGGCTCTGGCACCTTCCTCACCCCAGGGCTCCTCATCCTCAGCAGAACAAGAGCTCCCCACCATTGTTCCTTAATCCTGGGGGCACCCAGGACATGTGCCAGTGGGTGAGAAAATACCTGTGGGTGCTCCCTGGAGCCCCTCTGCCTCCGCAGCCCCAGCCCAGCCTGCCCCGGGGCTGGGGGCTAACAGAGGGGGCTGACAACGCTGGGCAGGAGCGGCTGTAAATCATTAACGGGGGGTGGCGGAGGCGAGTGTGGAGGGTCATTAATTGAGGACTCGCTGCCTGGTGAGGGGAGGCTGGCTGCCTTATTTATTTTTTAATCAAGGTATTTTATGGCAAGTGGCACATCAAAACTAAACAGGGCAGCAAAGAGCTGGCGGGTGGGTGGGCTCTGCAGGCACCGTGTGATGGGGAAGGGACCCCCTCCTGCTCTCCAGCCAGCCGGTAGCTTCACTGTGCCACGGGCAAAGGGCACCCCGAGCTGCTCCCAGTGAGCACCCGATTTTGTTGCAGGGCCATGTCCCATCCTCCCACCCGGGGCAGCACCCCAGGGGACACTCAGCTGCATCCCTGGTACCTCCGGGACAGGAGACTCTGCTCAGGGGACGATGTGTCCGGAGCTGCTCCCCGTGCACGTGGCAAGGGTGTGGGTGCTGGCACCATGTACCCGTTTGATGGGGTTGCGCTCGCTGCCGGTGACCCCGAGTTCACTGCGGCAAAGGGGACGCTCCGGAGAGGCCGCTCCTTGTGGGGGCTCCAAGAAAACATTTTTCCCAGCCAAATTCTTTGTCACTTTCCCTTTTACTCAGCTCCGGTTGGAAAAGCGTGGGGACGGAGGGACTTCCCTCCATCCCCGTGACTCAGGTGGTGGTCACGCGTGACTCAGCCGCTGGCAGCGCCTCCCATTCCGGAGGCGTGGGGCGTCCCGGGGTGACCAGAGAGTCAGGGAAGTGGGACCGGGAGGCGATGCCGGAGGTGACGGGACTGGGGACAGGGCCAAGCTGGCCGCTGGTGTCAAGGAGGGAGCGGGGAGCGGGAGCAGCCCTGGGCTCTGCTGTGGATGCTGTGACTCGTGTCCCCCGCCATGGGCGGCGGGTGGGGGGGGTTAATTCACGGGTTTTGAGGGTGACGGGAGGCAGTGGGTGCAGCACCTCGCGTGTCACTAAACGACTCGAGAGGCATCAAGGATGGAGCGTCCTGGGATGCAACCGGCAGGTTTTCCTGGCAGCAACACGCTCCCCCTTTGCCAAAGCCAGTTTTTGGGGCTGGAAAACTGTTTTCTGGTGGCAGGTGCCCAGCGAGCCGATGGGTGGCCCCAGGGCCAGCGGGCTGGATGCTGGTTCGTCCCCCGGGGTCAACGGGCTGCGGGGGCCGGAGCCGCGGTCCCCGCCAGCATCCCGGGGCCGCTGTCGGCGGTGACACAACGGTTCCCTGCTGCCACCTAACGGGGACAGGCCTCCTGGCAGCGGGGAGTGCTGAGGTGGGGCGGGGGAACACCTTCCCCGGGGCCCTCCTTCCCCGTGGGGTGCAGGTCACCCGGGGGTGCAGCCGGTGGGACACGCGGGAGCAAAGGGAGCATCACCTTGGGGCTGTGGGGTGGAGGGACCCGTTGTTCTGCGGCGAGGGGAAACTGAGGCACGCACGGGGCTGATTGCACTGCGGCTAGAGAGGGACCCAGGTGTTCTGGTGCTCCTCCCAGCCCACGAGTGGGTGGTGCTGGGCACCCTCCGGCTTGGTCAGCTGCACCCACCTTGGGGCTGCAGATTGAGCAGGGGATTGAGCCCAGCTGGGAGCCCTCGGAGGTGTGAACTGGGGCTGTGCCCGTAGCTGGGCCCTGCTCCTCAAAAGGCAGGTGGGTGGGAGCCCACCCTGGCCAGTCCTTGCTGTGCACGCTGTCCCACAGGGCTTTGCATCCTCCCCCTGCCCATTGCTGTGGTGAGTCTCAGCATCCCTCCCTGGGGAGCAGGATGGTGCTGGGCTTGGGGGGGAAGCTACTGGGGTGGGCTGGAACGTGTCCTTCTCCCTGCCATCAGGCAGCCTGCCTGCGACAGTCCCCGTGCAGGCTTGGTCCCCTGGGGAGGGGATGCACAGAGGGATGCTGGTGGCCCTGGCTGCAGGGCTGAGCCCTCCTTAGGCTCTTTGCTTTAGCCCCCGACGACCCCGTGGGCAGTGCATATGTCCCTAACAGGGTGTGCCCAGGCATGTGGCATGTCCCTGACCCTGCGCTGCTGCTTGCCTGTCCCTTGGGGGTATGTGACATCCAGCCCAGCCGGGGATTAGGGCCAGCTATAATGGGCCCGGTGGTCACCGGTCGTTCCTGGCTCTGGTTACGCCGTGCCTGGCCCGAGCTGCCCAGCGATGCTGGGGGTTCAGCTTTCAAATGGCACAGACACATTGGCTGGGAGCTATGGGATGGGGGGGAGGGCACAAAGGGAGGGGCTGGTAGGGGTATGCACAAGGCTGGAAGCCACCACAGAGCTGAGCATCCCACCCCTCCGTCCTCCCCAAACCCACGGTGGGGTGCAGTGGGCTGCGGTTACCTCCATGGTCCCTGCTTGGGAGGGTGGGTCGCACGCATCACCTGCTGCCTTCACGCTGGCTTTGTTGTGGTGGGCAGGAGGCTCCTTGTGTGCCCTGGTTCCCCTCCATCCATCACCAGAGCAGCTCGGTGGGAGTTTGCAAGGCTGTCACCCACCTTCCCAGCCAGCTCCGGGGTCTGATTAATTGCTTGCTTAGCAACTGCTCATCTGTATGTAGGTGCTGAAGCCCAGAGAGGCTCACGCGTGTCCCCCCTCACAGGGGAGCATCACGACGGCGCGGGCTGGGGGGGTGGCTCGGCGTGACTTGGAGCTGGGGGAAGGTGACAGTGTTCCTGGTCCCAGCAGAGGCCCCAGCGTCCCTGCGGCAGGAGAACACCCCCGAACCAGCCCACCCCCTGGCCAGCACCCACGCATCACCCTTAAATAGGAGGATGTTGCGAACGGCTGCCTGGAGGGTCCCTGCTCCACAGCATCCTTGGGGAGAGCGATGGGGTGCGTTGGCTGGGAGGGGGGATTTTCCCTGAAGATTTGGGGAAGGCTCCTTGGGGAGGGTGTGTTGAGGACGTGAATTGTGTTTCACCAGCTGCACAAGGGTGAGGGGAGATGGGCTGCGTGGGACTTTGCATGTGGGGTGGGAGGGGATGGTCCCCACTGCAGCTGTCAGGGCAGCAAATCACCCCCAAAACCTTCCCCCCTTCCCCCAGGCTGAAGGGAGCCCGGCGTGGCTGGATCCGTCCCGCTGCATGGCTGCACTGAGGATGGCTGCCACAGGAAGGCACTGGTGGCTTTTGCTGGAAGTCCAGGGAGGTGAGATGCTGAGTCCAGATCTGGGACTGGAGCACTGGTGTGGGGAGCGTGGGCTGGGGTCTGTGGCAGCCTGCGGGCCCAGCTGGGGGTCCTGGGGGCTGGCAGCTCCCCCGTGGGTCCCATTTGTCGCTGGCTCTGGCCAAAGCTGGCTTTTGGTCCTTGCTGCACAGGCTTCTCCAGGTGGTTTTTCATCGCTCAGTGAAAACCAGCCCCCTGCTCTGACGCCCCCTCCTCATAAACCCTGTTGCCTGCTGCTGGGGTGTCCTTTCCCCCTGGGACTCCACAGCCCCCTCCTCTTCTTCCTCACTGCTGAGCCCCCTTGGAGCTGGGTGATGCACCCGCTTTCATCTCCTCACCTTGTCCCAGGGGATGGGGGCTGTGCTGGACCCTGCTATAGCTCACAAGAACCCCCCCGGAACCCCTCGCCTGGGGTGCAGGGAGCTGTGCTGCCCTGGCACGGCCGGCGGGCTTGGCTCAGGGAGAGATTTGGCTGCTGAAGGCAGTCTTGGTGGTAAGGTGTTTTTTTTTTTTTTTTATTTGACTATGGTGTGAGGAACCGTGAAATCTGGGCCATGTTTTATCACAGTGCATATTGCACTGGACAAGATGGGAGTAATTAAACGCGTGCTGCTGCTCGGCCCCACTCGAGCGTGGGCTTGTCCTCGAGCAGTGGCAGTTAAATAGCCCTCTGTCACCAGGGTGAGTGTCCCCATGTGCCCCAGCACATCCTGCCAGTGGCCGGGGAGATGTCCCCTCCACGCCAGCGGTCCCCAGACCCGCCTGCCTCACAGGTTTGGTGCCCGGTGTCTGCTGGGTACATCTGGGTGCCAGAACCTCCCGCTGGAGCCTGGCCTGAGCAGGGGCTTGGCTTATTGCCTGTGGATTGATGGGGTTATGGGTGAGAATTTATTATGAGTTCCTTTTAATAGCTGGGTCAGAAGAGCCTTTCTGCAGGAAGCTGTTCTCTCGGCAATAAAAGCATCTTTGGTGGATGGTGCCATCCCTAAATTTCCAGGTGCAGCACTGCTGAGCACCCCCAAGGGCTGCAGCTTCATCTGCGGTTGCTTCAGCAAAGCCATCGCCAGCAGCCAGAAAAAGCTGCTCCCAGGGTTCTACCAGGTGGAGCACGGGAAGAGATGCCACTCTGTGCCACGAGTGGGGTCCTGGGCTGGGGACACTGCCCCAAAATGCTGCTCAAAGCTCTCTCTAGCTTGTCCGGCACCCTCCTGGGCTCTTATGTCCAGAGCTGGGGATGCTGCCTGTGTTGGGAGAGAGAAAAAGCAAGCAAAAATAATAATGATAACAACAAAGGGTTTGAATATTGTGCAGGTGAACGAGTCCAGGGCCCTCCGCTGAACTCTACAAACGGACCAAAATACGAGTAAGCTCTTAATTAGTTGACCAGCATCCAAACTGTGAGCAGAAAGAGGCTGGGGGGGCTGCTGGTGGCAGGTGTGTGGGAGGGGTGGTGGGCATGGCCGCGATGGGGCTGGACTGGGGAGATGCTGGGGGAGATGGTCCCTCCTGGGCTGGCTTTTCTGATGCGAAGAGGTGAAGCCATGAGGATGGAGAACCTCTTTGGATGCCCCTTCCTGGTGCAAGATCTGTCCCACCGCTTTGAAAAACTACTTCCTTGCACGGGGCGGGTCACCCCAACACCGGCGGGGAGGGGCCCCTTCCTGGTGCAGCCCCTCTCATTGCAGCACCCGATCGATGAGGAACATAATTACTCTTGCAAAGGCAAATCCGTGCCGGCCTTGACTGCTTGGTCGCGCTCCAAGGAAGACAGTGTTTCCTTGCAAAGTATGAGGGCATGAATATTTTATGTCCGAGGAGGATATTTCTTTCAGGAGGTTGTTGCATGAATTATGGAAAAGTTGGGAGGAGAAGGCGGGTGTTGTTTCGATGGGGTCAGCTCCGTGGCGGAGGCTGCCTGGCGCTGCAGGGTTTTGCTTGCCTGGGGTCTGCTTCCCTGAGTAGGGGGTAAGGTCTGCCCCTCGCCCTCCACCACGGCAGGCAGAAGGTGCTGGAGGAGCCCTTGGTGTGAATCCTTCCCAGTTTGGGGTGACTTGCTGCCCAGAAGAGCAGGTTGGTGCATGCAGAGTGAACGGGGGAATCTTTGCACGGGGTGGGACACGGGGTGAGTGCTGTTGCTGTGGGCTTGGGGGCCTTTGAGAGGGGTTACAGCAGCCTCTCTGGGTGCTTCGAGGGGAGAAGCAAGGTGGCAGCAGCCTCACCAGCCCATTCCATGCTCTCCTCCTTGCTTCGCCCCAGCTCCTGTGTATCCTGGTGCCTGGCTGGGTGCTCGAGATGCTGATGCTCAGCACTGGTCCCATCCAGCATCCTGTGGGTCTCCAGTGCCGGTCCCTCACTGCCAGCTCGTGGCTGTTTCTGGCTGGGAGCTGGCGATGTAGAACCGCAGAATCAGAGCTGTGCTGCTCTCCGGTCCACCCTGTCCCCTGCCAGCATCCTGCATCCTGGGCGCTGCTGCCGCTCTGCTCCAGCACTGCTGGGTGGGAAGGACGAGGGGATGAACTCCCCACACCATCAGTGCCTTTTGTGTTACTTAACACGTAAAGATTTTCCTGTAATTGTCCTGTTGGTGCAGAGGGAGTATGTGCTGCCTGGCTGTCACACTTAATTTTGCCACCAAACGTGCGCTCTCCTTCCTTGTTCTCCTCTAAAGAAAACCTTTCCAGCTGCCCACGATCCCTGCGGGAGGAAAACCTCCTCCTGCATCCAAAGGGAAATGCAGACAGAGCTGTCTGCCCCCCTTCCCTTGAGAACCCCCCCACCGTGCTGGGGTTGGGGGCCGGGGCCCTGTCCATGGGACCCATCACTGGGGACAAGAGGCTTTAAAGAGAGACTCGGGAGGGGGAGAAGAGGAGGGCTGGTCCGGGGGAGCATCGCCGGGACCCCAGTGCCTCTGAGGCCACATGGTGGGGGGGCTTCTGTGCCATGCCAGGCTCTTGCTGCCAGATGAAGCTTTAAAAACAGGATGGGAATAAAAGCCTCCTCCCTTGTTGGTCCATGACAGCCCGTCAGCCACATGTCTTTGGTGTGGCAGCAGGACAGTGGCTTCAGCCAAAGCTGCAGCCCCAGACCTGTGCTCCTGGGGGATGTGGGGTGATCTGAGCACGGGTGTGAGGAGTTTGAGCGGCTCAGTGCTGGTGCAGGGGCAGGTCCTGCGCTCTCCAGAGCACCAGCAAAAAAAAGTGCTGAAGGTGCACAATGAGAGATTATCAACTTAACATTGTGCCTCGGCTCTTCATGCTTCTGTATTGTTTTGACCCAAAATCCAGAGTAATCGCTAGCCCAAAATAGCCTCTTGCTGCTCCGCGTGAGCCCGTGTGCTCCGACAGAGCAGTTCCTCCAGAACCGCTGGATCTGTCACGGCTGTTCTGGTTTCAAAGTGTCTTTAAAGTGTTTTAGTGTTGAGGAGGGACGGCTGGCTATCGGTGGGAGGTGAGAGCAGGGGTGTTAGCCGGAGAAGCGTCGATGGGACAAGAAACCTGCCCTCTCCCTCCTCCCTTCTTTTCCCCATCAGCTTTCTCAGGAGGGTAGGAGCAACCTGGGAGGAGAGTTGGGTCCGTTCCTGGTTCTCTCTGCCTCCAGGTGAGGGCTGGCAGCTCACTCACCTGTGAATCCTGGGGTGGGGGCGGAATTTAAATCAATGTGTTTTGTCAACATGTGTGTCCATGGACACCTCTGACCCTCTCTGTCTGGAGATGTCCCAGCCCATCCCACGGTGGTAATGGGTAAAATAACTCTGTGCTTTTCATGCTGCTGAGCACTCAGGTTGGCAGCTCAGATCTGAGGCAGTCCCAGTGGGTTGGGCAATGGCTCCTCTTAATCCTCATTTATAAGCAACAGCTTCTAACTGGGATGGGACCAGTTACATTGAGTGGGTCATACTGGAGATCACGGCCAACAGCAGCCCAGCGAGCAGCAGTGGGGGGTACAAGGCTCCCAAACCCCCTGTCCCTTCCCAGCGTGGCTGGTCCCCAGGGCAAAGACGGCAGCTTTTTCTTTCCTGAGGTCTGAGCCTGGCTGGATCCATCAGTGCACTGAGCTGTGCTGGCCTCTGCTCAGCACCCGGGGGTGTGACGTGGGTACTGTGGGGTGGGTGGCCCCGGTGCCGAGGGCTATCTCCTCGCCGGCTCTCTTGCCGTTAGGTGGAAGTGTTGTAGAGGAGAAGAGCGCTGGTGTTGCTCAACTCCGGGCTCAGAGAGTGGCAAAAGCCAGGCAAGTCCTTTGTCCTCCTGAGACAGGCAGGCAGTGAGGTACGGAGGGGGATTTTTAGGCTGCTTACACCCAGGAGAGAGGAATGAATCCCCAGCAAGAGGCTCTGGCATCGCGGCTGGAGGAAGTTTGCCCAGGGATGGGTATTGCCATGAAGCAGCAGTGCCTGCTGCTGCCCTCAGCAGCTTGTGGAGGAGCAGGATCGGATCCCCAGAACCTGCTCCATCACCTCACGGAGGATTTTTTTGGTAGAACCAAGTCCCCCGCTTGGTGGCCTCCAAGAGGCAAGTCTGGCTGCTCAGTTTTTTGCTCAGAGTTTTGCTGGGGGTCCCGCACCAGCCAAGTGGGATGCTGGTGCCTGGCAGGACTCCGGGCTGCAGGGAAGGTGCTGGGGAGGGCTTGGCAGTTCCCAGCGTGGGCAAGGGGCAACCACGGGGGCTACCAGGGAGGTGGTACTGCTCTGCAGCAGCTTTCCTGGCAAGGAGGAGTTGCCATCACTCACAGCCTGGAGCCGAATTATCCCTCTTTCACTGGTAATTCCTCCCCGCAAGCCTGGATGGGCTTTTTTTCCCCCCTATTTCTTTAAAATGCAACTCTTCCCTTCGAAATCTGGTTAGTCATGAAGCGTGTAATGAGTTTTACATGTATTTAAAATGGTCTGACATTCGGCATCCCATTAGCCTCACTCCTTGAGAGAAACATGGACCCGACGTGTAAATGTTGATCCAATAAGAGCCCAGTCAGTACCACTTTGGCTCTCTGAAATATCCTCTCTGCTACCCATACTCATGTGCTGTTTGGGTGTAGGAGTCTCTTTCTTGTGGAAAGAAATCCAAGGCTGGCGGTAGGGTTTTTTTTTTTTTCCCCCCCTCGGGCCTGTGATTTAGGTATTTTTTGGGACAAGCTGAATTATTTTGTGGCTTCGTTTTGTTTTCCAGTGTTGTGTGTCCCTCCAGTAACTCCCACCTCCGGCTCTGATTGCCCAGCTCAGGATAACTGACGGCTTTTTGCAAGCAGCTCCTGCAGTTTCTGCTGGCAAAGGGCTGCGGGGGGCTGAGCCCGGGTCCCCCCGCTCTGCACGCCCTGCAAACTTCCAGCAGAGACTCTTCCCATTCCCCTCTCGCTAAGGCTCTTCTCTGCCTGACGTCAGTGAAAACCTTCCCTTTGCTGCAAAAAAACCCCCCAGGGAGCAGGACAGAACTGTCGACGTGTTCTTCTCGCTTTCTTTTTCCCTCTTAAATCCTTCTCCTCTTTGCTTTTCCTTTTTTGCTTTCCTTTTCTGCATCACCGTCCCTGGCCAAGAGCCCTTGACCTGCTGGAGCCCGTGTCCCTTCATGCTGCTCCTCTCGGGCACGTTTCTCCCCCAGACAAGTGGGACACCAGGAAAACATCCCCAGCAACCCCCTCCCTCTTACCCTGCAAACTTATTTTTCTTTAAATACACACAAAAATAGCTCTTGCTGGGACTGCTGCTTTTTAATTGTGTAGATATTACAGCTAATTACATTTCTATTAATATTTCACTTTGAATTAAAGATTTATTCTCCCCACCCTTCTATCCAGGAGGGAATTAAATCGACACCCAAGGCAATTGCCGGCGCTGGCAACGTGACCCACAGATAAAAAGGACCATGTGTGATTCCTGAGCCTCTTCTCTCTGACATGAGTGACCTGTGAAGAGGAAGGAGGAGGTGGTGGCTTGGCCATAAATTATTCAAAGCCCTCTTGCAGAGCCGAGCCAGAATGTCCAGTCCACAAGATGCGGTTTCATGTTTTCCTATATTAAATAAAAAATAATAACAATTGCGGAGCAGCATGTCTCCCCGGTGCTGTTTGGTGGCTTTAGCAGTGGACACGGTGACCTTCCTCACTGGATGGGGGCCAGGGCAGTGGGAGGCTGGATGCTGCATGGCCAGAGCTGTGCCTGGCTGGGAGACAGCCGTGGGCTGAGTGGGCTCAGGGCATCCCAGAGCCTCCTGCCTGGGGCTCTGCAAGCCCTGGAGGTCCAGGGAAAGGCTGCTGGTGGCCCTGGAGATGCTGGAGCACCCAGCAGCCCCTGGATGGACAGGAACGTGGAGCTGGGGATTGGCTAAGCCAATTCAGCCCTGCCTTTGGGATGGGAGAGGCAGTGACTTGTTCAGTTCCTCTTGTTCAGAGCCTGACGAAGCCGTATTGATCCTGTGGAGGACAGTGCTGCATCCATTTGCCGACGGTATCGAACTCTCCTGGAGTGTTTGATCATCTTTTGACCCACGTGCCGAGGAGGAGCTCTGGCCGCAGCAGCAGTGACCTTTGCGGGATTTGCTGAACCACTCTTGGGGTAACCCCATGCGCGGGCTGTTTCTCTGGTATCACCGGGGCATCTCCAGTCTATCCCTGTGCTCTCCTACCTGTCCTCCTCAGCCGCCACGGTGTGGCTTTTCCCATCTTGCTGGGGGCAGCTCAGCAGTGTCAGCTTGAGCCAGGTTTCCAAATGTTAATTGTGTTTTGATGTTCTTGGTGGTGACGTGAGTGCTGTGATGATAGTTTGGCTTCTGGCTGATGGCAGGGAGAGGAGCATGAGAAGGGAAGATGTGTGGTCCATGAGGCTTGGAGAAGAGAGACTGTCAGCTGCAGCCATGATGGCAAGAACATCCCCCAGACCCCTGGACTTGGGTCCCCGAACCTAGGAGAGGGGGTTGGATGATGATTCTTTTCCATCAGAGCCAGGGGAGCAGTGAGCACCAAGCATCCCGGCATGAGCAGGCTGCTGGAGCAAGTCAGGTGATGTTTCAGCCCAAACTTCTGCATAATTTGGCCCAGATACCTTCCCCCGGTGATTCTTGGGCGCCTGGGCGAGACAGAGCTGGCTGGCTCCATGTCCCTGTGCCCAGGGGCACAGCCCTGCTGCAAGCCCCCAGGCTGGGAGCGGGATGTCCGCTTCTCCTCAAAGGCAGAGCACATCTTGGGAATCCCTCAGGAGCTGAGGGCTTCACCCAAGCCGGGCAGAGAGCTTGGCCTCAGGGTGCCTCTGAGAGATGCTTTCGGTGAAGGGATTTGTGCCTGGCTTATCCCATGGTGGCTGAAGTCCCCGCAGCCCTGGCTTGTGGGTGACCCACCAGCTTGGGGCACTGGCTGGTGACTCTGATGTGTCCGGAGGATCTTTGAGGCTTGGGGCAGGTGGAGGTCCTCTTGCCCCAGGGACTTGGTGGCTGCAGATCCCCCTCCTGCCCCTGACTCTGCCCTACATCGTGCAAGTCCAAATAGCCCCCTTGGGTCACCAGGTGATCCCAGGTGTGGGTCCTTGGCTGGGTCTCGGGTGGGGTGGAGGCTGTCCCAACCCTGTTGCAGTGTTTCAGCTGGTGCCTGTGGCGCGGACAATGTGGCCCCTTGACGTTCAGACCCCCCACCGTCTGCTCTGCTCCCCGTGCAGAAGGGCCTGGGTGAGTCCTTGCCCCCCTGCAAGCCTTTTGGAAACAAGTCATGGGCCCCCAAGATGGGCAGATGCCACGCGAAAGCCACTGCCCAGAGGTGGGGCAGATGGCAGCTAAGAGCTGGACTGGCCCATCAGCCGTCCTCGCGTCCCCTCCCCACAGCACAGAGGTCCTTCTGCTCCGATTGCTGGCGTGGATGAGGGTTGTGCACCATGCGCACACGCATGGAGGGGCTGGATGTGGCTGTGGCTCCCCCCTCTCCTGGGGCTTCCCTCCCCTGAACCACAGCAGAATAACAACGAGAACCGCTCCGGCTCTCGCTGGAGATGAAATCACTGCGATGGACTGAGCTCTTCGAGGAGACAGCATTCTGGGCATGATCCCGCGAGCATCTGAATCCACGGGAGTCTTGCCACTAGCTTTAATGGCAGGAGGGCGGCTGGCCAACTTTCCAGGAGAGTGCATCTCGCTGGGGAGCACGGAGCTCCTTGGAAGGCCTGGCCAGGGCGTTGCACTGGGAGCCGGGTGGTCCTGAGTGCTTCTGGAAAACCAGCTCATCTCCAGCCTTCTCAACAGGATCTGGCTGACCGGGCTGCGATCGCCTGAGCCCTTGGCAGGGGCACCCATCCTGCCTGGGACCTGGTGGGTGTTTTCCTGTTCCAAAGAAGCCACACAACTCAACCCTTAAGGAAGATGGGGCATGTTGGAAGGGCTGTGCTTTGCTTTTTGGTGCTGGGAGGGGCAGCTGGAGCTGCAGAGAGTCCTCCCCGCAGCTAGGACCCCTCTTTGTGTGCAGAAACTGGGGTCCCTGCGTGGGCTGGGTGCTCTCGAGGCAGGTGTGCTCTAATCGCTCTGGTGACCGATTATCTCACAGCCGTTACCGTGATGGATCGGAGCAGTTAATGTGTCAATGGCCATTACTAGGGGGCTGTGTTTTCTCTGGATTAATGAATCGACACGCCGTGACGGGCTCCTCGGAGCTGCTGGGGCCTTGCGGGGCTGATTTGATAGGGAAAGGAGGCGATGTATGAGCCGTGCGTCGCGGGCACGTGTGTGGAGTGGGGTGTTGGCATGGTTTTATGGGAGGCTGAAGAGAAGGGCGATGCGGCTCTGGTGAGCCTTGTCGCTGCCCTGTGGAGCTGCCCTCGCTGTGGGGAGGGAAATTTGGGGACGGCTGGTAGTGCATGCAGTGGGAGCCTGAGCCTCTCAGCAGCCTGGTGTGGGGGGGACCCTTCCTGTGCCCCTGCCACGCACCGTGCTCCTCGCAGGGTCTCGCAGAGCTTGGCAAAGGCTGGTGCGTTGGCACCCACGGGAGCTGTCGTGGGGCTCTGTTTCTGCAAACGCTGAAATCAGAGGATGTGACCTGCGGGAAGATGCTTAGCGCGGTGGGCTCCTGCCAGCCCTGCTGCTGTGCTCGTGGCCGCGATGGGCACAGGGCGAGAAGGACGGGTACGAGCAAAACCCGCCTCGATGCAAAGCCCAGGAGGGGAGAGGTGCTGGGGGCAGCGGGGGTGAGAGGAGCCACGTCCACCCCCCTTCCCCCCTTTTGCAGCCTTTCGCGGCCGGGGCTGCTCGGCAGGGGGGTGTCCTGCGGGGCTGCAGCCGTTGCCCCCTCCTCAGCCGGGGTGGGGGGGGCATGCGGGGCGTCCCCGTGGCGGTGCGCTAGTGCTTTAAAAGGCTGGCAAAGCCAGCGGCGGGCTTCCCAGCGCCTCTTCATGCAAAACTTCCCCGGCCCCGGCCCTCCTCCTCTTCCTCCTCCTTCTCTTCCTCCTCCTTCTCTTCCTCCTCCTCCTCCTCCTCCTCCTCGTCGCGGCTGCGGAGCGCGGCGGGTCCCGCCCGGCTGCGGCTCGCTCGGCTCCCCGGGCCGGGGCTGGGGCTGGCGGGGCGGCGGGGGGGGACCGGCCGGCGGGCTACCCCCGCCGCATGCCGCAGGGCCCCCCCGAGGTGCCCGCGCCCCGCCGGCGCCGGAGGCGGGTCGTGGCACCAGGCACCGGCCGGAGACGAGGTCGGCGCCGCCGCCGCCAACTTCGCGCTGCCCGCGGGTAAGTGCGGAGCGGCGCGGAACGGGCGCGGAGCATCCCCGGCGCTGCCGGGCTCCCCAAACCTTCCCCGGCGGGCTGGGGTGCCCCCCCACCGTCCTCCTCCTCCCTGCAGTCCCGCTGCTCTCCGCTCCCGCTCCAGCAAATTTTTCCTCCCCCCCCACCCCGTTTTAGGGGGGGCTGCGACAGCGGGGGCTGCAGTGGGAAGCCCCCCCTTAGACCCAGCCTGTGCCCCCCCCACCTCCCCGCTGCAGCTCCCTGCCTCCCCCCCTCTCCCACTCGTTGTGGGGCTGCGGAGCGCTGCCCCTCGCACCCCCGCTGCATCCCGCCGGGTGTGGGGACCGGGGGGGGGGACACACGACACCCTGCCCCCGTCCTCAAGCCTGCCACCTTTGTCCCCAGAGGTGCCCATCACCCCGGCGTGGGCTGCGGGAATGGAGCTGCGGGAGGCTGGTCCGGCTGGAGGGGGCTGGGAAGGGGTTTGGGGCAGGAGGCACCGGGCAGGGTGCCCGGTGGGTGCCCTCGCCTCGCCTCGCCGCAGCGGGCTGGGTCCGCAGAGCCCGCCGCAGGGCAGGGCAGGGGGTCAGCGAGCCGGAGCTTTGCCCAGGCCAGCTGGGAAGGGGCTGCCCCTTCGATTTAGAGGGGATTTGGGGGATAAGACCTTTCCCCAGGGCTGCAAAGGCGTCCCCGGTTCGGGGCAGGGAGCCCCGCTCAGTGTGCGGCCACACGCTCCGCGGTTCGTTTTCCTCTCCGGAGGGTTCTCCCGCTTCTCGGTGCTTTTTGGGAGAGCGGATCTGTTCGGCTTTGGGAGCCGCTGGGGAAGTTGGCAGCCGTGGGAAAAAAACGGAGAACTCTCCCATCGCCCGCCGGAGCACAGCCCTGCCACCCTCCTCCTCCTCTTCCTCCTCTGGGTGTGATGAGTTTGCCGTGCTCTGCCAGCTGTGTTATTTTCCTGTGGGCTGCTTCAGGTTTGGAGGGGGGGATGCCCGCTGCCTTCAGCGGCGGCTGCGATGGAGCGGCTGCAGAGTGAGGCATTGCCATCACAGCTGCTGGGTGACCTGTGGCTTGCGGCTTGACGGGAACATGGCACGAAGCAGGGTTGGGGTGACCGAAGCAGGGTTGGGGTGGCCAGAGGAGCTCACTGGTGCTGGCCACTCGCCGTGACAGGGCCTGGGGAGGGAGGGAACTGAGCCGATCTGTTGAACGCAGCCAGAAGCTCGGGAAAATGCCAAGAGAAGTGTCAAAAGAAAAACCTCGCTTCCTTCCCTCCGTTCGCTTGCTGCAAGCAGGGGTTTATCCGCACCAGGGCAGCGGGCGGGGATGTGAGGGGTCGTGCTGGGCATGGCTTTGGCTGGGGGGAGAGCCAGGGTGGGACCTTCCTCTCTGTGAGCTGCTGCCTCCGTGCCAAGAGCTGGGGTCCGATGGGATGTGCAGAAATCCTGGCTGCTTTTGGCCAGCCCGGCTGAGCCAGGGGGATGCAGCGCACGGGGCCGTGGTGAGGGTGGTCCATCTTTGTAAGGGTGGTGGGTGCCCAGGGGCAGCAGTGGACTCCAGCTGCTCTGGGCTGGGGGGCACTGGCGAGCCCATTTTTGGGGGGGCTGGTGGTGCTGAGCTGCGTCCTGGCGTGTTGGGGCAGTGGAGAGGGATATTCAAGGGGATTTTACAGCGAGAACCAGAGCTCGGGTGCAGCCGTGGTCCAGTCCCGCATCCCAGGGGCCAGCATTGCCCTGCGGAGGAGCCTGCTGGCTCCCCAAAAAAGCATGTCACGTGCTTCAACTTTGGCATCAGGCAGGAGGAGGATGGATTTGTCAGCTCAGCCACCCCCTTCCAGCTCTTCCCAGAAAGGCATCAGCTTGAAGATGTGGCAGGTCCTAATTATAACATAGGCGAACCTGCTCCCGCCACCCTCCCTGGCTTCACGCCTGCTGTGGGCACCGTCTCTTCCTCTCGGGCTTTGTGCCTGATGGAGGGGTTTTCTCTGTGGGGTGGTCCAGTTCCCCCTGCCCCTGTGCTGTGGATGGCCCTGCACAAAACCCGGCTCAGGACGAGGGTCTCTGCCCTCACCGTGGCTTTCCCAGGCTGGGCACAGGCAGGGGCTTGTGCTGCCAGACTGCGGTCTCGGGGCGTAGGTGTGATGGGCAGAGCCACGGGCATCGCTAGGAACCACCAGTCAGGCTCCACTCTGCTCCGAGCCAGCGCTGTCCCAATTTGCAGAAGGTGATCAAAAATTAATTGCGGGATTTTGCTGCACATGGCAGGAGCAGGGATGAGCGCCGGCTCCTTCCCTCCCTCCCTCCCTCCCTCCCTCCCTCCAGCCTCTCCCGGCTGGAGCTCCGTGTGCGTTGGCTGCCAGCAGAAACCCCGCGCCGCCTCCTGCAAGGTGAGCTGCTGCGATCTCCGCTTGCTCTGTGGCCGGATCCTGCTCGCCTTCCCCTCTCCGCACCATCCGATCCTTCAAAGTGAGGGATTAGCCCTGGCCTGCTTGGCAGGGGAGGGGGAAGGAGGGAGCTCGCCTGCACTTAAGGATGTGTATATATAGCGTGATAAATATTCCCTGGGTCTGATCCGCGCCCAGGGGGAGCGTTTTTCTTCAGACTTCGGTGTCCTTCCAGGGATGCTCTGGGGCAGTGAGGAGGGTGGTGAGGCTTCCCCCTGTGGGGCTCTGAGCCGGGTGCTGGCAGGACCTGGTTGCAGAGAGGTTGAGTGGAGCCATGGCCATGGGCTTGTGCAAGGGTGGCAATAGCGGGTCGTGCGTCGATCAAGGGATTGCTGGGGGGGGCTGTACCTTGAAGGGTGTTGGGTGGGTTTTGATGGTAAAATCTGGGTGCTCTGCTCGCTGCTGCCTGCTGAGCCGTGGCCTGGCTTTTCCTCCAAGTGAACGCTGGGGTGCTTGACCTGAATACTTAAGGTTTTGCCTGTCGAAAGAGAGCTTAACCTGGCGTCCGCTCCCTCTGGGTCTAAATTCTGCTGTACCTCATGGAGATTTTGCAATTAAAAAAACCAGGAGCCAAAGCGAAGTTCCCTGTAATCTCCTGCAAGCAGGGAAGAGCGAGCGGGCGCTAATTGGGATATTGTGCTGCGCGCTGGCTGGCCCCGCTTGCCGAAGGAATAGCAGGTGGGGAAAGAAACGGCCTTGATTTTCAAAAAGATGCCGGCAAGCTCGCGGCAGCCAGCGCTGCAGAAGCCGGCACAGCCCTCCCAGTGCCGGAGCTGGACTGGGGAGGTTTCCTTGGTGGTGGGCTGATGGGCATCCATCTCCTTGGCAGCCGGGGATGGGGTGAGTGCTGGGTGAAGGCTCGTGCTCCTATTCCTGCATCGCCCAGACCGCGTCACTGCTCAGCCTTTGCGTGGTTTAACAAGCTCTGATGCAACTGTGTGGGCTCAGCACAAAACCAGTGAGTGCCCTGGCTCTGAGCGGGGAGCCAACAGGTCCTGTGCAGCCGAAGGAGCCCGGTCCTGCTGCAGGCAGAGCTCTGCGGTCCGTGGGAGCGGGGTCTGCTTGGAGACGGGTGGGATGCGATAAGCCCTGGCTGGCATCCGAACGACTCGCCTCTCGGCTTCGCCCGCTGCTGGCGGTGATAAAGCCGCGGTGATTAGCGCTTAGCCGGCGCTTGGGTTGGTGGCACATGAGATGTGAACTCGCCTGCCTGCAGCGGCATGGGCTCCACGGAGCTAACGGCAGTCAGATGACTTGGTTTTGACTGGGAGTCCTGCAGGGAGTGGAGCGAGGGAGAGAAATGGGCCATTTCCTTCCTTATTTATTTATTTCCTCCTCCTGAAGGAGATTTTTCATTGCTGCAAAATTCCTGCGTCGAGGGGCAAGTCCGAGAGCCCCCCTGTGCTGTGCAGCAGCGATGGGCCAGGTCTCCTCTGCCCCAGGACTGGGGTCAGACTGGGAGGCTGCTCTCTTGGGATCGCTCGGTGCGATTTGGGGGTCCCTCTGGGCTGTCTGTTCCCAGGGCTGCGGCAGCACCAGGCTGGGGAAGGGAAGTTTTGCAAACCAACCCCAGGCGATGCAGGGTGGGCTCCAGCCGCCTCTCTGGAGGTGCTGGCTCCAGAGCCCTGGGGTGCAGTGGGATGGGCTGGGTGCCCAGTGGCGATGCAGCTGGGGATGCATCCCAGTGCCTCGAGCACCTCTGGGCTCTGCGGGGCGTGATGAGCCTGGACTGTCTCGCTGCAGCCCCGTGGGCTCCGGTGCAGCCCTGACCCGTGCGGTGCTTGCAGGGGTGCGTGGAAGGAGCTGCAGAGCTGAAGCCCGGGATGGCTGGTCCCTGCCCCTGGCACTGGAGGTGGTTTTGCAATTTGCATGGGAATTTTTAATTAGTGTTGGATTTCTCTCGCCCAGCTGAGCCCTCGCTCTGCCCCATCCAGGGGCCTTCGTGGATGGTGATGCTGGTGCTGGCCGGTGGCTCGGTGGCATGGCCACCACTAGAGGGGGGCAGGATGCCACCGTGCAGGACCAGCCCTGTGTCCTGGGGTGCTGAGGACCCGCAGAGCAGGGGCATAGCCCGTGGTCACCTTGGGTCTCCCTGTGCCAGGGTGGCAGCAGCCGCAGCTCCCACTCCTGCAGCTCCTGACCGGCGTGAGACCAGCCTGGCTCCGGCCGGGCGATGACCCTTGCCCGCGGTCTGCAGATCCGCTCAGTTCAGTTGGACCTTCTGTTGCTTCCAGACGGTGGTTCGGAATGTTGCCTGGCTGGGATGAGGGCGATGGAAAGGCTGGTTCCTCACCGGCGATGTGCCTGTGGGAAGCGGGAGGAAGCAGCATTGCTCCTTCCTTCGGCGCTGTGATAAACGCCACGCTGGGCATTTATCCCACGCCATTTACTACCACCCTCGGGGCTGTGTACCTGCACCCGACTTGTTGCAAATCTGAAAATATTTGTTCTCCCAGGGTGGTGGTGCCCGGCGGAGCTGTGCAGGTGGGGCTGGAGGGTGACGTGATGCCCGTAGCATGTGGCTAAGGCTGTTCCCTGCTCCACAAACACCTGCTTGTAGGCAGGTGTCTCTCCAGATGTGGGTCTCCCTCCAGATGTGCAGGTCCAGCCTCATGGTGGAAGGGCTGCTTTGGGGAGGTGCAGGAGCTGGGCTCCCAGGGGATGCGGAGGCTGGTCCCACACTTGGAGGAAGGGCGGGTTTCCCTTCTTGTCCTTGAGCTTTAAGGTCTGGGCTCCTGCCTGCTGGCCCAGCAGCAGCCACGGGGATGCTCGGGCCAGGGGGAGGCTGACGATGGGGAAGGGGATGCTGGTCTCGGGCCGTTTGCAGCACAGGCTCATTGGGTGATTCAGGCTGCATCTCCCCAGTGATTCAGCGAGGGATTCAAACCAGCTCCCACCCTCCCCTCCCCTCCCCATTATTTGCGCTTTCTTCTTGCCTGCCATGATATTTTTACCTTCAGTTCGTTCAGATTATATGATCAAAGGAGGCACAAAGGAGAGAGAACAGAGAGGAAAAAGCTTAAATGAAGAAAGGGAGAGGCTGTGGGCTCTGGGGCACTGCCAGCTCCACGGGAGCTGCTGCGGGCTTGGAGGATTTTCCTGAGAGCAGCTCTGCGTGGTGACCCATCACACCTGCTCCCATGGGCAGAAATGTCACGGCTCCAGGGGTGAGGGTGCGAGAAATGACCTGATTTAAGCTGGCGGCGGGCTGTGTGGGAGGGCTGCGGTGTCTGAGCATCTCGGGTCTCCCCATCATCTGCCTCCTTGCCCCGGTCAGAGCCTGAGCCGCTTCCAGGCTGTGGCAGGAGCCGCTTTCCCCTGCTCCGCTCCCACTGCCGATGCATGGGGTGGTTTCTTGCAAAGGAGACAGGACCATGCGGAGAGTCGACCATGGTCGTTGACCCCCATCCGAGCGGGGCCGTGCTCGTGGGGGCTCTCCCGGCAGCAGGGCAGGCTGGCGCAGGCAGGTGATGTGCCGCAGTGCTCCCAGGCTCCTGCCTTTTGAAGCAAAGAGCTCGGCACTGGGTAATTCTGGCTCCTTAAAAGCCCCGGCTGTCAGAAACGCTTTGGAGATGGGTCTTCAAGTGGCTCCGATGCGCAGGGATGTGCATAATTTATGGAGCTGAGTTGAGGCAAGGGCCATCCTGGCTGGGGCGGCTGCGGAGCTGGGAACCTCCTCCGTGGTGTAAAGGGTCTCGGCACAGCCAGCTCTGGCAGGCAGCGCCCTTTGGGGCCAGCTCAGGATCCGGCCCGGCAGGTGAGGGCTCAAATGCTGGGCTCTGTACTTGAACTGAGATAAGTTTAAGCTGTTTCTTCGGTCTCGCTGTTGCAGCCCATCCTGCTTGGGGAATGCATTTGCCTGCTTGGCTCTCCTCTGCTTTTTGGTGCCTTGCATTAATCATGCGCTGCCCTCGCAGCATCCATCAGCGGATGCTGAGATGTGGCAGGGACAGGCTGCAGGGGAGAGCATTCCCTGAGGGGAAACTGAGGCAGGGGGCTGTATGCAGGACAGCTCCGGGGTGTGGGGAGAGGGACGAAGGGCTGTCTTATAGTGATCTTGGAGCCAAGACTGTGTCAGCACCCTGTGCCCACTCGAGGGGCTCTGTGGTGAAAGCAAAAGAGATGAAGTGAGGGCACAGGGGGTTGCGGGAGGATAGTGAGAGGTAAGATCCCGCCGGGCTCCTCCCCAGCTGCGGGCTGGAGGCTCCCACGAGGGTGTGGGACTGGGATGGAAGGGCTGGGAATGGCTGAGCCCTCCCTGCCAGCTCCAGCCCATGCTATTCGCTAGTTAATGGGGACCCAGGAGTGCCTTCTCCCTGTGCTGCTCTTCGACTGCTGCTCCTCAGGCGAGAGCAGCTGGTCATGCCAAAACACTGCCCCTGGGCCCAGCTTGGTGCCGCTGCCGCTGCCCCATGGCCCTCGGGCAGGAGTTGGGATGTGGGTTGGTATGCCATGTGTTTCCAAGGGCACAGCCCGCGGGCATCACCCAGTGCCTCCACCACCAGTTTTGCCTCTAGTTTCCCGAGGGACCATTTGCTTCCTCCTTCCTCCCCCATGGGCACCTAGCCTGGGGTCTGATGGCTTTTACAGCCAGATGCTTTTGGCACACAACTGACCATCCATCCTCGTTGCTTTTTATTGGAGCAGACCCTCGGGCTGCTTGCCTGGGGCAGCCGGGAAGCCGAACTCCCCTCACAGCTCGGTGCCCTCGCTGCTGTCGATATTTGCTGCTGGAAGCTGTCGATAACGGACGCTTGCAAGGAAGCAGCTGCTGGGTCAGAAATCAGCGGCCCGAAGGAAGAGTGACAGGAGCAGCAACGCTCAGGGTAGCAATTCAGATCCGTAACGCTGGGTTTTGGCAGTGCCCGCTCTCGCTCAAGACCCAGATCATCTCCCAACCTGCTCGGTTTGCAGCGTGGAGCTCGAGGCGTGGGGATTCCTGGCAGGTGATTGAAAAGCCCGTTGGGAAACAGCCCCTGGGTCCTTCGGCACCTCCTTCCTTGAGCTCAGTGGTGCAGGGTGCAGGGGACAGCTCGTGTCCCTGACCCGCGCTGAAGGCATGTGCCTGGCTGACCTGGGAGGGGGCTTGGGAAGATCTTCAGCCTCAGGCTGCTTTGCTGGGGACAGGATCTTGCGTCTGGCAGGGCCATCGACGGGGACAAGGCAGGGGCAGGTGGGTGCAGCAGGGGATGCTCCTGAGAGGAGGGGACTGGCCACTTGGTTTGGGTTTCTCCCCAATTCAGCTCAGCGTATAAATCGAGCTCAGCTTTAAGGTGGCTGCTCGGCTCCCCTGCCCGGCTGTGCCCTGGGGCAGGAGGGACCAGGGCTGTGGGTGCATGTGGGGTTTGCCCCCTCTGAGCACTGTCTTGGAGCCAGTCCCACCCTGGCAGCTCCCTGAAGAGGGGACGGGATGGGATGGGGTCCCAGGGCCTCCCTCCAGCCCCGAGCTGGCCACCGACCTGCTCCTGCTCCTTGGGGCAGAGCGAGCTGGGTGCCCTGCACCAGCCCCTCTGCCCGGATGCCGTTTGGGCTGAGCCAAAGCTGCTGATGTGAATCAAAAATCAAGTGAATCCCAAGCCTATTTTTCTCAATAACCCCCAGTGCCAGTTTCTGCCGAGCTCCCTGATGAAAGCCTGGAACAGCTGATGTCCTCCTCATGCCCCTGCTTACTTTTCTCTCTCTCTCTTCCTCCCTCCTGCCCCTCCACCCTCAAGAGCTCCAGAGGAAGAACCCGAAGCTTTTCTTGGGCTCGCACCTCCGCTGCCGCCTCTTCTCCCTGGCATAGCCATGCAGACCCCGATGCCCTCCTGCAGCCCGACCACCCGCTGCTCCCCAGGGCCCGGCATCACCAGCGGGAGCCGCTGACGGTGCCGCGAGCGGGAGCTCGCCAGGAGCCATGCCGCCCGCTCCCTGACCGCCGCTGGGTTTCGGGCTGCCGGCTCTGCCCCAGCACGGCTTTGGCGATGAGTGGGGGTTATTTTTGCGTGGAGCGTCTCTCCTTCTGCCTCCTCCTGAGTGCCTGGAGCTGGGGTTGGGCACCCGGGGGTGCCGCCAAGCCCAAAGGCCAGGGTTACCCGCACATGAACTCCATCCGCATCGACGGGGACATCACGCTCGGGGGGCTCTTCCCCGTGCACGGCCGGGGCGCGGAGGGCAAAGCCTGCGGGGAGCTGAAGAAGGAGAAGGGCATCCATCGCCTGGAGGCCATGCTCTTCGCCCTGGACCGCATCAACAACGACCCTGACCTGCTCCCCAACATCACCCTGGGCGCCCGCATCCTGGACACGTGCTCGCGGGACACGCACGCCCTGGAGCAGTCGCTGACCTTCGTGCAAGCCCTCATCGAGAAGGACAGCACCGAGGTGCGCTGCGTCAATGGCGGCCCCCCCATCATCACCAAGCCGGAGCGGGTGGTTGGTGTCATCGGTGCCTCGGGCAGCTCTGTCTCCATCATGGTGGCCAATATCCTGCGGCTCTTCAAGGTAGGCCTTGGCGGGGGTAAAAATTACCCCTTGGTGAAACCACTGCAGGTGGTTTTTGCGGTGTTTCTCCACGCGTGCCTCTTCCTCCGCAGCTGGGGGTAGGCAGGAGCTGGTGTCTTTAAAACCCTTCTCCTGCCTCCCCCGGGTCCCCGGGGATCCCCTCCTCCGTCCCCCTCCAGTGAGTACACTTTTAGCAGGAGAATTTTTATCTCTTCTCCCCCGGCTTCGTGGCGAGGGGGGCGTTGACGCTGCTGGCATCAGCGGGGCTGAGGGTGGGAGGTTGCAGGGGCTGGGTAGGGGGGTGGGCTGAGGATGGGTGCGTGGTGGGATAACTCGGGCTGAAAGGGACCGTGGGGTGCTGTGCCCGCTGGGGCCATCTCGGGGGTCAGTCCAGGTTGCTGAGGGCTTGGTCATGGTGGATCTTGAAAACCTCTGAGGCTGGAGAGGTCCAGCCTCCCTGGCAGCTGCCCGAGGGTTTCGGGGATGCATCCCTTTCCCTCCTCCCCGGCTGTTACTTGAGGGGGCTTGGCCAGTTTGCAGGAGTGGTGTTATCTGGGGGATCAGACCAGGAGGAGCCAGGGAGTAAGATACCCTTTGCCACCATATAAGACACACCAGGCACCTCCCTGCTTGTGGTGGTCACCTACAGACCAAGGCTCTCGACTTGCCTGCAAACAGCTGATAGCCGGGAGCATTTCAACATGCTCCACCCTGGTATCGGTCATGAGGGATGGCTCACTAAGGGGCTGCGGGTCATACCCCAAAACGTGAGGTCACGCCTGAGCCGAATGGCTGCGGAGCCGCAGGAAAGCCGAGGAGTTTATAATTGCTTTCCCCTCGCTGTGTGTTTATTCATCCACAGCAACGTCCCTGGGCTAGAGAGTGTTTGAACAAGAGCCCGCTCCGCAGCACAGGGCAGGGAGAAATGTAAATACTCCCCGGAGCGGGGTCCCAGCTCTGCCTCCCTTCCCCGCACCCTGAAACCCCTCATTTCTGCAGGGCTGATGCTGTTTTCCTTTTTCTCTTTTCCCCCTCCTCTTCCTCCGCTGGCCCGACGTGCTGAGAGCGCCGGGTGCCCTCCTGGGAGGGCTGGAAGCTGTTAGTGAAGACAAAAAAACCAGATCGCTGATGGAGTTTGATTTTTCTGCGTCCCTTTTTTTAAAACGTGTTAATGTTCCAGGCGACGAGTGAGAGGGCTATTCAATAATTAAAATAATATAAATTAGAGGGAGCAGGAGGAACTTAAAAGCTATTTGCAGAGACAAAAAAGATTGAATGCTTGGCTCCGAGAGGAGGAGGAGGAAGGAGGCAGGCAGCGGAAAGGAGGCAGGAGCGTGACAGTTGGAGGAGTGGGGATACCTACAGCCTTTCTAGATTTTTTTTCCCCCTCCCTTTTCTCCAATTTTGATCCTCGGGCAAAGCAGCCTGTGCAGGAAGGATGTCACCCAGCCCAGATGCACCCATGCCTCAGCCCTGCACCCAGGGACTGGTGCAGGCATGTCTGAAGCCCTGGGTGTCCTCAGCAGCTTTAAAATCCAGAGCTGATCTCAGCCCAGCGTGACAGCGAGGAGGTGGGTGGAGGATGGAGACCCTGAAATCCCTGGGAGGGGATGATGCGGGACGAGCTCAACCCTTCCTAGACAGCAGCGAATCCCTGTGGGCGGGAGAGGGGTGGGTGGGTGCAGAGCGGGCGCACTCCCCAGCACAGGGACATGGTTCCCATGGGATGTGGGGTCTCGCCCCACCTCTCTGGGCACAGCCGAGGAGGCTCTTCCCGCCGCCATCCATGACCTGAGAGCTGCCGCCGCTCTTTGTTATTCAAACAGTGGGTTTATGGCAGGGACATGCTTAAAATGAAAATAAGGCAACTTCCATTTCGCGCCGCCCGCTGACCTTTAAGCGCCGGTGACTCCGCTCTGAGGTTCAGCAAAGCATTTGCCTCCCCGGGCGCCGCTGCACAGGCGGTTGCCTTTGCCCGTTCCCTCGGGAATGACACTTGCCGGAGCGCTGGCTCCTGTCTCGGCATCACGGCACGAGGCGGGTGCTGCTCATGCCTGTCCCCCCAGCAAAGGGATGCTGGTGTAAAGTGTCAGGAGCCGAAACGGGGGCACCTGCTCCTGCTGCTGGGAGAAGCACCGGGGATGCCAGCCCTGGATGGGGCTCGGTGCCCTCTCCCTGTGGGCAGCTGGTAGGGGGGGAAGTGTGGGGGTATTTCAAGGGCCCTTTAAGTGATTTTTAAACTGCTGAATTGGTTCCGCATCCGGCAAGTGGCACAGGCACAAAATCAATTAGAGAGTCCAACAAGGTGAGGAGCAGCTTCCCTGCTGCCCGCCCCAGCACCTGGGTGTGCACCCACTCCCCTGCGCCCACCGGACTGCGGGCAGGAGCCATCCCCTCCCTTTGCCCACCCACGACAGGTCCCCTCGCCCTGCTCCAGCATCCCACCGTGCAAATGA
Organism: Bucorvus abyssinicus; assembly: GCA_009769605.1. NCBI lineage: Eukaryota > Metazoa > Chordata > Aves > Bucerotiformes > Bucorvidae > Bucorvus > Bucorvus abyssinicus. The sequence continues at coordinate 3,223,633 of CM020055.1, read as the reverse complement.
GGCAGAGCCCTCGCTGGGAGGGGGTCACAGCAGCCCCCCAGTTAATCCCCAGGAGCTGGGAGCAGCCCCTTCTCCAACCATCTGCACGGCAGAGGTGGCTGTCCCTGCCCCGGCTGCCTCGCCCCATCCTGTGCACCTCTCTGTGCTGCCCTCCCAGCCCACCAGCTCTTCCCCGCTGGCGGTGAACCTCGCCGCTCCCTACCAGGAGTTCGGTCGCTCCTGTGCTACATAAATAAGTAACGTGGCCTTCGTTAGATGCCACCGCCTAATTAAAGCTCTCCATCAGTGAAACAACTTGCAGATGCGGCATCCTCTGTCCAAGCTGGTTTCATCGCTCCTCGTAGCTCTGCCTGCAAGAAAAACCCTTCTCCAAATCCCCGGTCTTGGCTCCTTGTGATAGCATCTCTCTGGCGTCACTGAGAGAGCTCTCTGGCACACTCCAGCTCCTTCCCACCCCTTTCTGCTGCCTTTCCAGCCCCAGCTCTACCCACTTTCTCCCGAACCACCACAGCAATGGTGCTCTAAAAGGAACCAGGTCCGTCCCCTGCAAATGTGATTCCCGAAAAGCTGCGTCAGGGTCTGGGGTGCATTTTTTTCAGCCCTGTCCTGAAAGAGCTGGGACATGATGAAGCCCAAGTGCTCAACTGGGGTGAGGAGCATCCTGGTGAGAGGTTGGACTCAACACGTGCTGGACACTTTGAGGTGCTTCTTTTCTTCAATGGCAGCGAGTGCAGCAGCTCTTTTTGGCACCGGGGTGTTGTACAGCATGAATAACCACCCTAACGGAGGGCGATGCGGGAGCTGGGGGTGCTCAGCACCCGCAGGCACACGAGGTTTTGCTGCCTGGGGCAGGGTTGCTGCAGTTGGGGTGAGGGTATGGAGCTGGATCAGGCCCCTGGCGCTGAGCCCCCCCCCCGCTTGTGTTTGCTCCCTGCCACGGGGGATGCCCCAAGGAGGCTCTGGGGGAGGTGGGATGGGCTTTCTCGCTGCAGCCCCCAGCCGCGGTGGCTCCGCTCTTGGTCCCTGGTCACAGCTTGGTGAGGAGGAGCAGGAGGCTGAAGGCAGCGGGGATGGTAGGTCCAGTGAGAAGCATCTGTGCTTTGGTCCCGGCTGGGTCGGGAGCTGTTTTTTTGGAAAAAGGGATGTAACCATCCTCTGGCAGCAGCGGGGGGTTCCGCTGGAGCTGCCTCCCTGGTGCAGGAAGCCGGGTCCACAGACAGTTAAGGAGTTTTCTTTCTCATCGCTGGTTTTACATCTGATGCCAGCTTCCCAAGATGAGCCATCTCCTTTCGGCGTCAGCCCGTGCCAGAGCTGGCTGGGACACCCTCCCACAGCTGCTGCACTCCCCGGTGCTTTATTCTTGACAAGAGCCAGATTTATTGAAGGGGATTGAGCAGCCTGTGCCCGACTGGCGTCAGCCCCAGCACCGGAGCTGCCTGATTTACACGCTTGGTTTAACCGGTCGCGGCAAAGGGGTGGGCAGGTCAGGGAGTCCATTGCTCCCTGCCCCAAGCCTTGTCCCCTTGAGCATGGCTGTCACCCTGGAGCGGCTGCCTTTCGATGGCACTGGAGCTGGGGAACGGAGGAATTTGTTACCAGCTCTGCGTGGTGTCAGTGCATCGCAATCCCTGAGCGTTTTGTCTGCCCTGTGCAGTAGGAGCAGTTCTCCCCATTTTCAGCTGGGGAAACTGAGGCACGGAGACCTGGTAAGCAGCCCAGGGTCTGCAGGGTGCGGGATCTTTAATGCTTTCGGAGATGCCGAGGGCTGGATCCTGTCTTGGCACTGGTCCAACCTGGGGAAGGGGCAGCTGGATGGGGGCTGCAGCTTGCTGTGCTCGATGCTGAGGTCTGACCGTCCCCCTCAGCCCTCTTACTCCTCCAGCCCCTGCAGTGCTTTACGCTCTCCCTAATTAAAAGCTGCCGTCCAAATGGCTCGATGATGGAAATTCTAATTAAATCAATTCCACCTTGTTGGTGAACCAGAGGTTTGCATAAGATACGCATGCAGTTAATAATTATGGTTGGGGAATTAGCTGCTCCAGACCCTGTCTCTGGCAGGGGGGAGCTGGTGCAGGAGCCCCTGCTCCTGGGGAAGCTCCTGACTGGTGTGTGCGGCTCTGGCCCGTTTGCTTTTCGGCTCCTTCCCTCCTGGCTGAGGTTCTGATGAATGATTTAAGCCTCGGTTGGGGCCGCACTGAAATCATCACCTTTGCCGAATTCTCCCCAGTCTGGTGGGATTCTGTCCACTGCGGGTGGAGAAAATGCCACATCAGCTCGAAAGCTGGTCTTAATGGGTACGAAATCCAGGTCCTTTTGCAGTGCATTTGAGGTCGATCACACCAGTCCAGTGACCCAGGGAGCTGAGGGGAGCGGGATGACACCCCCAACCCAGCCTCTGCCTGCTCCCTTACCCCGAGGGACGTTTCTCCAGGTTGGGGGTGGCTGACTCTGGTTTTTGGTTCAAAAAAAAAGGAGGAAGGAGGTTTTACCCCCTGCCCCGGGATTACTTCCTGCTCTTGATGGGACAAGGGAGCCTTGGGGTGCAGGAGAGCTGGTCCCACTGGTTTCCCACCCCCACTGTGGAATTAATCCCGGACTGGATATGAGCCAGGGAAGGTATCACTGGAGCCCAAACTTGCAGCTGAGATACGATTCCAGCTCCCCCTCCCCACCGCATCCTTCTTCTTTCTAAGAACCTTGAATTCCCTGCCCACATTTTGCTTTTATGGACCTAAAAGGACTTTTGTCTTTTATCTGAGAAAATAGCTGGTGCCAGGAGTTGGGCTATTGTAGACCAGGAGATTAAAAAGACAGAGGGGGGGAAAAAAGTCTCTGAAATGCTCATTTGGGAACTGGTGTTTTATTTCTCACTTTCATCCAAAGCAGGGAGCGAGAAAGGAAAGCTCTCTCCATTTGTTTATTAAAATGCAGCTTCCAGTTTGTAGCCTGTAGATCAACAGGTATTTTCTAGGCTTTGTTTCCCAGCAGGGGCTCGAGCAGGGTGGGCAGCCCGGGGGGTCAAAGCTGAGCTTATATGGGAATAGCTGGGAAGTCTCCATCGCCAGCACCCTGGATCTGTTTAACCTAAACCGCTGGGCAGAGAAAAAAATCATTGGGAAAGGCTGGGCTGCATCCCTGCTCCCAAACGTCCTTTGACGTGGGCACCGTGGGCACGCTGTGGGCATCGCCTCCAGCCCAAGCCCCCGTGTCCGTCCTTTGGCGAGGCAGGGAGGAGGGAAGGAGAGCAGGCGTGGAGCAGCCCCCCTCGCCGTTCCCTCCCCGGGATGAATGATTGTCAGAGGAGCGCTTCGCCTGCTGAGCAGAATTTTAATTGAGTCTCACGGACCGGCTCCCGGTCGCAGATACCCAACGAGCAGATCACAGCCCCTCGGAAAGGAGCACAAAGCAGATTGTCACAGAGAGTAATCCTATTTGTGCCTTGATAAAGATTCCTTCCTCCCCTTCTCCCACTCCTCCTCCATCTCTCCCTGCTTTCATTTTATATTTTGCAGGTAGGTATAAGGGCAGCTGCTTCTCTCCAGGAGCCTTTTAGCATTCAGGTGGAGTCGTGGGTTTATAACGCCGGTATTGCATTTAATAGAGAGGGAGAGAGAGGGACGGGAGTGGAAGAGGGTAAAATAACAGAGAAACAAAGGAGGAACTGTGAGACGCAGCCCCGGAGCAGGAGTGGAGGAGGATGGAGTGGGTCGTGGGTACCAGAAGGGTTGGGACACCCAGAAGGGTCTGTGGGGCGGCTCTGGTGCAATTTTCCCCATCCTTGGGATGCTGCTACCCAGCCGGGCTCCCAGCAAGTGGCTTGATCTTATAACACAAACCAGTTCTCCACAGACCCCAAAGCTCTCCCCGTCCCCTCCCAGCCCACTCAAGTGTCCCTGCTGCTGGGAATTGGCTAATTGCTTAATGGGGAGTGGTGGTGGGTGAGGCCAAAGGCAGCCTGAGCTGATTTGGGCACCCGGCATGACCCAGGTGCCCGCTGAGCCCAGGGGGTTACTGCGATCCATTGCAGCCCCCCGTGGCTCCAGCAGCGTTTGTGCTCCTGCAAAGTGCTGGTTGCTGAATTGTTCTCAAAGAGCATTAGAGGGACCAGGAGCGGGGGGAAAGTCCTCTAAGAGCTGGGGATGGCTGTTCTGTGCCTGCTGGCCTCTAAGGCACGGGGCGGTTTGGAATTGGTGATGCCCTGGGCTGTTCCTCCTCTGTTTGCTCTGTCCTGGCAGTAAAGCAGCATCTCTGGGAAGGCGACAGGGTGGCCGGACCCTTCCCCGGGCTGTGCCGGCTCCAGGTAGGGCTGTCACCGTCTCTGCAGCGCTGTTGTCCCGTAGCTCCAGCACCTGCGATTGTATCTCTGCTGAATTTAAAACCTCGCCTGGGTTTTGGGCAGGGCTCTGCCAGCCCTTGCAATGGGCTGCACCCGGGACAGGTACCTGCTTGGGTGTGGGACGAGGGGCTGACGGATGGGGCTGCCTGGGTGTTTGCTATGTCTCGTAGGGAGCTTCATGCTTGTGAGGAGAACCTGCGCTTGATCATTTAATAAGCCTTTTCCATCTTTAAGATAAATTAACATCCGTGGTGCGTTTTGGAGATGTAAAGTGCTGTGTAAGTGTTAAGCATTGCATGATCCTCCAGTGCTAAATCATTCTGATGTACTGTGCGAGGTGCGGCGGCTCTGATTAATTTAAAGGGCTTATTTATGGCTTGAGTGGACAGGCCCTGGCGGGGTGGGGTTGGATCTGTCCTTCCTGGGGCAGGAAGCCAAAGGGAGACCTTAGCAGTGCTGTCCAGGGCAGAAGTAACGAGTTCTCTTTTGGCCTTTCCTATTCTGGGCTCATCCTGTGCTTGGGAAATCCTTCTGGGGTCCTGATGGGTGTCCCTGAGCTTCAGCTGGTTCCTGAGCCCCACCATCTCCAGGGGCTGGGCCAGGCTGCGTGGCCGAGGCTTAGTACCTGTTTTCCCTGGATGGTGCCGGTCCCCTCAGCCCAGGCAGCACCCAGAGGCACCCACAGCTCTGGTGCTGGCTGGCGCCCGGGGAGCACAGAGGGAGATCGATGTAGGCAGGCAGGCACGTTACATCAAGAAGTGAAAACTTGGGATGCTCTGAACCTCTCCCTGCTGCCTGGATGTTTGGTGGACCTCGAAGGGACTTGCTGGTGGCTGCTGTGCTCTGGGGCTGGTTTCTGTTCTTCCTTGGGAGATCCTGGAGTCCGTTTGTCCTGCTGGGCTCTGCCAGGCGCTTCTGTGGGCAGAAATGTAAAGCAGCAGCTCTGCGCTTTTGGATGGTTTTATTTTCTCCCTTCCTAGACATCAGTGTGTGTGGGTTTAGACTGCTCTGGAGGATGCAGGGGGGTATGTCCCGGCATGGGCTGGGGAGGTTTTGTGTCTCCCCTACCCAATTATGGATGGAAATCACCAAATCAACATCACCGAGACCCAGTAGAGCTGATCACCCTCCACTTTATGATCTCCCCTCTGTGAGCTGTGGGTCTTGGGTGCTGTGGAGCATCCCATGTCTGTCTGACCCATGGTCTTCCTTGATTTCCACCTCCCTCTCCTCCAGAGCAGGGCTTTGGGAGCATGGGCAAGGTGAGGGCATCGTGTTGGAGTGGAGATCACCTCTTTCTCCTGACGCTTAGTCTTTTTCCATCCCAGATCCCCCAGATCAGCTATGCCTCCACCGCGCCAGACCTGAGCGACAACAGCCGCTACGACTTCTTCTCCCGTGTCGTCCCATCTGACACCTACCAGGCCCAAGCCATGGTGGACATAGTCAAAGCCCTCAAGTGGAACTACGTCTCCACCTTGGCCTCCGAGGGCAGCTATGGTGAAAGCGGCGTGGAGGCCTTTATCCAGAAGTCCAGGGAGGATGGTGAGTGGGTTTCGCCTGGGGACGGGAGCTCGGCGTGGGCTTTGGAGCAGCTGGGACGGGAGGAGGAAAGGTGATGGATGGGGATGGAGGGATGTGTCTGGTTGGGCTCCTCGGCCTGAGCTGGGCTGTGGCTGGGGTGCGTGAGCAGGGGTGGATGGCACAGTTTGGGGCATGATTGCAAGGACAACGTGGTGGCCAGCAAGGGTCCGAGCTCTCCAGCAAGGATTGGGACCAGTCATCTCGAGCTGCCTCCTCTCTGCAGGGCAGGCTGCTTTATCGCTGCCGGCTCCTTTTGGAAAGCATCTCGAGATTCTGTCCCCTGCTCACCAGGAGAGCCCAGAACTGCCAGGCTGCTCTAACCCCTCCCTCCACGGCTGAGCCACGGCGCTGGGCGCATTCCAGAAGAAAAGACTTTTACAAATACTCTCAGGTTTTAACAGAAAATAAACTTGGCACCAACACGTGCTTCACCCAATTTTAGTGGAATTATCCCTGAAGGCAGGTGCTTTAACTTGTCTATAGGCTTTGGACAGGCAGAAAGTCCGTGCTCAGCAGAACTCTTTGGGAGGATTTGTCAGGATCCAGAAAGCGTTTTGCTGACAGGAGCGCTGGGATGCTTAGGGGGGATTAGCAGCCTCGGGAGCAGCGGAGGAGCTCGTGGGTACCCGTGGGTGGCCGAGCATCGATCTCAGGACGGGCTGGGGTGGCGAGGACCCCTGGGTGTTGCTGTCGTGGGGGCTGATACCGTGAGCCCAAAGCTGGCTGAGACCCTGCAGAGGGACTGGCAGAGCTCTGGGGTTCCTCGTGGCTCTGGCACGGCTTCACCTCCGCAGCATCACGTGCATGGGGCGAGACAGGAGCTAAAGAGTGTTTTCTGAGGCAGTTAAACCCTGCAGCGTGCAGGCTGCCGCCTATTACTGGCTTAACTGTATCTGAATGGCACATTAAGTTCTGGCAAAGTCGGTGGGACACCGGCCTATCCAGAGCCTGTCAAACTGTGTTATGGCCTTATAAATGGATAAAGGGAATAAAAACTTGGAGGTGACGAGCTCCTAATCAAAGCCCTATAAATAGGAACAGCGTTAATTCTGTCTCTCGCGCGCGCCCTGGCACTGGGAACCGGCTGCGCTTTTAATATGCAGAGAAACCCATCTGGGGATTCAACCTGGAAACTGCTCTTCAGGATTTTCACTTGAAAAGCAGAATATTTTCACGGGGCTGCGGTTTTGCAAGGAGGGAGTGTGTGGGGGCGCGTCCGAGTAGGCAGGCGCGATGCTGGGTGTACGGCCGGGCGTGGGGCGTGCTGCCTGCCTGCCCCGGGATGGGGATGCGGGTGGCAGTGGTGGTGCCAGGGTGCCTGCGCTGAGCTGGGTTGAGGCTGTGCGCAGCAGGGTGGGATAGTGAGTGGCTGCGTGGGTCTGCTGGGAAGCTGCTGTCGGGGGTGTATGGTGCCCAGCACGTCCCAGGGAGCTGGATGGGGTGCCCCGTGGGAGGGGGTGCCCCATGGAAGGGCTGCAGGGCTGTGTTTATGGCTCTGTGAAGAGTTTCGCCACTGACCCGGCTGGGGTTTGTGGGTGGTGGCAGCAGCCCCATCTGGCTAGGGATGATAGTGGGATTCTTGACTGGCTACGGGAGGAAGGCAGCCTTTGGTGGGGGTGCGGGGGGGCATCTTGCGTTATCATAAGCATTTTTCCACCCAAAAAGGAGAGTTTTCTTGCCTGCCTTGGTCTGGCAGGTCCCGCCCCACGGGGTACCGAGGCTGGGGTCACTGGGTGACAGGGAGGTGACAGTAGCACTGGGTTAAGCAGGTCCGTTAGCCCATGCCTGGCCCTGTTGTGCCCTTATCCTGCAGCAAGCACGGCCGGAGGCTGCTCTGCCACCCCATCCATGGCCGCTGCCCCCTGGGGGGGTCCGGCTGCTGGGAGCAGCGGGTTGATGCGCAGGCATGATTCGAACCCACGCTGCTCCTCCATTAAGCACCAGTAAGGAGCGGTTGTCGTGACTGCTGGTCCCACTGCAGCATGAGCACTTCTCCTTGGAGCTACCTGTGGTTACCGCGAGTTCCTATAACCAGATGGTTAATGATACGACAGGGTAATTGCAGAGTAAACGAGTGTCCACGGAGTCGAAATGCACGCATATTAATCCGGGGCTGAGGCAGTCCTGTAATTTGTGTATCCACATAACCCAACGATTATGTGCATTAGCGATAATTTAGTTATCAAAAAGCATAATTCCACCGTAATTGCGGTATAACAGCGGCGTAAGTGCAGCCCGTGTGTTATCAGCAGTAATGCCGCTCCCCTGCTCGCGCTGCGGGAATACGTTTATTTATAAGAGCCATCGTGCAGCAGCCGGAGCGCGGAGCCCCGGAGAAGCGGCTCTCGCTTGGGTGCCTGGGTGGGCTCCGAGCTGCTCCCGAAATCACCCTCCCTGGGAGGGAGCGCCAGGGGTCGCCTCGCTCCTTCGCCCACGGTGGGCAGCTCCGCGGCCGTGAAAACTGTGGTTGGACCAAGAATGGGCTTTTTCTGTTCTTTTTTTATTTTTCTTGTATTCTTTTTAATTTGAAAATCCCCCAGCCTTGCCCACTGTGTGTGGAGGAAGAGCCAGGCTGCGCCTCCTTCACTCTTCTGTCTTTCCCCCTAAAACCGGCTCTGCTGACACCTTTACACCAGCGCAGAGCTGCTGGGAAGGGGTGAAGAATCCGTCCCCTTCTTTTATAGCCTGTTTGTATATGCCTGGCTCTCATTTGCACTTCTCCGGCAGCGTAAAGGGTCCTGCGATTTATTGCCGCTTCAAGGTGCCTCCAGCCTGTCAAAGTGATGTAAAAGGGCTGTTGGTTGACTGAGGATCTGGCCCCCGCCAGCAGTTTGTCAGGCGGAGGAGTTTACCCGTGCGGGGTATTTATGCCGGGGGAAAGAGCCAGCCCCTGCCCCGCTGGCCCTGCCCGGGGGGTTTCTCAGCCAACCCCGGGCTCAGGGTGAGCATCTCCCCGCGCTCCTCCTGAACAGCTCTTCCGCTTCATTTTTCACGCCAAGCCCGAGTCTCCGGAGTCGGCTTTTATTTCCGTCAGGCAATAATGCTCATTGCTGTAGTTAGCAGTTAGCATTCAAGCCGTTTGCTTTCTGATGCATTATCAACTTGACCTTCACTTTCAATTCTGAGCAAAGCCTCACGTTAAAGCCTTCGCTGGCGAGTGGAAAGCGTTTCTGCTCAAGGCACAAACTGTCCCCATCGCCCGGGGGACAAGTTATTCTTGCAGCTGGCCCTGGGCTACTGAGACAGGCTGACCTGGGAGGGTGATGGTACTTTATATATTTTATATATTTGGTTTATGTACTGCAATTACTCTGGCAATTATGCTGTTGGCCCCTGGTGATTGCTGGTGCTTGCACCGACGGCCGAACAGTCCTTATTCCTTCAAGGGATTTTTTTAATATTGCAGAGACGTTAATCTGCAAAGGATGGATTTTCTTTGGCCGTTTTTAAGTGGCCCCCAAAGCACCCTGTGAAGGCAGTGGATGTCAGCTGTATTTACGCTGGGCACCAAGGTGCGAGGCAGGGCCAGCACTGGGGTCTCCCTGGTGTCCCCATCTCCAGCCCCTCCTGCATGGCATCTCCCCACGGGGCATCGTTTTGGTAGTCGGACAGAGCTGGCTGCAGTCCCGCGTGCGTTGACATCTCTGCTGTCACCAAGCTCTTGGAGATGAAGTATGAGATTTATGTTGATGTAATTTAGCTGGTGAGCACGGCGTGTTATTGCCACGCGTCGCGATGTGCAGCGCTCGCTGTTGTGGAGAGGGCAATATTTCCAGCCAAACACAAGGCTCCTTAGTCATGTGCCTGGATTAATTTTACATTGTCAGTTCCCCCCTTCTATTGTTTTATCCTTCACTGAGTTTTCTATATTTTTAGTTAAAAGGCTGATACATATTTGTGATGCATTCATTCATCCCCCCGTGACATTCACGGCTGTCTCTTTCTGATTTTAGCCGCGTTCATTACTTTTGGTTGATGTATCAGGATGTCACCCCCAAAAAGCCACTCCTGAGGCTTAAGCCATAAGCAAGGAGTAGAGCAGGACTTTATGGTGGGTCTGTATATGCAGTCCTGGAGGCTGCTGATGCTGGTTCTTTGGGGAGTGCCATCATCCAGGGTCCCATGGATGCCATGGGGTGGCCGGGAGGGAGTTGCTGGTGGGTACCTACCCCTGCAGCTTCTCCCTCCCCAGCAAGGCGTGCGGGAGTTCAAGCGAGTGACGGTCGCAGCGAGGTGGGTTGAGCAGTAAGGCAGAGCTGGCAATCCAGCTCCCCGTCATCCCCCAGGACGACAGTTCTCATGCAGTCAGCACTCAATTACCGTGGCTCACCGGAGGGCTGTTATTTGCTGCTGGTGTCTCGCCTCCCCAGCCAAATCCTCCCATTCAGCAGCCAGTGCAGAGCTGGATGTTTTTTCATGGCACGACGCCAAGAGCCCGAAGGGTCCCCGCTCTGCGGGAAGGCTGCGATTTGGGTGAATCTTTTCCTGTGGGTGTTTTCTGGCCGATAACAGTGAGGGTGGCGCCATCCCTGTCCCCTCTAGAGCTCAAACGGAGCATCCCTCAGAGGTCTTTGCACAGTGTGGCTCAGGAAGGTGCTCATGGGCCAAAATCGTGGTTATACCCATCCCCTGAATTTCTGCACTGGACTCTGTGGTCCCACTCCTTGCTCAGAAATGACCCCCAGCTCTTGCTGGATGTGGCAGCTCTTTGTGCGGGATGGGGCAGCTGGAGGGATGGGTCTGGTCACCAAGGCTCTGCTGCCATCGCCACTCTGGGTCCTGAAAATCTTGCAGACTTCTCAGAGGCAGAAACCGCTTTTCCTGGGTTATTTTTCTATTTATTTCCCCCCACTGCTTCTTTTCTTTTTGCTGCTGTCAACACTGGGCACCCCAATACAGCCTGAAGGGAGATGTGCCTCAGTTTCCCCACCTAAAAAACCTTCCCTGCCCTCCAGCTCTGCTGGTAGATGCAAAGTGTCTGGCTGGCTGGGCCTAGGGAGAGCCATCGCTGAACTGGGGCTACTGGGCACTGCTGCCATCGCCTCTTAACTCCGCTCCTTCTCTTCATGCTGAGGAGGGAGGCGAGCGGGGCCAGACAAAAAGGAGCAATTAGTCCTGGTCGAGGCTGGTGAGTGGGCTCTGGCTCTTGGCCCAAACCTGAGCTCTGGAGGCAGCCAGGGTCGATGTCTTGGTCTTTAATATTTTTGGTGTGTGCTGGTGACCTGGGCTGGGTCTTGCCAGGTAAATGCTGGTGCCTCTGTGGAGCTCCCAGCAAGGTCTGCTCTGAGAAGGGGTGAGGTGGGAGATGCAGCCCTGGGGGATTGGTGAAGCGTCAGCGTGGGTGTTTTCTGTGATGTGGGCTTGGGTTAGGAGGGGTGAGGCAAATTAGTATGGTAAGTGAAGCGAAAAGTGGTCTGTGCTTTCAGGACTCAGCTGGCACTTCAAGCCCCAGCTCCTGGAGTCATGAGGTGGGTGGTGGGGTCTCTGCTGCAGAGAACAAACTCAAGCCTCTGACTGCAGAGTGATGCTCCCTTTGCAGAGCAGTAGATGGGGAAAAGACTGAGAAATCTTGCTATAAACCCCCCCCAAAATCCCAGAGTCTCCTGGCTCTTCCCAGTTCAGGGCTGGAGCAGGGTGAGGGGGAAGGAGACGCAGCCCAAGGGGCAGCTCACCCGCAGGAGCTGCAGGAGCTGGGGGCACTCAACTCACCCAAGCCCCTGCTTTGGTCTTTAGCAGAAGATCCTTCCTGTGGACACAGACCGTGGTGCTCTTACCTACCTGAGAAACGTGCATCCTCCGCTGTCCGGTGTCCTGCGCAGGGCCCTGGGTTTGACCTGGAGACTTGCTTTTTAGCCCGTTGCAAACTCATTAATTATTGATTTGGCCCAGCAACGCCGGCAGTTGCAGAGCAGGCTGCAATTGCTCAGACTCATAATGTCTGATGAGATTTTAAAACACTGAAGAGCAGCAGTTGAACTGGTTCCAGGGATGAGACAGGCAGCAAGTGCCAGGAAGCCTCCAGTGATGGGGACGCGTGATGCAGAGCCCAGGACATACAAGGAGGGACCCACCACCCCTGAAGTGGGACCAGGCTGCAAAACCATGGGGACTGGGGAGCTGCCATCACTACCCTTTCCCCGAGGGAAGGGGTGAGGCGCCCACCTTGCAGTGAAGTGCAGGAGTCTATGAGCTGCGATCTGGCTGCTCCAGGGGACGCGCTGGGTCCCCCTCACCCTGTGCAGGACATCCTGTGCTCCGCGGTTAGATCAGAGTGTACCAGTTTCGCCAGTCTTGCAGTGGAGCAGGAGCTTTGCCTCCTGGAGGGCACAGAGCCTGTCCCTAATGACTTCTTCTCTAAGGAGTTGGTTCCTGGAGGCTTTGGAGTAACATGAATAATGGATTGCGGGGCAGGGCAGCAGCCTGGGCTTGCCAATTAATACTCTGGGCTTGGGAATCTCATTTAAATGGCTGGGGTCAGGAAGGGGAGCCCAAGAGCATGCGGGGAGCCATGCGGGTCCCTCCTGCTGGGCTGTGCAGGGCTCCATCTCCAGCTGGCGGTGCCCAGGGCTGCCCAGGGAGCACATCATGGCGGGGACGCGCATGTCGCCATTCCCAGCATGGCTGAGCTGGGCTCCCCTTCTCCAACACACCAGGTCTGTGCTTGCCCAGCGCGTGGCGGCCGCCGGCTTCGCAGGGAGCCCCGGCAGAGCGCTCCGTGATTGATGGTGTACCGTAGCGACAGCAAAAGCTTATTATCTACCTGCAATCGAGTGGCCACTTCAGCATTGCGCTTCCCCGAGTGGCTGCGCTCCCACTGAGCCGTAATGGTGGAGATTAAACCTTGACCTGTGTTTGACAACACGCGTTAACCCCGCGGTAATGAGGAGAGTCCCCGAGGGCCCCGCAGAGCAGCCGCAGGGACGGGGATGGCGAGATCCCACCCGACTGGGATGATGCTGGTGGAAGGGATGTGGCCACCTGCCAGGTGGGCTTCTTGGTCCCCACTTCCCCAGATCCGGGCTGCTGAGTGCCTCATCCTCAGCTCTTCCCAGCAGCCTCCCAGCGAAGCTGCTGGCTCTGGCACCATGCGACTGGGCTGCCACCGCTGCGGGGGCTCGGGCCAGGAGCCAAAAGCAGCTCCGGCTGCTCCCGGACCCTGGAGCTGCAGCTCTGGGTGCCTGGTTGCTGCCACAGCCCACGGGAGGTTTGGGAATGGGTCCCAGCAGGGTTTTTTGAGGCTGTTTCATGCCAGAAGCTTCCTGCATCCTGTGCTGCCATCCGTCAGCGGTGGCACACATGAGATCTCGGCTGAGCATCCTTAAATCAGGTGCCTGTCTCCGAACTGTCTCCAGCAGCCGGCTGTGGGATGCTGTCCTGGTCCTGGAGGCTTTGCCCACTTTTCCTGTTCCTCTTTGGTCCTTTCCCAAAGCTGGAGGAGGAAAGGGGTCCCTGTTCCTCACCTCCTGCCTTCTCCCAGAGTCAGACCCTGGCCCAAGCCGGGAAGTGATGCTGCGCCGTCCTGCCTCCTTCCCGCCGCTGCCTCCTCGCTTTGCTTTCCTGCTTTAAAGGAGTGTTTTGACTAAATGGATTTTTGTGCCAAGACAGTAGGAGCATCCCTTGGTAAATCCCCCTTCCTGGGGGCCATGAATAATGCAGGCACAGAGAGCCCGGGCTGCTGGAGGTGAGCGGGGCTGCCCTGAAACGCACAACCCACCTGGCCTGTTTTCTCCATTATTAAGAAAATATTTTTAATTAAGAAGATAATAATGTTAAGCAGTGTTTTGGGTCTCCATTCCTGCTTTGCCCTCCCACTGGCTTGGTCGCGTCCCCCCCCATGTGCCCCATGCTCTCCAGCCGCTGTATTAATAAGGTCCTTATTACATCCCAATTGCCTGTATCCCCTTTTTGTTACGTTCCTCATTATTTTGATTTAATGGAGTTGTGAGTAACGTGGTCATTTCTGAATTGCCATCAATTTAGTCTCTTTTCTTATTTATTTATGGGTCCATCTCCTCTGCCATCCCCTCTTCCCATGCGTACAGGGAGATGGCCCCTGCCCCAAGTTCACCCAAGGCCACATGCTGCCCCTGCAAGTACCACAGGGTCCTGGGGATGCTCAAAGCTGCTGCTCGGGGAATAAAACACTCGTGGAGGACCGTGGTGCAAAGCCTCCCTGCTGTGCCAGGACAGCCTCAATGCTGGGTTTGCTCTGGCCATGCTGGGAAGGGGCTGGTGCTGCAGTTGCCCTGTGTGCTCCTGGAACCCCCATGTTGCACACTCATGAGTGCACGTGTGTTCAGAGATACGTGTCACGGTGTGTGCCTTCCTGCACACGCACAAGCCCGGAGCAGAGCACACGCAGCGTGGGAGCCTCGTGGTGTGGGTGCCCTGTGCCCCGAGCTGCCATTCCCATGTGCAAGCACCCGCCCGATGCTGCGCCGGGGCTTTTGGAAGGTTCTTGTGTTTGCAAACTGCTGCTTTGGTTGGATTTTCTCCTTTTATTGCCATGGAAACTGTAATTAATCTGTGCTGGCTCCTTAGCCGGAGCCCTTGTCTCTGGTGGCCCAGCCGGTGCCGCCCTGGCCTGGCCGGGGGCTCGGTGGTGACCAGCCGAGTGCCCCCTGGGCAGGGACATGCCTGTCCTGCCGGTGTTGCCTGCTGCTGCCCTTCTCGCCTGGCTGCTCGGTCTGTCCGGGAGTCTGTTTATCCAACTCCCTCCTCTCCATCCATCTGGCTCCCCATATGGGAAATAAAGAGCAAATTGGCCCAATTTCTTACCATAGGACAAAAACACCCACCAAACAAAAACCTGCTCTGCGTGGCTGGGCTGCGCAGGGCCAGGCGCGAGGGATGCTCCCCCGGCCAGCGGGTATTGCTGCGGGATGCTGTTATCCCCATCCCCGCAGCCCCCCGTGCTGTGTGCTCCCACCCATCACATCCCCCCTTTCTCTCGGTCATTGGCTGCAAGGCGCCAAGTGACCCCAATTTTCCTCCAGCCCTGCCCAAAGCAGTGAACCCCAGATCCCCCCGCCTCCGCCCCGGTGCCTGTCCCCATCCCACCCTTCCCCTGCTCCTCTCCAGGGCTGTAAGCTGGGAAATCTCTCCCTGCCACCATGTGCTAATTACTCTGACCTTTGCTTAAGTGAGGATCTTTTAGTGGCAGGCGAGGTATCAGCGGTGTCATTTACTATGCAAATTGAGAGCATCAATTACATCCAGAAGGTCCCACAATGTTTAATTTTCTCTCCCATCTCTCTTTTTATTGGCATGTGCAGAAACGCAGGAGCAGGAGGGCTCCGGCTTTCCGGAGCTGGAGGCTGGGAGCCCGGCAGCGTGTGGGGGTACTCTTCCAATTGCCAGCTTCCCCTTGTCTCTTCTCATTTTAATTAGCTGCTTTTGCAATTGCCCCGTGGAAGACTGGGCTGGGAGCTCAGGTGGTGCCGCAGGGCCGGGAATAAAATCTTTTGCAGGACCAGGCTGCTGTCTCGGGGGCGAAGGGCTCATGCCAGGGCTGCAGCCCATCGTCTTCTCTTCCCGCAGGCTGGTTTTGCCAGTGTTTGACCATTGCTCGTGCAGAGCCCTGTGCAAAACCCAGTCCTGGGCTGCTGAGGGGCTGGTGCTCGGGAAACCTTCTCTGAGGCACTGGGATGGGACCGTGTGTCTGGCGGGGGGACAGAGTCTGGTGTGGTTATGGCTCGAAGTGGCAGAGGAGCTGAGGGGAGGCTTGGATGGGCTACGGAGGTCCAGGATGGGAGGGGAAGTGGTGCAGAAGGCTGAGCTGAGAGGGAGAGGAGGGGTGAAGGCAATGACCTGGGAGAGATGTAAGGGGAGGGCTCGGGTAGGTGTCCCTGGGAGCTGGGTGGTGGGAAGGGGACTCTGGGGGTGGTGCTGAGCCCTCCACTGTGGCTGGGGTGCAGGTGAGATGGGGAGACCCCTGTTTGCCTGTTGTGGGGCCGAGGAGCCCTGGGAGAGGGGCTCTCCCCAGGGTATGGGGACTCGCAGAGGCATCTCAGTGCCGGGGATGTCTCAGTGCTGGAGCTCTCTCTGCTGCAGGGGGGGTGTGCGTGGCCCAGTCCGTGAAGATCCCGCGGGAGCCCAAGCCGGGAGAGTTCGACAAGATCATCCGCCGCCTCCTGGAGACCTCCCACGCGAGAGCCGTCATCATCTTCGCTAACGAAGACGATATCCGGTGCGGCGGGGCCGGCCTGGCTGGGAGGGGAGACTCGGGGTGGGGGGATGCACTACGGGGCACCCACAGCGAGCGTGCCCTGTGCTCTGTGCGTGCTGCTGGCCAGGGCGTGGGATGGGGGATGCTAATGGCAGGAGCTGGGCTCTGCAGCAGGAGCTGACCACGCCTGCAGCGGGGGTACAAGTCTGCAACGTGGTGTAGATGTGGATGCAACATGGTGTGGATGTGGCTGTAACGTGGAGCAGATTGCTTCTGCGTAGCTGCTTTTGCAGCGTGGTGGGGACGTGTCTGCAATGGGGAGAGGATGATGCACCTTACAGCGTGGCACGGACACATCTGCAGCAGGAACCCACCAGAGCTGACTTCAGAGTGGCCGCCTAACACGATGCTGCTGTGGAACCACAGCAACACAGAGCTCAAAGCAGGGAAAATCCGCTTGCTCTTACCTACGGGAACCCCGCGGTCACGACCCGGCTGCTTCACGCTGCTCCTGGGCTGGGTCAGAGCTGACGTGGGGCCTCGCTGAGCACCGGCTGAGGCAGGATCCAGGCACCGGTTCTGCTCTGCTGTGCAGCCTCAGCCCCCAGCAGGGAAGGGGAACGGGCCTGGGGGGTCTTTCGGGGACCCCCCTTTTGCCTGCCCGTCGGGGCTGGGGCCGCAGCCACGCTCCGAGGTGGTGAGATGCTCTGCAGGCAAAGTGACGCCTGGAGCTCCCGTTGTTTATAGAGCAGAATGATTCACATGGAACTACCCTTGATTTCCTAAGTATCTAATTTATTAATCAGCAAACATTATGTAAATGTGGGTAAACTGCGATTTGAAATCAGTTTACATCAGACGTGCAAACGCTCCGTGTTTCTTTTTTCCTTCCTTAATAGAAATGTCTGCAAACCTGACATTTACGCGGGAGTGTGGTGGGGAACGGGGGATTTACCTCGCTGTGCAAATGGCAAGACCCATTAACTGGGGTTTGTAAACATTTCCCCGTCCAAATAGGATCACATCCCGTGAACGGCGGTTTACGCACACCCACCTCGCGCCGGGTGAGCGTGGGTTTAGCCCGGGCACGGATCCCGACCCTCGTGCCAGCTTGGGCTGCGGAGCCTGGAAGATGGCGAGCTGCCTCCCCTGAAATGCGCAGGGCCACGCCGCGGGGCGAGGCGCTCCGGGGAGGGTCGCTGCTGGAATTTCTGCCTGGCTCAGGCAACACCGGTGGCACAGGAATGTCCTCGGTGGGCTCCATCTCCCGCCCCGCAGCCGGAGGTGCCGCTTGAGCTCGGATCCTGCCTCTTCCCGTCTTGTCTCCGCTCTCTGCTCGATTCGTATGGGTTGTTTTTCCTTATTACACGTTTCAAACGCCATCTGGACTTGAAATGATCAGCTCCCGACGACAGGGAGTGAGTCACAAACCTGCCTCCTCACTGCACGGGGAGACCAAGCTGCCTTGGGCCCCGCTCCCACGGGGCTGGGGGCCCATGCAAGCCCCCCAAGAAACAGCGAGCCCTGGGAGAAACCAGCCCCGAGGGTTGAGTCCAGGACAGGTCCCATCCACCTCTGAAGGTTTTCTGAACTGGCTGGTGCTAGTGGTGCGTGTGAGCATCTGTGCCTGACTGTCTGGCCACGATGAGGGATGCTCGGCAGGACGGATGGCATCTCTGGCTCCCCGCTGCTGCTCAGCTGCCCAGCTGAGCCCAGCAGAGCCCCGTTTAGCTCCAGCCTGGGCACTGGCAGCACTGGCTGGCTCGCTCCCATGGCTTGCGATGCTGAGCGGAACCGAGAGCACACGCGTTCTCTCCAGTGCTGCTGCTTCTCCTGCCTGCTGTGGCATAACCTATTTTTTTTCCCCTAATATTGGGTAATTAAGGGGGAAATTCAATTACCAGTCAGCAAATATGCAAATGAGGTGGGAGAAGCAGCCTGTGTGCCCGGCCTGGGGAGGACGGAGGGTGCAGGAGCTGAGCAGCACGGATTGCTCTCGTACATCCATACGCACCGGGTCGTGCCTGGGGCCCACCAAGTGCCCTGAGCAGGAGGTGCAGACAGCGCTGAGCCTGCCCCATGCCAGCATCTTCACTTCTGTGGGGATGGACATGAAGCCGGTGCTCTGGCCCTACAGTGCCAGCGAGTGCCAGCGCCTGTTGCTTCTCTCCGCAGAAGGGTGCTGGAGGCGGCCAAGAGGGCGAACCAGACGGGACACTTCATCTGGATGGGCTCGGATAGCTGGGGCTCCAAGATCTCCCCGGTCCTGCATCTGGAGGAGGTGGCTGAGGGCTCTGTCACCATCCTGCCCAAGCGGGTCTCTGTCAGAGGTAAGGGGCTGCGCTCGGTGGGTTCCCCCTGGGTTGGCTGTTGCCCTCAATGCCATCCCCTCAACCGCAAGGTTTTGGCTGTGAAAGTCTCTGTGTTTTGCAGTGGATCCTCCCTCGGTGGGTTTTCCACCCTGCAGCTTTGCCTGAGTGGCAGCTTGGACACAAAGCCACCACACTTTTCTGGCACCAGAGCCTCCTCCCCCTCCGCCTGGGGAGTTTTGGACCATGCTAAGCATCTCTCTGCCATCCCAGAGATTTATCCCCTCCGTCCCCTCTTCCCCGGGCAGGTTTCGACCGCTACTTCTCCAGCAGGACGCTGGACAACAACCGCCGAAACATCTGGTTTGCTGAGTTTTGGGAGGAAAACTTCCACTGCAAGCTGAGCCGGCACGCGCTGAGGAAGGGCAGCAGCATCAAGAAGTGCACCAGTAAGAGCTATGGGAATGGTGTGGGCGAGTGGGGGTGTGTTGCTGTATCACACGGGGTGCGCAGGGATGTGAAGGCGATGGCAGAGAGCCCAGGGCAGGCGTCAGAAAAATTTTTCTTGCTTTCCCATTACGGCCTTCCGGCTCAGCCAGTCCTTAACGCTGCGGAGCTGCCAGCCCAGCTCAGGGCAGCTACGTGGCAATTAACACTCCGTGCATGGTGGTCTCGGTTGTGTCGTTTTTTTGGACTAAGCAAAAAGCCAGGTGGGAATCTGGGGGAGGCCGGAGAAACGCCGGCGCTTCTGCAGCGTGGGGGAAGGTGGGCGATGCAGAGCGGCTCACCTGCGCGGGCACTCGGCTGTCCGCTGGGCTCGTGACAGTGGCAGCTCCTTTAAAAGTGGACAGGGGTGTTGTAGAGAAGCGTTTTTGTGTGTGATGCAGGAGAGCGTGGAGCCTGCTCGGTTCACGTGTGCTCAACGGCACGGTCCCTCTGCAGAGCTCCGGGGGCTGCCCGCTCTCGTGCAAGCTTCTTGCACATCTCCCTTCCCTTGGGCTCATCTTCTGCAGGTACAAACCCACCCAGATTTGGGGGATTTGGGGCTGAATTCTGCATCGTTTTGCAGCGTTTGGGCAACCGCTTCTTTCTTGTCGTGTGCTTGGCACAACCGCCACTGTCCCATGTAAGGCGTGAAGCCACCGGTGCCTCCTTGCTCCTTTGCAAGTGGCTCCTCTCTCACCGGAGCAGGCTAAAAGCTGGGGTGGTTGGAGAGGAATGAAGCCAAGTGACAGCGCAGGGTCAGGAGCTGTGGCCGCAGCGAACCCCTGCCTGCAGGGAGGGTGCTGCTGGGTACCCCATGGGAGGGTGCAGGGGTGCCTGGAGAGGAGGTGATCGCCCCGGGACACGTGCTGGAGTGGCGTCTGCCCATGTCTCCTTGCAAACTGCTTTGCCGATGTGCCCCTGTGCCACTCCAGGCAGAGAACCTCATCCCAGCAGAGCCTGATCTCAAGCCCCCGACTCCCTCTTCGTCCCCCACTGTGCATTTTTAGCCATTTCCAGCTCAAAGAGGCTTGTAGGGATTAAAGCAGTAAACAAGGCAACCAGGGGATCTGTCTTGCTGACAGCACTGCTGCCAAGGTGATGCTTGGAGGCTCAGAGAGGTGACACATTTACTGAGAGATGGGAGAGATTTACTGCCTGCCTGGCACCGGCTGAAGACAGATAACACGGCAGCTCGCAGGCTGTGATGTGGCAGGACTTGGGGACGTGTGCGTGGGGACCTGGCCGTGCCTGGAAAGTTTGATCATTAAGGGTTTGGTTCATTTTTTCACCACTGAGGATGAGCGGGATGGTGCTTCCACGGCCTCTCCCTTGTAGACATTCTCCAAACGTTCAGCTGATGGTTTGGGGACACCCCTGTCCCTGCTAGGGCTTTCCAGTGCTGCGCCTTCCCGGGGTAGTCTTGTGGCTAACACATAGGTGTGAGCTGGGTCAGCTGCAGGAGCATGCAGGAAAAACTTGCCCGTGGCCATGGCCTTGGGTAGCTGAGAGCTCCTCACCTTTCCTGATCACATCAAGGAATCCCCAGCACCAGGAAATGCATGAGCAGGTCCTGCAAACCGCTGATCTCTTCATCTTGATAGTAATGTAGCACTTAAACAAGCAATATTTCAGGGCCAAGGTAATAGTGGAGGCAGCTGAAACCACGATGTGGCAAATGTCCTAGGGACTGTCTTTAAATTATCTGAATTTGTCAGCAAATAAATTATCTCCTAACGTTTGCTTGGCAGCTAAACAGAGAAGGGAAATAATGCTCGAGGAAGCAAATAACCTGCCTGGGCAGATCCACGCGCCTCGCACAGCTTATGCACATGTCCCGTTTGGGGCTGGTTTTAGGGGCACTTGTACTGACCTCCCCCATGAGCTTCGGGTTTGGGTCGAGAGAAATGCTGGCTTTGCTTGCTTTTCCACCCCCAAAACCCAACCGAAGGGTCCTGCCACCGAACAGGACAGCTCATGGCTCTTGTTCGTGGATGGGAGAGCTGGGAGGAAGGTGAGGGGCGAGGGCTGGGGTGGGCGCCAGGTTTTGGGGTGATTCCCGCTGGCAGCTGCTGTGTTGTCCCCAAGACCAGCCCTAGCACCCATCAGGACCTGTGCGCTCCCTCCTCCGGGATCAGACCAAGACCCATCTCCCAGCTGCTTTCGATTCTCCTCAGCATCCTTCCCCACCTCCCAGCTCCCTCCACTGGGCTGCGTCCCCGACCCTCCCGGGTTGGGCAGACCCCCCAGGGGTGGCAGCCCCTGCTCAAGCCTGGCTGGCGGGGCTGGAAAGAATCCTGCCAGCCGCCGCTTCGTTAATAATTCAGCCACGTGCGGATGCAGACGGGGAGGTGCTGGGGTGCTGCGAGTGGAGATGGAGCCGCTGGCAGTGCCAGGTTTGCCCGGCGATGGCGTGGCAAGGGCAGGAGGACAGGACATGGCTTGGGGGTCCCTATCCTCTCTGCTAGCCACATAGGGACTGCAGGATGCTCCCAGGCCCCTCTGGGCTACTCTTTTTCCAGGAGAGCTAATTAATGGCCTTCGTTTAGCAGGGCTGGATGGTGACTTTGCTTTGAAGCAGGGCTGGGGGTTTCTCTGCACGCTCACCTCTGCCTGACCAGGCTGCGGGTAGATGCAGAGCAGCAACGTGGGTGGCGGGGGCGGGGAGAGAGGAGCTTTTATTTGATTTTCCTTCTTTATTTGTGATTCTTCATATTTTTTGTTTTGCGCCTCTCTGGTCTCTTCTTGACATGGGGTTGTTTTTTTGCCAGCACTGGCTGTTTTCCAGCACAACATGCCCCGGCCAGGCCAAGGGGGGAGGATTTGCACTCCTCGCCTGGGAGATAAGACGATAAAAGGCTCCTGTTGACCGAGGCTGGGTCTAAGTGGGCAGGGCTGTCCCGGCAATGCCTCTGATCCTTCAGATCCATGGCCAAACGGGCACTGCCAGCGCAGCTCAAGCCCTCGTTGCAGCGAGCATCCCTCGTGAGCAACAGTCCCTGCTCCCTGGATGGGCTCACTCAGCCCTAAACACGGTGATGGGTGCTGGGTGCTGCTGCCATCACCCATGAGATTTGGAGAGTCAGAGGCGACACCATCCCCCAGCTCTCGGGAGCAGCACTGTGAGAGATTTTGATTAACTCCTGCGGAAAGCCGGCGATGTGATGGGAATTGATGCTAATCCCGTCTCATCCAGCGCTTGAGAAGATAGCTGCGTCCGTCCTCCGAGGGATGCCCGCGGAGGCTCATCACGCTCCTGAAAATTAATTAGCAGCCCTGTAGCACGACGCATGACCCTGCTATTATAATCAGCAGGGTCACGTCCCTTTTGCAGCCCTAATCGGCTGTGAGTTTGGCAGAGATTTATTGTCTCCGTGTCAGAAGGAGCCTCTGCTTCCTGCTCGGTGTTGCTCCGTTTGCGCACCAGCCTAATTCCCGTCTGCGAAAAGCGGCTGGGGCTGGGGGCAAGGTGCCCGGGGACAGCCCCGGAGACGGCTGCTTCTCTGCAACCGCTCAGCTTCGGCACCGGAGACAGCCAACGCCGCTCGCTGCGAGGCAGAGGGATGTTTGGGAGGAAGATCCAGCCTCCGCAGCCTGTGTTATCACAGCGGGTTGTGTTTTCCTTGCTGGGACCGGTGTGGGATTTGATTGCTAGGGAGCCGAGGAGCTGGGAAGGGATGAGCCCTGGGTCCTGGGCTCAGCAGCCTCTGCAGGGCAGCAGGACGGCGCGGGGGGTGGCAGCGGGGCTGGGGCATCTCCACAGGCTCGGCTTCCCTGGACAGTCTATTACACTCTTTTTTTAATGGGTAATTATCTTGACAAGATAGATAGAGTGGCTTGACTGTGCCTCGAGAGATGAATGTGGGGAAAGGCCCGAAGTTGAAGGAGAAGATTAATAGCTCTTGTCAATAATGTGGAAGAAAGGATAACTTGATGGGTTTCACATGAGTAATCTCCACGTAGTCCAAAAGCATTTTTATAACTCTGAAGGATGGGCTGTAAATTCACCTCCCGGATATCATCTTTTCTTGTCGGTCACTTCACCATCAATTTGCTTTAGTGTCTTGTCAGTGGCACGTTTCACTCTCTGTCCTGGCGCAGGGACCTCCGGGCACGCGGCTGTCAGGGCTGTCCCCTCTCCGTGGAGATGGGTTCCCCATCCAGCGCTGGCTTCGTCCCACCTTCCCATGGCGGGGAAGGAGGGGATGAGCAAC
Organism: Bucorvus abyssinicus; assembly: GCA_009769605.1. Classification (NCBI taxonomy): domain Eukaryota; kingdom Metazoa; phylum Chordata; class Aves; order Bucerotiformes; family Bucorvidae; genus Bucorvus; species Bucorvus abyssinicus. The sequence continues at coordinate 3,200,539 of CM020055.1, read as the reverse complement.
TGCTGCTTGCTTGTGCTTTTTCCAGCCCCATCCGCACAGGCTCTGTGCCCTGGTCTCCCGCAGTCCCCGTAAATCCCCCCCTTGCGCAGGGTGGAGCCAGAGTTAATTCTGGACACCCTCGCATAGCTGTTGAGGGGGCCTCTGCCTCTCCGGAGGATGAAGGCTGTGCCTTCAGCTGCCTGAGGAACCCTCCTTCCCTTCCGCTGTTGCCGAAGGAGCAGTGGCCTGGCGGGGTGCCCGGCCGTGCCGCAGAGGCGGTGATGGAGGCGCAGAGGCCGTGGCTGTCCATTGCGGCGTTGCCCCATGGGAGATGGTTTCTTAGCTGTAATTAACAGCTTGCTACATTAATCGGTGTCTTCTGCGAAATGATGATCGTGTTTCTAGTCCCATTAGGGGCGGTTATGACAGGAGAGGCAGGCAGCTGTCACTGGTAATTACCAGATCCTTGCAGGATCCTGCAGCCTGGGATGGCCAGGGAGGCTGCCAAGGGTTGTGGGGTCAGCAGGGTGGGAGGGTGGCAGGGGATGACAAGAGGAGCAGGGTGACATCTCAGGGAAGGAGATGGAGGACGTGCAGCCGGTGATGGGTACGCCTGAGCGGTCCCTTGGCACGGCTGGTAAGAGGCTGAGCTGGTGGGAGCTCTTGGCAAGATGGGGTGAAGGAGGTCAGCCCGTGGGGGTGAGGACGGGACACTGATCACAGCCCAGCCCATGTCCTCCTGGGGGACCTGGGGACCTGGGGACGTCCCATGGTACTGGGATGTGACACCCCAAGGGCTCTTGGAAGCACAGGTGGGTACTACATTACAGGGAGGTGGGTGGGTATTTCCCCAGAGGGTGTTCCTTGGTTTCTTCCCAGTGTGAGCTCAGAGAGGGGTGAGAGCCACAGCGTCCCCCCGGCTGTCTCTCCTGATCCCTCCGGACAACGGACACACAAGGCGACAGGAGGACTTCGAGCTGGTGGAAGGGCTCGAGCCCTGAGCCCCGGCAGAGCAGCCACAGCCGATGCCCTGGGCTGGCACTGCGAAATACCCCAGCAATGTGGGTTGTGTTTCGGGAGTTTGGTGGTGTTCGAGATGCGTTTCTGCCCTGGGGCATGCCTGGGTAGCGTCAGCTTCTCGCTGGGAAAGATGTGCCCTGGCTGGCTGATGGGTTTGTAGTTTTGGGAATGGGGTTGGAGTTTCCAGCTGCTTCAGTCCAGAGCGGGCTTGTTGGGCTGTGGCAGAAATGTCGCTGCGGGGAACGGCTGGGACGGCTGGGAGATGGCAGCCCTGCTTCGTGTGTATCCCCAGACCGAGAGCGGATCGGCCAGGACTCCTCGTACGAGCAGGAGGGCAAGGTTCAATTTGTCATCGACGCCGTCTATGCCATGGGACACGCTCTGCACAACATGCACAAGAACCTGTGTCCTGGCAAGGTGGGGCTGTGCCCCAGGATGGACCCGGTGGACGGCGTGGAGCTGCTCAAGTACATCCGCAACGTCAACTTCTCAGGTCTGTCCGTCCCTGGGGCAGCGGGGAGGAGCGGCCCCGTGGGGCTGGGTGTCTCAGGTTGTCCCCTGTTATGGGTCACACAGCAGCGCCCTCAATTTACTCGTGTTACCATGCGGCACCCGCCGCGCTACAAATGCTGGGTGCAAAGACGGGGCAGTTTTGCAGCAGGTCAACAGACGAGGAGGTCTGAGCTTCCACACCTCCTTGGCAGCCTTTGGAGAGCAACTCGGCACTATCCTGCGCTCACCCTGCCATCCTGCCTGGCCTCTCCCCTCGCCCCCTCCCCTCGCTGACCTCTCGCACCACGGCTGGCAGAAGTCCCGCTGAATCACGCTGCCGTGTCCTTGGTTGTCTTCAGATCTCTGGAAATGCATCTTTTCCTCTGCTCTATCTCCTTAATAAACATTTTCTGTTTTGTCCTCCTTATTACTTCTATTTATCTCCACTCTGCGATCTCTTCTGCAGTGTCTCTTTTGTTTATTTTTCCCTCTTGCTTGATTTTTCTTTTCCTTCCTTTCATTAGTGTTTATCTGCAGAGTTCACTTGATTTAACTTTAAAGCTGCTTTCCCCCCCTTTCTTAAAAGAAGCAGTAGACGGGCTGGTGTAACAGCGCACGGTGCCTGGCATCACTCCGTGAGCTCCAGCTCCTGGGGGCGTTGGTGCCTTCACCAGCTTGGGTCTGGGGTTGGTTTTCTTTACCCCAGCTGCTTCCTCCACCCTATGCCCGTGCTGGCATGGTCCTGGCAGCTTGTGGAGCTCCCAGCAGTGAGAAACCCCACGCCAAGGGGGAAGCATTGAACCAGAACCCGCTTCGACACCATCACTTGGGGCACCCTGTGCTGCTGGGTGCTGTGGGTGCTGAGCCCTCCCTCTCTTGCAGGCATTGCTGGGACTCCCGTGACCTTCAACGAGAACGGAGACGCGCCGGGGCGTTACGACATCTACCAGTACCAGATCAGGAACGCCACTCCTGAGTACAAAGTCATCGGGCAATGGACAGACCACCTCCACCTAAAAGTAAGGCTGGGGGCTGGCTGGTGCCTGTGGGGTGGCTGCATGCGGTCCGTGCCAAGGGGAAACCTGCAGATCTCTCCTGCACCCATCGAGGCCACGTAGCAAATCTGAGGGTGTAGAAAATCTGACTGGGAGCCCAAGGAGGCCAAGTTAAGCAGCCAAACTCGGGGAGGGTCAGAGGGGAGGGTGTCCAGTATCCCATGGGCTCTGAGCACCCGACTTTGCAGCTCTGCTAAGGGAAGGAGAAGTCAGAACAGAGCAGGGGGGGTTTTCTTGGGGAAGGAGGGACTTTATTTTGGATTTCTGCTGTTGAATCTTCCAAAAAGGCTGATGGAGATTTTCACTGCCTCCCTGTCCCCATGCTGGGTAGGGCTGGGGTCCTTCCTGGGAGGTACCAATAGGGCAAGGGGCTGCATCCAGGCAACACTGGCACGAGCAGAGGTGGGTCTTCCCCTCCATGCCCCACGGACGCTTTACAGTTGTGTCAGTGGGGCTGGTGCCATCTCCCCGCAGGTGGAGAACATGCTGTGGCCAGGGGGCGGGAGCCAGCTCCCCAGCTCCATCTGCAGCCTGCCCTGCAAGCCGGGCGAGAGGAAGAAGTTGGTGAAGGGCATTCCCTGCTGCTGGCACTGTGAGCGCTGCGACGGCTACCAGTACCAGCTGGACGAGTTCCACTGCAAGCGGTGCCACTTCAACGAGCGGCCCAACGAGAACCACACCAGCTGCACCCCCATTCCCATCATCAAGCTGGAGTGGAGCTCGCCCTGGGCTGTGGTGCCTGTCTTCATCGCCATTGTGGGCATCATCGCCACCCTCTTTGTGGTGATCACCTTCGTGCGCTACAACGATACACCCATCGTCAAGGCGTCGGGGCGGGAGCTGAGCTACGTCCTGCTGACGGGCATCTTCCTCTGTTATGCCACCACCTTCCTCATGATCGCCGAGCCCGATCTGAGCACGTGCTCCTTGCGACGCATCTTCCTTGGGCTTGGCATGAGCATCAGCTATGCCGCCCTGCTCACCAAGACCAACCGCATCTACCGCATCTTCGAGCAGGGCAAGAAGTCGGTCAGTGCCCCCCGGTTCATCAGCCCCGCTTCCCAGCTGGTCATCGCCTTCAGCCTCATCTCGCTGCAGCTCGTGGGCGTCTGCATCTGGTTCATCGTGGACCCGTCCCACTCTGTCATTGACTACGAGGACCAGCGGACTACAAACCCCCACTTTGCCCGGGGCATCCTCAAATGTGACATTTCAGACCTCTCCCTCATCTGTTTGCTTGGGTACAGCATGCTTCTCATGGTCACCTGCACTGTGTATGCTATTAAGACCCGTGGGGTCCCCGAGACCTTTAACGAAGCCAAACCCATCGGGTTCACCATGTACACTACTTGTATTGTGTGGTTAGCCTTCATCCCTATATTTTTTGGGACGTCACAGTCGGCGGAAAAGGTAAGGGAGGAGGGGAGGGGTCTGGCTGCTGGCCCTGTGGGCTGCAAGGACAGGGGCTGAGAGAGGCTGACATGTCCTAAGTGAGGAGAGTGCTTCTCTGCGGTCCTGCCGGCTTGGGAATCATGGTGGGAAGAGCTGGTTTGCAGACCTCTTGCCCTGCCAGGGAGCGGACACTGCCTCCAGTCCCATCTTCCTTTTCCCATTTGCTGTGGTTTTGCTCACTCTTCCCTTCCTGGCTTTCCTGTTTCATTTCCTCCCTCTCCCTCTGCTTTTCTGTGCCCTGTCCCCAATCCAGACAGGGGAGCTGTGGGCAGCAGGGGCTGCTGCCCTGTGGGCTGGGGCAGGATGAGTCCCCGGGGCAGCTCCAGGTCCCCAGCGTCATGAGCTCTGTGGAAAAGGGACCAAGCGCTGCCTGGCCGGCTCCTTTTCCCGGCGCTGAGTCAGTGATGGAGGCTGGAGAGATGGACCTGCTCTCTGAAATCCCCGCGAGCTGGAAGCAGCGGAGGGCAAAGGCAAAGGGGAGGGAGCAGAGCAACCTCTCGGCACGTCCCCTCCCTTGCCTGGGCACATGGCAACTTGCAGCTTCTCACTCGACCATCACTTCGCTGTGATTTAATTAACACCAGCGGGATTGGCAACACGGCACCGATGACAAACTGCTCGGCTGGGCATGGCGGGCAGGGTGGCACGGGGCTGCGGGGGCAGCAGAGTGGCTCCCTCTTGCTCTCCCTCTCATCCCCGGTGACTCCAGCGTGACTTCGCACACAGTGTAGATGAGGGCAGGCTGGATAATCCCAGAGGTGCTGTGAAACGGGCTGTCTGTCTGTCCTCCTCCCCGTCCTCAGCTCCTGGAGGGTGGTCCCGGTGCCGGTACCCATGGGACCGAGGCCAGCCTGGATGAAGCTCCATGTTCAAGTGAGAGGGAGTGAGAACAAAGAAGAAAAATCTCATGAATGAGACCCAAATCCTCTTTGCCTGCCAGCCAAAACACGAAGCGCGTTTATGTGAAATGCAAACAGCTCATGGCTGCCAGCGCGGAGCCGCCTGTGACAAATAAACCCCAGCGCTGCTACTCCCTGGAAATCCCCGGGGTGACCCACTGCCTGGATTCCCTCTGCAGACCCGTCACGACTGGGATCACCTCCCCTGCGTGTGTCCCCTGTGACACGGAGCTGCTGACACCGCGGCTTTGGGAAGCACCTATTGCCACGGGGCCAGGGGTGGTTTGCTCAGAGACCTTTTGCTGCGGACCCCGGAGTTTCCGATGAGTCCTGGAGAGCTGCTCAGAGCACCAAACCCCGGAGCTCGAGGAGGCCGGGTCTGCACAGGCACCTTCGGCTCAACCAGAACGTCTCCACCAACCCAGCCTGTGCTGGCTGGAAGTGAAGGAGAATTAAAGGAAATAAATGGAGCCTCTTGCAGCATTTCCATTTTGATGAGATGGCAGGGGAGATACTAACAAGAAAGCAGGTTTTTTAAGAAATTATTGCAAAACAAAAGCTCCCTTAAAGCCGCCTTAATGTGCTCGGCATACTGTGGGTAATAAAGATGGAAATGATAATGATTGTAGATTATGCGCAAGGTTGCTCACCTCTTCACTGCAGCTTGTCATGGGATAATTTAGGGCTGCCGAAAGCTGGCTGTCAAGCAGCAATTCGACAATAGGCTGCGCCTCACTTCGGGGGCTTGTAACGTGCAGGGCTTCTCTGTTATTAGGCTGCTAACAAGCTGATTAGAGGCGGAAAAAGTGATGTTCCCAACTCCCCTCGGACGCAGCTCTCCTTCTGAAAACCTGCCACTGCTGCGGCGTCCGCTGAGCGATCCCAGGGAGGCAGTCGGGGTGTTTCGGCTCGGCCGAGCCGCCGCGGGACGGGAGCTCTGAGCGGCTCCAGGCTGTGGCTGAAGGGTGATGGATGCGCTCAAAGGGGCAGCGGAGGAATCGGGCGCTCGGTGCTGCCTCAGTGCTTTAGCTGCTGGTTTGTGTCTTGGGGAGAAAAAGGTCAAAAAGGTGTCGTTACGCAGCCGCACAGAGGATCTGGCTCTGAGCGCGTCCTTGGGATGAAAACTGGGGGTTTTGGTGTTCTCATCACCCCGCGGTGGTGCTGGTGCTGGGATGCTCGGCGGGGCATCCCCAGGCCACCGTCGGGAGGGATCCCCTTGACTTCACCCGATTGCTGCCGGGATTGAGGCCCCGTTGGGCTCCGTGGAGAGTCGGCACATCTGGGAAAGGCCAAGCCAGGAGCATCGGCTGGGCTGTTGGAGCATGGCTGGAGCTTCGCTTGAGTCCTGAGGGTGCCAGGGGGCAGACCCCCACCTCCAAACACCGCCCAGCGCCTCTGCTTCGACCCCATCTGAGCCTGCGGCCAAGGCTGCCTCGTGTTCTGGAGGAGTTGGATAAAAATCCCATTTTTATTTTATTTTGTTTTACGTCGTGCCTACAACTTTGCGTGGAGGTGGCATATTATTATAACAAGTCCCCCAAGCCGTTCCTCAAAAGAACTTCTTATCCCTGCCAATCCCAGCGGATTACAGCAATAGCAATAACAGAGGATCTAAAGAAAGAGACAATTTCCTGAGCTGATAAGGCGGCAGCTAAACAGCGGTGTCATTGTCTGCTTCTCTGTTTATCACATTTGCTTTCAGGAAGGAAAAGAGGGAGAGGAGAAGGAATGAGAAGGAGCGTCCAGTGTTTTGTTTCGCAGCGCTGGATGAGGGCTGAGCGGGCTGTCCTGTCCCCGGCACCCGTGGCAGTGCAGTATCTCTCGTAGCTGGGCCGGGAATGGATTCGGAGGAGGGGATTGCCCACTCATGGCAGAGATTTGCTGTGGGACAAAGACAAGCTGTGCAGAGCTACGCCTTGAGCCGGGGTGGCCTGGATGGGCTCACCCAGCGCCGGGACAAAGGCTGGCACAGCGCTGGCCCTGGGGACCTGTGCTGGGTCACTTAGGGATGCTGCGGTGCCTTGGCACAGCGTCATCGTCCTGAGTCGGGGACAGGCTGCGTTCTTTGATCCTACCCACTTAGCTGAACCGGGAGCTGGGACTTCTTTGGTAACTGCAGCGCACTCCTCAAAGGGTGCGGGAGGAAGCTCGAGTGTCGCTAACCGAGGGGCAAAGTGGGGCCCAACTAAGAGAGTAGGAAATAAAATTGTGAGAAATGGTCTTTTTTTTTTTTTGATGTGGCCAAAGGTTACCTGCGCAGTGCTCCAAGGCCGCCTTTAGACTCCAGGCTAAAACTCTTTTACTCTGAGCTGTTTGCGGCAGCTGCAGGAAATGGGGCTGTTCCTGGCGAATGCATCAGTAGAGTGAAGGTAGCTGAGGTGGCCCTGGGAGACCCCAAAAGTGCTGCAGGGTTTTGCGGAGGGCTAAGAGATGGGGGGCAGCATGAGGAGCCTGCAGTTGGTACCACCCGGGGTCTCTGCGGAGGGGAGTCCCCAGCCCAGCAGTGTAGGGGGGAAGTGTGCACCGAGACGCCTTGTCTGAGCTCAAGCTCAGCTGCTCTCTCCCTCTTCGCCGAAACGCCTCCGAGTCCCGAGGCAGGGTGGGAGGCAGGAAATATGGAAATTGCAAAGTGAGGCTTCTCTGAAAGGCATCTGCTGAGGACCAGGAGGGTGGGCAGGCGGGGGAGCCAGGAGGAGAAGGGCTGCGGAGCCTCAGCCGTGTCCCACGGGGCGTCACGCTGGTGCCGAGCAGAGTTGTGTCAGTCCCCGGGACAGGGGCTGGGGTGCCTGGAGTGGGAATCCCAGTGCTGCCCTCATTCCCAGCAAGCCTGGTCCTCATGGCCCAGGACTCCTGGGGCAACGTCTGGAGAGTTTCAGCGAAAACACACCAAAAAAAAAAAACAACAAACAAACCCAAGAAAAAAGAAAAAAAAAAAGAGCAGATATTCTGGCACAGAGATGTGTTTTGACTTTCCTTGATGAAATGACATTTTTATTTCCAAAAGCTGCCTAGACTGACTCTGCGTGCGTATACAGAGAAGGTGGAACAAACAAACCAGCGCGTGTGACAGCGAGAGGTTTTATTCTGGGGACAAACGCAGCTTCTCAGTTGACTCAGAGCAAGCTTTGTTGCTTTGTTTCTTTCAACTTGAGCTGAAACGCTTTGGGGGCTGTGTGTTTGTTTCTGAAGCAGGAGGAGACAGTGAAATGTTTCTTGGCATGGTCAGACCTGGGTCCTGCAGGTCCTGGGGTGGGGTGACAGCCTCGGCTGGGAACTGCCTCCTTCTCCCCTGAGAGCCGTGTAGAGCCTCTGCGCTCTTCTGTCCTCAGTCACCTTGTGCTCTATTGCCTCCAGAAAATGAGCCCCCAGGTTAAGCGTGTGCAGCTGGGGAGGGGGAACCCCCTGCCCTCGCTGGTGCTGGAGCCCCTGGGCTTCCCCTGGCTCCTCCAGGTCCTGCCACCTCGCAGGGCACTGAATCTCACACGTGAAACAACTGCAGAGGCACTCTGAGACACCACATTGTGCCTGAGCCATGCGGTAAAGTTCAGAAACTGCCTTAAGCCTCCTAAAACCTTGTTAACAACGTACAAAACAGCCCCGGCGCCTGAGCGCGGCTGGAAAAGAAAAAAAGATGTGTGTGAAGGCACCCAAAGACCCAAAGCCTTCTCCCCGCTCAGCCTGGAGAGACCCAGCGTGTGAGATACGCAGTGGAGGAGAGGATGCTGGAGAGGATGCTGATGGAGCAGGGATGCTGATGGAGCAGGGATGCTGATGGAGCAGGGATGCTGACAGAGGAGCCTCTCCACCCGGCCCCCCCATGCTGCTCGGGAACAAGAGGTGGGGCTGGGCGGAGCGAGCGGGTCTCTTTGCCTCTCGTTGCCGCCTGCTTCAGATGCCCCCGGCTTGTGCGAGACCTGCCAACTGCTTTCCGCAGAAAAATGGATTATTCTACAGGCAGATTAATGGGCTTTCATTTTGCAAAACATCTGTCACTGTTAGTCCTGGACAGCGAGCGTGAAATTAGTTTTGACTGCAGAAAGGCAACGCCGGTGTGTGATATGTGACTCCCATGACAACGGCTCCGGGAGCCAGCTGGGGAGGGGGATGACCTGTTGAAGGGAGATGGGGGACAGGGGTGTCCCAGCCTGGGCCCTGGGAGTGGGTGTCCTTGCTGCACCCATCACCGCAGCATCGGCACTCCTGCCCTGTGGTTGGTGGAGCGTGCTGCAAGTGCTGGGGAGGAGAGAGGGAGGGTGAAGAGGGCACGGGGCTCTGTCTCTGGTGATGTGTTTGAGTTGGGGTGCTGGCAGGTTGCTGCTGGGGCATGCACGAGTGGTGGGAGGGCCCTGAAATACGGGTCAGGGCACCGTCACAGCCTCCTGGTGTTTGCAGGGAGCTGAAGGCCCCTCTGGGTGCACCTTGGCCCATGCAACAAGCTGAGTTTGATGTTTAAGATCCAATACTGCCAACATATCCAACCCTGGCTCCCCCTCCCATCATTTATTTAACCCCAACATTCCCAAGCTCCCCCGTTTCCTCTCCTCCTTTCCCAGCTGCCCCTTTCTGGACCCTACGGAGCCATGGCGGGGCTCAGCTCGTGCCCTTGTGTCTTGCAGATGTACATCCAGACCACGACGCTCACCATCTCGGTGAGTCTGAGTGCCTCGGTGTCCCTGGGCATGCTCTACATGCCCAAGGTGTACATCATCCTCTTCCACCCAGAGCAGAACGTCCCCAAGCGCAAGCGGAGCCTCAAGGCGGTGGTGACGGCAGCCACCATGTCCAACAAGTTCTCTCAGAAGGGAGGTTTCCGCCCCAATGGAGAAGCCAAATCAGAGCTCTGCGAAAATCTGGAAACACAAGGTAACGTGGCTCCCTGCGGGGCTGGGAATGGCACTTCGTTAATCCGTTGATTTATTGCCACCCAAGAAACGCCGTTTTCCATCACCACAGCCCCGTAGCTGAGACGGGACGTGTCCTGCCTCCCTCTGATCGCTCCCACCCCTCCCCAGGCCTGTTTGTGTTATCCCGTGGGAAATGCTGCTGGGTGGGTGGCAGAGGAAATAACGCCGGACACGCTCGTGCTGCAGCTGGGTGAGATGCTGGCTGGGGCAGACGGAAACCTGCTCGAACACCCGGAGAAGGATCCTGTTGTCAGCCCACCCTGGGTGCCCGGAGCTGCTCACGGGGAGGCTCTGGTGTGGCTGATGGGGAAAGATGTTCGGTGTCTGCGAGCTGTCCCCGAGGGCCAGGCTGGAGCTAAGGCTGACACAGGGACAGAACCACCGGTCTCTGCTGGGAAGAGAGGCCGGGGGCTCAGGGGAGCCTGGGGAAGTGCCTGGCCTGCATTTGGGTTTCCAAAACCAGAGCGTTGCAGGAGGAAGAAATGGTTGGAGCCAATGTTGCTGGGGTCCTTGGAGAGGGGAAATCCCACTGGGGCTAAACTGGAAGAAAACTCCTTGGAAATTCAAATGTTCCTCACGTAGCAGCAGAGTTTCTGGGTTCCAGCGTCAGTGCGATGGAGACCAAACAGCATTTCCATGGAAAGGCGAGGTTGTCTTTGCAATCCCACGCTTGCTCTCTCCAGCCTGAGCTATTTAATTTCCCTTGGCATCTCTGTAGAACCTCCTACCTCCATCGCCCCGTGTCCTGGCTCTCGCTGTACGCGATGTCTCTCTGCAGTCAGCCTCTCTGCAGAATCGACTCTTTCGTCTCCCTCTCTGCATTGTGAAGGGCAGCCACACGGTCAGACCCCCCTCGCCACCCGTGCTGGAGGTGGCTTTTGTCAGCTGCTATCACCGATCTGTGTGGACCGTGGTCCTACCCCAGCGTGGCAGTGGGTAGGGGTCCCTCTGTCACCCCCGTTTTGTCTGTGCAAGAGATGCTCCATGCCAGGCTGGAGGTATCTGTGAGCTCACGGGGAGCATGCCAGCCCTGTCCTGGGGAGCCACCTGGTGCCAGTCTCCCCACGGCATCGGTGTCACAGCCTGTGACGCTGTGCACGCGTGACCTTGTGGCTCCTGGCTGGGGCTCTGCTGGCACAAAGGGCCAAATACCCCCTTTGCAGCGGGGCTCGGAGGACCGGATACAGCGAGCACCTCCTCCAGGACCTGAATCCAACCATCCCCATATGCTCTCTGCTGCACTGAGCATCCTTCTGCCCCACGGGACTTGCAGCAGGAGCCTCCTGAGGACCGTACGTGCCGGGAGCAGGGAGAGCTGAGCCTCCCGTGTGCCGCAGCTCTGGCTCTGGCGGGGAATACGGGAGCCCGGCGTCAGCGGAGCTGGCGACGCGCTCCCAAGGTGTGCCAAGGCGGGGAGCCGGGCACGGCGTCAGTGCTGGGGGCAGGAGGCACAGCAGGGGTGTGGGCGCAGGACCGAGGGGCTGCTTTTCACTCTGTCACTGGCAGGTCACGTATCCTTAAATAAACAACAGCATAAATAATTCACAGGGCTTTGATAGGGGCAGATTGGCTATGAAAACACGGCGGCCGACAAATAGCTCTGTCAGCTCTCATTTCTTTTGGCCTATCTAATTGTTATCTGGGAATGCCAGTCTGAAACCCGCAGCAAGGTTCATTTGTCAGCCAGGCACCGAGACAGAGGGAGAGCTGCCGGGCGTCCCGTCCCCTCTGCCCGCCGCTGGTCTCTGCAGAGGACACATTCCTGCTGCCCGTGGTGAGCTGGGCTTTGCTCTGCGTCCCAGCGCTCCCCCGTGCCCTTGACTGGAGGGTGTCTGTGTGGCTGCTGAGCCCCACGGTACCTGCGGACATCACGGTGGGATCTCCACGGAGCATCGTGCCCGGCCGAAGCGCTGGGACGAGCCAGAGCGTTGCAAGCTGCTGCTTCCACCGCTCCGGAACTGTGGCTGCTGCTAAAATCAAGTGATGTGCTGCAGCCTCTGAGCCCGAAGGGGAGCAGGAGGATTTATTGGCATCCGGCATTTTCCTGGCGCTGGGCCATGCTATGCCTCCCCCAGTACCCGTCTGGGACCCGCGGTGGCTTTGTAGCCACGGCTGCCTCTTGTCCTTGTGTGTCCAACCCCATCCCGAGGGCTGCGGAAGCTGGAAGGGGGCGGCAGGTTTGTGCGCGAGCTCTGCTCCTGCAGCACCCGAGCACGGGCGCGGGGACCCTTGCTGAGGGACGCAGCTGGGCTGGCTGGGTCCGTGCCACCCGCTGCAGGTGCTGGCAGTGCCCTGCTCAGCTCCCAGCGGCCGTGGAGCGGCACGCAAGGGGTCCAGTTGGGACCCCAAACAGGGCGCTGGCAGGGCTGGGGCAAGCTGAGCTTTGGGACCGTGGGACACTGCTGGATTTGTCTGTAGGAGGTTGCTGAGGGGAGCGAATGGGAGCCTGAAAGCACATCCCCTGAGGCTCCTGGCACGTCCCGGGGTCTCTCTTTGGGATGAACTGTCTTTAGAGAGGCCCCAAGAGCTGCAGTGGGGCTCAGCCCCTCCACCCCAGCTCCACATGCTCGGAGGGAACGATCCGGAGCGCCGGCGCTGGCCGGATCCGTGAGCAAACCCCATGTCACATCCCCACCAGCATCTCCTGGCCCGACGGCCCGGTCAGGGTGACGGGACAGGAGCCAGCAAGGGAGGGTGGACTTCCTCGATGATACATGTGAGGTTTGTCTCTCTTTGCAGCACTGGCAACCAAACAGACCTACGTCAGCTACAGCAACCACGCGATTTAGCTCCAGCGATGGCAACGCCCGGCGCGAAGGGAGGCTGCGGACACCACAAGGCGGGAGGGAGCCGAGCCGCATCGCCCATCGCAGGACGCTGGAGGGGGAGCTGGACAGGACGGGGAGGGGGGAACACGGTCCTGGTGGGGTAGGAGCTGGGCAGAGCTCCCAGGGAAGACAGCGATCAACAGCAGCAAAAAAAGAAAAAAAAAAAAAAGAAAAAAAGAGAAAAATAAACCCCCCACCACCGTGACAGTGCATGCCTCCCCAGGGAGGAAGAGGAGTTGTCGAGCAGGGGGGACGTAGCGCAGGGAAGAGGTGACGGACTTGGCAAGTCTTTGGGGTTTTTTTCCTGTATCTTGGCAAAAAAAAAAAAAGAGACCCAACATTTTCCCTTTTCTGGAATTTGTGAGATTGTTTGTGGTTGTGCAGAACCTTCTGTTTTCTCTTCCTTTTTTTTTTTTAATCCTCAGTTTTCTTTTGTTCCTGTCTTCCACCATCCCTCTTCACTCTCTCTCCCATATCCTACCAAATTCTCTATGTTGCAAAAAGGAAAAAAATAAATAAAAATACATAAAATTTAAATAAAAAACAGGCAACAAAATAAAATAAAATAAAACCTAGACTGTGTTCAAAGTGCTGATTTCTATAGGTGGTTTATTAATGTATGTGATGACCATATGGATTGAAATGTCTGCTTTATGTACTGACCAGTCAAAAAAAAACCATACACAAAAAAAAAAAAAAACAAAGTTCAGTGCCTGGATGTTTATGAATTATTCGATGACTGTGTAGAGCATGATCATTTTTATACGAGGAGATTTCTAATAAAAGACCATGGTTTTGCACTCGGCGTTTGCTGTCTCTTGGTGACTGTTCGTTCCAGGCTCCAGGAGGTGGCTTGGGTTTGGGTGACCAGGAAGGGTTTGGGTGACCAGGAAGGGTTTGGGTGACAGGGAAGGGTTTTGGGTGATGGGGAAGGGTTTTGGGTGATGGGGAAGGGTTTGGGTGACCAGGAAGGGTTTGGGTGACAGGGAAGGGTTTTGGGTGATGGGGAAGGGTTGGGGTGATGGGGAGGGTTTTGGGTGACGTGGAGGGTTTTGGGTGATGGGGAAGGGTTTGGGTGGCCCCCAGGACACCATGGGGCTCGGTGTCCTTCCTCTCCAAGCCGTCCTGCGGCAAACGGGTCCTTGTGAAGAGGGGCAGGGAGAGGAGCTTGTTTGCTCTTGCCCAGGTTGTTGGGGGAGGCTGAAGGGATGAAGCAGCGAGGAAGGGGCTTTTCCGGGGCTTTTCCAGGGCTTCTCCAGGGCTTCCTCCCCTTTCCGAGGCCAGGCCAGCTCCACCCCCCCATCAAGACTAATTAGGGAGTTGCCAGCTAACAAAAGCAGCTCTGCGCTTCCTGGGGGGAGGGTTTGCTCTGCTTGGCTCCAGCCCGCTCCTTGGTGCCAGGTAGGTGGCGGAGGTTTGGGGAGGTTTGGGGGGCTTGCCCCGTGCGCTGGGCAAGCCCTTTGGACGGGGGGGGTGGCTGGGCTCGTTTGCTGCTGGGTGAGGAGGGGCTGGTCCAAGCCCGGCTCTCTTCTGGAGAGCAGATGGGAGGTGGGGAAGGGAGGCAGGGGAAGGGGCTGCCGCCCGCTCCAGGGAGGTGGGCTGCCCCCAGCTTCTGGGCAGGTTGTGGCTTTGGGTGGCCAGCAGAAGCGCTGGGGCCGGTGGTGATGTGCTGACCTCGTGGAGGCAGTGAGGCTGCTGGGGTGTCTCCCCATCCCTTCGCACCTCACCCAAAGGTGCCCATATATTCCCTTCTCTGGGTCCAGGTGAGGTTACCTCACGCCTTGCATGTTTCTAGACCTATTTCTGCATTAGTGGCAGCTCGGGAGGGTCTCCCAGGCTGTGTGCCCTCAGGAGGGGGCACCTTGGTACCACTGGGACCTTCAACCATCAGTGCCAGGGGGGGACACGCGACAGGTCTGTGCGGCGCAGAGAGGGCAGAGCGTGGCTTGAAGGCAGGAGTTAAAGGAAAAAAAAAAAAAAAAGAAATGTATCGAAAAGCTTGAAACTTTGATAAGATCAAACTTGTCAAAAGAGCTTCTCAGGAGAACAAAACCTGCCCCGGTCCCAGCACATCCATCACTGTCGGCGGGGCTGTGAAGCGCCGTCTGGTGCAGAGGGCTCCGCAAAACCCGAGCTGATGGCTCTGGCGCTGTCGCCAGCTCTGCTGTTTTGACAAGCAGCTTTCCACCCCGAATTCCCTCTGATAATGACTAGAAAGGCTCCGTCTACCTTAATTACAGCCCCCCCCCGCCTCCCCCTGCAGTGTCTGAGGAGGGATGCTCTGAGGTCTCTGGAGAGGCTGTGGCTGGGCGCTGTCTGACGGCTGGGCACGTCTGCGGGGCATGGTGCGGGCACTGGACCTGGGCAGGCTGGGGAAGTGGAGCTGAACAAACTTTTTTTTTTTTTCCCACGTGCAAATATTTCTGTAACGTGTTGCTCTGTCTCCTCTTGTTCTCAAATGCTTCTACCTTCAAAGTGCTGCGTGGAAACGCAGCGGGTGCTGGAGCGGGTCCTGGTAGGGGCTGGAGCAGGAAGGGGTGCAGAAAGCAGAGCCAGCAGCCCCCAAAACTGCGGCTCCGGCCGGCGGGGTCTGGGCGTCGCTGCCTGGGGTGGCACGTCCCAAAGAGGGGCTTTGCTGCTTGCTCGGTGCTCGGGGAAGGAGTCGCTTGGCTAAACGTGGCTTCAGGTAGATTCATGTTCCCCGCCTGCATCAGACCCGATTTAAACACGATAACTGCCCCCATTTCTTGATGGACCTGGCAGGGTGTTAAATCAGAAGAGTCCTCGTGTGGGTGCTCATTTTGGTGTAAATGTGCTTTATGCTCATCCAGCCCTATTCCTACCGGCTTCAGCTTAAGTGATCTAAAGATGCTCTCAAACAGATATGCAAAATATTTGCACAAATCCAACCTCAGTGGTCTCGAAACAGAATTTTAATTGGCCCCATTTTTTACCAGCAAAACCCTGCACTTACTGGCACCGTTACTGTGCGCTGCTGAACAGACTGGTTTCCCTCCCAGCGCCGGGCGCGTTTCGGATGTGGTGACCTCGCCCCATGGCTGGTTAATTTTACTCGGCATTTCATGATACAGTGCTGTTTCATTCTAGACACTTATTTGATTAGGAAAGCTAATTAAAAGGCAGCGGTCTATAAGCAGTTGAGATGGATGCGGAGCGACGTGGGGCTGGGCAGGCTCTGGGGCTGGTGTCCGCAGCGAGGTGGTTTGGGGAGCTGGCTGGTGTCTGAGAATTGGGGTTCTGCTTTGATTCATATTTTTGAGGGCAGCTCTGCTGCCTGCCTCTGAGCAGAAGAGCAGATACGGATTCCTCGATACTACCATTCTAGTTTTTGGTACTTTGTGTGTATTTTTTTCTTGGTTGTTTTTAAGTAAGGCACCCGTCCTGAAATCTGTGCTGTTGTGGCTCCTCCTCGCCTTCCTTCCAGCTTGAAAGCACTTGTCTGATTTTCCCCTTATTTCTGTGAAGAGTTGTTGAATTTAAATAGCAGTGATTGTCTGAGTTCCCTGAGTGGTTGACCTGCATGTTTTGGGTTTTTTTTCCCTTTTTCTGGGAATCTGAGAAGCACTGGGAGAAACCTGGGCTGCAGCCATTTCCCTCCATCACCTGCTTGTATCTCCCCCTCCTCGGACTTTCTGTTGGTCTTGGCTGCTGTTCCCAATCCCCAGCTCCTCTCCTGAGCTCCCTTCTCCAGGGGCAGGAGACATCTTTTTGGGGTCCTGCTGCCCTTTCCGTGGTACGGCGGGGGGCTGCAGCAGGGAGCTGTGTGCGGGCTCATCTCCCCAGCCCCGTGCAGAGCGGCAGCACTGTGGGACCCGTCGTTAACTCTCTGCTGAGAGAAGCAAATTACGGAGTTTAGTGGCACAATTAGGTCAGCTCGATAGGAAATGGAAAACCAAAATAATTTCTCTGCGAATTCCTCGGTCTGTCCACCACCTCATTGCTGGCGTGGGAAAAATCACTCCGCTGCCACCCCGGGTCAGGAGACCTCCCGGTGAAGCCATGGCAAAGCTCCTTAGCAAGCAAAGCTGGTGGAAGGGGTTGGAAAGAGCAGGGCTGGAGCAGAAGGTGGCTTGTTGCGTGCTCTGAGACAGGTCTCCATCCAGCTCCTCTCCCCCAGGATCCTGGTGCGCCCCGGCGGGGCTGAGCGCTGCTCGGAGCAAGATGCGACTTGCATTCAGAGCAGAAGGCAGCAAAGCCTGTGACAGATGTTGCGCTTCATTACGCAGTGGGGGACCGGCTCTGCAGCGAGCAAGTAGAGCTCATTTCTGTGCTGTGAAGTGTTTCTCCCAGTGAGACCTGCTGCCAGCTGAAACCTCTGGCCTGGAGCATCAGGCCCTTGTTGGGAGCTTTAAAGATGCAAATGGAGACCTTGAACTCAATTTTCCTGGGCTGTGGGGAGCCAGCAAGGAGGACACAGAGCTGTGATGAGCACTGCTGAGAAGATGGGTGATGCCCCTGAGTGGTCTCAGGGGGACTGTGGCTGCCACAGAGGGAGGTGGAAGCACCCCAGCCCCCTGGTCGGGGAAGGAGCGGGGGCAGAGCGGAGCTGGACGTTCCGAGTGCCTGGCTTCCCCTGGGTGAAGTGGTCCCTGTGGCTGGAGGCGTGTGTGCGAGGGTCTCTCCCCGGTGCCAATGTTCTCTGGTATGGTCGAGCAAGTCAGTGGCAGATTGTGTTGAAATCTCACTTCAGCGGCGAAAGCTGCAATTAGCATTTAATGAAGCTTCTTGCTTTTATTTTTAGGTAACCTCTGATTCCCTGACTGTGTAATTTAGTCCTCCATTGCTTGGAGATAATTAAAGTATGTCACTATAATTTGCTTTTTTTAAAAGCCTGTAATTATGTTTTTATTGAGAATAAAAAAAAAAGGGGGGGGGGGGAATGGGGAAACGAAAACAATGTTGGGGAGGAGAAGGCTTTGGATGGGCAAGGGAGATTTCTTCCAGCTTGAAGGCTTAGGAGACCTTTCCAGGATGCTGGGTAGACTGGGAACAAAGGGCTCCTTCCATATCAGCGTCGGTAATAGCAAGGTGCAGTGTTTGACGTGGAGGTGCGAGAGCTCTGGGTGCCCGCAAGCCCTGACGGTGCCTGCAGCTGGTTTAGCTGTGGCGTAACAGTGGGAGGCTGCAGGAGGCACCAACGCTGCTTCCTCCGCACCTTGTTTGTGGTCTTTCATCACCGCTTTCCTGCCAGCACCTTGGGAGAGGGGTCACCCCTGCTCCGTCTCACCCCAACCTGCAGGCTCAGGGGCAGCCCAGGACGGGCTCAGCCCGCAGCAGAGCAGCTGAGGACTCATCCCGGCAGCTCCCACCCCCAAGACAGCCCTGCCAAGCCTGGAAACATCTGCGCGCACGCTGGGTCTCCGTGTTTCCAACCGCAGGCGTCTGGTCTCCACAACAAAACGTGCTTTGCTGAGGCAGGGCGACGCAGCTATGTCCTCCCTGCACAAGAGCAAATTAATGGGGAGGAATTAAATGTCCCTTCCTGGGCCTGGCAGGGCTGCGCAGCCTTTGGGGGATGCTCCCTGCAGCTCGGGCTCTGTTTGCATCCGTAAATGCTGCTGCTGGCTGCCAGACAACCTGTGTCCCTCCAAATCCCCCCGGCACCGTCTAACGCTGAACGTGCCAGCTAGAGCATCCTGCCTCGCTCCAGCCCGAGTTGCGCCGTGCACGGCCCTGGGTCAAGCGATGCTCCCAGGCAGCCCAGGGAAGCTGCGTCCCTGCGGACTGGTCTGAAGTGAGAGTGCGGCCATCACCTCGCAGGAGGAACTGCTCACCTACAATTCACAGCCTGGAAATTGGCTGTTGGAAGGAAGTTGAATAACGAATAAATTCAAGATAATTGATTGGCCCGAGGCCAGTTCACAGCCAGAGAGAGCTGAAATGAGTTGGATTGTTGGCTTTTTCTTTAAGTTAGTTTCACTCAAATTTCTGAGCACTAAGAGGTTACATTTAGTTTAGAATATATTTAATTCATTAAATCGTTGATCTTCTCTGCTGCAGAGTTCAGATCCGATCCCAGGCTCTATTCCTTATCTAAATGCAAAGGTTTCTTGCCAGAAATACAAAGCAGGAAAAAAAAAAAATCTCGGTGCTTAGGAAAAGTGACATGACGAAAGGAGCACGGTGCTGCACTGCGTTCCAGTCTGGGAACCTGCCGCCACTTGAGCTGATATCCGCACTGGCATGTGCCCAGTTTCCTTCCTCATACCGGGGTGCAGTTTTTAGGGGCTCTTGCCTGGTCTTGACATGTCCTGGATGCTGCAAGCAGCAACCTGGGGGTCCCTGTGGATGACCCCTAATGCAGGGTACTTGGGCGCCGTGCGGTTTGGTGCAATCCCCTGCAGAGCTTCTCCCTGGAGCTCTCTGCTCTGCGTGGAGCTGGGGCCAAACTGACTCAGGATAGTCTCTTTGCTAGAGCAGCATCAGGTCAGGGATTTGTGTTCAAGTGTGTCCTCAGGCTGTGCATCCACCCACAAAATACCTGCTCTGCAGATGTCTGAATGGAAGGGCACCGGGAGCAGGATAAGCCCCCCTACGCTTGCGGCGCACTCGCTGTGCAGAAATCCCCCTCCCCAGCCAGGTGTGGGTACCCTCCTGGCAGAGCCCTCCTTATCTGCTGGGGATAACAAAGGCAAGGAACAGCACTTAAAACCCAGTAAACCCACACACCACCATCGGCTTTTGTACTGGTTGCTATGGGAACCCCATACATGCACCGGAAACGCTGGAGTATGCAAATGAGCTTCTTAATTAGTTCTCCTCAGTCTTTCATGCTCCTGGTGCAGCAATTTGATCATTACATGAACACGCCATTTAATTATTAGCAGCTTAACCAAACACAATCTGGGGTGACCTTTGGGTAGGGCAGCGCGACTTGGGAGCGGGCTGGTGGTGGCGGGGACGCGGGGGCCGGCGGCTGCACTGAGCTGCGAGTCTTCTCCAGCAGCGTTTGTGCTGGTTGGAGCTGCTGGTGTGGTTTCTGTTGCCTTTGGAGGTGATCAGCAAGCGAGGGTGGCTCTGTGTCTCCAGGCTGCCCCAGCCTCCCTGGAGAAGGCTGTGCGGACACTGGGCTCTCCGCAGCGTGGTGGCACGTGCGGCAGGCTGAGGGTGCCTGGTTAGCTCGAGCAGAAGGACAGAGCTCCTCGTCTCGCTGTGGGGCAGTGGTGGAGCGGTGGGCTGGCTGGAAAACCCAAGCCCTGAGCTCCTCTGAGCCGTGGGGAGGGTTGCAGGGTCACCCCAGCTCTGCTGGCCTCAGGGGCTGGGGCTGGACTCGTCGCCTCCAGCCCAGCGTGCTGGTTTTGCAGGGCCAGATGCCAGCCGGGGGCATGTGTGAGAGCTCTGGTTGTAAATGCTATGAGTTTTTCACCAAACAAGCTTCATTAATCGTCTAATAACCGGATTAATTAAGGACACTGAAAGTAAACAGCAAGAATGTAATTTGCCTCTGATTGCCATGTAATTGCAGGAGCATGGTCCTATTTGCATATGCAGAAAGTGGTGTTGACAGAGGCACCGGGACCAAGAATAACAAGTTATGGAGGGCAACTGTGCCCTTGGGGTGTCCAGAGCCTTTCAGCCATACTCCTTGCTGCCTTCGGTGCTGCCTGCCTGTGTTCCTCTCTGCGGTTCTCTGACTTCTTCCCAATTAGCCAACTCGCCTGCTATTTGTGGAGCTTTCGGAGCTATTTGCTTAGGCAAACATCGATGCTCCAAATAGACTGTGAAAGCAGCTTGGGAGCACTCTCCTGTGTCCCGCAAGACAGCAGACATAGCTGAGAAGAAACCTCTTTTTCTGTCAGGGCTGCCTTGCTGAGCGCTAGGACCAGATCTCCCTCTGACCCTGCTTACTTGGGACTCGGGGATTTTGGTCGGGCTTGGAAGAACTTGCCCCTCCAGAGCCCTGCGAGGAGACAGAGACCAGCAGATGAATTGGGGGCGTGCAGAGAGGACAGCAGCAGCTGTGTGGATTGGAGGCAAAGCCAGGGACTGAATACCACAGTCCGAGTCCCAAACCATCTTGCCTCTCGTGTTCTCCACCCCTCATCAGCTGGTCTTTTTTTTCCCAGCATTTCTCTCTTTCCCTGCAAACGCAGACATCTGGATGGTGACTAATCTTCCAACTCTCTGCCTCTCATTAGCCCTGGGTGAGCTTTCTTCTTGCATTTGACCTTGTCAACACTAGATCTGGGCTGCTTGAGGAACGGGAGCGCGTGGTGCTCTGCAGAGATGGCTACGCGCTCCCTCCACGCACGTGCCCAAAGGGGAGAATTCGGAGGGCTAATTCCATCCTGGAGAGCCCCAGGGACATATTTTTCTCTCTCCTTGACAGACACGACTTGGTGAAAACCTACAAGTGATGGAGAGTGATGTGACCTTCCAGGAACAGCCGTGGCAGGCGTGATTTCTAAGCGTATCATTTTTTTTATCTCACGGTGGTGATGAGGTCTGTGTGCTCCAGCTATTTCAGCCCGTTCTTCATGTGTGGATGGATTTGGATTAAATCAGTGCGCGTTGTTTGCTCGAGACAGGACCTGCTGCTCGTTTGTGTGTTTTCACACCCAAGCAGGATAAGAAGCGGCGAACACGATCCTTTGAGCGATTCTTTTAGCAGAGAGCGTGCTGGCACAATGGACGGGGGCCAGTTTGCCAGCAGCACGCTGGCGACGACTATCTGTGAAGGGAAACGGGGACTTGGGACCCCCCTGCCTGTCTGTGGGCATCTTTCCCATCAACCATTTGTTTCTTTGCAGCATCTGAAGGTTTTGGGCCAGTTTCCCATGGCTTGAAGTGCCATACCTGTCCCGAACAGCTGCCAACCTCCATTCATCACAGACACGGTTTTGTTTTCTTCTTCTGGAAACTTGAACCGTTTCGAAAGAAATAAAGTTTCCCCTTGAAATCCGGTGGGGAGAGGGGTGGAAGGCAGGTAGCCTTCTGCTTGTTTTGCGCTGCCTTTCTGTAAGCTGCTATAAACAAGCTGTCATCGCATCTCCCGTGAAGCACTTGAGCAGGCTCCCCAGGCGCCCACGTTTGGTTCCTTGCCACGCAAGGTCTTGTTAGAGGTGGCGTTTGTTTCTGGTTAGCCATGGACTCCCCTCGAGCTTGAAGAGCAAGACAGAGGAATAGCAACAATTGTGATTAGGGCTTTATTTTGAACTTCTAACATCTCTGTTTCCTGCGGTGAACAGCATCCCGGCGCGGCTGGAGGCTGGACCCCCCTAATGCTTCACAGGGAAATTTCCAGAGACACGAACAAGGGCAGCAATCAGCCCCTGCTGAATACCAAGGGGATGTGGGTGGTGGTGCCTGCTGTGCCTTTGAGACCTCTCCCGTTGCCAGCCTGCTTTCTCAGGAATCGAGGCCAACGTGAGGGCTCTGCCACTGCCGTTGCTGCTTTAAGCCGTGGCTGAATGCCTCCAGATCTTCCCTGCGACAACCCGGGCTTCCTCTGGAGCTGCGGGATCGCTGCCTGTGTCTAGGGTAAGGCAGCGCTGCTCAGCTTTGAGAGCAGCCCTTGCTCCCTCTGCAAAGGAAGATCAAGTACTTGGTTGGTTGAAACTTGTGACCACGAGTCAGTTATGAAGGCTTACGGTTGTTCTCGCAGATGTCTCTTTCCCCCACCAGTGTCCCTCCAGTTCTTGTGCACCGGAGAAGACGTGAGGGATCTGCAAGAACCTGACCCCGAGTAAATGCCGGTGAACCCGAAAGGATGGATGTGTCGCCCTTTTGCCCTGTCCTGGCTTGAGTGATCTTTGGCTTTGAGGACACTGAGGTTCTGATGCGATCCCCGCGTGCCCTTGGCACGAGCAATTAATCTTCCCCTGATCTCACCCTTCGCGATTCCTCTCTTCCCAAGTGGGCTCTGTACTCTGGTGCTGCTTTTCGAGGCTGATGGGGAGGCTGCCTCTGGTCTGATTGTCAGTGCTGCTGCTTTTCTATTATTTTTCAGCTGCCTCGTGTGTTTTGGGGGAAAAAAAAAAAAATTTCCAGCCCCTGCTTTGTGATTTTTCTTTTTGCTGTAATTAGATGTAGCAGTGATCAAAATACATTGCATTGCACTGCAAGTGTCTCCAGGCAGATGTTTCATCACCGGAGGAGAGATGACTTCATCCTTTACATTGGGGGAAAATTAAAAGAGAGGAAGGGAAAAAAAAAAAAAAAAAAGCAGTGAAGGAGAATGTTGGGTTTCCTGTTGTGTGAATACATCTCACTAGGCTTCAGGGGAGGGATGTGTGAGAGAAGAAGCAGGGCCAGGAGAGAGAGCGAGAGCAGATTTTTTTTTTCTACCCTGCTGGCATTCAGATCTTGAGAAATTCACCCCTTGGTACTTCCTTTGCTGCAGAAACAGGGGATGGTGGCTGGGACCCACCTTTCTGCTTCCCCGCAGCCTCCCTTGGAGAAGGTTTTCAGCACAAGGCAGGCTGTTAGCTCTGCGTTTTGGCTTTCTGGGGTGCCCAGAGCTCCTCCGCTGCCATCACACCTCTACAGCTCCTACACAGGAACTTTCAGAACAGCTGGGGAGGCTGCAAGGTGGCGCAGAGCCCACTCGCTGCCCTTCAGCATCTGGAGCTCTTTGGTGCTTTGCATTGCTGGTGAGAAGGGATTCATTCCCCCAGTATGACCAGTAGAGGAAGGTGGGACAGAAGAACAGATGTGAAAAGGCCTCTAAACGGCTCTTTGCTCGGGGGTGGCAGCGCCAAATGCCACCAGCTTTGGAGCAGAGAGTTGGGTTCGGCTGGGGAAGGGGTGAGCGTGCAGGGAACAAGTGTCTCCCGTGCTGGGAACACGGAGCACAGCTCCTCCCGCTCGGCTCAATGAGAGCGCCATCAAAAGTAACAGCGACAGCAATTCCGCAGTCAATATAATGTGGCTGCAGGTTAAATAAATAATGTGGGAATGATAATAATTGCGAAATGAGACTATTTCATCCACCACAAACATGTGGTTAAGCTCTCATTAGCTGAGACCACGAGCTTTACAGGAAGCCCCGGCTCTTTGAAAGCTGATTGCTTTGGATTATGCTGCTATAGAAATTCCTGGACCGCTTCTGCAAGCGTTTAATAAAGCCTGTGAGTAAGTTTGCTCGTGGGATGGAGAGGACAATTGGAAAGGCTGGCACCTCAAAGTGAACCTGGATTTTTATTTATTTATTTGAGTTCTGCTTTTGAGGTTCTCGGGGCTTCTGGAAAATTGCACTTGTAATTAATGAACTATATTGTAGAGCTCTGGAAAAAAAAAAAAGGTATATATACTTTAAAGTGTTTTTTACACACAGGTGTGTATACAGGCAAATCCAGCCACATCTAGCATAGTTTTGTCTGAACCTTTTAAGTTTCAGCAAAAAAAGCTGCTCGGTCCTGTCCCACCACCTTCCTCATCTTGGTCCCTGTGAAGCCATCCTGGAGCAGTGCTGTGCTCAACCCCTAATTGGGGAAACTGGTGCGCTCAGCACCTCACCAGACAGGGCTGATTTCAGACTTGGCTGCGATATTGATCCTCACTTAACATAGTAATGAGAACCTGCTTCCCTAATCAGTGAGGGAAAAATCTTATTCTCCAGCTGCTAGAAGGAAATGAGCTTTGCTGGATCGTGTTGGAGGTGGGGTGGTACGGAGGTGGGTCATGCTGGCTTGGCTTCCCTTTGGGCATCTTGGTGCGGACAGGAGCTCACTGTGATCGCTCGGGTCGTGTGTCCTTCTCATCTTGGCTTCTCTCGTACACCCTGATGTTTGGGGAGATCCTCCATCCTGCTGACCTGAAGCCCAGGTTGGGTTTTGATGCCGGACCCCATCATTCCTATTGCTGTCTTTGGTGCTGGCTTTCCAGCCCTGTTGTGAGGCAGAGATGTGGCGCAGTGTCTGCGCCAGCCCCTCGAAGCCCACCCTTGCACCCCATTTTCCTCATCCAATGCATTATTGGCGGGGGGAAGACTTATGATCCCCTCCCTTCCTGCTTGGACCTCCCAAAACACGGACGAGCAGCCTCTCCTCCCCTCGGCGGGCTGGGTGCCTTGCTGGACCGTCTGGCTGACGGCAAATTGTTTTTTGATGGCTGACTCGGTATAACCGAACTCAATTTGCCTTTCAAAAGCAGCTAATAGTCGCATTAAAAAATCCATTTTCGCTTGTGATTGAATTTGACGGCGGCTCAATCAATAAGCGAATGGAGTGTTTCACACGCTGTACGGAGCGGGTGTTACCACGGTAACAGTGGGAGCGAGCACGGCCGGGTGCATCCCCCCTTGGATGGGTGTCACCAGCCCTGACACCCAGCCCTGTCGCCCTGTGAGGGCTGCCCCAGGCAGGCACGGTGGTGGGAAGGGAAGCCCTCCTGGTCCTCGTGATAGCGATGCCGGCCAAAATTTTCTTTATTTTCCTCTTTGCCCCCATGGAGGGGGATGAGCGCTTTGGTGGCTGGACGTGGCCGCCCTGATGGGGAGAAGCTGTGGCACCGTGGCTGGACCCCATGAGAGGAGATGACCATTTCGTGGTGGTGCTGGCACTGGTGGCCTGGTGCCCTCCTCGGGGTGGGGACCTGCCCGTTCCTGCACCCTTCCTTCCCAGATTGCTCAGGTCTGGGGAGGAGGGCAGGAGGAAAGCAGCCGGAGCGGTCTGGGACGAGAGCAGCTGGGAATGGAGCTGGCAGCAAGCTTTCCTGAGGGGATGGTTTTTCTGGGGGGGGAAGATAATGAAGTGAGGAAATGGATATATATTTTTTTTTAATAGGGTTCATTCGCGTTTGATGAAAAATGAACGTGGCACTTAGCTTCATGACAATCAGAGTGTTTCCTTTCAGCTCTTGTTTGCGCCCTCCTATTGTAGTATAAAATGAAAATGAAATGGTTCAGTCAGGAATTTTTCGATTTTGATTTTTTTCTTCCCCCCACCCCCCCCAAGCAGTTTCCTGGGGGATTTTAATTAGAAACCCTCTCCCTCTGCGCTCCACAGCAGCCCAGCTTCTCGCTGCCAATGCAGAGGAGCCCACCCGCCCGCGGCCACTGCCCGGCCCGTCTCGACGGCTTTCCCTCAGCACGAGGGGGGCTCCACGGCGCAAAAATGAATCAGCTGCTTTACAACACGTTGGTGTTTTCTCTGCAGGGATTTCGCCTGCGGCTCCAGGATGCCGCTAGTTGCCTTATATTGCATCTCGAAAGCATACGCAGACGCGGTGAGCTCGTTTCCATAGATTGATCTGCACCAGAGGAAGGGAAAAAAAAAATAAATAAAAGGCGGTACTGAGTTTGAGCTAAAAGAGGAGGAAAGCCAGGCACGCTGGGCTTAACTGGAGTTGGCAACTGGAGTTCACCCCCACTGAGGACTGAACGGGGTTGAACTTCTGCTGCCCACCTGAGTTAAATCCCAGCCCTTTGCCTCCCCAGCTGGCGCTCCCGGCCACCCCTGCTGCTGCTCCGGCTCCAAGTGGTTCCTCAGGGCTGTCCCGGAGCAGGGAGGGCTCCTGGCTCTGCACTTCTCACCTTTCTGTCCTTTGGGGTGCGCGCCCCGTCCCGTGGGGACCTGCAGAGCGGGAGGTCAGGCCGTGGGGCTGATGCTGTGTCAGCGCAGCCTGTTTTCTCCTCGCACGACGTGCTGGAGGACGTGGCGCTCCCGCTGAAGGAGGCAGGAGCCTGCGTTTCCAGCCCTCTTGCTGACGGCTCCTCGCAGAGGAGAGAAACCATTTCCATTGATTTCACAGGCTGTTTCCACCACATCTGGGGTTGCTGCTGGTGGCTGAGGATGGTTCTCTCTTCCCACATTCGCAAGAAGAAACAAATCCTGTAACAATGGTGCTGGAGTGATGTGCAGAGCTCTGGAGACAGCCTGGAGGGTCAGGGCTTTGTTTCCTGACAGGCACAGGGCTCCCCTAAACTGTAATTTCATCGTCTCTGGGAGCTGACAGCTCTGTGTTTTACATACTGGAAGGAACTGGCAACAGAGCTGGTTTCAGTGTGTGGAGGGAGCTGAGTCTCTTCCGCCTGAGAGAGCACAGCTCCGCTCCTCGGAGGAGCCGCTCTGCATGCGACAGGCCGGGCTGTGCTCCCTGCGTGGTGACCTGCGGGCGATGGAGGGACCTGGTCCTGCTTCTGGCTCCTGCGTGGTGGCCTGAGACAAACTGCTGTGCCCCAGCTTTGCCCCCACCCCAGTTATCCAGCCCCAGGGCAAAGAGTCTCCCCTTGTGCCTGCGCCTCCCCAAAACCGAGGGATGGGACTTCGGGCGACCGGCAGCACTTGGGGTTTGAGCCAGACCCCTTGTCCGCATCCGCTCTGTGCAAGCGGATGCTGGCTCCTCTCCTGGGCTACACCGGGGAGCGTCTGCGGCTCCCTGGATCCTGCTCAGAGCATTGATGGGCTGCCTGACCTTTCCGCTGGTAATCGGAAATCTTTCAAAGGCGCCATGTTCTCCCAGTGAAAAGCTGAGCTGAATGGACCGCGGACTGCACCGGCAAGATGTGTGTGGGGCTCCAGCATTGCCGCTGCCTGCACAGACCACTCGGGGAGATAAAGCAGCCACCTGACCCAGAGGAAACCGTGCCTGGGTCTATCTGAGCTGTTTTTGCTTTCAAAGCCTGCTAGAGAGCTCGGAGTGAAATGGTTTCTCGGTGCTCCTTTTTCCCTGACACAAAGCTGCCGAGGTGTAATAAGCCGGGGGGAAGGTGATAAGCTCTTGGGTCAGCTCCGCGTGCTGCAGCGGCACGTGTGCTGTCATTAGCCTTCGGAAGCCTCCTGCAAAATCCGCTCGGGAGTGAGTGGGCTGCCGGAGCAGCTCCTGGGGGGAGATGGTTGGTGCATCTTGGCTTGTCTGGGCTTGGGAGCCCGGAGAGCGTTTGAATTGCCATCACAGCTAGAGCCCCTTCGCGTGGCCAGGGACCCTCGGAGCGAGACACTGAACCTAGAGCTGGCGATAGGCTTCATCCCAGAGATGAAGAAATGGGAGAAATGATCCCTTTGAGGAAACGAGGTACTGAGATTAAATGATGTGCTCGAGTCGTGCAGAAGAGATAACAACGCTTGGGTGGCGTGCTTGAGGCGGTGATGGGGACTCTGGGTTGAGGTTTACAGTTTGTGATGAGGCTTAACAAGCATTGGCTGCAAGAGCTCAGGGGGAGAAAGCGGCGTCGCAGAGGGTGCCAGTGTGGAGCCCTGAACGAAATCCAGTCAGACTGGCTTGTGTCATGCTTTGGGCCAGGCCATCCCAGGGCAGAGCAGTTAAAGCTGAGGGCTGAGCTCAGATCTGCTGGATCCGCTTAAGGAAACTCTGCTCCTGGGTGTCGGTGTTCCCAGCGCTGCTGTCGAGCTCTGCACAGGATGGGCTTGGTGACAAGGGATAAATCTTGCCCTGATGGCAACCAGCACAGCTCCATCAAAGCCAGTGAGAACAAGGCACGTGTTTCCCAGTACTGGGCTCCAGGAGCAGTGGCTGCGGGTCCTGACGTTGTCTGGAACAGGAGAATACCTGTCGCCCACTTACGGTGTCAATACCACAGCCAGTCGATTTGTGTTCATGTACGTGAGCCGTCCCCGATCAAAGTGGGCTTTGGGACTTGACGTGCAAAATGATTTCCTGTCTTACGTGGCTGTGCAATTATTTCCAGACGTCCCTCTTTACAATCGCACGGAGAAAAGTTAAGTCATGACACTAGCCATATAACAGAGATAAATTAAAGACATCAACGTGGAAGGAGTGGCAGAAGTTCAGGGCTGAGCTGACGTTCTGAGTAGTTACAGATGGGCTGTGGCTGTGTGGTGTGATGTGATGTGACGGGGAAGTTTCCTCTTTGCAGAAAGCGGTGCACACACTGATGTGGGGACGCCTAGAAAAGGCTTGGGACAAGCTGCCAGTGAATCAGGAAGGCATTGACCCCGGAAGGCATTTTCCCTCTGTCTTCCTTACTGCTGCCCTTCACTTCAGGCTTATCTGTGTGCAAAAAGGCTTCTGGTCCATTAATAGAGCTTCCGAGAGAAACGAGGCACTTGCGATGGCGTTCTGTCCATCCCCCGCATCCTTTCTACCCCAGTAATCTTCTAACGCGTTAGCCAATTCGAACCACGTTTGAGAAGAGAATCAAGGTCTTGGAGATGTGCTGTTTTGGAACTTAACTCAGTCTTTCTGTTGACAATGGAAAAGAGGAGGCAGTCACTGAGGTCGCTGGGACAGGAACAGTTTTGCTGTTCTGGAGTTGTTCTGCAGCCACTCTGAAGAGTACTGGTTGCCTGCTGACATCCCTGGCCGTTTCTCAAAGCAATGGATAACAAAGGGTCTAAGAAATAAGATAATCTAGAGAAAAGGTTATTTTTTCCCCACCCTGCCCTTTCGCCTTGGAGGACCCTTACCTTGAGCATCACTGCCATAATCTTTCCAACTAAAAACCGCTGCTGACTCCCGATCAAACCGCCCTTGCCTCCTGCCCCCATGTTTGTCGGATGGATGCCTCACTCGCAGCCTCTTTCCCTGGAGCGGCAGCCTGTCCTTTTGCCAGCAGAGCCCTCGCAAAAACCCGCAGAAAAGCATATTTTAGCAATTCCTCTAGCTCACCCCTGCTGAGGTGGAAGAGCTGTTCCTGAGGGTGTCTTACTCCGCCCTGGTACTCATCAGTCTTCCAGCAAGTGGGTTGGAGATGGTGCCCAGATCCTGAGGAGCGCACATGAAGACTGTGCTCCTTCCCCACGTCCCCAGCTTGCAGGGACCTGCCAGGCTGTGCCAGGGATGGGAGCGTGGTGACTCAAGTCTTTGGCACCTGCCTCTTGCACAAAGACTGACTGCGCGGCGCTGCAGTGTGTGCTGGGGCTGGCAGATAAGACGTGCTCGGGAGGAAGACTTTGAAAGAGGTGGAAGACAGCGAGCTTGGTGGCCTGACTCCTGTGCAACAAGGTTTGCCAGCCCCACTGTATGTGCAGACCCTCCTGTGACCGAGGAGCTGTCCCAGGAGAGCCCTCACCACCCTCTGACCTGCTGCTGCTTTTGTTTGGCCTTTGGATTACGTCCTTCAGGGGTTTTTGAGAGCACAGATGTTCCTTTGGGACAGGGCAAATCCTGCTGCTGACGGATGTTTCTGGACAGCCGGAGAGATCATGCTGCCCATCAACTCTTATTACCAAACCACGAGTGAACTCGGAGATCTCCAGCTTTCCGCTGGCAGGAGACTGGCACGTCCATGTTCCCACGCGAGCACCGCAGCTCGTCGGTTCTGCTCGTGGCCTGCTGCAGAGCTATGGAGATGTTCAGTGCTGGTGCCCGCTGCGCTTTGCGCCTCCTGTTTTCTGCCAGGAAAGGAGCTGAGATGTGCTGCCTCCTCGAGAGAAGAGGATGGAGGCAGCAGTTGTGCCGCGGACTGGCTGAGGCGCTCGCGGCTCTAATTGTGCTGTAAACGGCAAGTTAAAGCAAACGCTGCTGGGCACCTTTTCACTGAAAGGAGCGCCTGAGAATTTAGCACTGTTACTGAATGCCTTAAAACGCGTCTGGAGGAGGAGCGGGCAGGGCAGCTTCCAAATGGAAGTGTTGGCACGTCGCTAACCCGGCTGCTGGCTGGGAGCGTGGCAGGGGGCTGTGCCACCACTCTGAGATGACGTTCTCTACCGTGGCCCTGGCTGTCGGGGCTGAATAGCTGTGAGCAATTCAGGGAACGCCGCGGTGGCGCGTCGCGCTGGGTATGAGCTCTCCCCGGCGGGGAGAAGCGTCTGTTCTGACAGGGCAGCGCTGCTGGTTTTCAGCATAGACAGAAGCCTGGTGGGTGCCTGCGGTCTGCCTTTGTGTGAGGATCGAGAGAGATGAACCAACCTCTCATGTGAGCTCCAGAATAATAGGCCTGCCTTTTCTTTGCCTGTTTTCTGTAAACCTGGAAAGGAATTGCTGTTATTTTTATTTACTCGGACTGGTTAAGCACCAGTCAAAGATCTGGTTCTTTTTTACATGCCTAGTCCCAATTACAGCACTGGCACGTTTTGTTTTCTCTCAGAGGCTAAGCTCTAAAGCAATTTTTATCTACGCCTTTGTTCTCCTCACCCTGCTATGTGAGAGATCTGAGCAGCTGTCTCGGGTGCTTTGCTGGAAGTGAAGAACAAGCCCTAGTGAGAAGGGCAGCTGGAAAGGGAGATTAATTAACCTGGCCTTGGTTGGCCTTGTAAACAGGGCGAGAAATCTCTCTCTCAAACTGCTTAGTGCTTATTTAGCTTGTAAAAAGCTGCCTGATCTCACGCTCAGTCTTAATCCAATCCACCTTCCCACAAAGCTAATTGCCGGTAATTTGCTCGCGCATCTCTAGTGTCCTTCCTTTCCTAGCTGGCTTCACCAGCTGGGGACCAAGGTGATGGAGAAGTGCACGTCTCTTTGGCTACGGAACAGACAGTAAAAGGCTGTTGATCAAGGCCATTCATCTTGATAATCCCAGGAAGATACTTGTCTAAAATGGGAGAGAGGAACACGGAGCAGAGGTGGTCGTGGAGAATGTCTCCTCTGCTCCCGACGTATTTACCGCGTGATCTAATTAAATGAAGGCTGGGGAGCTCAGAGCCATTGATTTTCATCAGTGGCAACCTTGCTATGTTATCAGAAGTGAGTAATCCCTTTTCTGTAAAGCAGACATTGATAGATCAATAGGCGAGAACATGCTGTACTTCTTGGCAGCTCCATCAACCTTGGAGGGAGAGCTACCAAGGGCACCTTGATAGTTCCCTTACTTCTGGAGCTTCGTCCCTTCCTTCCCTGCCGCTACTGCACCATGGCTTCTCCAGCACTGCTACAAGCTGCTGCCTGAGGTTCCTCATCTCCAGAGAAAGACGTCTGGCGTTTCCTTTTTACCCCATAGGACAATCTGTGACACTAATCTCCCTCTTGGTTTGGCTGTGCTAGTTATGGCCCGTTATTTGGAAGGGCGCAGTGCCTTCTGGCTCAGTCTTGGGCAGGCTTTAGAAGGCAGGTGCTTGGCTTTTTGGAGAAGACCCCTAGGTAAAAGCTGTTAACCGTGGTGGGCCGAAGGTTTGGGACTGTGTTGGACCTGCTGCAGCATTGACCTTTTGTTGTGTGAGACCCTGGGTGGACCTGGAGGCAGTGACAAAGCTCTGGTAACAGTGACACAGGTTCTTTGTAAGGTTTGAGCACATTGAGGCTTCCTCCTGGGAAATGAGACTCTGCGCGTGAGGCAGGCTGAAGGCTTGTAGGACAGGGAATTGAGATGGATGGTTGATTTTGGCTTTTAGTAAACAAAGCTAAAGGGCAGGTTTTTCTCTAAAGATGGCAGTCAGCAGAAGTTTTTACGCCATTAAGCGCTAGATACACAACTCTGCTGCAGCAGCGCACAGTCGAAGCGCAGAGCAGAAAGCACTTGGGACGACGGAAAGGCGGTGGGGTGAGAAGAATTAAAAACTATCAAGGCTGTTACAACCCCCTCTGAGCTCTGCTGTCGAGACTTCTGATAACATAGTTGTTTTTGAAAATTTCACGCAATGTTGCCCCGGCCGGGCGTGAGAAGATGCTGCGCTCGCTGCAAATTGTCTTGATAGAAAATAGTGGTACTTTGGCCATTAGCTGCATGAACAACCACTTTGTTCTGCTCTAATCGCTTTGCCTCTACATAATTTGGTGCCTAACACACCACTACAAATACAGTGATTATTCTTAACAGTCATATACAGTACATATAATTTGGGGGTGAATGTGGGAGCTGTCAGAAGGAAATGTCTAGCCCGTGAAGAGCTGAAGGTCATGTCACCACAACGGTGCCTCTTCCTCTCGCTTGCAGTCAGCGATGCGAAAGCAGATCCTCTGTGCCAGGAGGGATCTGTGTGGGACAAAGAGGTAGGCAGGAAAAGGAGGGCACGCGTGGCAGGAGCCCGTGGGATGTGAGTGTCTGCTTCCATCGCTGTCCATTGAGGAGAAGCACGGAGCCCAGTTTTGTCCCAGGACACTTCTAGTGAGATGCGCTTGACCAGT
Organism: Bucorvus abyssinicus; assembly: GCA_009769605.1. Taxonomy (NCBI): domain Eukaryota; kingdom Metazoa; phylum Chordata; class Aves; order Bucerotiformes; family Bucorvidae; genus Bucorvus; species Bucorvus abyssinicus. The sequence continues at coordinate 3,167,966 of CM020055.1, read as the reverse complement.
TCCTGCCGGCGTGACTAAGGACAGCCCTGCTCCTCAGCAGGGGTGGGGGACAGGGGTGTTTCCCTGGCAGAGCACTGTCCTGCTCTGCCTCTATGGTATGAGCATGGGGAGCTGAAGCTTTCCCTTTGCTACGGGAGCAGAGGAGCAGTTGTTTGAGGCTCACCTGGAATTAAAACATGGCAAATAACCAGCTGTGCCTCACCTCCCATTTGCTGGAGACTGCATGTGTCTCACCTTTTGTGTGATGATGGGGCTCGCTGTCCCTATCCCACAATCTGGAGTTGTTTTCTACTTAACAGTCCTTCCTCTGTTCTTGGAGCGGATTAATAAAATGCTGCCATCCAGGGGGTAGAGTCCTAGGAAGCCTCAAACCGCTACAACAAATAGCTTATGAGTGATTCTTCTCTCGCGCATCTTATCTTCCTGAATTAGACACAGAGAGACAATCAAAGTCAATGCCACGCTTATTGTAAAATCTTTACAGCGTGTCTCTACAGAAGTCGCAAGAGGAGTGTTGAGTTGTGCCCTGGCTAATTTTTCTTTTTCCCCCCTTGCTTTGAAGCTCGTCTGCTGGGAGCGAACTGTGGTTTGTACGAGCTGAGCAGGGGAAGTGCTGGCCACGCTTGTGTTCCCGTACACAGCTCTTGCCTCCTTTTTGGGAGGCGGGTGGGAGAGGAGGCTCCCAGCGGCACTGAGTCCTTGGTCTTCCTGTGCAGCCGGCTCTGATGGTTCAGTTCAAAACATCAGAAAGTTCCTGTGTGTCCCATGCCCAGCCCAGGGCTTCCGCCCCTCACCATGAGGCATCCCTGTGGGGTGGACGGAGGCAAGAGGAAAACAAAGCAGTGGGTGTGTGTGCAGAGCCTGGCTGAACCCTCCGAATGTTCCCCATGATGAGTATGGAGCCGTGATGAGGAAGAAGCCCACGCAGACACGCTCTCTCCATGCTCTGGCTGCCCCTCGCTCCCACGTGCGTTTTGCAGGTGAAGTCTCTCGAGTACCCAGGTTGCCACGTTGGCTTCCCGAGGGTCCCTCCTGGTCCTTCCAGCCCTGTTGGAGGGTGTGGGGTGGGCTGCCTGGTTGAGCGGTGCTCCTTCAGCATCGGGAGCGCCTGGCGAAGGAGGGATAGGGGAAGGGTGGATGTGGAGAGTGAGTAATTGGAGTCCAAGAGGCAAAAGTGTCTGACAGAACAGGATTGATTTGAAGCTTTTCAGTGGAACACTTGCAAAAAAAAAAAAAAAATCAATGCTTATTCCCTGGGCTCAAGCATGTGTTTACTGTATTCAGCAGCTAGCGTTAAAAGTGAATTCCAGCAATTGCAATTACAGCTTTCTCCTCCGTTGCCATGCCCCCTCTCCCTCCCCCAGTCCCTGCTCCCCCTCTCTTACTGGCTGGCTTGCGTCATCTTCTGGAGCCTAAGGCAAAGCTAATGCAGTCAAACTGAAAGTGGTTTAACAAATAGTAAAGCCCACCTTCCCCCTTCCTTTCCATTCCCTCGGGATCTTTTCCTGAGCACTGTCAAACTCGATTCAGCTCTGAGGCGCAGAGGTGCCTGGCCGAGGCGATTGCGAGGCGCTGAGCCCGGCTCGGTGGCGAGGCGGCGGGCCAAGGCGTGTTAGTCCTAATGCTCTCTGATCGGACCAGTTGATTTCCTCCTGCCTGGTGGCAGAAGCCTGAAACAAAGAATTTCGTGTTCGAGGGGCTGTGGGGTGAGGCGATGCGGTGGGATGGTGATGGGGAGCTGGGGGGAAGGAACCTGTGCAGTGCCCGGGGAGCCTCCGGCGCGGGTATCGCGCTGATCCCGCACCAACCTGGGCTCCCCAAGCCTGGGTACGTGCAGTCCTTCTGCTGAGAGGTGCACAGGGCGCCCATCGCTCCTCCACAAACCCTTCGGACTGGTCCCAGTAGAGGGCACTGAGGTCTGCACTCCCATCCCCTTCATTAACCTCTAATTAGCGTGGGGGGGTCGCACTGGTCCCAGCTCTGGACGCACCATGGAGATGTGTCCCGCCTAGAGCAGAGGGACCGTGGCTAAAGCATCGGGTGCCGGCTCATGGCTGGGGTCCCCAGCACCAGCTCCTGAACGAGGGCGACTCGGAATCGTCCGGAGTGAGGCAGATGAAGTTGTTTGAGGTTTTTTTCTTTGTTTAAATTTTGTTTGCAGGGCGGATTGCAGCTGCAGAGGAGGGAGCCGGAGCCTCCCCTGCCCTGCGCGTTACCGAGGAGGTTGCAGTCGCAGCTCTGATGGGAGGATCTCGGGTCGGGGCTGTGGTGGTGTGTGAAGTGGAACGGGCTCAGCTTGACCGGCAGACCCCAGCCTGAGCTGGGGGGGCAAAATGTACTCGCTCCTGCTTGTAAACTGAGTGGTTTTGATCTGGAAGTTGCTGGTGGGGAAAATAAAATATGGGAAATCAAGAATTCATTGTTCCTGCTCTGCTTTCCTGACTGCAATGGTTTTTTGGGTGGGTTTTTTTTTTTTGCATGTGATCCTGTGTGGCATAAGACAAAGGACTGCTGACTGTATTTTGCTTGTGCTTTCTATCCCTGTGTTGATCTAGTCCAGCCTTCAGAGGAAGGGTTCCCAAAAGCGCATAAACCCACTGCTTTTGGGCGTAAGAGAAGCTTCTGATTTTTATTTTTAATGCTCCTGCCAGCTTAATCCAAAGGACCGAGCTGCTTCCCACCGAGCACGTGGGTTGCCACTTGCAGGGATTTCCAGGGTGTGCAGCCAAGACCCTGCTCGTGCCAACCTGCCAGGAGAGGTGGTCTGCAGCTCTAGTGCTGCTTCTGCACGAGCTGCTTCTCTCTCCCTGTGGTGAAACCAGGTTTTAGCCGCCTGCCGGGAGGGGGGTGGTGGAGGATGCCAGCAGTGCCCATCCACAGGCTCTGTGAGTGGTGTTGGTGTCAGGATTTGCTCCACTTGTTGTTCTGGGTCTGGCAGAACCTCTGAGCTGGATCTTGCCTCTCGCACTGCAAACCTCCTGGCAATGGCCAGTGCAGGAGAAAGCACTTTGCCAGATAAACTCCTCACGTTCGAGTGCCCGCGTTCGTAAATGCCTTCGAGAGGACTGTTCAGCAGCAGCGGTGTTCATCCAGCTCACTTTGAAACGTCCCTGGTGAGCTGTGGCTTCCTCGCGTGGCTGACCGCAGCCGCGTGGGCTGGGGGCCGGGAGCCCTTGGCTCTAACCCTGCCTTTGCTGCGGGCTGCCTGCGCCGTCCGACAGCTCCTTTCAGCTCCGTTTGCCTCCAATCCCATCTACTATAGGGGCTCAAAACCACGACCCCAGCTTTTGGGAGGCAGTAATGGATCTCAGCACCTCGTAGCTGATCATGAGATGCCCAAAGTGAGAGGCAGTTTGATGGATGTGAGCTCTGCTGGCCTCAGCTCCCTTCCTCGCATGTGCGCAGCAGCTACAGCAGCAGCGTCTTGTCTTCATGGGGCTCCTTGGCGTGACAGTGACAATATGCTGAGGGTTTTTTGGTGCCTTGTTTTTTTTTTTTAACTCCTTTTAAGCTGGAAAGGAGGAGCTGCTCTGAAGAATAACAGCTGGCCCAGCCGTGGGTGAGTTCAGGGCATGTTGTCCCTCACTTGTAACTCACAGTTGCATGGGAAGATGCTCTGAGCAAAAAGGGGGAGACTGTAGCAAAGGGCCAGAGAGCGCTTCTGCGGCAGCAGAGAGAGCGCTGGTGGCTGCGGGCAGTCACTCTGCCTGGTGCAGCCTGGCAGAAGCACCCAGCCCCTTGAATTTGCTCTGGGTCCCGAGCGCTTTGCAAGAGCTGGCACTTAATTCCAAACCCAGAGCTTGAGGGAAATGATTTTCATCTTGGTTTTGAGGGACACTGAGCCGGGGACTAGGAAATCAACTCCGTGACAGCCTGTCGTGAGAGAGTTCTGTGCTCTGTTTTCCTTGGAGGTGCTTTAGAGATGGAAAATTCATGCTGAGCTTTCGAATGAAGCCCTTGTGCCTATTTGCATGTAGGAGGTGTTGAGCAGGACGGAGCTGGGGCTGCTGGCTGCAGGCCCTTTTGCTCAGTTTAAATTGCTGACACCGTGCACAGAAACAAACCTTATGCTGATCCTCCTGACCAAAGCCCCCGGCACGCAGTTCCCTGGGTTGCAGCACGTGCTCTGGTCCTTTCCGCAGCGTGTCGTCGGGGAGGTTGCTAAGTCAAAACCTGCCTTTCCCGGTGCTGGAGTGTTTGTTTTCTTGAGCACCTAAATAAAGCTGCCACATACAGCAAATGAATATTGACTTGACTGCAGTCACTGAGGCAAGACCCTAGTGAAGCTGAGGAATTCCTTCTCCAGCTGTTGGCAGAAGCAGGCGATGAACATAGAGGAGGGGGAGCTGCCGCACGTGCCCTTTTCCACCCCTTTCCCTGGGTTTTTGTGACCAGTGTCCCCGTGGCCCGTCTGGCTCTCTGAGCTGGTGACAAAAACCAACGCTGCACGAAAAACTTCCACCTGGGGTGGTCCAGTGGTCAAATCCCCTTCCAGCCTGGGAGAAACGTCTTCATTTGTGTTGAGAGACAAAAATAGACAGCAGTGGGACTGGGCTGCAGAGCCAGGGCAAAACCGTCCGTGTGTGGAGAAGGCGGCAGCCTACCTACCGCTGTCCTTCCCTTCCCGGGGCTGCTCCCGCTCCCTCCTGGAGATGTTTGGTGCCAGACAGCACACAGCAGACATCCCTGGAGGGTTCTGCTGAGCACGCGTGCACATGATGTTTACTGGCTCTGGAATGGATCGGGGAGGGATTTAGAGAGCTGGAGTTTGGCTGCAAGGCTCTGAGATCCCCCTGCAAGCTAGCTCTCCTCCTTGCAGACACCGGCTTTCTCTGCAGGTCGTGCTACTAAATCTCTGGACCCCAAGGTAAATCACTTCCTGCTGTAATTACAGAAGCTCATTTGTCCGTGATTAAGCAGTTTGGAAGGTGTTGGAAAGGTGGTAGCAGAGCTCTGCCAGGCCGTGCTTTAATTAGGATCCAAAGGCTTCTTTCTCATCTTCCCACCACTCCCCCTGGGCCTTCCACCAGGTCTGACGGAGGCACCTTACTGTTGGCTTGACCCATTGCTGACCTAAACAAAAGGAGTTCATTAAACCCAGAGCAAGTTTTAGGATTTAAATATGCTTTAGTTATACAGCTTAGCGTTTGGGCTGGCATGATGACCCCCGTCCTTGCTGGGCAGCAGGGGGTGCTGCAAGTCACCTCTCCAGGAATGGAAGGAGGGTATAAAACAGCTGATGGAAGTGAAAAAAGGATGGCCTGAGGCTTTGAAGCACTGATGAACAGCATTTGAGGCAACGGAGGTTCATTCCTTCCCCACCAATTGTCCCGGACAAACTTGCGCAGGTCCCTTATGAAGGCACAAAGCAGCGAGGGAGTTTGAGGATGCACCATCCCCGTGGACTCGAGGGGAGCTGGTGACTTGCCAAGGCCTGAGAGCGTGTTCAGTCTGCTGAGGCTGGTAACCATATTGCCCAGTCTCCTGGGGTGGGAACAGGTTGGATGGAGCCTGTGAGGATGGCCAGGTCTGACCCAGAGGAATTGGGAAGAGCTGAGAATCAAAGATGGGTCCTCCTTCTGGCAGAACCAAAGAGTGGGAACGGTCCCCTGAGAAGACTATGTAAATGGAGCAAACCCAGCTCCTTCTGAAGGAGACTCCTCTGCCCTTCCCTGGGAACTGGGAGCGTCTCGCAAGCAAGGAGAACACCCATCTCCCCGAGTCAACAAACCAATCTGAATTTCTGTGCTTGTGCAGAGCACGTTCCCTTCACCGGCCCACACTCCCCGACGGGAGCTCGGGGACGCTAATTGCTTGCGAAGGCTCTCTGAAGTGTTTTGCTCGGCGGAGGTACTTGCGTGATCTCCAAGCAGTACTTGTGAAAAGTGGCAATCCGTGTCACCAAGGAACCGCCTGATTCATCGCGAATTGATTTCCGTTGGCCGCGGTGCATGACTTGGAGACCGCCAGAGCCTGCGGCGCAGGGCGAGAGGAGAGGATTGCTCTGGGTCGAGGTGGGGAGGTAAGTTGTTAGAAACCAATGCTCAAAGGAGTGAAGAGAGAGCGTGGAGACATAGTGATCCCTCTGGTTCACTGGCTTTTATTTCCCTCCCCTCTCCGTGCTGCTGTTCAATGCCACACAGCTTCGTGCACAAAAGGGTCACCAACCTTCATTTTTTTTCCTGTGTGGCTCATCCCCCAGCTCTGCATGAAGCTTCTTGGTGGAAAAGCTCCCTGCGTAGGTTGGAGAGCCTCTGGGTTGGATAAATGCAGACCTGGGTTGTGCTTGGTGACTTGCTCCCAGCCTTTTCCCAGGGATGGCCATGGCCACGTGCTGTGTTTGCATGTAAGGGGGGTTTTGTCAACGCAGTTGCGAAAGGCAGGTCCAAGAACACCCCCTTGGCACCTCTCTTGGACGGGGACTGGGTAACTTGAACTGAAAGAAGCTGCTGGAAGGAGCAGAAGAGTGATCTTCTACATCTGTCTGGGGATGCGTCAAGGACTCTGGTGCTTTTACATCTCGTACCTTACATCTGGCCGGTGTGGGCAGCTTTCCTGGTTTTCGTTCTCCTCCCCATGGCCTGGACCAGAGCCCTCGGGGGGCTCCACAAGCTGTGCTCTGCGTGGGCTGCTCCCCACTCACGCTCTGTCCTTCCTTGGCTGAAGAGGCTGGACTGGTACCGGGCTGCGAGGTGCCAGGCAGCTCCCTGATACATCCCCTCCCTGCCTCCCGTAGGACGTTACAGCCCTGGGCAGTAAAGGTAGGAGAGGAGGAGAGATTGGGCTCATCCTGTTCAGTCGAGAGGGCAATGCCTTGTACCTGCTGGGACCCAGGGGAAACGCTTTGACCTCCCTGGCTCTGAAATTCTTACCCTGCATGGTGGGCATGAACCGCGCTGGGTGTGAGGACAGGATGTACCCGCTATTTGAAAAGCTCTTGGGGCTGGATTCTCAGCCTTTAGGGACGAGGAGGTGCCAGTGTAAAAAGAGCCCTTTCTTGTTTTGTCAGCGTGGGTTCCTCTGTACCTGTGCCAGCCGGGTCTGGTGGCCGTGAGCTGCTGGTTCCACTGGCCCTGCTGAGCCAGCGGTAGGTGCCAGCAGCAGAGCTGGCTCCCTGCGTGCCTGCTGCGAAGCAGCCAGGGTGGCGAGCTTTCGCAGGGCAGGGTACCCGGGGCAGGTGGCTGCTCGGAGCCAGCAAGACCAGCCTTCGGCTTTCAGATCCTAGCAGGAGCACAGGGCTCGGGCAGCAAGGCTTGCAGGCGCAGGAGGGGCTTAAAGCAAATCTGCTTTGGAATGGCCAGGGCGAGAATACCCATGGTGGCTCCTGCAAAACCTTTCCTCAAAGCTGGGCGACTTTTGAACACCAATTAGTCAGTTGGGAAGTTGCTTTCATCCCCTGCAATGGTTTTAGCAATTTGTGGTTCGCTTCTAATTCCTCTGAAGCCAGGAGTGTGTTTGCTCTATCCCAGTGTGCCCGCTGAGTCGGGCTGGGTTGCTGTGTGCTGCTGCTTCTCCGGGGCTGGGAACTTTCCGTGTGCTCCTGGCTGATTGCACAGGGCAGACACGTCCATGGTTCTGCAGAGCCGCAGAGAGACCCTGACCCTTTGCGCGGCTTGCCTGGCTGCTGTGGGTGCAGGGCTCTTGAGGATGAGTAGGAAACCAGAGGGAAGGTTGTTGCGCTTTCCCCCTCCCTTTTATTTTCCTTTCTGTTTGTACTAACGATTCCACTGCAGTGGTCCTAACGGCGGTTAGGTCTTAAACTGGAGCTGAAAATCCACCCGGCGGGGGGATGCGCTCTTAGCATATGTGAACGATGCTACCATCTGAGGGACGAGATGGGTAGACAAAGGATACGAGCGAAGCCAAGGGACAGCAGATCAGTGACAAACCCAGGACACGACCCTGGACTGTGTCTTAAACCAGCTCTGCTTCTGTCTGTCTGCTGTGGCCCAGGGGCCAGCATGGAGATCTCTTGCTTATGCCTTGAATCTGGGGTTGAGCTGGCTTCCTCCTCCTCCTCCTGCAATTCTGGCCTCATTCAGCCTTACTCAGAAGAAAAAGCTCTTTAATAGTGCATGTGCCTGTGCTGTTGTGGCATGTTCACGCTGCCAGCGAGGCGAGAGAGTCCCTTTGGCGCTGGAGTGGAAAGAGACCTCATTTCTGCAGGAGGTGACTGAGTCACCGGTGCCATCTTTGAGCACTCTCCTGCATCCTTCACAGCTTCTTCTCTGACCTGCTCTTACAGTGAACGGATCTGGCAAGGACCCGCCTGGGGATGTGAGCATTGGCAGTGCCGCCCTGCGGTGCCCAGGACCAGAGGATGAGGCCAGCGTGTTCCCTGCTCCCCGCTGGCTGTAGGATGCATCTTGGCTTTCCTCAGCTGGTGGGTGAGCTCGTGTTCAGGAGGCAGGAGGGGGTGGGACGTACCGGTACCTTGGCACAGGGAAGCTGGTCAAGAGAAGGCAGAGTTGGTTCCTCCCTCTTGCTGGTGATAGCAGTAAAAAGAGGGGAGGACCCCCAAAAATGGTGCTGGTAGCAGCGCCCAGCAGGACAGAGGGGGCAGAGCGTCCATCTCTGCACACTCCCTGCGTGAACCCAGGGTCTGTCTGCGGAAAACGCCCACCTTTCCCTTTCCTGTAAGCAGGCTCCAGGCTTGCTCCAGCTCCTGAGAGGTCTAAAAATGCCCTGGGGTCCCAGGGAGAATCCCGGTGGCAGCCCTCCCCAGCGCCAGGCGAAGCCAGCCCTGCTCGTGCCAGCGCAGGAGCTGTCTGCTGTGCCAGGGCACGGCGAGAGGATCCATCTGTGCTCGGATCGGCCTCGTGCTGGCTCTGTCCCTCCTGTCTGCTTGTTCCAGATGATGTTAGAACTACATGTTAAATAACTTTCTCTTTGGCACCTCTCCCTTTTATTGGCTGGAAAATGATGGCAGAGAGAGAGGAGGTGGTTGTTTGAGAAAACAAAGCAGCACCCAAAAACGGGCGATGGCTGGAGGACCAGAGGGGCACATGAAATACCTGTAAATCCATAATGTCTTTAAACGGTGCAGCATTTTTTTAATGCTCCTTTTATTTATCTTTTTTTTCAGTGAGGATTATATCCTAACAGATGGGCAGCGTGAACTGCAACATCAGTCATCAGGCGCTGGAGAAGGGCAGGGTTGTGTTAAATACCTCAGAGCTGAGGTCTGGTGCCTAGTAGCTCTGATAGATATTTTTTTTTTTTCTTTTTTTCCTGGACTTGCCAAGCCCAGTTTGGCTGCTGATGGCTGTGGGAGGGAATCTCCAGCAAGAAAAAGCCCTGGCTGAGGCTCTGGCTGTACCTGCGGCAGCAGGGTCCCTGCGGAGCACGGGGACAGCAGCTATGGAGTAAGGCACTGCTCCTGCTCAGTGCGCAGCAGGGTGATGGACCCCCCACCACAGTTTTTCTTGGAATCCAGACTGGTGCCTGGCTTTTCTCTTGTCTCTGCTGCTCTCTCCCTTGAAGCAGCGAGAACCAGCTTTGTGCCTGTCGCTGCTGTCAGGCCCTTCAGAGCAGCCTTTCCAGTTAGGCTCCTTGTCTGGCTCCAGGAGCCTCGAAGTGCTGCGTGCTTTCCTCATCGACCTCCGGTTACGCCATGCCTCTGTGTCGGCCTGGTCGGGTTGGGGACAAGAAAGACTCAAGACTGCTTATTAGAGATTAAAATGCCCTACTGTGAATTGCTTTTGGAAGAGAGGGTGCTGGATGCCCTGGACCACCCTGTCTGTGCTGAGGAAACATCTTAGGCTACGGCTGGGGCAGGGTTAGGGCTGGCCTTAGGGTACCAAGGGCTGCAGATCCTGTGGCCTGATGCTCTTGGCACTGCTGGGGCTGGTCCTGTCCAGTTTAAGCACTTTCTTAAAATTATTTTTTAATATAGAGCTGGGGGAGATGCCAAGCTGATGGCAGTCTCCTTCCCAGATGAACAGAGAAGCAACTTGAGGCTCAGGCTTATGATGAGAAAGAGGTTCAAATCGGAGTTGACCCAGGTGCTGGGAGGATGCAGAGCTTGCACTCAGGTAGGACAGGACAGCCAACACGTGGGAGAGCAGCACTAGCACCATCTCATCCTGCACTTGCGCAGAAGGTCAGGTTCACGCTGGGAATTTAGGGGCTGGGAGTGAGGCCAGCATCTTCCCCCACTGTCTCTCCAGCTCCCAAAGCTGCATGGGAGCTGCGAGGAGCAGATGGTTTGTCTGCTCTTTAGAGACTCTGGCTTTCAGATGGTCCTTTTGGGTTATCAGTGGGTGAATGTGGTTGAATGTCAAGTTTTTGTTAAAAGTGGGCTAGGAGATTAAGGTGTTCATCTGCCTTGGAGGGAGTGACTGTATAAACCTCAGCTTGCGTGTGCATGTTTGTGGAAACCTCTCGTTTTCCTGGCAGTGAGAGCTGGGCTCAGCGAGCCCTCCTTGGGCTTGAGGTCGCTTCTCACTGACACTGAGCTCTTGGGTCTCCTTCCCCTTTTCAGGCTCTTACACTGGCCTTTTACGTGCCAGTGACCTCATGGTTTGAAGACCCTGCCAAGAGCTGCACTGGGGTCAGCAGACCAGACCCATGGCTGATGACTGCCCCATCAGCAGACCCATGGCTGATGGGGGACCCTGGCGTCTTGTACTGGACATGGTTAGAAGACGCTTTGAATGCTGCAAGGATGGCAGTGGCCATTGAGAATGCAACTGGAGTTACGCTCTGCCATGCTGACTTGTAGTGGCAGAAGAGATTTAAGAGCAGGTGAAAATCTTATCCATTGGCCTCTTTCTTAATCATGAACTTGTAGAAGGATTGGAGCAGAGATGATTTGATTCCTGGCTTTTCTTCCTTCCTCTCTGCTCCTTTTCTTCTCCTATAAGCATTCGTCTAGAATTTTCCCTTGGCCAAGGTTAGACTGATGGCTCTGGGACAATCAGTTGTGTTCTGCCGCTGTTACTGGTGTTAAAGGCAGTAGAGCTGAGCCCTTGAAGCGCTGTCAGTATTCATTTTTACGGTGGGCAGATTGCTCATTAGCACACTTGTTTTGGGATATTTAAGCTGTAAAGAAATCTATAGTCCTTGCATTTTAACTTGATAACCACTCAGTAGAACAAACAGAGCTGGAAATTAGAGCAGTGCTGGACTGGAAAGAATAGTCCCGGACACTCGCCTCTTACCCAGAGGTGTATGGAGAGAAGTGCTCTGAGAACACAGCTTGGGGGAACAGCGAGAAGTAACAACAGCTCAGGTTAACTGGGGATTAACTGGTGGAGCTGGAGGTAGCCCTTAAAGAGGTATGTTGAAAGCTTCTGCTCTGAGATTGGGAGAAAACCAAGGGCTGGATCAGAGCATTCGCTTTCAGGTCACATACCAAAAAACCAGCCCAAGAGATCCTAAATGCTGGTTGCCAGAACTTGGAGGCAACTGGCTGGAAAAAATCAGAGGATGCAGCGCTCAGGGATGTGGTGGCTTGTTGGAAACTGCTGGTGTGCAGAGTGGGAGATGTCCTGGGGTACAGGGTGCTGTGGCCTAGAGCACAGCTGAGAATCAGAACGGCTCCGTGTTTCCTCACCACACCTTCAGTTCTGGCAATAAACCAGTGAAGGGCTGGGGGACTGTGGTGGGATTTGGTTTGTTTAGTGTAAAGCATTTTGGGTTTCAGTTGGAGGCAAGGTGCTGTGCAGATGTAAGCTCGTTAGAAGATCATTATCATTATTTACCTGCTGTGTCTGTCTGCCTCTAAATAGCATTAGCTGTGAGCCTATTTATCCACGTTCCCCTCTTACCCTTAGAGTGGCAAAACACCAGCTTGCCCAGTTCCCCAGCCCTTCTGAACCTCCTCCCTCCCCGTTTCCCATACTCAGAAACACTGGTCGCACTGGGCTGCACGTAACGGGAGCTTGAGAGGCAAGAAGCCAGACCGTGCCCTGGGTTCAATCCATTCTGTGCTGCAAGAGAAAATTCACATTATTATTTTCTGAAGCCTTGCAGCGAGTGTGACCAGGCAAAGCGTGTTCCCCGTCGCAGCCAGCCCTCGCCCAGCCTCCCGGCAGCCTGGGCGGCTCAGTGCCGCTCTGTGTAGCATCGTGGTCATGTTGCTCAGGGAAGTTAATTAGTATGAGGAAGCGAAAAATTTTGTCTTGCACTTTTTACAGCCTCTAACCCTATTAGTCGGGTCATTTGGAGTCCAGGGAGGGTTGTTTCTTGCTAGAAAAGATTGCAAATGGATTGAGTTCCATTACGTTGTTAATTAAAAGGAATAGAAAAAAAAAAAAAAAAGAGGAGGAAAAGCGATGAAGTTGACTGAAACTTTGAAAGGAAAATTAAAGCCTTGGGTATTTTCCACTGAGGCATTCACACACATTGCCTTGGTCCTTCGTCCAGCCTGGGATTTTATGCTCTTTAGCATCACAAGAGCTTGGCTGTTCCACTGCCACCCACCTGGGGAACCCCACATGTCCTGGCTGCAGCCCAGCAGGGTCCTTAGCAGGGCACAGGGCTGAGCGTCGCCGCATGTGGCCAGCAGCTCAGGGCTTGCCACGGAGGAAGAGGAGGAGGAGGCAGCCAACCCGGGTTTGGAGAGCCCGGGTCTGCAGCTGGAGGGGTGAGCGGGTGATGGTGTGAGCGAGCCGTGTCCCCCCCGCGTATCAAGGCACCACTGTTAGACTTTCACGCGCGCTATCGGTTGCCCAAAGCGCTCAGTGCACTTATTGGTAACAGGGTCCCACAGCCTGTGATGTGCCAGATGTGGCGTGTCGAAGAAGTCGGGCTGTTTCTTATCAGCCGTTCCTTCCACTGTCTCCGAACCCTTCTGCTGAGAGTCTTTTGTCCCCTAATAAACTGATAAGCTCCTGGTAATCCACCGATGGCTGACAGGCAGGGCAGCCCCGCTCTCCCGCGCTTGCACAGATAAGGCAGCTCTTTGCTGGTGGGTAGTGGGTGATACAGCAGGTGCCTGTGCCGCGTGGAGCCCCCGCCAGCGGCTGGCAAAGGGTGGGCTTGGGGAGGCTGGTGGCTTCATCCAGCAGCCCCTGGAGAGGGGATGGGACTTGATTACAGAGCAATGAGGACAGACTTGTCCAGCCTCTGTCCTGGCCTGACGGTGAGATTTTGCATCGCTCGGGCAGGTGAGCTCGTGTCCTGGGTCCGTCCCGCAGAGCACGGACACAACTTGCCCTCCCAAAGCCCTTCCCAGTCTGCTGTGAGCTGGGGAGCCCATGGTGGGCCAGGCATGGGGTCCCACTGACCGCCAGTGCCACAGCGGCTTAGCAGAGGGTAATTGAAAGGGAAATCTAGAAGGAGAGAGGGAGCAAGGGAGAAAACATGTGTTTTCTCCTCTCCCCTCGCTGTTACAGCATTGCTTTGCCGCTTCTGTCAGGAGATGGGCAGGAGGGAGCTGCGGAGCTGCTTTTGGTGCTAATTATCTGAGGTGCATCCGAGCTGCTGCAGAGCGAACGGCTCCTGTCCCAGGACTGTTGGCTACCTGGCATGTGAGGGGAGCGAAACCAGTCCCAGCCTCCTTGCCTCCAGAGCTGGCATGGGGCAAGGGGCTGAACCGCAGCATCGCTTCTGCTTGGGCACCCCGTCCCTGCTTCCTGGGGACCAGTCTGCCGGGGTCACCGGCAGGGAAGCACCCCAGCTCAGGGAAGGGACCACTGTGCCTTTTCTAGCCGCACAGGCACACGTCCGGGTCTTTTAATTTGCCAAGCGATAGGGAGGAAGGGAAAGGAGGGTTTCATTTCATGTTTTTACCATCTTGTCAGCATTCTCCTTGGAGGCGGCTGATCTTTGACCTGTTGTAGCCACAGCCCTTGTTTAGCAGAATCTGGGCTTGTTCTTGTTTCTTACAGTGGAAAACAACTCATTAGCACAAGGAATGCTGGAGCCCTGGAGACACTCCTCCTGCTTTTTTTTTTGCACAGCGCAAGGATGGAGCAGCTTTTTCCTGGCACCGAGCAACATTATGGGCTCCCATCTGCATCTTCTGCCTCTGCTCGTGTGTTTCAGGGTTAACGCTGGCTGCTCCCTCTCTTTGATACAGGGTTTTGAGCTGGGGGCATAAAATCAAAAGTAGGATCAATTTTTCCCCTGCCTTCTCTCCTTAATTGCGTGCATTTATGTATCTGTTTGCTGCTGCTGGAGCGAGTGGGCTCAGCCCAGCAACCTGCTGCGTGGGGATTGGAAATGAAGTATCAGGAAGATGCTGACAGCCTGCTTGCGAAGGCTTGATCAATCAGTATGTAATAGAAAAACGGCTCTGGCTCCTAAAGGGAAAAGGAAGCAAAGGGTTTGATTAAAAAGTAAGCCAGTGGCTGGTTGAAGGGGACACCTCTTGGAGGTGGAGGAATCATCAGGTAGTTACAGAGAGGGGTTTTGGCTTGAGAGCAAAGTGGGGGGAATCGCCCACGCCCTTGGGCTGAGGAGCAGCGTTGCACATCGCCGAGTCTGTCATGGGTCTCGCTGCCCTTCTCTTGATGGGGATCTTGGGTTAGGAGAGGCAGAGCTGCGGGTGGGAGATGGCGCAGGGGCTGTGGGCAGAGCCGGGGTGGGTCTGCGCCACAACAGAGCGGTGCTGCCTGGGTGGACCCTGGGAGCAGGGCACGGGTGTTTAAACTGGGAAGCACCAAACCTGTGGCCTAAATCCACTTGAAAAAGAGACCAGTGGTACCCTGATGGCAAACCCCAGCGTCTTGAGTTAGTGGTAGAGAGTGGCTGTGGGTCCCTGCTCCCGCCTGGGAGCTGGTGAGGACGGAGCTGTGCTGGGCTCCTCTTGTGGCAGGCGGAGCCTGGGTGCGGGCAGGCTGGGCTCTGCCCTGCTGGCACTTGATGGGGGCAAACCGGCACTAAATAATCGGCAGCCCATCGATCCAAGGTCACCCATGCCAAGGCGTGATCGATAGGAACGGACAGCCGAGTGATTCTGTAATAAAGTGCCTTCACCTTAGTGGATTTGGGAGAGAGAAGGGTGCGGGAGATTAAATCCTCCTGCCATCGACAGCTCATCAAGCAAAAGATATATTAGTGAAGAAAAATTATGCTTCCTGAGCCCTGATGGGAGGAATCGAGCTGCTGGGAACTCTTTGTGCTCTTTGGGGGAACATCAGCCAGGAGCGCAGCTCTGCTGCCGCCCAGCACCGCCTGGCAGGGAACTCTGCGAGCGGCAGCAAAGCCTCCGAGGGCTTTGAAGGGATTAGGGAATTAGCGAGGGAATTTGCCGTGGCTGCTGCTGCAGCCCGGCGTGAGGCTGCTGGCCAAAGGGCTGCTGTGGATCTGGCTGTGCCGGACTAAGCCCAGCCACCATCGATGCCCTTCCCAGCTGATGGGATGTGACAGGCAGTAAAGGGCATCACCCCGTGACCCCGCGGTGCCTGGGCTGCCCTGGAGCGCATGGGGAGAGAGAGGCTGGGAAGCACCGTCTTACCAGCAGGTTCCAGGTCCTGTCCCCATGCCCACGCACGAGGGGAGGAGAAGGCAGTCTCTGGATGTCAGCGGGGGCTGCTGGGGTCAGGCTGCTGTTGTCTGAAGCAGAGAAATGAAAGTTGCAGGGTTAGATCCTGCATTTCCAGGCTGTCCTGTGCAGCTCTTGCCTGCTAAAGCCCCTTGCCTGGCTGTAACCCTGCAGCAGGAAGGAGAGAACATGAGGACCACTTAAACCCGTGGAGGCCCGGGGAGAGAGCAGCCCTCTGCCACCTCCTCCACCTGTTTTTTCAAGACAAACTTTCCGCTGTGATCCACACGCTGCTTTATTGAGCTCTATTTCCTCCAGTCTAACTACAGAAAGAAATTGGCAGCAAACGCTCTCGCAGGCAGCGTGGAACGGCAGCGGCCGGCTGTCAGAGCCCCCGGGGTTTTATTGCCCTGCCAAACACCTACATCATGGTGACACGTACATAATTACATATCGGACCAGGGAGGATGAAGCGCCCGGCACCTCCTAAACGTGTCAACATGATTTGAGAGGTTTGGGCTCGGCTGGACTTCTGAGGCATTAGATTTTAGACTCCAATCACACGGGCATCCGGAGGATCAATAGTTGGACACCTTAAAGCAGCAGCTGGAAGGTGAGAGGTGCTGGGTGTCAGGGAGGACGATTAAGTTGATGTATGAGTTGGGTTTGGGGTTAGTCACTCTGCCTTCTTGCTGGGAAGAGGAAATCTTGTGGGCAGGCTGTGTCTCAGCATCTCCAGCCCGCGTCAGCAGCCACGAGCTGCCCGCAGATGCTCTGTGATCCGTGTTGTGCCCCAGAGCATCTCCCAGACTGACCAGTAAGCCCGTGTCTCGGATGCAGACACAACCACCTCATGCCGACAGCAAATAGCTGCTGGTAAGAGAAGCGAGCACCCGCCGGGGAGCTCCATCCCATGGCAAGTGCAGGTGGCTGCTGGCCCAGGGCGTGTGGCATCGCGGTGGGAGATGCTGCAGGTTGTCTTGTCTTTGGCTGGAGGTTGACCAACGGGAAGCAGCAGATGGAGCTGCGATTTCGGGTCCCTGTGTGGATTCTTGCTGAAGCTGTGCAGGACGGAGCTGCCCTGCTTTGGGCAACGCTGCCCTCCGGGCGCACCCTATGAGCTGCCCTTGGAAAAGAGGGAACTGGGGGTGATTCGTGGTGATGAGGTTGGCTGGGAGAAGAAGAAACCCTAGAAAATTCTTGAACAAAACAAGTTGAGGTTTACACTGAGTTTTCTTGCTGTGATCTTTGGGAATAATGGATTTGAGCTCTTATTGCAAGGAGCTGAGGTTCCTAGAGCTCTTGTCCCCTCCAGCTCCAATTCAAGGGTACTTTTAGTGACTGATGGACACCTAATTAAAATATCCATTGATTACTCATTAAGGCTTTGCTTTGAGCAAAGAGCCAGACATCCTCTGTGTCCCTCTCCCTCTTCCCCATTTCCCTCCCTGTCCACCGGACCAGGGTCTCCCCTCCGCACCGGGGAGGGTTTGCACGTGCTGAGCCCCTGGGTGCTGGCAGGTTGTTCAGCCCAGCCCGTAGCTCACCCCATTCATTTGATGCCAGAAATTACTTTTCCTGATGCAGCAGCTCTGCTTCAGCCCCGTGACTCTCCTGTCATGTCTCGCAAA
This sequence comes from Bucorvus abyssinicus, assembly GCA_009769605.1. NCBI lineage: Eukaryota > Metazoa > Chordata > Aves > Bucerotiformes > Bucorvidae > Bucorvus > Bucorvus abyssinicus. The sequence goes on along the minus strand of CM020055.1, from coordinate 3,150,902 downwards.
CCATCCCCGGATCAGCCGGTGCCGAGGTTTGCGGCATCTGTCTGGGGCTCCCTTGCGCGCTCTGCCAGCCCCGATTACCCAGCGCGACTTAAGGGGAAAACACCTGCAAACAAATTGAATGTTTCTAAGTGCAAATTGGTTTTTCAATTGCTCAAGATTTAAAGTGGCGTTACTGCAAAATAATGTTATTTTTAGGGCAGGTGTCTTTGGAATACAGATTTTATTTTTTTTCTGGCTTGTCTTGGAGAAGTGTGGTGTGCAGGGAGGGCGAGGGAGCTGGGAAGTGGCTTGGGGTGTTTGAGGACGCTGCGGTGAAACGCAGTAAAGTTTTTAGCTGGCTCCTGACATTGTGCAAGGTCCTGGGAGGCCGGTTGCAGCGGGATGTCTTGGATTGCCGTCTGGAGACAGCCGGCAGATGAATCGCATGCCTGCTCTCCTGGCTTCATCTGCTTCCAGTCTGGCTCTCGTGTCGCAGGGAAGGGAGGAACCATGGTACCCTGGGCGAAACGAGCTGCCAAGTGCCTGCACATGGCCCCTCTGCTATCTGGGGGGATGAGATGCTCCTCTGCACTTGCGGGGACCTGTGCCTGATAGACACAAACCGACGGATGCCGATGCTGCGGCCCGTGGCGAGGCTCTGAGCGGAGCTCATCCCCCTCCAAACTTCCCCTTCCCCTCCGCAGTCTTCGTTTCCACCAAATCACCTAAATTGGTTTCGCTCAGCGGTAGCAAAGCCACGTTTGGAATATAATGGTTGATCTTTTATGACATTTACCGCCGCTCACGTCGGAGCAAGCGCCTGTTTAATTCACATGTTGCTCTGCCATCCGTCAATCAGTGTAAATGTTACAACAGCAATCTGTCACTGGAGGGGTCTGCGGGGTGAGCCCCCGACATGACGTGTCACCTCTGAAATTTCTGGGGGAGGGAGCACCCGTGTCTACCTGGCGCTGTTGGGTCCCCAACACGCCTGGCTGCTCTGCTGCTCACCCCCAACCCAGCAACTCCCCCCGCCCTTAGTCTTCTGGGGAGCGGGAGGCTGTGGGTGAGAGTTGGAGAGGTGAAAGTTTCCACAGTTTTGCAGCAGTTAGCATCCCCGACAGCCCATGTAACAGCAGGCGCCCACAACAGAAAGCTGAGCAGCAAAGCAAATGAAGACAAAGCAGCCTCAGGTTCCGCTTCTTGCCCTTTGCGAGAAATTGTATTAATACATCTGCGAGCGTGTGTGTAACAACGGCGATGGAGCTCTGGTGGTGCCTTGCTTGGGTGAGGACGGGCTCGCAGGAGGTGCTCGAGCTCACTCGTCCCGCACAGGGTCAGCGTTTTGATTGATCTCGCAGCAAAGACAGGAAAACGCACCAACTTTGTGTGACTGATTTTCTGCGGTGACGTCTTGCGCGGCTCCCGGATGAATGGCACGCCACGATTCCCGCTGCGCCCGGCTGTGACTCCGAGGGGTGATGCTGACTTTATCCACGCCCGCTCCAGGCTCGGCAGTGCCCGCAGCACCGATCACGCTCCGAGTTGGATCCCGGCCGGCTCCCCGTGCCGAGCTAACCGGGATCAGGAGAAACCCAGTGCGGGTGCAGGCAGGCGAGCTGGGCTCTGCTGCCCAAGGAGGTGTCGGAGCCCAGCGTGACAGGTAACAGCCCTGCACCTTGCCCCCAGCTTCAACATGGGGAGGTGCAGATGCTCCTCTCCCCTCTTCGCAGAGCTCTGTATTGATGACACCTTAATGAAATACCGATCGCCCCCAAACTCCGGTCTCTTGTTGCCTGGTGAAGGTTTGAGGGTCTCCCTGGGTCCCCAAAGTGGCTCCGGTCCCCAGGGAGAGCTCTGGCTGCTGCCCAGGGATGGTGGGAAACTCCTGGGGGAAATCCCGCTGTTTGGAGCCAGCAGGCGCTCCCCTTTCTCTGCTAACCCCCACGGGTGTGATTTTTGGCCTTGACGGGTCTCACATTCCCTGTCAGTGAAATGGAAGTTTCCTTCCCTCGGCCGCGGTGACACCAGCTCCTCCAGCTCCACTGAAGTTTTATTCTCTTCTCCACAGAAGTGCTTAAAGGCACCCCCCACCCTGTGTTGGCGGCTGATGGGCAGCACGCTCGACGAGCAGGGACAAGGCTCTTCCCATTAAACCACGGGAGCGCAAAGGCAGCTCTCCACTCCCTCGTTATTCCCCCGTTATTATCCTGTATTTCTTTCTTCCCGCTTCCCCCTCCGCTTCCCCCTCCGCCCCCCCAGATGATGCTCAGCTCAGCCATCCCTGCCATGCTGCGGCAGCTGTGAGCAAACGGAGGATGAGGGCTGGGAGGTGCAGCCACCATGCGAGCAAGGAGAAGCTCAGCCCTGTGTTCCCACCGGGGTTGTGTCTGCACCCCAAAATCCCCACTTTGCAGGCTGGGGGCTGAGAACCAAGCGATGCTCCTGGGATTCAGCCCCACGGGAGCTGCTCTGAAAGCAGGCAGGAGCAGCGCCGGACCAGCCAGGGCAAGCTCCGAGTCTTGAGTGTCGCTTGTGGGGCAGGAGCAGATGTCTTGTGCACTTACAGATGTTTCGAGCAAATCTCTAATGCTCACATCTGGGCTTTGAACCTCGAAGGCTGTTCTTAGTCACCGGCACCTCGAACGTGAGGCTGGCTTTAGAAATGAACTGAGAGTGGTTCTGCTTGGATTTGGGGTCTCGGGTTTTGAGCCTCTTTGAGCAACGGGTTCTCCTTCGCTCCCCAGTCCCGAGGGACAGGCTCACCCCCTCTTCCCGAAGGAAAGCCGAGACCCTCACCCCTTGTCTGAGGTTTCGCAGGTGAGCGGTGCCAATGCAGCGCCGCCAGGCAGTTGCAGGGCGGTAAAGCGGGGAGGAAGCGATCGCCAACCTGGGTAGGGAGAGGCAGCGGGCTCCGGCCGGGCAGAGGGGCTGCTGGGGCAAGTGCTCACGGCTGACTCCCTAAACCCTTGGACAGGAGGATTTATAACGGAAGGGCTGCCCGAGCAGGAGCCCAGCGGGGTGAGTGGAGCTGCTCTAATGGATATTAAGTGATTTGCGAGTCTGCTGCTTGCAAACACAGCTGTAAATAGAAAAAGAGGAGGGGGGAGCAGATGAAAAGAGGCTCAGGCTCTTTAGCGGCGTGGTGTGAAAAATGGGGAAAGGTTCCTGCACCGGGCTTGGGCAGTGAGAGAAACAAAAGCCGTGGCATCTATTTTCATATCTTTTATGTCTTCCTTGCACTTAATCTTGTTTAGCTCTGCAATTAAATTTTAAGATGCATAAGAGTGTTCGCTTACACACTTGGATTCTTCGCAGATTGAATTATTTAATAGAGTGTGGAGCAGCTCCATGATCTCGGAGCTATGGCACCAAACGCAGCCAAGCAGAAAATTAATAAACACTGCCTGCCGTCTCCACGCCTCCCGCGCGCCCCTCTGCCATCTTCCCTCGTCCACACGCTCTCCTCCTGCCAGCCGCCCCCTCTCCACCCCCTTCCCCAGCCTTTCCTCGGGGACTTCCTCCTTCCCTCCCTCTGCGTTTCAGCCCCTCAGTCGGGTCTCTGGGCTGCTCTGCCCATGTGCCCCACGGGCCGGAGGTATGTGCAGGGTGAGAAGGGGTGTCCAGCCTTCGCCGCTGTGGGTGGACAGACTGCCTTGGACACGTGGGCGTATTGGACCCCACTCCTGTGGGAGCTGAGATAGGTCCGTCCCCATCAGCTATGTCTTTGTCCTCACCAGGGATGCTGCTCCACTGCGAGGAACGGGACTGGCTGGCGCCTTTCTGCGATCACACGCCATGGAATTTCATTTCAAATGCTGTCGGCTTTCTCTTTCTCCTTCCGTGTTCCCCAGCCAACAAAGTTCATAGAATCATAGAGTGGTTTGGGTGTGAATGGTCCTTAGCGACCATCTAGTCCAAGCCCCTGCCATGGGCAGGTCACTTCCACCAGAGCAGGTCACTCCCAGCCCCGTCCAACCTGGCCTTGGGCACTGCCAGGGATGGGGCATCCACAGCTTCTCTGGGCAGCCTGTGCCAGAGCCTTGTCACCCTCACAGTGAAGAATTTTTCCCTTATATCTAACCTAAATCTCCCCTCTTTCAGTTTAAAGCCATCACCCCTTGTCCTATCACTACAGGTCCTACGAAAAAGTCCGTCCCCATCTTTCTTATCGGCCCCTTTAAGTGCTGAAGGGCCACAATAGGTCTCCCTGGAGCCTCCTCTTCGCCAGCTGAACACTTATCCTGCTCTCATAGGAGAGGTGCTCCAGCCTCCTGATCACCTTCGTGCCGTGGAAGTTGCTCTTCTCTCTTTTCCTTTCTTTTTGGGTAACCTTCCCAGGCAGCAAACTGCGGGGGGCGATTACGCCGAGTGCTGAGGAGAGCGTGAGGCCAGCCGCGATTCCCGTAGAGGATGCTGCTCAGCAAACAGCGGTGCCCAGGCAGCCTCTGAAATCCATCACACTGCCTGTTGGATAAAGGCATACATTTCCAGGGCACCTGGAGCCCTTGCGGATTATCTGAAGAGAAATCACTTTGTTATTTCTTTTGCTTTTAACTTCCCCCTTTTACAAGGGACCGAATAAAAAAGGTTTGAAAATCACTGTTAAAGAAGGGGCCTGGCCTCTCCTTCCTCGGAGACGCCGGTGGTTTTCCTCGTCGATTCTTGGTGGGGATGTGCTTGGGTTTTTATGGCTTTTAATGTGACTCTCCATCACTCCTTTCTGCAGAGCCTCCCCCCGCCCGGCTCCGGCCCTTCACGCCGCTCTCGTGACGCTGGCAGACGTCCTGGTGACGGTTCACGGGGCCACCCCGCCTGGGTGACAGCAGACGGAGGCACCGGTAGGTTAAACTGCATGTGCCCACGGGACTGAGCGGTCTCTGCATCCCGGCGCCGTGCCCAGCTCCTTTGTGGAGCCACCTCCTGTGGTCGCCAGCACCACTCTCCTCATTGAGGAGGTGGCTGCTAAGAGCATCTTCCCTTCTCTGCAGCCAAGCGGGGGAAACTTCCCACTGGATTGAATCGGGATTACTTCTTACCCTTCCCAGAGTATTCCTCTTCTTCTGAAAGCTGCCTTCCCCGCTGCTTCCCGAGGAGCGAGGGCTGGGATGCAGGGCTGTGATCCTTCCCCGGCCTCGCTGCAGGGTGGAAATAGGTCTTGTGCAATTGAAATTCCGGAGGGAATAACAGGGACACAGCGGAGAAGCAGCTAAAACACCCCTCTAATTGCTAATCGATAACCTAAAGAAATGTTGCCCTGGCTGAAACCTGCTCCCAGGGAAAAAATAAAAATCCCCGTGATTTGTTCCGTGATTAGAATGAGATTTCATTTGTCTGGTTTCTGGTTCAGTTTCCCCCGCTTCTGTTCTCCTGGCCCCCCCTTCACCCCCATTACACCCAGGTTTATGAAGTTATCACCCGCTCCTCGGTTCAAAACCACACTGAGAGACTTTTGGCTCTGCAGACAGACCGACACTAATCTTCTGTGTAATTGAATCATCATCGTGGATATTATTTGGCTGCTTCGAAACAGTTCTGTTTCTCAAGTAATATTTTTATTAGCTTTCGGTGCGGTCGCGGAGTGTTGTTTTGGGTTTTTTTCAGCAGTAATATTATTTCCTTGCTTTCAAATGCTGTCTGCACTGTGGCTCTTTATTGATGTGTTACCAGGATTTCGCTGTCTTAAAAAACTCTCCGCAGGCGCGTGGAGCTGTGATGCCCCCCGCTCTCTAACAGAGGCTGTGGTCTCTGCCAGGACGAGCAATTAAGGGGCGCGACCAAGGAGAACCCGCCTGCACTTTGCTGTCTCTGATCTCCTAAACCCCCAGTCTGCAGCTTGATTTGGGCTGCTTTGCAGCTCGGGGGGGTTATCACCACTCGCTGGCATTTCCCCCATCCGTTGGGAATGGGAAGGCACATGCGTGGGGCTCCCTTAACCTCTGCAGCCTGGATAACCCCCTCCCAAAATCCAGCTGCCATCCCAAGGGAGGGGTTATCGGGCCACCAGCCCTCATGCCCCTCCATCAGGGGTTGTTCCTGGGGAAGAAGAAACCCCGGGTCAGTGCAACGTGCCTTGGCCCAGAGGTGGCTCACGGCAGCTTGGGGAGCAGAGGGAGGAAGGGGCTGGGCGAGGAGCTGGAGGGGTCGGGCTGAGCTGTCGGGGGCCGCGGGTGAGGGATTTGTTGCATCCTGGAATTGCCTGCGTTCATTTCAGTTATTGGCAGCGCTTCTCCACAGAACTAAACACGGTAGCGTAAATAGGGAAAGCAGAAGGCAATATAAAGCAGTTAGAGAGGATCAGTGGTGAATTGAATAATTCATTCAGGAGAGAAAAGGAGCTATTTGCAATGTCAGTCTTATCCTGATTGTATTTATAGACAGGAACTTTTGACAAGGAAATTACCTGTAAATTCTCCTTTTTTCTGTTTAGTGGTGGTTTGCTCTTTTTTTTTTTTTTTCTTTCCTTCCTTCATCCCAGAAAATAACGGGCAGGAAGATTTCCTGCAGGGTTTTTTTTTGGTTCTTCTGAGGTGGTTTGATGGATTTCTGTAAAGAACATGAAATCTTGTGACCTCCCCTGCGAGCCCAGGGGAAGCTGCTGCTTTGATGGAAACCAAGATAGTGGCAGCTGGAAGCTCAGGAGGGAAAGGAGACAAAAATGTTCCTCAGTGCTTCCAAAAAGGGATGGAGACCACGTGTCTCTATTTCCTAAGCTGGGTTTTGGAGTAGGAGGGGGGCTCTGGGTCCCTGAGCGCTGGTAGGTGAAAGTCGCTGCTCTGACTTCCCATCTCCCTGAAGTGGAGGGTTTGGGAAGGGGGGTTTGCGGCGGCGGTGCCGGTGGAAGGGAGCCAGCAGCCATCACTGCCAGCGGGACTCTGCCGTGGTCCGGCTGCGAGCAGGTGGCCCTGGGGATGCTGCAGGGAGGAGGAGCGGGCAAAGGGCAGCCGGGCCGGCCCGAATGCCTCTGTGAGCCCGTCTTCTCCTCCTGCAAAGCTGCAGCCTGCCAGAAGTGTCATTTTATTTCAGAAGACATCATTTGGAGTGAAAGATGCCTTGAAAAAAAATTAATCCTACTGAGTTCCTTTGGCAGAGAGAGACCCAGGGGCTTTAAAAATTTATTTACAGCTCTCATGCCTCATATTTGCTCTTCCCCTTATTGAGAGATGGGAGACTCTTGGGATCAAACTCCACTTTTCCACCCTGAAATGTGGCCCTGGAGTGAGCTCACAGAACTCCAGCCCGGGACAGACTCTGCCGATGGAGAACTCCAGTTCTGCCTGTGAACACACATTATCATTTGTTTTCCAGGCGGTGCTGGGGAAACGCGTGTTGTTCGCCGCCCCTCGCATTTGCGTGGAAGGGAAGTTATAATTCGAGCGAAGCATGAAATACTCGTGGCGAACTTCTTGTCTGTGCGAGCGCGCTGGAGCTCAGCCTCGTGTATAATTGAGTGGTTGTAATGAAGTCTGGGTTTGGTTCTTCAAGAAGGAATTTGTTTCCAAAAGAGACTCTTGACTTAATTTAGATTTCATGCAATTTCCCAGCGCTCGCTGTCGGCGTTGTAAGGTCTTACTGGCCGATTTCTCCCTGGGGTAATTCCCCGGAGGTCAAGTGGTGCTGGGATGCGGCTCTCCGAGGAGCCGAGGGATGCAATAACCAGCGAGCGGTCCCTTGGCAGTAATCGCGGTGCTGCGGAGGATCTGAGCGCACACAAACAGCGGCGTGCTGAGCTCTGACCCCGCAGAGTCTCCACCACCGGCAGCTCAGTGGTGCCGCAGTGTCCGCAGGATGGTGAGAACCCCCAGGAAACCAGAGCTGGGGGTGGCACGTGTGTTTGCCTGGTGGAACATGCTCTGGAGGAGGACGTAGGGCTGGGGAAAAGAAGAGTTTTCCGTGTGTTAAAACTGAACTGGAGGAAATAGAGGGATGGAAGGGGCTGACGTCTCAGTGCCTCCTTACCAAGGAGACAACACAGCATCTCCAAAGCACCAGGTTTTCTGCTCAGCTGCTCTTCTGGGAAGCGCTCCCCCCCGCAGAGCTGGTGGTGAATCCTTTACAGGCTCCATAACTCATTAGCGTCTCTGAGCAAACGTAAAAGCAACAAGGAAACAAGCTCCCTTCCCTTCGTTTGTGCGTTTTGGTTTTAAATATTACATTTCCAGGGATAAACGTTGGCAGCACTTGAAATAAGATGTATTAATTAATGAACGAAGCACTTAATTTAGGTTTAATAGGATAATCCTTTGCCGTGTGTTACATAAATAGTAATTGAATATTAAGAATGCATTGAATGAGAATTAACTCTCAGGGAGCAATGCAGTTTATTGCATTCCTGTTAAACGCACAGCCCCAGCCTGGGTCTCCAGCGTGGGAACGCCGGATTCAAAAGCTCGGAAAGTCGATGCAGAAACCGCTCTGAAATGGGCACGGAGCGCAAGGTGAGAAATTCAGGGTTAGGCTTTTGTTCTTTCCCAATCCATGGCCTGACCTGAAGCTCCGCTGGACAGGAGGAACCTCCTTGCATTGACTTTGAGAGCAGCTGGATCATTCGCCGGGTGAAATCCAGCCGTCATCCTAAACACACGTCTGGGATAGATGTAATCACGAGTGAGGGGCATCAACAGGGCTGCAGGCAAAGGGCTGCCTTCATCATCATCTGAGCCATGGAGAGCTCGACAGCTTCACCAGGTCTGGAAAGCGTCGGACCCAGCCAGGAGTGGTGGCTGAACACGGGCGATGGGCAGGATGGGACCTTGGCATCTCTTCCTTGCAGCTTGGGCTGGGAAGGGCTTTCCCCAGGCAGGGTCTCTCTTGGCCCCTGGGATGTCCTCCTAACCCACCGACTCTAGCAAGCACGGGAAGGCAGTCCTGCATCCTCCCTCGCTCTCGGAGGGGAATCTGCCATCTTCAGTTTGTTCTGGGATTTATTTATTGCCACTCGCTCAGTTACCTTATTCTAACATGCGAGTGATAAAGCCCTTTAATTACCAATCGCTCATCCTCGTTCAAGGCAGGACTTGGTGTGCTTCTAGACAGGGAGCAGCTCTTCACAATGGGACGTTTGGTCTTGAAGGATATTTCCCCTGTAACTTACGCTGCATAATTTAGCACTGATTACATGAGTATTTTGTCCTGTCTAGCTCTAGCACTTCCCCTCCTTCCCACACCACTTTACCTCAGCGCTGTGTGTCGCTGCACACTGGAGCCGCTGCAGATCCTGCTTAGGGGACTTGCTGAGGGCTGTTCCAGCGACCTGTGACAGGGCAGAGAAACTATATCAGGTCTCCTAACTTCTCCACCAATGGAGCAGCAAACCCCGAGACACATCCCTGTGCTGTGCCAGCTCCACCAAAACCCCAGATGTGTCCTGTCTTGGCTAAACCCTCGCCTGGCACTGGAAGTCAAGTTGATCTCAGAGTTTTCTATTTCTTATTTTAATTATTTTTATCCTTGGCCAGAAAAGCTGCCACCAAACCTCAGCCGTTTGCCCGTGTCACTTCAGCCTGTCAGGGTGATTTATGCAGCCGAGGAGAAGGGAGGTTATTTAGCTATTGTTTCAAAACCAGGTGCAGGGGAGCGGGAGCGGGATGGAGACATATTTCACTTGTGATTCAGATCCTGCCGCGTGGGAGAGGCTGGGTGACAGGTAGGGAGAGCTGGTGTAATTCATCTCCTGGGCTGGGAGGAGCTGGAGCCTGAAAGCAAAGCTGGTGGCAGGAGTTTGGAGCACCCCGCTTCTAGCTGGAGACGGTGGCTCGGCTGGGGACGAGGGCTTTGTGTGTGGGAGGGGAGCTGACAGCCCCGCAGCGGTGGTGGGGATGGAGCGTGGGGGGAGCCTCTGCCCCGACCCCGGTGCCGCTGTCCCTGCGTTGAGACCAGGAGCAGGAAGCTCAACGGGAGCTTTCTGCGACGCGCGGGGAGGCAGAGCGCCGCGATTTCCAGTGCAACCCAATTCTCCCTCTATGTTAATTGAATGGGACAGGAACACGGATCTGGCTTCTCTGAATAAGAAATCAACTGGAAGGTGGCTCCTTTCCCAAGCCCTGCTGCTTCCGCAACTGGACTGCGGCGGGAGGCGGGAGGAGAAAAATATCCTGGATTAAATTTAATGAAAATAAATATATCAGCTCTGCTAGCAGCAGACGGGGCCCCGTTTAGGGAACAGCCAGCCCAGCTCGTTCTTCAGGAGCTGTAACTTCTGCGCTGGCTCCGAGCCCGCCCGGTGGCTCTGCCCAGTGTTTCGGGAGGTGCGGGACCGATGCCTGGGAGGAAGGTGAGACAGCCTGGGAGACAATGATCGATGAAGTAACGCTTCACGAAGCTGGCATGGGCTCGATGGTGAGCGCGTTATGCTGGATGCTAAACACCACATGGTGATTAAACGGTGTTGGGGTGGAAGGAAGGGGGTGGAGGATGGAGAGTTTGACCTGTCAGCTCCTGGGGGCTTCGCTTGGCAAAACCGCCTCCGTTGTTGCACAGAGGTGTGGGGGCTTCGCAGGTCTCTTTGGCCTTTGGTTTTGTTATACGTGTATCTTTAAATAGCCTGAGCAAAACAGGTATTTCCGTACACAGCTGGAAGTAAGGAAGCTGTTCTATGGTGGTCTCCCAAGATCGGTTTCTTTAGTGTCCCACAATATCTGGCACAGGTATCCTGTCTGTGGCAGGGAGAACAGCCCCTGCCTCCTCCTCCCTCATCCCTGTTCCTACAAAATACACATGATGGAAGTGGCGACCAGGAGAGGAACCAACCTGCCCCGAGCCCAGGCTCTGGGGTCAGTCCCTGCCCCGGCAGTTTTGCAGTCGGGAGTTGAGATACCAGTGGGGCAGCCCCTTCCCCAGGTCACCGAACAGAGGTTTGCTCGTGTCCTGCCGTGAGCTGCTGGACTCTGCTTAGCTGCACCCCGTCAGCGCTCCGGGCTGTTTACATGCAGGGATTTGATTTCAGGTCCATCTCTAAACCTCGCTGTGTCTCATGGTGACATTTCCCTTGCTAAATATCAGAACAAGGATGTTTGAAAGCCAAAGCGAGGAAGGGCAGAGCGAGAGATGCAGGATGAAGGATGGGAAAGGGCTGGAGGAGAGGATTAGGGGAACAGTAATAGGAAGTGAAAGGAAAACAAAGTCCAAATACGAGGACGGTTGGGTGGTCAGGGGCAGTGGGATCGTTCAAAAAGCAATTAAATTCTTTCCTGGGGGAATGGACTTACTGGAAAGAACGAGCCCCTTTGGACCTGTTCCAGCCCCTACTATCTTTAACAATCTTCCAGCAACTTGAGCCAGCTTGTGGCTGAAGGGAACAGCCAGGACTTCCTAGAGGAGTTGGGCAAAGTGGTGAATCGTGGGGTGGAAGCGGGTTGTTTGGTGTCGCACAGTTCTGCAAGGGTGGGGTGTTACAGGGAAACGCCGCAAGGGAGGAACTGCACCACGAATCTCTGCCTCAGTGCCTGAGTGTCCCAAAAGTCCAGATTCCGCAGTGTCCTGGTGAAGAACGAGGTGATGGCCTTGCTTGGTGCCGTGCAGCGAGTGGATGGAAGGTGCCAGCTCCTCCCGCTCGACAGCGGTTCCCGATCCTGCGACAAAGGCTGTGGGTTTTACTGACCCCTGCTTCGTTGGGACTAAGAGCCTGGTTGTACCGCCCCGGGGGAGGTGACCGGGGGAGATGGGCGTTGTGGGTCTCTGCAAGCATCGTGCAGGTGGCTCGGGGGGTGGCAGGGGTCACTGCTCGTGTGAGACTGGACAAACCCTTCGGGTCCACGGGCTCCTTCCAGTGGTGATGTGTGATGGGTGGCTCTGTGATACAGCGATTGTGAGTCAAAGCCAAGGTCCTGGTCCCGAGGGTGTTAGTGGCCACAGACCGACCCTTGCTACGAGATGTGAGTGTCTCTGCTTTCCCTGGTGTCATTCCTGGTCACCTTGGTTTTTTCCTCTTTTTCTGCTCCTATAGGAACAAATTACCTGAAAAGATCTCGGGAAACATGAAAACGGTAATTACTCACTTCAAGCTAGCAGTTCTGGGACACCCGATCTCCCCGTCTCGTTATAAAACCAGGCTGTAGCCGACTGACACCTCTCACAACACGTTGCTCAGGGAAATGAGCTGTGTGGCAGGAGAGCATGTCCCTCTGCGCCTGGCTGCTCCAGCACGGCCCAGCGATGGCACCCACCCCATCCCCTCGGCAGCCACCGAAACGCCGCGGCGGCGGCACGAGGTGCCGTGTGCTGTCGGCACCGGCAGTCGCGGGGCTCCGACAGGAGCGGCTGTGGAGCAGCCAGGGAGATGTGCGGGAGGCAGCAGGCTTGAAGTGCAATTTGCATTTTAATAAAGAAAGTTGTGTTTTTTCAGTAATTTGCATTTAAATCAACCGTGTTTCATAACTGAGCGTCCCCTTAAAGAGGTGCCCGGAGCTCTACCTAACGCAGGGGGAAAGTTAGAGGAGACTTTTACTTACTCTGCTCAAAGTGGGGGTTAATAATGTCACTTCTTTGCTCACAGGTGGTACCTACTGACCCTCGCCCAGGTACTTCAGTCTGCTGGAGCATCCCAGAGCCCTCCACGGTGCCGACAGCGTCTGGGCAGCCCTGCCATGAGCGGGCAGAGTGGAGGTAGGACATGGGAAATGAGGAGATTTGCCCGGGCACAGGAGAGGGGACCCTGTCAGCAGCCTAAGCCGGAGCAGAGTAGGTGCAGGCATGCCCAAGCTGGGCAAGATTTGTAGTGCAGAGAACATAAAGAAATTATAAATTTTTAAAACTGTTTTGGATGAGCAGAAGCGTTGTGTTTTTAACAAATCTGAAGCTTTTCTCCTTTCAACTCCGTTTCGTACTAAAGCCGCTCACGCTCCAGCATAAACGCGGGATCTTGAGGAGAGATGGCACTTCTGAAGGCAAACAAGCAGGAGCTGTTCTGTTCTGAGCACACTGGAAAGCTTCTCCCCCTCCAAACGTCACGAACTTCTACTGCCGTGGAGAATTTGCTGTAAAAAGCCATTTTCCAACACAAACACCGTTGCACCGGAGGCCAGTTCCGCCGGGTCTCGGGGTGACGGAGCTGGAGTCACCTGGCGCTGCCCGCTCTGCCTCCTGAGCCTGCCCGCGGCACCGTCTCCCCTCCCTATCCCCCGGGGAAGCCCAGGGCCCCCCTGCACCCCGAGGAGAGCACTCGGCAAGGTACCGCTCGCTTGCTGTCGCTTTTATTCGCTGTCAGTGAGTTTTCCACCAAAGCCGCTGCTGCTTTTCATCCCCGGGGAAAGCTGCCTGCGGGAACAGCCTTTAACCACAGCCAGCGTGGGCGATTGGGAGCTTTCATGGTCCCGCTTTTATCTTGGGAGCGGGCCAGCTCTCCTTGTAGGACGTGGATTCGAGTGCTTGGAGAGGGGAGAGACCTCCTGTGGGCTGCGTTCTGCCCCGCCATGCTCCAGCCCTTGGCACCACGAAGATGGGCTACAGCACCTTCGTGCTCTTCCCCTTGGAGCAAAACCCGCCTGCGAGGAGCGGCTGCTGCTGGTTCATCACGGGGCAAAAAGCTCAAACGGTCATTGTAACGTTTAATGCTTCTCAAGGAGGTGCAAGCGGAGGGAGGAAGGGGATTGCTTCCATTGAAGCACCTCTGCCAGATGCCAGAGTGCTTAGGTGGGGAGGCCGTGGGCTAATTCCCACCCCAATTAATTTCCACGCTGCAGGGCGAGCCCCGCACCCTCCGGAGATGGGCTCGGCGGAGCGTTAGGCAGCGCAGCCGCTGAGCTGAGCACTGACACCTCGTGACGGAAGCCAGACCTTGCTGCCAAGAGCGCGGGCGCTAGCTGAGGGTCTCTATCCAGGAGGTGATGACCGTGGAGCTGTGACCTGGCGGTTCCCCACGCACTGCGGAGCTGGGGACGCCGGGATGCCACAGCAGGGCTGCGTCACCACCGCTCCCTTCTGCAACGGATGGGAGAGGCGCGAAGGGGAGGTTGAGTAACAGTGGGTGTAATTCGGGCCGCTTCCTTCCCAGACTCTTCATTTGCTGAACGTGTCACCAGCCGTGTAGTATATGGGGTGTTTCGTATCAATTTTCCGTGATGCCAGGCCATAAATAAAGAAAATAAATGCTGCGACTGTTAATCAGCCGCTGCTCACCCAAATGAGTTCCCCCTGCGTTTTCCTGCTCTATAATTACTTGTCACCTAGTGCCAGTTTGTAACTTTTCGGTCCGTGGTTCTGTTAGGTGGCTTCTCCCCCCGCTTCTGACAGGATTAATCTGTTAGTCGTGGCGTTGGGTTTTTTGGGTTTTGTTTTCTTTTTTTTTTTTTTCCCAGGCAGTGGGAGTTAAAAACCTATTGATTGGTAGCGGCAGTTTGTTATGGGTTGGGAGCTGAGGGAAAACAACCTCCAATCAGAGCTTTATTTTTAATGTCCTGAACAGATATTCGATGATTCCTGGTGCTGGCACTGTGCAGTTTGTGCCAACAGAGACTTTTTGCAAGTGTACGTTGATTTAAGCCTGGGAGGTGGCCGAAGCAGAGCTGTGAAAGCAAGAGCAGGTGCTAATACTCTCTCCTTTTTCTGCCTGTCTTGTTTTCTACAGCTTTCCAGCGCTCTGGAAATGCTCTGTCTCGCCGCGCTCAGCTCCCTGCCCTGGTCTGCGTCCACCCCACGCCGCCTCTCCTCTGGGACCGGGTCGGTCAGCCCGTTTTGCAGGTGGGGGACCGAGGGTGCAGAGCCTTGCATCAGCCTCCCAGACAGCAATCCTGAGCCCCCATCCAGCAAGCTGGAGCAGGACGTGGAGGAAACCCCCGGTGAGCCATCACTTCTGGTGAGGACCGCTTTAAAATAGATAAGTCTAACGGACGAGAAACAGCGGGAAAAGCACAGTGCAATTTTTCAGCCGGATCCTCCGAGCTGGAAGACAGAGCTAACTTCATCTCGCTTCCCCTTGCACCGAAAATAATTGTAATTTACACACCAAAGGGACAGATACGCTGGAACATCTCGCGGCAGGAAAGTATTAACTGCTGCTGTCACGTGCAGCCGCCCCAGGGATGGGTCTGTTGCGGGGGGGAGGCTGCTGAGGTGGATTTTGGGGGAAGAGTGCAGGGAAAACGAGCGCGGGTTCCTGCTGAATGTGTCCCTCGTGCCGCTCCGGGCTGCCTGGCAGAGCTGCAGCCGCATGCGGGGATGCCTTGAGCTTTACATCCACTGAAACCTTCCCGTACATTCATTTGCCTGGCAGCCTCCGCTTTGAAGGCGGAATAAAGGACTAAATTTCTGATGTGGTAAAGGATAAAACACAATGGGGAAGTCGGTCTGCTCTACAGGAGGAATAATAGGTCTATTAGGTGAATACATTTTCTGTTCACCCAGCCAAAACGTTTCATTAAACCAACGGGACTCCTCCCTCCCCTGCTAATAAATTAACCTCTGCAGTGGGGACGGATCTGCTGAAAGGATTCATTTTCCGGAGCGAAACGTGAGCCTGTGTTCTCATAGGGAGGCTGCTGGATCCTCCCCTTCAGGGGAGAGCTTGGGTCCCAGCTGGAGCCCCCGGCACGGGATGCTGGGCACTGGGGTGGAGGCTGGTCTCTGAGCCTGTGGTAGCTCACGCAGGGGCCGTCCTTCCTCGTTTTACCTCCTTCTCCTCTACTCGAGGTCTGCCCTTGGTTTCAGACAGTTGAGCACCTCTTATCTTTGCCCTGGGTCTGTCTGGGATCTGGCAGCAGCCCTAAGGCAGGAGCCTGAGGGACCGCAGAGCCCACCCAAGCCTCCAGCCTGTCCTCAGCCATCCAGGAGTGAGCCAGGACAGCATCCTCCCTCCGGCGGTTTGTAGTCTTGCAGGGTCTGAGGATGACAGACGTGGATCTGGGACCTCTAGCGGGTTTTGGAAGGACAGGGGCCAAACCTCCATCTGGCCGTGAGCTCGCCACTGTCGGCCAGCCCTCAGAACGCCTCCGGGCCTTGGCACCTCCGAAAACAAGGCATTGCTGCGAAAGGCGCGTGGGATGGAAAATGGTTGTTTGTGTTCACCGAAGCTGGAGATCGGATGCTCTGAGCCGTAAACCAGCCTCATCGCTCAGGGCAGCGCTGGCAGAGGGAGAAGGGATTGCAAAAGCATCTTCTGAAAGGATTCAGTAGCTTTCGCTGCCGCAGGGCTTCTGGTAGCCAAGCTTGACGCGGCCATTCCGCTTCCTCCCTGCACGCCGGTGCCGGGGCCACCCGCAGATCACCGAACCCAAACCGCACAAACAGCCTCCTACGAAAGGTTCCGTCAGGGCTGTGAGGTTCCCACGTACCTGGGGACAGCAGCTGGCCACCCACCTCCCGGGGGGGACCAGGGACCGCGCGGTTATAAATACAGCCAAGGCTTTGCAGCAAGCAGACGCAGTCCGGAAAAGATCTTCCTGCAAGTCTGGTGCAGCCTTATGTTCCTCCACAAATTATTTATCAGCATAAATAATTATGTATTAGGGAGAATAGTGGATGCAAATGGTTTAATTAATAATACACGCTTCAGGAGTAATTTGCAATTTAAAGTGCTGTATAAAAGCCTGATATTAGCAATACTTATTTTTATTTATTAATTGCTGGCTCTCAAAATCTCCACGGTGAATAATTTCCCGTCTTTTTTCATTTTTAATTTATTTCTGTGGCCCTGGGGAGAGGAAAGGTGACCTTGCAGTGACCTTGAATGGACTGGGAGTCCCCGGCCCCGATGCACCCTTGGCTGGGCTGTGGCTTGATTGTTTGATCTTCCTTGCTGGAGACTTGGGGATTAGTGTCCATAATCTTAGGAGTAGTTTTTGTTCGCTTCTTTTTAGCTCGTACCTGTTGCCTGGGACTGCCGTGCTGCTCTTAGAACTGTGCAACTGGCTGGTGTTTGACGGAACTCCCTCCGAAATAGGGATGCGGTGCTTGTGCTGATTCCTTCAGCACAGCAAAAACGAACCTGGGGTGGGATTCGGAGCCTCGGCAAGCCCCGCCGTCTGCCTTGCAGCGAGTGCTGTGCCCCAAAAGCCCAGTCCCAATTTCCCCCATTGGAGCCAACAGCTCCACTGCACAGAGACCAGGGCTCCAAGCTCTGCCTTTCTGCAGCCCCCCGCTATTTCCTCTGCCTTGGCTGCTGGAAGGTTTTCTCACGGAGGCCGAAAGGTGCTGAGCACTGAGAGGGGCCTGACAAGGTCAGGAAGGGCAGGACCAGGCACCTTTCTCTTCGCAAGGCATCCTCAGAGCTGATCTTCCTCCTGGCATCCCCCTCGGCTCGAGCATCCCACCGGGCAGGACCCCGGGCAGGCTGCCGGGAGGCACATGGCAGCTTTGCCCGCTTTCTGCTGGCGAAGCGCTTCGGGTAACAGGCGAGTTCCTGACACTTTGCTGCCTGTTTCTCAAAAGCCGGCAGAACCTGGTGGGCGCGCGGATCCGCAGCATATGGTGCGAGTCGCTCCCAGCGCACCCTGCAAACGCATCGCGGGGAAATGGGTCGGGGAGCGGGGGAAGCTGTGCCGGAGCCGCCGGAGCTGCCGTCCCGCTGACAGCCGCCTCCGGGAAGCGATGTGGGAACGGAGCCAGGCGGGAAGCACGAGGGCAGCTGCTTTGAGGGTTCATCAGTGGGTTTGTTCAGCACCACGGATCACTTTGGCCGTGGGGCTGCCGGGGGCTTTGGCAAGTCCCTGAGGTGGAAACCTGCCTCGGCGATGGGTGCCAGCCACCGCTGCTGACCTGTCCCGGGAGGTGCTGGCTGGTGCCTCTGGCTGCTGGGATGTCCCTCTGCTTGCAAGGGTGGCACCCGCAGTGGAGGTCTGTGTCTCTGCCCATCCCACCCCACACAAAGCTGTGGCTGACCTGGCCTGCAAGCAGAGGGCAACCGAGACCCGAGACCACCAGATCCAGGTGCTCTGCGTGTCATGAAGTCCCACGGCCTCGGCAGCAACCTTCTCTGCCTGAGCCGTGGCTGCCGTGGGGCAGACGATCAGTGCCGGCTCAGTGAGGAAGCGCAGGGGGACGGGGACTGCTGGCGGTTGGTGCCGAGTGTGGCGGCGGCAGCAACGCAGCTGCTGGCCCATCTGGCAAAGCAGCTGCCAGCGGGAGCTGGGGCTTTGCACACACGCGTGCGCCGGCGGCTGGGAATAGAAACCAGGGAGAGAGGAGGAACCCGGCAGAGTGAGCCGGCCAGGGAGCAGGGGCAGACGTGTGGACCTAATCCTGCCACGTGTCGTGCCAGTCTGGCACTGGTGATGTGCTGGCCAAGCTGGTGGCCATGAGGACGTGTGTGACCCGGGGACAAGCAACAGCTAAAACCCTCTGGGGGTCTGGGGAGATTGTAGGATACCTGGTTGCTTCTTGGTTTCTCCTAGGACCTTGCTGCAGCACAGGG
This sequence comes from Bucorvus abyssinicus, assembly GCA_009769605.1. Taxonomy (NCBI): domain Eukaryota; kingdom Metazoa; phylum Chordata; class Aves; order Bucerotiformes; family Bucorvidae; genus Bucorvus; species Bucorvus abyssinicus. The sequence continues at coordinate 3,132,580 of CM020055.1, read as the reverse complement.
GGTGAAGTGATGCTCCGGGCAGGGTGATGGTGGGACCTGAAGGAGTCTCACCAAACACGTGGCTTGGACCTAGGGCAGCACCGTGCCCTCAGTGCCACGGGCTGGGGGAGCTGCCCTGCCCCAGGAGCATGTGGCAGGCTCAGTTCACCTGACCTGGGCGCAGGGGTTAACGTGGTTTAACGCTCTTTCTGTGTTGGCAAGTCAAAATGGCACATCGTGTTACCAAAGCCCCAGCACGGACACTGCTCTGCCACGTGTGCCCCGTCAGAGGCCAAAATCCATCCCGCGGAGGTAAAGATCTCCTCACCAGTGCGGTGCAGTGCTGCAGGTATCTCAGCGTGGGCCCCGCGGATGCGGGAGTGGCAGCGGAGCCAGCACCAGCTCACCCATCCCTGCTCCTCCATGAGCCACTGCGGCGCTTCAGGGTGCTTGTGCCGTATCACGGTGTGACAAGGACTCCCGGCTGGTCTCCGTGGGGCAGGGGGAGGACATGGCGGGTGACAGGCCTGCCAAAGTGCTTGGGATTAGAGCCTGTCACAGCCGGTGCGGTGACATTCTCGTCTCAGCCAGCCGCCTGTCACTCCTGCTCGTGGCCCCGGGGAGATGGCTAAGCTGGGAGCTGGGGCTGTCCCGCCGCGGGCTGTCCCCGCTCTGCAGCCTGGCTTCCTGCAGGACCCTTCCCAGATCGGAGCCCCCGCGTTGAGCAGAAACTCAGCTTTATCAGCTCCCATCTCACTGGGCAACTTCCCCTTTTCATCTGGTGCTGCCGGCAGGTCCATTAATCCTCCAGCAGCTGAAGCATGCCATGACTTTCCAGGTGGAGTTTGGGCTGGGTTGTGAGGTCCTGATGGAGCCTGGAGGGACGGATCTGTCCAAGACCGTGCAGACTTAGAGCTCCAAAATTCCAGAAACCATCCCCAGCTATTTGTTGGGCAGCGGGGAAGAGGGTTCCTCTCCTGCCACCGGTCCCGCTGCTCCAGGGAGGCCAGAGATCAAGGAAAGTCTCTTTTTTAAAGTAAGTTGGCTTTGCCCATCCCAACTTTCTGAAGTTCCTGTGGAAGCTCGATCAGGTTTCTGTCGGAATTTGTCTTCTGCAGCCTGTTCTCTCGGAGCTGGGATCTCTTGGCTGGATTGTTCTCGCCATTCATCATCACAAGTATCATTTACCCTCCAAAGTCTTGCTTTTAATCCGTCTCTTCCGTTCAGGCATGCTGCAAACTGCTCCCTGGGTGGCAGAGCGTTATCCTTCGTAACGAGTGGGGCTTGGGGGACACGGGAGAGCAGAGCCACCCGCTTCTCTTCATCACCACCAACAGATGAGAGTGAATCAGTTTTGCAACGTCTTTAATAAATTGATTCAATTTGGTGAGCCAAGAAAAAAAAGAAGAAGAGATTAAAAAGTAGAGAAGGAAATAACCGGGGATGCTTCCAGCAGTTGTGGTGGATGGTAAATCTCTTCTTTATTACTTCTTTATTATTTCCAGAATCTGAAGTTTAAATAATTAAGCAGAATAAATGGTGGATGAACATTATTTTCAAGTTTTATTCATTGATTCTCCAAGGACAGATGTGCAGATAGACCCAGGCATAGAGGAAGCTAATTTCTCCAGTGGTGTAAATCAGGGTGGGATCATTAACGTGAATGCCACTTAAAGGAGATTTACACCAGCCGAGCATCCAGCCTCCTAATTTGGGGAGGAAAATATGGACAGCTACATAGATTTTAATATTTTTTGTTCTGTCTTCTGTGCGATTAATTTATTTTCCAATTTAAAAGCACATCAGGTTGGGTTTTATTTTTTTTTTTTTTTGGTAATTTAAATACATTTGTTGACAGTGCTGTTCACTCTAAAGTCTTTTCAGGGATCTGGGACTGGAAAGGCTCCATGTGCCTCTGTTTTTCTGCTCACAGCATCTGCACGGCCAGGCTGGTACCCTGGGACGGGCGGAGGTGCTGCTCTGCACAGCGGGCGCTGGGCTCCTGGGAGCCTCCCGAGTCACCACATCCCCGGGGCTGCTGGAGGCAGGTCAGGGCTGGCAGCGCTGGGGGCTCTCGCCTGGGCAGGCTGCAAAGGTTGGGGGCATTTGCGGTGCCTCGACAAGGAGTATTGGATATCGGGAAGAAATTCTCCCCTGTGCGGGTGGTGAGGCAGGGGTTGCCCAGAGAGGTGGTGGATGCCCCGTCCCTGGCGGTGTTCAGGGCCAGGCTGGACGGGGCACTGAGCACCCTGCTCCAGTGGAAGGCGTCCCTGCCCACGGCAGGAGGGCTGGACTGGGTGGTCTTTAAGGTCCCTTCCAACCCAAACCAGTCCATGGTTATGATTTCCCAGAACCAAAGGCTCAATTCCTGCTGAAGTCAGATGCGCGCCTTGCTCTCGATAACACCCGCTTGACGCTTTAACAGCACAGATGAAACCCCAGCCCTCGGCGGTGCCGCGGTGCCGGGCCCCCCAGGCACCAGGTTGTGTCTGGGGGGGAACACCTTGTTGTTCCTTCACTGGTCTTAATTGCAACTTCCATCTCGGGTCGCTGCTGGCCCGGGGCACACGTGGGGAGGGTCTCGCCTTCCACAGGAGAGCTCCGGCACTGGGAGATTTTTGGCAGAAGAAGGAAGTGGTGGCTGCTACAGCAAGAGTGACAGAGGCCTCGGAGAAGCAGAGGTGTGCGAGCTGCTATTAACAGTGGGGCCAATTAAGGAGACCAGGAATTAAGTCGATCTGACACCTGTAAGTAAATTAACCCCAAGGAAATACAACGTTACGTGAAATTTCTGCCACAGGGGAAGTGACATATGGATAGAGCAGCCCCGTGAGCAGAGAAATAGGTGGTTCCCTTCGTCAGCCAGCGTCGCCTGGGTGCTAAAACCAATTAGGGCACGTCAGCGGTGCAGTTGTAGCTGATGGCGATGGGCACCGGCGCGGGAAGCGCTGTCAGTTTTCAGGAGTCCCCACCCAGCTCAGCTCACTCCAGGCGGGTTTCGTCGCGCAAAGCCTCAGCGTCACGAGAAGGAGTTTCTCATGCTTGAGGAAGTCCTGAAATACAAACGCGGGGTGTGCGGCTCTGGCGTTTACGGCTGCATTCTCCGCTGATGAGCGTGGATGGGGTTGTGGGGAGTTATTTTGTTCCAGCAAGATGGGGAGAGTCTCCGGCGCCGGGCGCTTGGCTTGGGTCCCTTCTCATCTGTTACCCGCCTGGAAATGAAAGATCTGGCTGTGATTTGTAGTGATTGCAACGGAGCAGAAAAGCTGTTGACACCTCCGATCCATCGCTGCTCATTTTTCCCCCATGCTCCCTGATAGCGCTGGCAGTTGGTGTTTGGGGAGCATGAGGGAGGTGGCGTTCACGGCCAGGTCAGCTCCGCCAGCAGCACCGCAGCGTGTGCCGGGGGGGCGGTTTGGGCAAACCGAAAGAAAACGGGGGAGTTTCTAAGATGTTTCAGAGGAGCACCTGAGATTTGGGGACTGCCATCACAAGGAGCTCTCGCTGCCCAGTGAAGGAGGATCCAGTATTGCCCGCGGGGATGTGCGGGTCTCGTTGTCTCCCTGCCTGGAAAGCCAGGAGCCTGCGCGGCGTTCCTGTCCCCGCCAGAGTATGTCAAACTAATCTATCCAGCAGCTCTGCGAAAATTTTTGCCCAGTTTTAAAATGGGACAGTCATCACCTGCCTTTTTTAGAGGAGGTGCGGGTGTTATAGAGGAATTGTGTGTGGGACTGAGTTCTGCTCCCACGCTCGCAGCAGGAGTGAGATTTGGTCCTTCAAAATGCCACTTGAGATACAACAAGTAACGATAAACACTTATTGTTATTCTCCCTTTTTTTTTCCTCTGTGGGAGTAGATGATATTGCTAAGTGACCGAACACTCATTTGACCCTTGAAAATGTAAGAGTCATGTTTAATTCATGTCTTTTATTTATAGATTTGGGCTCCTCTGGTTTCTCTCCTGCGATGCGCGGCTGCTGCTCCGGAGCAGCGGGAGGGTGTTCGGCCAGAGCCTCTCTCGAGGAACAGCTGTCCGGCCCACGCTGCGGCAGGAACGTCATCGGGATGTGTCAGCTCCCTGCACGCTGGGGAGGGCTTGTAAGAAAATAAATACGGGAAGTTTTGCAGCCAAGTCTCGTGGATGTTTATGGCAGAGCACCCACAGCTCGCTGCCCACTTGCCTGCCATCAAGTCAAGGGTTTTCCTGCGGTATCGGCATCAAGTGAGTTCCTCCAAGAGACCAAGCCAGCAGGATGGGGAGGTCGGGAGCCACGTCTCCCTGTCCCTCACCCCAGCACCCCCGCGGTGCCCTGCTGAAGCCAGGGCTGGAGCCTAAGGGTTGGAGCAAACGGTGCTGGGGGGGAGCTCTGCCCCGCGAGCGCAGCCCAGCAAAGCCGCGCGAGGAGCTGGGTGCAGCGGAGATGCGTGAAGCCAGGAGACCATCAATCCGATTAACGAGGACGCGATCTAAAAGCCACATATCGATGCCAAAAATGATTGAGCGGTGCTGGACAGAAACGACAGAGGCAGAGCTGGCTCTGGCGTGGCCTCTGGGGTGAACGCTTGTTGTTAGCAGGGAAAGACGGTGCTGGGCTGCGTGACCAGGGCTGCTCTGCACGTGTTCTGCTCTGCACCCCAGCAGAAGGCAGGGACGTAATCCTTCCTCCCAGCACAAGGCTGGTTAAACCACTGTGATGCAGATAGCTGCGGGCAAAGCATCCCAGAGAGGAAATGGAGAAGCAGCAAAGGGAGGGAATTGCAGCCTGGAGGAAGATAAAGGGTTTAGAGAGGATGGCCGTGAAGAAAGCGATTAGAGGAAATTAAACATGGGCAGGCTGGAGATGGAGCTGGGGAGGGGGAATCTGGCCGAGCGGGTGCGAGGGCGCGTTGCGGAGCGGCGGGGACTGCTCTCATCGCTGAACCGTGCAGGCGCTGGAGGGAAGAACGGCATCAAAGGGAGCGGAAGGCTTGCACGTGTCAAAGGCCAGCCAGGCGCGCCGGCACTGGGCCCAGTTCTGGGCTGAAACCAGGCGGCACAGGAGCAAAGGGGCTGGAGGGGGCAGGAAGGTGTTAATTCCTGTCTGGTGAAGCCCTAATTTATACACTTTATGAACCAGGAGCTTTTGGCAGAGCTCTCCTGCCTCTGGTTTTTCAGCCTCGCAGTTAAACCCCCAGCATGGACATGCTTCTTCCCTTGGACAAACATCCAGCAAGGGACAGACAACCTGGGGCATCATTCGTTGCCTTGAACTTGGCACCTTCGCCAGCCCAGAAAAGCCACGGGAGACGCATGGCATGTGCCCAGTACTTTGGCGCGCTGGCTTGAAGCTCGCCTTGCCCTGGGATCTCCAAAGCCACCGTCGGACTGATCCTTGCAGTGCAAACGCTGAGGGCAGCATTGGAGTTCGGGGGCAGACGAGGGTGTCCACGTCCCGGCAGTGCTGTCCAGCGCCCTCCCGCTGCTTTGGTAGAGGAGAGGGTGAGGCAGGCTGCTGGCTGCTCTCTAGCTCGCTGCTGCTGCTCCAGCGAGGGGCACGAAGGCACGGCCCTAGAACTCGCGTCCTCGAATTCGCTGCCAAGCCGTGGGAGCTCCGACAGAGGCGGTGTCACACCGGCGCTATTGTGTGGGTCGTGGGTGGCTGTGCCGCGTCTCCAGGAGGATGACGAATGACTAGGAGAGTTGAGAAGTTCGCGGCGAGCCTTGTCTGTGCCGGGAGGGGAAAGCACCACGTCGTGGTTTGACCCCTGCTTCTCCTCTCCCGCTGCCCCTTTTCTTCTTAAAAAATAGGAGACAATTAAATCCCATTGTGGCTTTTAAAAGCCGACTGAAAATGTCCCTTATTAAATTACCACCCTATTGATCTAGCAGTCATCCGAAAGGGGATTGATTGAGGACTTAAACAGACGCGCAGCCGGGCCAGACGTTCAATTAACGTGCATAAACGGGCAGCGGAGAAGCAATTTTCGGAGTAAGTCAGGCAAAAGATCAATCCTGTTTCGCCTCCATGCCAAAGGTGCCTCTGTATTTATTTTTATGTTATTTAATTTTTTTTTTTTTTCCTCTGTCCCTCTTATGTTGAGAGGCAGCACTCAAAGCACGGCTCGCTCCACTCACGGAGCCATCGCTCCCTTCCTTCGGACCTTGGAGAGGACACGCTGGCAGAAGGGTCGGGGAAATCCACGTCGTCTCGAAGGACTCACGCTTGGGGTGTTTTTCTCCCAGTGTAAATGCCAGGTTCTCCACTCAGCTCCCCCAGAGAAGGCAGTACACAGCAGAAGACCTGTCGCCTGCTTCGAGTTTTCACGTGTCTGATGAACCTTGAGTTGTCCTTCCAAGTCTGGGGAAGATTTGGGGGGGAAAAACCATCCTCTCTCTGGATAATTTCTTCCCACCTCTTCACCACGTGGTAATTCCAGCTGGCTGCCAGGGCCAAAGCAGCCAGGAGGGATCTACAAACAACCAGCTTCGCTCTGGCCCTCCCTATGGATGCTCCAGAGAGAACCCTGGACGTGGCCGAAGGAAAGCATCTGGAGGCAGGTCACTGCCCCGTGGCTGCTCGCTCTGCGAGTAAACCACGAGAAATACCCTGGGTGGTTTATTTTTTTCTCTAGACTGAGCAAGAATCCTGGTAAGAAATGCTGCTCTCCGACGGCCATCGGCCCAGCTCTGCCGGCTTGAGGACTTCGCTCCTGATGTGATCACCCCACACATGTAAAGGGATCTCCTGTGGGTTGAAGCAGGAATTTGTTGGATGGAGGATTCTTGATCTACCGCGCTTGGGGAATATGGGTTCAAAACCACCCTTTACTCTTGTCTTTGTCTTTGCTCCTCCTGGCTGGGTGGACGTGGGGACCCCAAGATCTCCACGGTTTGGCCCCGTGGAGAAGGACACTTTCCTCTCGCTGACCCGAAGCCGAGAGGTCTCCTCCAGCCCCACCAGACTCAGCCGTCCCCTTGCGCTGCTGCTGCTCCATGCGACAGTGCGGCTTTGTGCAGCTCCTGCGGGAAGGGAGGTCCGTGTCCTGACATCACCGGCGAGTCACCACGGCAAAGAGCCTCCCCTTTCCCTCACGGCACGGCCCTGGCGCTGCCAGCAATTCCCCAGTGCTGCGGGAGGGAAGGCGCTCGCAGCTCAAGCCATCATTAGCAGGAGCTCCTTGTCAAGGCTGGGACCGAGGGGCTTTTCCTGCCTGTTGTGGCTCGAGAAGCCTTTCATCACACGGATGGAGAAGCGTTATTCCTCTTCCCCTGTGCACACTGTGGGATTTCAACTCCCGGATGGGCTGTGCTGGCCGCAGGGGTGAGGGTGCCCTGGGGTTCCTTCTCCCTCTTCCTGGGGAAACGCGGTTGGAGCCTCTCGTAGGGCAGGGAGGAGGAGGAGGCAGGAGCGAGGTGGAACCGCTATGGGAGGAGAGCTGGAGGGGTTCGTTCCATCCAGTGACTTAGGACCCAAAAAGAGCTGGTGGAGGCAGCAGGAGCACAGCCCCTCCGCCAGGTCTCGGGTCGGGGTGGAGGGAGGGTGGGCGAAGCAGGGCACTCAGGGGTCCCGACCCATCTCCTCCCTCAGCCCGCCGTGCCTGCAGGAGCAGCGGAGAGGGAAGGGACGGGCGGCTCCTCTCCCCTCTCTTGTCTGTGCGATACAGCCGCCGTTGAGAAAAATAACTCATTGAATGTGTGAAATCTTCTGTGAAGAGGAATAAAAAAGTCTCTTCAGTTAGAATGTTCTGGGGTTTTTTAGAGCACCTGAATGGGAGCTGCTCCTGGGGCGGATGGAGACCTCTCAGCTCCTTTTTATCTCTTTTTCCTCTCGCTTTTTTCTCCCCAAGATCGTTTCTTTCCTGCTCGAGAACAGCCGTGCAGGAACAGATCCGCACCCCAGCAGCAGGCAGGAGCCGTGCCAGCGGGGCGAATGGATGATGTCTTTTAAACCAAGAACTGGTCAACAGTGAAAAAAGACTTTTTTGTGTTTGTTTTTTAATTTTTAATAGCTCTGCTTTTCGGGTTTTTGCAGCCAGTGTTTTATTTTAGCGCGTTACGCTGTCCCTGGCAGTACGGGCTGTAATTTAATGTGATTCTGTGTTAGCAGAAGAATATTCCTTCTTTTTCTCTTGTTTTTCCTTTGGTAACAATCAAATAAGTGGAGCATGTCATGAAGGGGCCGTGAGCACCGGAGCGTGCCTGGGGACGATGGGGCCCGTCGCTGGAGCCGTGGCTCCGGCCGGTGCTTGTGTTCTCTTTTCCTGTGTCTTTACAGCTGTTGGGTGGTTTTTCTCCCCAGAAGATGATCCCTGCAGCATTCCCACCTCTCCGGGACAGAGACGCCGAGCGCTTGGCTTTGTGGTCTGCTTCTCCACCGTGCACCTCTTGGGATTTACCCTTCCATCCTCCCTGGGCAGCCCGAGCGTGGGACGGTGAGTGCCGGGGTGCTGCTTTAGATGCTGCCGTCACCCAGCAGCTGAGGAACCACCGAGCAAAGTTACTGCTGGGGGCAAACCAGGGTCCCCTCGGGGTGCTGAGATCATCCCAGCCGCGATGGTGAACCACCCAACCACTTCCTTGCCTAAGGGCAAACTCGCCAAAGCCCACCCAGAGCAGCATCGCAGCCCTTTTGGGACTGTAAATTCGGGGGGCCGGGGGAAAGAAGTAATTTATATGTATGGTTGGGATTTTATTTGCATTTTAAATCACACTCTCTGCTAAACTAATGGACCCCCTATTTATAGATGACTCCAACATAAAGTGACTGCTAATTACTACAATTAATATAGCGTTAAAGTCTTGCCAGCCAACTCCACTGCAACTTGTATCGCCTACTCATTTTCAATTAAGGCACATTGACAAGTAAAATACGCAGTTATTAAGAGCAGAGCCCTGTTGTGTAATTACATTTTTCGAAGGTCATTAATCTCCCGCAATGTTCGGTTTGGCACCCGATGGCTGCAGTGGGGGCAGTTTTGAGGGACAGCCCACCAGGGGACGGTGGTGGCACTTAGGGAAAGTCAGGGGGATCTAAAGGTGAGGGTTTTTTTAAATCGTGCCCTCAGGCTTTGGGTGCACATCCTTGGATAACCCGTAGGACCACGGTGTCTGTGGCCAATGGGTGCCCTGCTAAGCAGACCCTCTGTGCCACGCTGCACCCATGGGTGCCTGCGACATCTTTCTGCATTATGGTGGGGCAGAAAAGCCCCAGGTTTGAGGAGCTCTTGGGTGGGCAATGTCCTGCTTTGATCAAGTTTCCATGGTTCATCCACATGTTTATTATTATTTCCTGAGCTCTCTGGAGACACCCAGGCTGAGCTGCCTCTCGAATAGGGCTTTTTCCTCCCCCATGACCAGGGAGCAGGATGGGAAGGGCTCTGGGCTGTACCCTGTGCACCTTCCGGGGCCAAAGGGAGAGCAGAGGAGCTGGGGGGATGGAGACCCGCCTGCGCAACCGCCACTATGGAGCCAAGCCGTCTCCTCCTGCCCCACCAGCTCCTGCACACCACGCCGGATGAGGGATTACGGCGAATGCCAGCGAAGCTGAATCCTCATGTTAAGTCCGTGTACGTTAACTCAGCGCAGCCCTGAGCCTCTCCCGCCCGGGGTCCAAGCCTCTTTTGATGTTCTGTGCACTTTTTGGCTGAGTGTCGGTAAAGGCGCTACAAGCCACGGAGGGGGCAACCGCTCTGCAAGGCAGAAAGAGAATAAATAAAGAAAAGTCAGTATAAAAAGAGGCTTAACTGCGAGCACAGGCAAGCAAACACCCAGAGCAGCGAAGGAGCATCGGCTCCCTAGTGCCTCCGGCAGCAGCCGGTGAAATCATGCGCAAAATATTGCAGTATTAGGGCACATGCGGCGACAAGGTGTAGTGCCGTGATTATAATAAAGACAGACACGGGCCTTTAACACTTCCAAGCTGATGCTTTGATTGACTGTCTGAGGCGGTGCTGGCAAAGCGGCCGGAGCCCGCTGACTGCCGGCAGGATCGGGAAGCAGGAAGGGAGGGCTGGGGAAGGGGCCGGTGCCCGCGTGGGGCTCCCCCCATCGCTGATTGCCTGCTGGGCGAGCTGCTGGGGGAAGCTGGGATGCACCAAGCGAGGCTCTGGGTCTAACCAGCTCCCACCCATCCCATGGGTGTCCAGGAGCTAAAACTGTTGAGTGCTCCTCGGCCCCTTGCAGAAAAGTCCTTGTTTTGCAGGTCTTGCCTGGTTTACAGGTGGTTTTGGAGGCTTTTTGGAGCTGAAGCTGCTTCTCTGAGCTCTGTCTCCTCTCTTTGGTCCGTGGTTTGGGCTTTGTCTCCAGATGCTCTGGGGTTCTGCATCTCGTCCGACTCCCTGGGCACTTTCTGAGCCAAACTCTGCCACGGCAGCTGCTCATCTGTGTCCGGCCAGGTATTACAGCACTCTGCCGACTCCCATAACTCCAGGGTTTAAGCCCCCAGCATGGCCCTTAGCACTGAAGAGCTGTAAATCTCCAGGTCCTTGTTTGCCTCCGGCTTTATTGACAGCGGGGAGGAACAGGCGGGGCCACGTGTGAGGAATGAAGATGTCCAAAGAGCTCTGCGTGGAGGAATGACCAGCATGTGTGGGCCTTGGGACACCTTTCTGCCGCTCCCTGGAAGGGGACGGCTTCTGCCTCAGACTGCCAATGCAGGAGCAGGACCTCATCCAAGCTCTGCTCACCAGGTGTGGTTTTTTGATGTTTAGATCCTTGCAAAAGATCAACGCAGTGGGCGTTTGTGTTCCACGCAGCTCTGGAGGCTGCACACCCCGGGGTCTCCCCTGAAAACCCCCCGTCTTGCAGAGATGTCCCACAAAAGTTGGACACGTGGCTCTCGCCACAGCTCAGCAGAACCCCCCCAAGCCTTATGGCCCTTCCCATACGGCCGCTCCCCTCGTTGCCCACCCCCAGCGTGGTCCTGGTGTTTCCACAGGCTGGGGTGGCCCAGCAATGGGCACCACGGGGCCGTGGCCGTGGTGGCGGTGCCCCTCCACCGTGCCCTCTCGAGGCTGATCTTTCATAGAGAACGGAGTCCTTGCACAGGCTGTAGCGAGCCCGGCTCTTGCTGAGATGAGGGGAGCCAGAACTGAGCCAGAGGGACAAAGCCATTGGGAGCATCAGCACAGATGAAGAGCAAAGCTCTGGTGGGAGCGACAAGGCAGAAAGAAAGTCCGTCCCACAGACCAAGGAGGGTGAGGGTGCTCCATCCCTCCCCATCTCTCCTGGTCCTGGCCCTTCTTGCTGCTTTGTAGCAGCTATGGATAAGGTTTCCTCAGATTTATGGCACTTCCGAGGAGGTTTCTAGGAAGAGATGCCTTTTGCCTGCTAAATTACCAGCATGTGTCTCTCCTCTCCCCAGGGCTCAGCTCCGTGGCTTGACTGACACAAAAGTGTTCCAGCCTCAGAGACTAAGCGAAACAAATGAGCAATTTGCCAGGAAATTATCCTTTGGGATTCCTCCTCTCTCCAGACAGTTTAATTGGGTGAGCTCAGGGTGGCTTAATTGTTGCGCTCAATGCGCAGCTTCACCCTCTCCTCTCTTTTGTGTCTTCCATCTCTCTTCTTCCCCCTCCTCTTTCCCGGCATCATTTATCTTCTCCTAGAGCATCTCTCTTTCTTGTTTTTTCCACAATATCTCTTGGAAATGGTGACAAGCTGAAAGCTAGAATGCTGTTTGAGTCCCTCACGTCTGACAGGTTCTTTAAGACTTTGGAGCTTCCCAGAGGGTGATGACCCGGTGCGGAGATGCCTCGGATTGGCCCAGAGGATTTGTGACGGCTGCGGCAGTGAGTGGCAAAGCATCTGTTGTGCCGTTCAGTGAAGGTGGTGATGTCCGGTGGGAAGTTTTCACAGGAGCCCAAATGTGCCTGCCACGGGCTGAGGTTGCAGCAGAGGCTGTAACAGCCCAGCATGGCACTGGGAGCCCCTTGTCATGGCTGGAGGTTGGAAGATGCTCCTTTATCCCTGCTCCTCCTTCCTAGTTGCTCTTAATATTTTCAAAGGGTTGGAGACCACGCAGGGCTCGTGGTCACCAGGTTTGCATGTGGCAACTGTAGTGCACAAACTGCACCCACTTAATCTGTCTCGGATTTTGCTTGGTCTCATTCCAGAATTACCCCCAGGGCGTTTGCAGGGTCAGATGCTCGGTGGTGTGAAGCAGAAGCCTCCTGGTACAGGAGGGTGGTACAGCAAAGGGCTTGCTGAAATGGCTCTGGGGAGGGCTGCAAGGACAGGGGAGATGCAAAGAGGCGTTCAGAGTCCATCTCCCCCTCCTTCCTCTGCAGCCTGGAGTCCTTCTACCTGTTACCAACATCTCCCCCCTCTCTTCTCCGCCTTCTCCAGAAGCCTCCTGCTCCCCCCACCCCGGCCCGGCTGCAGCTCCCTGCTGCCTGTGAAGGCAAACCTCATTGCGAGGAGTTTGCACCAGAGCTGCGCCTGAATTTTATGTAGTGGCTGGAAACCCGCGGGAAGAAGCAAGCCCACTCCCTGGCCAGCAAACACCACCGCTGTGGCTCACTCGTGGTCCCCAAGGACACACACAAGCATCCATGCAGCACTGTGATGAATGAGGGATCATTTAAAACCGTAGCTGAAGCCCAAATTCTGTTTGTAATAAATACATAAACCAGTTAAAAATAAATTGATTAGCCAAGGAGATCCTCTTAACACTCTTTAAACTCTAACATCTGTTTGCAATAAATAATTCAACCAGCAGATATTAACGAGGAGGCCAGGCTTGGTGGGGAGAAGGCGGCTCGGGAGCTCGGCAGAGACGCGGGGCTGTCCAGACCTGCGTGCTGAGGAGCGGCTGGGGCTGGAGTCTCCTCTGCTTGCTTTCCCGGGGACCTGCCGTATGTGCAGCAGCTACACACGTGGCCAGCCGTGTCCCCATTGACACCGATGTCATTGCAGCTGGGTGGCACGTGGGTGCTTAGCGTGCACCCGCCTGCCTGGGTGCTCAGCCCACGCCGGGCACGGCGTGTCCTGAGCCTTGGCTCCGCACCGGGCTGTGTCCCTGCGGATTTACACATGTTTACGGCCATGTGCAGACATTATGTTTCGGAGCCAGTTGAATTTGTTACGTGCACGGTGTGGGCACGATGGGTGTGGAGTTGCCCGCTTGTTTTCTCGTGTATCCCTGTCCTGCTGTGGGATCCCAGGGAGGAAGCGGGTGCCCGGGCTGGCTGACCCCCCCACCTTGCCTCCGGCAGCCCTGGCTGCGGGCAGAACTGCCTGCCACAGCCTGATAATTGTTGGGTTTCTCCTTTTTTAATCAGTGCGACCAGCTGCTGTGCCCAATGCACGAGGGGCTGCTCCTGGCACGCGCGGTGAGCTGTCAGCCCAGGACCGCTCCCCGATCGGCCGGAGGAGCCAGCTGGAGTCAGACCAAGGCTGAGAGTGAGTAACGCGCTGGGGAGAGTGGGGAGCACCAGCAGCCCTGGACGAGGTGAAGAATGAGGGATGGACCCGCTGGTACCAAAGCAGGTTGCTCGTGGTCCTCCAGCTGAGCAGGCGCTGATGGCCTCGCTCTGTCTTTGGGAGGCTCAAATCCTTCACCATGGGTCCATCAGGAGAGGCTGTCCAGCTCCCCATGTAGCCTGTTCTGTACTGGTCCTGCAGGCAGAGGCAGAGCTGGATGGGGTCAGAGGCAGGTGAATGCCGGTGCATCAGCCCAGGCGAGGAGCTGCGTGTGGGAAGGGAGGTGACGGGTGCCCTGGCACAGTCTGTCCTGCTGCAGCCTCCAGCGTTGTGTTTCAAATCCCGCTCTGCTGACGGGGAGCAGGCAGGTGCTGCTGGGCAGGGAGGTGCTGCAGGTCGCTGGGGCAGAGCTGGCTGTCGGTGTGAAGGGTCTGAATTACTGCCGTAATGAATCGCTCAGTCTGACGGTTTCGCTGCTGTCCCACGGCTGTGCAGTGGTTGCAGAGCCACATCCCAGGCAGCACCTCCTGGGTGCCTCCCAGGGGATCAAGTCCAGTTTTGGTAGCTACTGCTCCCCACAGTCCCCCTCCTGTGGACTCCAGCTGCAGCTGGCTTTCAGCTGAATTAGCAAGAACCAAGTTTATTCCTCTAAAAACTTGCTCCGAAGCACATTGCCCTTTCCCTCTCTAGGCTGGGAGTGTTGCCCCACGCAGAGAGGACATCCAAGAGCTGAGCGCTCTGCCGTGGGTTGGGGGAAAGGACTTGCCCAAACTCCCTCTCGGCGATGCGATGGGGCTTGCACACGTGGACCTACTTGTGCAAATGTGGCCATCGCTGCACTGTGAGGCCACCCAAAACCAGCAGCAGCAGCTGGGGCGGGTTATTGTTACTGTGCAATAGTGGCTGATGAGTGCAGTGTTAATCAGGCGCTTTATGGCCCTCTGTGCAAATACCCACATGAAATATTTTCCTCTTTCAGCTGCTCGGCTGCAGCCGTAGGGCTGGCCAGCGGTCTCCCGTGGAAGCAGGCCATCTCCAGCTCCGTGGGTGGCCTGTCCCCTGGCTGGCATCTGCCCCCAGGAGCCATAAGGTTCTGGAATGAGCATGCACCGGCCCCAGAGGTGCCAGCGTGTGTGTTTGACAGGGTAAGAGGGAGAGAAGAGGGCAGGAGAAATGAGTGAAGGGTCCTAATCCTGCTTGTGAACCTCTGGGGAGGACCCAGCCCTGGGAGATGGTCAGAAGGACAGTGTGGGCAGGAGGGAGATGGACTTGGTGCATCGCTGTCACCTTCTGTCCCCCAGATGTGAGGCTGGTCTATAACTTGGTTCCCAGCCCGCTGCCTCCGAGCATTGGTCCCTGCTGCTCCATCCTCTGCCAACCCAGCTCGCTGAGCTCCCGAGGCCGTGGCGAGGTGCTCCTCGCATTAATCACCCCCTCCCGTCGGTGTCTGCCCAGGAATTAGACTCATTTGTCACTGCTGCCCTGTTCCCACCCGCCCCTCTCCCCGCGTGCTCGTCTCGCAGGGCTGGCTCCTCATGGCAGCCCCGCAGCCCGTGTGTCCCAATGTCCTTAGGCACCGCAGGCCTTACCCTGTCTCCATCTGCTTAGAGATGTCCCAGGGCATGAACAGAGCCACTTCTGCTGGCCCTCACCTCTAGAGCACCAGCACAAGTTGGGGTGCCCCAGAACTGGCCACGTTCAGAGCCAGGCTCCGAGCCCGGCGCTCACTGATGCTGATGCACCAGGGCTGCACAAGGCTGAGACGACCCGTTTCCTCCACCAAAACCCCTTTGCTCCACCAAAACCCACTGGCAGATGCCAACAAGCCTCTCAAGTCCTCCCTTTCCCAGGGCTGAAGTGGCAGCGTGGCCCGAGTCGTTTTGCAGCCCGACCCCGAGCGTCTCAGCCCCCCGTGCCCCCCACAAAACATCGCTCGCAGAGTAACGGGTTCATTCCCAGCTCCTCCATCCCGCCCCGTGCTGCGCTGCCTCGACAGCGCTCGCTCAGCCCCGCTCTGCCGACGCGGTTCTCCAGCTTGCAGCATGGCCCCTGGGAACGTTCCCCCAGCCGCGAGCAGGAGCCGCTCGTTAATTAGCCTCCGTTACTCCCGAGCATCCCCTGCAATAACACACAGCTCCTGCTTTTTAACTACCTACAAGCAATCACTCAGTCTCCAATAAAAAGGGAAGGGACAACCCCCTGCTCGTGGTGGTAGCAATAATTTTCCTGGCTGTTAACCTGCTTCTGTACTCTGATTTTCCTCCACGAAGCCCCAGATGTGGTGGGGAAGGACAGGAGCCAAGCGTGGCTCCGACCCTGCCGCTGTCTTGCCACCCGTAGCCACGCATTTAGCCGTTCTTAGTCCTCCCGGCCCATCCCACGTGCTGGATTTAAGGGCACGGACGGAGCACCCACGTGCAAGAGACTTCCCGCTGCTGAGCGCTTAGCTCAGGCTGCAGGTTTCGGTGAAAAAAGATGGAAAATGTGAATGACTGTGGTTGGGGTTTTTGCACTAGTCCTGGAAATCCCGTACTGGCCTCGGAAAGGCAGTCACTGCCCCTAAACATCTTACAGCGCAGGGAAAATACAGCCCTGTCTGAGACGTCAGCCTTGCTGGGCTATTCCCAAGGAAGCGGCTGTTTTCTTCTCTTGTTGCCTGTAAATCCCCGAGATGCTTAAAGCCTCTCTCCTGATAGGGAGCCTAACGCCTGAGCCCTGAATAAACCTGCTGAAACTCCCCGGCTTAGCATGGCCAATGTAATGTTCTTAGCCAGCCTCATCGCGGCAAATCTCCATATTTCTCAGGGATAAACGCTCACCTCTCCTCCCTCTGTCTTCTGCTTTATGACTGATTTTCCGCCACAGGCTGCGGTTGCTGGGGGGATGCTGAGGCCACTGAAATGTCTCTCTGTTTCACCGTAACCTTGCAGTGGGGCTGTGCACCCAGAGTGGTTTGCAAACAGCTCTTTCTTTAATGGCAGAGGGTTTTCCAAAGAAAGGACCTGGGGGAATTAATACCCCAGGCACCTTTCAGCTGGTCCCGTCCAGCGGTGGGGACAGGAGGATGCTGGCGAGGCTGGCAGCGAGTGAGGCTGCTGAGATGGCTGTGCGATGGACACGGTGATGCTGAGCCAAGCAGTGGGCTCCTGGGCTCCTGGGCATCACCGCAGCCGTAAGCAGCCATCGGAGAGGTGTGAGAGGCTGTCCTGGGCGGGCTGCATCCCCTCTGAGGTTGATACCGAGGGTTTGGGATCATTGAGCTGGCTCAGGTGGGAGCTGCTTGGTTTTACGTTAATTCACCTGCATTGAGCTGCTCCCTTTTGAATTTCAGATGTCAATGGAGCTAAGTCCCCACCTTGTCCCACCACCACTGCCTCTCCTGAGCTGTTACTGGCGCGGAAAGCCAAACCAGACTCAAAAACCATGCACAACAGAGAGAAGGCTACATCAGAACAGGGCCAAGCCAAGCAAGCTCAGAGCTGTCCCGGTCTTGAAAACATCTGGAGCTGTGCTGTAACCCAGGGTGTGTCGGGGCAGGGCATGTCCGCGGCTGTTTCAACAGCTGGTGATGCTCACAGCTCTCCAGCCCCGTCTTGGTGCAGAGCACAAGTGGACATGGGGGAGAAGAGGTGGTAGAAGGGGAGAGACTGGGGAGCTGATGGGAGGAGGAGAGAGAAACGTGGGGATTGTTCCTAAAGCACTGGGTGGGGGGGGGATGAGGACATAGATCACCAGAATTGGCGAGGGACAGGCCATAAAGCAAAAATAAAAAGGTATTATAATTTATGATGCACAGTAAAAATATCCTGGGAACTGGGTTATGAAGAAGAATTCATTCTCTCGCCAACTCTGCGTATCTTTAAAGATGATAAATGACATTAGGATTCTTCCTTGTATCTGAGAGCTGGAAAATTCACTCCACCTTGGAGCGCTGTCCGCGTCCCCTCTGCGCTCCTCCTGCTCCCCAAAAGACAAGCCCTAACCCGGCACTGTCACCCCACGGGGAAGGTGTGGGTCCCCCAGACCTGGGCTGGGGACGCCGCTCTCGGGGTGCTGCGCCTGGGGTGCTGCAGCAGAGCAGGCATCTGCCCCCACCAATGTGCCGAGTTGTGTGTGGCCTCAGCATTGTGTGTGCTGGCCAGGACTCCTGCCAGCGCTTTTGGTTTGCTCTTTGTCCCTCCTATCCCAGTCACAGATCCTCCTGCCCATCTCGAGCTGTTCCTGTCGTCCTTTGCGTGGTGCAGATGGTGTCTGAGAGTCTCCTGATGTCACGGCAGAGCTGAGAGTCACGCCTGCCTCGCCATCCCGTGCAGGGAGCACGTTTGGGGTGAGTAGGAGAAATCCTCTTCATTACTTGGGGTCTTGGAAGCCAGGCCCTGATGCAGGGTGAGAGAAGAGGGCAGGACCACTGCCAGGGAGATGGAGCCGCTCAGCCACGTGCTGGGGCTGACCCCTGGTGCTGGCCCCGACTGCAGTGGGAGGAGTTGGCTTCTACCCAGCTGAACGCTGCAGAGCAATGTATAAACGTGGATTAGTTGTTCACAAGGTGGATTTAAGGAGTTAGAGAGGAGAACAACGCCAAAACTTTCCTTAAACCGGCACAGGCAGCCTTGGCATCTCTTCCCTCCCCTCCGCACAAAGCCAGCCCGCTGGGTTTCTTCTTTGATAAGAGCCCTTGATGCCTCCGTGCCTCCAAGCACAGATTAAAAGGCTTTAATTACCCACTGCCAGGAACCAACAGTGCTGCTGACAGCAGGGAGGTGCCTCCTGCCCACACCTTGCGAAGGAAAAACTTCCTACAAAAGGAGCCATCCCCGTTTCATGTGCAGGAGCGCCCGCTCCTCTGCCGGCTGCTCTGCCTCTGCCCTCCGCTCCTCCAGGATTCATTTTCCAGGGAGGTGGTTTCCCTCTGCCCGCTGTCTTCCACCTCTTGAGCACCTTCTCGTCCTTCCTAAGGGATGTGGCTGCGGCACAGAGGCTTCTGCGAGCCCCTTGCGTGGCTGGGCACGGGTCCTGCAGGCTTCCCAGCTGTGGCAGCTCTTGCTGGTGGGGTTTCAAGGCACCATCCTACAAACCCGTGCCGAGTTCACCAGTACCGCTGCTCTCTGCACAGTGATGGACACCGGACCTCTCCCCCAGTGCTGCCTGCCCCAGCGCCACGCTGCTGCGAGGCACCCGCGGGCTGGCCCTGCAGCAATGCCTCCTGCTCACGGGTGGGGGTCCCCACAGGTGGGGGTCCCCACGGGCGGGTTTCCAGCAGGAGAGCAGGATGAGATGGAGCCTGTGCCCTGCAACCGCATCACCCCAAACCCTCTCAGCGGAGGGAGGGGCAGCTGCTTGCGCCTGGCAATGCGAACACTCGGGCGACTTGCACCTTTCACCAAAATTTCCTATTAGGAAGGAGATAAGGACCCTGGTTTTTATCGCTCCAGCTGGGTGCTGCAAAGGTCAGGAGCTGTCAGCTGCCAGCCGGCCGAGCCCCCCGCTTGGGCTGGCTGCGAGGTGGGCTTCGTCAGCACCTGGCCGTTTCCAGCCTTTCCCAGGCCCATCAGCAGCACAGCCGGTTCCTCCGCTGCCGGCACCTGGGAACACCTCCCCGGTGCTCCAGCTAAAGCCCCGCTGTGTGACGTGGTCCCTGTCCCCGCAGGGCGGAGCGTGGCCGGGGGTGATGGCAATCGCTTCAAGCAGCAGATCCTCATGGGGACTGACAAACCCGGCTGCTTCCAGGACCTGGGTCTCTCCTGGATCCCCTCCTCTGCTCAGGCCAAACCTATTAAAGCACCGAAGAGCCCCAAGTATTCCCCAGCCGAGTCATCACCCCGGTCCTGCTAACAGGTTGTCCTTCAAAAAGGCCCCCGAAGCCTTGGGAAACAAGGGGGGCGGGAGCGCTTGGCTTTAATCAAACACCGAAGGCAGGCTGGTTGTCACCAGCTGCCTCAGCCACAGCAACACGCAATCCCACGGGGAGGCGTGCGCTCCGGTCCCAGCGGCAGCGGCCCCGCGTGCCCAGCCAGCACTCTGCCTTCCCCACTGCTAATTCCTTCTTCTAGTTTTGGAATATTTTATTACTCCTGGCTCTCATCTGCTTTTTGTTTGGCACGGCACTCCCTCTTCCCTCCTCCCTTCTCACTCAAAGGATGAGCTTTTGCCCAGGGCTGCTCCACCTTCTGCTCTGCTGTCTCCTCTGTCCTGGCATGCAGTGCCAGCCAGCGTGGTGTGCCCAGGGCTGGTGGGCACAAAACGGGGCTGTGTCGCACGCCCCAGGCCACGGTCCCTGATGGGGATGCTCTTCTCTTAGGCACTGAAAACCACGAGGGGCTTGGTGCTGTGCCTGCACGTCCTGCATCCCCAGCCCTGCTCCAACAGACGCCTTCACCCACTTTTGGGCTCCCCATGCCACCCACACACCAGGGTGAGTTCAGCCCCACCAAGGGAGCAGAGTGGGCCACCTGAAAGCAGAATTGGTGGTTTCTAAGTCTTATCAGAGAATCTGCTCCTTTTTCTGCAGTTCTCCTCTTAAAAGGTCTTTATTTCCAAGGAAGTGATGGATGTGACAGCAGGAATGTCCCCACCGCCTCCCCTCCTGCTGCCCAGTTCTGCCTTCCCTGCCCCAAGGTTTTCGCCTGCCTTTGTCCATCTGTCGTGCCGAGGACGCTGTTGGGGACAGCCAGCGATGCTGCTGTGGCTCTGAACTCAGCTGTTGAGCACTCACCTGGGTCCTTCCCCCGGGATCACGGCCACCGGGCAGGAGGGACCGATGTGCTGTGCCAGCTCCGGCTGCTCGTCCTGGCAATTACCGCAGTGTCCGTGCTGTGGGGGGAAGGCTTAGGAGCTGCGAGTGAAGAGGGGAAGGAGTTGTTCAGGCAGAGAGGGTGGATTTGGGGCGATTCATGTCCCTGCAGGGAGGTGGTGGAGCCAAGGGGCCCTTTGAGCCCTGCATCTGAGGCTGTACTGGTCTCGCCAGGCTGTCCTGGGCCATACTGGCCGTGTTTGCTCTTCCCTGCTAGCCAGGAGCCCGTCCCCGAGGGGCTGTGGCTGGGCTCTGCTCCCCTGTATCAAGGGGCTCCCTTGGGTGCAGCCTCAGCCCCACAGCAATGACGCCCCAGCACCCTCCTCCTGTCCCCCGCTGCTCCCCGTCCCCGCCGCGTTTCCACCTCGCTGCTTCCACGCTCGCTCTTGTGCCGATCGATTCACCGACGGCTGCGCTTGACCCCAGCCCCGCCGGCTCCAGCTCTTTCCATGCAGCCGCTGCCACCACCCCATGCTCTCAGGCTGGTAGCCCTGTGGGGTGCACCCCTTGGGGGCTGATTTAAGAGCCACGAGGCCGCCTTTGTACAGAAGATATAAGAAGTGGCCCAAACCCACCCATCCCCCCAGCTTGTCATAGCTTCAGGGGTCCCTTCCTGGGGTCTGGAGGCTCTAAAACCAACGTTAAAGGTGTGGAGCAGGAGAGGGAGGCTGGAGGGAGAGGATGTCGTGATGCATCGGCTTGGTTTGGCAAGAGCTCCATGCAGCAGCAAAGGGGCTGTGGCCATTATCTGCAGAGAAAAACATAGAGAATTTTCTGTGTTTTCATTAACTTGTATTTTAAGCGAAGAAACAAGAGAAGCAAAGACACTAAGGATGTTTGGCAGCTGCGTGCACGCCCCTTCCTACCTCCTCATGGCTTCCCGGCCACAGAGATTTGAGCGCTTGATTTCATTTTGCTGCCACCAATAAAACATGCATCGAGGGGGAATTACGGTGCGGAGGGAGGGAGGAAAGAGGAGCATCATGAGCTGGGAACCAGCGCCGAAGTGGAGGGAGGGGACCAGTCCCATCGGTAACGGTTAAAGAGGGAGCAACAAACAGGGGCGGTGGATATTTGGCAAGATAAATGGTGCACAGAAAACACACTTCTCGCAAACTTCATGGGGATAAAAATGATTTAAAGAGACGCCGTCAAGATAAAAATCATATCTATTCAAGAACAACTCCTTACAAGTGTTATTAATAGTCCCCGAAATTGTTGCACTGGGAAGGGCTTTAAAATATTGTGTTTGCTTTTCGTGGTCGGTGCTGCCTGGTTTAATTTCTGCAGCGTGCTCAGCCAAAGAGCACAACGATGCCAGGGCAGGTCGGCAGCAAGCGTCGGAGTGAAGGTGGGGCGGCGGGGCCCCGCCAGCCCTGGTTTCCCGGATTCAGCTCCTCAGCATCCTCGGGGACATGGGGTTGGGGTGCAGACGCACTTCTCCAGCCTGTGCTCCAGCCATGAGCATCTCCTGCATCTCAAGCCGCCCTTGCGTGGGGACGTTGAGGGCTGGGTAGAAGCAGCAGGTACTTCGCTGTGTTGGTCCTGACGCTGACGGTGCTGGACCCTTGCACAGAGCCTCTCCGGAGCCAGGTTGGGGTTAGACATTAGTGAAAGCCTCCCAGTGCTGGTGCCTTCCCCGCACCCCCGGGGAAGCTGCGCTTTGACTGCTGGATGAAAGGCTTCTCCGGCATCACAGACCTCCTCCCTGGGTGTTTAATTACAGGCTGTGATCCACTTGTCTCCTAATCTTCTTTTCATCCACATCAAGGCGCTGCTCACCTGGGTCCCCAGGTCCCACTCCTGAGCGATGCAGGATCTGGGTCTCTGTCACCGTGGTACCTCCCTGCAGGGACGGGGAGCGGGGCAGGGGGGAGTGTCGCTGCCCCCAGCACCGTTTGGGGATGTTGTGCTCTGCTCTGGGTTCAGCACAGCAGCAGGCAGGAGGACAGGCACACCACCGTACTCTGGTCAAGCGGGCTGACGTCCCACCATGTGCTGAAGAAGCGTGGGGGGTGCTCCCTGCTGCCCCTCCGAGTGGGCAGATTTTCATGGCAATAGGGAAAACTGGGTTGTCCCCAGTTTCTTCTGCTTCCCCCACAGCCCGGCGGCAGGGATGGCCAACTCCACGACCCCATTTGCAGCGCCAGACCTGCATGCAGCCCCTTCTCTGTGGGGAGCAGGGGGATGCGATGAGGGTGAGCTTTGCTCAGCACTCCCGCTTGGTTGTCCTGCCTCTTCCCAAAGACTTGCCCACCTGCCTCCCTCACCACTACTTAACCATCCACAGAGCTTCTCCCACCCGACCTAAATCTCTCTGACCCCCGTTAGTCCTTTCTGTGCACCCAGGGGACAGATGACACCTTTTCTCTCCCGCAGCACTCTCAGACCTTTGAAAATTGTGACCGTGTCACCCTTCTGGACCACTCAACCCCGGCGCTCTCCATCCCTGCCCGTGGGTCTCGCTTCGCAGCGCCCCCGCCATCATTTCTGTTGCTCCCTCTAGGCTCGTTCCCAGCGCTTGGCATCTTTCAGCCGCGTGAAGATTCATTCTCGCTGCCTGTCCTGCCGGTACGCTGGGAAAAGGGGGATCGCTGCTGTATTTTAAGCCACCTGGTTTGAAAGCTGTGAATGTAGAACCGAGAATTTAACGGTACATTAAACATATGGCTGATTGTTAGGTCCAATTCTGATTTCAAAGCATATATGGGTGAGGGAATTAAGGAGGAAGATGAGTTTCAGTACAAGGTAAATAAAAATTAACTGATGGTCATATAAATATACCCACATGTTAAAAGCAGGCATGTGGTTTTTGAAATACACTCATTTAGAGAAGCGAGGGTTTGGGGTTAGTTTTAATAAATGCTTCATAAACATGGCAAAATTTTGAGGACTTACAAACAATAAAAATAAGCCCAGCTCCAATATCTAACCCTGGATGTTTATGACTGTTTAGTGCTCCTCGTATAAAATAAAAGCACCGCCACAAATTAAGCCAGTTGCTTTTGCTGCTTCCTGTCCCTGGTCTCTGCAGGCAGCTCTAAACCCTGCCCAGGAGCGAGGAGCTGGTGAGGGGACACCGGGCTGTCCCTGGGGACGATGCCTGGCTCGCTGCGGGATGGAGAGGTGGCCCAAGCTGGGAAACGGGATGGGATGGAGTAATTGCAGGAATTAATTAGGCAGGGCTGTCCCTTGGGTGCAAGTCCCTGGGGGTGGCTGCAATTAAGCATCACCCCCAAAGATGCTCTCGCAGGGTCTATTTATTCTCGAGGGTGTTTGGAGTGAGGACCGGTGCTTCCCAGCCAGCCCTGTGCTGGGGACGGGCTGGAGCGTTGGTGTTGCTGTGGTACGAAGATGTGAAATAATAACAATTGGCTAAGCCGGCTTTTTACCAGCTCCATTTTCACTTTGCATGTGCAGCACTTCTGGAAACCTGCTTCTGGTTTGGGTACCAAAGTGGCAGCTGAGGAGGATGAAGCCCAGCTTGGGCTCTCCAGCAAGGAGGGCTGGGGGCTTGCGGGGTCCTGCCCGGCCGAGGCTCTTTCTGCCATTTAGTTCAGTCCAGGAAAACATCCCTAAAATGAGACAGGAAGAAAAGAGAGGAAACAAGAGAAGGAAAAGCTCCTGCTTCAGGGAACGATCGTCTCTGTTACCAAACTTCGTGCAAACATGAAACAACAAAGAAATGAAACGCAGAGATAATTAAGGACATAATTGTACACACACAACTGCTTAATTAAGCTTTTCCTCTTTAAACCTGACAGAATCTGCTTACAAAGTGCGAGCGCGAGGGGAGGCTGCCCATATGCTGGGCCATCTGCACCGCAGGCGGGGAGGCGAGGCAGCCCCATCGCCAGAGCCCGGGGCGGAGGAGGAGGATGCCCGAGCGCCGGGGAAAAGAGCATCCCCACTGTGGCCGTGTGCCGGTGGCCGTCCGTCAGTCCCCTGCGTGTGCCTGCCCGGGGTGGCACTGACAGGTCACCGTCTCCGTTTTGCTGGTGAAAAGCACAAAGCCACCCCAGCGTTGAGCCCCTCTCCCTGTTTCATGCCGCAGCACCCTCCTGGGTGGGATGAGGACAAACATACAGCAAACATTAATTAAGTGGAGGAAAAAGGGAGGGGGACACCTGACCCAAGCTCCTTCTTTCTGAGATTCAAATTAAAGTCATAATGCTGTTAGGAACACGAGACAGAGTTTATGAACACGTTATTTATATTGATTTATCCCCGCAGCCCTCAAGACTTCTTGAAAATAATTAGGGTTGGCGTCGCCGACGGTAGAGCTGGGTGTTGGTACGGTGGAGTGAAAGCTGCCTGCCTCGGCTCTGCCTGGCAGATGCGCCGCGTTACAGCGAGTACCGACATCCGCAAACTGCACCCTGCGCGGCTCCCACATGAGACGCCGCAGCTGGTCGTGGCGTCCGGCAGGACGCGTGGCCATGGGGCACCTGGACACCCTGACCTGTGGCTCCCGCTGGCCCCATCCCCGCTCGGCCAGAGCAGCCTCGTTGCCTCCATCCTGGCTCCAGCACCGGGAGAGCCCCGTGCCTCATTCCATCCCGTTCCTGCTGGGATGTACAGCCCGGCCCTGCCACCCTGGCCAGACGTCTCCATCAAGCATCGCTGCTTTTTTTGCCATATTATAGTTTTAGTAAATTTTTTCCTTAACATGGCTCATAATAAGATAGGACACGTGTACCCGGACTAGGCTGGTGTATTACAGCATAGCCCGGGGCCAGGATCTGGGGTTCAGGTTTAGCGCACGTGCTCTCCACATTAGGGCAACATTTGCTTGAGCTGCTGTGGAAGTGGCGCCCCGGGGACAGCCCATCTCCTCCAGCAATGGAGAGGGGCTGAGTTGCATCGGCTGTTTCTCCTCATGCAGAGGATACCCTCTGTCCAGCTGCTGCGTTACTTTTTGCTGAAACCCCACCAGATCTCCATCCCTCTTAGCAATGGGTATCATGACCCTATGGAGGGGACACTGGCACAGCTTTGTCCCCGTGTTCGGGGTTTCGCATTGCACTGTCCACCCCGTCCGTGGCTGATGCTGGAGGGGAGAAGCTTTGGGATCACCGGGATGCCCAGGCACGCAGGCAGCCCCATGGAAAGCAGTATATGGGGAACGGAGATTCCAGCCCAGGCTTTGCATGGCGAAGCTGGTGGGATCCGGGGAGCGATTCAATTAGGTGCCTGACGAGGCAAAGAGAAATGAGATGGGTTGCAGCTGCACCAGTGACGTGCTGGGAGAGGCAGAACAGGCGTGACGGGGACAGGCAAAGCCTGGATCCTGGGAATATGCATCTTTAGCAGCAACAAGCAGTAGCGCAGATGACAAGCCCAGCAGCCCCACTTGCCTCCACAAAAAACCAGGGGAAAGCCAGCATGAAGCTGCTGGGGAAGGCAGGGAACTGGGGAGGACAGCGGGGCGAGGGAGGGGGCTGGCAGCCCCAGTGGGTGAGAGAAGGGGCTGAGCCCCAGCTGGGGCCATTCGGGGATTAGCAGCAGGGAGGGCACACCAGGGCTTCACCCTTGATAAAGGGCTGAGTGTCTTGCAGGAAGGTTTTGCTGGGAGAGGAGCTGGTGAAGCTGGTCTCTACCTGAGGGCTGATAAGATGTTGCTTTGGTGGGACCTGTGCAGGAGTCCCTGGTGCTGGGGTTTGGCTCTTGCCCCTTCTGTTGAGCCGCTTCTGCTCTTCCTGCAGTCGGGGCTGGGTGGTTTGGTGTAAGCCGAGCTTGGCTCCAGAAGATGCCTTTAATTACGAGCCGTGCTTGGTGCCGTCCCCGCGAGCAGGGCTGTCGGCAGAGCCATCGCTCATCTCGCCCAGGTTAGCTGCGTCCCACACGCGCCTGCTCTTATCTTGCTGTTTATTGCTGTAAATTATTTAAGTCAGAAAGGCTGACTCAGCACCGGAGGCTGGAGGAAATTTTTGCACATCTATCAAAGCGATGAGTCCCGCTCCTGTCTGTGTTTATCGCTGCCTGTGTCACCTTGCAGTGGGCTCATCGCCGGGCTGAGATGGGCGGTGGCTGCACAAGAGACTTGTGCCTCTCTGGGGCTGCCCAAAGTAGGGCAAAACTCAATGCATGGATCCAGCTCTGCAGCAGGCATCTGCCCACGTTGTGCCTCGTGGGATGGGTCCAGAGCGGTGATGACAGCCTGTCGTGCTGGGGCCATGAGTGTGGGTGAGCTGGGAAGCCAGAGGGGGTAACTCGGCAGTGGGGTGTTGCAGCTGGGTGGGGAGAAGAAGTAAGATCTTGTATTATGTCTGCAAGAAGATGGGAAAGTCTTGGCTTGCCAGGGGAGGTGTCTGCTGGGGACCTCCTGCATGGTTCTGGGAGTGCTGGTGCCCCAAGACTGACGAGAGCTCAGGCCTCAGGACTGGGGCTGCCCAGCACTTCAGAGAAAGCAGTTGTCTTGAACCAACTGCAAAAAAATCCCTAGTTGACTGGGGGAAACACAGCTTGTCCCCAGCACTGCGGTGCCTGCCCTGTGCCAGTCCAGCCCTGGCACCTGCCCGTGTGTGCCCATCGTGGCAGTGCCCTCCCCGGGACGCGATGCCTGAGTCTCCTGGGGGTCGAGGGTGTCCCAGGGAGGGGAGAGATTTGTTTGTGGATTTGTTCCACTTTAATTTATGGAAGTGGTTCGAGGACCTGCTAATGAAGTGTTGAAGATGGATTGTGGCTGGGTTGCGTTACGCAGGGCTCACAGGATACTTAATTACCCCGGGAAGCTCGAGTGCAATGAATACTTCATAAAGCAAAAGCCAGCAGTGAATTATTCATTATCAATTTATCAGGGGCAGCTATGATAAACCCTCTGGGACAGGGACTGAGCGTGGGTTTCCCTTCCCAGCCCTTGGCAGACAGGGACCTGCTCATCTTCCCCATCAGTGTGGGACCCCACGGGGCTCCGAGGAGGAGGGATTTGGGGGGAACCTGTTCCCTAAAGCATCGTTCAGTGTGTTCAACCTGTGCTGAGCCACAGCAGATACCTGAAAAATTCAGCAAAGGGCTGGGAAAGGGATTTGGAGACGTAGTGAGGGAGTGGGGTCAGTCATCCTCCTGTACGGGGGAGACGGGACAGGTCGTCCGCAGCAGAACCCTGTGTGTTCCCCGGAAGGACAGGCACTGTCCCACCCCCCACCCCCCCCCTCCCCCCCCAAACGTGGATTCAAGGTGGCAGCTTGGCCACCACCATGGGGGTACCCAGGGATGAGGGGGAGGGAGGAGAGGCAGGCAGGGAGCCAAGCGCCAGGCACAAAGGTGTTATAAATACACCTGCCTGGCTCGTTTGTTGACGCATCCTAACCGGGGAGAAATTGAGATCCATCCTGAACTCTGAATCATTCTTAAAGTGAGAAACCCGGGGAAAAAGAGCTGTGGTGGAAAACTCAGCCCGGGGGTAAAGCGAAGGGCTGGATGGTCTGTAAATACCCGCTCGGTGCGGTGGTCCACATGGATGGATGGATGGATGGCATCTGAGCGGGACCGCGCTGTCGCATCCGGGCTGCCGCAAGAAATAGGCTTTGCTGCCATCTACCTCTGCCGGGCTCCCCGGCAGCTGGTGCCGTGGGGATGCTGCGTGTGCTGTGGGCTGCTGGTGGGACTCGGGCTGCCCTTGGGAGTCTGCAATGGTGCTAGGAGGTTTGGTGGGGGGAGCACTTTGGTTTCTCCTCTCCATCCCTTTGCCTTGGTGGCTCTTGCACCGTGATCTTCCTCCAGCATCAGCCCAAAGGTTCTCGCTCCAGCGCAGGGGTAAGTGCTTCCCTGATGTCAGGAGGATTTCATGGGGGAGCAAGAGCAAGAGATGGGGGAAACACCCCCTTGACATCCCATTTCATCGAGCGTCTGCTGCCAAAATACCGTGTCCTTCCAGTGGGGCCTCCAAGGGCACCAGGCTGTGCCAGGTGTGTTTCAGGGCTGGTCTCCACTGAGCATCAGCATCGTGCACAGCAAGATGTGGCTTTGCTTGAGCCCTGCCAGGCAAGGCTTCCCTCCCTGCTCCCCATGCCATCAGTTTTTTTGGCACAGACAGAGCAGCCCATGCTGCACATCTGCAGAGCACAGCTGGGTGGGATATCCCCCTACAGCCAAGCCTGCTCCCCACTGTGTCTGAGATGCAGCAGCAATGGGATGTCCTGCTCCCTCCCCTCCTGTGGCATTGGCTCTTAGTGCCTCTTCAGCACGGAGCCGGCGGCAGTGCCCAGTTTGGACCATAACCCCCTCTTTTTGCACTCACTCTGTAGTTTTGTGTTATCCCCTGGAATCTGTGCTCTGGCTGATGTTCTCCAGACCTTAAAGAATATTTAACCACCTGGTAAATTATTTATCCCTCTGAGGTTTCATGCACTTGGGGCAGCTCACAGGCCTCCTGGAGAATTAACTAGAGCCATAAATCAAAGAGACATTTGAGAAATTTCCCATTGCTCTTGCTGATGGCAGCCTGGCCCCTGAAATGCCACTCGCAGGTTGGGAGCCGGGTGCTGCCACTTGCTGCTATTACTTGTTTAGGAGCTTGTTAAATTTAGAAGTTAAATAGACTCCAGGAAACGAATGAGACACACTGAGTGCTGGCCACGGAGCAAATTAGGTGGCTGCCACCCCCTAATACTCCTTTTTAAGGTGGGTTTTTTTCAGGCTTTGCAAAGCACCACCATCAATCCAGTTGTGAGGGCGAAGGCAGCCGAGGGCGGCTCGTGGGCTGCGGCAGGGGCTTGTCCCGAAGGGAACGGCGACAGCGATGCCACTGGCTTGGTGGCCAGGAGGTGGGATGGTGTTTCTGCAGCAGCTCCACTTGCATAAAGTGCAGGGGACGTGCCTGATGCTGAGAGGGGATAGTATGATCCCCCGAGGGGCTGTCAGTGACGCTGGGCATGTAAAAAGCTGTAAAAAGGTTTTTACCCATTGTCTTACAGCCTGGCTGGGGTAGGGATGGAGCGAGGTCTCTGTCATCCCACTGTGATGCTCGAGCCATCCAGGAAGGCAGCCCGTGCTTCCAAGGGCGTGGGTGGCCGACGTGCAGTGGTGCTTCCTTCATTTGAGAGGAAAACCTTGTCCTGTGTGTCCTCAACAGCTGCAGGAAAGGACTAGAAGGAGGCACAGAGAAACCCAGCAAGGGCTCAGGCTGCCAGCCTTGGGTTTGGGCTCGTTCTTGCTCGTGCACCAGAGTTGAGGATGGGAATTCAGGCAGCGTCAGCAGGGCGCTGCTGTTGGGTTTCCTGGGCTGTTTTCGGTCGCCTGCCGCAGCAGCAGCCCTGCCCAGCCACGTGCGTGAAAGCTGTTCGGTCAGGCAAGGCAGGGGGCAAATCCTGGCCCTTGTGTGATGCTTTGCAGTATCGTATGGAGTGAAATGCCTTTCGGAGACACCTCTGGGCAGGGTCTCTTGGTGAAGAAGCAGTCGCGTGGTGCACCCTGGGCGGCAGAGCTGCAGCGGTACCTGCAGAGCTGCGCCGATGCCAAGGGACACTCGTGCGGGTCTCCTCTGCAAGGATGCTCCCATCTTGCTGAAAATCCTACAGATCGCCCTGTGCCCTGAGGTCTGCCGCTCGCTTCGTGTGGCTTCTCTATTTTTATGGCTTCTTTTATCCTTTTTGATGCCTGAATGCTACCGATTGCAGGTGGGTGTGAGTCGGGGGGGCATCTCCCTTGGTGCTTCATGCCCCCAGCAGAAGGGAGATGCGTGGGCTTGGGAGCTCGGGGCACCCTGGGGTTGCAGGAGGAGGCTACTTGGCTGCAGTGCTGCCAAGAACCATCCCCTGCCACCCCAGCTGTGCCAGCGTGGGCTCTCAGAGGCCCTGAGCTGCATGTGGTGGTTCCAGTGTCAGGTCTCCATTTGGATCCCCTACCCCAGCAATGCCTTTTCCTTTGGGTGTGCCGCTTTCCTCCCGTGCTAGCAGCCTACCGCAGGGGTGCAGCAGGCAGTGTACTTTTCCCGACACATCACGTCTTTCTCTGCCTCAGTGTTTTTCCAGCAGAAGCCACCTGCATCACTTGTGC
The DNA here is from genome assembly GCA_009769605.1 of Bucorvus abyssinicus. Classification (NCBI taxonomy): domain Eukaryota; kingdom Metazoa; phylum Chordata; class Aves; order Bucerotiformes; family Bucorvidae; genus Bucorvus; species Bucorvus abyssinicus. Next base: position 3,102,410 of record CM020055.1, on the reverse strand, counting down.
TCCTGAGCAGAAAGCAGCCGCCTCGGGAGATGACTTTCGCGGCTGTCCACAGCACAAATCACCTCTGTGACTGCTTTTCCTCCGCCACCAGAACCTCCTGCTCCCCCTGCACTCTCTCGGTGAGACTTTAAGAATGGTTTGTCCTTATCCCTGCCTGCATTAAATCTCAAGGTCCGTGGTGGTGCCAGGATGAGCCCAGCTGCACCCACAGCAAGAGTCCCCAGGGACTCCAGGAACCCTCTTCCCCCTTGGGACCAGGGCAGGGTGTCTGAAGAGAGGATCAATCTGCTGCCATGCAGTCAGACAAGCGCCAAACCCACTTCCCTAATAAACTAATTCATTTGGCTCCCCGTGTGATGATGCACGGCTGCAGCCAGACCCCAGAGAGGGGGTTTCTCCCCTCCCGCGCTGCCCCCAGCCCTTTGCAGCCAGCCTGGCTGAGTCCTGCTGTTTATTCCCCATAGAAATGAGAATTTTGGATTATCACATCTGCCTGGCAGGCAGCAAGTCACTGAGTGAGGGAGAAGGAGCCTGCAGCAGCCAGCTGGAGAGAGCTAGGAGAAAGCGCTAGGTAATAGAGGTATTTATTAAAGGAGGGAGGAAATTTATATGCTATTCCTGCTTCTTCAGCTCTCAGTCATCGCCAAGGGGAGAGGAGGAGTGGGCAGCTCACACAGGAAATAGCCAGAAGTCTGTTTTCTGCCCATTTGTCAGTCTGATGAACAAGAAAAATATAGGCAGTTTTGATGAAGGAGAAATAGAGGGTCTGGAGGAGGCTGGCGCCTGTCTCTCCACGGCCACGAGCAGCCCCGGATTATGAGGAAGCTGCTCTGGATCCCGCCTGGGGCGGGGGTACCTGAGGCTCCCATGTGGATGACAGCGAGCTGGGAATGGCAGAAAGGGCTGTGGGTGGGAGAAGGGCTCTGGAGGGGACAGGCTGGCGGAGAGCCCCGGCAGTGGGATGGGGACAGTCTCAGAGCTTGGACCCATCCCCACAATCCATCCAGCTCCCCCTCGCAAGGGCCCTGCTGCCTGTTAGTTTATCTGAAGTGTTTGGCATCAACCAGAGAAGAGCACTAGGGAGTAAAAAACCCACCAAGTATTAAGTGCTAATAATTCCCTACTTTTATTTGCAGTTATCCACCTACGTGAAAGAGGCTGGGTTTTTGCTGACACTTTCTGGCTGGAAATTGAATGCTGCCTGAATCATCCATCCAGGGCCATTTGTTCATAAAAGTAAGGAATTGCTCTTTGAATCCTTTTATTGCTGCTAATGTGACACAGGCAGCGGTGATGGATTCAGAGTCTTTGCACGGGCTGGGGATGTCCATGCTGGGAAGTGGCACGGGGGGGTGCAGCCGCTGCCTGGGTCTCCCTGGGTTTGGCTGGGGGGCTGTGCAGTGGCCCCTGGCACTGGCAGGGGAAATCTTGGCCTCACCCAAGCTGCAACCCCAACACCTTTTCCAGAGGGGCAGCTTCTCCCTGTGGTACCCGGAGGGGCTGAGGTGGGTGCTGGACCCTCCACCCTGCGAATGTGTTGGCACACAGTGAAAGGGGGAGTTTTTAAATCTTAATCTTGTTGTTTCCAGAGCCACTGGCATAGCTGGACAAGGAGATGTTTTTCCTTTGGCAGAGACAAATAGTCAGAGCCAGACCCTCCGGCATCCCGGCTGCCACTTCTGCACTCAGACATGATAAATATGTCCCAGGAGAAACTCCAGACAGCGACGTCCCTGCCCGAAGAGGATCAGCCCCGGGCCAGGACCCTGTCTCAAACCTCGCAGCCTTGTCCCTGTGCTTTGGTACAGGATCTCGCTTCCTGCCCCGCGGCAGCAGGGAACTCGTGCAGCCGCTGCGGGGCAAGGACCAAAGAACGGCCCCGTGCCAAGCTCTCCCTCCTCATCCCTGCGGATGTCTCCAAATTAGGGATGTTATTAACTACAAGCTGCTTTTCCCCTGACTGCTGCTTGCACAAACGATAACTGATTTAAAATGAATTGAGCCAATTACAGCAGTTTTCCTAAAACAGATGATGGCAATACTTGGGTAAGGAGGAGCAGTCCCAGCTGCAGCGGGGATGAGAGTTAGACACTGAAATGCCCTTTGGGCCCGAATTTCCAGCTGTCTCGGTTTCCTGGCTGAGTCTGGCTGCTTTCCTCCATCGCGTGTGGAGGTAAGAGGGAGAGGTCGGGGGCTGCTGAGCAGCGTCACGCCGACGGCGCTGGAGCAAGCAACGGTACCTGCTCTGCGTGCGGTTACCTGCTGTGAACAAGGGACGCTGGAATGAGCTTTGCTGATTGCGAGCGATGCCTGAAAATATTGTTTGTATTTATGGAAAAGTGGAAAGAAAACACTCCTGAATTATTTTCTTTTTTTTCAAGGGTGGGTCCTTGGGGCTGGGTTTGGGGATTTCCCAGTTCCTTGGGGCTGCTGCATGGGGGGATTTCCCATGTGAGAAGGTGTGGGTTGTCCAAGGGCTCCTAAAAGGCAGCTCCTGTCCCAGGTTATTTATCAAGTGGTTATTTCATCGCTACGCCAAGCTTATCTGCGGCACCCTGATCCGATCTGCATATGAAGTTCATCAAAGTTTAAAGAACAGTAATTGTCACTGGATGTCTTGTCCTTGTCCTGTGAGGAGTTGTAGTGAAAAGGAAACATAATGAAGGTGATTAAAGCTTAACTGTGTGAAAATGAGTTAAGGAATCTTGAAATCGGGTTCCCATCTGTCTGCCTTTCCGAATCATGGGAACTATTGATTTCTGGTCCCAGCAGAGGGTGAGGAGTGACACATGTGCCACCAGCTCTCCAGGATGGGGACAGGTTGGATGCTGCACCAGGTCCGAGCCCTTGGCAGGTTTGCCTGGGGCATACAGACATCCCAGGCTGAGCTGAGGAAGAGGTTGGCCATGACTTCCTCACCCCAAGGGTGGTGAGCGGCTGGTGCCCAGGTTCCATCTCACTGAGGATGGTGGGACTGAACCCGAGCTCTTCCCTGTGCCCATCGTGTTCCCCAGCCCTGGGTCTCCCTCTGCCCGGAGATGCCCCTGGACAGGATCATCCCCTTTGATGCAGCCCACACAAAAGCCTTTGGAATCTTTGAGATAAGACGAGCTGTTGCAAAATCAATTAGTGATGTAACGCTGTGGGCAAAGCACACAATTCTATCATTTTATTACGTTGCCAGGAACAATACATAGATGTACATGTGCAAAACAACCTGAGACACTGGGTCAGAAACCCTGCTGCTTCCCTTTAATCTCCTATTAACTGATATATCTTCTGATTGCTTTTGCCAGCTCTCTAAATTTAATAACTGAACTAACCGTCTTCTCCTGTTGTTCGCATATAAATAAGTGTCGGATCGATAAAGAACATCTTTAAAAGCCCCTGGATTTGAAAAACGAGGGGAGCGTGGCTTGGCGGGCAGTTGGAAGGAAATTACGACTTCACACCTCTGAGAACCAGTGTTTAAAACAAGGAGGGGGAACAAAAAAGAAACATCCCTCTGACGAGCCGCTTTCTGCTACCGAGAGGTTGAATCAATGAGGGCTAGACGAGGTTCCAGCCTTTGGTTGCAGATTTGCCCGGCTGCTGCACTCCTCGTCTTGCAGAAACCACTGCTGCAACTTGGATGCTTTAATTTTTTGCAGGGATTTGTTCAAGGAGACGCAAGTCCAGCATCATCAGCTACTGCTGCAGGGCCGCTGCGGATAGAGGGGCTGGAGGGGGAAGCAGAGCGGTTGCTCCCTTGGGGTGGGTTTATATTTTTACTCCCATCTGCAGCCTCCACCCCAAGTAAAGCAGCTCCTCCTTTGCATCGTGGACAACTTCGAGCTGCCTGCACCTCGGAAAGCATCGCCAGCCAGCCACGCGCGGGACACTGTGCAGCCTGTCTGGGCAATACCCACCTCGAGAAGGCTCCTTGCGGCGGGGTAGATCCACCCAGGAGGTAAAACTATTCTGCTGGAGATAATTCCCCCTGCAAAGCATCCCTGGGGCTGCAGGGGCAGGCTGGGTGCTCCTGACCTCCGCTGGCTTTGTAAATGGTGACACATCTGGTGAGGCAGCTGGCTGGGTGCAGGTGGGGATGGCCAGAAGGCACCGCTGCCCAGCGAGCTGCAGGGCCGGGGCACTCTGCTCCATCCCTCTCACAACCAGGGGGAAATTCAGCTGCAAAGCTCCAGCCCACCCTGAGGTGGCCGCCAGACCACCCCGAGGTGGTCCCCGCCTCTCTGGAGCTCCCAGTTAGGGGTGGTGGGCTGCTGTTATCTCCCTCCAGGGTCTCCTACATCGTTGTGAATTCTTCCAGCATCGCTGCACGGCAGCAAGAGGCGAGGAGTCTCTGCATGGAAAAGAAGTGGGGGGGATGCACAGCCAGGTACCGTGCTCTGCGCAGGACGTGTGGGTATGGAGGGATGTGTTCCGGTAATATATTGTACTCAAAAGTCTGGGGGGTGAGATAAGCGACGCCGAGGAGGCCTCCTTCGCACGCAGCGTGTTCAATCACTCGCTATAAAAAAGCCCCGGTGCCTCCGCTCCGGCTACTCCCTGGCTTCAAAGAACAAAAGGAAATGGGCTTGTTGCTTTGCAGGCGAAGGAAAGCAGGCTCCCGAGACCCAGAGAGCGGCCATGAATTATTCAGGGTAGCTGTCGGTGCAGGAGTGGGGCCGAGACCCGCTCCCGCGGTGACCCCGGCAACGGGCCCCGGCTGGGACCCCCGGATTTGGCACAGTCAGGCTGGGCGCAGAGGCAGAAGGGTCCCCGGAGAGCTGGGGCTGGGGGCAGCATCCTGCCCCCCTCCCCAGGGCATGGCCGCACTGGTGGTCCAGAGCAAAAAGCGGATTCTATTCCTGCGCTCCTATCCCAGGGGCAAAGCTTGGGCTTCCCACCATTTTTGGTTGCTACGGACCAAGAAAGGGGGAAAAAATGCCGGAGAGGGGCACATGTGTGCTGGAGGGGGCGGGGGGCGAGAGCCCCAGCAGCGAACGCGCACGGGCTGCCCCTGCAGCCGGCTCCATAACTAATTCACTGACACCGGGAACAATTTTTCCCTGACTCTGCCGATTCCTTAACGACGCGGACATGAAGGGCCCCGTGGGGAGGGGAACTTGAACTCTGCAAAAAGCTCTTTGCTGAAGCTTTATTTAAGGCTACGTGGGGGATGCTTAAATATTAAACGGTGAAAAAATAGTGGCTGGCGGTAGGTTGGGCAGCGAGGGCCGTGCTACAAGCAGCGGCACCGGCTGCCCCGTGCCCCGTCTGCGTCTCTTTTGGCCTTTAATCCCCTTTGGAGCTCCAGCTTACAGGGCTGTCGCAGTGCTGGGATGGTCGCTGCTGTCCTCGCTGTGAGAGGGGCTCATCTAACCCCCGGCCCCCTTCCCACGGCTTTCAAGACAGCGCCGGGCTTGTGCCTCCAGCAGCAGCTTTGCGTTCTCTCGGCTGGACACCAGCATCTTGTCAACGCAGCCCAAGAGAAAGGACAAGGACTGAGCATCTGTATTTTTCTCTGTGCTGCTTCTGTTTATTTTTTATTTTTTAATCCCTACTTCTTGACTGTAGAAGTCCTTGTGCTGACACCGTTTTATTTATTTATAAAATATGTACAGGAAAGCGCTCGGGTACCAGTTCCACCCTCCAAGGTTGGCCGAGCGTGTCTGGCCAACAGGAGCGGAGGTGAAAGACTGTTTCTCTGCCTTGGAGTCAGGAGGAGGAGGAGAAAGGAAAGGGCTGAGGAGATAAAGACTTCAAAGTATGTGAGCAAATATTTACAGGTTCCAAGACAAAAAAATATATATCTACAGTGTTGTCTTGGGGATACAGAGAGTCGGGCTTGAAGCGAAGTCGGCTCACAGCTCCATTTGTTATATTGATTTATAAAGACTACAGGTATCGATTTCCATCGCCCTGTCGGCAGCGGGGTGCGCGGCTCCGGCCAGCCCCCGGCTCAGGTGCTGGCAAGGGGCAGCCGGGACCGCTCCAGCCGCGGGTTTGTGCTTCTGGGGTTTTTGCAATGGTTTGTGCTTTGTCGGTGTATTTAGTTTTTGCGAATGAGGGCTGAATGATTCTGCGATGCCCCCTTGAGCGCCAGGGAAAGGGGATGCTGGCAGGGAGCGCGTTTCAGGGAGGCAGAGAGGAAAATACTGCAGTTTGGGGTTTCCCACTGGCCACTGCTCTTTTAACATGACATGAACACAGGGGGGAAGTTGCTGGAGCTTGGGGCGGGTAGGGACAGTCCCCAAATGCGGAGCAGCTTCTGGGAGCTGGGGAAGGGACCTGGGCTCCCCTGCAAAGGGCTGTGTCAGTATGGGAGAGCTCAGGGCTGTCCAGTGAGCGTGCCCGGGGCTGGGGGTCTGCACTGGGGGGGAGCTACTGCAGCACGTGCCCAGTTAACTGCTGGTGCAGGGGAGGGTGTTGGTGCACAAGGGAGCGACTGCGTGAAATGAGACTGTGGGTGTCTGTCTTGGTCCCCGAGCTCAGTGGGTCACCCCAGTTCAAACTGTCCATGGTCTATGCAGGTGATACTTGGCTGGAAGAGACAGAGGAGACCTCGGTCTTGCTCTGGGATACGGTGGAGGAGACATCTTCATCCCCAAAGGGGTTCTTGCCGCAGCAGATTGTGGTGATCATGCAATTACGGAACTGAAGAGGGGAGAGAAATGGAGAATGATGACATCAGGGACGTGCTGCAGGACCAAGAGCCCCCAGCAGTCTCTGAGCTTGCTGCTCCCCCCGGGCTGAGAGTCAATCACGTCTGGGAAAGAGCAAGTTGCCAGTGGTGACCCCAGATGTGCTGGTAAGGCAAGGGCAGAGGCTCACCCTGCACGACATGAGGCATCTCACCTGTTTGTTCATGAGGACGTAGATGATGGGGTTGTAGAGGGAGGAGCTCTTGGAGAAGAAGGCAGGCACTGACATGAGCGTGGCGGTGAAGTCCGCTCCCTTGTTGGTGAAGATCCAGAATGCCACCACGGCATAGGGCGTCCAGGCCAGCATAAACCCCAGCACCATGAGGATCACCATCCGCGTTACCTCCTTCTCGGCCTTCTGGGTCGTGGCTGACTCCTGCTGCTGGGCAGCTGCCTGCGGGAAGGGGGGTGGTGAGGGACACCCCACAGCTTTCTGTCCCCAGATCACCTCCCTTCTCCTGCCCAAGCTGCCCACCCTGTCCCCATTAGCTGCCCGTGCCTCCTCCCAACATTACCTCTCGGACTTTGCAAATGAGGCGTCCATAGGAGAAGAAAATAACCACGACAGGGATGATGAAGTGGATGACAAACATGTAGAGGACGTAGGACTCGTTGTGGTAGTCGGGGTTGTGGGTGTAGTAGTCAGGACCGCAGGAACACTGCATCCCCTCCGGCATGTATCTGCCAGTGAGAAAGGTTAGGATCTTCTCCAGGACCCTCCCTGGGGGCAGCAGGAGGGGCTCAACCTAAGTGACTGCATTCCTCAAGGATGGGGGATGCTTCAAGAGTGACATGTGTGTTTTGGGTGAGCTCCTCCCTGGCTTCTCCTCTACACTCTGCACACCCAGCCTTGCTGGCTCTGCAGCGCGCGGCTCCTTCGGGGCCATCACGGGCTGTGCTGACGTTCCACTTGGACACGTAGCATCAGTTTGTTGTGACACTCACTCCCTCCCATGGGGAATGGGATATTTATTTCCTTCCTGTGGGGCTGAGCACTTGCTGGGAGCCATGTTCTCTCCCTCTGTGGATGGGACAAGGTGGGGATGAGGGCTGCGCAGGGTCGGGGGGATGAACAGCCTGTGTCTGGAGAGGCCCTGGCTCAAAGAGATGCAGCTCGGGTCTGCTGGGAGCCAAGGACTGTCTGCCTGGGCAGGGATCCCAACTGAAGGCTGGAGAGGGACCATCGGCCTCTGCCTTATTGCAAGTAGATGGTAAGGAGACTTTGCTGCCCCAAAGCCACCTCCTGCACGTGCCCAAAGGGCTGGTGGGGGCTTGCTATGACCCCCCAGCGCAGCTCTGCAGTAGGGTGTCAGGAGGGGCCAGAGCTGCAGCATTAGAGAACTCGCCTGCATCTCCTCAGCTCCTCCCTTATGCTCTGGGCAGCCTTTGGCTGCTGCATCGGCTCCTGGCCAGGGATATGGGTGCGTGCAAGAGCCAGACAAGGGGTTCAGCTGCCCAGGGGCCACACTCCCTGTAGCCCAGTGAGTAGCCTGTGGTGTGAGCAGCCAGCACTGCTTCTGGTTTTGTGGGGGGCATTTGTTGGTGAGGGGCTGGAATGTGTTGCCATGATAGGAGCAGGACAGATGGGCTCAGGGCAGGGAGTGGGACAGGGATGCTGGGAAAGGTGCTGCAGGGCTCCCAGAACCAGTGCTGGGGTGGAAGGACATCAGCAAGGCAAGGTTTGCCCCTCCCAGAGCAGCTTTGCCTGCTGGCCTGGTCATCTCTTAATGGTCTGCAGAGAGAAATGGGCCCTTCACAGCATGGGTGAGATGAGCTGTGTCTATCAAAGCTCCAGTTTCTCTGCAGAGTGTAAAGGGAGCACAGAGGGCTATTGGAGCTGGAGATGCTGAGCCTGCAGCTGCCTTCAGTTAGGGGACACCGAGCCCTCAGAAGACTGACAGCCGAGGTCCCATTTCTGTTCTTTTTCTCTCTCAGCTGGAGCCCAGGGAGTTTCGTGTCCTGTCCCTTCGGGATGTTTGCACAGCAGCTGGGGCCACCACCGAGCATCCTTCGACTCACCTGGACCAGCCAAAGAGGGGTGGAGCGGCGCAGGAAAAGGCCATTACCCAGGTAAAAGCGATGCCCATCATGGCATGGGTTGCGGAGAAGCGGAAGTTTCCCATGGGTTTGCAGACGACGATGTAGCGCTCTATGGCCAAGACGACCAGGGACCACAGGGCGACTTGGCCTGCGGGAGGGAGAGAAAGAGAGCGTGTGGTGGTGGTGGGAAAAGCTCCTCTGGGCTCGATCTTCCCCTCGTGGTCTCATGGTTGCAGTGAAGAGCAGAGGGGACTGAAGAGTTGGGGATCACCAAGGGATAACCAGCATCCTAATAACTAAGAATCTCCTGTCCGTAACGCACTGGTCTGGGAGCCAAGAAGCACCTGTGCCACAAAGGGATGCTGGTGATGGAGGAGTGGGATCACTACGGTTGTTAATAACTTAAAACTCCGGGGGTGAATTCCACCTGGGGGTGAGGAAGCACCGTTTCTGGCAAAGATGCCAGATGCGTCCAGACCTGTTGATGCCTTTAAATGTGTATTTCCCGAGTCTTCCGCCAGTGCTGGCTCAGGGGGAGGCGCGCGGGGGAGGCTGTGTGGGTGGGCATGCGTGCACGTGTGTTTGTAAGGGATAATTAAACTTCAGGGGATTGGGAGCGTTTAGTCGGTGCTGGAAGCCTGCTAATGCCCCCAACTGTGATAATCTGCAGATAACTACACCCTGCGCGGGGATTCGCTGGAGACCTGCTGCTCGCACAGTGACTGCTTCCCATCAAACTCTCTTCCCCGGGAAGAGGAACCTCCTTGTTCTTTCCTAGATACAAACATTGGAAGGGCAAGAAATGCTGCCTGAAAGACCACAGGCTTATTTGATCAGAAACAGTGCAGACCCGTATGATCTCCTGACCCCAGGACCAAGCCCTTCCGTGGTCCTTGGCTTGGATCAGAATACTTCGCTTTGCTTTTGCCAGGCAGAATATCTATAGTTCTTTTTTTTTTTTTTTTTTCCCTTGAGATCAGCATCATTGCAGGAAATAGCCTCATTTAGGGGGAAAAAAGTGAAGTTCTTGCAGTGGTTACGGATCTCTACAGCAAGGATAAGCGGCTGTCAGATCCATCACGAGGTGTCATGTGGGCCCGGCTGCCTGTGTGGGCACAGAGTGCAAAATGAATTTTCCCTGTTTTGCACAGGGGCTTTCTGCAGGGCGAAGTGTTAGCGGCTCTCATGTCCCTGAGAAACGAAATAAGGAAGCTCCTAAGGGTACCCAAACTGGGTTTAACTAGGACGAGAGCTGAGCATTTGCTGCAAAGCCTGAGCCTGGTTTTTGTAGCTTTGTGCAACCCTGAATCCTCCTTCCCCTCCACGCTGCCGCTCTCCTGGTTAAGAGCTGCTGCATCTTCTCTTTGCCCCTAGGTAAGCTGTGACCCCTCTCCTTGTCTTGAACTCCTCCTCTCCATGCTCTTACCTCTTCTGTGGGGTCCCTCTCCCAAGGGATATCTCTTCAGCCCCTGAACCCTCCCCAGTGCTCCACCTTCTCCCAAAAAGGGGGAAGCATTTTGGCAAAGATGCTTGACATGGATTCAAGGACGTGATGTGGTCATCCCCAGCAGGTCTCTGCTAGCCGTGAGACTGCAGTTTGAAACCAAATGCGTGCTGACCAGTGTGGCCAGATGACCACAGGTCTGATCCTGCAAACAACGATTCCCTTTCCTCACAGCTGCCCAGCCAGTCATGAGCTGGGTGCTTCTTGGTATCAAGATCAAACTTGCATAAATCTCTGGTTTTATCCCCATCTTTAAGCTGCAGAGAAGAGGCTCCTTGCATGGCCAGCTCGGTCCCAAGCAACAAGCTGCGACACCACAGTGGCATGTGAGATGATTTTCTTCATGGGAGGGATGCTGCGTGCATCGCAACCATCCCAATAGCAGGATGAAGGGGGGGAATTGGGCTCCTAAAGCCTTGAAGAAGAAAGACTCAAGCTCCCACCCCACAGCCCTTACCTCCCAGCGTGGCGAAGAAGCCCTCCACAGCGCAGCCAGTGGGGCCGAAGACGAAGTAGCCGTTCCAGGCAGTGTAGAAGGTGACCGTGAAGCCAAAACAGGCCATGAAGAGGTCAGCCACCGCCAAGTTGACCAAGATATAGTTGAGCGGCTGCCGCAGCTTCTTGTGTTTGAAGGTGACCAGGAGGGTGAGGAGGTTGATGGGCAAACCGGTAGAGATGAGGAAGAAGATGTAGCAACACACGAGGCGGTATTTCCAGGGCTCAGCTAGGTAGTACTGGGGGTACTCGAAGGGGCTTCGCACCACTCCGGTCTTATTGGACATAGGCACATAAAAATTGATACCTTCCGTCCCGTTCATCCTGCCAATGTTACGGCAGCTGCTTTGCTTTTAAGAGTTTTTAAAAAAACCAAATACTCTGATTTTGTAACTAATTTTGCTTCAACCCCAATTAACAAAAAAAAAAAAGGAAGCCCCACCCCCCAATATGGAAAAATACCCAACTAAAGGGTCCTCCCCCCTCAAAAATGAGTTAATAAGAACCACAGTAAATCCCGAGGGGACGGGAGGTGGTGCGCTGCCCCTGCTCTGCGTCGAGGGCTGGCGGTGCCCGCATGCCAGGGGAGGTTTTATACCCTCTGGCCTCCTTGAGGGAGCGCGGGGGGAGGCTGGATTAGGGGCTCGGCTAACTTTGTATGACAAGGGCAACGGGATTGAGAGGGGTTGATGGTTTAAGCACCCTCTAAGCAGCCCGTTGGCCCCAAAACCTGCATTAAAGCGTATTAATTGCCATTAAGTGTTTAATATTGTTTAAGGAAGGGATGGGGTGCGGAGCCCTTTGGAAGAGAGGGGTAAAGGTAGGAGGAGCGGTGATGAGTTGGGGAGCGGCTGCTTTGAGCGATTGATGGGGAAACGGATCCATGCTCAGGTTCGCAGTGGGTCACAGCCTTTGGGGTGTCCCTGAGCAGCTGAAGAACTCCATGGGAGTGCCCAGCTCTTGGGAAGTTCACTGGGGGAAGACTGGACCGAGCTCTGTGGGTCTGAGCTGCGGGGTCAGCTCTGGCTGTTTGGCTGCTCTGCTCTTCGGGTGCCTGGTTCAATGTGGGTGCTGCCCCGTATGATTACGTGTCCCCATCACAGGGCAAAACCAGGCTCTGCTTACATGGCCAAGGATGGGGCACCATCAGCCCTGCGACTGTCTCCTGGGGAGCTGCTGATGAGTGTTTCCCACCCCAGCCTCCTCCCCGTCCCAGCAAGCAGGATGCCAATGTGGGTTGCAGCTTTGCAAGGATTGACGGGGTTTAGGGAAGGTCCTTCACAACAGCTCTAAAACTGGCCTGACAGTGTCACTACTTGCTGCAGAAGCAGCATCTCAGTGCTCAGGGGGAGAGAAGGTAAAGCTCAGCAATGCTGATGTTGTGAACTTCCTCCAGAGAGGGTGCAGAGAGACCAGCACCAGCCTGTAGCCACACTGGAAGAGCAAGAGGGATGGAAAGAAGCTTGTGCCAGTCTCTCAGCACTCAGTATGGGGAGCGAGGTCCCCATCCCAGCACACACGAGACTGTGAAACCCTTCTCAGCAGGGCCAGTGCCAGCTTGGAGCACCAATGCTCCATCCCATCAAAGCTCTTTCCCCATTTCTTCCTTCTGGGTCATGGGTGCTCCTTCTCTAGGAGACCTGCCTAAGGCGCCTTAGCGAAGCTCTTCCATTAATCTCTGACATCTGGTGGCATTAATGGCCCTGATCTGTTAATGCGGTAAGCTGTTAGACTCCTTCCCACTGCCGCCCTCCACTGAGGCGAAGTGGATGGAAGAAGTCCATGCTGTCTTGCTGGATGAATGAGGTCTTCTGCAAGACTGGAGTGTCTCAGAGCCACTTCAGGAGCGGAAGGCTAAGGGCTGTGAGTGGGATGAATGAAGTCCTAATCGCTGACCTGCTGATCCATCTGCAGAGATCCAAGAGGAGCAGAACTAGGACACAGTGAGAGTAAGTGGGTCACATCAGCCTCAGGTGTCCTGGGACAAGGACTCCCTACGGGATGACTGTGCTTCTCAGAAGTGTCTCACTGCATGTCCTGTGAAACCACCAGGCATGGAATTTCTAGTCTAGGTCTTCCCTGAGAGGAAGAGTTTGCTTGTTGAGAAGTCCCATGGCTTTATTTCTCATAAAGCTTTCCCTGGAGGTATTTCATGCTTCTCCTGGCCATAGTCAGGCTTCTGGACATGCAAGAGTAGGGCACATTTTTGCAGAATTGGTTGAATGTTAAAGGAGAACCCGGAGATGCTAATACACATAAACGGATATGCATCTCCATTTCCACGTGTCCCTCCCTACTTCCATGGTAGAAAGCAACTCCTTTCAGCTAAAAGATTTCACTATGATGGTCCAACTTCAAAAGACTGGGACCTTGCTGTCAGTGCCAGGAGCATCTGAAAGCTCTGGTGCTTCTCCAGCATTTTGTACACGAACATGGTTATCTCATGGGAAAGTTAATTTTCATCTCCCAGAAAGTAATTTTCACCTCCCATCTCTGTGAGACTTTCTGCCACATCTTCGTGCTGTCCCGTCTTCACCTAAAGAGCTGTACAAACGAAGCAGAGCTGTGGGGAGGAGGTGGGATGACAGTCTGGTCTGCGTGGTGGGGGGAAGGATCAGCAGTGGTTTTTGCACAGAGATTTTTTTCCCTTGATTAGTGGCCTCTCCACTTGCTCTTTCAGCAGTGCGGTGCAGATTTGGCGTCATTTGATATCCAGACACCTGCCTGACAGAGGACTGCCAACAACTGGACCAAGAGGACTTTCACCTGACCTTCAACTAGATCTGGACCAGGACCTTTCCCCTTTTTGGGAGGTGAATATGGGGCAGGTAAGCCTGAGTCCCCTCTGTCATGCTAAAGGGGCCACTGCTTCCCAGCTGGCCCCACGGACTGAGCTTTCTCCCCCGGCGAGCTGAGGCCGGTGTTTCTGTTGACACCCAGAGGCTGGTGGATTTAGAGCTCTCAGCGGGTCGGTGACAGCCGGAGCAATGCCGAAGGCCTCGCATAAACTCGGCGGAGGAAAATGACACCGGGGAGGAGAGCTGGTTCCTCCAGGACGTGTCCTGAATGCAACCTCTGTTCCCTCTGTGTCTCCGTCACAGACATGGAAAGTGATGCCTTTAATTTGGCGTCTCTTAGCAGGGGAACTCGATGGGCTGCCTCCCAGAGAGCTCTCGATTGTTTTTTGTGCTGACTCTATGACAAAGAAGGCAATAGCAAAATTGACGCCCTGTTTAATGCGAGAAGAGACGCTTTCTTCATGTTTGTCCTTAAGAAAAGGGTTTTCTTCCGTCTTACAGGTTTTTTTGTTGCTTTACTAAGCTCTTTGAGATGAGATTGTCTCTTATTCATTGTTTGTCAACGCACCGCATGACAGAGCCCTGAGCTGCTCTGAGCTTTCATGTCCTGTGTAAACCACGGAATGATAATTATAATCAAATAACCGAGTCACACCGAGCTGATACGGTTCGTTCCCCAGGCTCGAGCGACAGGCAGAGCAAACCCCGCCGAGGTGCTGGGGGAGGCGGGGAGGTGGCACCTGGGAGCCCTTTGTGGTGACTCTCGCTGTCCCTGTGCGGTGCTGCTTGGGCAGAGGCGATGTGCCCAAGGGCACACCGGGAATGATGTGCAAAGCAAGGGGGGGAGAAATAGAAAAGCAAAAGAAATCAGTCTGAAGCAAATATCTGTGCCGAAATGCTGGTGATGCACTGACGCACATTGACCCTTGCCCATAAGCAGCAACGCTGAATGCAGGACGGTGGCGAGCTCCTCGCTTCTGTGGTTTTTGGCTGGTTTTGTAAGTGCTGCCCTGAATCTCCCTGCTGGAGGGGCTCGTTCCTCCCTGGTGGGCAGGAGAAGAGGGAGGAAGGTGTGAGCATTGTGGCCTCCCGGCAGCCCGGCTGCCCTGGGAAGACCTCGTTTCCCCGTATCAGATAGCAGCCACGCACGGCCACTGCGCTGAGCCGCTTAGGCTGGGCTTGTGAGCTCCCTTGCCAGGAAAGGGGTTAAAGAAAGATAAAGCCGGAGCGTTATAGAGACCATATGGAGGGGAAGAAAACCCTTTATCCTGTAATTGGATTCGTTCCCTGGCAGAGGTGAGGCTGAGCGGAGCTGACAGGTCGTGATGGGCGAGGCGCTGCCAGCCGCCCCGTCCAAAGCAGGATGTGTGTGCACAAACTTGTAGATCAATCCATTAGAGTGGATCAAATAGATTTAAATGTGTGGCAGGGAGAAGGAGGACAGAGCTGTATTTACAATTGGGTTTGGTGGGCCGTTCCTCCCCCAGCGGGGATTAACTGGGCCACGGCTGGTGGCTCTGGGGAGGCGGCCGTGATGCGGGGGCCGCTGCCTGCTGCTCCTCCAGGCTTGCACGGTTGCATCCATCCAAGACGAGGATCTGGTGGTGCAGAGGGAGATTCTTTGTGCCATGCCCTTGTTTCTGTCCCCCAAAATCAGGGTGTACAGAAGCCTGTCTCCTGCCTCGCTCGCTGCACCCACAAGGTTTGGGCAGGAGGAACCCCGGCTCCTGTCTTCCGTGCAGGTTCCCTGTCACAGCCCCTTCTCCAGGCTCTCCCCACCAGCACAGCCTCACAGGGGATGGATTCACCAGAGCCAGAAGACAGCTGGGAAGTGAGGAGAGCTTCACCACTGCCAACCTCATCTCACGTACGTGGTATCCGCAAGCAAGCGGGCCCCTGCCACCTCCCAGGCTTTTCCTCCTGCTGCTGGTCCAGGTAACATCTCAACAAGCACCATAAGGCTTCCTTGGAGAGACAGAAAGTCTTTGGGATCTGTCATTTTCTTGCCAAGGAGCTGAGCAATCCCGGCTCAGCTGTGAACCTGCACCGCGCCGTGTGGTGCTGTCAACACTTTGAACTAAGTGATAAACCGGGGCTGCAGCAGAGTGGGCAGGTTTGCAAGACAGTCTCCCCGGGACGAGCAGCCAGCGCAGCCCAGCGAATCCAAGCAGCACAGGTACCTTTCTCTGTATATCAGCAGTGCGCAAGGGAGCAAGCCGTCCTCTGGGCAGGGTGATGGCCAGCACAAGGGAGAAGATGCTGTCTGCTCCTGTGAGATCTTCCTGGCTTGCAAACTGCAGGCAGCCCCTTGCTGGTTTTGTTCTGGTTTATGGGCTGTTTGAGCCAGGTAGGTGTTAGGCTGGAGTTAAGAGGGCAAGCTGGGAGGCGGGGTTCTATGCCCAGCTCTTCTCCCCAAGCTCTGCTTTGCCCAGCTCGTGGCAGGTGCTTAAAGGCAAAGTCAGAGAGGCAAAAGAAAGGCTTTTATTTAACTCCAGAGGGATGCAAGAGCATCGCACCATCACCTTCGGTCCGCAGTGACCAGCAGCGGCTGCCAGGGCTCAGCTCCGAGAACAGCTGAGCGGTCAGAAAAGGGGGGTTAAGCAAACAAAAATAATCCAGCTCTTTTATTTCCAGTTTGTAACTCTCATGTGAAGTTGAACCCTGTTATTCCTGGGGGCCTTGCTATGGATGTTCATAGCCCTCTGCAGCAATGCTTTATACATGCTGCTTAGTTTTGTTGTAACTGGGTCAAATTTTTTTTCATTTCTGGTGCAGAGCCCTTGGTTTTCTCTGTGGGAGCCTGGAGACTGCTGTGACATGACCAGCTGGGTTATAATCTTTTGGGAAAGAGCACAGAGGAAATGTGGGGGTTTGCTTGCTTGTTTTCTGCTTTCCAGCAGGGCTGTTCCCTGGTGCCAGGCTGGGCTGGCTTCTTGCTCCAATGTCCCTATGGGACCACGAACAGCCAACCTGGTGTTCCAGCTCCCAGAAAAGGCACATCCTAGCGGTACTTCGGGTGTCCCGGGAAGAATCTCTCACGTCACTGCCCTGGCCATGCTCTCAGCCAGCTGAAGAGCCCCATCTCCTGTCTCTTCCCCATTCTGAGGACCCTGTTCCCCTTGGTGGCAGCTGGGCATCCTGCACTGCAGTTCAATTTTGTCCTTTTCTTGCTGTCCCTGCTTTAAAGCCTTCCAGGGATTTGTTCCAGACCAAACGTGTCCTTTCTCTCCCTTTGCCCTTCATCCTGTAATTGGATTCATTTCTTCCATCCAGCCCACCCCGGGCTTCTCCCTATCCCTTTACGTAACGCTGCTGGCTCAAGGCTGTGCTGCTCAGGGGCTTGACCCGCAGCCACTGAAACCAGTGGAGGGGTTTGCACCGGTTCCCATCGCACGTTGAATCCCACATTGGTACAATGACTCTTTTCTTTTGTAGTTCCTGCTCCCTTCCCTTTTGCTGCCTCTTCTTCCTTCCCACATGTGATGATTGCATCTCCCCACGGACCCTCTGAGCACGAGAGAAGAGGTAAACGCAACCGTCCCGCACAGATGAGCAAAGCAATGGCAGGATTGTCTGGGAAAAGGATTGATTTTTCCATTTCTTTCATTAATATTTATTGTCCTTAATTCCCAATCTTTACTGTTTAGCTCTCTAAAGCCTTTATGGTTGAGAAGCTTTCACTGAGGTGGCTATTCATCACCTAAGCAAAATATCCATGGATTAATCGGGCGTTTTATCATATTTGAGTCCTGGAATCAGACTTGGCCAGACAGGCCCAAATGTCTCTGCAGATCTTTCTGCTGTTATCAGAGTTTTCCGGAGTTTCCCAGCTGGGACAGATGTGCGGCTGCTTTGCTGATCACCAGGTTTCTCCCATGAGAAACACCCACCAGTGAGCCCATTGACGTGCCACGTGGGCTGTCTCTCTTTCACCCCGAAGGCATCTGACCCTGTTTCCTTGTTGCCTTGCAAAATGAGTTGGTGCCTTGAAAGCCTGAAAAGAGATAAAGCAGCAGCAAACTCTTCTCCCTTGTTGCAGATAAACTGTTATTAACTGCTGAGGGTTTCTGGAATGAGAAGGGCGACTCTGCATTGAAAGTACTGATAAATCCTGGGCATCCAGCACAATCCAGTCCGCTGTATCAGGAAATCTCCTGGGAGCTGGCAGCATTGAGCACAGAAAGGCCTTTTCATGCTACACTTCTCCCAGGGACAGATAATCTCCATGGACAATAACTGCCGATGCTGGTGGATGGATCCTGACTGCTCTTGCATCCCCTTCTGCAGCGAGACAGGGGCTCACCTGCCAACCTCCTCTGCTACAACCACGGGACTCAATTTTGCATTTTGTGCGTAAGCAAGAATACCACACATCATCCTCCCACTGAGCTGACGGGGCGAGCGGCCCTGCGAAGCGACCGTTTAATGGCCTTAGTGTTTCCTCTTGCTATGCTTAACCTGATATATTGGTGTTTGATACGGGAACAGTGGGGGGGTAAAGGAGGTAATAAGAAAATGAAAGGTCACTGGGTGCCTGCTGAGTGTAAAGGCTAAATTGCTCTTTCATCAAATCTAATAAATATTCCCTGTGAGCGGGGCAGGGAGCTCCTTTTCTAACACGCCAAGTGATTTCCCTGCCTCCGAGCCTCAGCCCAGCCCTCGGGTTGTGGGATGCGGGCAGGGTGTCCCATCACTGCCCCCGGGTCAGCAGCAGCCGGGCTCTGCTCCTGCAGCATCCCGGAGCCTAGGGCAGCGGGATGAGCTGCCATCTGCAAGGGACGAGCCAGCCACAGCCCCTTGCTGCGCGTGAAACCACGTTTTTCTGCCGTTCCTAAAAATATTCCTGAGCCTTCAAGTGAAAACCCGGAGGTTTGGATTTGAAAACCAAAATGGAAACAGATGAGACACATCTCGTCTTGTTTTCTCACCTCCTCTCCTTTCTCTCTTCGCTTGTTCCAGATCAGGGAGAGAACAGCAAAGGAGTGACCAAAAAATGAAGAAAAACAAAGCAAGGAAACATTTTTCTCGTTTATTTTTTCCTTGAGAGACTAGAAAGTTTTTATAAGCCGAGATCTGCTTTATAAAAAAAAGAATTTTGAAGAAAATTATTTTAATTCTGATAGAAGATGATTGCTCTGGGATAGGATGCTTTGGCCAGTGCCTGTCTCCACCACTGGTAGAGAAGCTAAATCCATCCAGGCTATGACCAGAAACACATTTTTCTCTTTCTTTTGTCCTTTCATCAGAAACTGAGGCAGCAGGTGGAATTTCCAGGCACCCTCAGTTTTGGGGTGTCCACTTCAGGTCCCCTCAGGCCTGGTTTCCAGAGAGGCTTTAGCGTTATGGGGTGCAGCACTCACTTGTCAGGCTTCAAATGCCTGTGGGAAGCTCTTGCAGATGTGTTGCAGATGTGGAGGAGCTTGGTGAGTTGTTGAGGATGTAAATCCTGCTGGAGATGGGGCTGCTGCAAACATGCTCCACGTCTCTTGAAGATGTTGGTGCTACAGAGCATCACATTTGCAGGTAAAACTGCGATTGCTGCCTCTAAAAAGCAAGTGGTGGGATGTTCCCTACCGTCTGCCGCACATCCAAACCTTCACCTCTGTCCCCATGTCTGACCTGCACCTCATCCGCACCTCCCTGCCGTTAGCAAGAGCCTCCACTCTCTGGGCTGGCTGCGGGAACCAGGCAGAGTGGGAGGAAACACCACCAGACCTATTCCCCATTAATCTAAGAGATCGTTGTTTGTTGCTAGAACCAGGAGGGTGAACTGTTTTGGGGAGTCAGCAGGAGGTTAAATCTTTGCTATAGATTCTTGCGCAGCCGTGAATTACACCGTGGGCAGTGGGGAGGAATTGCAGTGGGTGCCAGGCAGGCGTGGGGACGGGAGGGGGAAGGCTGTGCCGGTAAAATATTTATGCTGCAAATTAACATGTGTTTTAAGCCTGTGATTCTTCAAATATTTATCTAGCGTTAATATTTCGAAAACAGCATTAAAATTTGCCACTGGTGCTTTATTCATTAGGAGCGTTCGGCAGCCACACACGGCAGCGCCTGCTAAATCTGTAATGGGTCTGCGCAGAGACAGCAGCTGGAGGATGGTGCCTGGGCTGTGAGAAAGAGCTTTTTGCTCCGGCTTCCAGAGCAGGGAGCCTAAAATGAACTCCTCACCCACGCTGGTGTGACCGCAGACATTCAACTTGGCAGAGCACACGCCAGGTTTTTGACCCATCTGACTCCAAGGAAAATAATTTAATGTGAGCAGGGTGAGATGGATACTCCCGTGGGCAATGGGGAGGGGAACTGGGGCTGAGCAACCTGTTTTTTCCAAGCCTGATGGCTGCTGTGGGTCGGGGGGGGGGCTGTGAGGACAAACTGGATGTGCACAAAGCCACGTCCTCCCTTCTCAGATGTACCAGCCCCATCCACGGCGGTGGCTGGATATGGAGGAATCGAGGGGGATTTGGCCCATCGTGGCTGTCAGGGCTAGTGCTACAGCCCCCACACTCGCCCCCAGATTTCTGGGGGACACCCCAATGCCTGGCCGAGGGTCAGAAGGAGCAGCAGCGCGCGATTTCAGTCCCTCACACTCTCCCCACGTGCTCTCCGCCCACTGCGTTCGCCTAGGGCTGAAATTCAGCTTCAGGCTCAGATTGGCTTCCATCTCCTGTTTTTTATGCAACCCACTTGCCAAAATACCCCGAGCACGGAGCGACTTGGAGGGAAAAGTACAGGACATGGAGACAAATGCTCTGTGTCGCTGGCGCAGGGAGCTCATTTTCCCTTGATTCCTTGACACTGCAATTGATACACGGCTTAATGGACTTGACTGCTGCTGCCAGTTTCCCGAGAAAATTACTCCCAATTATGGCAAATGTTTAACTTTAGGTACGAGCGGAACTGCAAGCAACTCCATTCCGCGCCTCATATTTCTGTGAAGCTTTTACCCTCCGCTGCAATTTTGCTTCATAAAACACGGAGAGTTTCAGGGTTGCTGCAGACTGCAAATTGTTACGGGACTGCAGCAGGACAGAGATTTTGCATGACGATGCCAGGGAGACTTCCAGCTGTGATTTTTTTTATTTATTTATTTTCATTTATTCTCATTTTGCACTGGCAACAGGGATGTGCCCAATGCTGCTTTTATGGCCTGGGCAAATCTAGAGCAAAAAGGTGCCTGTTGCTCCCACCCACCGCTAAAGAAGCCTTGGGGTCAGCTCCCTTAACTTCAGCTCTCCATTTCCTTCCTTTTTGGAGAACTTTTGCATAATTCAGAGGTGAACCTG
The DNA here is from genome assembly GCA_009769605.1 of Bucorvus abyssinicus. Taxonomy (NCBI): domain Eukaryota; kingdom Metazoa; phylum Chordata; class Aves; order Bucerotiformes; family Bucorvidae; genus Bucorvus; species Bucorvus abyssinicus. The sequence continues at coordinate 3,081,601 of CM020055.1, read as the reverse complement.
GCAGACAGCATCCAGCTAATATAGATATGATTAATTTTTATCTTCCCTTTTTATTTTAATGGTTGTCCTTCCCAATGCAGAAAGCTTCATCGCAGATGGGTGGGAAACCTGCCAACCAGCCACATTTTTGAGGTAAAAGGGGACGAGACATGGGAAAGTTTAGTGCTTTGAAAAAGTGACCTTTCTTGGTAATTAATTTGTCACTTCCCAAGACCATCTGCTGACTCGTCAGCTGCATCCATCACAACCAGGCAAAAAACACTGGAAAAGGCAATTAAAATGAGAACCAGTGTCAAACAGGCTTTGCACAAATTCTTTAGCAGAGGGGGAGAAAAAAAATAACCTGTCACGTAATGTTCTCTTCATCGCTGCACACACGCACGGTCCCAGGGAGAAGGACCTCGTCAAGCGCTCCGGGAGGTTTATAGCCCGCACGGCTTCACTGGCTGGTGATGAGCTGCAGTCAACGCGCGGCGATCTGGGAAGCCTCTCGGTGCCCGTCACATTTCTTAAGGAGGGGTTTGCCCCAAATCGGGCGTCATCGACTCAGTGAGAGCAGCGAGTCCCCGCGTGTGGTGCAGGGTGTGCACGGCATGTGGACTAGGGGAGGAGAGTCCTGCTATGGCCTTGGGCAGGAGCTCTTTTCCCCTCGTCTGCAGCAAATCCTGCCAGTGCGGAGCTTTCAGCCAGGCAAGCATGAGCACCTCTGCTGTAATTTCCCGTAAAACCATCTGATGCAGGAGGATTTCATTGCTTCTCCAACTCATTTTTTTCTTCTTTCTTCTCGCCTCATTGCTCTCAGGTTTCCTTGGACGTTTGTGAGAAGCACCAGGACATTTCTGGCCTGATCCCAAGCCCTCCAGCATCAGCGCCTGTCTGACGGTCTGGGGAGAGCCAAGAGGAGATCTTACGCAAGTCACTTGCTCTCCTTGCACCTCATTTGTCTGGAGAGTGCACAGTTCGGTGCCCCTGAGGGGGGTCAGTGTGTCCAGGACCGTGAAATGCTCAGTTAGGATGGTAAAAGGGGCCACATGGAGACTCCAAATGAACAGGTAAATCCCCTGGGCCGCCTTGATATCTCCCCCCTTCTCTGCTCAGTTTATAAAGCTTGGATAGATTTAGCATGTATAATTTTATTTATTATTTTAATATTTAGCTCTAGATCCTGCCAGGGGATTTATTACCTTAAATCTTTGCTTTTTGTAACGCTGCCAGGTCCATCTTCATTCTGCGTTATGCTTGTTTTGTGGCAGCGTTGTTATTATGGTGATTTGTCCACATTAGAGTAGAAGTATAATTAAGGCATAGGCATCATTTTACCACTGGTACGCTCACATCAGAATTGCTCATAAGCATGCAGAGAGCTCATAAGCTAAGTAGACAAGGTGGAAGAGAGGAATTTCTCCATCATATAGATGGGGAAACTGAGGCAGAGATCCCCCGTCCAGCTGCGGGACCCACTGAGAACAGCTGAGACCCTAAAGACAGAAGCCTGGCAAGGGAGGAAAGGAGAAACTCCTAAAAATCTAATGCCAATCACAATGTTCCCTGTCTGGCAAACTGGTTTCCATGCCCACCAGGGAGCCGTTCGTCTGCTGGAAGTGGGGGACCCGCACAGGTAAGGGATGGGACACCAGTGCCTGTGTGCGTATAAAGGATGGGAAAACCAGCAGGATCATGCCAGCATGAACAGGAGCAAGAAGTCTGCCCTCCTGCATCCCGCGCTGCATTGCCGGGTAGGTGCTTGGTCTCAGCTCCCATTTGCGAGTTTGGTGGGGTGGGAGCTTCATGGGTGCTCGGAGAGGCGCTGGTGTTCCCAGCACGTGTTGTCTTCAGCAGAGAGAGCTCTGACGAGAAAGAGCAAACCAAATCGATGCTTAAACAAGGGGAAAGGTGCTTCGTGCTCAGCTCCCATCACAGAGCATCGATTCCAGCAGCTCCCGCCTCCCTGCTAGTCGCCAGCACCCAGCAGACACCTGAGCATGCCGCAGAGGCGCGGGGAGCCCTGGGTGCCCTCTGCACTCGGGAGCTGCTTCGAACAGACAAAACTGAGTCACAGACAGTCCCTATCGACAGCAGGGGTTCGATTTTTTTTTTTTTTTTTTTTTAAGACAGCTCGGTAGATAAACGTACTGTCTTGTCACTGTGCTCTCACCAGTACCAGGTGGATGTTCACCCCTCCTGCCCCCAAATTGGTGCTTCACCCCATTTTATGGAAGGAGAGGAGAGGGACTAGAGCTGTCTCCACGTGCTGTCAGCCCTTCCCCGGCCTGGCACACAGCGGCGGAATGTGACCGGCAAGTGCTACGGAGAGGGAATATTTATTAACTCCCACTTTTGGTTCAATACTAGCTAATATTTATGGGAAATCTAATTTAGGGGTCAAATCTGACCTAACAATGTCTTCTCAATAACATCCAAACCAAGAGGTTTCTGAAACTAATTAAAGATCAGGCTCCAATCAGGTAGAGTAGTTAAGCTGTGGGAGCAGACTTCATTAAATTCGTCCAGAGAGAATATTTTAATATTTAAAGAGAACATTTAATGTTTACGTAAGTCCTCTTCTGACGTGAAGTCGCTGTTAAATCACTCCAGAAGGTAGGTTTTAAAGCCCTTTATACTAGGCTTTTATGGAGCCAGGCTGGCAAATGCCCTTCCCAGCTCTCTTGGACCCAATGGGGCTTATTAAAAATTCAGTCCATCAAGGAAGGTTTTCAGGGATGAGGAATATGAAAACGAAGTTTAAGAAAACAGCTGTCTTAAGGTTTTTCTCTCACGCAGCATCCTTCTCTCTCCCTTGCTGTCAGCGGGATTGATGGGAGCGTTTCACTCTGGATGCGTGCAGGTCGTAAACCAGTACAGCTGGAGGGCTAGAGCTTGAGGAACAGAGGGAGTCTTTAGCAGTACTGAAGGGCTGGGCTTGAAGTCTCTGGAGATGTTGCTCAAGAACAAATCTATTTACAGAAAAAGGTTTGAGAGGAGAATTGTCACTCACGGCACTTCTATTCTCAGCTCGGGAGCAACTGGAAGAGTAAATACACCTCCAGTTAGCTGGTGGATAAATTAGATTGCAGCTCATCAAAAGCCAAGGGGATTTCTTGTCAAACCGTCCTCTTCACTATCACCCCGGTATCTTCTTTCCTGCATTGTTCAGGCTGTCACGATGGTTGCAAAGAAGGTGGTGGCCAGTTTGCTCTTGGTCTACGTGGTGTCTGTGCTGGCTGGACAGACTGAAGGCTTTGTGACCTTTTTCACCCAGAGTGACTTCTGGAAAACGCAGGTAACGCCTCGGAAATGGTGCTCCCGGAGCTGGAGCCATGCATAGGCAGGAAAGGTGTTTCTTCCTCCCTCACCCCCCAGCTCTGGACTCCTTTACAAAAGAACCAGAAGAACTGTGTGGGTTATCATCTGCAGCAAATGGTTCTCATTTTTCTTTCTTCTATGCTAGTGGCTGTAATTTTTATAGAGAAGCTGCAGCCTCCCATCACCACCCTGATGGGTCTGTTTGTTGTAAGAAATAATTAACCATCCTCCAGATGGTTGTCACCTCTGGGATGCGCAGAGAGGAGAATGTTTTTTCTTTTGATGTGAAACTAATACTGTTGAAAGGTGTCAGGCAGGCAGCCTCAGAGACTGCATCTTAAACACAGCTGAAGTGAGCTTCCCCTGCGCGACACAGCCCGTTGGTACTGGGGACAAAGCTTGTTTCCAACACCTTTCTGCTTGCTGGACAGCAGTTGCTTTTTGTGGGGAGTACAGTCACCCTTCAGCCTCCTCGAGGAAGAGGATGGGGACCCAGATTGATTATTCATGCATCGCAAACCTTGCTAGGGATTGTCTTCTAGATGTACATGGAGAAATCAGCCTTCCAAAGGCTGCCGCCTCTCCTCTGCGCACACTTTCAACCCAGCGTACGTGCGCAGCAAGCAGCCTGCTGGACACTGAGCACAGCCTTCGGTGCATTTTGCATGTCCTGTCGCGTCTGTCACATCCCAAAGCGACTTTGGCTTTTCTCTTCCGGCTGGGAAGAAAGGGAGGGTCCTGAAGCCAGTTTAGCCCCATAAATGGGGAAGGACTGACAGTACAGACCTGCAACAAAGTTGGGTGTAATACATAATGTCTGCAGGGAGCTCTCCGTTTGCAATGAGGCTGAGCAGGCTTTTATGAAACCTCACTGCCATGGCTACAGCACAGGACCAGGCCTCTGGAATAGCTCGGTAAGGTCATACACTTGGCTATCACCTCCTGCTGACAGCGCTGCACAGATCAAAGGAGTCATCCACGAGTGTCGTGTTTGCTACAGACCTTCACACGCAACCCTGTAACCCGACCCACCACTGTGGCCTCTGTTCCTGTCAGAATTATATCCCCAGCCGATGGTCCCTTCCCAGGGGTCCTGGGGACAGATGCCACCTTGGCTCCAGGCAGCACATGGACCTCCGCTCCCTCTGGTTTTGTGCCCAGCTCTGCGGGCTCCTGGCTGCTGGGCATCGCATTGCGGGTGTGGTGCAGAGCGGGTCTGGTACCCGCATGATGCTGTGTCCCAGCATCGCTGCCCTGTTTGCTCTCTACTGGGAAACTGCAGGAAAATGAGAGGAACAAAGGAGGGCAGAAGAAATCCTTGACCTCGCTGCGGCAGCTGGAAGAGGATGCTTCTCTGAGCAATCCGGTGCAGCTGTCAACAAGGTCAAGACCATCCAGGTACACTGAGCCATGAAGAGCCCATGAGGACACACAGGGATAAGTAGCCCAAGAGTCAGCCCACAGGGCCTGGCTACAAAGGACCGTTTGGTGGTGCTGCCAGAGAAGACAGTGGGCATTATCATAGTCAATATAAAGGAACACCACATGTTTCCTGCCAGGCGCCTCAGCAAGGTTCATCAGAGAAAGGTTTTACCTCCCCACTATAAATTATCTCAGACATTCCGCAGCCTGGTCACCTCTCAGTCCCGCCTGGTTCTGCCTTAGGAAGATGGAAACAACACGAGGTCTTTCCTTGCCAGTCACTGAACACCAGCCAATGGCAAGGCAGGAATTTGCAGCTCTGATTCAGCTCTGGGTTTAGGTTGTCAGTTTTTCACCCAGCTCCAAATTAGCTGCCCAGGGCCACCTCCAATCTCAGTCCTCTGCACTGGCAAGACCTTGCTTAGGAACTTGGGCCCACACAGCCACACACCCCAAAAGTCTGTATACAGAGCAGAAAATTGCCAATTTTAGGGATTTAAGCACCAGTCTAAACCCTCACAGGCATGTTTACCTGGTCAGCCACAGCTGAAAATTCTGCTTTTTCACTCGAATGCAGAGAACTCTTTGCCCTGCCAGTGCAGCCGCTCCTGCGGCAAGCTTGGCCGTTCTCTCTGCGAGCAAAAGGGGTGTGTAGGTCCACTCCAAGCTGCTGGAGAGACTGAGCAGGCCAGACAGTGGGACTAGCTAGGCTGGAATTTGGCTAAGTCACAGGTTAGTGTGCAACTCTTCTCACCAACGTGGTGCACAACAGGATTTAAACAGCAAGGATTCACTGTTCAAAGCACTAAATAACTAGCACATCCCAAGGTCTAACACCCCTCCCTGCTGCGACCACAAGTCCTGCAGCCATGACCAGAACAACTCTCTTTACTTTGGGTCCACTTGAGCGAGACTCAGCTCGGTCAAAGTCAGCCTAGAGGCAGCGGGATGCCTCATCCTCAGTCTTGACTAAGGCAGGTGCTTCACCAGCATCACTAAAGCTGCTGGCTTGGATGGTCAAGGCGCGAGATAGTGGAGGATTATAAGGTGCTGAAATTATTTTCTTCTTCACAGTCTCTGTTGCCGGGAGGTACCTTTATCTGTATTTCTGAGTCAGCCTACAGATGATCCAATGCATGAGAACTTTGCCACTCTGAACAGCACCAGATTCTAGTCCAAAATGTTGCTTTTCCCCATATAAGGATCATCCTCTTCCCTTCAAATCAGCCCTAGATCCTCTACCGACTTGAGCAAAGTGGGGTCAAAGCTCCCCAACCTGCCTCCCTCTGCTCGCCTCAGCTTTTCCTTCTGACTTTTCTGGCTTCCTCCACAGCTCGCTGTTCCTGGCAGAGCTGGGATGCGGCTCACCCCAGGGCAGCTGGAAAAATACCAAGATGTCCTGGAGAAACTGCTAGCAGAGCTGTTACAGGACACCCCAGACGGTACTGTCAGGAGGTTGATTTCTGCCTTGGGAATTCTGCCTTTCCCTCATCTCACTGGCTTATCGTCACGGAGATATTTATATTCCTCAGAAGGGCTTTTGTGTCGTGTTTGCTCACTTTACAGAGTCCTCAGATACCCCACCCGCTCTCGTGTACACGCTCTTCTGGGAAGGTTGTTCACTCTCTTAGGGTGCTGCTGTGCCCTACAGCTGATATTGGCTGTTAGCAGCATTGCAACATTTCCCAGCAGCTCTCCTTGGCACGGATTCCCACTTCCCTACTCCTTCTCCCCAAAAGTCCTCAGTCTTCAGGGTGCAATTTCCAACAGAGCTTGTAACACAAGCTACACCTGCAGGACATCCCAGCGCCCACACTCAGACCTGAGTACCCCTGCACGGGAGCTCAGCACTAACATGTAATTACAGCTGGAATTAGCCGCAGTTCAGGATGCCGAGGGCCAACAAATCCGGCCCTGGGCTTTGCTCTTAGCGTAAGGGAATTGCCACAGACAATATCCTGGGACAGCCTGTGGTGCAGCTATTCCTGCCTGCAGAGCAGAGGGATGGTGGGTCTCACTACTGTTATCTGCAGATCTTTGTTTTATCCAGGCTTAAATGACCCACACAAGAGGGTCCATGCTATCCCCGTGGGAGTTGTTACTCTGCTTTGGCCATGCTGGCTTCAGTTTGCCTTTTAGCTTTCGAGCTGCAGAGCTGAGGAGGAGGAAACAATATATAAAGCCTAGGAAAGACTGAACGACAAATCTAAGGACACTTACTCTTCCCTCTCTTTTTAGCTGACTGATCTCTGCAGAATGAGGAGAGAAAGCAATGCAGCTTGCTAGAGCTAAAAGACTACACTTAATGTACATGAAATCTGTAAAAGAGATTAACAACAAAATCTGAGGTGAGATAATAAAATGCGCAGTATAATTAAACGGAGGATTTGTGTCGTCTTCTCTGCATGCCTCTCAGCCAGATGGCAAGCAGCAAGCGTGGGAAAGAAGAGAGGGAGGGTTTCTAGAGAACATCACCATCCTTCTGAGCAGCGCAAAGCATATTGCAAAGCCTGCGTAATTAACCTAGCAAGGACTAGGAAGTTTTAGCTTCCTCCCTTTTGGCAATGAGGGCAACCGAGGCAAATATTTACTGGATCTCCTAGCCAAACTGGTGACGCAAGTGCAGGATGGGGAGTGTTGGGTGGGGGACCTGGGTGTCCCTAAGCGGGCTTGCTGCTCTGGACGCAGGAGGGCACTCTCCTGCGCTGCTGGGAGGAGCAGGAGCCCTGCTTTGCAGTCCTTGCCTGTGCTCTCAACCCCCCCTGACTCACCCAGGTGATATAATTCTAAATAACATTGTGGGAAGCACCTCTCTCATAGCCATGGCACGAACAGGCACAGCGTGTGTGAAACAACGTAGAGCTCCGGCCTTATTTCTGCCTCTCAAACCGACCTGGAGATGAAATTGTAATTCTGCTTGAACATATTGCTCTGCATTTGGCTTATTCGAGAGCCGCCCCTCTATACTGGCAGCAGGAAATCCAACGTATGTAAAGCCAGGACGGGTGAGATCAATGGTATGTATGCGAATCTATCCAATTCCAATCCAATTTTATCCTCCCAAACGAACACGAATTCTGTTCTCACTGCAGCTCATTTAAATAGCTGTGTTTGTGCTAGAACACCGCTCCTCTGTGCCGCCAGCCATCCCGCAGGAGAAAAGGAACCTGCCCGTGTATCATGTAAAGTCCCTCGTGGAGCGGGTTCCAGCTTCCCCAGTCGTTTCAAAGGCATGTCCCAGTCCCTGGATTGAGCGGCTCCCTGTAACTCGAGGTTTGCAGGGATTGTTGCTGAGGCAGGTTGAGCTGTGAAATCACTGTAAATGACTCTGAAGATAGAAGATAATACATTCCATGAGGCTGACAGTGACAGCAGTGCGGTGTATTGCCGGGCTATAGGAGCTCAGTCTGCAGAGCAGTGATACCCATGGGACGTCCCGCATGGAAATCACCAGAGGAGCTGCACCACATTTACACTGGTGCCCAGTAAGCCCAGAGACAAGACTGTTTGCTTCCATGGGGGCACGCTGACTCGTTACTTCTGAAAGACTCAAACCTTCACCCCAGGTTGAATTCTGCCCTGCCACAGGAAAACACGGATTTCCCCTTAAGGGGCAAAGTGCTCTTCAAACCCCGCTGTAAGCTCCACTGCAGGTTGGAGTTGTCTCCTGAGCATGTCCTTTTGCCCAGCCTTTTCACACAGCTGGTTTCCCCAGCTGACAGCTCCCCTGTGCCATCCAGGAAGGAAAGTTTCCCAGTGACATCAAGAAAGAAAGCGAACATGAGCCTCTTGGATTTGCTTCCTGGCCCATTTCCCACCATGGTGATGGTGGGGTTGATGCTGTGAAGATTTTTCATAAGGAGATCCACCAATGTGACTTTGCAGAGGAATCTCCCTCTGCTTTTGCATTTTGACTCAGACAAGCTGCAACAGCAAAGGCCCTGCTTTTACCCTGGTCTCCGGTTGTGCCAGTGGCCCTTCCAGCTATCAATGAGGGGAGTCACCATGTGAACCCCTGTCTTGTCCTGCAGCAGCAGCTGTGCTGGCCAAATACACACCAAAGTAAAAGGGGCCCTTCAGCTTTTGGAAGTAAATTCCTTCCACCCTTAGAGGCCTGAGCGGTGGGAACGAAGCAGATACATTTCTGCTGGAAGGAGAAGATGGATGGACCCCAACCACTCTCCCAAGTGTGACTCCTATTTCTGGGGCTGTATCTCTTTTTAAGAAGCAAAATGGTCTCTGCGTTGCAGGACACATCTGTACCCACAGCACCCTGGAAGGCTGCTTTGGCAACCAGCAGCACCAACATCCATGTCTGCAAGTGGGTGGGAAGGTCTTGCTCCTCCAGAAGAGTTTTGTGGCAGGATGAGCAGCTGAACAGTTGGAGGAAAGAGGCAGGGAAAGGAGGAGAGAAAAGAGTGAAATCAGCACTGACTTTTTAACCTAATAAGCAGCTTGGCAGGCTGAGGACATGACATAGGATCGGGAGGCTGAGGAGCGGTGTTCCTGGGTCACACCTGTGCCACGGCTGTGAGTGACAGAGTGTTAAATTGGCACAGGCGGCTCCCCAGTAAGATCTGACACTTCTCCCAGTGACATATGCAGGACTGTCATCCAAATGCCATGGGATAAGAAGAGGGGGTGGCATGGCGGGTTTTTTACCAGCAGCCCCTCAGCCAGGGGTGGAAAGGTTCATCTGCTGCCCGTGCATTTCGGGGTGCAGCACGGTCCCCTCTTCAGGCGCCTTGTGAAGGTGGTGCAGATCTATTTCTACCCCTCTGCTGACACCAGTCCTGTCTTGATGCTTCAAGAGGAGGAGCAGATGGCACGGCACGCCTGCTCTTCCTGTTGGGTAGCTGTCACTGCCAGCAGGGCTAAGACAGCTTCTGGGCTAGCAGGGAAGGTAGAGGCTGTCCCTTCCTCACTGTCCCATCTTCCCACATCCAGCTCAGGATATTTACAGCCAAGATACTCGGGAGCTACACCGTGGGCTGGGAAACTGGCTTTTCACAGCCGCGTATCTCTGAGCATTGCAGCCCACCTGCAGCATCAGCAGGCCTGTGCTCGCCCCGGCAGCCTCTGCTGCTGCCCAGAGCTGTGGGGATGATGAAGGGGCTGCAAAAAGCAGAAAATGTGCTGTCAGCCTCATCATCGGCGCTGTGGGCAGGGTGATGGGAATAAAGAGGTGATTGCCAATGGGGATACAGGCTCTGTCATGTTTGAGAGGTTGAGGGCTGGCTTCTCCTGCTGCCTTCTCTGTGGTGTGCAGGTACCTTCCAGGGAAGGCAGGGATGCTCCCAGGGGTTGTCTTGCTGGGGAGAAAGGGCGAGAGGTCGTGGATTTCCCTCTACAAAGAAGAAGCCTCTGTTTCTGCTGAGCATCGGTGCTGCCAGCCTCCCTTCTGTGGAGGAATTGCAGCTTTTCCCCAATTCTCCACACCACTCCCAAGTTCTCAACTCCAAAGGTCATGCAATGAGGCTGCTGGGCCAAACTCCGTCCTGGTGTAACTTCCCTGACCTCCAGAAACACAAGAACTGCAGTTGCAGTGCAGGGTGAACAGTTGGACTCAATGATCTTAAGTCTTTTCTAACCAGATGATTCTGTGAACTTCAACTAATTCAAGGGCTTGTATCAACTCAGGTTTAGATGTCAGCAAGCATCTGCATGGCTAGCCAGAGCGTCTCCAAACTGGAAGCTGTGAGCTTACAGAAACCGTGTACCAAGAGCATATATCCTAATTCTGAATCTACATTAGACACTGCTCCAAGTTATTAGCTGTGAGTTGTGTCAGTGAGTGAGCAGGACCCGTTCACACTCCCCATCAGAGCTGATTATGCTCCTCTGATGCGCTCCCTGGCCTCTGCTGAGCGTCTGCTGGTTGTTGTTAACCAGATTAACGGACCCCAGCATCTCGTTGCTGCTTTCTTGCATAAATCAGGAAGAGCGAGCTTTGCACGATGCCCTAAACGAGAAGGACCCGGCAGCAAAGTCAACATGAAAGAAGGGGTATCCCCGGGGCATGCCCAGGCTCGTGGTAGCAAGCGGAGGGTGTCCACAGCCCGGAGCCCCCTCCAGCTCCCGCCTGCTGCAGGTCCCGCTCCTGGGGGACCAGGAAGTTTCCACCGCTTCAGTGTCGTGCGTCGATCATAAAAATGGCGATGCACAGACAGCCTGCACACATTCATCACCACTTTTTCATTAACTTTAATTAAATTCTGATATTATGCCACAGTATTTCAGCCACTTTCATTACTTTCTGTACAGGCAGCAGCAGGAAAAAGCAATTACTGTACATCACTGCCTTGCCAAAATAAATTTTCAAGTCGACGCTTGGTTTTGCCTTTTTAGGCTGCAAAGTACACGAGGAACCTCCTTCCCCAGCAAATATCCCGAGGACCCAGAGCCTGATCCTGCCAAAAGCGCTGGCAAAGCTCCAACCCGCTTGAGGGGTGCCAGTTCAATGGCCGTAACTCGGCAGTGATGAGAGGGATGAAGAAAACGCAGAGGCAGAGGGCAGGTGGCAGGGAAGGACACTTCTTTCTCCTCATAAACGTCCCTGGAAGCATCAAAACATCGGCCTAGCTTGGTCAGTGTGAGGCAAGAGGGGCTCGACAAGACACCCTTCACCCTGCTTGCTCCCAAGTAGGGTCTCCCAGACTGATGAGGCGTTGGCACTGACCGGCCCCACATGCTGAGGCTGCTTTTGACCTTTGTTTTCTCCGTTTCTCCCCGCCTTTCCTCCTCCTGGGATGAACAACTGCCCCCGCCCGCCACCTTTCCCTCTCTGACCTCCCCAACATGGCGGAACCAGCCAGCCCGCCTTCACAAGATGGCGGGAGCGACAGCCAGGAAGCGGCGCGTTCCCTCGACCTTCTCAATATGGCGCTCATGCCCCGCCTCCTTTATCAACATGGCGCCGGCCGGAGGCGGCCGCAGTGGCCCTGTATTTGCCCTTCTCAAGATGGCCGCCGGAGCGGGTGCGGCGGGCCCCTCTCAAGATGGTGGCCGCGCTTCCCTGCTCGCGAAGCGCTTCCGGTGGGGCCTGGTATCAGCGCCGCGGTCATGGCGGAGCTGACAGACGCGGAGCTCCGGAAGGAGCTGATAGCGCTCGGTTACCGGCCCGGGCCCATCACTGCCACCACCCGCAAGGTCTATATCAAGAAGCTGGGCTGCCTGCGGGCCGAGGTGGCGGCGGCCAAGCGTACGGGCCGCGGCGCACCGGCCAGCCCGGCCCGCACCCCCGCCAGGCCGCAGCAGGCCTCGCCCTCTCGGCAGCGCTCCGGCTTCAACGTCAGCCGCGTCGGGACCGCCGGCGACAGTGAGGAGGAGGATGAGGAGGAAGAGGAGTTAGGGGGGCAATCGCCCGCGTCCCGCTGGGGGACGTCTGGGGAGAGTGGTGGGTTGTCCTGGGGGGACTCCCGCGGGTCCCCTCCGGGCCGGGGTGGAGGACTCGGCTCCAGGGCTGAGGGAGACCTGTCCCGGGACAGCTTTGGGGGGCTGAGCCACTCGGAGCAGTGGGGGTCATCGGTAGAGAGAAGTGGGGGAGCCGGGGTGGGGGCATCCCTGGGTGGGCTTGGGGGGCTGAGCTCCCCCTCCCAGTGGGATACATCTATAGAGAGAAGTGGGGGGCTCGGGGCTGGGCTGGGGGCTTCCCTGGATAGGTCTGGGGGGCTGAGCTCCATGTCCCAATGGGACACGTCTGCAGAGAGAAGCAGGGGGCTCAGCACGGGGCTGGGGGCGTCCCTGGATGGGTTTCGGGGTCCAAGCTCCATGTCTGACTGGTACATATCCGCAGAGAGAAGCGAGGAGCTCAGTGCTGGGTCAGAGCCATCCCTGGATGGGTTTCGGGGCTCAGGCTCCTCATTGCAGTGGGGCACATCAACAGAGAGAGGTGGGGGGCTCAGCTCTGGGTTGAGGCCGTCCCTGGACAGGTTTCGGGGGTTGAACTCCACATCCCAGTGGAGCTCATCTGTAGAGAGAGGCGGGGGGCTCGGCATCAGGGCTGGGGCAGGGACATCCCTGGATGGGGTTGGGGGGCTGAGCTCCACATCCCCCTGGGGTACCTCCGCAGGCAGGAGTGGGGGGCTCGGCTCCAAACCCCTTTCCAGCGATGAGAGCGGGGGCCTGAAGTCCAGGAGCCATTGGGGCACATCAGGAGGAGGAATTGGGGGACAGAGCTCCCGAGCTCAGTGGGAGACCGTGGGGGAAAGGACGGGGCTCTCCTCTAACAGCTCATGGAGGCAGGAGAGTGAGGTGACACCCAGCACCCACTGGGGCACCTCGGTGGGATTTGGGGGGCTCAGTCACCGCTTTGGGAGAGGGAAAGAGGATTTGGCTTCCAGTGCTTGGAAGGAGGCAGACAGGGAGCTGAACCCTGGCAGCCAGGGAGGGGGATTGATCCGGCGGTTTCCTTGGAGGGCTACGAGTGACACGAGGAGCTGGTGGGACACGTCGGGAGCAGGACAGGGAGTAACAGCCCGCACTCGCTTGTTGCGGTCAGCGCCCAAGCAGCAGACGGAAGGGAAGGGCAAAGGCCTCGAGTACTACCTCTCCCAGTTCCTTTGCCTCGCCAGCTTTGTGCTGCTCCTGATTTTTCTGGGCATCCTCGCGGTGAAGATGATTGGGTCAGGCTGGCTCGACAGGAGAGAGGAGAACTGTACGTGCACTGGTTTAATCCTGGTTTTTTAACGTTATTCCTCGCCTTTCTCTTCTGCTCTCCCTTTATTACTTCCATCGCCATCACATTTATCATTCTTATGGCCGTAACTTGACGTTTCTGCTTCTGTCCTCGTTTCCATCTCCTTTTGCCCATGGGAAGCCTTGTTAGTCATGGAAAGGAAGTCAAGCGCGTGCTGCTTTTCAGATGAGTTTGGCCTTCAGTTCTTCCGAACCGCGGGGTTTATGGAGAGTGACGTTCCTGCTAGGCCAAGGATGGATTTTCTGATTGTCCATCCTGTACCATAATGTCCGTGTAATTGCCCGTGGTGCGTTTTTAACGTGAGCCTCTGCACAGCCCTTCGGGCCCTTTTTCCCAGCCACGTGAGAAGCGCAGCGGTTGAGTTGGTGCTTCACCATTTCAAGGGTGGCAGAGCTTCCATGGGAAATGAAGAGGGCCTTCCCCATCACCTGGGTTTGAAAGCAGCGTTCCCAGCTAGAGCAGCTGGCAATACCATTTCTCCAAGGCTTTGAAGTGAAGGAAGAAGGGTTTGGGGTGTGGTGGGGAAGGTGCCAGTCTGCAGCTCCGCGCACTGAGCCTGGAGGTGTTTTTGGGCTGGGAAAGCCATTCCCTGCTTCTCAAAGCCACAGCAGAACTCCAATGTCATTGAATTTCTGAGGCACCTTTTACACTTAGTTGGCTGTTCTGCAGCCAGTGGTATTTCAAAGCAAGAAATCTTGCAGCACGGCTGCAAAGTCTAATTTCTCCAGTCGCTGAGGTTGCAGGAAAGCGCTGCGTGGGGGACAGTGACTGGTGTATATCCCGTTGGCGGGGCGGGAGGGAGCTGTTAAACCAGAGGCCATAATCTGCAGAGCTGAGAGCTCCAGCTACAGTAAATCTGCTGCTTTTGCCTTGAGGAGGCTTGATTGTAATCCCTGTTGTAACCGTGCTACACCGTGGTGCGCGGCGAATGGCAACACCACGTCGTAAAAGATCGGTGCGGAGCGGTCGGTAGTTGAGGAGCACGGAACATCTAATTAAGAGAAGCTATTAAAACATTCAGCTCCCAGTTTTCACTTTCCAGCTGAATGGGGTTCATCATTTTCCCCTGTTTTATTGGGTTTGCTTTTTTTTGACTGCGCTGTTTGCGTAGCGAGGTGGAGGGAGATGAAGAAAATCAGAATCGGGGTTTAGAGCCTTTAAAAAAGAAAATTACTTTCTTGATTAAAGCTTTTGTTTTGCAGCCAGCTAACTCAGCCGTTCCTTCTCTCTTGTAGTTAATCTCCTGCCTGTGGATTGTGACGAAAGAACAGATGATGTAAGCGTGTATTTATTTATCTTCAAGTGTTGTGGGTAGGGGATTCTCACGGAAGAGTAATTGTTCTAGGGAACATCCCCCAATAGCAGTATCACTGCAAAATTGTTAGTTCTAGCGTTTTACAGAAAAAAAATTGTGATTTGATGAGTTGGAATTAATAGGCTGGATTAAATTAGGGCTGTATATGAGCCTCTGAAAGATAAAAATTTAAATTCCCAATTACGTGAATCAATTTCTTTAATAGTTGTAGCAGAAGCGATATGGGTTTGCATTAAAGCCGTGTTCGGCTTTAACAATCCAAGATTTAATTCCCTCAACTCCAGCATAAAGTGTGTGTACAGCCCCGTTTCTTTAAGGTATCATCAGGAGGGACAACATTTCCTGTTGGATTCAGAATTTTGCTTAGTCTCCCGTGATGTTCTGGAGGCAAAGAGCCCATCCATGGGTGGTCACAGGGGGGTGTGATGGTGCAGGCTGGGGGAGCCGGTGGCACTTTCCGGGGACGCACCAAGCTCCTTCTTGACTCAGAAACTGCAGATCTTTGCTGCACGTGTGTTTAATTTGAACTAGTGGTGCACGACTGAGCCAAACCCACTGCTGGCATCTTATTCTGGTGGGTTTAGCTGGTCTGACCACTGTTGCTGCTGCTCTGTTCATGTTTGTCACCCGTTTCTCACTTTCAGTTCTGTCAAGCTAAACAGAAGGACATCATAATGAACATGCTGCACGAGTTGTATAATTACTTGTCCGTACAAGCTGGTAAGTTCCAATTGTCATTATAAACCACTTACGAGCATTCAGCAAACTGCCTCTCCCAGCTGTCTGGGCATTTGTAACCTCAGTTTGAAGAGAGGGGTTTGTGGAACAGTGAGTTCCACTTGAAGAGCTCTGAGAAAGTCAGGTAATAGAAAAATAGAGAACAATGTGTTTAGTTTTCTTCTGAGTAGTGCTCAGCTAATGCACTGCTACCACTGTGCTCCTCTGGAGTGGTCCTTATCTGCTCTTGAGATAGTGGGAATTTGAGGCAGAAATACTCAGTTTTACAGTTCTTTTCTACCAGCATCTTGAAATTGTCTTCCAGACACTCCGGCCAGTAAGTGTAAGCTGATGTCTTTTACAAATAAAGTTAAAGTGACTTAAGAAACTGCCGGCTTTCTGCTGAAACGGGGCAGCTGATGGGGTGTGTGCCTCTCTTCTCTCTCAGAACAGAGGAGGATGGGCTCTCCTCACTGAGGAGCACACCGAGCACAGTAGTTCAGCCAGTCTCCACTATGTCCAAGTAAATTCAGCCCATAACTGGTATTGTGTGATGGAGAACGCTGATGGAAATTCAGTGTATGAGTAGAAACTTGTTCAGCCAGTTGTGTACTGGCATTAATGAGTACAAGTGCTGAAGTTCCATTGTCTAGATTTCAGACCTCAGCAAGGCTGAAACCTTTAGACACTTCAGCTTCACAGAATTTCTACATCTTCTCAAATCAGACTTTGGCAGCTGCAGAAGGATTTCGTTCCTTGCCAGCATTTCTCTGCCTAGGTGGAAGGTAGAGCTGCGATTTAGGCTCCTTAGAAGCGTTTTGAATGCTGGTCATTAACTCCAACAGCGCAGCATTCGATACCTGGTGGAAGGAGCCCCTCAGTGGCGCATTGGGTCAGAGGGGTGGTTTTGTGCTCTGCAAGGGGCAGAAACGGTATTTTTTTTCCCCTCATTCTGTGCTGAGAGTCTCACACGCTGAAGCATGAGATTGGGTTGCCCTTATCCAACCTATACGCAGTGGCTGAGCGTTTTATCAATAGTCATAATCTTATCTGCCTACGGTATCAATCTTACCCTGTAATCATTTTTCCCAGAGCTGCAGCGGATTTTAAAAGAGAGCATTTCCAGACAGCTCAGTGTGTTTCTGAACTGTTCAAGGGTGGGTTTTTTTTTTTAAACATTATTTCTGTTTGACTTCTTTTTACCAGGTAATTTTGAATGTGGAAACCCTGAGAATCTGAAAAGCAAATGCATTTGGGTTAGTGAAGTGAAGGATCATGTGGTGGTGAGTAGGCTGCGAACAGCTATTGTTGTAACGTGGTGCTTCGTCTCTTATAAAGCAATAAATAATAGATAACAAAGCAATTCACCATCTGTTTTACTTCCTCACCCTGTCTTGATTCTTTCCCAGGTCTCTAGCTTCCCCTTTGGCCAGTCCTGTTCTCAGCAGTTCTTTTGAAAATAATCTTCTCCTACCTCTCTGATTCAGCCCCTGTAAATCTAACTTAATGGTTTGTTGTTTCACCATAGTCATCAGTCTTCTGAAACCAGAAATTTCCCTGGATTGAGGGCTGGGCAGAGAAGGATTTTTCTATACCCAGAGTGTCAGAAGACAGACTGCTTTGATCTAGCATTCCATTTCTTTCATGGTAAACTGTCAGTAAGATTATGTTGTATTTAGTGGTTAGTCTTAACAGTCTGGGATAGTGTTATTTCACAGAGTGCTTCATGCATCATCTACTGCAGTCAGAAGCCTTTAGTCCAGACAGACGTTCAGATTTAGTTCTCGTTCTTCCAGTTTGCAGAATTATGACAGGAATTAACCTAGGGACAGACTGGATAGAATGAATTCTCCCACTACTGTAACAAACTAATGTTATTTTAAATGAATGGAGAACTAATCTTCTTCTGGGTTCTTCTGAACAGAATGTAACCGGTAGTTCCTCACAGAAGTTTGAAGCTGTTCTGCACTGGATACTAAACAGTAACAAGGATTTAGGAATATGGTAAGTGGAAGCCCATGACATTTCTTGGTGTTGGCTGATAGGTAATTTGACATCCTCTGGGGTGCCCTAAAAGCTCCCACCCCTCAGAAGATAATCCTTTGAAGCGTTTATTGGACAGCCAAGTGCTCCTCAATAGGTAACACCACCCTTGCTTTGGGATCCCTTGGAGAAGGTCCTGGTGAGGAAGATAGATTGTTGAATTGTATCTCTCCTTCAGTGTCAGTTGTCTTCCTTGCAGAACACACAGCGTGTGTTAAAATGAAGGGTCTGACTGACTGTGTAGGGTGTTGGTTGGTCATCAGTGGGTTTCTTGGCTAGCAGTCTCTGCAGTACATGAGAAATAGCAGAAATACGAGTTTTTCAGGTAAAAAATCCATCATTCAGGCCATAACCTAATGAAAGACTGTTACCCAGAGTCCACGGACATCATTATCTTCCTCTGGGAAGTGTGGGCTGCCTCCAGTCTGTGTTAACTCTGAAGCCTAACATTTGTTTGCATTTTAACACAGCTAAGTGTGTCTCTGATTAAATGAACGGTAACAGGAGTAACGCTGGAGTTGGTGGGCATAGCTTGTACGAATTCCCACTGCTCGGCTTCCTCGAAAAAATTTCTGCAGCTGCTGCTGTGATCTCGGGATCAGACAGTGTCTATGCTTTGATTACTGGTGTGTGGCAAATTCCCGGGACAGGACAGAGTTTCCTTCTAGGGAGGTTTGGATTTGTAGGTGGGCTGGGATCCAGAGTTTTCAAATTCGTATTTATGTACGGGACCACTGCTCATGTCGGGAGCCGTGTGATACAATATACTCCCATTTTTTTAATTTTCATAATTAACAACGTCGTCGGCTGTTTGCCGAGTGGATCTGCTTGCACAAAGCCAGCGCAGTGAGCGCTCAGCCTGCTTAAAAACCTGCAGGTGGCTTTTTTAGTACACGCTACGTGAGATTATTTTTCTAGGTGCTAGTCTGAGAGGCAGAACTGAAAATGAGCTCTGCGCTGGGTGATTCTGCTGCATGTTTCGAATATTGTCATGGAATTTGGATTGTAAATAAGACAAGGGGGTGGGAAATGACTGTGTGGCTCCAGCTACTGTAGAATCCTATAACCGAACACAAGCAGTCAGCAGTTTGTGAGCTGTGCACAAGTAAATTGAGAAAACATCTCTAATAGGTTATTCATTGCAAACAGAGAATGGATTAGTAGCTTAAAGAAATAAAATCCCCTTTAGTCTAGTTCCCTGGAATCTGATGGCTCTCACTTGGGTTACTCCATCCCTGTTGGCTACGAGTACGGAATAAGGAAAGCGCCTCAGTGTAATCTGTGTGTAAAGGGGAGAGTTCAAAGCCTCTCAGGTGGCACAGCTGGGGAGCGGAAGGGGTTCTGCGGGAGGCCGTGCTGTCAGTTGTGCCAGGAATGCTCTCGGAGGGTGGGTCTGCTCTCACTGCAGATACAGCTGATGTGTTGTCACTTCTCTAGCTAAACTGTTGATGCTCATTCGTTCTGAGGAAAACAGCGCAACCTCCACAGACATTTGCAGTCTCCCTCAACTGCTCTCTCTGCAATTGCTGCTGAGTGACTCAGTAAACATTCCCATTTCTCTGTGCTGGGAGGTGGGAATCCAATTTAAAGTTTAATCTTCTGCACGCTGAGAGGTGCTGTCAGAGAGTCTGCAGAGGGAGGCTTTGCTTTACCAGTGGGAGTTCCAGCCCTGCTGCCTTTTCTAAAGCCATCCCCGTTCCTTGCTAAGCAGCCGGACCCAGATGTTCTGGGAAGGGGAGCTGTGAGGATGGTGGTGTGTTCTTTGCGTGGTGTACAGAGCACACTACTGCATCTGCAGTCTGTCTGCTCTCTCTGGCTTGGTTAAAGACTGCAGTCAGAATGTCCGCTCTCTTCAGTGAACATTTTCTGCCTCTTCCCATCAGGCTGAAAGGCAGAGACCTTGTGGAACCAGTTACCAAAGTGGAGGAAGTGTTCTGCCTCGAATCAGCCCATCCTCAGATGGGGCTCGGCTGCCGTTTCCGTCGGGCAGTGGTCACTGCCATTATGAACCTTTTCCTGTTTTTCTGGTGTAAGTCGTCGGTGTTAGTGATCAGCTTCTCCCCTCGCTAGCTGCAGAGGTGAACTTATGCACACACACATTCTCCCAGCCGTAGGAAATTACTAGTGGAGGCGAAATAAATCTGCTGATGAGTTAATTTCTAATTAACCTTTGTTCTGACAGCAGAGGGAGACCTGTAGACCTGCTCTTGTGCTGTGAGTGCCTAACACTTTAAATCAGCAAGCTGATTAGCTCTCTGGGTATTCCTTAAGTGCCCATTACTATGCTCTGCAAAATAAGTATGATAACCTACCTCAAAGATCTGTTTTTTCTTCCTTTTCTTGCACCAAGCTGCAAAGTCTTCTGGCCTCTTTAATAATGACTTGTAGCATTTCGGTGTTAGAGGTTTTATTGGAATAGTCTGTCATGCTCCAGCTGAGACAGAGGTCTTACTGTGCAAGGTGATAACGAGAGACGAGTGTTGACTAGAGGAGTTTATAATCCAGCCAGACAAGGTGGAGGTGAAAGGGGATAGTTCTGTTTGTTGTAGAGACTGAGATACTAAAGTTGGCTTATATCGTAACGGGGGCATTTGTCAATGCTAAACCTGCAATATAGATCTCCTGAATTTCGGGCTGTGCTGAAGCCCCAGGCTTTATTTCCTTATCAAGCAGCTATCTTCGGAGCAGCGAAGCTTGACAGTCTTCCTAAGTGATTATTGTGGGGGAGGCCTCTAGCAAAGAGATCGCTCTGGGACTTAGAGATTTGAAGCCCCGGTGTTGTGCTGAGCTTTCTGCTGGGGGAGAAAAACTCCATGATGAGGCATCCGACCGCCTCTTCTCATGTCCATGTGTGCTCTTCTGCTGCAGCTGGTGTCAGGACCGGGGGTTTTTGCGGGGCACAGCTGCACTGGTGAACAAAATGAATTGCTTGGATTCCATTCCATGCAGGTCTGGGTTGCAGGGAGTGGAAGGTGCCTCTGGGGAGAGGCAGCATCAGAAATAAAACTGCCAGCATCCAGCAAGCACACATCTGTCAGTTACTGAATTCTGTTTGGTTTTATTCTTCTAGGTCTGATAACTCTTTGGGGGATCCTGATCTTCCTTAGGTATCGCTGGCGGAAGATGGAAGAAGAGGAACAAGCCATGTATGAAATGGTGAAGAAGATCATAGGTAGAGTCCAGTAGCTCTGTAAATACCAGTAGCCCTGTTCTCCTCTCCACAGTGGTGAGGTCTCTCACTCTTTTGTCCCCTGCCCCCCAGCTGTTGTCCACGACCACTATAAGGAATGGGAACGGAATTTGGAGCGTTACCCCTACGTCGGCATTTTCCACGTTCGGGACAGCCTCATCCCTCCTCAGAGCAGGTGAGCTGAATTTATTCAGAACAGAGGAGGGCTGTCAGCACAGTCTTATTAATCCCAGCTAAAAAATGCAGTTACGGGGAACAGACCGTGAGCAGACAGTTGATGGGATGCTGGACTGCAGGAAGAGTGTGTCTGGCCTTTTGGCTTATAAAGGATCTTGACATAACTCAGACTATGTCTTAACCTGCTGCAGATGAATGTGACAGTCCCAGGGCTGATACTTAGTGCAGTCACACGAGTGTATTGTCATGGTTCTACCAAACAGTAGTTGGATTTTGTTTTGCTTGGGCATGGAGCATCTGATTTTCTTGCCTTCATCTAATGTGCGTAGGATGTTACCTCTGTCGTACCTTATTCTCCTGACAGGTCTGTGCTTTTCAGAAAAAACCTTGCTGTGAGTGGAATGGGGTTTTGAGGCTCTTTTAAGTGGTTGTGTTATGTTGCTGCCTGGAATGTTACCAGCTCGAGTTGGGTGGCTTGAAAAGGAGATAAAGTGAGGTGGCTGGTTCAGTTCCTTTTCAAAAAGGAATTGTGGTCGAGATAGTTCCTCCGTGGGTGGTGGGGCTGGAGGGCTGCAGCCTGGTTCTCAGTGGTTTACCTGCCACGTGCCCAACTCTGCAGGAATGTTTCTTGTGTTTTGGTTAAATGGAGCTACTTTGTTCTCCTGATGCTGCCTGTGCTGCCGAGTCTTAAACGTCCTCACTCTTTATCAGTCATAGAACTCCTTTTCCTGCCAGGGGTAATCTCAGCCATCCTGAACCGATCTCTGTGTGTGGTGCCCAGAATTTCTAGACACTGATTCAAAACTGGGGTGAACTTCAGTGTGTCCTCCCTGGTCTGAGCGCTCTCTGCGTGCAGGAAGGGTGAGGGCAATTTGCTAATCATGTCCCTTCACTATACAAATTGAGCTTGAAATGCAGGGCAGTCACCAGTTACTGGCACTGACAGAGGACCTCATCCTCCCCGGCTCCCCAGGCAGGACGTGTGTGTTCATGTCCTGGCCTGAAAAGGCCTCTGAAGCACAATTCTGGTTTAATCTCTGCACAGGGAACAGGAGGCAGCCAGCGGTAGCTGGATCAGCAGCCACAATAGCTGCGAGCAGGAAAGCACAATGAGGACATGATTCTCATTTATTTACATGCTGTTTCTTGCAGAAAAAAAATGAAGCGGGTCTGGGAGAGAGCTGTGGACTTTCTGGCTTCCAATGAGTCACGGATTCAGACAGAGTCACACAGGGTAGCAGGAGAAGATATGCTTGTGTGGAGATGGACTCAGCCTTCCTATGTCTCGGATTCGGAGCACTGAGGAGGAGCAGAAGTTGAGCGACTGTTGATACAGACCGCTGCAAGGGGACAGTCCCTTCTCTGGTGGTGGGAAAGAGCAGGTCACGGTCCGAATCTCCTCGGGTTGGGGATTGCACTTCTCTTTTTGCTCTTCTTTCGGAAAATCTTCACACACGAAAAATTCAGGGCAATAATGTTGGCTTGGAAAGAAGATGGGCTTGAGCTGGTGGGCAGCTAGAATTGCAGCAGAGCTGCCCCTCCGGCAGACGTCTGCCTTCCGCAGGCCAGCAAACCTAGAACAGCTTTTAAAAAAGGAAAAAATCAAAAGTGCACCTAATGTTGAGGGACTCGGGATCTCTCTGACAAAGCTTAGGTGTTTGAAATTCGACCTCAGTTCTGCAAAGGCCAACTGGTGGCAGCGTCCATCAGGGAATGTGTTTAAAGACAATTAACATTTCCCATGGAAACATTAGGGTGGCAGCTAAGATGCATTTTGCTAGAATTTGTTTTTATCAGTACAAAGACAGTGACGAAAGCACTTGCTGTTTCCTAGTGAGGTAAATGTGTTGGCTTCACCCTTTGAAAATGGAGGAGAGGGGGAAAATCGGGTGCAGGTAGTGCTAGAGGGAGGGCAGTCTGACGTGCCTTGGTGGTTTGGGCTGGGGGGGATGGAGGAGTGGTGGTGGCCCTGTTAACACTTTTTAAGTCTGCAGTCTGTGTACTTTATGATTTCTGGGGGGGTGGGGGGGAACGCGGGTGGAAAAGTAAATGATATAGGAAGCTTCCAAAAGCGCTTTCTTGTGGCTGCAGCCAAAGGGACTGCTTCGTGGGCTGTGGAAGAGCAGCTTTGGAGAGGCTGTTGGGGCTGTATGTGTTTATGCTGGGCAGCTGCAATGTGTGTGTCAGAGCAGAGCCGTGCCACGCGTGGAGTGTCCGCACAGGGATTGCCGGTGTTCCTGGGGCCTCGCCGGAGGCCGGAGGAGCAGCGAGCAATCCCCTGTTCGTGCTGCAGGCATCGCTTTTCGTATCTATTATCGTTTGGTCACTTAAGTTTCTTTATATGTCCAGCAAGTGAGTGTTTGTTTCAAAGAAAATGGCACCAGTGTGTGGCAGTTTAGGCCAGGCAGAGATCCTGCCCTTCCCGATCTGTAACGCAGTGTCCAGCTCACCACCGAGCAGCAGGGACCAACGGCATTCCTGGCGTAAGCTGGTAAAACCCAGAGAGACGCCAGCCCCGTTACCAGTGGATGTTCTCCTTGGCATCATGGATGCAGCTCACGTTCATCTCTGATGCTGGGGGTTCCTCTCCAGGCGCCGGTTGGTTTGGGGCAGCTGCCCAAGCCCCGCTCCCCACTTCGGAGGCTGGCGATGCCACCTACAAGGTGGGTTCCTTGTGCCAGTCTGGTGTGAAATCTGCATTTCTCTGCCCTGCTGCTGCCTTTGGTGGGGTTTTCCACCCTGCAGAGCCTCCTGACATACCGTCTGCTCACGGTCATCAACCAAAACAAGCGGAGAGCGCAGATTTCTCCAGGAACAAAACACAGGGAGATCTTTCCCATTAAATGGGAAACACTATGCGTGGAGTTGACTCTTACCCTGTGGTTTCTTTTGGATGCAAAGGTCGGGTGTTTGAACAATTGAGGAGGCTCATCAGCTGTCTTCAAGACAAAGACCAGCTTCTTCCACTGTTAATACAACAGGGGATAAAGCGAAGGCAGCTTTGATTCTCTTAAAATGTAACGAGATTGTCAGCGCTGCCGTAGACATTTTTGCAAACACTGGTGCCTCCATTCTTAAGCCTTTTTGAAGTATTTGTGGGGTTTGGGTTCGCCTTTTTTTAACCATCCAAATCCAGAAGTGAAGAGTCAGGCTTTGCAGTCATCTTTTTGTATTAAACTTGTTTTTGTAGAATAAATTTCACTGGCTTGGTGCTGTTTATATGTTCAATTTAGCTCTGTAAACCGATACCTGAAATAAATTTATTACAAATAATCTGTTACCTTTATTTTTATGGAGGAGTCAGATTGTACCAAGTGCTTTTGCTCAGGCAGATCAAATATATCCTGCTCTGGGCAGCTCGCGG
This sequence comes from Bucorvus abyssinicus, assembly GCA_009769605.1. Taxonomy (NCBI): domain Eukaryota; kingdom Metazoa; phylum Chordata; class Aves; order Bucerotiformes; family Bucorvidae; genus Bucorvus; species Bucorvus abyssinicus. Next base: position 3,057,372 of record CM020055.1, on the reverse strand, counting down.
TTTCTAAGAAAAGCCTGAGGATGGCACGCGTCTCGTGTGACAGCCTGAAGGGTGACGTGGAGCCCTGGGCCGCTCGCTGATCTCGGTGCAATAGCCAGAGATCCCCAGTGCACGTTAAACCTGTGTTTTAGGAATAGCTGGTGTTCAGCAGCGCTGTGTGAAAAGCAGTTTCCTTGTTCAGCTGCGTTAGGACAGCGTGTGGAGGGTTGTAAATATGAGTTGAGCAGGTAGGTCAGTGTTCCTGCGGCCCATAATACAGCCGTTATTTAAAGCAGGGAACAGGGTGGGGCAGCGAGCTCCAGTGGTAACTGGGTGAGGGTGCCTGGGGCTGCCTGTGTTCCGCGGTGGTTCTCCGAAAGGCAGATCTCTCACGCGTTGTGTGGCTGAAGTCAACAGCTGCTGCAGGAAACCTTGACTCTGGGCCAGGCTGCTGCTCCTGCGTGTCGCGGCATGCTCAGGCCACGGGTAGTTCACCTGGGTTTGGGACGTGATGATGGTATAAGAGTACTAGGAAGTGATGAGGGAAGTGTTGGGAGTGGTGCTGGAGTGGGGTGGGTGTCCCTGCCCTTGTGCCCAGGCTGTTGCTTGTCACTGGATTGCATCACTCCTTGTGTCCCAGGGGTTAACATTCTTTAAGCAAAGCTATTGCAAAGCACTGTGAAAGAGGGGATGTTTATGTCGAGGAAAAAGGCAAAAGCCATGTCTTAGACTATTCACCAGATCCCAAGGCTGCCTGGTGAGAAGGCGGCACTTAAGCACATCTTGATGGCAAGTCTGGGTTGTCTCGAGGGTCCCATTTCCTTGAGGGTTTCCAATTCCTCTCGCACCGAGTGTCAGTGACTCAGAACACGCGCTCCCCTGAGTTTTGGCTTCTTCACAGAGTGTCCTCCTGAAACAGCACGAGGAGTCCCTGAATCACTGTTGTGCAACTTGTGTGGACATCGCTGACTCACTCGTGTTTGGTTGGAGAAAAGTTTAATTAATCGTGTAACGTAGGTCTGGGTGACGAAGGGGGAGGTTCCCAGTGGCACAGGAGGAGGTTGGCTCCGTGGCTGCCGCGGACGTCGGTGGGAGCTGGCTACCTCCTCTCTGGCTTTGAGCTGTTAAGGTATGGGAACGAGAGGGAATGCCAGGCTGGAGCTCTGAGCCTGGATCTCTGCGTCCCTGTCACGTGCCTTTACCCAGTCCGGGTTGCTAAGCTACAGCTGAAATATATTCAAGGTTAGGAAATAGTCTTCACTTCGGTGTAATTACCTGTGCCAGGGGACATTTGCTTTCAGCCAAGCTGCTCTGATGTTGTCTGCGATAGTCTCCGCACTGTGCCCCTGCTTTCACTTGCTGTCTGGAGAGCAGGGAAGACCGGTTTCATGCCCCGCTCACTGCCAGGCTCCCGCTTGCTTTGTGCTAGCGGTATCGATCATGTCTGTGCTGTCTTCCCAGAAGCCCAGGCCCATTCAGAGAGGAGGCGATGGCTGGGATCTTCATCCCCCTGCCCCGCTCTCCTTACAACCTGCGTTTGCTCAAGCAGAGTTGCCAACACCCCGCTCCCACTTTCTTGCAAAGTATAAAGTTTCTATAAATAAGTTCTCCTGCGCTGGGCTGATAAAGCTGTTGCATCCCCTTACTGTCAGAAGGGAAAATATGTACCAACAAGGAATCTAAAATAAAAGTTGCCCTTTATCTTTTCATTTCCTGCTTCCATTTAAAGCCTTTCACATTAGATGTTTCTGTCTCCTGCTGACATGACAGCTGATGCTGGGCCTTATTTATGGGGCGCGGAGGCAGGGCGCTGTGCCAGCTCTCCTGGAAACATTGACGGGAACCGGAGGAGAAAAAGCAAAGCCAGCGAGTCCTGCCCGCCGGCGCCTCCCTCCAGCACGGCCCCTGCCCGGAGCAATCGATCCCCGGTGCCTGCTCTGGGGTTTCCACCGTGACTTCACTCACCCTTTAAAGAAAGCTCTCCAGGTAAGTGCTGCAAAAGGTTTTAGTGCACGTTAATGACCAGAGCTGTGAGTCCCGTCCCCACCTCGCTGCCCCTTGGAGAGGGCCAGACAGCAGCTCAGGACCAGACCTGTGCTGACCTCCGAGTAGCACTGACTTTTTATAGAAGCTCTTCTGTGAGGCTGGCAAGGTCTGATGCACCCACAGGGCTCTTTGAGTGGGCTGTCCAAAAATGAGGAGACCCCCATGGGTTGTCAAACCTTGCTGGCTTCAAGCTTGTCTCGCCATGGGCTCTGCGCTGCAGGAGCCCCCATGCTCCCCCTTCTCCAGCTCCTGGAAGAGCAGCGGCTGCCCAGGAACGTGCTTTCGGGTGGCAGGAGGACACCGGAGCCTCCGCTGACCTCCCTTCTGACAGGAGACCGCCTGCCCCGTGTCACTTCACAGTGACCTGCCGTAGGGCCACGTTCAGTGTTTATATCCCAGCTCCAAAACAGCTCTTGGCATCCGAAGAGCAACAGGGGCAAAACCTGCACCGTTGGCATCTGTGCGGGAGGGGAAGGGACGGGCGCAGCGGGGCGGGTGTCAGCTCCCTCAGCAGTGTTTGTTTAATGTCCGAGGCAACCTGCAGTCACACCGTTCCATTCCAGCTCTCCCGCAGACAGAAATTTAGTCCTTTAATAGGAGGAGGGCACCGCACAGGTGGTGTCAGGCTGAGGCTCGGTGGTGCTGAGCCTTCCTGGGGGCTGGGCCCTGGGCAGCCCTGGCGCTGCCGAGGCTTGGCCTCCACTTTTATGGATGTCGGTGTGCCCACCCTGCCCAGCTCGGGGCCAGGCTGGGAGAGGTTCGGAGCTGCGACCGCAGCAGCAGCCTGCGGGGTAGCCAAGGGTAATAATATCTTTGCGCCCGTAATTAGTTCCTAATTAGCATAGTTTTAATATAAGCAGTTGCTCTCCCCTTAGAGTGCTCTGCTTTTTATAAGAGTTGAGTAATTGCCTCTGCGGCCGTTTGGCAGCCGCAACCAGCCGGGCTGCCCATGCGGGGACCCTGCAGCCGCCCGCGGGCTCCGGCTGGGGCAGCCCCTGCGCACATTTGAGTGGAGCGGGAGCTGCGAAGGACACGTCTCCCGGCCCGGCAACACCCCCCACATCAAACGAGATCGCTTCAATTAACGCACGCAGTAAAAATACACGCGACATCCAGAAGGACGGCGTCTGCAGAGGAGGAAGGTGATGTGTTGGGCTCCCTGGGGCCACCGGGCAAGCCTGGGTGCTCGGTCCTGCCTCACACCGAGCCCAAGGGGCCCCCTCGCCATGGGCCTGGACCCTCCTACCCACTCAAGAAGGAACAGTTGTAAAGCCTGACGTGTTTGGGGACTGCGTACTCCTTGGCTTCTCTTTTCAGGGGCTTCCGGAGCAATGTGCTGTAGCACGTGAAGGGCAATAAGGGACATTGGGACCTGCTGCTTGCCTGGGCCACCCTCGTGGCAGGCACGGCGACAGGGAGCTGCCTTGGAGACTTGCCCTGGAAAAGGAGGAGGAACCGCCAAGACCAGCCTGGCTTGGGGGACAGGGTAAGGGAGAAGCAGATGCTGGGAACAGGCATGTTCCTGCTGCCGGGATGGTCCACGATGCCGAGCTGTGGCTCACAGGCACCGGTCCTGCGCTGCTGAGCCCTTCCCACACCCACGGGAGAGGCAGATGGTGCCTGCAGCCATCACCTGTGGCTTCTGGAAAGGCAAGAGGTGCTTCAGCCCTGGGACAGCTCTGGCAGGCGGTGAGGTACCTGTGGGGAATTTACACCCTGAGGTCTGGACACTTCTGTTGCGTTTTGCTGAGATTGGCTGATGGTTTCAGAAGTTGTTGGTGGGGATGTACCACGGCTGGGCTCACAGAGTGCCTGTGTCTGTTTTTTTCCCTTCAGAAACCAAGCTTATAGAGAAAAGAAAAAAAAAAAAAAAAAGCACTTTCCTGAGCTAAAATAGCAGCACAAAGCAGAGTGAAGTCAGGGCTTGGTGATCAGGGGCTGTGTTTCATCCTTGTCTTTAATCTCAGCCTCTGCCCCGACTATCCGTTCGATCCCTCTGGTCTTCGTGAGGCTGTTTTCTCCCCTCCAGTTAGCAAGAATTACTGCATCCATCAATCATTATCTCAACGGTGAGATTTTCTTCCCCACCTCCTGCTGTTTTGCTGCAAAGCCCTCGCGGTGCCTTCCCCATCGCAGCCCGTGAAGCCCCGGTCACAGGCACTGGTTTGCTGATGTCCTCAAGGTATCGTTGGGGACTGGTCCGGGTCCCCCAAGATGGGGGGCTGAGAGGGGGCACCACCCTCTGCTTGTCCTGGGGGATGCCCAGATTCCTTAAGTACTATGTGGGTCTTGTCTTCCTGGGATGCACGGGGCTGGCGTGGGCTGGTGCGGCGTGTCCAGAGCATGCATGCCCTTGGCATGCACTGGTGAGGATGCCCAGCACACACTGTCCTTGACTCGCTGGCAGAGGCAGCTCGGCCCTGGCAGGGAGTTCCCTGGGACTTTTCCATTCTCCAACCAGTCCTAAAGCACCGGGGTGTCTTTTTTTCCCTGCACGAGGCTCTTGGCAGGGTCAGGGCTGGGTGGCCACAGGCTCCACTCCCCGATCCACTCCCTGATCCTATCCCCTGCTGCCTGGCTTTGGGCAAACCCTGGTCTTGCCCCGTGCCTTGCCCGGCTTTGCCGTAAATAGCTTTTCTTTGCCAAAAAGGCTGGTGACTGGGTCTGTCCTGCAGCACCCAGCCTGTTACCACCTCCCCGCAGCCTCGCAGCCCTTTACCTGTCCTCCCCTGCATCGTCTCGGTGTGTTTTCCCCGCACAGGGAGTGAAGAGCTGGTGGGTTTCTGTGCTGGAGCTCTGGGAAGCGGGTGTCTGTCCCGCTCCCACTGCCAACCCCTGCCCTCTGAAACACGCCAGTGGGGCTTTTCCAGCCGGAAAAGCAGAAAACAGCCTGGGATACGGCAACAGTTGTTTTCCCGGAGCGACGATTGCACAAGGGAGCTGGAGCGCGGCCGCTTGCTGGAAAGCCTCGCACGTGGCCGCCCCTTCTCCCGCCACCCTTAACCCTCTCGCACACGCGGCTTTGTTTTCCTTTACCACCCCCGGGTGCCTCTCCCCCCTTTAAAGCTCAGCCGTCAGCTGGACATACCGGGCGCCTGCCAGCACTGCGGGCAGCAGTCAGGTGATGGCCCAAATGTCTGCGGGCTCCCCCCGCTCCCTCATTTCTCATCCTGGAGCCACACTGAGAGGCAGCGAGAAACCCAGCCCAGGCAGCACCCCAAGCCCACGCTCAGCACCCAGCCCGGACCGGCCACGTACACCCGGCAGGTGAGGTCCACGGTGGCTCCTGCACCAGCACCCGCCACCTTCCAGGGCAGAGTGAATACGGGTGGGATAAACCAGCGCTTGACTTTGGCGAGCGGGCAGGTTATCGTTAGAGAGGCTCCAAGCACAGCCACGGCTTGTGGGAAGGGGTGGGATGGGAGCAAGGGGGACTAGCCGGTGCCCAGGGGGCTGGTGCAAACCTCTGGAGCAACCTGGGGGTCTCCAAAAAGTGAGCCGGGTGGCTTTTGGTTCTCTGTCGTGGTTGTGGCATTGCCGGAAAGCGCAGGGGCAGCAGAGGGGCAGGTGGTGTTTGGTGGTGGGAAAGGCAGAAGTTGGGCAGGGGGTGAGGGAACGCGTGCCCTTTCCTGTGGGATGTGGTGGCACCGTGTCCTCCTCAGCCCATGGCACTGCTGGCAGCCCCAGGCTCGCTACCGTGGTCCAGAGGCACATTCTGGTGTCCCACAGGGAAGCTCAACCCCGCTGCCGCCCCACACCATCTCCCGACGCCCAGGCCAGCCCCGGGGGTGGGCAGGGGGCTGTCAGCACCCAGCCACCCCGGGTAATGTGACTCCCAGCCCTCCCCATTGATCCTGCTGCTTCCTGCAAAGCAGCCCAATAAATCCTTCAGCGCAGCAAACGGGATCTTTGCATCTTCTTCCTGAGGGATGTGGGGACCAGCCATCGACTTTACGAACATCATTTTCTTTCAGGAACAGAAACGTAAGATAAAAGAGCTGAGGGTTTCTGCACGTGAGGATTTATGGCAGGATGGTTCGAGCTGCTTTTCTTGCTGAGCTTTTCGCTCCCGGCACGGTGCTGCCCTGCAACTGTTTCTGACTTTGGCTGTAGTGGAGGGGGGAGCAGGAAAGGCAGATCTGAAGGTTCATTGAGGGCTGCGGCCGCTTGCCCAAGTCTGCTCGGAGCCCTGCCGGGATGGGGGCTGAGCTGGGTGCGGGAGGATTTTCCTTAAGGCCGAGGTGTTGCGGAGTTTGGCGGCACGAGGCCAAGGACAGAAGGAAAAGGGGGCAACTGGGCTTTGCCCGCACCGTGCTCCCGCGCTGGTGCTCGAGCTGGCTTTGGTTCCAGGTCAGCTCCGGTACCGAGCGCTACGGACACAGAGAGCTCTTCAAATGAACAGCTCTGTTCTCTTCTTGCCTTTTAAAGAAGCAAAAATAAATTAGCAGCCCCCTGCAGCTCTTGAAAGCCGACTTTGCACCCGAGGGTGCTTTGGGATGCTCCGGAGAGCCGGGTCCTCGGCGGGGAAGGTGCTGAGCAAGGCTAAGACCATGGTGCGGTGCTGACAGAGCCCTCGATGGTAAAGAGATGGTGCTTTTGAATAGTCCAAAGTGGTTCCGCCGGGAGGACCCAGCTCTTCACCTAGGGCCGAGCCGCCGGCGTCCTGCCCCCGCGTCGGACTCAGAGCCACGACGGGTCTGCTCGGGGCAGGAGGGAGCAGGCACTAATTAAAGATTAGTGAATTTAATTGGCTTGGCTGTGTTTGGAGTTGGGAATAAATCACCTGTTTAGCTCAGACTCTTCTGACATGTGGTTCTAAACGAGAGCAGGGCGGAGGGGAACGGGGCCAGGTCCTCGTTACTCCTCCGCGGTCGTAGGAATTCCAGTCCGTCTCGGGCCAGTGCTGCTCCTGCCATGCACTGGGAGGGAAGGCGGCGTGTTCTGAGGGTCACTGGGAGGTGCTGATGCTTTACCGCATCTTGGGTTTTTTTCCTGGAGAATGGAGCTCTCTGGATTTTCCTTCCCCCGTAGTTTCTGACTTATCTTCACCTGCAGTGCCTGGCTCCCTTTTATTTATTTTTTTTTTTTAGCTAGGGGAAAAATATTGAAGGTTTCTGGGTTTGTTTTTGAGGATACAGATTTATTTGTGATTCTGTGTATTTTTAGTGACGTAAATATCTTTTGGCAGTTGCGATGACTTGAGCTGGCAGAAGTAATTTATTTCAAGAGCGTCTCGTTTCAGAGGAGCTCAGAGCAGCTCAGTTTGCAGTAACGTTTATTTGCTGCGAACAGACGAGCTGCTTCAGAACACAAACGAAATGGAAAGAGCCTCTTTCTCTCACTGCAAATCTTGCTCTGAGTTTGGCTTAAGAGAATAAAAAATAAGAGCTATATCAAATTGCGGGGGTATTTTTTTCCTCAACTCTTCGCAACGCCAAGAACTGTGTATTATGTCATCAGCGCTCCAGCCTTGGTCTGTCTCTGGAGCGAGAAATACTGGACTGAGGTCACGTTGAGCTCTCTGCTCCAGAGAGATGTTACGACAAACCCACTTGCTTTTCGCTTTTCTCCTTTTTTTTTTTTCAATAAGGAGGGGGAAAAAGTCCCCCACAAACACAACAAACCTCCAGCTTTCAAGGGAGAAATCCTCTTTAAAAGTTGCCGCAACTTAACCAAACGCCAAATGCTTTCATTAACTTCTAGAAAAGCTCTGAAGAGCTGTTTTCTTCCCCAGCTGAAAAGCGCTCGGCTAAGTGGCCCTGGCTTTGTTCCCTGCTCCGGCACAGGCTGGTAATTGCAGAGTAGAAATTCCTCTCTAAGTGTGCGAGGATGAAAGAATAGAAAAATGGGAGGGGGGAGAAAAAAAGAGAACCCACCTTGGGGGAAGGTAAAGGAGCTGCTCCGGGTGTTTTGGAGGTAGGAGGGTTTCTTCTCTGCCTTCAGCCCACTTCATCCCACTCCTCCAGGCGAAAAACAAAACGGGCACTTGTTTACGCGGTGGTTTGATTGCAGCGGGAGGAGCGTGTCGGGGAAATTTCAGCAGCGGAGCTTTGGCTCTTTGTTGCAGGGTGAGGAATACGCTGCAGTTCAGGGGCTGAAGCTCCCAGGTTGGGCGGTGAGCGCTGGCAGCGGAGGGAAGGCTGAGCCTGCCGTGTCAGCAGAGCCCCAGGAGCAGCCCGGCCGCGAGACTCCAGGTTTGTTTCTGGAGTGAGCAGGGAGGTACCACTGACCCTCTGCTGATCGCCGTCTCCTGGTTAAAGAAGGGGTGGTGGTGCTGCCCTGGTCCCAGAAAGGCTTGGGGCTGGCAGAGGTGGTGCCTCTCGCCCAGCAACACATCTTGGAGGCTTCACTGGAGAGAAACGGATCTTCCAAAGGCTTTATTATCTACTGCACTGGGGTTTTCCCAGTAGAAATAGGATGCGAAGCTCCCCGAGCTATGCCGAGGCTGGAGGAAGAAGGAGAAAGCCACCCGGGCTAACAGGAGCAGGCAAACCCGGGCTCTGCACCCCCCTTTTGGAGGGAGCAGGGACACAAAAGGATGTTTGTGCGTTTTTTCAGTTTGGGGTCTGGATTTTCTTCCTCTGATCTTACCGCCTCGGCGGTATGAAGCCAGACTGCTTCTGCAGGGTGAATATTAGCTCAGCTGCTGCCCGATATCCACCAGGGCTGGAGCCATCCAGGGCGTGGGCAAAGAATGAAGTGCCAGGGTGGGTGTTGCTGGGTGCTTGCAGGAGAAACCAAGGCAGCACAGCACAGATGTGGAGGAAATGCTCTGGTGTGAAATGACAAGGAACAGCCCAAACTGAGGCTTCTTTAGGAGGTGCAGAACCCCATGAGCAGGCAAGGGACTGCCCAGAGACGTGAGCTGCAGCGGCTTTGTTAATGAACCTCTTGTGCAAGCAACGTCCTAGCTTGAGAAGGGCTGAGACCATCACGATCACCGTCTTGTGAGGCAACCCAGGGCTGTTTCAAGGTGTCATTAACAAGGGGTGTCATTAACAGAGCGTATTAATAAGCCAGTCCAAGGACCGTCCTGATCCAGCTGCTCTGAGGGTCCCACTGCATTAACGTGATCGCTCTTCTCCATCATTCCCCTCTGTTTCTTTTGCCCCCAACAGGTCTAAATTGGTCTTTTCTGGACTCTGCATTTCAGGCTGGGGCTCCCGGCCAGCCCCTGGGCACCTACGGATCTCATCCCACCCAGCTGCGCCCTCAATACCCAGCCCCGGCTGCGGCACAGGCTGCTCTCCCAGCCCTGCCGGGATGCTGGCGCAGATGGTGGCTTTGTGGTGGCTCGTCCCCCTTTCTCACGCTTCCCCACACCCTCTGTTTTGCAGACACCATCAGTGACAACCCAGCATGGGCGCTGACTGGCCCAGCGTAGCATGTCCCAAACCCCGCTTCTGACCCCACTTCGCTGCTGCTAAAGAGGAGCGAATCCCCCTCTGCCCTTCGCCCAGCACCATGGTGGGGCAGAGCCCCCTGGACCCCGGCGAGAGCAGGACCGCCGTCCTCCTGGAGCCCTTTGTCCATCAGGTGGGCGGCCACATGAGCATGATGACGTACGACGAGCACACGGTCTGCAAGCCCTTGGTCTCGCAGGAGCTGAGCTTCTACGAGTCGCTGCCCTTGGCCATGAGGCAGTTCACGCCCCAGTACAAAGGTAAGAAGAGGTGCTGGGGAAGGAGCTGAGGGTCGGTGGTGCCACCAGGATTAGTCCTGGCACTGGGCTAAGGGCTGGTGGGGTGAGTGGCAGTGCTGGAGGTACCGGCTGGCTCGGTCAGGCTGGGTCTGAGCTGTGCAGCCCCATCGCTTGTGCAGGTTTTGTCCAGCAAATATGTCTCCTGGGTGCGAGTGTGCACAGGAGCAGGTCTGTGAGACTGGGTCTCCATGGCTGGAGGGACTCTCTGATGTCTAATAAGGGTTGAGCGCTGGCTGATGGCACCAGGAGATCCTCCCCTTGCTGCCATGGTTGGCCTTGGTAACACAGGGGACTCCTGTTAGGTCAAAAAAGGCTGAAATTGGTTTGTTCTTGAGGGGACAGGCAGGAGAAGAGGGAGGCTGAGTGCGTGAACGCGATCCCCTCTCAGGGAGCCGAGAGCCTGGGCAGCACAGGAGTGGGACAGAGAGGGAAAACACAGAAAAAACCACAGAAAACAGCCAGCACAAGGGGCAGGAATAGGGTGGGGGTTCCCAGCAGCGTTTGCTTTGAGGACTTTGCAGGACACGGCCCCAGAGAAGATTGTCTGTGAATGGTGGCACCGAATAGGTGCAGGACAGCAGGGCCTAGGAGGGTCTTGTTCAAAACAGGATTCCCAAGATCTGACGTGCCATGTGCTTTGTTCAGTAGAGCTCTGAATTAGCACCCCCTGGTGAGGAAGGTTTTCTGCACCAGGAGCAGAGCTAAGGGTGCCTTCGCCCCGCGTGCACGGCCCCGTTGCTCCAGGCTTTGGTTTTGGAGTTGAAGGTTTGTGTCAGAGGAGGAGAAGTTGTTGAGGAGAAGCAAAGGGTCAAGGTTGGCACTAGCACGGGCTGGGGGAGAGATGGTCCTTGAGGCCACCATGAAATACTGAGCCTGACCAACCAGCCCAGGGCTGTATCGATCATCCCTTCGGCTGGGTGCTCCACCGGAGCCAAGCCCCGCTGCCCCAGCACACCGGTCCCTGCAAAACCAGAGGCACAGACCCGCTTAACTGCTTAAAAATCACATCCAGGCAGCTGTCCCACCACAGGCAAGACCTTCCCAGCAAGGGGAAGAGCCTCCCGCCTGCCCCCCTTCAAACACCTCCCTTGTCCAAACTCCCCTTGCCCTGAACCACTTTCCCAGCCGAATTTCTCAGCTTAGCTACTGCAAAGCAGCACTAGGTGGCTGGGGGGGGTCCCAGTATTTTTTTTTAAGACATCTCCCCTCCCTCCCTTTCTTATTCCTTCACTATTTCTGCTTTTACTGCCAGGCTTGTGCTGCTCATAAAACTCCTGACCCTGGGTTTTTGCGAGAGGCGAGGAGCTCAGCTGTCACCTCAAAACTTAAAATATCTTTTGGTCCTTCAGCGTTGCAGAGAGGAGCTCCAAGTGCCAGGCGCGGTTCCAATGCGCTTCCAACCCAATCTCTGCCTTTCCCAGAAAGCCAGGGCCCTTCCCGGATTTATGGGACAATATTAAAAGGATGCTTAGGAAAGAAGACACGTCTTCCTCTAAGCAGTTTTCTTCAGGCCAGGGTTTGGTGCTGCAGAGCTGGGCTCCGCGCTAATAAAGACGTTAAGCGGTCTCAGTTTACCAGTTCAGGGGTGGCCCCCTTATTAATACCTTTTCGTCTTCTTTTCCTCTTCTGCTGCAAGTCCCAGTGAGTTTTGTGACGAGGGGTAATTAAATAGCAGTTCTCCAATTTAACACCAGGCACCCGCAGTTTTTGTTCTGATTGCAGCGTCCCAGCCAGGAAATTAAAGAGGTGGAACATTTTCCCACGGGCGATGGGGGGAGACGAGCATCAGGGAGGATAATCCCAAGGTCTCCACGACCCGTCCACACGTGTCCACGTTCCTCATCTCTACTCTTAGGCTGCGGGGGGACGGCTCGGGGACTATTATGTAATGGTGACATTATGTGCGGTGTTGATCAAATGTCATCATTCAAATCTAACACCGAGCCGGCACCTCCTAAACCGTCTACCGCTCCCTCAACCATGTCAGGCAGGTTGGTGACCTTGGGACTGGCTTTTCCCCCGCCAGCGAGCCTCTGCTCCCAGCTGAGCTCGCGAGGGGATGCTGGATTTGTTTTCCAGCCCAGTTTTGCGCCGGTTCCTACCGCATGTGGCAGTCAATGAATGTACTTGTAAATTTAAAAATAAATGCGTGAGCGGAGAGCTCCGTCGCTCCTCAGGATCACTGGGATGCCACCAGCATGGTGACAGCACCCGTAAATACCCGCTGGCTGCCTCAGTGCTGCTGGATGGGGGGGAATGGGGTTTTGGTGACACTAAATGACCAGCGAAGTCCAGTGCCAAATACACCTTTGCCCCCAGGTAGATGTTTATTTGTCGCAATGAAAGAGAAGGGCGATAGCCATATGGGATAGACCTGTGGAGCACAACCCGTACGGCAGCACCCCAGGAAACAGAAGTATTTTTCAGGCTGAAAAATACTTTCTGAAGGTTTTTGAAGACAGACTTTTCGATTGGAAGGGGTGAGAGGGATCACATTCCCTTGCAATTTAACTGCTCATTCCTGCCTTTGAAAACCTCCCTGTTAATTTTCATATTAATGTAAGAGACTTAAGAACTCCTAGTTTCCTGCTCTGCAGAATGTTTTCAGGGCCAGATTGTTAGTGCTGTTGAAACCAGCACAGCTCCATTGACTTCAGATATGTAACTGGGACAGTTTTGAAGGTTACAGGCTGCTGTAGTGCCGTAACCGAGGCAGAGCGTTAGCTTTGGAATCGAGGACTCCGTTCACCTCGCAGTGACTTGTTATAAATAAAAAGGCTTTGAATTAGGTAAGAGATACGCTGGCTTTTTTCTTCTGTGCCCTGAAATTCAAAGCAGCATCTGAGCTGGTAGGAGTTTCTGCTCTCGGGTATCTGTAATGTGGATTTTTTATGAGTGGGACTCAGCGAAAGATCAGGTGGGTAACGTTGGAGCCTGGGGAAGACAGAGCTCCCCATGCTCACCACCAGCAAAGGACCGAGATAGCTAAAAATATGATTTACCCCCTAATTAAGGTCTCCAGCCCCCTAGTTCCCTTGGCAGAGCAGGCTGTGTATATTCCTCCCCCATTTCAGTGCAAAATTAGCCGATTTAAGCGAGCCTGCCACGCACGCTGTTCAGATGAATGCTGATTTTGCAGCAAAAGGGAACAGAAATGGTGGGGATGCCCGAGCAGAGGGACTGTGCGGAGGGCAGGAGGGACCTGCATCCGAATGCAGCTGGAGCTGCAGGGTTACGGGGGGCAGGACCCGGGGTGGGATGGGCACCCCAGTCCAGGGGAGGGGAACGGCGGCTGCAGCCACACAGGGCTCCTGCAATTCGGGCAGTGAAACCCCCCTGCAGCCAGCGAAGCTCAGCAGGACTCTGCGCGCACCCAGGGGCAAATCCTTCCGGCTGTGTTTACTTACTGTAATCGCACTTTAAACGGGGAGAAGGGAGTTTGCCTATTTATTTGCGCTGGCAAATTTGCTTGGGAGAACAGAGCTCCCTTGTTTTCTAAGCTGCTGAAGCGCATCTCCCCACAGTGCCCAACGGACCCAGTGAAGGTACCCCGGGGACAGCTGGATAAACCCCAGCTCCACGTGTTGCTAACGGGGGCTCTCTCCAGTGATGGTTGTGCTGGTCCGACAGCCTGCCCTCCTCTTTTGGCTCTGCCTTACGGCAGCAAGACGTGGGAGCAGCAGGCTACCACTCCCGCGGCTGGCAACCCCTCCGAGCCCCAAAGGGCGATGCTCTAAAAATGCCTCTGCTGTCTCGCGAGGCTCAGACAGCCCTGACGGGGCTGCAGGAGCAGGACCGCGGTTATCAGCCTTTCCCAGAAAGGTCAGACCTGTCTGGTACGCGAGCCATGGCCATTCCTGCGCTGTCATTTGAGAGGCAGAGGGAGCCATCCCCATGCCAGGGTGGGCTGAGATTGGGCTAAATGTGAGATGGGCCGAATGGCATGTGGGCAAATTGCAATGCTAAAATACACAATGGTGTTTGAAGCACTTAGGGCAGAAAGTAATAACCGCCCCCAACGTGGTCATGTTGCCCCTCATGCATGAACACCGGCCACGTGAGAGTCCGGTCACCCCGTCAGCCCTTTGGGTGCTGCTCCTTGGCACCCTGGGGAAGGACATGGCTGTGACAATGTGCGGGCATCACGTAGGCAGGCAGCGCTGCCAGCCCGCGCACACGCCTCTGCCCTTGCTCCTGGGGGTCTCCAATTAAAGGAAGCAGTTGGCATGCTGGGTGTCTTTGGAAAATTCCTGGTCCCCAACCCTCCCTTTGCTTCCTGCCAATGAAAAGCATTTCTAACCTTGCCCTGTCTTCAAAAGCGAGACCCAAATCCTTTGTCGTAAATAAGCCAGGAGCTGCGGTCCAGCACGGGGGTCTTTGCTGGGTCACTTGCGACACAGCAGAGCCTGGAGGGATGAAGGACCAAGGAACACGATGTTCAGAGGAGGCAGGTTTGGAGCCGAGCCTTGGGAGGAGGAAACATTAGCAAAGCCTGTGGCCGTTTTCCAGCATCTCACACTAACGGTGCTTTTCGGACCTCAAATCACAGTGGGGTCAGTGTGAGAGGCCACTAAAATACGAGGAGGCAGCTGCCCTGAGGGCTGGGCCACCTGGGGCTGGTGCAGAGGTGGCCAAGTCTGTATGGTGACCCACATGGGGGTTAAGCTCATTCCAGTTTGGTTTTCTCATTCTGGTTTGGTTTTCCTCCTTTTTGCCCAGGCATTGTTTCGGTGCACCTCAGGAAGGACAGCCTCGGCAACCTGACCCTGCTCGCCAGCCCCAGCCTGCAGACGGAGAGCTGCGGCCGGCTGGACAACGCCATCGGCGACTCCTCGGTGACGATATGGCACAAATGCAAGTGGGCTGCCAGCACGGGCAGTGAGCACGAGCTTGTCAAGTGGAGTCACACACAGCTCACCAAGACCTTCAAAGACAGGTGAGGGGCTGCTGCTTCCTGCAAACATCCTCCTGGTCCTCACCTCCTGCTTTGGGTAGGGTCTAACCAGGATGGTTTGGGGGGCACAACTCCTGGTTTAAGGCAAAGTGAGCAAAAGCAATGCCCAACCAAGGGGAAGAAAAGCAAAGCCCAGCTTGGTGGCTTCATCTCTTCCCCAGCTTGTGGATGGAGTGGGGCAGATTTGGCTATCGCTGAGATGCTGGTGCTCAAACGTGTGCCTCAAACTCTGCTTGAAACCTGTGTTCTCGGAGCACAGCTTGCTCCACAAGGAGGAGAGGTCCCAGGAGACCAGCCACCAAGCACACAGCTCATTACACCCTTCTGCTGGTACCCAGCCAGCAGCAGCAGCTTTGAGGTGGTTCAATCCTGTCCTGCTCCCAGGGGAGAGCTGTCTCCAAAAGCCATTGCGGTGCTTGTAAGCACACCACAACCTCAGGGCTTGCAGAGTCTTTCCGCAGGACATCTTTCATCTCAAACTGGTTCAGAAAAGACCTAG
Organism: Bucorvus abyssinicus; assembly: GCA_009769605.1. Taxonomy (NCBI): domain Eukaryota; kingdom Metazoa; phylum Chordata; class Aves; order Bucerotiformes; family Bucorvidae; genus Bucorvus; species Bucorvus abyssinicus. The sequence goes on along the minus strand of CM020055.1, from coordinate 3,042,192 downwards.
GGCAGCTGGGGCTGAGGGGTGCAATACAGCTACCGCGAAACCGCAGCCCTCGGCGTGATGGGCGTTAAGGTTTTCGGAAGAGCGAGACCAAGGAATGACCCTCCAAGGAGAACAAATCTCCTCATCACTCCCTCCCTCCCTCCCCTCCTCGAAGCCAGCCCCTCTAAATTGGGAATCATTCCGTTGTGGGACAATTTGCCCGTGTCGTGCCCATGGGGTAGATCAGTAGATGTCCCTGGTCGTTGGTGTTATGAATGGCGCTTTTCAGAGCAGCCCAGCACACTGAAATTATAATGAAAGCAAACATTGGCACCCAGCGACAGCTGACATTCTGAAAATCACTTTTCCAGGGTAACAAAGGATCTCTGCAGGTTGGACATGATGAATTTGTTTCCTTTGAGAGTCCCTGAAAATTTACCTTATCAAGTTTGAGGCTCTACAAAAGAGCAGGGAAGGGAATAGTCTCTTCTGGAGCTTACAAACCGAACGTGTGCTTTTGTGTGCTTTGTCTAGCTGCCCGGGGAAGATGCTATTGAGGACAGACCTTCAGTACCACACAGATCCACTTTTGGAGGACGCAAATGGAAACCAGCCAGAAAGAGCGAGCTCCAACCCCTGGGGACTCCACTGTCACAGGCAGCACCTGAACCGCATGTCCTCCAAGCATAATGAGCACAAACTTCATCGTATCCTTTTTCCTCTCTCCCCTCCAGCGCGGTCTTGGCTACAAATAACAGCTCGTACTCAAAGTGTGGTTTATTGCAGGAGTCTGCAGCCCTCCCCAGCCCAGGCTCTGGGAAATACAGAATGTAGTTGTTCTGTTATCTTCTTCCACTGTTTATTTAAAAAAAAAAATAAGAAAACCAAACCCCAAACCATTTCCCACAAAGGGTATTCTGCATTAAGTCAAGGATCCCCTTGGTATACATTAAAAACCACAACTAGGCAGGAATTAGCCGCTGCCTCCCCTTTTATTTTCGTGTTCCCCTTCATTACCCACCCGTCATGTGAGTAACGCAGTTCAACAGCTTCCCCCCTCCCCGGGTGTGGATTGACAGCCCGGGGCTACCCTGTCCCTGGAGAACGGAGCTGTGGGTGCTCTCCTTGCTGGCACTGCGCTACAGCAAATCAGCTGAAATCGGCAGCAAGGGGCCTGCGGCAACGACGTGACGTGTCGGTAAGCTGAAAGTCTCCTTCCAGTTGTGGGCTGTTATGGAGAGCGTCAGCAGTTGCTCTGATCTCAGATTTCTTTCAATTAGAGTTTAAACGTATCGGGTTTCCCTTAACCCATGTTCAGAGTTTCTACTGCTTGAAAACGTGGTCTCAAAGTACCGCTACCCCTGCATCCTCGACTTAAAGATGGGGACCCGGCAGCACGGCGACGACGCCTCCGAGGAGAAGAAAGCCCGCCACATCAAGAAGTGTGAACAAAGCACCTCTGCGTCCCTGGGCGTCCGCATCTGTGGGATGCAGGTAAGGCAGAGCCTCGGGCCCTCGGGTGTTTGCCCCACACGTGGCTTGAAACCGAGCCAGAAGGGCGAAGGGACTCTTTGCTGGTGTAAGTGGAGGCAGTTTTATTCTCGTCGCCCACCAAACAGAGGCTGAAGGAACTGGCCACTGAGCTGTGGGTCCCGCCCTCAAACGCGAGAGCAGGGAAGAGCAGGGAGGATGGCACATCCGGGGAAACCCTTTCCCCGTGCCCCTCCTGGACTCCTGGACACTTGGCTGCTTTCACAAGTGGCGGCTGCACACACACCGCTGCCACCAGTATGAGCAGCTGGAACCAGTTTACCGCAGCTGAGCAGCTGCCTGTACGTGAGCACAGATTCCCCTCTCAGGCTCAGCTCAGCTGCCCAAACGAGCATCCCGCGGCCCCGCTCGAGCCTTCGCAGAGCTGTCTCGTCCCGTCGCCGCCAGAGCCGGGGGTTTATCTTGTGCTCAATGTTACGTTTCCTCTTGCTCAAAACCGCTGCCCTTCCTCCTGGAACACGAAACCCCGCGTTTTGTTCACTCACACTTCTCAAGCAGGTCTCACAATGTTGTTCTGCTGTGCCTGACGGGTAATTATGAGAGTGATGATTATAAAGCAGCGTAAACACTTGGTGTCCAACCCTGCGTCCCTTCCTGGGCTCTGCCATCCTTCCTTTCAAATACAGCTGGCGCGTGAGCCAATTCTAAATTCGCTCCCGTGATTCTCACTCGGTGTTACGGGAGCCTCACGTACACCTTCCTGCCTTTCTCTTTGAGTTGGAGAAAGCCAGACGATCGCTCCCGGTGCATGCGAAGGCACAGAGCTGGGGTGATCCTGCACCACTGCCAAGCCCTGCCTCAGCCAGGGGGAAAAAGCCGTAAATCCCTGGTGACCCGGCTACGACTCACGGCTAGTTGGGTTTCGCAAATTTACAGCAGTACAAGAAGAACCCACACTAGTGGTTTAGATTGAGCCGTTAAAATCTCCAGCGGGTGGGATTCAGCGAGAAGCCCGCAGAGTGCTGCCAGCTATCACCAGGCTGCGGAGGATCCACGTCCCCCTCCTCAGCTGGGTCCAAACTTTTTAGATGAGGGTGAAATCTAGAGCTTTGGGTAAACTGGACATCTGAACGTGGGTTGTTTTTTCTCTCCCCTCAAGGTTTACCAAGTGGACACCGGCCACTTCCTCTGCAAAGATAAGTATTACGGCAGGAAGCTCTCGCCGGAGGGATTCAGGCAAACCTTGCGCCAGTTCCTGTGCAACGGGAACCACCTCCGAACGGACCTGCTGGAGCCCATCATCCTGCGGCTGAAGGCTCTGCTCTCTGTCATCAGGAAGCAAAGCTCTTACAGGTTCTATTCCAGCTCACTTCTCATCATTTACGACGGCCAGGAGCCCAAGGAGAACACGGCGCCCTTGGATAACCACCTTCGCTTCCCCAAACCGAAGTGCTCCCCGGCTCCCGGCAGTCACCACTCCAGAGTCGACGTCCGGATGATAGACTTTGCCCACACCACTTTCAAAGGCTCCAAATGCAACCACACCACCTACGACGGGCCAGACCACGGCTATATTTTCGGCCTGGAGAATCTCATCAAAATCCTTCAGAATCTCTCAGAAGGGAAATGACAAATGGGGTGAAATCACCTGGATTTTCTAGTGACCGACAGCCCTGCAAAGTCCCGCGTGGGGTCCGTTTTGTGGGGCCCTCAAGCTCACGGCTTGGACTGAGAGCACGGACAGCTTAGGGAAGCACAAACACTGCTACGTGCCATTACCGAACTCCGTGTAAAAAGCAAAGAGCCGAAAGAACCCGTTCTCTCTGCAATCAATCACAAGATTTATTTTCCTTCCTTGTTTTACTGCTGTCCTTGATTTACTGGTGAGCCAGAAGAAAGCATTACGTGAAAGAGCCTTGACGATAAACCAGGACCTGCTCACCTCTGCACTCAAATGCCGGGCGGGCCGAGGAGATACTGTGCGTTCAAGCGAGACTGTTCAGATGAGGTCACCTAGAGAGGTCACCTAGAAATTCTGATACAAATTTTGTGTGTGTGTTTGAAGGAGACAATAACAAAAGACTCAAAATAATGTTTACAGCTTTTGTGGACAGATTTTATTATTACAAACATAATTCCTTCCTGCGTGGTGTGGGAGACCTGAAAGAGAATCCTGACACGAGGAACAGAGCTACGGATCCCCATTTCTGGGGAGTGGGGATATAAATAAAATTGTCTACGTAACTCTCACCTGTCGCCCAGCTCTTTTGCACTTCCACAGCGTCCTTAAGTTACCTTTTGTTTAGGGCTGTATGTTTTGAAGCGAGCTGTTATTTTCACAGGTTTCAACACCAGGTCTCGAGGGAGGCCTCTTTGCTTGTATTTTACTGCACAGAGCTGGTGAATTACTACAGTTTATAGCCAGAAAAGTCTATGTCATCTGGTCCAGTAACATTATTTTACTTGGCCTCACATCTATCTGGGAAGACCTCACTGTTTATTTGGATATTGTTCACACTGTTGCCTGTTTCTTGCCCACAGACTCAGATGATTATTAAAAAAAAAAAAAAAAATCCACAAACACTCTGCTTCAGCAGTGAGTGGACCGAGTCCACGCTTGTCCTGGCTCCCACACGTGCACCGTGGTGCTGTGCCCAGTGCTCACTGTGGCTGCTCCCAGCTCTGCTGTGGGGTTTACAGACCCTCCCCAGCACCTCCCTCTTCACCCCTTATATAGGAGCATGGAGTGTATATATATTATCAAGTTTATTTACCATTCACCTGCCATGAGGAGCTCTGAGCCAACCTGAAGGGCTCCACGTGGAGAAGGGGACAAACAGCCAGACCTTCCACGTTTCAAACGGCCAGAAACAGACCACTGAGGTAGCTGTGACGTGCTGGCTGCCTGCCCCGGGTATCTGCAGCACCCGCAGCAATCCCGCAAAGGAGCGGGCAAAGGCAGGCCCGTTTCCAAAACACCGGGCAGCCTGTGGGCCCACCGGGGGCGGTCCTCGGGAGCAGCGCTGCTCCTTAGGCCTCGGCCCCCGCCATTTTAGCGGCCTGCGGGCCTGGCCTGGCAGTTCTCCCAGTCCTCACTGAAAAGCACCCCTGGGAACGGGGCAGAGGTGCATGGGGGAGCCCCTCCAGCCCTTCTTTTCGGTGCTGCCCCCCAGGGGACAGCGCTGAGGGGCAGCGCCGGTTAACCCCTGCCGCCATCGCCTTCCCGCCGGCTACCGCCCGGCCCCGCGCCTGCGCCGCCCCGCCGGACCCTTCTCGCCCGCCGTAGGTCACGTGATCGCGCCCATGGCCGGCGCTGCTGGCAGCGATGGCGGCCACCAGGTACCGGCGGTTCCTGAAGCTCTGCGAGGAGTGGCCGGTGGAGGAGACGAAGCGGAACCGAGACCTGGGCGTCTTCCTGCGGCAGCGGGTGGCTCAGGCCTTCCGGGAGGGCGAGAACACGCAGGTGAGACCGGGGTGGGGAGGGGTGGCACCCCCGCGGCCTGCTCGGGATCGGGGGGTGAGGGGGTGAGGCGGGACCTGGGCCGCGCAGGCGCCTCCGCCCCCCCGGCCCCCGCCGAGGCGAGAGGGTGCCATACGGGTTAACGGCCTCTCTGAGGCGGCTGTGACGGTTTGCAGGAGTTTGGTGCTGACGCGGCGTTCTTCCCGCAGCGCCCCTCGCCTCGGAGCTCGCTCTGCTGCAGTTAAGGAAAAGGTTGTGGCCCGCGGGGCTCCGGTGTGAAACGAGCTTCGCTCGGGTCTGCTCAGAGCCCCGCGGACCTGCCCGCGGGTCTCCTTATCTCAGAACCTCACGGAGCTTCCCGCGGGTCTCCCCCGGGCCCCGCGGAGCTTCCCTCGTGTCCCAGGACAGGCCTGCCTGAACGCCCTGTTCGCCCTTGAAACACAGGCCCGAGTCCACCCCGGTCATTCACGTCGCTTGTTCCATGCAGAGGACAAGCCGTGGTTTATACCCAGTTCTTGCACTGGGTGCTTTGGAGAGCCCCGTTCCCGCAGCACAAAGCATTGTGCATTTATCAGCGCTGTGCTGGAATCGGGTTAATTAGTGTGTTACCATAATGACAAGACGATGGTGCGGTGCGGAGCGCATAGTGAAAGGTAACATGGCCTGACGCTGTTAGCCTGCAGCAGTTACAAGAGTGCATTCTGGCTACGGTTGTAACTGAGTTGGATTTTAGGCTCTGGTGCTGAAATAAGAGAAGCTAATGCTTGACTTGGGCTGCAGACCTTTATGTCTTGAGGGTGGTGCTGTGGAATGTAAATGTGTCCTTTCTTAGCATAAAAACATTGTTCCAGAGATGCGTTTGCTACTTCAAGGGACCATTATAGGCACCTGATTCTATATTGGTCACCAGAACAGTCTGCAGCAGACGTTTCAGAAAGTGCTTATGGCTTTTTCATACACTCAGGACAGCTGAATGTGCTGCACCGATTGGCTACGAGATCCCAAAGCTGCCACTCATCTTGAAAATCTGAATTGATGCCTGCAGCACTGATGTCAATTTGTATGTATAAAAGCTTAATACAGCAAAGGGAAATGTGCTGGCAGACAGCAGGAGGAATGTCTGAGGGAAGAGCTAGGACTATAAAGGATACTTGCGTCAGCCTGATGCCTCTTCTATTCACACGGAATAAGATTTGCTGATTTTATGGGGTGGGGGAGAACACTATCTGCCACACATTTAATAGCCCTTCCTGCTGTCATTACATTAGCAGGGACATTTGCAGTGTGACTGTGAGACACGATAAGCTGCAGATGACCTGCAGCGTGAGGGTGGTTACTCCTGCGGTCCATCTGCCTCTCTGTCCCCCCTCCCGCAGCAGCCGTTACCTGCTGAGAAAGCAGGGCCTCCCCTCCACAGAGGAGGCATTGCCCACCCTGTGCTGAGCCTGTGCCACTGTCCCCAGGACACATGAGACGTGTTGTTTTATCCTGCTGCGTTCCTGTTGATACTATTTTTATTCATGTATCTGTTTTAATCATCTGTGTGTGATGTCGTCAAGCAGCAGGGCAGGGTTCTGGTCAGGTTGGCCCCCATTGTAAAGCGGAAAAAGAAGATGATATGCCATCCATGCTGCTGAGTGGAGGCTCGGCAAGGCAGACACACCTCTCCGAGGCACCTAGCAGAGGGGTTAGGTATTAGCAAGATCCTTCCGACTTTCTAGACTGAAACAGAAATCCATTTGCCCATCACAAGCCGTTCAGTGTCTTTCATAACTGTTTTCCGTAATCAATTAATACTATTTTTAGCCTGCACTGGGATTTTCTAACTTCCGTCTCGGTGCGTTATCCTATTTGCTGCTTTAGAATAAAACAGGCAGCAAAACTGGCCTTTGAGCAAGAAGTCTCACAGATTTCACAGCACTGCCCAATAAACATGAGAAAAGAACTGTCCAGCAGTGTTCTCAGTAGCTGCCCCTTCACAGTCAGTCTGTCAAATCTTCTTGAGCAGAGTTTAAGGTCCATTCTGGAAGTCACATGCCTCGTTGTTGCAGGCCAAGCTGGTGAGAAGTGGTGGGAGTAGAAAGTGATCTGCATTCTGGAGCAGCTTCGTAGGGGTCACCAGCATCCTGCATGGCACCGAGAGGTCACCTAAGCTGCTCCTTGACTGTCCTTCTCACGAGCCCTGGAACGAGGTGGATTTTGTTATGGAGGTTTAAAACAAGACTTGTGTGATACTTTTATCCCTTTCCAGATTGCTGACCCCGAGACCTGTGACCAAATGTACGAGAGCTTAGTCAGGATCCACACCAACTACTACAAAAACAAGGTAAGCTTTGGCATTAGCCATCGTCCCTCTCTTTGGGGGTGAGTCCCCACCGGCCACCTTGTTCCAGCAGGGTTGAACAGCCAGCTGGGTGCTGAGGTGGCTGCAGCACTGCTGGGTGCCTCTGGTTGCTCCGGGAAAGCTGAGACATCTTGTCCTCTGTGACATGTGTGAACAATGCAGGTGATAGTTCTTGGGGTGGATGAATAGAATTGTTAGAGCTTGACTGAAAATGAGCTCAGGCTCGACCATATGGTGACAGTTTTACCTTTCATAATCCACTATGAGTAACATCTTTCTCTCTCTCCTTCTCTCACCTACCTGCTCGCTTGGAAAGTATCCACGCCTGAAAGACACGAGCTTCACTGGAGTGACAGTAGAAGACTGCAGGATGATCCTCGCAACAGGTACTAATGCTTGACGTGAGAATAAGTCAATGCAGGAGATGAAGCACGTTCTACTCTTTGTGGTGTTCACTGCATCCCTTCTGCTGAGCACCTGCCGCTAAAGGACAGAGTGGGAGTGCTGTGCAAGAGTATTAGGGTGTTTAACAAGGAGTAAGTTCAGGAATATTTGATGAGATCTTCAGTAATCAGGGGAAAAAGTCGGTTGTATTTAGCACTGGGCAGGAACAGGGAAGGGTTTGCCCGGGCTCTGGGAGATCAGATGGCAGGAGCTATGAGAACAAAATGCCCCTTGGCTACATCATTCCCAAATATAGCTCAGCTTCTGTTTCACCATGTTCAGATTCCCTTCAGTGTTTCTTCTCCTGTACTGGACTTTGAGAGAAAGCAGGGTGCCAGGAGGCAGAAACACTCTCTGCCAGATCATTTATCAAGGGCAGTGTGGGAAGCTGGTGCAGTTCTGTTCTGCTCCAGTTCCTAACTTTGATCGCAGTGCGTGGAAACTGAATATTAGCTGTTGGTGATAAGGGACTCTCTGCACAATTGATGGGAAAGAAAACACACTTGCCTCGGGCCCTGCAGTAGAAATTCGTTAAGATAAAAAGTCAAAAAAGGAAAATATATGCAAGGCAAAGCTGTTATAAAAGGTCTTTCATTTCTTTGCTTTCCTGCCTTTTTTTCCCCCTCTCTCCCCATCTCTCTCTTCTCCTTTTGCAGACGTTCTGAAACAGATGGAAGACATGAAAAAAGGGACGTGGAGAAAACTGCGAGAAAAGTTTTCTGCCAAGAAAACCGAAGAGGACTCGAAGTGATAGGCTAACTCCCAGATTCCCCTCTGTACATATTTCTGAAGCACTGTGTGTTGCCATGATGAATAAAACCATTTATTCCTCTTAGCAACAGCATTTTTGTTCAGATTTACGCCTTACGCCCTTTGTGTTTAGTGCCCCCTGGGTTTTTTTTTTCCTGAAAATCAAGTGTTAGACCTGATCCTTTGTATTAGAAGAAATGGAACCACTGGGGGATGCGCAGAGCAGGTGGGTGCAACCACATTAGCTTTAAATGTGCTTGTGCAGGTAACAATAATGATGACGTGACAGCGAAGCCACGCTTGTGTCTCTGCATGTTAGCGAGGGGGAACTTGAACCGTCACATTTATTTTCCTCTTGAGAAGACATAGGAGAGGACTGAGGGTGACTGTTCGCCATGGAGACAGTGGAGCAGTGTATGAGTTGGAGACGTCAATCAAATGCTGCAGCAGCAGCTACATGATTTCCCTGAGCGTGGAGAGGTTCCCCATGGGTTGCTGCCTCTCTGAGGAATAAAGACAGGTTTTAATGACAGGTTGGTCTGTAGGGCCATAAACAAATGTCAGGTGTGATTAGTCCATCGCTGTGGCCTGCGTTTATTCCTTTTTAAAGCCTTAATAGTTGCATCAGTGTCTGTTCTTGGGAGGCAGAGGCACGGGAGGCGAGTTGGGGTGGTTACAGCTCGGCTTGGCTGGGGAAGGATGAGTGTCTAGAGCACCACGCTGCCAGGACGCTGCTTGGCTCCAGGCAGCACCAACAGCTGCTCCTTTTTATGGCTTTGAACAGTGTTTTCCTGGCAAGTAGTGAAAGAATTTGAAACTTTGCAGCAGGCTCTAATCCAAAGCTTCAGAAAACAAGGCTGGTGTTCAGGGTAGTTCTTCATGGTCGCATTCTTCATCTTCTGCCTGGAGCATTGTGCTACATGTTAATGTGTAACAGCTGGAGCTGAGAGTACCTGGGGTATTACAGCCCTGGACTGGCTTCAGGTCCTTGGATTGCTCTGTGTTTCTGCTTCTACCAGCCCCATTCCCTAGCAGAGCGCACAGGAAGGGAGCTTTCTTTACCATGTTTAAGTTTTTATTGTAACATGATTTTATATTTAATTTAGTTAAGGCAATTTACACTTCAGTTCTTAAGTAACAACAACAACAAAAAGTAAAACATTACATCAGAGATGAAACTAAAACACAGGACACCCCTTCACAGTGAACTCCTGTAAACCTGCAGCCTCCTCCCACTCCTGCCCAGAGATCCTTGGTCCACAGAAGGCAAAAGACTAGTTCACACTAGTACAAGCTTTGGATACTCATCCTCCTCTGGGGAGTTAAATGAACAGATCCATCTCCTTGAGTTTAGCTCCTCTGTCCTGCACCCCAGTGACGAACAGAATGCTTTAAATGGAGAGGGATCAGCGCGGAGCAGGGACAGCAGATACGATGGCTGGTTTGCAAAGATCCACGTGTACTAGAGCCACTCTTGGAATAAGTTAAATATTGCAGCCCTACAGCTACTGACTCTACACCTGGGGCGGGGCCAGCAGAATGTAGCGCATGGAGATAAAGGTACAACCCTCCACATTTGCAAAATAAAGAGTTATTGCAATGAGGAATAAAAGTCCTGGATAATTTATCTTCCTACAAGGGCGGTAGAGTAACGCGTGGGTCTGGTATCGTGAGGAATCCTGGCCAGTCCCTGGCTCCCGAATCGCTCACAAGCGCTCTAAGGAAAGGGGGGGCTGGGAAGCTCTTCCGCATGGTCCGTCTTCCTCTGCCAGCGACGCCCATGCGTGGAACCCAGGAATAAGCAGCCTCGGTAGCTGATAGGTGGGTGTAGTCCCTCGGTGGGTGAAGCTGATGCTGCTTCTGTGTCTTAGTGGTTCATGGTATTCTGGACATCCACAAACCCCATCCTTTGCCTGCGCTTCCGCTGCTCTGTCATCTGGAGTTCAAAAAAGGACACACGTGAGGTAGGAAACCAGCCCTTGGTGCTGCTCCCTGACATCCTCCTCAAGTGTGTGGCTGACTAAGGCTGCTTTAAGCATCTGCCAGAAACCCCTGCGAGTTGGCCTCTAGCTGATGAGGAAGTTAAAAAGCACGTCCCAAGTGTCCCCGACTGCCCCCAGAAGCGCTGCGGGAGCCCTTTGCTTTGCATCCGCCGTTGGGCTGGGTCTGCCCCTGTTCCCCGCAGTCGGTGGCTGTTGTGGTAAGGACAGCGGGTTTCTACAGATAAAAGCGTTTCGCACCTGTTCCTTCAGCTCATTCAGCTGGGAGGTGAGGTGGGACACCAGCTTCATCGTGGTGTTGAGTTTGTCCTGAAGATTTCGGATCTCGTTCTGTTCCCCTTCCCCTTCATTGCTGACCAGCGACATGGCTCGCATCCGGGGGAACCAGTCCAGGTTCTTGTTCTGGAAAGGCGACCATGGAGAGGGCCAGGTGGGGAGGGGGTGAGGAGGAGGAGGGAGAGGATTTACCAGGAAACCTGCCTGTGCTTAGGGATTACAGAAATTCCCAGGGGCTCGTCGTGTCTGTATTTGCAAATTCACCATGAATAGTCCATTTCTAGGTTTTGGGTTTTTTTTCTTACAGCCTCTGGGCTCAAGTTCAGAATTTTTTCTTTTCTAAAGTTCCTTTCCCTCCCTTCTTGCCTTGAACTCACCTTGAAGTCACACTCTACTGCTTGGTTCCATCCTTAAATACACAGTACAAGACATCAAACAGACAATGAGGTGTTGGCTGAGATTGTGAAGTGGAAACAACCAGCTAGGAACAAACCCAGGCACAACAACGTTGTCACTAAATATTTTCCAACAGCTCCTTCTCAAACCTGTTTTTCTTTGGCATGCCCCTTGTTCTCAAGTATTTCCCAGGAAATATTGTTCTCAAATATTGCAGTAGAGAAAGAGCTGCCCGGAGAGGACACGTACCTTTATCATCTGCGCCACGTAACTCTCCGGCCCCGTGTAGTCCGTCTTGTTCTTCACTCGCACCAGCACTATGAAGTACAAGTAGTTCCACATGTTGTGCTCATATTTGATGTGCTCCTCAAAGGACACGGTCTTGTTGTCGAACTTGTCCCTTTCGAGCCCTGGGAAAGGCAGTCGAGAACAGGGATGGTGGGAGGGAGGAGAAGGTAAGACCTGAGCGAGCAGACCATTTAGAAGTACAGATAATTGTATCCTCTCGCTGGTGTGACTTTGCAGAAGTGCTTTCAATAATTAGGTGGCATTTAGCACACAACGAGCATCCAAAACCCGGGGAAAATAACCCAGCTGTGTGTTTGCGAGGCTTCTATTTAAAGGACTGCTGGCTGTGCTTCCTGCCTCCGTGTCTAAAAGCCCAAAATGCACCCAGTGGATCTCTTAAGACAAAAGCAGCCAGACTTATTGGGCTTTCCCCTTTTTTTTTTTTTTTTGGATGCTTTCCGATGACTGAAAGCATTCCAGAGCATTTTCTGTATGTTATTTCCTTAGTAACATGGTGCTTTTTTTTTCCTCCTGGCTAAGGGCTAGTCTCAGGAGCGACAGATAAGAACTCCACAGCGTGGTGTTCTAGCTGAACACCTCGTTAACAGAAGGCGAGGAACGCCACAGATCATTTCCCTCTCAGCCTGTGTCTCCGTTTAAGCCTCCTCACACCGCAGTGACCCATCGGTGAAGAGATTTAAGTTTTGCTGTGAACCAAACGAACACCAGAGACCAGCTGCAACTTTTTCCTTCCTTCACCCCTAGAAGAGGGGACGAGCTTTGGGGCAATTCCCGCACTCCGAGGTCCCAGCGCTCACCACATATGAAACACGTGGTCTTCAGTATCTCCTCCTTCTTCTGCTTCTCGCTCCTCAGGTCAGCAAAGGTGTCAATAATGACCCCAAAGATGAGGTTAAGGACGATGATAATGACGATAAAGAAGAAGAGGAGGTCGTAGACAACGCGAGCAGGAAACAAGGACTCCTGTAACGGGTGACGTGATAGGTGTGTGTCTCCTGCGCGTCTCTCTCGCCACCCCAACCACGCTGCCTCGATACAGGGGCCATGGGCTGAGGGCACCGGGTGAGGAGGAATAAAGGGTGTGATGGGGAAGAGAGGAGGAACGTGCCGGAGGACAGTGTGGGACAGAGCTGGAAGCGTCACAGCTCCCAGGGAGGGAGGGCAGCTGCACAGCGGTAAGCACTGCAGGACGCAGCGGAAAAGGGGTCCCCCGTGCTGCCTGAACTCACATCCTTCGATGGCTTCCGCAGGATGTCGCCCACGCCCCCGCCGTTCCTCAGCCCGTGGTTCAGGACAGTGACGATGCACATGAGCAGTGTGTCGCAGGCGCGTTCCCACTGGTCAGCGTCTGTTTCTAGAGCACAGACGGGGAAATAAAAGCAAAAACCCGGAGCATAGACAGGGCTGATGCGCCAGACCATTGCAACAATCCAGAGCTGGGGGGATGACTGGCTGCAGGGGACAATGTCCTGGGAGCAGGTGCTGGATCTCCCAACCAGCATCTCCCCAGCCTGCCTCTTGCTGTGGCGGCGTTTGGCTGAGGGCTCCTGAAGCTCCCACTTTCTTTATGACTAAATTGAATCTACTTCAACATTTTTTTACACCAGGGTCAGTGCAAAACTTTGCAGGCCTCTTGCCTGGTACATGCCAGAAAGTGGGTTGGTCGTTTCCGTCTTTGAGAACCCAGGATTTATCTGACAAACCCGGCAGCCCACTTTGCTGCTAACAGCACCGACCTTTCTAACGAGCTCTCTTACCTGCCAAGGCAGTGGGCACAGCAGAGCAGCTGATTTTGTCACCGCTGCAGGACTCCATGAAGGTGTCCACGTTCCTCTGCATCCCCAAGGGGTTCTCTGTGAGTAGGAGAGACCAACCACAGCCTCGTCAGTGCACCAGCTTGCCTCAGTAAAGCTCCTCGCTGCTGTTACAGCAGCTCCTTGCAGCTTTCAAGCTTCTTGAAAGAGAAGCTGCTCGGCCTCCTCCTGGCCTTTTCTAGGCTTTGAAGCTTTTGCTCAGGTTTTGGTAAGACCTCTGCAGTGCTAAAACAACAGCTGTAGCTGTCCACCCCCTCCCCTGCAATCACTCCTAGCCCCCCAACCCTGCTCTCTGCAGCACGGGGTCCCTAAGTCGGCACAGGCAGCTGTGCCACCCCCCAAACCAGCGTGCGCCGGGGTATAAAACCCACCCTACCCACAGAGGCACGTGTGTGCTTTCACCGCGGGTCTCGTGCACGGATCCATCTGCAGAAGGGGACCCCCCACTCTGCCCGGCCCCTCTCTAGCCCAAGCACCGCAGCCACCGAGGGCAAGGGCTCAACAACCTTTGGCTTTGCTGTCCGGCAGCCGGTCCACCTCCAGGATGAAGTCATCCTTCAGGAACAGGAAGCCCACGATGGAGAAGAGGTAGACGAGGATGAGAGCCAGGAGGGCTGTCAGCAGGATGGAGCGCCCGTTCCGCGTCACGCTTTTGATGACATTGAATAAGGTCTCCTCACGGTAGATCAAGTCAAACAGCTGAAAGGACCCAGGAGCAAAGAAATGCTGCAGGGTGCTTTTCTTGATAATGCCTGGCCTACCTACATCCCCTTTCACCCCGAGAGCTTGGATCACTCAGCAGACCTTGACTAACTTTCACATAAAGCACTCAAGTTTCCCAGCTTACTGTGGGGAAGCAGAGAAGAATGAAGTGACTTATGTGCAGCAGGAGAGCCAAGAATAGGACACACGGGCCCTGCCTGTGCCCTCACCAGCTCACGTTGTGTCCCAGCTGACCCAGATAAAGTACACAGGAGAGATTAAAAAGAGAGAGAGAGAAAAAGCCCAGCAGAGAGACAGTAATAGATACTGTCGGGAGGCAGAAAGATCAGCCTACACGAAGATTAGAGCGCAGTGACTTGTTCTCGCTGCTGTTATCCATCAGCCCCTGGAAGGTGTCACAGGAACCTTCTAGCTTCTAACGGGGCAGACAGGCTACCTCCGTGCCCCAAACACCTGCGTTTATTGTACCAGGATGCTGTAGAAGAGTTCGTGCACAAAGAGTCCCAGGACGCTCGTCACGATGTAGCCAACGTGGTAAAGAAATTCCACGTCCATGATCATGGCCTTGTAGCCTCGGATGAAGGTCCCACGGTTGCCCACGAAGCTCACCACAAACACGATCTTGTTGGTCAACTGGGGAACAACCAGGCACAGGATGGAGGGGGGTTTGCTGCACTTTGTGTGTGCAGAACAGCCTCCTATGCTGTTTTTCCAGCCCATGGAGAACTTACATTGAGAGCTCCCAGGATGTTCAGAGTGAGCCCAATCCCCAAGTAATAAATCGATCGCAAGATCAGTGCCACGAGGAGCGGTCGGACACCGTAGCGCTTCGTGAACAAGGCCATGATGGAGAAGCAGATCAGAATCCAGAAGAGCAGTGAGATCAGTGGGGAATCCAGCACTCCTGGGAAGAGCAGACCCACAGCGATTAAACGGCACGAGACAAAACGTGCGCTGCCCATCGGACACTGCTGCAGCCCAGAAAAACCCGTGTGCTGATTATTAGGGGGAGGAGGGGGAAATCATGCTTGACTGCCAAGACCAGTATTGACTGAGATGGTTCTTACTGATACATTTTTCTAACATCTTTGACCCGAGGTCTCAAAACCCACTGTGAAAGATGGAGGCTTTGCCTGACAGATACGTGTCTGTCATTGCTCCCCCCATTTTACAACCAGGGAGAAGGGGCTCTGCCCTAAGAGGGAAGCAGTGAGAGGGTTGGCAGCTGATCTCGTGACTCAATCCCTTCCTTTGACCTGCAGAAGGTCCTTGGGGCTTTAGGAGTCAAAAGGAGATAGAGGGCGGGGGGAGCACAGCTAAGGGGACCACTTTTCCTGTGGATGAAGACCCCCTTTTTCTTCCACCTCGGGGAGCAGCAGATGCCAGGGCACTTACCCATGGAAGTGGCTTCAACGTAGGGGTAGAAGAAAGCAATGATTATGTTGATGAAGACAGCCAGGTTGAAGGAAATGCTGCCCCAGAGCGTCATTCTGCGGGAGAACCAGTACATCAGCGGCATGCCTGGAGGGAGAGGAGGCAGACACACAAGTCTCAGCCAACCTTGTGCCAGCTGGGCAAGGCTTTATCCTTCCAGACATCCGAAGGGCTCGGCCCAGCACAGCTAGCGGGTCCGGAGGGACCCTTGCCTCCCACTTCCTTCGACACGTTAATGAAAGCTCCCTCCTCATCTGCTGGAATAGCAGTACAAGTTCAAAATGTTCCTGCTCACAGTTCTTGGCTTGTCGGCCCCGTGACCTGCTCTGGCGCCTTGGAATCAGATCGGCTCCGTTCTCCTCCTCGCCCTGCTCCCCATCTCCCACCTCCCACAGCCACTCACACCCTTCAACACACAGTGTCTGTGTTCGCAGCCCCGGTGCTGGTCCCAGAGGAGACCCGGGCAGCGATTTCCCATCCACACTGGAAACCTGTCTCCTGCCGAGTTCCGAAGATAGTTTCGACTGGATCCGCGAGTGTTTTCAGAGCTGCTACGCTACTCCTTGGCTGTGTCGCAGTATTTAGAGGGAGCTCCTGTTACTTTAAGCCAGGATTTCCGTCCTGCTGCAGCCCTGACAGCACCTAAGCAGGTCTGTAGGGTGCAGAGAAACAATTTTATTTCCCTTAAGTAGCTGCCAGAACCTGGGCTTGGGAGAAGGCAACTGAAAACAAATGAAGAGAGGGGAAAACACCTGCAGGTGCAATCCCAGGGCTGGGGCTGTAAAGTGCGTTTCAGACTAGCGAGGAACTGCGCTAACGGGCACGGAGGAGACACCCGGCGTCGTGATTAACCGCCGCTCCCTGCAGAGCGCTGTGCCTGTTGCGCTCCGCGGAGCACAGGGAGCTCAGGGCTGCGATTTCCAGGCTGCTGCCAGCCTTCCCAGCCCTTCCAAAGCAGGGCTGCCTCCCGGTTTCGCAGCGGGGGCTATTCGAGGTGCCCGCGCTGGCGGGAGGAGCCCAAAGGGAAGGTCTGGTTTGCTCTTACTGCGCAGTTTCTTCTGCCATTCCATCTCGTTGTGGAGGAAGGACGACTGGTCGAAGAAATCACTGACTTTGCTGCCCTGCTCGTCCTGCTCCGTGGTGGTGAAGAGCCGGTACTTGGTCTCCTTGGTGAGGAACTCGCAGATGCCGGGCACGGGGAAGATTATCTGCTCCATGCTTCGGTCCAGGCGCACAATCTGCAGGAAGCAGGGCGAAGGGGAGGGTGCCGTCAGATCCTGCCCCTGCCAGGCTTTGGTTTCCTCCTTCCTAGAGCCAGCTGTGCCTTCCCCTCCTCCCTCCCACTCCACCAGCATCCTCATATCCCCAGCCCAAATGGACCCGGCAAAGGCAGCCCTGGCTGCGCTGGAGGAAAACTGGGCCAAGGGCCCATCTGCTTCTTGCCGGCACCGCGTTGGGAAGGCTCCCGGTGCAGAATATCCAGGCACGAGGCAGCTGGAGCCCACGGTGGGGTTCACCGGCCATGGGCACACTGGCAACCCAAGAGCTAACAGGTTCTTGCCTCAATCTGGGACGTGTGTTTCTCGTAATACGCCAGCGGATCCTCCTCTTCCTCCTGGACCGGGGCCGTTGACTTCAGCATCTGCGTCAGCTGCTTGTTGTTGAGGCTGAGCTGGGATGTGGGGAGAGGGGGAGAGGGGGAGAGGGGAGAGAGTAGCCTCAGCCGGGGGAGCCAGGTCTAACGCTGCACTGACAACAGCGCCCCTCAAAAGCGACCAAAGCTGATGAGATTTCAGGGAAAAGCAAATGAATTAAAGCTTCCTAAAGGGAGACGAGCCCTCCCTGAGGTGACAGACATTTGATTCCCCGCAGTAATTACATCCAAACGCTGCTAATCCACAAATTACAAATCAATGCCCGCAAAACCCCGGGGAAATCATATTACTGCTGAATCTTGTTGAGGATCTAAGGTACACAGGCAAGAAATGACAGCGAAGGACTCAGCCCTTCCTTTTCTGGAGGGAAGGGGAGAAAGTGGGTACAGCAGGACCCCGTCAGGGCCACCAGCCTCAGCCAGTGGTGAGCTGGGCATCACGCTACGGCTGAGCCCTCCTTGGGGAGCCCCGCAAACACAGCTCGGTTACGTGCCTTTGTGCTTGTGGTTTCGGCTACGAGGGCACTGGTAAGTCTGGCTTTAGTCCCCGCGGGGAACACCAAAACCCAGGAAACCTTAGACACCAGAAGCCAGGGTGACTCGGGCAGGGTGGGAGAAGCAGCTCTGTGCAGTCTCTGCTCAGGGTTGGCGGGGCTCTGCCTCCGTTCCCGAGGCCACTCCGTACCATGGACGAGATGCCCTCCTCCTCCTCCTCCTGGATTCGTTTCACTGGCTTCAGGAGCTGCTGCAGAGACTTGTTGTGTCGGGACAGCTGGAAGAGGGACAGTGACAGCCGGGTGAGCACAGCCGTGAGCAGCCGCCGATGCACGCAGAGCGGGATGGCCGGCAAGCCCAGGGCTGGCTTTCAGAGGAGCCAGCAGTACATTTCCCAGCCGTGCCTCCCCACAGGGGCCAGCCTGGCTGGAGGAAATGCAAATAGAGAGAAAAACGTGCAAATCGGGGAGCGGGAGCCCAGCCTGGCAGGGACCCTGCTGTCACAGCTCAGTACCTGCAGCGCCAGTATATAAATGTTATGGCCAACTTCCCGGGGGGAAACCTCGGCGTTTTCACACTCCTCCTCCTGCAGGTAGGCCTTCTTAATCACATCGACCTGGAAGGCAGCAGAGGGACAGTGAGCTGCTCCTCTCTTGCCTCGGTTTCCTCCTCTGGCCACGGGTGGCTCTGGGAAGACCACTGGTGCAGGAGGTGGTGAGCAGCGGGATGGCAGATGAGACGGTTATTGGGTTGCAAAGCAGGAACTGCGTCAGGACGAGCAGGCAGAAGAGGTCCAGCAATGGGCTGGGGGAGGCTGGGGGGCTCACTGGGACAAGGCAGTGTCACTGCCAGCCCTTACCAGTTCCTGCGGGCGGAGGCTGATGAGGATCCGCTCGGCGTTCTCGCTGTCATGTCTGCTCTCCATGAGGGCCAAGAGGAGCTTGGAAGCATTGTCCTGGGGCGGAGAAGCCCTTGCTGAGGGGAGCTGTCCCCTGCCACCACCCTAGGCTTCGCAGTGGGCAGAATCCCCCCGTGCCCTGGTCAGCTGTAACTCCCCCACGCTAGATCTGAGCCTCTCATGGTGGGGATGCACCATCCCTGTCCCACCGAGCCCTAGTGCTCCCGCACTCGAGGACCTGACACACCACAGCAGCCACCTCGCCCCACCGCACAGCCCACAGCCAGACCCAGGCAGTGACGCACACCCGCGCCCACCACCCCGGCCCAAGGCTCTGCCTACCTTCAGCTGCAGGACCAGGTCCATGCGGTACTTGCAGAGGGGGCTGATGTCGTTAAGGATGAGGGCTGTGATGATGTCAATGCCGTTGGACTCGTGGGTCACGATGCAGCTCTGGGGGAGCAATGCAACCTGTTATCCCACGGGTGCTGCCAGTCCTCCCAGCTTCACCCTCCAACACAGCACTGGGCCTGCCTGACTACCCCAGGAGCCCCAAATTTCCTCTCTCCCTGGGAAGGGCCACATTTGCACCACCGTATTATTTAACCCCCATTTGCATCACCATATTATCTAGCCAAGCAGGAGCTCCTGACCCGCGCAGCATCCCTGTGCACCCTGGCACCCTCTGCTGCCCACGTTCCGCTCCCATTCACACCCTGAAACCAAAAGCTCTCCCTGTCCCCGCTGCTTTCCCATGCATCACCCCCAAATCCTCCCTGCCGAGCCCCCAGCACTGGGGAGCGGCCCCGACCTGCAGGGATACCCGCAGACCTGGTTCTCGTGGCAGGGCCCTTGGCAGTACTCGGTCAGGGTCTCCAGGGTCTGGGTGATGAGGGCCACGTTGTACTCGTTGATGTAGAGGCCCAGCAGCCCCAACCCTCCCGTGGTGCTGCCGCACATGATGTCGAGGAACTGCAGCGTCTCGCACACCAGGTTGTAGTTGGTCTTGTTGTTTTGGCACCGGAGGAAGTTCTGTCGAGCAAAGCCTGTGGTTATGGGGCTGGACAGCATCACTCTGATGGGGGTCAGCCCCGATCCCCCTCCCGACATCCCCTCCAGCTGCAGTTCGATGGAGAATTGGGCTGGGGCCACCCCCGTAACGCACAGAATGGCTCCTTTCACAACACCAAAAGTTATCCGTAAGGGATGGTGCGTTTGCAGATGGGGAAACTGAGGCACAGAGCGGCTTTTTGACCAGTTTGGGGCAGATACCAGCCTTCCCACAGCCCAGTCCCATGGCCTCTGTCCTGACCCCCAGGCACCAGCAGTCCCCGTAACCAACCTGCAGGTCCCGGTTGTGGTTCTCACAGAGCAGCTGCAGGAACCGCAGGATGGGCTCCATGATCAGGACCGTCACCCCCATTTCGTTGTTCTGGCCCTGCTCCCCGGTGTCGTGGCCCTTCCGAAACCCTATGGCCATCGGGTATCGGGAGGGGGTGCCAGGCATCAGGAAGGTGTCTCCTCGTCCTAGAGAGCAAGACAACCTCGTTAGTGCTGGACAGCCCAAGGAGACAGACGTTGGCTCTACTGAGGGGACACGGCCTCGTACCTTTGGTGCCAGGGTCAGGCTCGTCTTTGTCCTCACGAGGCTTGTTCCCGATGTCACTCATGTTCACGGACACCGTGGACTTGGTCTCCTGCTGTGCCTTCTTCATCCGGTCGTGCAAAACTTTGAAGAACTTCTCAGACTTCTTGTCGCTCGTCATGAGGTTGTAAAAGGATTTCTGGGAGGAGGGAGGACAGATGGTCAGGTCTCCACCATGAAGCCCAAACTGTTCCTGCCTGCCCCTCTAATTTGGTAGCCCTGGACATCAGAGACCTCCTGGATTTACAGGACGTGCCTGGCTGCTGTGCAATCCTTCACCCTAAGCATGGTTAGGGACGGAGCAAGCAGCGATTACAGCAGCTCCAGGCCAGGAACACTACTGGTTTTTGCATGTGCAACTTTTTGGCTTCCCTGGGATAAAGCTTTCAAGACAACCCACGAGTTATCACCCAGGAGCTGCAGCCTGGAGCCATTTTTAGCAGTACCCGGCAGAGGGCATCAGCATTACTCCAGAAACAGCCTGCAGCCACCTGCCCCTGGAGCTCCATCCAGCCCCGGAGCTGGAACACTCAAACCCGGACAGATGTCTGCAGTTCCTCCTCTGGATGCCAGCAAACACGGGCAACCAAACAGCATTTTGGCAAAGCCGCTGCCCAGGGGCCAACCCAGGATGAGGACTGCCCTGCACCCACGTCTTCCGAGCGCTGGGACGGTTACACTGCCTACGTCAAACCACGGCTGCCCAGCTGCCCTGGGACTGGTGCCCACCACTCAGCACCTGGATCTCGGTGTTGCCTCCGTCCAGCAGCCGGATGGCAAGCAGGATGCTCTCTTGGAAGATCTTCTCGTTCTTGGTGTTCATGATAAGGTCAGCCACCAATTTGGTGGCCCCTTCTCGGTCCAGCCGGCACTGGACAGCAGCGATAGCGGACCAGTCCTGGTCTTGGCCTGCAGGAGAGGACACGGATGGATGTGATGCTGTGCTAGTGCAGGAGAACGAGCACAGCTAAATTACTGCCAGGGACATCTCAGTCCTACCCCTTCACCTCCCCAAATCCTTCACTCCCATGGAGGTGGGGGCATGGCAACCAGCTACAGACCTGATCCCATCATGGAGCCGGGAATCTGAGGTGTGGGTGAGCAGCACAGACAGACGGGGAAGGTGCAGGAGAGGGGCACTCACCTCCCCCGGCAGCATCCACCATTTCCCCTTTGGAGCTGGACTTCTTGTTCTGCAGGTAATTGCTCAGGAGCATTTTCCGCAGCAGGTTGCCCTGCCAAGACAAATAAACGTCACGAGTCTCCCCACACCAGGACACTCCAGTGCTAGAGCGGAACAAGGCTGAGCACCCATGGGCTGCAGCACGGAGGGCACTGCCAGCCTGGGCGGCACGGAGGAGCAGCAGGGCTGGGGATGTGCCATGGGACCCTGATGCTCACCCTCTCGCCATATCTGTTCCTCTTCACCAGCATCTGCTGCAGCGTCCTCAGCACCTTGATGCACAGCTTCTCCTCCGTCTCCATGAGGTCCTTGGTGTGCTGCACCAGCCTGGCACGGCAGAGCCACCGTCACACAGCCGAGAGGGACAAGGGGGATCCCTGAGAGAACCATCCCCACCACCCCTCCAGGCTGCAGGCCCACACTGGGATGTACAACCCAAAAAGGATGAAGGCCACCAGCCCTTCCCAGCACTCCCAGCAACCCCTGAGCAATTACAAAGCATCCTCACTTGGACAGGAAACCTCCGCTCTCGCACCGCTGAAACGCCTCTGTCCCCTCCATGAAAAGCAGCTCTGGCCGGTGGAGGACATCCACCAGGACGGACAGCTCAGCCTCCACCAGTGGCTTCAAGCGATCCTCCAGAGCACTGATGATGTCCTACAAGTCACAGCACAGACCCTTAGGGCCGATACATGCCTAGGAAACATGGGCATGGGAGAGGGACCCCTGCAACAGCAGCGCCTTCTCGCTATCATGCACTGATCCGTGCCACCGCTGCTTCCCTGCCCGGTACCTGCAGCTTCTCGATGATATTCTTGTAATCCCACTGGTTGGGGGTGGTGGAGACGCGGGGGAAGGACCGCGTGGCCGTCTTGTAGCTGGACGTGTTCCTCTGCATGGTGCTGGTGGAGCTGCTGTTGAGCAGGGAGCTGACGTGGGCATCCAGGTCCATGGGCAGTGCGATGGAGCGGCTCTTGGCTGCAGGGCATGGAGCCAGGGTTGGGGACAGCCATGATCCAGCCCACCCCATCGGCTGGGTCCTACCAGCCAGGGCCAGGCACCCCTTCACTAGCTCTTCATTGGCAGCAGAGATTTGGCTTAAATACAAGAGTAAACTCCTCCAGCCTAGTGAGGGGTGGACTATTTCCATCCATCCCTCCCCACTGCAGCACAACGTGGCCCACAGCCCCTCCAGCCCATCGATGGGAAACGATAGGATGGAAAGAGGCACCACCTCCCGGTTTTGTGTTGGGAAAGCCCAGCATGGAGATGTTGTAAGCACCCTGCCTGCAGTTACACAGGGAAATCCCCACCCAGCGTCTAACCACAGCGCAATCCTTTCCACATGGTGACTCAGGGCTAACAACCCTTGTCCTGAGTCAGGCAGCCACGAGCAGGCTGAAGGCAAAGTCCTGGAAAACCACCATAAATGCTGGCTTTGTTTCCAGGCCCTTCACCAGCAGGGACACACCAGGGATCTCCCAACCAAGCCCAGGCTTCCGTTATCCCCGCGCCACCCCGGTCACGCCTGGAAATGTAGCTCAGAAAAAAGCACATCCCAGAGCCAAATCTCCCTATTCCCGGCCGCAGCCTCTCGCCGGGGCACCCCCCCAGGACCCGCAGTGGGGACGATGGCTCCTGCTCGCTGCTGGAGCGGCCAAGGGTGGTGGTTGGTGGGGAACAGAGCATCACTCTGGCGTGGCTCCTTACCGACCATGGCCAGCGTGCGGATGCAGGCTTCCACCGAGCTCTTGTGCTGCTGCTGCAGCCAGGGACACTCCAGCAGCCTCATGGTGGACTGGAGAAGCTGCACCACAATGGTCTGGTGGGTCTGCAGGAGAGAGCAGGCAGGTATGTATCAGTGCAAGGTGTGCCCAGATCTTGTTTTGGGGGGGCTCAATGAGCTGCTTTCCTCCCCCAGCCATGGCCCATCCATGCAGTGCCTTATTACCTGCAGTGAGGTGCTGTTCTCCGAGAAGGGGGAGCTGAAGAACGCGTTGATGGTGTCCAGCACCACCGTCAGCACGTACTTCTCCAGTGTAGCGTCTGGCAGGCGCTTCTCCCGCTTCTTGCACATCTGTGAGAAGGCAGGAAGCTGATGGCACCAGGGCGAGGTCAGCACGCATCCTGGCTGGATGCTGCTGGCATGCGGCGCTGCTGGGACTTTGCTGAGCCAAGGGACATGGTGACACAGCTCCTGGCTCCACACCAGAGAGCCCTGACTGCTCCCCAGCTACTACACAAGAGCCTACGCTGCCCATACCCCATGGCTGACTCCCCAAGCTTCAAGGGAGCCTGCGGCACCAACCTGTCCCCATGCGATGCAGCAGCCATTGCTGCTGTGACCCTCCCACCCAACCCTCCCCACACACCAGGGCCATGTCCAGGGTGAAGTTCTCAAAGAGAGTCCAGATGTGGTTGCTGGTGTAGATCTCCTTCATCTCCACCTCTGTGTCCACATAGCAGTGGTTGACGAAGTTCACATAGGCCATCTTCACCTGCCAGGAAGGGAGGGAAGCAGGGCACCATCAGCAGAAGGCAATCAGTGCAAAGCCACCGGCACACTCCTCGCTGGGCACCCCGTACCTCCGTGATGCAATCCTCGTGTGTCACCACCCGCACCACGTCCTCCAAGGGCAGCAGGGACGTGCACTTGATCTCTGTGTAGACATTTTTGCCCTCAGCGCAGGCAGCCAACAGGTCCACCAGTGAGATGTGGTACATCAGCGGGCTGTTCTCCTCCACCCCATCCCTGGCTGCTGTCATCATCTCCAGAAGGGTGGCCAGTGAAGCCTTGTCGTTGTAGAAAACCACCACGTCGTCCCCAGCGTTGGTGAGCTGCAGGGAAGGGTCAGTGGTCACCGCTCCAGGGAAGGAGGGTCAGAAACCTCACAAGGCAGAAAACGGTGTCCTCTGCAGCAGGGTGATGAGAGTCAGCACCCGGGGCAGGGTGAAAGGGCTGAGCATTTCCAGGGAAAACCAAGCATTTGCAGTGCAACCGAAGACCACCGCTTGTGGGACTCCAAAATGGTTACTGGCTCTTGGACCTTGTATTTAGCTCTTGGAGAAGCCAGCATGGCCAGGAAGTGTACCTCCCAGGAGCCATGTCCTGCTACACCCCACGCTCATGCCCCACAGGTGGCAAGGAGAGGTGCTCACCTCGGTCATGATCATGTCCTGGCACTTCTTGACGTACTTGCCCTCAGCTTTGATGATGGTGTGCAGGAAGTCGAGGTACTGCACGTGGCGGCCATGGGTGGCCACGCAGTGGATGAAGTGCTGCGGCACCGTCTCGTTGATCTCCGAGCAGAGCTGGTAGTTGTTGAGGAAGATGTGCTGCATCGTCTCAGCCTCCAGAAGCTGCGGGACCAGGGGAGCAGAGTGAGGCCGGGGGCTGTGAGGAACAGCCTGCCCTCCTGCCCTGACCCTGCCTCTCCCGGGTCTCTTCCTGGCTCTTGTATCTCAGCCCCAGGCGTGGTTCTGAAGTCTGTCCCTGCGCTGCTGTCTGTGACCACCCTTTGGGCCCCTCTCCTTACCCCCGGCGTAAGGAACAGGTTGAGGTGTTTGTGCAGCAGCGCTTGGTTTTCCTGATTGCCAGCGCAAAACTTCTGCAGGAACTGGTGGGTGAATTTCAGGATCTCCATCATCTTGGCATCACCCTGAGAGAGGGCAGAGAAAAGGAACCCCCAGAGCTGGTGAGGGATGGAGGGAAGCAGCAGGCTGCAGGACCCAGCCATGCAGGGGGGTCCCCACGTGCCCCACCCCTTGTCCTAGGCACTTGCCCAGCCAGCTTCTGCCCACCCACCTTCTCGTAAGGGATCTGCAGCAGATCCAACATCACTTTGTGGGCATCCATGTTCTTCAGAAGGCGCTGCTGCTTCTTGCGCACTTGCTCTCCGACCCCACACATCTTATTCAGCCGCTCCAGGATCTGGAGAGAGAGAAGGACCATGGCAGAAGGGAACTGAGCCTGGGAGCCCATCAGGATACGGCCACCAGCACTGGAGGCTTGCTCACAATCCAGATGTGCTCTCCATAAACCCAGCAACTGCTTGCAACTCTTGGCACCCCCCTCAGAAGTCCTCCTTGCAGGAGAGCCCTCGTACCCGTCACCAACCCTCTCCCCTCCAGTCCCCCTGCCACAAGGCTCACTCACGAGCCCTGGAGACGTGAGAGGGCTCCTGCTTGCGCTGAGCTGCCGGGAACAAGCCCTGGCTTGGACTTGTTTCTAATGAACCACAGGAAAGCTTGGAAATCCCCCCGCTGTGATTTCACCCTTTCCCTTCTTGCCGGTGCCCCATGCCAGCCCAGGCCAGGCGGACATTGCTGGCTGTGCCTCCAGGAACAGCCCTGGCACAGGATTTGGTCTCACTTACCCCCTTGACTATCTGATAGTTCTCGCTGCTCTTCTCTCCTGGAGCAATGACCTCTTCGTCGGCAGCGTGCTGCAAGGGGACAGAAACAGCACCAGGGTCCCTCTACAGCTCTTCAAAGCCTGGGGCATAACTACATCCCGCAGGACCCTCCCTGACCCTCCTCTTCAAGGGCCCATCGAGAGGTGGTAGGTATGGGACTGAAGCGAGCTGCACCTCTGCCCCCCACTCCCCTCCTGCCCTGGTTCCCAGGGTCTTGCTCAGGGCTCTCACCTCTTTCTTCTCTTTCTTGTTCCCTTCCACCGTGCTGTCCCCTTTGCTGCTGCCCTTCTTGTCCACCCAGAGCTCCGATTTCTCCACCATGGTGCGGAGTTTGTCCAGCTCCGACTTGATCACCTTATAGTTCTCGACATCCTGGGCTGAGATCAGGAGCTGAACCTGCAGTGACATCCCCACAGGTTTCTAGTTTGGGGCACGAACCCCATTATTCTCCTCCTCTTCTGGACCTCCCTCCCAAGGAAAGGGGTCGGGACCCATCCCATGTCTTTCACCCACAGCCAAGAGTGGGCTTAGAGGTGCTCTAGAGCAGCATCCCACCAAGGTTACCTGTTTGAAGGTGTGCAAGACCTCCTGCCTCTGGCTGAAGTGCTTGAAGAGGAGCTGCAGGGAGCCGGAGATGAGCGGCGGGTAGTCGTGCATCGTCAGGTGGATCAGCACCCGCAGAAACATCCTCCCTCCCTCGTCATCCACCTCTAACATGCTGCTCGTCTTCCTGAAGCCGGGACGAAAGCGTGTGGTGTTAGCAGCCACGTGGGAGCTTGCGTGCACTCAGTCGCCCCTCAGGGCTGATGGGGACAGCTGTGTTAAGCCTTTAGAGCCTCCTCTTCCTCATCACCTGCAGCCTTCAGCCTCGGCAGTATGGACAGGAGAGGAAGAGCCCCATGGCCAGGCTAACTATGCACCGGAGGGGGCAGGGACTCACCCCACACCGAACATGGCTTCTGCGTGCTCGCCGATCCGGTCCAGGTTCATGGCTGCAGCTGAAGGGAGAGGAAAGGGAGGTGAAAGGGGCGGCTAACGCGATCCCTGTGCAAGGCAGAAGCCAGCCCAGCTCCCTGTCCCCTCCTCTGAGCACCCGCAGCAGACAGAGGACACCTCGCCCCATCTGCGCAAGCTCCAGTCCCCCACCGCGCTCCCTGCCAGCAGCAGTGGTGACGGAGAGCTGCTGGAGCTGTCACCTCCACCACCTGCGTGTCCCCAGCCCGTGGGGTTTGCTGAGCTGACGGTGTACCAGGAGCAAAGTGGAAGAGTTACTTGTGGAGTCAAAGGCTGGAGCCGTCCCATCGGCCGCACTGTCCTGCATGGGGTAGACTTCCACAAACTCCTTCTTGAAGACGGAAAGCAAGTAGGAAATCCTGTAGTCCAGCCGCACGTTCAGGATGAACTGGCAGCATCAAAGAAGAAAGCAAAACTGAGTGCCTTCTTCATTCCAGGTGTCTCTCCGCACCAGAAACCCCTGTCTGCCCCACACTGCCCTATCCACGTGTCCCACTTGCAAGATCTCTCCCCATCGGCTCCAACCTGCAAGATCTCCAGGATCTTCAGCTTGGTCTCCATCACCACAATGTTCTCGTTCTCAATGCTCCTCCCTCTGTCCACTTGCTCTGGAGCAGACCCAGCACTGAGGCTTGGAGGGCTGAAGATGGACTGTTTCCTGCTCAGCACCATGGTGGACATCATCTGCCCAACGCCCTGGATCGATCTCCGCACGTTCTTCCCTACAGAGGCAGCCACAGTGGGTAGAGTTAAGGCAGATGGAAAGGGAGGTGGCAGAGGACCAACAGAAGGACCCACTTAGACTGGAAATGCTGTAGATATGAATCAGAGAACGAGTAGGAGGGACTGGCCATTCCTCTGGCATGGCCAGGGCTCAACACCTCCTGTCTCCCAGCGCAGACCCAGCCAAAACTTCCACGTCAGCAAACCAGTGGCTTGTTTTCTCGCAGCCAAAACTGGAAAGCACTGAGCAGACCATGGAAAACACCTTCCTGCAGGACCATGCCTGGTTATGGAGCAGAGACTCACCCATCACCTCGTCGTTGTAGACCGCCTGCATCATCAGCTGCGGGTTTTGGACACAATCGATGATACCCAGCAGCGTCCGTGTCAGGCGCAGCAGCTCGCTGAAGCTGTAGAAGCCGAAGTAGATGAGGTTGTGGGCAAGGCTGACGACCTGGGGAAGGACAAGGCAACTCCAGACCTCGCCATGCTTGGGGCTGAGCAGGAGAAACGGTCATGGGGAGAGGGATGCCAGCGCGGCCGCTCTCGCTGCAGAGGCGGTTGCAGCCAAACTGTGCTGCATTCTGCAGCATGCCGGTGACATCGGCAAGAGTCGCACCTCGAAGGTGAGCTTGTTCTTCTCCTCGTTGGCAAAGGGCACCGCCTCGCTCACCACGTTGTTGAGGTAGTCCTCCACGAACTCCATGGTGCTGGCAAACTTGTTCTTCTTGTCATCGCGTGAGGCGTTGAGGTTGGAGTCGTAGCTGTGAGGGGAGATGGTGGGGGTGAGCTGGATGGCAGCGAGCCTCCTCACACCCAGCCTGGAAGGAGCACTGTTCAGGCAGCAGCTGAGCCACCACGGCCAAAAGTGCTGCTCATGATTGTGACGGAGCCTGCTTCCTTCTGAAGGCTGAGACCTGCCAAATTCATTCCACAAATGCCCCCTCCCAGTCACTGCTAAAGCCAAACTAGTCCCTACATGGGATGGCAGACACCACACCACCTCCTGCCCTGTCCTTCACAGCCGCTGCAGGCCCCAAGGTGTCTCACTCTTTGATCGTGATGGCTGTGGGGATCTCGGTCCAGAGCCGTGCAAACTTCACGGGCATCACCAGCTCCTGGGGGTCCCTGTCCACGTGCACGTGCAACATGAGGTGGCAGAAGGAAGCCCGGAGATCGAAGGGCAGCATCTCATCTGCCATGCAGAGGAAGATCAGGTCCACACCCAGCTGCTGGGAGATCTCCTTGATGGCCAAGTACTGGCGATCCAGGCACATGCGGGCAAAGAGCTTCAGCTGGTACCTGCCCAGGGATGAGGGGGAGAGGGAGTGAGGCCGTGCAACCCTTACACCCTCACCCGGAGAGGATACGCTGCAGCATCGTCACCTGTAGTAGCTGAGGACGTTCTCATCATGGGCATTGCCAGCCCGGGCCTCCTGCGCCAGCTGCCGGATGCTTTTCTCATGGTGGTCATTGTTCTTGTCCGTCCAGGTGAGCCAGACCTCCTCCTCCGAGTACTCGATGCTCAGGTACTCGTGGGTCTGCGACATCTCCTTCACCGGCCTCAGCCTAGCACAGAAAAGGGGTAAAACTGGAGATGGTCCCGTGGACAGGGAGCAGCTGCACCTTCACCTGTGGGAGCTGGTGGAAGGCAGGGCCACGCGTAAAACCCTGAGCGTGGAAAACCTCTACCCTTGGCTACTCACTCCGTTTTGATGAGGATGTCGCTGTTCTTCGGGTCCAGCACGCACTTGCAGATCAGCTCCTGGGTGACAGGGATGGCGATGTGGTTGGACACGCACAGGTCTGAGAGGTAGTCCAAAAACCTACGGAGCAGAGACAGCTCGCAGTGAAAGGGTGGCCCCCAGGGGCTCTCTCCACCTCCGGTCGAGGCAGAGCCCAACCCAGCACACAGCACAAAGCCCTTTGGGATGGGGCCGTTCCGCACACGCACCGTGGCTCGCGGTTCTTGCGCACCAAGCTGACGAAGGTCTCCACCTCGGTCTTCGTGATGTGCTTCTCCAGCAGCTTGCGGTTGTTGTGCAGCAGGGCCGTGATGGTGTCCTCAGCGAGGATGTCGTAGCCGATCTGGGACTGCATCATGCCGAACTGCTTCGCAATGTGCTCCTGGAACGGGCAGAGAGACGGTGAGAACTTGGGGCCGCATCTCGGGGTGTGGCAACGACCACCCCTGCCCCACTGAGACCTCGGCAGCCCCCCAGGGCTTTGCGGGATGGGGGCTCCCCGCGTCACCCCTCCACGCACCTGGTTCTTGCGATAGTCCTCCTGGGAGTGCCGCAGCACGCGGTAGCACAGCCGAAACATGTACTGGTAGGGAGCGTTCTTCTGGTCCGACAGCTCTTCCAGCCGCACCAGGGGCCCTTCCCCGCCCTTGTCCTTGAAGGGGGCTTTCAGTATCCCAAAGATCTGCCCAAAAGCAGAGGTGAGAAGTGCTGTGTCCCCCCTCCGCACCAGCACTCCCATGCATGGCTGGGCACCAGCCGTGCTTGCCAAGAGGGCTCGGGGCACCACTGGGGCACGAGCTGGAGACCAGCCACACCTCCTCCATGGGGTTTTCCAGATCCCTGGCCTCCAGCAGGGCCCTGGGCAGAACAGGGCATCTCTGCAGGACCTCAGCCTTGCTCAGATGCCCCAGGGCCACTCACCTGCTTCAGGATGTTCTGCTCCCGCATCAGCTTCTGCCGCTCTCGGTTGGGCTTGGTCACCACGATGTCCAGCACGTTTTGGCCATTGTTGGGGACGTCGCTGACGAAAAACACCAAGTCCTCCAGCAGCTGGATCACAAACCTGCAAAGGGCCACAGGGCAAGCGGGGCAGTGAAACTCCCCAGCTGGAGGGGCTCCTCGCCCACCCCACGCAGCCCACCCAGATTTGGGTCCCTGCCTTGATGCTGCTGCATTTTGGAGAACCAAAGAGCCCACGTTCAGGGCTCAAAGGATTGCCAAGGAAGCTGCTGGCTGATCCTCCTCTCCCCATTAGAGCTTAATGGCTGCCCCGAAGCAAGAGGTTTCACAGCCACTATGGTTCCTATGGAATCTATATGTGCCAGGGTAAATGTCGGGGGCCTTTGCTCATGGTTCAGGCCAGGGATTTTGCATTTAACGCCTCTGCCTCCTTAGTCACCTTCACAGGACCCACGCAGGGCAGGCTGGCA
Source organism: Bucorvus abyssinicus (assembly GCA_009769605.1). Lineage (NCBI taxonomy): Eukaryota > Metazoa > Chordata > Aves > Bucerotiformes > Bucorvidae > Bucorvus > Bucorvus abyssinicus. The sequence continues at coordinate 3,011,570 of CM020055.1, read as the reverse complement.
GGGCGGAAGCGGCTCGCTCTGTCCCGTGGGGATCTGTGTTTGCTCAGGAAGCACCAAGAACCCACCCTCCTAAAAATAACACCGTGACTAACCCAGCCACCCTTATCACGGGGCCATCTCTCAGCCCCTCGGATATTTTTCTAGCAGCAAAGGAGGGGCTGGAGCGGGGCTGCGGCGTTATCTGGTTTCCTCGCCAGACTCCGGGGAGCAGCAGGCGTGGATTTGGGTTGTGGGCAGGAAAGCAAGACAGCACTGGCACCAAGACGTGGGCAGGGGCCCCATCCTGGAAAGCTTTTCAAGGAGCCCAGCATGACCCCATTTCCCAGGGGAAAATGACTTTTTACCTCCGGTCATTCTGGCTGAGGAAACCTTCGTTCATCTTCTCCACCACGTTGGCCAGCATCGAGCTGGCATCGTTAGCAAAGTCCAGGTCCCGGATCTCAGACACGGGCACGGAGACGATGGCGAAAGCTTCTTTGTCTTCTTTGGTGGGACACGTGCCCAGCTGGGAAGCAAGGGGGAAGGAGCATCACACAGAGAGGGCAATGCCGAGCACGTCCCCACCATCTGCCACCAACCCAGGTGGAGTCAGAGACCCAGTTCATCCCCAACAGAAGGGCTGGGGTGGGCTCTAGGTTACTGGGTGGACTTGGGTTGGTGTCCAGTCACCAGCTTGGATCATCAGGGAATTTCAGGCCTGGGGTAAAGGCTGGGTGCTGGGTGGGAAGGAGCACGCTAAGAGCTATAGAGGCCCAGGGGATAAAGCCACACAGGGAAGGAGGGAGGGGGGCCGTACCATGAGGCGAATGGGCCTCTCCTCATCGATGTCAATAGGCACGTTGGTGCTTTGGATCCAGGTGTTGGTGCAGAGGTGGCGCAGCCTCACGTAGGAGTTCCTGCAAACAGCACAGTGAGTGATCCCCACACAGACACGCCAGCACCCAGCAAAGCCCCCACAAGCACAGAGTTGGCACAATTTCACCCCATGCAGTTAAACCTCCCGTCTTTACTTCAATGCCCCGGTGGCAGCACGTGCCTACGTACCGCGGGACGAAGGAGTCTGTCTTCTGCAGCGTGGTGGGGTCCAGCTCGAAGAGGGAGGCGATGTCATTGCCGTGGGGCACGGCCACCAGCCGGTATTTGATCTTCTCCCCCGTGTTCCTGCGGCTGGCACGGCCACTGCTCCCCTGCGCCGGGGAAAGCGGCTTTGAGCCCAGCGCGGGGCAGCTGCTCCGCCGAGCCCGGCCTCCCTGCGCACACGGCAGCGGAGGAGACACGCAGCGGCTACGCTCAGAGCAGAAGCTTTTGCTTGGCTGCCAGGCTCAGTCTCGCAACACGGAGACGCACAAGAGGTTGCAAGAGCACAAGCGCGGCGTGATGCACCTGAGCTACGAGGCCACCCCTTCTCCAAATCTCACCAACAGCAAAGAGAAAAACCCTCTGAAAGTCCAAATCTCTCTTCTAGCAGCACTTCCCCCGTGGCCTGAGGATGCAACATGCACCAGGACCCCTCCGACAGATCTCGGCAGGGTCCTCTCGCAAGCGGGACACGGGGATGCTACTCTACAGTGCGGGGATGCTCCGCGGGGCAGGCGCCGGCCGCAGCCTCGGCACCACGCGGGACCCGGCGGCACAGCGCGGGCACCGTCCCCGCGGTGGGCTCTGTGTCGGGGCATTTCCCTGCTTTCAGGCAGAGTCTAAGAGACGGCGTGATTTCAGGCAGCGGCAGCAGCATTTCTGCCAGCGAGGCTGCACACAGCTCACCGTGGGCGCTGCTTTGGGCTCAGCCACGTCTCCTTTATAACTTGGGTTTTCCTGAAAAGTTAAAGAGGGAGATGAAAGACAGCTATCAGTCCTCCCACTCGGTCCCTCCAAAACCCTGAGCACAGGGTGCTATCTCTAGTCCTGCCTTCCTCGATCACATCGCAGAGAGAGGAAACCTGCCCAGCTGGGGCTGGAGGAGGTGACCCGCACCCGGTGCACAGTGCCCCGAGGAGAGGGACGGGGCGCGCCCCGGAGAGCAGACCCGGGGCTCTGCGTTGCAGCGAGATGAGCTCTTGCTGTAAATCCCTCGAGGCCCCAGGCTGAGGTCTCAGTGAGCAACGCAAGCCAGGCAGCACCAGCCTGGGAAGGGGATCATTCTGTGATCTTCTTTCCCCTGAGATGTCACTTGAGTGTCTTTTGGTTTAAAGCAGCCATTTCAGAGCCCCAGTATTTGTTATTTTCCATCCTGCCAGCGGTGGAAGAGGCCCTGGGATTGCCTTCTCCAGCCAGGGAGCACCTTTGGCTCACGGTGCCCCAAGATCCCCCCGGTACATCCCTGCTCCCCTGGCAGCAGGGTGTAACACTGTCTTTCCCTGGGTCCTGGCAGCTCATTTGTGTCATACAAACAACCTTATCTAAGTGCAGAAACCTCTCTGTGCCTCTATCAGGAGGCCTTGAGCTGGCCTTAAATGGCAGCAAAAAAATTTGGCAAATGAGGTTTCCAGTCCCAGATTTTGCCCACACCCTCCCCAGGCAAGGACAGCCCTGGACGCTGCTGCGGACCAGAGGGTGAGGATGGGCAGAGCCTGATCAGGAGAAGAGTTAAACACAGCAGGATGAATTATCTCCCACTTTCATCTTACCAGGAGGTTGTGCACAGAGCAAATAGAGGAAAACCTCAGCCACCCTCTCCTGCTGCCCCAGGCCAGAAGAGGAAGGAGCCAGGAACAGCAGTTTTGGCAAGCAAACCCCTGCACCGTGGGGTGGGGGACTCTGGGGGGACAGCCCAGCCCTGCCAAGGGCAAATGACGATGATGCTCACAGCCCCAGCGCAGGACAACTCCAAAAGCCAAGTGGAGCGGGGCCAGAGGTGATCCTGGGCATGGCGGCTCTGCTTAAGGGTGGGTGGGCACTGCCTGTGCCAGGGATAGCACCAGCCTCCCGATCGAGGTCAGGACAGGTCCCTGCATCCCTCTGCTCGCCCCCTTACCTCCGCAGCCAGGTAGTTGCCCGTGGCGAGGTGCTTGAAGCGGTACAAGCCGTTCCAGTGCCCAGCTCCCCCTCGGCACGGGTCGTGGTGGACCACCTGGGTGAAGCAGAGGAGAGCTCAGCCGGTGGTGCACGGGGCTGCGGGGAACCGGGACGCCGTTCCTGCCACCGAGCCTCCGCTGACCCCGGGCAAACACGCTGGCAATAAGAGCCCCGTGCTGTCTTGAAGGCGGCCACGAGCAAATAGACCCAGGGCACAGAGCTCAGACAAACACCGGTGCCCATCACCAGCAGCCACGATTCCCAGTGCTCTCATGGAACCTGAGCTTTCACCAGGCACCCAGGCTGCCAACGGGGGAAATGTATAGAAATACCCACAGCTTCCAGCACACCCCGCCAGTGAGAGTGCAGCGACCCACGGAGGTACCCTGAGAGCCCGCGGACACACGCTCCATCCCCTCCCTGCTCACCTCCACCTCCCACAGGGCGTTGGAGCTGGTGGCCGAGGTGGCCGACTGCCTCAGGGTGGTGCGGAGGAAGACGTGCAGCTTGCCTTTGTACTCGTCGCAGGTGAGAAACTTCTCCTGCTCAGCGTGGAAGAGCCTCACCACATCCCCCTGGACCAGGACACGGTGGTGAGACCCAGGGACACGACTTTCCTGCTTACTTGAGCTGTGCTAAAACCTGCCTCTAGCAGTCCAAATGCTCCTCTAAACCCAGGGAAGGGCACTTTGCATGGGCACGGGGTACCCTGCCCTCCTCAATGCCATCACTCCGTTTACTCATGCAAGTCACTTCTCTGGGCTTCCCCTTCCCGGGCTGTAAAACGGGCGCAAACCCACCGTTTTACACCCCTGGAGCGGGCAGAGGCTCCGCTCACCGATGTGTTTAAAGCATTAACGCCCCGGGAAGGAAGATGCAGTGGATGTGGGAAGCCGGGAATAAGCTTGGCGCCTGGGGACGAGGGTCTGTAAGATCATAACAATCAATATCCATCCAGCTGCTTCCTGGAGGACCTCAGCCCCGAACAATGGCTCCGCAGGGAAAGTTCCTTTCCCAGGCAACAGCCAGCCCTGCCGCACAGCTAAACAGCTGAAAAATGTCCTCGCAGCTAGAAGCCACTGCTGGCACTACCTGTGCCTCGTATGGTCCTCGAGAGCCAATTTAACACAATAAGGCGGAGGGTAATTTCATGCCTGCCCTGGGTACCCGCTGCCAGGACATACTAAAATATCCAGCTCTAGCTTGCTGTTAAGTTCTCCAAGTGATGAATTCTCCTAGAAATCAAGGTCCTCCAGGCAGGATCTCTTTGCTCTGCCCCTGTCACACAGCCAAATGGCTGCTCACACGTCTCGCCCCTGCCCAGAGCCCACTGTGTCCCGGGTGGCCAGCGGTTGCCAAACCTCCTTCCTTACCCCTTTCAGCACTTCCTCCATGTGGTCACAGAACTGCATGAAAAGGTTGATTTTCCAGCTGGTGTTACAATTGACCGAGTTCACCTAAGGAGCAAAAGATCGACGTCATGATCCCTGGGACAAGGCAAAAAAGGAAGAAAAAGGGAAAAAACCCAGGCAAGACCCAGCACAGGCAGCCCAGCCTCCTCGCACCTCCTTGCAGCCGGCGTTGTCAGCGAGCTCGTAGTTACTGGCGTGCAGCGGCTGCCCGGCGTTGACAGGGTTCAGGATGACTTTGTCTCCCACGACTACCTGGGGAGCAAAATGGGAACGGGGGGAGCGAGGATGAGACCGGGCGCCCGGCGGGGAGGCGAGCCCTGGCAGGCAGCACACAGCTTCTGCACAGCTTCATGTAGGGACATTTCGGCTCCGCGCTCACGTTATCTCCATTGCTCCTCAGCTTCCAGAAGGGCTGGATGAAGAGCCAGGATCCCTCGTTGCCAGTGGCATCCAGCGTCACCCGCATGGCGTTTTTCTCCAGCAGCGCCGGCAGCCGCTTGTTCACAGTCAGGTACTTGTTGCTCTTCATGTGGAGGAGCTGGAAAGGCAAACCCCGGGGTGAGCTGCAGCAGTCCAGCCCCGCAAGGTCCCTAGGGCTGGCCATACCCAGGAGTGATCCCGTGAGCCCGTTCCCAGCAGCTGCCTGACTCCAGCATGTGCTGGATCTGTGCATCCCCCCCCAAATCCATCAGCCAGCACAGAGGAGGGGACAGCGAGTGCCCGTACCTGTATGACGCTGCCGTATTTTACCACGTCGCCATGCACTTTCTTGTTCTCTGTCTCGTTCTGCTTCTGCTCCATCTGGGCCGCATGCTGAACACCAAGAGGAAAAGAGCTGAGTGTTGTGGCACCCTCCTCACTCCCCAGGAGCAAGCCCCAGAGGGGCCACCCGCACCCTCAGCGATGGGGAGGGTGGGACGGGCTGGGATGCAGCATCAGCATCCCTCTGTCCCCCAGACAACATAGGCCAGAGCTACAACAGGGTTCCCAGCGTCCAAGAGCTCAGCATGGGACCACGGTGCGGCCCTGAGCAGCCGTGCAAGTCCATGCGAGCTTTCAACTGAGGACTTAAACAATAGGACAAGGAGAAAACGGCACCAAAGTTCCCCCCAAACCCCAGCAGGTCTGAGGGAGCAGCACCAAAAGGGGACAGTGCACAGGCCAGGGATGGGGGCAATGCGCCCAGCTCAGCCCCGCTGCAGCAGGGCCGTGGGGACCAGGGGCTCCCGGCAGCACCGAGACCAAAGAGCCAAAGGCGCCGTGCCCGGAGATGGCTGCAGGTCCAGACCTGCTGCAGCAGACGCAGCAGAATGGGTCGCCACCGGCCAAGACACCCCACGAGTGAATCGCTCAGCGCTGCCGGCAGCCCCTCTCTCCAAAACCACAGACATTTTCCGTGCTGTAGCTCTGGCAGTTGGAGGGATGTCAACATACGTGGAGCAAGGCAGGAACTTGCTCCCACAGCAGATCTGTCTGGGAATGGCGAGGGTGCGTCGACGGCCCCGGCGCCAGCCTGGGCGCAGCCCGGGCAGTACCAGCCCAGTGTTCCCGCACTGCTGGGATGGGAGGGATGGAGCTGGGAAAGCGTCTACCCCTTCCCATCCTGCTTTCACCTCCTTTCTCTTGAGAGCAGAAAGAATTGGGAAATGCAGCCGGAATCGCAGCGCCACACTGGGAGGATGGGGGCAAGTGGTCCGTGAGTGCCTGAGCAGGCGACACGGGGGCTTGGAACACGCCTGGTGTGTGTCGTGGCAGTACAAACCCTCTGCTCTTTTGAAGATGCCACCACTTTAATTAACTCCTTGTTCCCACACATCTCCGGGTGCCACCTGGGGACGTGAGCTCTGTGGTAGCGGCTGCTGCCATCAGGAAAAGGAACCTGCTGCCAAGAAACCCCGCAGTGATGCAGAGCTGGGAGTTTAACAACAACCCCAAGGAGCAACGCGGCTCTGGCGAGAGATTTGGCGCCGCAGTGTCCTAAATCTGTGTCCAGATCTGAGCTCCTCCCTTGCTGAAAACCAGCAGGGCTGGGAGTGGGAACTGGCTGCCCTGAGCACGCCTGCCCCTTGGGTGGGACGGGGTCTGTCCCCAAGCCGCTGTGGGACGGGGTGTCAGGGATGCACCAGGGGTGGGCAGGCCAGGAGGGTGCAGGGAGGATGAGGAGACATCCGTGGAGCGGGAGGAAAATTTCCGCGGCGCATCTGCACTGCGGCTGGCTGCACCTACAGTTAGTCAGCCGAGAAAACAGGGAGCCTTGAGCCCACTTGAAGGCAACGGCACAAGCTCGGAAAGGCAACCGTGGGCATCGTGAACGGCTGGGCAGGGTTTCTCCGCTCAAGACCAGGGCTGCTTCTGCTTCAAGAAATTATCTCTGTGGGTTGGAAGATGTTTTCAGCCTGCGGGAGATGCTGATAAATCGTAGCCTGGAGCCCAGGACACTCAGGGCAGTGCTTTGCGGAGAGCTCCCTCCCTGCCCGGGCTCCCCCAGCGATGGGCTCCGGATGCAAAGGAACGTTTGCCAAAAGGGCGACACCGGGAGCGGTGGAAAAGAGCAAGGAAATGACAGAATCTCTTTAAGACAATTCTTAACCAAGACGCAATCAATGAGGCTCAGAAATGAGCCTCTGTCCAGTTGTGGCCAGTACAGCTGTTGACATTGCAAGTACAGCCTAAGCGGAGCAGGAAACCAGTGCTTCCACAGCCCAGCGACCACGTACGGCCGGACAGGGCAGGAGGCACGACCCTGTCCTGGCATCTCCACACCACGCTGGGACACCCTGTCCGGACACCGCAGCAGACCTCGCTCCCCAAAGGCAAAACCAGGGGACTGGTGGGGCTGGGCTTGAAGCACGATGAGATGATTTAATGAATCTCTCCTGAGCTTCGGTTTTATGAATCATGCTCGGGGCCTCGCCAGCTGTCTGAGGCGATTATGCAATGTTTAACATGGGCCTTTTCCAAACCTCGTGGAAGTCAACAGGAGCCTTTCTCTTCCCCAGCCCTTTGGAACAAGTCCTGGCTGCAGCAGCTCCCTCCTCCGTGCCAGGCACCCCTGGGTGCTGCAGGGCTGTGCTCACGGAGCACCTCCGCCCGCTCTGCCAAGGAGCATCAGAAGGCAGGTGGACATCACCTCTCATCCCAAACCCAGCACTGTGGTCCCCGCTTCCTCTGCCTGCCTGCTCAGTCCCCTGGAGCCTTCTCTGCAGGTCTGCCCTGGGACATCTCCCTTGCACTTGGAGCCACAAAATCATCTGTCACTCCTTGGTGGCTGCTGTATTCACCCTGTGCTGTCACAGCAGGGACACAGGGTGGCCATGCCATGCTCTCCCCTGTGCCAAGGGCACATGTGTAGGCACAGTGTGAAGGCACAGGAGCCGTCAAGAGCCTGTGGCAGGACCCTGGGATCCCGGCTGGATAAGAGCATCGCACGAGAAGGGTGACCCAGGCTGCAGCAGCCGTCCTGGGGGCCAGTCCACCCAGGGACCACAACCTTCAGTCCTGCAGGGGCCAGCGCAAAGCACCTCACAGAGCTTCTACCTCAACCCCCTCATTAGACACCGTGTGCCATGATTAATTAAGAGCTGACGGCTACAGGAGGTGTTCCCCTAGAGAAAGGGGCTGTGGCTAACGGTCCATGGGGAGGGGAGGGTGGTACGGCAGGAGACAACAGAGCTGAGCAGAGGCACAGCCCGAGAACAGCAAAACCCGGGGCAGGTCCTGGCCTCCACACAGGCAGCAAAACATCCCAGGATCTGCGGGGCGAGAGGTTTGGATGTCATCACCCAGCCAAGCCCCAGGACCGTCTGCTCTGGGGAGGACGGAACCTCACCCCTGCTCACCTGGAGTTTCTGCAGCAGCACCACATCCGCGATCTTCTCCTTGTCCTGCTTGGTCTGCTTGGCCTTCCAGTACTGCTTCTGGGCAGAGTAGCGGTTCATGGGACACACTTTGAAGAGGCAATCTGGGAGGAGAGGAAGGCAAGCGTGAGGCTGCAGCAGCCACACCGTCACCAGCCACCAGTGTGTCCCCGTGGGGCCAAGGTCACCGAGGGGACACTGCTCCTGCCCCAGCAGCCTCACTGGGAGATGGCCCTGCTAAACCACAACAACCCCGTCTGCTGCTGGGGGTCCAAGGGAGACACGGCCAGGGCTGCTGGAGGGTCACGTCACCTTGTGTTCGCTGGTGGATTAGCTTTAAATCAGGGTGAATAACGAGTCCGGGAGCGACGCCGCTCCTTGGCCTGGTCATCAGAAGCGTTCCCATCGGAAACGGCCGTGCAGTGTGGGAAGGAAAACTTCAGGGGGGAGAAGAAGTGCTGACAAAGCCCAGCTGTACCAAAGGAGGGGAGGATCCCGGCCGGACGGAGGGAGGGGAGCCGGCAGGACACGGTGAGACCGGGACACGAGCAGACGTCTCCACACGTCCCTTGTCACCCTACCCAGCAGGACCGCGGGTGCTGCCCAGCGGTGGCCGGGCCACCGGCATATGCCGGTTTGGCAAACACGCTGCTGCTCGCAGGGAGCCTCAATCGCCAGCGCTGGAAGCTACGAGCAACCGCTCCTACAATCTGTGTGCCAACAGCTGCATTTCACGTGCTAAAAGAAGCACTTTGGGGAGCTGAAGGGCACAGGTTTGCATCCCAGCTCCTCCCGACACTTGCAGCGTGTCCGTGCGCTGCAGACTGCCCCGATTTGCCTGGTTTTCCCCAGGCTGCCGTGGCCAGGATGGGGCGCGGGAGGTGCGGACACCCAGGTCCAGGCTTTGGGAACTGAAGCACCAGAGCAGATGGCTGGAGACAAGGAGGCACTTACAGCTCCCAAACCCCGCTTCAGGGCTGGAAGGTGGATGGGACCAGGGCAGGAAGGGCTCTGCAGCCTGGATCACCCTAATTACGCCTGAAATAGCAGCCCAGAAACTTCAGACACAAAAAAGTAAAAAAAAAAAAAAAAAAATCACTTCCAACTCTGGCCCCGCTCCCGGCAAGCACGTATTTATTTACCTGGGAGTGACGAACAAACAAGAGCGGAGCACAGTTCTCACCGGCTCAGGCTGCTGGGACGAGGCCAAGTTTCACATTTCGTTTTATAGGTCTATTTGCTAATGGCAAATCCCGTGCCAAGGCGGCCGTGACGCTGGGCTTGTACCGGGGGACTGAGCGTAGCTGCTGCAACGCCTGGTCGCCTTCTCCCAGTGCCTCCCAGCAGGGCTACAGAAGCACCGGGGACACCTGCAGCACCTTAAATCGTTTTGAATAAATTGCTAATTAGGCTGCAAAAGGACCTGGTAGAAAGTAGAAACTGGGAAGGAGTTAAAAAAACCCCGCAATGCAGCTAATAAGAGATGGGTGCAAATGAAACCCCCGGCTCCGAGCACGCCCTGCCCAGAGGGGCTGCCTGCTCGATACTAAACCCTGTTTTGCAAGGAGGGAAACTGAGGCAGAGAATCATCTGCACCCAGAAAGTCTCCAGCAAAGGTTGTGTTGGAAGCTGGAGCGTTTGGCACCCAGGCCTAAGGACCAACAATTTTTTGCAAGACAGATGGTGGGTGGAAAAGAGAGAAGCTGAGGGAAGCTCCCACGTCAGCACAGCCCGGCAGGGCGACTGCTGGACCGAGCTGCCACGACCCAGCACGGCCGTGGAGGCAAAACCTCCTGCAAACCCGCTGCGGGGAGGGCAGTGGGGCGTTTGGGGCAGCGGCACGGCCGGGGCTCTCGCTGCCCGCTCGCCCCGCAGCCACCGCGGCGCCTGCTCAGCGCGGGGTGGAAGCGCTTCGTTTGCTTTTTTTTCCCTGACGTGCCTGAACGCAGGGCTGGGAAGAGCCGTGGGGGGACAGAAACCGCAGAGAAAAGCAAATAACTGCGAGGTGCCAGGAGGCTCTCGGAGGGCTGAGCCACGGTGCGGTGCCGGCGGCAGAGCTGGGTGTCCCTCGCCGCAGCGACAGGCTCCCGGGTGGGTTTTGGCGTGTCCAAAGAACCGCTTGGACCTGACTCCGGGAGAAGGGTCCTGTTTCCCCGCCGGGAAGCTGAGCTGGGCCCCGGCATGACCCACGTGCGTCTCACTGCAGCGCAGGATAGGGCAGGGTCTGGCCACAGGATATGGGGACGGCGACAGCACATGAAAATCCTCTTAAGCCTCTTGCTGCTGCTGCAGGGAAACAGCAGCAGCCCGTTGTTTTTACCTCCCTCGCGGTGATGGCTATCGAGAAGGCAGACCGCTACTTTTCCGGCCATTAAAACAAGCGGCTGGACATCCTGAGAGGGTTTGCATGGAGCAGGGCTGAGTCTAGACCAGACCTTCGCCTGGAAAAGAGATTCAACACCCGCCCAAGTCCAGGCAGGGAGACGGGGTGGCTGCTGGGATGAGGCTTGCACCCACCGCCCCTTGGCTGCTTCCAGCTCTTCCCATCCAGCCCCAGGAGGGAGTCCACCGATGTCTGGGCTCCCTGGGCTGTGCGGGGCTGTGGGACCCCGCGGAGCTGTCGGATGGCTCATTAATCAGCCCCATGTACGAATTAGTGGCAGCGGCTCCCACGGAGAAGCAGGATGCTGCTCAGGTGGGACCCCTATGGGGAAGGGTGCCTGCACAGCACCCTGCTGCGGGGTGCTAAAGCCACCCTGAGAAAAAGTTGGAGGCACAAAGCGGAGTGGGGAACCAATATTTTAAAAGTTTTTAAAAGGGGGCCCAAAATTCCAGTAGCTGGGATGACAGGAACAGCTGTCCTAAAGCAGTCCCCAAACCCAACGACACGGTCACTGCTTGGAGGAAATTGCACAGCTCTGTGTTCACTCCCCAGCTATACCCTCCGCGCGCTGGGCACTCGAACCTAACTGGGGTGCTCTGTGGGACACAGCCCTTCCCCTGCGTCTTGCAGCCTGTCGAGCACATGGGGCAGCCAGGCACAGAAATGGCATTGCCCAGGTAGGTGCACGCAGGGCAGGGATGGATCCCCCGGGCTTAGTGCAGCCGTTTGCTCCCTGGGGAGCCCGAAGGTTGAGGCCACCTCGCCAGCCAGCTCCAGGGTTTGCAAATCTGGGAAGCGAGAGGCATGATCTGCTTTTGCCGGCGGCTTGTCCTGGCTTCTCCCGAGCATTTCCAGAGGCCAGGAGCTGCCTCATCTTCCATTGACTCATGCCCTTTTCCGCCCGGAGCTGGCCGGGGCTGCCCGCTCCTGCCCGGGGCTGCCCCTCGCCCAAATGGGAAATAACGAGCATGGCCCCAAGCGTCAAGGAGACAACGCAGCCCCAAACGTGAAAGCCGAGGACAGGTCAGGATTTACCACCTCTCCCTAAGCCCTGCCTGCCTCGTAAATGGGCGGCTTAATCCCCCGGCTCTCTCTGAGGTGCAGCCAAGCAGGGCAGATGTAATTCGTGCTGCATGCTCGCCTGGAAGCAGTTTGCCTGTTGCAACTGCCCCTCTGTCTGTCCCCTCCTGCCCCTGGCTCCTGGTGGGTAGACACCCAGCTGCCAGCATCCCTAGGGATGCATTTTGGGATGGTTGGACCCACCTTGGCAGGGAACGGTTCCCCGCCACGCCTGCTCCTTAGGTCCCAAGGACCATGCCACCACGGAGCTTGCTCTAGTAAATGCATGCATACCCCCAGAGGCAAACAGAGGAGGGTAGACGGTTTGGCCAAGCCACAGAAACAAGGCTAGGGAGGCTGTCCGAGATCCCTCCAGGCTCCGAGGAGCACCTCCCAGCCCCAGGCTAGTTGGCATAGTTGGGACCCCAGTCCCCATCCCTGGCACGGATGCTCAGGGCCAGCATCATCCCCAAGGCTGCTCACAGCAGTGATGGAGCTGCCCCAGCCCGGCCCCAGTCTCACCTCGAAACTTCTTTGGTGGGTTGTCCAGGTCGCCGGCGGCCGGCTCCACCACGCACCGATCATCCACCAGCCTGCGCGGGGACAAAAAGCGGGAGCAGGGTGTCAGCAACAACAAGATGACAACGGGGCTGAGCGAGCGGAGCAGCTTCACCACAAACCACAGCGCTTTGCCACCGTCACCTGGCCCGAAGCAGCAACAGCAAAGGCTGCCTCTCCTGTTTCCCACCCATCTGCACTCTATAAATACTGAGCACGACAACGCTCGGCTCCTGGAGCAAGCAGCTGCTCTTGGGCGCTTGCTCCAAACACGTCGCTCCTTGTTCGCCACCACCCGCCATTTCTTTCACGTGTGTTTTTCATCCCGGTTCCTTGGGGCAAACAGCAACAGACACAAATCGGCAGCTTCTTGTCAGCCACAATCCTGGGCCCTTCGCTCCACGACCCATGCGGGACCCCCTGATGCCCGCGTCCTGCCGGGGTGCATCCTGCCCTGCCCAGCTCCCGGCGGAGCCGGATCCACCCCTCTGCACGGTGCACCGGCTGTGGCGTTATGTCACTGTTAATCCGCCGAAAATGTGATGAGTTCAACCTTCATTCGCTGGTTCTCCAGCTGGGAGCTCACCCCACCGGGACACGGAGGGTGTGTGGAGGTGGCAGGGCCCCCCAAAACCAGTTATTAATTATCTGATCCGAGGTGCTGGCTCTGCCCATCAGATGCGAAGGGCTCCGTGTCTCCTCCCTACCCACCTCTTTGTTTTCCCAGGGTTGAGCAAAATCCTGCAGGCTTGGCCTTGCGTGCCAAGGACCCATTTGGGGATGGATGGGACGGCGCTTTTCAAAGTCACCCAGAACAGCAAAGCATAACCCGGCACGCGGTTCTGCTCGACGCCCAAAGCACAGAGGGACGAGCATCACCCCAGGGGCTCAGGGCAGCGGGGACCACCCGGAGCTTGTCCGCACAACCCGCGAGGAGCACGGGAACTCGGCGCTCCGGCGAGACAGGCTGTACCCGCTCGCCCGCGTTCTCCCAGCTCCTGGGAAGCGATGCAGCAAGAGAAACCACGCTGCCGCCCCGGGCGAGGAAGTGAGAGGCGAGTCCCCACCTGTGGAGGCTGAATTCAGGCAGCGGTGAGCGCGCGAGAGGATGCAGGAAGGAACCCGCGACACCATCCCGGGAGGGAGCAGCTGTCCCTGGGACAGGAGGGAAGCGGCGGCCTGGGGAAACGCGGCACGGGCAGGTGGCAAAGGGCACAGCGCAGCCCGGGTTGCCCCCTCGGCTCCCCAAGGGACTCTCAACCCCCGCAGCAAACCAAACCGCCGAAACATTGCTGGAGGTGAACGTGCTGCGCCGCAAAGGGCTGGCTAAAGAGACGGACCCAGCCTCCTTCCTCCACCCCAGCCGCTCGCCGGAGGAGGGAAAAATTCCTTTCAATAGCTCGGCAGAGAGGAATTTGGCCTCCGCAATGATGGATTGGGACCCAGGGGACCCCAGCGCTGCCGCGTCCTTGTCGGCAGAGACAGGGGCTGCAGGGTGCTCTGAACACCCAGCGCTGGGCTGGGGCAGATGAACCTTCTATTTCAAACAGAGAAAAAGCATTTTCCCCAACGCTTTTGGCGGCAGCAGAAGCTTTAAAACAATTAGCACAGACCCAGAAGATGGTATAAAATCCAAACGCCACGCGGTTTCAGTAAACGCGCGGTGAGCTGTTCGCCAGACAAAGCGACTCTGCGCACGCTCGTGGTTGGCGGCGCAGGGGGTCTGGGGCTCCCGACCTGGGGCTGCCCAAGCACGACGCCTTTTCCACGGGCCAGGACAGCAGGGAAGCCGTCGGGCACATTCCCAAAGTCCTGCGGAGCCTGGGCAGGGCAGGGCAAGAGGGTTAAAAGCAGAGCGGAGCAGAGGTGGCTGCGGCCAGGGGCTGTTCCACCCATCTCACCCCACAGGAGATATGCAAAGCCTCAGCCCAGCCCCGGTGCCACTTGTAGGCGGTTTTGGTTTCTATTACTATTGTTTTGATGGGGGACAGGGAGGAACAAACCCTTTCAATGGGCCTGGCAGGAAGGGCCGAGCCCCAACCAACCCATGGGTCAGGCTCAAGGGGTGAAGCGCTGACCCTCAGCACGTGCCCAGCTCCCAGCAGCGCCTACAAAAGCAGAGGGCCCGATTCATCTGGGCACTTTAAGGGGTCTCCCAGGAAGCGCCTGACCCACGGGGCACCTTTCCAGTGCCAAAACAGCGCAGGAGCCTCCCAGCCCCACCAGCTTTGCCAGCAGCACTTGCCTGCCACTTCCCCGTGCCCGGCGTTACCGCTCCACCAGGCAGGATTAGAGATAGGGACCTGCCAGGCTGGAAGTCTTAATAAGTTAACGATCTCAAGGCAGCTTCAGCATCTCTAATGCTAGGATTACACGCTCTGCAGGAATGCAAAGTGTCATTTTATTAAACTGATACTCTGGACTAACATTCTTCAGCTAAAAACGGCTGAAAATAAAAGGATTCTGACAGGCTGGACAGGAATCACCTGGGTGACTGCTGGGGCCAAGACACGCTTCCACTAATAACCGGCATTACCGCAGCGGGACGGGGCAGATCGAAGCTCCCTCTGCTATTAGAGCAGCAGGGACGCGCGGACGAGCTGCGGGGAGGACGCCGGGCACGCGGAGGGCGGCTTTCACTGCTCAGGTGTTAATGAGAAAACGGGCGGTTGGTGTCCGAGCCCCAGGAGGAAGATGCGGAGCGAAGCAGCAGGCTGGGGGCACTGATGAGGACATCACGCTTTGCCTTTTCAAATGACCCCCGTGGAGCACGCGGGGCCGGATCCTGCGCACCGATGAGCCTCCTGCCCGCAGCCCCGCAAAGCGCGGGCGAGCATCTGGTTAGCTTTAAGCCGTGCAAGTCCTCGCCGTGGTTCCAATGCGGCTTTAAAACATGGAGCACGAAGTGATTCCCCGGCCCCGGGCCAGCGTGCTTGGCCTCGTGCGAGGCAGAGCCTTCGCCGGAGGTCAGGGGGAAAAGCAGCTCGTCCAGCGCTGCAATCCACGGCGGTCGGACACCCCGAGCCTCCCCGGGGACGGCGGCCGGCTGGAGCTGACGTGGAGGCAACGCTCCCGCAACGTGAACCTGGGCTGGGGAAGAGGAGCCTTCCCCGGCCACGGGGCACCTGATGCCAACGGGAGCTCTGGCACATCGTGGTCCAGCGGGGCACGGGAAGGAGTGCTCTGGGAGATGGGGAGCCCCAACCCAGGCAGGAGCACCCCACTACAAAGCCCACCAAGCCTTGGAGGTGAGGAAGAGGATGATGATGAGGAGAGCTCACTGCTGGGCATGGGGCCAGGTCAGCCCCTCTGGCTTGAGGTGCAGGATGGGCACTGAGCCCGCGGGGAGGAAGAAAAACACAGTGAGTGAACGCAAGGCAACCACAAAACGCAGCTTTCCCCCGCTGTCCCGGTGCGGGAGGAGGAAGCTGCTCCTGCCCTCGCGTGCTTCTCCGCCCTGCAGAGACGAGTTCGTCCTGACCCGGCAGAGCCGGAGTTACCCTTTAACCAGCTGCATTTCCCTGAACGGCTCCACCCTGCAAATCCACCTGCAATCACAATTACAGCTCCCAAAGGTGTTATTTCACCTTAAACAACCAACGGCCGTTCAGGCAGGTTTGCGGCCGGACCTTCCCCTCCGCGAGCCCACGGCGCCAGTCCCCGAGCCCCTGGGGGTGGCAGGGACAGGGCAGCACATCCCCCGGCAAGCACAGGCACCCGCACTGCTTTTCTGCTCCTCTCTGGCTCCAGCCATTTGGTGCTGGCTTATCAAGGACAAAACTAAGGCGGGGACACTCCTGACAGCATCTCCCAGGGCTCACAGCGTCGCCCCATCCATCATGCTGCAGCAGGGACCAAGTCAAGGTCTCTGAGCTCCTCTCCCTCCTTGGCCACTGGTTTGCCTTGCCTGGATGGTCCCCACAGGGCACCCCACATCAGCGGCTGTTCCCCCCGTCCCAGACCCAGTCCCCAGAGTTCCCCCTCTGCCAGCACAGTCCCTAAACAGCAAAGCACGTACAAGCTCCCCGTGGTGGGGTGCCATGCCCTGGAGAAGCTGCTGCTCAGTGCCAACCCACATCCCTGACCCACGCGGCTGCTTTTGTCCCAAATTGTTTCAAGCTGCCATTTCCTTGGACACCTTTAATTTGCAGCAGCGAAGCCACGGCAGCGAAGTCGGGCAGCCCCGCAGAGCCCTTCACCTCCTCCCGACCAGGAGTACCCTCAAATTGAGCCGAGAGGGAAGAGCAAACCCCCCTCAGGTGTCTGCAGCTCACGTTCTCCTCCTGGGCACCTTCCCATGTCCCCCAGACCACCTCTGGCACCTCCGAAACACCCATCCTGTCCCCCCATCTCCCCCAAGGGACCGTGTCACTCCCAGGGCGCTGAGCAGCACAGCCAAGGGCCGTGACCAGCCGCGTGGCTGCCCTCAGCCTGCTCCCCCCAACACCTCGGGACACTGCTGCGTCACAGCGGCCAGCTCTCCACCCGCCTTCCCGTGGGACTTCTGAAATAACCCCCTTTTGGGTTGTCTTTGGTATTCTGGCTGCTTTGGTATGTTGGCTCGGCGTTCCCCCACCTAGCCCAGCTCACAGGAGAACTCTCCACCCTTCGGCGGGATGTTTTTCCTCCCTAAGAGCAGACGCCCACTGCGGAGAGGGTGTGCAGGAGGAGAGCTTTGTGCCCAGGGGCCTTCGACAGCACGACTTGGGGGGACTGGGAGGCTCGGCCAGGAGCTGTGGGACACAGACACCCCCCCCCCAACAACCCCCTCCATCATCCTCAGCGAGCTACATGTACAAAAGGAGGAAAGCTCTTTGAAAACCAAACTAAAATAACAGAAATTGAGACTTGGTGTTCATAAGGAGCCTGATTCTGCTCCCTTGCTGCTTTTCAAGGCATCTCACTGACCGTGGAACTTCTGCCGGATGAGGGAAGTCCGGTGCTGTACGAGTGGCCAGTCCAGCCCCCAGGTACCCCCACGCACCCGCAGCTCAAGGGAAAGCTGCTGCTCTTGTGGCAGAGCGTGGGCTGGCTCAGTCCCGGACGAGACCCTTCCCCGTGCTCTCGTCAGACCCCCTTCCTCTTCCTCAGCCTCTCCGGGCATTTTGCAAATGTGGCTGCAGAGGAGCTTGGTGCAAGGGGCTCCACACTGCCCTGCGGTGCAGCCCGACAGAGCCCCGTGTTCCCCACAGCACCACCTGGAAGCACCACCAGGGAGGTATTGAGTCGATATTCAAACCCACATCAGCCAGGACCCCCCAGAGACCCCAGCGGCGCTCTGGGGAGGAGCTCGCTGCCCTGCCAGGATGCTGGCACTGAGGGACGTCCCTTAATGTGACACTGGTGACCAGCACCCGGACACAGTCCGTGCCATCCTGCACAAAGAGAGGATCCCACTGCAGATGCCCAGCGATCCCACAGCTAAAACCAGTCCCTCTTTGAGGAAGGATGGAGGGAGTGTTGCTGCCAGGGTGCTCAGCAGGGCACCCAGCACCCGGCATGGGGCTGGCAGAGCTGTTTGCCTTGCAAATGAGCTAAACAAGGTCCCAAGCTGTGGCAGGAGGGCCAGGGAGAAGCACTCCTGTGAGTCAGCTCGTCCCTTATCGCAGGAGTGATTTAAGGTGTGGTTGGGTCTCCCAGGTCGTGGGGCACAAGGGAAAACAATTTCAGAGGGCAGGAAATAACCCGAAGCAAGCAGAACCCTGGGAAAGTGGGACTGCCCAGCAAAAGCGGTGCTGGGGCCTGGGAGAAGAGGCTCTCCAAGAAAGCACCTGGCAAAAAGGGGGACCCGGGGGCCACAGCCGCAGGGGGATTTGAGCTCCAAAGAGTCTAAACACCTCTTAATTCAGCTCCTGGTGAGTCATTGGGACGTGCTGCGTGGGCTAATAACCAGTGTCGGGTCCCGGCGGAGCCTCCTCCAGACCTGGTTTCACAGACGGGCTGGAGGGGTGCTCAGCGCTGAGCTGCCGAGGCTGCAGCCCTGGCGCTGGGATGGCTCTGGCACCGGGAGAGCGGACCAGCTCCAAGGAGACCTCTCCAAAAAGCACCGGGGGGCTGTCTCCCACCCATCCAGGGCGGGTTGAGCACAGCCAGGCTGCATCCTGCACGTGCAGACCTTCCGCTCAACACCGTATAGTCGCAGGCACAGAGATTTTGCGCCCAGGTCTGCGCCCAGCAGCCCAGCTCTGGCAGCATCCCACAGCCAGCTAGAGGAAGCTTTTGATGGGCATTAACCCCGAGGCTGCGAGTGCCCAGTGGTGGGTGAACGAACACGTGTAGGCGAAGGTATGTACGTCTCCGGTTATACATAGGCGTGTGGGAGCAAGTGCATTCATCGCAGATTATAGAGCCGGGCAGCTCCTGCCCCAGGAATCCCATCCAAGTCAGCATTCCTGGCTGAGCTCAGCCTCTCCTACATGCAGCATGGGGCAGGCACGCTGGCACAGACCCACGTCCACCCGCTGGGGGGCTGTGGGGGAGGTTTGGGTTCCTGCTTTGGGAGTAAGGAAAAAACCCACCCGTGTCCCGGGGCACCCAGCAGCCCTGCGAGAGCCCTCACCACCGCGGGACAGAGCCTCTCCCCGCACCGCAGGGCAGCCGCTCCCGGCGGGAGCAAAGAGCCTGCGGATGGAGAAGGGCATCGCCAAAGGTCTTGGCCTTGCTAAAGCAGCACCGTTGGCTTGCCCAGAAACAGGAGGGTCAAGCACACATCCCCGAGCTCTCCGCTTGCCTCCTCAGGTTGGGCTGTGAGATCCCCTCGCCCCTGCGGACACGTCCAAGAGCTGCCAGGAGTTGGCTCAGCCTGGACCTGGCAGTGCCCTGGTCCCCCCAGCCCCAAGCAGCACTTAGTGACCACAGGTACCCGTGCATTGGAGACCCCGCAGCCATTCCTGCTGAGCACCAGGTGCGTGGGACCCCCAGGGGGGACAGCTTGAGCCACCGCTCCTGCCCCAGGGGCCAGCAGCCTCCAGCCGCACCGGACCGGGCTGGAAGCGCTCAGCCACCCCATGCCCCGGGAGGGCTGCCCGGGCCACACACCCCCAGCCCCTTCCTAACCCTCACGCTGCTTAAGCCCATTTCATCTCCTCCGCAATGAGGGAAACAGCTCCCGGCCGCGGCTGCCGGAGAGGGTGGGCTGGAGGGTCACATCCTGCCCCCGGCAGCGCGGAGGAGAGCCCGGCGGCACCCAGCCTCCCCTCCCCAGCACCCGAGCCCATCCTTGCTGCGGCACCCACGCATTTCCAGCCCTTTTCCCCACCGGGCTCAGGCTCGGCACCCCTTTCCCCTCCCGCCCCGTCCCACCGCGGCGGCCGGCTGCCCTCGGGACAGGGCTCACCGCCGGGCGGCCGCGGGAGCGCCTCACTCACCCCAAAGTGCTGATGAAGCCATTGACGGAGCCTTCGGCGTACAGGGAGACGATGTCCCCGATGTGCAGGAAACTTGACATCTCATTCATGGTTACCGTCGAGCCGGCGCTGCTTCCCCGAGTCACCTTCCCGTGCCCAAATCCACCATGGGGCGAGCGGCGCTTGGCGGGGAGGGGGAGACCCTGCTCCGGGGAGGGGAGACCCTGCTCCGGGGACGGGGCTTACCCCCGCCCGGCTCTCGCTGGCTCCCTGCGAGCGGCGAAGGGGAGCGGGACGGCAGCGAGAGCCCCACGCACAACTTTTACATGTGCTGTGCAGGAAGGGAGCCAGGGGAGCCGGGCGGGAGCGGCGGCGGCGGAGGAGGAGGAGGAGGAGGAGGAGGAGGAGGAAGGGGGGATGAAGCTCAGTTGGAGGGTTGCATGAGGTCTGTCCGGCTGTCCCTGGCTCCGTCTGTGCACGGCTTGGCTACCTGCAGCCAATGGAGAGCGATCAGGAAGTCCTGCTCGAAAAAGCATGCAAATATTTTCGGCCTGGGAGGAGAACCGGAGCCGCCTGGGAGGGGAGGGGAGGCGAGGCGGGGGGGATGCCCAAAAAGAGGCCCCACCCTCCCCTCCCCTCCCCGCCTCCTGCTTTGGGGGAAGGGGCCGCGCACCCCTCTGCCCCGGAGGGGTCCCCGAGCCCCGCGGGTGCGGACGCGGACTGGCCCGGGCAGCGCAGCCCTGGCCCCCGCGAGTCCCTCCCGGACGCCCCCACGCCGGGGCTCGGCCCCTGCGCCCCAGGGCAGAGCTTCCACCCCCGTCAGCCTGCCCCGTCGGGGGTCTCAACAACTTGCTGACCTGGGTCGGGGCTTCACCACTTGGAAAGGCACCGGGGGCTTTCTTGGGGGTGATGGGGGTCCCAGCGTGTTCTCCCTGCACCAACACACAGTGGTGGGCACAGCGAGCCAGCAGCCAGCGCAGCCCTTCTCGGTTTCCACCAGCAAAAGCCAGCAGCCGTTGGGATGTCTCTGCTCCCCCTTGCACCCTCCCGCGTGTAGCAGAGGGAAGCTGAGGCACTTGGCTCCCACAACCAGCCCCTGACCCACGCAGCCCCTCCCCTGCCACCCCAGGTCCTGCTCTCCCCATTAGCTTCACCCCCTCCTCAGTTGGCAGCAGGACCAGAGACCAGGAGCCGCCATCCCCGGCCCCGCTCCTACACCCCAAGAGCTGCCCTTCGGCCAGCGCTTCCCCCAGCCCGGGCAGGCCTGGGGATCCTGCACCACCCAGCGCAGGGAAAGCCCCGGCTGAGGACAATGCGGATCTCACCGGATTTTTGTGCTCCAGGCGAGCCCAAAAGGCTCCCTGAAGCCCAGCTGCCTCCTGCCAGCTTGCCACTCCCAAGCTGGTCCAGATCATACCTGCCTCACCTCTCTGTGCCCCTCCTGTCCTCGCGCCATTGCCCAAACCCTCCCCCTGTTTAACGCACGAGCTTTCCCCCAGCACCCCTAAGCCAGGGTGATGCTCCAGCCGCTGTCCCCAGCCCTCTTCTGGGTTCAACCAGCACCCAACACTGCCGCACCCAACCCCCCCATCACCACCGGGAGCTGTGAGCAGGGAGGAGTCCCCCCACCTCTCCAAAGCCCACCCGGTCCCTGCAGCCCATAAGGATCCTTTCCACAGCCAACCCAACACCATGGGCTGGGCGAGCAGCTCCGGGCTCCCAGTATAACACTGGTGGAAAAGGACCACATCCTCTGAGCATCTTCTGGACAGCACAAGCGCCCTAGTTCCTCACTTTTAATTAAACTTGCCTGCTGTAAAAACAATATTGGAAGGGGAAAAAAAAAAAGCATGATGCTTTTCTCGATTATTTCCCTCCTGTCCTCTTTTCTCGCAAACAAACACACAGGTTTCAGGAATATAAACCTTGCCCTAAATAGTGATTATTTTTTTTTTTTTTCCACTAGGAAACGGACAGGTCCCCTGGCAGAACAAAGGGAAAAAAATTAGTGCAATTCCTCCGGGGGAGATGCCAATTCAGGTCCATCAGGATTAGCTGCGTTTTCAGCACAGTACAAATTTAGAAGCCTTTATCTCAGGGCAACAGAGGGGGAAAAGAGAAGATCATAAGAAAAAAAAAACTTGCTGCTGTTAAAAGCAAATGAAGGTTTCACAACAGGAGCTCAAAGGAAGGCCCCAGGGAATCAAAGACCAAAACTTCATACTCAGATCAGGCGCTTTGATCAAAGGCACAAGCGGCATCTCAGCCGAAGGGCAGCACAGCGTGCCCAGGCCAGTGCCCACATCGGTGCCACCACCCTTACTGGGCATGGCCAGGCTGGACACCACCTCTCCCAGCCAGCCTGGCCCAAATTGGGCTCCCCATGCACCCGTCCTCCCTTAACCCCAGGGATGGTTTGTGTTTGCAGGGCACCGAGCAATAAAAATTACCTGGGAGAGCAAAAAACCCCATTGCGCTGAACAAAGGGGCGTCTGGCCTGGTTCTTCCCACCAGCAGAACGGGGAGCAGCAGGACGAAGCCTCTTGAAGTCTCTTTCCCACTCCAGGGCAGGAGGGAGCCCGCTCCCCACACCGGGGTGGTGGACACCACATCCAGCCCATGCTCAGGGCTGAATGTCCCAGCTCAGCTCAGCTGAGGATGGGGAACCCAAAGCGTTTCAAGGGTGCACCCTTGCGCCCTGGGGACGGTGACACTACATCTCCAAATCCACCCTGGCTGGAGCTGGGATGGATGAAACCCTCCCCATCCTCCAGCCCTGGCAGAGCGATGTGCGGCTCCAGCTCCCTGGTCCAGCATCTGGGACATGACGGCTCTGTCCCTGTGGTGGGCTCAAATAAACCCCCCCAGCATCTACCACCCGAGGTTTGCCGACCTGGGTAGCAGCAGGGACGGGCGGCTTCTGGGAGAAAAAAAAAAGACATTTCTCCTGTGGCTCAGTCGCTCTCAGCTGCCCTCAACATAGCTATGACCACGCTGAGCCATCACGCTGCCCACCCTGTGTGTCCCCGCTCCACACGGGGTCTCTGGGCTGCTCCCAACTTCCAGGAACATCTCGGGCACAAGCTCATACCCTGAAATATTGTGGGAAGCCACAAAGGGTCTGCAGCCCTCAGGTGAGTGAGCAACTGGGGCCGTGGGGATGCTCATGGGCACGTGCAGCGGGGCGACCGCCTCGCTGCGCCAGCGCTCACTCCCCCAGGCCCCGGGGAGATAGAGGAGTTAAAAATAAGAGTGTTTCCTTCCTTACCCCCTACTTTAAGCCACGTGATAAATAAAAACTGGGAGTTTCTGCCTGCCGGAAAGGAAGCGGCTGCAGCGAGGCAGCCGGTGAGTCAGTCCAGGAGCAGCCATCCCCATCCCTGAGGCACAGCCTCCATCTCTGGCAGGGTCGGAGCCACATTCCTTTTACATGCTGAAATTGCTCCTTTGCAGGCAACTGCTCCAGCTGTGGGGCTACCTCCCTCCCTCAGCCCTGGCTGCAGGATGCTCTTCTGGGAAAAGCTCCCCTCTACCTGCATGCCCTTCCCATGATGGCCATCAGCATGGGATGGTGCCACAATGCTCCAACAGGTCAGCCGGGATTGCAGCCCCCCAGGGCTGGACAGGAGCCCAGCTGGAGCTTAAGTTTGTCCAGAGGCTTTGGGAGCAAATACATTGGTGATGAAGAGGACGAAGGGATGCTGGCTGGGGAGGCCGAGGGGTTAGTGGTACCCAAGCAGCATCCCAGCACCCTGCCAGGTCCCCATCTGGCTTCTGCGTGGGTCTCCTTGGGCATCCCAGATCAAGGCCGGGAGCTCAAGGGTGAAGCCACTGGAAAGAAGAATGTGAAAAATAACTGTAGCCTCCTTTGTTCGAGGAGGAGGAAGAGAGACACTCAGTCCCTTGTGTGCGAGCGGAGTGGGGAGCAGGAAGGCTCTGCTGACAGATGCATAGAAGAGAGGGATTCTTTGGCCAAGAGGCGAGTTTCCCCCTCGTCTTGCTGGCTCCTGACCCTGCTGCTGCCCAGAGATGCAACACAAAGGCTGTCCGGGCTCTACATGGTGCCTTTCACGCTGCTGCACCATCCTCCCACCCCAGAGAGCAGCAGAGTTGGGCCAGGACCGAAGCCAGCCTACAGCTTTCAAAAAAATCAAGGGGGGGGGGGGGGGGGGCGGTTGTTTCAACCTTATTTGTCTTTCTGAGTAAAGATTTCAGAGCCCAGAGCAACTATCACTGAAAAAGATCGCTCCTTTGGTGCAGAAGATGCTACGTGCATCTGCAGTGATGAGGGTTAGACCCCAAATCGGCTTTGCTTCAGCCGCAGACCCAGACCCCAAACCTCGCCGCCAGCAGCAGTTTGAAAGGTGACCCCAGGTCTGCCGGGACAGCGCTGAAACCCCCTCAGTGACTTCATTAACCGGTGGAGACAAGGGCCAGTTCCCTCCTGCCTGTCCCATCTGTGCCTCCGCTCGCGCCTGGCTGTCTCCGACTGTGGCTGTGCCAACGGCCTCCCGGGAGCAGCCACGCTCCCCCAGAATAGCTCTCAGACTGGATGACTTTGGCCCACATCCTCAAAGGTATTGAGGCTCCGGGTTACCTCGGAGAACGTCAATCTCCATCCCCGCAGGAGGTCCAGGAGGTGGCCTGGGAAGGAGAAGATGCTGGTGCACACACGGTCCTGCTCGGACGGACCCTCGCCGTGCGTGGGAGGATGCCCATGTGCTGGTCTCACCTGGCCAGAGAGAGAGGTGGATGCCACAGGAAAATAGGGCAAAACAGAGCGATTCCTCCAGCCCTACACTTGCTCCTTGCCCGCCCTCCCGTCCACACGCCCTCGGGTGGGTGCATCCCGCCCTGAGGATGGGCAGGGTGAGCAGCGAGAGCCAAGAAGAGGGGAAGGACCCCCCCGCCGCCAGCCACCCTCTCTCCCCGAGCAGGGTTAAGCGACGCTCGCGTCGAAGACACTTTGTACTTGGATTTAAAAATACAGCCAATGCCCCGGTGGCTCTGCTCCGTGCAAGTTGCAGGTATATTTCCACACTTGAGCCAATAACCTTCCCCGAGGGAAATTTAGGCTTTTTATGATTAAAAGGGGAAAAAATAATAGTGGGGAATTAAATATAGTACAGAGCGAGAGAACAATTAGCAGTTGCCGTTAGCGACACCGGGCCAAGTTTGGGACAAACACCGCGGTTGTCTGGAGAGCAGCACGGCTGGGGACAGCCACCGGCATGGCCTGGTGCCACGGGAACCGGCCGGGTGCTCGGGGCCAGGAGGGACTCTCGGCCCTTGGCAGATGGTCCTTGGGAGCCTGGACCCAGCACGACCCAGACCCACAGGAGCAGCGTGCCGGGACTGGCTGCACCTCATGGGCAGGATTTTTTTTCCGACCTTCACTTTATCGAAAGCAAATGGAAGTGTTTGCACAGGCTTGTAGCTTCCCTAATACGCAAACAGAGGTTAATTGTGGGGTGGAGCAGGGGCTGGGGCTGCCAGCCGTACCCTCGCCGTGGGCCAGGACGGCAGCTGGCGGCAGGGACAGAGCAGGCGAGAGAAGAGCCCCGAGCCCCATTCCCTGTCCCTTCTAGGGCATTGCCCAAGAGGTTTTGCCTTGCATAACCCGCCCTGGCTCGGCTGGCCACTGCCCCGCGCCTTGCTCAGCGCCTGTGTGCAGCTACCACCCCAACCCCTCCACGGTTGCACAACCGTCTAGCTCCACATCAGCTGATTTATTTGCCCACTACAGTCATGCCCACGTGAGGGCATCACTACCGGCTTTGCTGGCTCATCTTCAAGGGCACACACCAGTTTACATCCCGGGCAAAGCCTCCTATTATTTCCCCAAGTCCTCCCCGCTCCTGCACATCGGGGCAGGGCCCCAGACGGCCCCGCACGGTCCCCATCGCTGGGCAGAATTTCAGCCAGCCGCTCCAGAGCGGTCCTGAGCACTGCTGGAGCCGGATCCCACCCGCGCGTCTCAGCCCCTGAGGAAATCCAGAGGGATCTGCTGCAAACCATGCTGCAGCACGGAGGAGCCAGCGGCACAGTCTCTTCTTTCAGTAGCTCTCTTGGAGATAGATTACCACGCCAAGCAGCACTTCCTCTGCTTCCAAGTGGACCAGGCAGGCCCTCTCGCCTGGCTTGTGGTCAACACGCGGTGATGAATGAACAACACATCTTATCGGAGAGCGGACGGGAAACGCTCTCCAGCTACAGCCCGGGACGGGCACGGTGCCCACCTCCACGTGCTGCCGGGATGCAGGACGGGCTCCAGCTCCATCCCGCCACCTCCGAGCTGGAGATGGGGATGCTCCGCTGGGCTGGTCCTAAACAGGGTGCGCTACTGCACCCAGTCCAGCTCCCAGTGGGGTGGGTCTGGTCTGGAGGGCATGGCGACATGTGGGCACGTCACAGGGAGGAGAAGGGGCAGAGCACAGAGGAGCTGGCTTCCCAGTACAGACCGGTCCTGCCCTGGCCTCCATTTCTCCCTGTAAAGTTTCATATAAAATGGCTGATCTGAGGTTCGTTCGTCCTTCCTCCCCAGCTTTTTGAGACAAGTTAGTGCCAATCAGCCTAATTACAGTCTTCGCTGAGATAACCACACGCTTTCCTGCTGAACGACAGGCTGGGTTACCATGTGGCTCGGGGCCAGGACCAGCTGCCTCCTCGCCTGGGCCAGGCCACCGCCTCCGTCACACCACCCACATCCCCAAGGGACCTGGGGGGGGGACAAGCAGAGGCTGCTCCCCTCCGGCAAGGGCGTGCTGAGAGCGGAGCAGGCAGGGCTGGGAGCGGGAGCGGGCAGGCAGCCCTGCTCGCAGAAGCCCGGTTGTTGCAGCCCGCGCTTGCAGCCAGTTTTATGGGCTCCCTTCATGTGACAATGAAAGGAAACGTGCTGCGAGCGCGGCCGGGCTGCTGCACGGGTGTTGCAGCTCCGAGATCAAAAGAGAAGCTCGGGGAGAGCTGGGTGATGCTGCAGCACAGGCAGCATCCCGTGGGATGGGGATCCCACACCGTGCTGTACGCCCATCCCAGCACCACGAGTGAGGAGCGACCCTGGCGCAGCCTCCTGTCACCTCGACTTGGGGACCGGCTGCAGCACGGGGCGCTGGCAGGGTTTTTGTGCGTGCAGCGTGGCAGGGGCTGGATCTGCAAGTGGGATCTCCCCGTGCTGCTGGTGGGCGCCCCGCTGGGATCAGAGCGCCCCCATTGCAGGGGGGACATGGGGACACAGTGAGGTCCCACGCAGGGCTCAGCACCCCTCAGCGTGGGGATCCCGGCTGTGTGCAGGGAGCTGAGCGTGGGGAGAGGGGCTCTGCCCGTGCCTGAGCAGGGGGGCTGCATACGGCCAGAGCTAAATCCAGCTCAGGGCAGCAGCAAACCCACAGCAGGAGCACGGGACGGGCCCAGGGCTGGGCATACAGGGACACCCCCAGAGGCAGCCAGCACCCAAGTCACCAGCCCAGGCTGCAAACCACATTTTTGCTGTCATCCCAGGGGAGCTCTGTGCTCTCAGACAAACCCCACGCGGGGTGGCAGAGCAAGCCCAGCACGGGGGGAGCAGCTTTCCGGGCTCACACCCCTCTTACAAGTGCAGCAAATCCCAAACGCACCAGCTGCCTACCAGAGACCCCCCAGCGCGAGTACTCACGGTGCAGGACCTGGGCAGGCACCACAGCCCCCAGCGCTGCATCAGCCCAGGCTGCCAGGAGGGAGTTCCCGCACACCCCCAGCCCCAGCGGAATTGCCTCCCTGGCTCCCTCCCCTTTAAAGGTTCCCCACCCACTCTGCAGTTCAAGGGTGGGCTCACCTTCCTGCACACACTTGGGTGTTGCTGGACTAAAGAACTGGGCTCTTGGCTTCTTCCTGCTTCAAATTTGCTCAGTAAAGGGAGAAGAGAAAGGGGTGGGGGGGTGTGGGGGGGTGCGGTTCCAGAGCCTTGTTGGACACGTTTCCACCCCCACCCGATGGATGTTCCAGGTGAGGGACATCCTTGCTCCCAAACCCCTCTCATCCTGCTGGAGGGTGGAGAGCGGCTGGATGCAAACCCCAGCAGAAGCAGGCTTGTGGTGGACAAAGCCCCGCAGGGGCTCCGGAAGGTGCTGGGGAGGAAACAGCCCAAACAGCACTGGGAGGATTGGTAATAACCAGCCTGAGATCTGATTTCAAGGGACCAGCCCCGTCCAGTTCTGAGAATAACGCTTGCTGGGTGTGATCAGGGGAGCGCCGGGCTCGGGGAGGGCAGGAGAAAGTTGGCTGCTCAGCCTGGGTCTAGCCCAGCATGGCCACGTGCACTGGTCCGGCCAAGCTCCCGCAGCAGGATACGTGCCGGAGCGGTGACGGAGAGCCCGGACATCCTCGCGACCCGTGAACCTCCTCGGGGTGAGTGACGCCGCTGTGCCAGGGCGGTTCGCAGGCAGCTTCCACCAGCACGGAGGAACGCACTGAACAAAGCCCCGACGTCCCAGTTGTTGGGGAGGGACGAGTTAGTCATGCTGGTGTTCCAGCTGCCGAGTCACCCAGCGGCCACTGGGGCGAGGGACTGGCCAGGGTGGGAGCGACTGTCTACTGACTTCACCCGTAAATCAACCAGGAGGTTGTGGCGGGGCCCTAAACCAAGGCAGTCACAAGCTGAGAGGGAAGAGGAATAGTTGGGCAGAGTTTATAGATGTTAAAGGGGAAAAAAAGGAATCATAGAAGTATTTTATTTGCAGGACAGGAGCTGGCTTTAAAAATTATAGGGAACGTTATATTGCATTTTATATACCAGCAGCAGACCCCAAAACTCTGATATGCTGCGGCAGATGCGCCTCCCTCCTGCCTGGCAGGCACCAGCATCTCTGCCGGGGCTGGGGAAAGGCAGCTGGAACTGGGCAGCGGCTGTAACTGGGCAGCTGGAACTGGGCAGCGGATGGCTTCAAAACCCACCCCTGGAGCAACGCTGGTGCGGTGCAGCTGATGAACAGCCTGCAGTGAGGATGCAGTTGCCTCGTTGGACTTTTAAACTGGGACACAAAGCATGTTTGTGCTGGTAAAGCGGACTTTGCTTTATCGTGGATGCCAGCTGAGCATCTAGCCTTTAATTTCGACACCAAAGGCTCGAGTCTCCA
This sequence comes from Bucorvus abyssinicus, assembly GCA_009769605.1. Lineage (NCBI taxonomy): Eukaryota > Metazoa > Chordata > Aves > Bucerotiformes > Bucorvidae > Bucorvus > Bucorvus abyssinicus. The sequence continues at coordinate 2,982,830 of CM020055.1, read as the reverse complement.
ATGACTAATGTTTCCTTCGATCAAAATCACGGCTCTGGTGAGCAAAACGCCCTGCCGCTGCCGGGAGGGAGGTGTGAGCAGCCCGGCTCCGTGCAGGACACGCTCGCTGGAAACGCTGCGTTGGATGTCTCCGGTGAGGTGGGGCCATCGGTTGCTGTCCCTCGTGTTTCCCCGGGTCTCTGCTGCTTCGCCCCATTGCACAAGCCCAAGGCATGGCTCTGGGTGGGCGCAAATAGAAAATAGGTGTATCTGTAGCCTACAGCTGCCAAGGGATTCAGACCATTCCTGAATGCCAAGCAGGGGTTATTACATCTGCTGCTCAAAGCAGCCCTTGCTCCCGTTGCGGATGAGGCAGGAGAACCGCTCGGCCCATGACATGAGAATTTCCTACCCACGGCTGTCTCGGCCGCTTGCCCCCAGAGCTTGAATCATTCCTCTCATTCGACGCACAAGCCAGAGGATTTCCTTGAAAATAGAGCCTTTGTTTGGCAAATATTTCTCCCATCTGGTGCGGGCTGTGAGCACTCTTTGTTGATTAAATGACAATCTCTTCCCGGGCCAGCGCGATGCCGTCAGCAGAGGGAGAGCACTTCTGAGACCATCTGAAGTGCCAGGGCAGGGGCCGTGCCTGCGCGGACGCCCCGGGCCGAGGGTGTGCTGTGCCTGTTGGAGAGCAGGTTTGGGTTTTAAAAACACCAGGCGACATCCTTAGCAGATTCTTATTTGGGGCACAGACCATCGCGCTCTTCTGTGATTTTAGAGCACCTGAAATAATGGGATCTTAAGCTGGAGGTGATCTCCTAGAACCTCCCAGCCGCCGTCGTAATACAAATGGGTCATAATAAAAAATAAATTAGTGTGAGTCCACAGAAGCCAGCAGAGCTCTATCCCTTCCGCAGGCTGAGGATCCAGATGAATATTTCATTTAAAATATTCTATTATGTCGGCTCATAACGTTGGAATATCCGAGTGTCTCACATTTGTAATGCAACTTTACAACAGCTTTGCGAGACCCGGAAATCTCAGCCTGGAAATTATTTCAGGCACTGGCCATCTCTTTTACTCCATGGTGGTGCAACGGCTTGCACAAAGGAGACCATGACTGGGGCTTCACGGTGCTACCGAAGATGCAGAATAAGCAGGGCAAGACTGTGCATCTCAGGACAAGGTTGCAGCAGAGGATGCAGGAAATTAGATTGAGCCTCCCAGTGCCGGCGTGGTCCCACTGGCCCAGCCATCTCTGCAGCTGGCAGAGCCACAGCAGCTGGAGCCCTCCAGCGCCGGATTGTCATCTTCTTAACAGCGTGTGGTGGGACACAACAGGGTTTGCAGAGGCTTTTCCAGCTCACATGGTGTGTGAGCAGCCTCGCTTGCCCTAGCACCACATTGGTGTTTGTAAACAACCTTCTCAAAATACTTCGAGAGGATGTGGGAGCATCACGTGAACGTGCAGCTTCTTGTCAAGGCGACGGGCCTGCCTCTGCCCTTGCAGGTTAGAGCAGAACATCTCACCGAGCTCATTTCCACCAGCTCACCTCGAACACCGCCAAGGACAGCTCAGCGTAGGCGACTCCGCTCCCCACCCGCAGAGCGGGAGCAGCACAGGGACGAGGACCGCGCTGACCAGGGATGCTCGGCTGCTGTGGAAAGGACTTGCTGCCTCTGCCAGAGCTGACTGAGCAGAGGACACCAGCTGCTTTCCGAAGAGGTGCACGTAACCCTGACACGAGCTGCTCCGAAATGACTCAGCCAAGGCAAACCCTTCCTCCTCGCACCTCCTCGGGCTGGTGTTCGACACATGACCTGGCAGAGGGAGATTGCTAATAATACCTACATTTTATATAGCGCCTTTCTTCGGGAAATCTCAGATGGTTTTACACAGGAGTCAAATCTATTTGGAGCTCAAGGCTGCTAAGGATGTGTTAAGGACAGTTTTGGTACCCAGGAAGGCAACGTGGGAAGGGTCTATTGCTGGGACAGATCTGCTGAAGCAACCTAGCAAGGAAGTAATGATGGCTGTGGTTATCTTGCCATTGTTAGGGTCCAGAGTAAACACCCCAGAGATGATCAGGGAGTTCATCTCTTTCACAGCCATGGATTCCAGTTAGCCAGCAGAGTTCAGGTGCTCCGGCCCCAGTTCGTGATGTGCCCCAGAGACGGGCAGGAGCGCGAGATGGCTGTGAGAGCATCTCCTGCCGTGCCAGGCTGGGAGCCCCGTCCTATTGCGGCAGGACCGAGCTCTGGCACTGCAGTCAAAGCAGGTGCCTGACCCTCGGGCAAGTGCAGGGAGGGAAGCAGCGAGGCCTCCCGCTCTGGGGACCGCTCAGAAATAGCCCTGAGCTGTGCAGAGGAACGCCTGGGGAGAGCTGTGCATACACTGCAGGCTTTGTCCTGGGCAGGTCGGCTGGGTGTGTGCTTCCTGGCATACAATTCCCAGATTAGCAGGAGCCGGGCTGCCAGCAGCTCCTCCGGCTGGGCTGCGGATGAGCCGCTCGGGGCTGGGAACCGCTGCCGAGGTCAGTGGTTCAAGAGCCTGGCGCTGCCGAGCGGCTCAGGGCAGAGGAAGGGGATGGGATGAGGTGAGGACGAGGGGAAGGGGCACCTCCTCCCATGCACCCAAGGGAAAATGAAGGGGCAGGGGGGCATTTCTGCAACCCATGGGGACAGGACCCCCAACCCCTCTCTGATACCTCTGTAAGAGGTTGGCTTTTGTCCCAGGGGATGGAGAGCACCAGCAGCCAAACCAATCTCACCACTCCTTTTGCAGTGGTCAGGGAACAGAAGCAGAGACCCGTCTCTTCTTACCCTAAAATTAATAAATCAAACTCTTAAAAGCCACAGAGGATAAATAATGTGGAGAACATGAAAAAGCTGGAGGGTGGAAAGGTTGGGAAAGAAGAAAAAGTAATTCAACACAGAACTGTTTAACAAGGGAAAGCGAGTAATCAGAGGGAGAAGTGAGAACAGTTTATTCACACTAAATGCTTAATGTGAAAAAAAAATAATAATTCAAACCAAAGCCAGGCTGTGCCAGCTGGGGGGTGAGACTCACGGGTGCTTCCCAAGGAACAGGAAAGGAAAAAGCAAAAAGGGAAACGTGGTGCATTCATTAAAGAGAAACATAGGGGAAAGAAGAGGAAAAAGCTGGAGCTGAGGAGCTCTTTGGGACAAGCCTACGCCTGGCCAGTACTGGGGTGGGGAGTAAAGCAGCAGCCATTGATGTCTCCCCAGGGAGGGCTGCTGACATGGGGTGGTCTGTTGGGGGCTGCTCCCCACCTCTCCTACGAGCTGGAACTAGGGAGAGAGAAGGACGCACCGCAGGGTCCGAAGCGGCTGGTGCAGAGCAGCACTGCCTCCTGCCAGCCCCGCTGCCCGCTCCCAGTGCCGGACAGGGCTCCCAGTGCTGCCATGTGCCCCCAAACAGGCTCTTCCCCTCTGGCACCTGCAGCTGCAGGGCCCTGGGGCACAAGGCGCTGGGCACCTCCAGCATCCCTTGCTATGAGAGCTGGACCCACGCTGCCACATCGCAACCATTCGCATGAAGCAAGGTCGACCTGACAGCCCCGTGATGCCCAGCTGCTGGCACCCCTCTGGCCTCCAGCCCCATTTACCGCCCCAGAGAAGCTGGACACCAGCGATTCCCTCCGACGGCAGCTCCGGGAGCCGCGCCAGCCACGGCCCTGCCTTCATCTGCCTGCGAAGACCGTGCTTATGAATTGGTGTCTGTTTGCAGCCACCCCCTCGGAGGCTGAGCGGAGCCACTGTGCCAGCTCCCGGGATCAGCCCCGCGCCCTGCAGCTCCTGACAGATGGGTTCAGACAGAGGAACATCCCTGTTAAACTCCGGGTGCTTTCCCAAAGGCTCAAATCCACGCCTGCCCACGCACTGCAGAGCGAGCTGGCTGCGGAGAGAGCCGAGCACAGAGGAAAAAAAAATATTAACCAAGCAAACAACCTGGTAAAACTCCTGGCCCACACAGCGTGAGAAGGAGAAAATGCCTCCATGCTCCATTTTCCAACAGTGTTTGGGAGTTTCCCACCCTCCTGTGGCAGCTACTGAACACATCTGGTCTTGGCATGAGGGAGAAGGTGGGATGCTGGGAGGTGACCCCCACACACACACATGCCCAGCGGGCAGCGGGGACGGGCAGCCCCCAGCACGCCCTCGCCACCTCCCAGACGTGTTCTTCCTGTGCACGGAGCGAAGGAAGTGCCTTTTTCCTCTCTCCGGGCTGTCCCTGCTTTCGGGAGGAGCGTGCTGGGTTCTGCTGCCCTCGGCTAACCAGCGCGTGGATCTGCCTTCGCAGAGCCGGTGGGAAACTCCCCGCGTTTCCTCCGCGCGGGGACGAAGGGTTCCTGGAGCCGTTTGTCGGTACTGCCCGGAGCCCCTGTCAGCCCGGGGTTCAGAGGTGTTTAGAAATGCGGCACTGATCCAGGAGGTGCTTTCGAGGGGAGGAGTTGGTATGCAACCCCTTGTATGCAAGGGGAAACTGAGGCAGGGAGCGCAGAGCCCGTCTTCTCCAAGGGGAGGCTTAAAACTGGGCTTATTTCATAAATAACATCAACTGAAAATTGCCTTTTTTTTTTTTTTATTACTTCTCTACGGAAGCCTCCAGCTTTTCTAAATCGGATTTACGGACCTGACACTGCAATTTTAAGCACGTTGGCCCCAGTGCCTTGCCCGTGGTCCTGCAGTGGCTTGGTGGAGGAGGCAGAAGCACAGCTGCAGCCACAGAGCACCACGGTGGCACACGGCACCCGCAGAGACGTCCCATGTCAGTGCACCGATGGCGTTTTTCTCTTCCAGCCGGACCTCAGCCTTCTCCGGCGGTTCCTGCCCCACTCGCTCCCAGCTGTACCCAGCTTCTCCCAAAGCAGCCAATGGTTTCTCCTGCTCCGTCCTCAGAAAACCTCGGTTAGAGGAAGAAACACGTCAGACAGACAGACAGACACCCCAAGTACTACAGCAAACTGGACACTCTCAGTGTGTCCTTAGAGCCAGGAAGTGACCTCGGACACCGAGTGCTTGGCCACATCTCCACAGACCTGCAGGACCTTACAAGCGGGTTGCCCCACGCTCCTTGCCTGCAGAGGGGTCTGCTGCCACGCTCGGGCACCCTGTGCTGACCTGCCACGGGTCTGAGAGTCTTCTCAGGGTGCTCACAGCACTCACACCCAGGACGTGATGGGTGAAGCTTTCTTACCCCATGAGCAAAAGCACCCCAGAGACCACGGTGTGCCTCCCAGAGGGGAGGGACGGGAGCTCTGATTTGAAATATTTCAAATCTAACGGGCAAAGGTGGAGGGAATGGTCTGAACAGAACAATTCCGTGCTGGGGACAAAGGTGAAAAGGAGAGGAAGGTCTGGGAGTCCCTTCCCTCCCCTCTTGCTGGGGGTCCATGCAATGGCACTCCGCCCCCACAGCTTTCTCAGCCCTCTAACAGATACCCACGGTCACAGAACCACCCTCCTTCCCGTATTTACACAGCAGGTTATCAGCAGGGGTATTTATAAGTTATTTTGCCCTAAACAGATTATAGCGTGACAGCTCTGCCAGTGCCTGAAAAACACGAGCTGGCTCACGCTGCCTTCCCCGGACACGGCACCGGACGGTTTGATTAACGTCCAACATGCTCCAATGACTATTAGGGGAACAAGGCCTGGATCCGTTGGGGTTTTTTAATCAATTTGATAAATCTGGTGCGTGTGAGAAGCGCTTCGCCTGAAGCCTCATATTCTCTCTTCCTCCAGCGCCCAGTGACAGCACAGCCGTGACAAACTCGGCGTGGAGGCACCCCCGGGCTTGGCGTGGTGACAGTGCTCTGTGAGGAACCAGGGCACCTCAGGGCGACCTCGGCCCTGGGACCTTGGCACTGCCACCATCTCCATCCTTGGACTGGGACAGGCGCCTTGCCTCTCCCAGCAACCTCAGAGGGCACCGGGAGGAAACCCGGTGGATAAAACCTGATGAACAACAAGGGGTTTTCTGTCCCCGTTGGCAGCTGCTATTGCTCTCCCTGGAGCATCCCTGCCGAGCTGGGTGCTGCGGAGCCAGGCGAGCTGGACCAGCTCCCTCCTGCCAGGGAGCAGCGAGGGGAGCAGAGAGCAGCTTTCCCTGAGTCACATCCTCCAGAGAAGTTGAGCAACGCTGGGGTGAGCCGGGCTGAGCTGGTGCGTGCTGCCGGCACCGCGGCCGGGGCTCACAGCCGGGCTGCTCAACCCACGCTCCGGCAGCGGGTTGGGCAGGGGCTGGAGTCCTGGGTTAGCCCAGGGTTTGCCGGAGGTGAGCCCTGAGCCTGACACTCGTGCTGCGTGGGGTGACGACCTGGTCCCAATTCGGCTGGACGGGTTCTGGCTCGTCCTGTCTAGACCGGGCTTCTCCCAAAAAAAGGACAGTGATCCCTGAGGTCCTTCCAACCTGGTGTTCTGTGATTCTATCAGACCTGTGGGTTGATGGAAGAACCTCTCGTGCCCTTGCAGAGACGGTCCCTCAAGGTGCCCCATCCTCCTGTCCCCGCCGTCTCCCCGCAGCCACCCACGGGTGTCTGCGGCAGCCAGCTGGGTCAGCCCGGCTCGGCTCGGCTCGGTTGGAAGTCGGAGAGTGCCACCTGCTGCTCTGAGGCCAGCTCTCTCCAGAGCAGGTTCCTGCAGCTCTGCTGAAGAGCTGGGGGGGCACCGGGGGGTTCTGCTCCCATCCTTGGCAGGAGAGAGCGGGGGGTCTCACCTCTCGCGCAGGACCACAGCAGAGGGGTTTGCAGGCGGCAGGGGGAGAACTGGTGTGGCAGGCTTGGCTTTGCTCTCCAGCTCCATCAAGCTTCACTACCCATGAGGCTGCGGCAGAAAAAGATGATGTCAGAGTTGCCAAAATGACTCTGTACAACAGCTGGATTCTGGTGTAACACTAATTCCAGTAGCTGGTCTTGAACAACGCTCTACCTCTTCTTCCCCCCAACCCCTGCCATGCCAATTCATCATCCAGAGACTTCATGCAGTTGAGCAGATGTCTCCTGGCACAGAGGGGAAACTGAGGCAAGCAGGGGAAAAGGTTGGCCCTGGGTCACAAAACCGAGCTGACATCTCCAGGCCCTCCCTGGTACCTTGGCTCTTGTCTCCCACATTTTGCCTGGCACTGGCAGCATTTGTAGCACGGTTATGCGGTATAGAAAGGAAATCTATTCAACCCCCAACTTTTTACCAGCTTCAGGCAGCTCCCCAAGACCACTGTTCAAACACCACCCTGCAGTCTCTCTTCGCTGACTGGAACAAAATATTGTCCCTTTCTCCAGGAGCTGATGAAATGCACTGCACCGCTCCGCAGAGAGGGGCCTCATTTGTCTTGCGTCTCCGTGCTGCACCGTTCACACCCCACACCCACGCGCTGGCAGAACGGCTTTATTAAACCACCGACCCATCCGCCACCCCAGCGACTTCCTGCAGCTCTGCCAGGTCCCGCGGGGTGTTTCAGCACCTCTCAGAGCCCTGACCAAGCAGCCGGAGTCTCTGCTCTGCTGCAGATTTGTTTCTCTGCTGCAAACCTGCCCTGTTCGTGCTGTCTGGGTTGGCGGCACCCATCCTGCTCCAGGCGTGGCCTCCTCTTGCAGCTACTCGGGGAAATCACCGGCATCCCCGACCCGACACTCATCTCGGATGAAGATGAGTCTGCAGAGGCACCGCTTGTTCCGCTTTGGATTGACATTTTAGGGAGATCCAGGAGCTATTACAACGGGATTGTTAGGGATGGTAAGATAATTTTGCACGTACATCTTGGTCCAGGGCTGGTGGGTAACCAGTTACCCCAGTTAGACAACCACAGCCACAGTGGGGTCTGTATGAATACCAGGGAGGGAATCCCAAAGGCCTGACTCTCGCTACTGTCCCTATTTCACTCCCATCCCACCAAACGTCCCGATACCCCCTGTGGCCCATCGCTGACCAGCAGCAGCCTGAGACCATTCCCTGCGCAGCTGGCAAGGACCACAGCGGTACAGAAGGACTTTGAGGACACTCTAGAGCATCCGTGTCTACGAGGACGTGCTGCCTCGATAGGAACACTGAAGCAAGCGGAGCTTTTGGCCCCATGTCACTCCCACCTCAACACTTATGTCTCCAGAACTTTGTCACGGAAAGCTTCTGACAGGACTGTCCCCTCCTCGCTGGCCACCCCATTGCCTTCATGCTGCGGGGCTGGGCTGCCAGCAGGAGTCCACCACACTCCACGTTGCTGGTGGTTTTTTCCCCCTCAAAAAACCTCATCTAAAACTGCCATGTCATCATGACTGGTTGAAACGGAGATTCTCCCACTCTCCAGCTGCACCTTCCTGTTTTCTTTCCTCTGCCATGGCGGGGCTCGGGCAGCCAGCCCAGGGCACGGCTCCTGCCAAGCACAGACCACAGCCCTTCTTGCCGCAAGAAGTGTGTTTTCACGCCAGCCCCTCGCTCTTGCTGACACAAGAGGGCTGGGGATGCACAGCGGAGCGCAACCCCCTTTCCAGCAGCAGCGCGGATTAGACTGCCACAACCAACTGGTGAAACCACATCCTAAACCAGCACGTGAATCCTGAGAGCAGAGGGTCCTTCTCTGTGGCTGCCGTGCATCTCTTTACACCAGCGAATATCGCTCTTCCACCAGCAATCGGGGCTGCCGGCGGAAGCGGGGGACGTTCCCCATCAGCAATCGCAAAGCCAGTGCGGCAGAGCCGGCTGGGAATTTCTTCCCTGTTGCCGCCACAGCTTAAAGCTGCTGCAACAGCAAGACAGGCTGTCTCTGCCCCACAGCCACACGCAGGATTTACACCCCTCATCAAATGATCTCCTAAATACTTGCTCGCCACCAGCATTTTTGGTGTCCGTATTGGCTGTTCCCATAACAGAGCTGCTGCTTTCAAACTCGTTTCCCTCCATCCCCGACATCTCCCCCGCTTTAACACTCTCCCACAGCCATTTGCAGACACGTCACAGCACGAGTGCCCGCTGCCCACCCCCAGCTCAGTCCCCTTGCTGCACTCGCTGCGGACACAGATTGTCCAACCCTCCTGCACAGCTCATTTTCCACACCCTTTGCTGCTCCGTGTGATTAGAATCAGCTCCGAAGTTCATACACCCAATGCTCACCCAGCACCCCTTTCCCAGCTGCTTTTCCGCGGCCGTGCCACCGGGGTGTGATGAAAGGTGTTTGAGGTGGAAGGGAAGCCGTTTGCAAAAAGGAAGGATTTGAGATGAGATCTGCTTTTGCAAAAGTTCTCACCAATGCCGCCGCCTAATGAGGCGAAATCTGAAATGGTGGTGAGACTCGCTCAGGAACAGCCCAGATTGATGTAACGTGGCGGAGAGAAGCACAGAATCCATCCTGCCCCAGCCAGCGCATCCCGCTGTGCCAGAATTCAGCCTAAAACCCGGCCACTCGTCACACCAGCTGTGCACAAGAGCAGCCACCGCCAGCAGAGATCAGCAGCGGCACCGGGATACCCCTGAGGCAGCGACGTTCAGCCCCAAACAGCCCCCACTGCTACACCCACCACCCATACCCATGCCAGGGCTTGGTGCAGAGTTAGGGTTGAGCTGCCCCAGGACCAGGACTTTCTCTGCGAGTGCACACTGGGAGGAGGGCAGATCCCCCGCTGCCGGGCTGATGGGGACAGTCCCCATTACCTGATTCTTCACCTCCGTGACTAGTCTTACCTCCCCGAAAGCTGTCTCTGGCCAGGGCACATCTCTACTGCAGCCATCCTTCGCTCGGCCTTCCACAACCTGCTTTTCACCGGTGTCGACGCAGTTGCCACCCTCGGAAGGTCTGGGGCCAAGGTCACATCTCCAGCAGCCCAGACCTCCAAGGGGAGAGGGCGTCTCCGGAGCCAGAGCGGGACCCTCTGCAGCCAGGGACCCATTCTCCCTGGCAAAGTCAGCCCAGTAAGTCAGGAATTCAAAAATCTTTCTGACTCTAGGGCAGGGAGCATCCCACAGGGCACGAACCTCCTGCCATCAGACAGCCAGGGAATTTGATAGTCAGCAGTCAGGCACTTTCACCAGCCCCAAACCTCTGCTGCTCTGGCATTTTTCAGCACATCAGTGCAGTCCCTGGCGGTGTCCCAAGGAGCGAGGTGAGGAAAGGCAGCCGGGGCGGCTTGCTGAGCCCAGCAGCCTCCTCCAGCGCAGAAGCTCTCTCGTTCCCCGGGGTGAAGGACACCTTTTCCTCCAGCCACCGCCACTTTTCCGAATCTCGGGGGACTCCACGTTTCCTGAGTCACTTGGCATGAACCACCTCTAACACCAGAGACTTTTTTTTTTTTTCCTTGTGGATCAACACAGAAACTTCCTACTAGAAACCAGAAATACTCTAACATGACTTTATCAGGGCTCCTGGCCCTACCTGCCGGGGAACCTGACAGCGGCCAAACCCGTCGCGCTGCCGCGTCTTCCCGACGGGCTCAGAAAACTCCCCGCAGAACCCCCGGAGAAGCCAAAGACTCCCGGGGGCTCCGCAGCGCAGCCCCCCGCCCCAGCTCCCAGCAAACCCGCAGCCAGGCGATACCCCAGCGCCCCGAGTTGCCCCGCGGGCCCCGGCCCCGCCGCTGCGCGGAGCCGCCCCGCAGCCGCTTTCCCACGCTCCAGCTGCGGCCGCGGTTCCGGCTCCGGCCGGGGAAGGTGCCTCTAGAGGGAGCTGAGCCCTGCCCGGCTCCGCGGCTGCATCTATGGTCCGGGGTTGGGTTTCTACTTCTTTTTTTTTTTTCTCTCTTTTCCCTCCTCCTCCCCGGCCCTGCTCGTTTCCTTTCCCCGCGCCGCGCTCCGGGGAGGAGGCAGGAAGGGATGGAGCAGCTCGCCGCCGGGATGCGTTAACCCCCCGGGACACCCCGACCCACGGCTGGTCCTCGGTGAGTAGCGGGGGGACACCCTCCTCCTGAGCCCCCCCACGCCCAGGATGGGTTATCTTTATTCGCCGGGCCGGGCCGGGGCTGCCGCGGGGAGAGATGCCCCGGGAGCCCCGCGGTGCCAGTGGGCTCCAGGGGGAGCCCGGCGAGGCGGGAGGGGTGGGTAGAGCCCTAGGGCCTCATCCTGCCCCGCCCGGTGAACAGGGTTAAAGTACCCCGGGGTACTTCAGCCAGCAGCGCTCCGGTGCGTGCAAGAGCCGGGCCAGGGCCGAAAGCTCTCGCTCCGAGCTGATCGTTGTCCCCAAGAGGGAATGTCACAGTTTTAATGCTAGTTTCTCCGGACGGGTTTTTTTTTGCCCCTCTCGCAGGGTTGCGGTGGCAGCAGCCCCCTCCGCCCCGGCATCCCCGGCCAGCGCGCAGGGTAGGGGCTGAGAGGTGCGGGGTAGGGGCTGAGAGGTGCGGGGTAGGGGCTGAGAGGTGCGGGGTAGGGGCTGAGAGGTGCGGGGTAGGGGCTGAGAGGTGCGGGGTAGGGGCTGAGAGGTGCGGGGTAGGGGCTGAGAGGTGCGGGGTAGGGGCTGAGAGGTGCGGGGTAGGGGCTGAGAGGTGCGGGGTAGGGGCTGAGAGGTGCGGGGTAGGGGCTGAGAGGTGCGGGGTAGGGGCTGAGAGGTGCGGGTAGGGCTGAGAGGTGCGGGGTAGGGGCTGAGAGGTGCGGGGTAGGGGCTGAGAGGTGCGGGGTAGGCTGCGGGGCAGGCTGCGGGGCTGTTGGAGCTGTCAGGGGGAAGAGCGGTGCCATGCCAAGGGCAGGGTGACATCTGTCTCACCCCACTCCGGGCTGTGACCTCGGCCACGGCACGTGGGGCTCCGCAGGCTTCTCTGCACGGCTTCCTGCCCAGCACCGCGGCCCTCCGCGGCGCGGGCGCACGGGGCGGTTCGGGAACGCTGGCTGCGATGTCTGCTGGGGCTCATGGGCCAGCTGAACCCTGGTGCCACGCTGGGAGAGCAAACACCAAACTGGGCAAACTCACCTGTTTGCTCTTCTAGGTCAGGCTGGGGGGAGCGGAGCGGAATCTGTGCTGTCCGTGCAGAGATGAGAGGGCACGGGAGTCCTGCGGGATCGCTGTCCTGCAGAGGGTTAGCTGCCCCGCACACCCTCTGAGGGAATCACCCCCATGCACGGGCCCAGGGCCCTGTGAAATGCTCGTCCAGAGGATGCTCCACACACTTCCTGGAGCAGGATAGTCATAATATAGCAGGGGGTGACTCCGGAGCCCCACAGCCAGGCTTGTTCCTGGGGGCTATGGCTGCTCCTGCAGGTCCTCTCCCCTCCAGCAGCTCGCAGACCTGCCTGCCTCGCTGGGCCAGTCCCATCATCTTCCTTGCACCCAGGCACCTTCCTTCGGGGAAGGGTTGGGAGAGGTGGTGAGCGTGCCATGAGGGCACTCGGGAAACGTGTCAGAGACCTTTAAGGAAAGGAGACGAGGGTGAACTGAGAAACAGTTCGGGCAAAGGTCTTTTTTTCATTAGGGAAGCCTGGCAGGTTCCAGGAAGGCTCATTCTTTGCACGGCATGTGCTCCTTAATAAAGAGAAGACTCCGGTGTTGCTGAATCCACATCCTAGGTGCTGTCTGCTGCTTTTAACCCTTTGCAGCCTCCAACAAGAGCAAAAAGTCAGGGTGGAGCTGAATCTTGTGGCAGCTGCTGAGAATTAGGCATTGACCCCAGTAACCTGCAGCTTCCCCCAAACCCTCTCTTGAGCCCTGTCTCAAGTTCTCAAGTCTTGCAGAGCCTTCGTTTGCTGCAGCCTCGGGCTGTCTTTAAGTGTGTGGGTGTCATGTCCTCCTTCACACCCTTCCCTGCTCTCTTCCAGCACGGTATTCTCACAACAAAGGGGGAATGGGGCAAACCAAAGGGGCTTTGGGCTGGGACGCGGGAGGAACACGGGCAGCAGCACTCTTGATACCGGAGAGGATGGTCAGAGGCGCTTTGGTGCCCAGCAGGCTGGCGGTGAGCTCTCCTGGGCGTTCACTCGGTTTGCAGGAGTCGGAGTTTTCGGGTGCTCCCCGGGGAGCGGGTTGGGGACTGGGTGTAGCTGCCGGTCCCAGATGTGCGTGTGTGCAAAAGGGCTGCGGTGTCCTGTGTTGCGAGAGAAGAAAGCACTGCAAGAAACTATATTGAGGAGGAAACTGAAAATGAAAGTTCCTCTGAACTGAGGGCCAGCCGCAGCCTGCCGCTTTCTTAGGGCTTGCCAGACAGCGAACGTGAAGAATCACGAGTCACTGCTGTGCGGGCACCGGGCTCCGGCGCTCTCCCGCCAGCGCCCGACACACTGAGCGGTCGGGTCTGCATCGGAAATTCCCGGCTCCTGGTGGCTGAGGTCTGAGTCAGAGGCAGTGGGGTGATGTGAAACGCAGACGGTTGCACCTACAGACCAAACTGAGAAAGCTCTGGAGGCAGCTGAACTCTTTGGCTGGATGTGACCCCATCCTCCCCAGCGCTCGGCGCATCGTTGGGTTGTGGCAGTGTGGAGCACAGTAGAAATTTATATACTGCCTCGCTTACCCACCGACTCCAGATTGCTGCTCTGAGTCTGGTCTTGCTCCCTCGTGAAAGGCAGCAAGACCTTCCCACGCACTGTGGGCTGCAGCTGTCGCCTTGCTAAGTGCCCGAGAAGGGGCTGGGGATGGCAGTGGAGGAAGCACGGAGGGTTTCCTCTGTGGAGGAGGGGATGGGGACACGTGCATCCGCTCCAAGTACTCCCTGAGCTGTCTGCACCACGTCCCAGAGCAGAGAGGAGCAAGGAGAGGAGCAGCTCTGGAGCTCGGGTCGCTGCTGATCTGGGTAAGTGGGAGCCAGCTCTCCTCCCAGCTTTACCCTCGGTCCCAACTGCTGATCCTCATCGTGTGCTTTGAGGTTGGGGAGGAAAAGGGAAATCCTGTTCTCAGAGGTACGTAGGAGAAATCAGCACCTCCATCTGCGTGTCACCGTGGCTCGGGCTCCCTGAGCGCAGCTATGCAAATGCACGCTGGCTTTCAAAGCCAGGCTGATAGTCTTTGCATTTCCAGCCCCCCGTCCCCACCTCGACTGCAGGCTGCACTTGACGTTACTGCTGCTTCAACATATTTTTCCTCCCGAATAATCTTCAGTGCGAGGTTGTAAGCTCAGACAATGCGTTGCACTTCTAACCCTGACAGAGGTGGTTATTTATCCACAACCAGCACTTTTTGAATTTTTTACCCAGGATACAATTTAAACTCCTGGGTATTGATGTGTCTTTGTGAATTGAGACCTGGTGCAAATCAGAACCCCCCCCAGCGTAGCCCGGTGGCCGTCTGGCTGGGAACATGTACTGGCATGCCAAGCAAGAGGCCAGGAGCACAGCGATCTCTCTCTAACCCTGGCAGTGGCTGCGTGGCCTCGCTTCCTGCTCCGCACAAACAGGGGGTGAGGTCAGCACGGCGAGCAGCGGGATGACGGACCTGCGATGAGCCCTAAACTGCAGGTGGGGTTAGAGCCTCTAGATAAAGGAAAAGAGAGAGCTCGGCTCCTGTAGAAGTTGGGGAAAGCAGGTCGGAGGTGCTTGCCCGGAGAAGGCAGCACGGCGGGAGCTGCGGCAGCTCGGTGAGGTCACGCGTTGGTTTGCTCTTGCCGTGCTCTGAACCGTCGAGGCTGCAGGTCGGCTAGCAGCAGTGGAGCCCCACAGCTCGGCTCCCGGACACGTTCTCTGGGTGCAGCTGGGGAGTCGTGGAGCCCTCTGGGCTGTGATTTTTCTGCTTTCATCCCAGCGTGAAGCCACTGCAGATGCTGCTGTCGGCCAGGCTGGGTAAGAGCCAGTGCAGCATGTGGCTCTCACTGAGCAGGTCAGAGGAGAGCTGGCAGCTCACCAGCATGGATGAGGAGCTGGTGAACTGGGGTGGGGAGCTGGGCGACTTTCCTCTTCTGGCATATGACTGTCCGCATATATATTACTGGAAAAAGTCAGGGAGAGGAGAATTCCAGCCAAGGGACTTGGTGTGGCCAGGATTCAGGGAGCGAGTGTCCCTGGAAGGGAGGAGCCAGGTCGCAGGCAGAGATCAAAGCAGGCAGCATTGCTCCCCGGAGCACTTGGCTCAGCCAAAGGGGCTTCCCAGGCCAGCCTGGGAGGAGGGTGAAGGAGCAAGGGGCTGCGAGGCTCCAGGGTCCCTGCTGGCTGCCCATGACCTGGGTCACTTACTGTCTCTCCTCCTTGCAGGTGCTGGTACTGGTACTCCCAAGCATCTCTGCAATGGCCTCAGGGAACGACGGTGACCTACCGAGGGCCCACGGACGCCGGGGAAGCAACGGGCGCAGCCTGTCACAGGAGCTCATCTCAGGTAAGAGGGTCTTTGAAAAGCTGGGATTTTCATACCTCCAGCGCCCTTCACAAGACTGGGATAACAAATCAGCTCCATAAAGCTATGCTGGACTAAACTGGGAGAGCATGGGCTCAATGCTTTTGGGAGATGCTCGCCATCGGATTAGCGGGGTGGGCAGCAAGAGGGGCTTGAAGGGCACGGAGAGAAGAGTGTGCAGGGAGCTGCCGGGCTGGGGTTCGCTGGCAGCTCTGTGCGGGCAGGCTGAGGCGGGCACAGCGGGCTGCGAGACGTACGTCTGGTACCTGCTGCCATTTACTTTCCCCTCCCTGAGCGCAAGAGAGCGGAAGGTGCTTGAGGCTTAAAACTCGGAGTAAAACGCGCCTTTCAGAGCAGCGCCTGCGCTCAGGCAGTCGGTTTCAGTCGTGGTGCACCAGCTGCTGGATGAAATCGGGTCTCTGCGCCTTGGCAGAGCAGCGATGAAAAGGTAGAGCTCACCAGCGCTCAGAAGCGGCTCAGTCCGTTTCTCGTGTGTGCCGAGCCCCGTAGACTGAGTGATCGCGTTTCACATGAACGGGTGAAACTGGGACCGGAACCGAAAGGAACCTGGGAAAAACCTCAGCTCCTGTTTCATCCCAAAATGACAAGATGCCGCTGCACAGGAGGCTGTTAAACACGGGCGACTTCGTAGCCTGTATTGCAGGAGGGCTCGTGGGTAAGGCAGAGTCACTGCAGCTCCGTCAGGAAGGGACGTTAGAGTTACACCCCGCTGTTTATGGAGCTGAGGCCAGATCCAGCCCAGCGCTGGTTGATTGGCCTGATAGTGTCATTCGTGCTCTGGTGGTGCCCGGACTCCTCTCCATCTCGGGGTATCATTTGTGCCAGGTCCTGTGTGAATGTTCTGGAAGAAGAAACACCCTGTCTTTCCCTTACCAAACTCTACAGGGTACGAAAATAAATAAAGAGCAGTTGTTTACGTCTGCTGATTTCCTGTCGAGGCCAGCGAGATGCTGATGTGAAAACCAGTGAGAGGATCGGGCCCTGAGCTCTAACCACACCGTTTTACAGTCACGCTTCCTGTACACTTGCAAGCACTTCTGGAAGTACTGGCATCCCTCTGCTTCCCGAACTCAGGGGTCCATCTGGACCTTGGAGGTGAGATCTCTGCCCACCTCTGAGGCAGAAGCCTCCTGGACTCCAGAGGAAGCAGCAATGGGCAGCTTCCCCGCCACGTGCTATGGGACTGCGGGGTGGAAGAAGGCTTTCGTCAGCAGGTATTAAGCCTGGCTTTCAGTTAGGGCTCACTTGCGCCGTTCGTCTATCTTTGGATGCTGTAAGGAGTGAAGAGATTTATCCGCTGTGTGAGGAATTGCTTGAGCATCACTCTGAGCCCTTGTTCTACCGGTCGTCCGTTTGGGCACGGGCAGGATGCTGCTGTTTCTGTCCGGGCTGGGTGGCAATTTGCTCTTCTGGTGTTTTGGGGGCATCGTAGACAAAGGCAAGAGCTTCCTACTCCTGGCAGTCCCTGATGAAGAGGATGAGCGACATAGCTCATGAACAGTCACACAAAGGGGAGCAAACCTTGCGGAAGGAGCGGTGGGCGGCCCAGCAGCAACGGTGCTGAGCTGAGCTCAGGAAACAGGGCCCTTGTCCTCCCTCAGGTGTCCTCTGTAACGGGGGCGGCAGTGCCTCTGTGCTCAGACCTGCTGCCAGGGTACGCACACAGCTACGGGAACGGTTTGGAGAATCCGTCGGGTCTCAGAGCCGTGGGACAAGCCCTGGACGTGGCTGTCCTCACATCACAGATAGCTGTGCCAGGCGCAGCTCAGCGCCCCCGGCTGCAGAGGGACTAGTCCAAACACCGTCTCTGGGGTCACTTAGCTCCTCCGTGGACCACGTCAGCTGGGATCCCAGAGCACTCTGTTGAGGAAGGGGAGCTATCGCTATACCCGCTTGTTACTGCTAGCGAGATGGAGAGAGCTTTGGTGCCAGGCTCTGCTGGGGTGACACCAGAGGTGGTGTCAGGCTTGAGTGAGGAAAGCCCAGCCACCCCGACTCCCTTCCTCAGTTTCCCTGGGCTTCCTCCTCTGCCCGTGGGTGTTTAATACTCACAGAACAAACCTAGACAGTGCGAGGTTTGGTCCTTGGTTGTTTATCTCAGCTCTGGACTTGATGCTGCAGGTGAAGCAAGTCCTGAAGTGATAAATAGTTGCTTAGGGACGTTAGTCACGCGTCTGCGAGCAGCTCTGTGTCTTCATCTCCCAGACCACCTGCAAAACGAGTAGGAAAAATGTGAGTTGCCTGTTTAAACCTGGGTTCTCGTCCATTCTGTAGAGCAGCCTAAACCATTTAGACACATTTTTCTCTCGTCTGGTGCCTGTGCGGTTCCTGTCTCCAGCACAGACACAGAGCATTGGACTTCCCATTCAAGTGCATTTCCCATCAATACGCGGTTTCCGTTCTTAAAAGTCATCTGGCTGATGGCTGTGCTGGGAAATAACTCCGCTCTGTAACCGCCTCGTGACTTCTTTGTTCTGGCCTGCAAAGGGTGCCCCAAAAAATCATTTATGAAAACCTCAATGGGGCAGAGGGAGGCGCATCGCCAGAGCTGAGATGCCCACCCGTCTGGGGCATCCCGCTGAGCACTGGGCCCTGCCGCCCTTTGCAGCTCAGGAGATGAGCAAACATGGGCCAGCTCTCAGCTGGGGCAGCAAAGGACCAGAGCGAAACCTTGCTGCAGCCCCCAGCCCCTGCTGCAAGCCTGCAACTCGGGGTGTGTTGGTGGGACACCATTAAACCAAAGAATTAAAGCAGATTTCTTGAGTCTAGTCCAGCATCCGGACCATGCTGACAGATTAATTTTTATCTTAAACCCAAAGGTTTAAGGCTTGAGATTATCGCACCTTTTTTGGGTGGGAAGATCCTCGTTCTAAAGAGCAGAATAAGGGGAAGGGCTCTGGGCTGCGCGGACACCTCTGGGGAGGCGGGTTTCCATTTAGCTGTCTGGAAGCTCCGCTCTCGGGTGCGAGCTGTGCAGGATCACGCCAGCGCGATGCAGTGTCACGCTTGAGGTGCAGCTACCATGAGGTGGTGGTGAGCTTCTCGAGGCAGACATCTCCAGAGAGTGTCTGTGATTCCCCAGAGCTGTCTTCTCCCTTCAGAGCCAGTTGCTCTGGCCAGGCTGGGTATCTCCCTCTGGGCAAAGATGCACCTCTCGGTGTAGGCACTGCCCGTCTCCTGAGCTCGAGCGGGGTGCTGCCAGGTTGCATCTGTCATTAGCACAGTCTGTAGTAGGGCTCCTCCGTTGTAACAAGGTCTGATGGATAACTTTGGTGAGACCTGCCAGTTTTTACCGTAGCGCAGCAGCTCTCCGGGAGATGGAACAGTGAGAAATAAAGGACCTGGCACAGAAACGCAGATGTTGCGTGTCTGAGGCTGGCTGGGGTTTGGTCAGCGTTGTTGACAGTGTGGAACCAGCCAAGAGGTGGTTGTTGGGGCAGGTCTGGTCTAGGTGGGGACCGAGGACGGCAGGGTCGCTGCTCCACGGAGCAGAAGCAGAGCAGGTCCTCCCCTGCAGTGTGGGGGATCACAGCAGCTCGTGAGCCCCCCAGCACGACCCCGATGATCCCTCATGGAGCCCAAAGATCCCAGAGGATCTCCAAACCGCTCTCCTCCTCTCTGCTGCTGGTACTGGGGGTCCACAAGGTAAATCTGGATCCAGATCCTCTTCCTTTGGGTGGGAGAGACCCAGAGGTGGTCCCAGCGGGTGCCGTGGGTTACCACTGTCGGGAAAAAGATGTGTTTGCCTGTCCTTGTGTTACTAAAAATAGTGCCTGAGGTAATTAAAACCAGGGAATTTTTTTGTACACTTATTTCCTCTTTTGTTCCCGCAGCGTGTTTACCCTCCGCTCACTGAAACTGTGAGTCAGTCGCTTTCGTTTTCGGGTTCTCGCTGGGGCGGTCGCTGGTCACCCGCTGCCCTGGCTCCTCTCTAAGGTGGGATGTTTACCACCAAATAAACCCGTTCCTGCAAAACAAAACACAGTCCTCTGAAAACAGTGACCAGGGCTTGTCATTTCCCCTCACCTTTATTTACCCAACCTGAACTCAGCATAACCTGAGTCTGTGCACGACAGGTCCTCCCCCTTCCCCGCGCGCCGTCCAGGGCTGGGCCCATCTTCCCAGAGCCCCACACGGGCTGGGTAGATGGGACCAGTTGGAAAAACTCTGCGGCGAGCAGCACAGCACGTTTTGGAGACTCGGATACAGGTTTTGCAGGGCAGTGGGGCCAGGAGAGCTGCGTCCTCCAGGCCAGGTCCTCACACCCAAGCCCTGGGACGTTGCTCAGGCAGGAGCATCTCTGCCGTGGAAATGCACTTTCACCTGGCCAGGCTGGCAGGTGGGGGTACTGGGATGCTGGGCAGGGGTTTTAGCTGGGTTGGCTGCAGTGAGCTGTGCGGCTGCTAGACAGCGTTGCTGGTGCCGATGTGCTGCGTGTCACCAGCCTTGCAGGACGATCACCTAAAGCCACAGGTCTGCAGGGTCCTGCACGTCTGATGCTCCCCCTATAGCTCATTTACCTGGGCTTTGCACCTCGTTTAATGTCTGGGACTCTCCACCCTGAGCGGTGATACCCTGCCAAAGGAGCAAGGCTCTGACCCCTCCATTCCATTCCTGCCCCTACAAATTTTGCATCTTAAAAAAAGAATATGGGAAGAGCTGTGTGACCGGCTCCTTCGGGCCAGCTCCCCCCAAGCCCCGCGGGGGCTTAGCTGGGCTGCCGGCTGTTGAGGAACCGGTGCTCCAGCCCAGATTGCTCCTCGAGGCAGCCGAAACCGAGCTCTAATCAAAGACATCCCGTGACAGACGGGTACTTTCCCCAGGAGCGATATAACGCGGCTGATAAGGTTTTGGTCACCATGGCACCTACGGGACAGAAACGCCTCACCGGGGGCTCCCTGCTGTGGAGGGGGCAGTTCCTGGCCAGGTCCAGACCCTTGCTCTTCCCCGAGCAGCCTGGGCGCAGGGGACGCGTGTGGCTCTCGAGCTGGGCCGTTTCCAGACGGGCACACGCTTGTCGGCGCCGGTTGTTTCTGACTCGCTTCCTGCTCGCGCAGCGCCCGGGTCGGTTTTCGCGCGCTGCCGGGGCCGGGTGACATCACGCAGGGGCGCGTTCCCCCGCTGAACCCCGAATCCCTGGAGTGCCGAGCCCTGCTTGTTTACAAAGCGGCGGCACCCAAAACCAGCCTCATCCCCACCCCGCCCGGCTGCAGCCTCCCGCTCGCCGGGCAACGGGCTTATCGCTGCCACGGGAATTGGTTAGCAAAGCCGGGGATGTGGGTGTCCGCTCTCGCACGGTGGCAGTGGGTGTGCGGGAGCCGTTCCGGCTTATCACCGGGCTGATGATCTGTGCAGGATGGGGGGTCGCCCACCTCCCTGGCTGTGCTTTATGAGCTGTTCAGAAGCTCCTCTCCTTTCTGTCCTTGCCAGCAGCCCGCGCAGAAGCTGCAAACCCTGCCCTGGCGCTGCCGGGCTGATGGGTGTATGTGAGACCGGTGACGTGTGATTGACTCGGCGATGAATTACACTAAAATGACCGATTTAACGCCTGCTCAGCACAGCGCTGCTGGGGCCCTGCGCCGGCACAAGCGTGGTGACCCTGAGCAACAAGATCGGGGGCTGAGGGTCGATGGGCAGCACCAGACTGAGCTTTGTCTCCGGTTTGGGTTTGGAGCTGAGATGGCTGAAGTTGTGCTGAGCAACGCCCTTATCGAGGGGTAAGAGAGAGCTGCCAAGCGCAAGTGTTGAACATCTGGTTTGTGTTGTGACACTCCTATAGCTGGCTCTTGCCAAAAATGGATGCAAAAGGTGGGCCTGTGCCCCTAAGAACAAAGAATGCCTTCCAAATTAGTTTTCTGAGAACGAATTTGTGTTGGATTCTTTTTGTTTCGCTGCAAAAGGCCAGTGTTAATGCAAACAGCACAAATTTAGGCTGAAAATGAGGGAATGGTCTCTCTCCAACTTGGCAAAGGGGGGAGAAGAGCTTCTCCCTTGACTTCTCTTCCTCTTGTCTCTCTCAGAGGACCAGGTGGTGAAGGAGGCGGAGGAGGTGTTTCGGAGCTATGCCTTCTACCGCTACCAACAGGAGAGAGAGGAGGGAGGGGACCAAGTGCCCATGGACCCAGAGATCGCTCAGATCCAGCAGGAGCCGAGCAGGTAAAGCCTGATACCTCAGTGTGAACATCCCTCCACCCCATCCCAAGCCAGGCTCCGTGACAGACCGTCCCCCCAGTCCTGCTTACCGGTCTTGCTGACCTGTCCGTATCGCCGTCTTCCCTCTGGGCAGCGTTGTGAGGCAGGTGGGAAGGCGCCTGGCCATCATCGGGGACGACATTAACGAGCGGTACGATGCCGAGTTTCGCTGCATGCTGAAGTCCTTGCAGCCCACCAAGGAGAACGCCTACGACTACTTCAAAAGAATAGCCTCCAGGTAAGGCTCCTGGCTCCCTGGGCGTGGGCTGGGGACGGCCAGGGAAGGGCAGGTCAGACAGGCTGCAGTGCCGCGGATTAAAGCCTTGCCCCCACCGCAGAGCAGCTGCCTCCCAGCTCTGCCCCAGCACAGACTGTCCATTCAAGCTTCACCCACCGTCCCTGGGTTGAGCTCCCGGCAGCTCTCTGTGACAGTTCCTGTGTTTTCTGCCTGTCTGCTCCTCCTCCTGTGCGCCGTTTGGACAGTCTTCCCCTGAGGCATCTCGCAGCCCTTGCACAAGCTGACTGGGGTCAGAAAGTTTGGGGGACGTGCTTGGGAAGCATGGCCTGGGCATCCGGAGCCAGCTGAATGTCCCAGCTGCCCTTCAGGGGCATGACCAGCCCTGGACCCAAGCAGCCCTGCTGCTGGTCCCCCTGCTGCTTGCTTGACAGCGGGGAAGTCCCGAGGAGTCAGACTTCCAGAGGCACAGAGCAAACGCAGCTGCAGGCAGTGGGGCTGGGCAGGAACCCGCTGCCCTCGGCGCGGTCCCCACGGAACAGGACCGGACTGACGCCGGATGGGGGATGCTCCACAGGCTTGCAGAGCCTGCAGCCGTCTTTTGCGGGTGACGCATGCCCAGCTCACCCCCTCAAAGCACAAGAGGGTGAAGAGTGAACGCAAAGAGCTGGACAACTTATTGCCCTGATTGCCTGAGGTACAGGCTTGGATCAAGGTGGCCGTGACGGGGTTCAGTCCCCACCCGTGTCTGTAAGGAAACCAAGACACTGTGCATGTTAAATGGTTTGCCCAGGGTCACACAGAAGACCTCTGGCAGAGCCAGGAGAGGAGCCGGGGTCTCTGGGGTCCCAGGTCCCATCGCTCCCGGCTCCGTCACAGCCCCGTCCCTGCTCACCCTCCGCTCGGTGTTTGTTGTCTAACTGCCTCTCTTCTGTCCTCTTCCTGCTCCCCTGTCCTTGGGAAGCCACGCAGCGCTGTTTTCACCGCTTTGCCAGCCTGAGGCGGTTAATGCACCGCAAACAGGTAAATTAACCTCTGTCCCTCTCTTTGTGCGACCTGTTTCTGTGGTCTTCCCTCTCCCACCGCCACCTGCCCAGTGGCTCTGCTGAGAAGACAGTTCCCTTCGGCCATGCGGCCAGGGACCGCCAGGACAGGGCACCAGAATAAAACACAGGGCCTGAGTCTACTCTGTATATATTTTCTTCTGTTTCCTTTTTTTTCCTTCGTGCTTGCCTTGCTGGAAACCAGGAAAAACACCTTCAAAAACTGGTCTAGACAAATCGGTGCCACACCTGCCCCCAGCGATGCAGTTTGTGCTGCATCAGGAGCAGTAGGCATGGAGTAGGCACATTTTGGACCCCGCTCCGAGCCTTGGGAGCGTCGGTCGAAGGAAAGGTCAGGGTTTGGTCTTGGAGGGGTTTGTCTGTTCGGGAAAAGGGAAAATCCTGTTCTAACAGGCTTTGTCCTTAGATATAATTGCACCTCCTTACCTCCAGGTACGGCCACACAAGCAGGGGATGCTGTGGGTGGCAGCTCCTGCTCCTGGCTGCACGCGTGGCAGCTACGGAGCTTGCTGCAGCCCGGTGGCTTAAACCCCCTCCAGTTCCAGTTACCTGGTTTAATACCCGTGCCCATGAAAACAGAGGACCTCGGGGCAGCTGACGTGCCCCGCGTTCGGGTGGAGAAGGCAAGGCAGGACGGTGGCAGGTCAACAGCAGCTGTCGCAGAGCTTCCCCTCCAGCAATCCAGAGCCTGTAGCTGTGCAGACAGGATTTGGGAATCCCCTTTTCTCTCAGACGTCCCTGACCCACCTGGCCAAGGCAAACAGCGCTTGTGACCCAGACCGTGTCTGTTCTGCCCTGAAGGCACGTCCTGGTTATGGGTGTCGCTTAACCACAAAAAGACCACGTTGTCTGTGTGGCTGGGGAGCACCTCGAGGACTAGCACAGCATCCCCAGCCCGGCTCGAGAGCGGCCTGGGATGCAGAGACCAGGGAGGACTGAGCCAGCCACGGCAGGGATTTAATCAGAGCATCCTCTTCGTTTCAGCTTGTTCGAGAGCGGCATTAACTGGGGCCGGGTGATCGCGCTGCTGAGTTTCGGCTACCGCATGGCCATCCACGTCTACCAGCACGGCATCCCGGGCTTCCTCTGCCGCATCGCCCGCTACGTCGCCGAGTTCATGCTCCAGAACCGCATTGCCCAGTGGATCGCCCAGCAGGGAGGATGGGTGAGCCGGCGGGAGCGCGGGGCTGTCCCGGGGGATGCGGGGCGAGGGGAGGCGGCTGTGCCCCGGCCGGTGGAAGGTGCACTGCTGAGGCTGGCGGGGTTACCCAGAGCAGCAGGCAGACCTAACGCGCTCTGGTCGTTCTCTGTTCCCTGTTAGGTGGCTGCGCTCAAGCTGGACAATGTTTACATGAAGTACATGCTGGCGGTGGCAGCCCTGATCGTGGTGGGGCATTTAGTGGTACGACGCTTCTTCAGGCCCTGACTGACTTGGGGGCGGAGGCTGGGGGGGTCCGGCCAAGCTCTCTCTCACATCTCTGCTCTGCATTGACGTCTCCCAAGAGAGGGGGGATTCAAGGAACCTCTGAGAGAGAGAGCAGCTTGGACCTGTGACCCTCCCACCACGGGGCCCAGGGTCTGCCATCTATGCAGACACCACCGGGAGCTATGGAGAGCGGCAGTGGGGGAGGAAGGTTCAACTTTGTTGTCTGTTTTATACCTCTAAGGACAGAGCATCCCTGTGACACTCCTGGCACGCAACAGCGAGGCAGAACAGGCTCCTCTGGAGCAACAAATGTGTTGTGATAATGCCAGCGTGTGTGTGTGCACGAGCACGTGGGTCTTGTCTACTCCCTGGGGCAGGTGCAGAGCTCCCCGTTGGCTCTCGGCTCTAGCCCAGCCCATGCCTGTGTTTGAAGAGGGGCTGCAGCCTTGGCTGCTGCTCTTGTCTGTAAGTCGCTGGAGGGGTAAGCCAGCATTAGCCCGCGTGGGGCTTGCTTTCACCCTCCCTCTGCTCCTGAGCCCAAGTACTTGAGACTTCTCTTTCCCTTTAGAAAGCACCCCTACCCCTTTCTGAAGAAACACACTGACGACCTGTCCTTCTACCACTGAAAGGTGGCATCTGGCAGCCAGGTTTTCCCTGCCGCAGCCTGAGCCTGGAGACCCGCTGCTCTCCCGGGGCTGATGCAGGTGCTGGGGTGCAGCCTCAGCCCTCTGGGAGCTCCAAGGCAGAGTTCCAGCAGACCCAGGAAGCACCAGCAGCTTTCTAACACTAAAAAGCTGTGGAGTGACTAATGGTCAGCGTGGGCAGCCTGCCTGCCCTCCCTCCAGTTCTGCTGGGGGCTTCCATGCAGTAGTCTTGGATGCTGGCAGACGAGCAGCCTAAGTGAGACCGCTTGGTCTGCCTTGCTCTCAGTGGGAGTCACTGGAGTTGCATCCCATCCCTGCATCAGCTCTTTGCCTTCTGAGCTCAGCGGGGCAGGATGGTGCCGACATGTCCTGGTCAAGCCCTTTTCTATGCACAATGTCTCTGGAGAGTGACTTGACCTTGTTCTATTCATAACTAATACTTGAGCTTGACTTTAGGGGGAGGGAGGGAAGCAATCTCCGCTCTCCCATCCCAAATCTTTCTGACTTGGAAAATAGGGAGAGTGTCCCAGTGTGGACCGTGTGGTTTAGCTCTGTTCTTTTCCCTCCAGGTGACTCTGTAAGGCTTGAAACTGTGACTGGCCCTGTCTGAGCCAAACTCACTCTATTCCAGCATCTCCTAGAGCAGGTCAGGCAGCTGGGGCGGCTCAGAGGTAGGAAGTGAGCAGTGGTCCCATGTCTGGGCTCCTCTCCGAACGCAGACAAGCCCTTCTTGGGGCAACAGGAGTCGGGGTATTGTAGCCCTGAACAGTCTGAGCCCTCCTGCCCTCGGGGGGCCTTTCCACGATGGCTGGAGCAGGGAACTCGCCCACTGCAGGACGGGCTGAGGCCACACGTGGCAGTGCTCCGGCTCAGCAGCCCTGCCCGGTGTCACCCGGTGACCATCGCGAGAGCCCAAGGGGGTCAGAGACCCTGAGGGCAGCCCATCTGCCCCTCTGTAACGGAGTGTCCCTGACAGACAGCTGGTTTTAAAACCCTCCAGCATCGCCTCCCTGTATCACTGAATTCTACCTTAATCTTTACCTTCAAATAGATTTTTCTCCTCGATTTCTATTCCTTGCCGCAGTTTAAGCTCCCTGTCAGGACACATCCTTTCTCCCTGCAGCTGCAGAGGCTTAGCAGGACCAGCCGTAATTCTGACACGTACCTCGTGTTCCTGCCTCTTCGCATAAGAGCGGCAAACCTTTCCGTCTGTTCCCATAGCAGGGTCTTCCTGTGCTCATCACTTTGACCCCGGCGGTTCCTGCAGTGTCCCTTTCCCTGGGGGAATGCCCTGGGCTGTGCTTTATAGAAAGGCATTAAAACATTTGCTATAATATTCCTCTTCTCTATCTCTCTGTCTTGGTTGCTCGCTTTGTTTTATCTGTGCTGAGCAGCACAAATCTCCAGTGGATTGTCCGGGCGGGGGTTCGGTGGCCGTGCTGGCTCGCTTTGAGCAGCCGAATGCCCACCTGGCTCCTTTGTCCCCTCGCGAGCGTGTTTCTTTGCGTTTATCCACACAACTTCGTTTCCCATCGTGCCGCCTGTCTTGAGCGGCTCATGAGATTTCCTCGAGATCTCAAGACTCTGGTCTGAACCAGTCTAACCAGCTTAGTATCATCCGCA
Source organism: Bucorvus abyssinicus (assembly GCA_009769605.1). Lineage (NCBI taxonomy): Eukaryota > Metazoa > Chordata > Aves > Bucerotiformes > Bucorvidae > Bucorvus > Bucorvus abyssinicus. Next base: position 2,956,393 of record CM020055.1, on the reverse strand, counting down.
GTTTCCCATCCCACTCCTTACCTCCTTCTCTGGGGGAAAACACCACCAGATGGAGTCTTTTTACCACGATGAAAATTAATTACTAATTGTTATTTTCCTTTCCTCTTACTATTGAGGTGTCTCTGTCCTCTAGGCTTGGTCTCTGGTTTGGTTGTGCCTCCAGCAGGACTTTTTCAGAGGACCTTGCAAAGAAAACATTACATCAGCTTTTATTCACTACTTCCCCGACACACACCAAGAACTCTAACAGGTTGGAGAGAGCTTTTGCTTGTCCAGAAAGCCATGCTGCTGTAATTTATTCTCACCTTCCAGACAAAGCGCTTCCCCCTGCAAACCAAACTGGGCTGTGAGGCCAGCAGGCTTTAAATAAAGATCTTTTTCCAGCTTTATGGTAGATGATCAAGCCTTAGTAAAGTCTGTGCTGCCAGGACAGAGAAGGGAACTTCTGAAATAGGTGCTGTAGCAAAAGCAACTTTCCATGTTATCCATTTTCTCAGGGGATCGGCAGGGAGGATTGTCTCAGGATATCAGCGTGTTGTCTCCCCCTGCTCTCACCTCTCCCAGCCTGCTTGAGCTGGTGTCCAAGAGGAAAAACGCTTGAACTGGGACTGCGAATAGGGACTGGTCTGCAGTACTGTGTCCTGTCAGTGGATGGCAACAGCACTGCAGGCAGAGTCGCCCGGGTGCTGGTCCCAGAGCAGAGAGGGGCTGAGCTCCCAGGGGAGGGGAACCCCCCTCCCAGGAAGCCCCAGTGTCCCTCAGCTGTGGTCTGCACACCCAGAGCTGGGGGTGCGCGCCCTGCTCCGACCCATAGCGAAGGCAGGCATCGCTGGTTTGTACTGGGGTGCTGTTGGGGTCAGGAAGAGGCTGCGGCAGGGTTGTGTTTGCTGGGCTCCGAGCAGACCAGGGGGAGGCAGCTGAGCCCTGCCCAGGAGCTGATGCTCTTTGGGGGGTGGTGGTCCCTCTCCGGAGAGCAGGTATCTACCTCGAAGCCCCACTCGGCAGAGTTTGGGCAGGGGCCTGGGCAAGGTACCACAGGCCACCTTGACTGCGCGCAGAAAGCTTTTTGTCTGGGACTGGCAGTGCCAGGAGCCGTTTTTACAAAAAAGTACATCTCTGCTGTAGAAGGGAGACCTCTCGATAAAACTACGCCCTTAGAATAACCCCAGACCTCCCTCGCAGGGCTGAATCAGCCCTTTTAGTCTTACTGTGGGGATAAAGCCCTGATCAGCTACAACACTCAGCCAGCCTAAACTTTGTTCAACCACCAACCCCGTCGCGTACTGTACCTTGTACGAAAGCAAACCCATCCGATGCACCGAGGAGCAGCATCTCCCTGCTGCCCCTTTCCTAGATAGCCACCGTGGTGCTATGGGGCACGACTGGCCCCCCCGTGGCTTCTTGCCCTGGTGAACGAGGGAAACGGGGGTGGGCAGCCTTCAGCTGGGAAACGAAGGCAGGAGATGAGGAGAAGGCTCTGCCGTGGCTTTCGCAAGGAGAGGCTTGTTCACTGAATCCTTTGGGTTGGAAGGAAAGTCTCAGCCCTGCTCAAAGCAAGGTGACCTAAGTCGCAGCAGGGTTTGGGGGCAGCTGCTGAGCTTGCCAATTCTCTGACAGCAGAGACCCAAGCCGGGGTCTCGTCTGAGGAAGGACTGGCTCTCCCTGATGCCTACAACTCAGCTGCACCCACTGGTACCAGTGCTTGCTCTGCTCCCTCCTACAGTGGGTAGGAGGAGGAACCAAAGAAAAGCTTGTGCTCTTTCCCTTCTCCACCCAGCCCCAGGATCAAGGGATGGGATGGCTTCAGCACGGCCGTGCCCAGCGAAGGCTGAGATGCCCCCCAGAAGCAGCACAGAGGGGCGCAGGCTGTGCAGGCAGCAGTGCCGGTCCCCTGGACCGTACGGGGATGCAGGGCAGGGGACCGCAGCCTCGCTCGAGGCCGTGAGCTCTTCACTGTGGTTCCTTGTACCCCTGCTCTGGCTCCTACATTTCAAGGGGTGAAGGAAGGTACATTTGGTGAGGATTTTTGTGCAAGAGGCTGCCCCAGGGGAGGGTTAAGGGAACAGAGCACAGGGAGTTGTCCAGGAGGTCCAAGCAGAAGCATCTGTGTTTGAGGGTGGGCAGAGGAATCTCCTTCAGAAGGTTACAGTGGCTGCTTAGAAAGGGGGGAGTCTGAAGGAAGAGTCATTTACTCAGCCCACGTGAGAGCAGTTTTTACTCCCACCCCCTCCCAGCTCTTTCCTTCTGGATGGAGGAACCTGCCCGAGAACACCTCTCCCTTGCAGCCATTCCTCACGCTGCGAGCCAAACCCCGAGCCGTCCCTGCCAAACCCGGGTGCTGCGGGGTTCAGGCTGCCAGGGGCCAGCGCTGCCCTGGAAAAACTCCAGTCAGGACTGGTGGCAGCTTTCTGTGAAGCGCTGTGTGATGGGTTTTACACAGATACTTGAAACCACGCTGTCACGGTTCCTTTTGGTTCTTCCTTGCCTTTCTCACGCTATCCAAGCGCACGGTGTTTCACACAGCTCCCTTCTCCTCCCCTCCAGAAAGCCCCAGTCTCTCCCAGCACTGCGGGAAGGACACAGGGTATATGATGGAGCAATGAAGCATGCTTTGCACTGACTCCGGAGGGGAGGAACTGGTAAACACCTTTTCATTCCAGGGGGAGGAGGAGAGGAACAGCACAGGTTGTCCCAGTAGCAGTGGGGAAATGAGGGACAAGCTGCGTCTGCAGGCCAGTGTTCCCAGTGCAGGTCATCTTTAAACGGCAGGCAGAGGGGCTGTGTGGAACACGCTGGATTGCTTTTATCTGAAAAAACCATTTCTTTCTCAAATATTCTGTTTTAAAAGTATGTAATATATATGTACAAATAAAAATGGTACATGCAGTGCAAAGTTCTCCTGGCTGTGCTGAAAGTTTTCTTCCAGAAGCTGTTCCCTCAGCAGGGTGCTCTGGGTAGCTCTTGGGTGCATTATAGGGCTCCCTGCTCAAATTTACACATGCTATTTAGTCCCTGTTGCCCCATAAGTTTAGGGACACCGGCCCTTGGTACACTTTTTCTAGCACCAAGAGCTAGGTGGGGAGAGAAACGTGCTGCTGAAGCTGGCTTTGCCATCCCCGAGAAATGGTACCTGTACAGCAGATGCCACGGGATGCCCAAGGGACCGCTGCGGGAATCAGCTGCCTGATCAGCTGCTCAACCTGCCCCCAGTTAAGGATCTTATCTCTGATGGGTTCACACCTCCCCAGCAGGAAACAATTGGGATGAGAAATTGCAAAGGAAAAAACCATTCCAGAGCAGTACAGCGGCATTCTGGTCTGCCATAAAACACTCCAGCAACTGAAAGGGAAATGGAGGAGCCCAGCGTGTACAAGATGGGGAGGTGCTGCATGGGGATGTCACAACCCCTCCTGCCAGCTCACAGCCCCAGCTGACTGCACGGAGCTCACAGTGCTGAGCAGAACCGGGGTCAGCACAAAGATGGGAAACCAGGGCTCCTGCAGCAGCCGCTGTCCTGGGCTCCCTTTCCCAAACGCCAGCCCCCATCCCCAGGCAATGCCACTTTCAGCTGCTCCCTTTTCACACACCAAAACAAGGCATGAGCTTGCACCAAGCCACCCCCCGTCCCCCACTGCTCTGCTTTACACAGAGACAAACCCTGCTGCTCACCTGACGTTTCACCCTGCACAGGACCAGTCTGGTCACCAGCTCCTGCAGCCGTTCCCTCGGCACCAGAGAGCTGCAGCAGTGCCTGGAACGGAGGAAGCAGCAGGTGATGTCAGGGGACAGGATGCTTTAATACCACTGCCTGGGGTGGGACAGCTGGGACCATGTGCCTTGTAATGAGCACACGCCTGGCTAATAGGCACAGACACCCTACCCCATCCTCCCCATCTGCAGCCACTGCTGTGGATGCCTTCCTGCCTCCAGCCCCACCTTTTGGGGCTGGGGGGAACCTCCCAGTGGTTACTGGTTGTGGTGTGAAGCACTGAGCCCAGGGCAGCCCCCAGTGACTCTGGTGGGGCTGGGGAGACGCTGTCCATCTCTCTGATGGACTCTCCATCAGTCCTTGTTGATGAACTCAGAGCATCCTTCCGGTTTCCCTGTGCCCCCCTTGATAAAGATCTGTTCCGGTTGAGGAAAGGAGGGGGGTGGGCAGCAGCAGGGTTTGGGGTCGCTGTGGGGTACCGGGGGTGGGCAGCAGCAGGGTTTGGGGTCGCCGTGGGGTACCGGGGGTGGGCAGCAGCAGGGTTTGGGGTCGCCGTGGGGTACCGGGGGTGGGCAGCAGCAGGGTTTGGGGTCGCCGTGGGGTACCGGGGGTGGGCAGCAGCAGGGTTTGGGGTCGCCGTGGGGTACCGGGGGTGGGCAGCAGCAGGGTTTGGGGTCGCCGTGGGGTACCGGGGGTGGGCAGCAGCAGGGTTTGGGGTCGCCGTGGGGTACCGGGGGTGGGCAGCAGCAGGGTTTGGGGTCGCCGTGGGGTACCGGGGGTGGGCAGCAGCAGGGTTTGGGGTCGCCGTGGGGTACCGGGGGTGGGCAGCAGCAGGGTTCGGGGTTGCTGTGGGGTACCGGGGGTGGGCAGCAGCAGGGTTTGGGGTCGCCGTGGGGTACCGGGGGTGGGCAGCAGCAGGGTTCGGGGTCACTGTGGGGTACCGGGGGTGGGCAGCAGCAGGGTTCGGGGTCGCAGTGGGGTACCGGGGGTGGGCAGCAGCAGGGTTCGGGGTTGCTGTGGGGTACCGGGGGTGGCTTTACAGCAGGGGTGGCTCTGCCTTGTCAGTACATCTGCCATCATTCATCCAGGAATCCAAGTGGCCCCAGAGCTCCCCTCCGCTGCTCTGTCCCCCCCCACGTCATCGCAAACAAGTCTGACCATCCAACAGAGCTACGAGGGCTTCGTGCGTGACCCTTCGTGCTCCCTGGGTGCCTGGATTTGCAATTCCTGCCTCTGAACACCAGTCAGTTAAAATGAGGGAGCAGAGATGGAGGGCAGGATGCCTGCCAGCATGGGCAGGGAGCAGAAGGTGCCAGCGGGTCTGAACACAGGCCATGCCCATTTTCTGCCGAATGAATCCTGGGGAACGTGTATGGGAGCTCTGAGAGGAGAGGAGGAGGTGATGGCCCCGGTTATAAATTGCTGTAGAAAGAGTGGGAGCTCAGGCTTTCCACACAATCAGCCAGTAGCAGATTAAGCATCGGAATCTAAATAAATATTTACCCTCTAGTTCCTGGTCGCTATAAATAGGCGCGTGACAGAGCTGCCAGTTGGTGCTTTAGGATCGCTGCGGGGAGATTTGAGCAAGACGAGCGTATTCCCAGTCACGCAACCCTGCGCAGAGCTGGCTGACCCGGCTCTGCCCACCCAACCGCGCCGCCGAAGCGCTGTCCCTGCTGTCAGGGCCTCTCTGTGCAAGGAAAGGTTAAACTTTAACGCAAGATAAATGGCCCTAATTAAAGAGCCAGCTGCTCCTGTAATCCACTTTGTCCTGCCCCAAAACCAGACCAAGCTCCTAATTAAATTACCAAAAAAAAAGAAAGAAAAATAAAAATTAAGGCCATGGTTATTGAAGTATTCGCCTTTGGCTATTGAGAGAGAATTGGCCCTAAATCAGAATCCAAGATCTGGCAGCAATCTAGATCTAGATCTGGTATTTGAGACGAGTGCCTTACCGCTAAAACTGGGTCAAACTCTGAACCGCCCAGAGCGTTGTGGAAATAAAGGGCTGTCAGGTTGATTTCCAGGCTGTGGAATGAGAGTGGGCAGAGCTGGGACATCACACTTGGGTTTATCCTCTGGATTTTTTCAATAGAACTCCTTCGCTGGCAGGCAGGTTTCCCTCACTTGGCGAGCGTTTGAAGATTCTCAGCCCCTGGCGAAGATTCAGCACGCTGTCATTACAGTGTCAGCGAGACGCTGCCTCCCGAGGGCCCGTTCCCGTCCATTCATCTCACGCATCGTTCCGAGCACCGATACCCGCCGGTCCACGTGGGACCTGGCGGCCCCGGCGCAAGCGAATGGAAGGGAACAGGCTTTGATCTCCCAGCTGAAAGGGGAACGCGTGCGGCAGTAAAACCCCGTGATTGACACGAGCTGGCACGAGCCCCTCCGACAGCCGGAGCGCCGTTGTGGCGGCGCTGGGAGAAGAGCTTGCAGCAAACACTTCACTAAGCCAGTGGGTTTTTTCCATCCTGCGAACTGGCAGCCAGAGATGGGGAGTCTTCTCTTATTTATTCCTTCCTCCCAGATCTCCCTGAATGAGCTCCATCAATCCTTGTGGTCTGGGCAAACTCAAGAGAAGACAACCCTGGAGGTGTGCCTCCCGGTTAGACCTGGGCTGAGGTGAGGTGAGCTCACTCCAGCAGCCGTGACCGGTGTGACACGTATGAAGCCGGGCTCTGCTCGGCTGTGCTGGCAGTCATACAACGTGGATCAGAGCTGGGGGCTGTCCCGGCACCAAGAGCTCTGGCAGAGCAATTTCACGTCTGCCTTCGACGCTCCATGCAGACACACCCTTATCATCAGACGGCTGCGGGGAATACTGCAGAAATTCAGCGCCTTCTTGTAAAGGAGGAACCTCCGCTATCGAAGTCAGAAGACCTGACCCAGCACAAAGCAAGCACTTAATTCCATTTTCTACTTACACCAGTCCTTGAAGGAGACCAAACCATAGCACTGTCTATACACAAGTGGCAGTTCTAATTCAGCCCTCCCTCTCTCCAAAAACGTCCTCAACATTTGCTTGAACCATCCTTCTGCCCATCAACGTGTTCACCAGAGCAGTCCGGGGAAGGGCCCTGGCCCTTGCCATGTGCCGACTGTGCTCCCCCGAGGGGATTTACACCCGTGATTTAGGTGGGGTTGTTCTACACTTACTCTGCAGAACCTGCCCCAAAGGTCAGAAAGCTGATACTGGACGAGGTCTGCGTGGCTCCGATGACGCCCCCTTTGAACCCCGGGGCAGCTCACAAGAAGCTCAAGATGTTTCACGACCCTCTTTTTCCCCTTGCCATCTTCTTGCAAAAATCGGTGGCGAAACAACGACCACGCGGGGAGTGGCCGTGGCTCAGCTGCTTGTCCTTAAAACCCGACCGGCCCTCCCACCAGGGCAGGGAGCAGCGAGCTCGGCCAAGGCGGCAGCGGCTTTCTAAGAAGAAGGGAGTCATTCTGAGCAGCTGGTACGAGGGACTGAGGGAAAAGCAGAATTCGTCACTCTGCGGTTTGTTCAGACTTTGAGCCGTGACTTTAAAGCACTTCGGAACAAATAAATTTAAAAAACCCCACTTGTCGTACCTTCCAAATGTTGTTGATGCGCTTCCTCTAAGAAAACCTTGTTCTCCAGCAGCACCTTTACCGTTGTTTTCCCTTGGCTAGGAATTCCCTCGTGCCCTCTCTCACCTTTTCACTTTCTATTTCTGCTACAACTGAAGAAACATAGAAGAAAATAAACAGTTTGTCTCCCAACACAAACTTCTCACAGCATTGTTTTGATGCATGTGGACAGTTTCACAGTTCTCAGGAAAAATATTTAGACCAACAAGAAGCAGTCGCTGAAGTTTTCCCTCCTGGAAAAAGGAGCATTTCCATTAAAAGAACAATGAAAATACTTTGATACAAGATTCTTGGCCAACCTAATCTTGGGCTGAACTGAAAAAAAAGTCAATGAATGTGAGTTTAGAGGTCACGCCGCTTCCCAGGTCTCGTGGAAGCCTTGAATTAAAAAATTAGAGTGGAAAATTCCCCTTCTTCATCATCGCCAGCAATAAATACCTCGCAGGCTAATGCCTTCCCTAATCCCTGGACAAAGCTTGGTTCCAGGTTTTGTACTTCCTGAGCCCTGGGCAAGCCACGGGCTTGGCAGGTCCCCCCAGAGCTGGAGGAGCCCTCGTGAAGGACCCTGCCCTCCGCTGCCAGCTCAGCAACGCGGCGTTAGGAGGGAAAGGCAGCTTGTAAATCCCGCGGGGGCTGAGCGAGCCGGCGTGTGTGCAGGAAAGGGTTACACCATCCCGCCCCAGGAATAAGGCGCCCCGTCTACCAGAGCCCACCAGTCACCGCCTGCTGCTGGTGCCTGTCTTACTTTCCCAGTTCACTACCTGAACCGGCAGGGTGAGGAAACACCCGAGAGCTTCTCTTACAGCTGAGTCCAGAGGTTCACCGCTGCTTTCTTAAGACCTCGGGGAGGTAAGCGCTGCCCCTCAGTTTCTGGTTTTCCCCTGAAAGCACCAGCAGGAAAACCCTCTCCCCAGTTTCTTCCTCGCTGGTGAACAGCACGTGCTCACAGCAAAGCCTCGCCTGGCCGGAGCTCCGCGCCCCCGGAATTCAGGGCACACCAGCACGGGAAAGAGAACTCGATTTAAGTGAGAGCGTCACCTGAAACTGCAATAGCTTTTCTCAATTAGCTCTGCATGTAGGAAAGTCCTTGAAACGCGTTTTAAGCTGCTATATTAAGGCATGAGAAACCCCTTTGTGAACACCGTTACTCTGGCTCTCTTTAAACCTGACACCCCAACCCGACACTAAGACAAGGGCTGTGATCCTGACTGCCTGAGACATAGCTAAGCAGCTGAGATGTGATCACGCTTAACTCACTGCAGTGACTTGGTACCATCTCTGCAGCCTTTTTTTTTTTCTGCAGAGGCAAGGGCTGAGCCCTCTGAGCCAAAAAGCCATCCCCAAGCGCCCTCCTCACTGTGCCAGCAGCCCAAAGCTCAGCATCCCTCCGTGCACCGTGCGGGACGAGCGGACGGCACGGCGCGGCGCGGTCGGGGATGCCGGAGCGACGTGTTGCCGCTGCTGCGGGACAGAACCAGCACTGCCAAGTGCTCCAGCAAAGCAGGTATTACTGGTCACGGCAGCTGACGGCAAAATGTTTTATGTCACATTAGTGCTGGGCTGGGTCTGCCCATGTGGTTAATCAAAGAGGCTCAGCTAGAGAGCGGTAATTTGTTAAGCTGCATAATTTAATTGCTTGCAGTCATCTGCCTAGCCCCACACCAAGCTACTCCTAACGTGAAAGAAGGTGTTGAACTCGTCCGTTAAAATTTATTCTCTTGGCTACTGAGGTGCAGCTCCTGCGGGCAGATAAGAGGGGAGCAGCGCCCTGCGGTTATCACATGTCGGCAGCTCCGCACGCCCGCCCTCCCCAGCCCTGCTGCTGACAGTGAGCAGCCCCACATCCAAAAGTCGCCCCGAAGCTCAGCCTGCCCCTTCAGCTCATGGCCACGGAGACCCCAGCCATGGCGAGCTGGGCAAGCACCCATGGCTGGCAGCTGGGGCGCGCCTGGGGCTGCTGGCGGGCACAGGGGCCGCAAAGGCTGAGCCCTGCAAAAGGAAGGACCTTGTGTGCTGTTGAGCTCACAGCAGAGCCTGTCCCTGTGCTGGGCTGCAATGAGCCAGCACTGAGGAAGGACCCTGTGCCCTAGAGCAGCACCCGCAGGATCCTGTGGGCACCTGGCACTGCGCTGGAACCCCCGGACGGGCTGGTTCTCCCTCCCCTGTAGTGGAGAGGGGCTGGAAATGCAGCTGTGGGGCTTAGCGACCCCAGCCACCCCAGCTTGGAGGGGCTCGGCGACCCCAGCCACCCCAGCTTGGAGGGGCTCGGCGACCCGAGCCACCCCAGCGTGGAGGGGCTCGGCGACCCCAGCCACCCCAGCTTGGAGGGGCTCGGCGACCCCAGCCACCCCAGCTTGGAGGGGCTGGGAGCTGCTGCAGGGAGCAACCGCAGCCCACAGGGAAAAAAAAACCCAAGTGTCAAGCTGAGAATTCCTGCATCATTTCATATTACCTGGAATTTTCATCTCAACGTAACTGAGAACGTTTAAAGACGAAATCTATTCATTAGAAATAAAACCAGGGGATTTTTTTTTTTTTTATGGCTTTCGATACTGCAAAATGAAACGTCTTACGCTGCCCTGTGCAGGCTGGCAGGGTGGAGCTGCTCAGAAGACAGTGATTGCCGTGCGATCCTCCCCGGCCACCGCCGCGTCCTTCGCGGCAGCTCGGCGAGCACGCTCCCGCTCCCGACAGCGGCCGACGAACCAGGACGACTTTATCGCCCGTGTAAATCAGAGAAGCTCCGCTGGCTTCCGAGGAGCGCTGTGGATTTATGCCGGGAGCTGACCCGGCATCTCTATTTCCAAAACGAGGGCAGGTTGAAATACGCTCTTTTTCAATAATCTATTCAGGTTAACAGGGCTTTTACATTGGGGCAATTAATCTTGCACAGACCGGAACCTCTTGGGACACCGTGCAGAGGTGGCTGAGAAGAGGCAAACACACACAGTTGTGCAACTCCGTTCTCCCATGTCTTTCCTCTCGCGAAAAGGCGCCGCAGTGATACGGCAGGGGTCTGAAACGAGCAGTAACATCACCTCCACAACCAGCAGCATTCCGAGACGCCGTGCAGAAATGATTTTACTGAAGGGGCGGCATTACCTCATCTCCTATTACCGTAAAATGATTGAAACCAGAAATATTGAGACATAGATCTGAGGTAAGAGAGGAAAGCCAATACTGCGCTAGAGAAAGCCTTTCCGGTTTCTTGCAGGACGGTTCAACCCCCTTGGCATGTGCTCAGGTGCCAACGGGGGAGCCTGGGGCACGCACACACGCTTGTGCCTGTGCTGTACCTAAAACCACCCCGGGCTCCAGTACTGACCCCTGGCTGGTGCCACCAAAGACTCTTCCCAGCCCTGCTCCTTGTCCTTCTGTGCCCCCCTCGCTGTCTCTTCCGCCCCGCAGCCCTCCTGCCCGCGGCCATCAGCTGCCTAACGGACACGGTAGCAGATGCCGTTCAAAGCCTGGACAAGCGAGGGGTACCACGTCCTCCTGCCCAGGACACGCCATCGGCCCGGGCGATGGCATCCAGCCTGCTGGGATCCATTTCAGGTCAATCTCTTCCATATCATCCCACTTTTCCAGGCACCTCCCCGCCTTTGCTTATGCTATTCTTTGCTCTAAAGCTCGAGTCAGACGCACACAGGACTTTTAGACCTTAATTACCTCTGCTATTTCTTTCCTCTTCGCCTTTGCTATTCCCCAACCACGCAGCATCACCCCCAGCCTCACAGATTTACCAAGACCCTTGTGATTAGACCCTTATTTTTTTACTCTTAGACTCCAAAACAGCCTGGAAAGGCCCCCGCTATACGCCAAGCAAACCAGTCACCACGGTGTTGTGCTCAAGCCCAGGGAAGGACATGCCAGCGGATCAAAACCGTCGACGCGGTCGCTTTCTGCCCGCGCTGCCAAAGCCTGCTGCAGGCGATGCTGCCCGCTTCGGATGGGGACCGTTGAGCCGCGCGCCGCAGCTGCGGCGCTGCGTGACGGAAGCTTCCAATCGCAAATAGCAACAGACCGAAGGAATACGGAGGTGGCTCCTGCTTGATGGATGTGTGCGGCATCGGTTCCTCCCAAGTGGCAATTACCCTGTACAAACACCGCGCTGCAAGAGCAGCGCCGTGATTTAGGCTGGCTGGAAATGTGTCCCTTTACACCGGTTTTTTCCTTTCTTTCTCCTCCCACAAGAAAGAAATTCCTTCTGAGCCCGATAAAACGGAAGATCCCATTGGTGATGTGTTCTAGCAGTAACAGCGCCTTCTGCTAGGACCCAGCAGTCCTGGCCGTGGCCACGAAATTCAGGTAATGACCCACAACTGAAGTAAATTAGTGCTTCATTTCCCGTCCCTTGCAGACAGCTTACTAGTGGAAATTGATTTCTACCTTCTTTCTTTTTCATTTAACATGCTGGTGTAATGTCTTTATTTTAGATTCCCGTGGCTCCCAGTGAGCTGTAGCCAAGAGGCCGGTGGCCAGGCGACCACTGACAGCATCGGCTTAATCGACGCGGGGTTAAAGAGCGCGGGGGGGACCGGCACGGCGGGGACATCCCCGCGCTCTGGGACAGATCCCCAGGTGCGGTAACCCAGCATCCATGTGCCGCACCGCGGTCCTGCTGTAACGGACCTGCTCCCTTACGCACAAGCTCTTGCGCAATCACCACGTTCGTTTGTACGGGACACGCTTTCGTTCGCATGTTCGCACGTCCCAGCCCGGTGAGGGGGCGTCCCGCACGGCCACCCTCCCACCACAGGCGAGGTGCTTGTCCTCGCACCGAGCCACGCGCCTCAGACGCCGCGTGTCCGCCGTCTCCGGACCCAGGAGCCGGTCCTGCCCCCCGCGCGCGGCTCAACCCCCACCGAATCCCCTGGAAGTCTTGCCAAACCTGGGCTCTCTTGTGTAATCTGAGGCAGCCACCGGCGCTCGCGCGCACACGCCCTTTTTCCGCTATTTGGGTAAAACTCCGTGACAAGTTCCTCACTGCCCAGCAGCACCGGCAGCGGCGGCAGACACCGCCGGGGGGGTCCAGCCCTTTTCCCCGGCGAGGGGCAGACGGGCAGTAAGAGACGGTAAGGTTTTCTACCCCCACCCCGTTCACGTGCAGCAGCTGCCAGGCAAAACAAGGTTTATAACCGCGTTGTGTCGTTTGGGACCCTCCGTTAATTCTGCACCCATCGGGTTATTCTGGCAGCTACGAAGGAGGTGGGAGAAGGGAAAAAAATCTACTTTTCCCGTTTTACTTTTGTGAAGTGAATGGAGGAAGCCGAGCTCAGCTGGTGCTGTTTGACCCCTCCAAAGCAGGACTAACTGCTGATATTTTTCTCAGGGTTTGGTTGATTTTCTGGTGCCATAGACACTTTAATAGCGCCATAAACTGTCTGGTAAAGGAATTCTTAGTTAGATGGTGTCTGGGGTATTTGTTCCTTATTGATGTGTAAATTGGCTTGTACGGCTGGCGCGTGTCTCTGAAGATGAAGGCTTTGTAGCGTGATGGTAATAACAATTAGCACAGGGTATAGCGAAGCTTTAGTTGTGAATTAAACCCCCAAACAGAGGTGCCTGTGCAGATCAGCCCCGTCCTCGCGCTCCATTCCTCTGACCAGTGCTCGGCACTGGGGACATCTCCCTGGGCGAGGGAATTTTCTGTGCTCGCTTCTCTCTCCTTGCATTGCTAAACCCCCTCTTCCCCCAGTGCCTCTCTCAGGTGCATTTTGTGTTTACGCTGACAGTAAAAAACTGCTGCGCTCCCGGCGACGCCTGCGTGTCATCGCTGACGGATGCTAATTGGGGTTTAATTCTTAATGGATCAAAAGGGCAGGTGAATACAGGGAAGGAGGGCAGAGGAGCGGCAGGTTCAGAGCCCTGCCGAGGATAATGGCAGGGGAGATACGGGACAGAGAATGAAATGCTAGATGTTATCCTTATCATGGCTGTCTGGGAGCATAATGTAATTATTAAAGTAAATGTTCCTTCCTTTTATGCAAGAGGAAGCCCGAGAGCACGTTAAGAAACTGCTCTTGTGCCTCAGTTTACCTGCTTGCAGAGGCGAGGATCCACCTCTGCCCGCTGCGGCAGCAGGGAGGGTTAGACAAGGTTCACTTAGCACTTAAAATTTGCTCTGAGGACGTTGTCTTGTAACAGACCTCATTTAAAATATAAACCCACAGTGAACAACGAGATGAGGTCAGAACGGAGGGGGTTTTCTGGGCACGACCTGTCAGGGTTTTCCTGCTCAGAACAGGGCGCAGAGGAGCGACAGCAGCTCCGCGGAGACGCGTGGCCTCTGGCCCGGGCATTCGGAGGAGGCAGGACGAAAGTAACTGCAGTCTTGTCTTCTCACAGCATAAGCACCTCGGCTGAGCCCTGCCACACGAGCCGCGTGAGGAGCCAGGAAATCGCAGCGGGGAGCCGCGTCGCTGGGTAGGTCAAGGGGAAACCGTAACCCCGGCAGAAACAATTACCCCTGTTCCAGAGATGGGGAGCCGGGCAGGGCTGGACGCAGCATTAACGCTCACCTTCTGCCTGAGAGACCGAAGTGCAATACGGGCAATTAGAGAAAAAAGCTTGAAAGATCAAAGTAGGAAAAAAGGTCCTTTTGAAGTGATAATCAGTTAGAATTTTTAACTTGCAGGAGGCAAAAGGCTGCGTCGAGCCACCGAGGAAGGATGTGGGCTTACGCTGTTGGTTTTACAGTCCTGCCTCACGTTGGAGGTTTCCTTGGCTGGTTCATTAATCGCCAAGAAGTACCTCTGTGGTATGAGAGGCTGAAAAAACCTTCGTGGTGCCCATCCCGCAAAACATTCCCTGTCGCTTGGACTGTCCTGTACACGGGCATGGGGTAAGTTCTGCATCCCGCCCCCTCTCACCCTTGATGAAATGGTCCACACGATGGAGTTGATGACCCGTCATTCCAGACTCGTCCCTCTGCCGTGGGGATGCCCCTCGTACCCGGGTGAGCAGGGCACGCCGGGTACGCCTGTTCCCGGCAGATGAAGCACAGCCCGAGCCACGTTCCAGGCTGCGACCCCGCGGCTCCCGCCGCAGGCGCCGCCTTTGGCCTGGGACACAGCCCGCGCTCGGCTTCGTAAGCGGATGCTAAAAGCAGCCGCTGCCCTGGGCAGGCGGTACGAGCCCCGCAGGTGCGAGACAGGCGATGGGTTTGAGAGCGGCGAGGGACGTGGAGGCAGCGGCGGTGCAAATGCGACTGTCCTGCAAATCCCCGTTGCGAAACAATCTTACAGAAAAGACTTTGTGCGCGCGAGGGGTTTCCTCACTGCAGACCTCGGGTGTGCTTCCTCCTCACAGCTACGCCTCCTACCTCATCTGGAACGACCTGGGCGGCTGCAGCAGCAAAGCTATCGTCCCGCTTGGCCTCTACGGGGCTCAGCTGGCCCTGAACTGGGCTTGGCCTCCCTTGTTCTTCGGAGCCCATAACCTGTCGCTGGTAACGTACCCGGCCACCCCTCCGTCCGCTGCGGGCTCCTTCGCTGGGGTCCCTGCCAGGCGGGTTTGGGAGGGGGGGCTGGAGGTTTTCTAAGCAGCACTATGTAAAGAGAGCGGCCAGAAGAGCTTGTGCTCAGAGTTCGCACAGCACCTGGTGCCAGACAAGGGTATCGCCCCCGTGCACGCCTCACCCTGCTCGCACCCCGCAGATAGCCAGCCCGAGCAGTGAGGGCGGGAGATCGGCGACTCGCTAGTCCGGCTGCTGCATCTCCCAGTTAAGGACTCAGGGTTAGAGATAAGTCCTTCTGGGAGTCACACCCTGCACCAGCAAGCAACAAAGCTGGCATCCCTGGGGGGCACATCAGCTGTGAGCGGCTTATCGAGCCGGTACGACGCTCTGGGCATTGCAGAGCCTGGTAGGAGGATGGGCGCGAAGGTAAGGCACAGCGGAGCTTGTGCTATGCTCAGAAAGCAGGTGCTGACACCCAGACATGGTGGAGACAGAGTGGGATTTATGTTTCCATCTGAATTTTGTCACTCTGTGGATGAAAGGCACGTTTAGAAAGTTCGTTAAGTGACAATCGCCATCGGTACGGACGTAAGCCTGTTTCTGGTCGGACTGCACAGGCGTTATGAGCAGAAGGGGCACTGATCACCAGGAACAGCGTATTCATCTGCGGAACTCGATAACGAACAAAAAAAATTAACATCAGCCCTGGCTCGCGGTGTGATACATTCAGATCTCCCTGACGAGCTCAGAGCCACGGTCCCGGGGTTTAGGCTCAGTCTAGGTGGCTTTTCAGTGCCAAACCTCCCCCAGTCCTGTTCCATCTCACCACCTTTAGCGGGTTTATAGCCGTGCCGGGGCAGACTGCTGCGAGCTCCCGGAGTGAGCACCAGCGTCACTGTCTTCTCTCTGCTCCAGGCGCTGGTTGACATCCTGTGCTTGGACGGCCTGGTGATAGGCACGGTGTGCTCCTGGTACCACATTAACAAGGTAGCGACGCTGCTGATGGTGCCTTACCTGGGCTGGCTGGCCATGGCGACCTGCCTCACCATCCACATCTGGAAGGACAACCCTGAGCAGAAACCGGGGAAGAGCGAGTAAGAGCAGGACAGAAATGAAGGCATTTTGTGCAAGTAACCTATGCTGATGTGAACCAAGATCTAATAACGTGGGGGATTCATTTCGGGGCAGGCATTGGGACATGCCTCCTCCTCCCAGCTTCATCGTGGTTGTGTAAAAGGAAGGTTTGCACCATGCACCCATGCGCTCCTTAACCCAGGAACTATTTCCTCCAGCACTGGTGAGGGTTGGGGGCTATGGCTGTGTGGTGACCTTAACGCTGTCAGGTCAAATTCCGTCAGCCAAATTAGGATCTCGTGATACCAGTAATTCAGAGCAGCAATCCCAGACACCCCTCTAAACCGCTACCACTCCCCCCCAGAGCAGAACTGGTTCACACACGTGGCAAATCCCATCTCCTCTTCTGGGACCAAACAAAACCGCCCTTCACACGTGCACAGCAATTTTTAAGAACTTACTTGATTTTTTTTTGCTATTTGTGCTGTTGCTTCATTTTCATGTATCACCTGGTTTGTGCTTTATACCATTAACTTTTTATCTGTCAGCTACTGAGCACGCAGTGATCTGTCTTGTTCTGCTCGTGAAAGGAGACCGGGCACTTTGACTTCTATTTGTGGAGTATCGCACTTCTTGTGTTTCATGCTCCGAGATAAAGCAGCAACGATTAGAATGCAAATGTTTCTCCCAAGAGGAGATTTCCCTCTTCCACCTCTGCGTGCTATTTCCCATCAGAAAAGAAAAACTAACATCAGTGCCTTTGAAAATAACACTTGAAGTGGTTTTTTTTTAAGTACAGAAACACGAGAGGCTTTGTAAAATTTAAGAACCTGCTCACGCTGCCTGGAAGGTTGTAATTACACGATTGGCAAAAAGCCCCAAGTCTGTCAGGGGCAGTAGAGGTGTCTCATCCCAGAATCTCTCCATTCCCGAACATTATTAATCAGGAAACATTAAAATACAAGTAGTTCCAGAGAAACGGGACCAAGCCAGGAGAAAACCAGACACCAGCGGTGCATGTCCTAGCCCTGCCCATCCTTTATTCTGGCCATTGCCTTTGACAGAGCTGAACCTTAGATGTTGCTGTTTACGGAGAATAGTTACTATTATGGCTTAATTGAGAGAAGTAATATATGTGAAGAAAAGTGGTAAGTGGATCTTCTTTCTGGCAGCTGACTGTAGATAAGGGGTGTGGGTATACTTGCAGAGGGCTTAGCTGGGGATGTAAAATAAATTGTATTTGCTTCAATAAACCCAAGCCACTTTTGTCTGGAGAATAAAATCAATCCAAGCTATTCTTGTCTCACTGGGTTGGGATCCTCTCTGGGGTCCTCAGCTTGTGCCCTGGCCCCAGAGGGAAGGGGATCGGCAGCAAGGCTCTGCAGGGCTCCGGCAGCAAGGCTGCTCCCCAGGGCGTGTTGGGAGTCAATGGGCTGGGTGGGCTCCTTCAGCCCCCGCACAGCAGAGACAAGCTCACCGGGGCTGCACCCCCGAGACAGGCTCCTCCATCACGCTTCACCCACAGCTCCAAGGGAAGGAAGCTGATTCCTGGGGGTGGGGTCCTCCCCGAGTCAAGTCGAGCCTCATTTTTAGAGCTGCGGAATGTTCCTGGGTCCACGGGGAGCTCAGACCGGCTGGGAGCTGGGGCCAAGAGAAACACACACCAGGAGCTGAGAGCAGCTGAAATCTGCAGCACCTTTTTAACACTTGGTTGTGTATCCTGCTCTGTCATTTTGATCCCATCCATTATTCTTCCCTTCTAGCTGCAGGACACCTTCACCCAGGACTGCTGCTGCGAGCGTATTGCTGTAACCTCCCGAGCAAAAGCTGCGTAAGAACCGGCCGTTGACTAGATGTGGCTGTAGGCAGGAGCAGGACTGTACAGCACGAGCACTGCAAGCAGCATTGGAAAAAAGAAAGAAAGAAAGAAAGAAATGTCCCATATATTTCAGGGCTTTATTTAACCATACGTTACCACTGAGCATATTTACAGTGATGGCTCGTCTGTGTCTTCCAGAAAGCCACGTGCCAAAAGACAGGAAGACACACATTATTTCTTCCTAAAAAAGAAGCTAATATCTGGGCTGGAGACTGATTTCAGGGGAGTTAAGAATAATTCAGGGTGCCTGACCACCATTACGCTGGTCCTTTCCCAGTTGGCATGGCAGAGCCACTGGAATAGGGAGGAGCAGAGCCCCCGAGGGAAGCCAGGCGGGACGGTCCTCTCTGCTTTTGGAAGGGGAACGGTATTATTTAAACCATATTTTGGTTGGTAAGTGACTCTAGATCTGGTTCAAAGCTGCAGCATTTTAATGACATTTCATCAGCTTTCAGAAATTAGTTCTCCTTTCTCCTCTTCACATTTTCTTTTTCCACAGGTAAATCTGGAACTAAGAGGAACAACTTTTTTTTGATGTTTCCATGTTTGCCCTCCCTGTTTTCCCAAATCATGTGACGAGCTGACTTGTTCATGCCTTCATTTCAGCCTCTCTTCCTTCCAGTCCCCCTGTAAGTGCACCAATAGCTCCTCTCTGCTACTTGCATTTTCTTGCAGGCAGCAAAACTAGCAAATATTCCTGCATGTGCCATACATAATAGCTTGAAATCAATCGACAAAGTTAAATGCAGCAAAGCACCCTCTTGTACTAATATTTAAAGCATCATTTGGTAGATCTGCTGTTTGAACAGATACACTAAACCCCCTTGCTCCAAGACAACTTCAATGACATTTCAAAGTCAGTCATCTAGAAAATGTCTCAGTTATCCCGTGCAGTGCAGACCAAAACCAGCCTCTGCCTTTGCAGCTCTAGAGGGGCCCTGGTTGCCCATTAGTGTGGAAGAAACACGTGGCCACGCAGCCCTTGTCCGGATCCATCCCTGTGGTTCAGACAGACCAAAGGGAAGAGGAAAAAAACCAAAACAAAGAGGTGCTGGAACCCAGAGCAGAGAGAGGCACCTGGCTCGCTATAACCAGTGCCAGCAAGTGAGAAAGGATTTCACCTGCACGAGCTCAGGGCTCTCCTCCCTGCTGCACCCCATCTCCCTTTTCCCAGGGGATCCAGAAGGAGCCCCCGGGAAGTTTTGCTCCTCCAGCATTAACCGGGCGGCAGACAGGCGGGATCACCCCCGCTGGCATGCAAGGTGTTTGGCCAGTCCCGCCTGAATTAGCTTATGGCACGGATACCATGTCCCACCCAGCGTCAGGGACATTCATAACCCACGACGGGGCATGCCAGGGTCTACATGACCCAAGCTGTGACTCAGACAAAGACCATGCATCCGTGACAGCTTCCACGGGGTCGTGGCATTTTGAGAAGAGGCACCTCTCAGATGACCGTGTCTCACGATGATCCCCCTCTTCAAACTTCAGCCAGTCTTTCTAGAAAGCCAGATTTGGTATTGAACTGATGGTTACACTTGATCTTAGCCCAAAGGGCACAACTCCGGCTGCTGGCTACCCAGCATTTGTGCGTCAACAAAATCCTTCAGTGCAGCCTCTTTTCCTAAGCCTCGTCTCACTCAGTAATTTACCACTCCAGCTTCAGCAGTAAGGAACTGTAATGGATTTGCTGATGTCTGGAGCTACGTTAAAATATGGGATTTGCTGCTGTGTGCGTGGAAACTCGAGCTGACTGTGGTTCAGCAGCTCTCCCCACCGCCCCGCCGTTAGCATGGGGAGTGCAGAACACACATTCCTGTGGCTTTGAGCACCTGCAGCATGGGCTGGGGCTGACCTTCCCCTTGAACTGCGCCCAGTAAAACTGCAGCGGATACCCAGCAGGAAGGAGGTTGCGCTGCTGGGAGCTGTCATTAACTTCTAGTTGGGTTTCGAACTAATCGCACAGCCAGCAGTGCCTGCCAAAGCAGAGTCCTTCCCGGCTGCACAGCAGTGCGGTCATGGGTGTGCGAGGGTTGGGGAGGGCCAGGCTTTAGCTGTGATGATAAGGCAGGCAAGGAGGCGAGAGCATCGCTTATCTCTGCCTGTACCATGGCTCGTTCCAGCTCTAGTGTCGCCCCTTTCACGGGGATGTGGGCACCGTCTGGGACAAACCCATGGGATGCTGCAGTGTGACACCGGTGTTTCCTGCCCCTGCTTTTAAATCTGGGCATCGTGGTCCTGCAGTGGGAGGAGAGGGACAGGTGGGAGTGTACAGGGGCTGAGGGAAGGAAAGCTGCCTCTGCACATCACTGTCAGAGTGTTTATTTATTTATCACGTAACGGTAGTTACAGCTGGAAAAAGCAGGAGAGGGATTGCTGCCAGACAGTGTATCTAGGGAGATATTTTGTTAGTGCCACCAGCTGTCCCCTTGGAATAGAGAGCACGTCCGAGCCATGACTCACACAGCCAGGGTCTTATTTCACTCTCACATCTATCCAAAAATGTTTCTCCAGCCCGAGAATGCAATAAAAGCCTCCTTTTCCTGGCAAGGGCTTTCGCAGCCAGGTCTCTTCCACCGCCCCTTTGTGATTAGGAAAGGAAACCAGCCATTTCAGCTTCAGGAAAGTCACTCCTGCTGCAATGAGAGGAGCAGCAGCCGACCTGCCTGGGAGGTCAGGCGAATCCAGTACTCGTTGTGTGAGGTACCTATTTAAGATGGGGGAAAAAAGGCAACAGATTGTTCAGAGATGCCTCTAAAGTCAGTGGAGAAACTACTCTGGATCAGACCTCAATATCCAACACTCCAGCAAAGCTTCTCCCAGAACAGGCTGTCACCTCTGCTGGCAGTGCTCCCAGACAGACAGCTCTTCAGTCTCACGGCAGGTTTGGTGTCTTTGAGCTCTACTCCTCCCCAGTACTTCATCTAGCTCTGCTTGGGCGTTCTGGCCTCGATGCCCTGAAGCCAGACCTTTCAAAACAGAGGCAGACAGACTGCCAGGTGTTGCAGGACACATCTGTCACGGGCTGGAGAATGGGCTCGAGCAGGAAGCCACAGCTTGGGTTTGTGCTGCTGACAGGGAGTTGGCTCACTGGCCGATCTGGTGGCTGCGGTGCAGGGTTGTGGCCGCCCCATCGGATGTTTCCCCACACACAAGGCGTGGCTGCTGGAGAGGATTGACCTCTGAGAGGAGAGTCTGCATCTACCGCTGCACCCAGCGGGCTGGGTACGGGAAGAGGCCACGGGGCTCTGCCGGAGACGAGCACGTTTAGCCCTTGCCATGGGGAGAAGCAATGGGCTGATTCTCATTCTCCCTGCGCAGGTCCTGATGTGCCTGTGGATCCCCTGTGCCTCTTCTGTGGCTGAACAGCAGTTCTGAGCAGCACAAAATTCACCGTCAACTAAATAAACCATTAAATCAGCAGGGAGAGGGGCAGGGCGGAGGGAAAACTCAATAAAAATGCTGGTTGTGTAATGATTCTAGTCAACCAAACTGCCCCAGGGAGGTCCTGACGTGAGGCTGGCGCCTCTCAGCACCCGCTGCCCCAGCTCCTTCTCTGAACCGGCTGACGGAAAAAAATTTCCATCACTGGCTTCAGTCGTTAGCCCTGTGCAGGCGTGCCCTGGTACACATGCGGGGGAACCGGGGTCACTTAAAAACAACCCAACAAAACGGATCAAAGCTTTCATTCCCATGGCTCCAACACAAAATATCTGATTGACAGCAGCTCGGTGGTGTCCTTTTATATTTCTGGCGCAGGCAGACGCTGCGCAGAGGTGGATCATGACTATTTAGTGCACTGCCCTAGATGGAGCTGCGAAGCAGCTGGGGAAGGGCTGGACCGAGGTAGAGTGGCAGCACCACATTCCCGAGATTAGATTAGAGCTCAGCCCTGAACCCTGCAGGGAGGCCAGGCCAGTGAAAGCTAAAGGCTGCAGGGAAGATGGGACCCCAGCCATCAGGAGCTTCCAAAAATAAAGAGAAGTGGGTCAGAGGGACCGAAGAGGAGCTAGAATCCTTCTTTAAAGTATGAGGGTAAGAAGGAAACAAGCTGTCACTCATCAGGAGAGGATTCCCATCCCCAAAAACACCGCCTGAAATGTCAAAGGTGAAAGTAATCGGACAGGGGAGTTGGAATTTGAGCATAGTTACCATGCGAGGGGAAAAACACCACGCCTGCCCTCCAGGAAAGTATTTTAAGCTTAAAAATAAATAAAATTCTGCCCCATCAAAATGGAAGATATACATTCCATGGATAGGATGTCTTGCAACTCGTCAAATCCGTGGTTACGCTGTTGTCACAATACTGTCCGTGCCGGCTGTGTCCATCATCAAACAACTTCTCCTCACAAACACGGTGGGGGTAAAGGGGGTGTGTGTGCCCTGTCCCCCGAACAATGGCACTTCAGTGGTTTCTAGAGAACAGTTCCAAAGCGTACTACAGCCCAGAAAGGTGGGGTGTCCTCAGCGAGGGGGCTTGAGAGAGCAGCCAGAATAAATTTCCTACCCAATGGCCCAAACCCATCTCACTTTGCGATAGCGCAGACCCCTCTGAAGTCTCTGAAGAGCTGACTACGACGGGGTCACAAGGACGGAGCTTGGCCTGAAGCAGGTATTCACACCGACACAATTTCTGCGGAATACGGTTTATCCTCCTCAATCAAATGTGTATTTATCCAGAACTTGATGACGGCGGGTTCTGAACTAACTGCAGAACCCCAGATACTGGGGAGCTGATTTCCAATGATGTGCTTTGGCTAAACCATGACTTGTGCACAGCTACGCGTTTTCCATTTACGTTCTCCCTCGTGGCAGAGCAGGATTAGTCTCTGAGAAAAATCTCACTCAGGTTTTCATTAGGCTTGGCTCACATGGGATTTACATAAACTCTAAACTATTTAAATTTAGAGAGAGAAATTGGAAGAACTTCACATAATCCTGAAGAGACAACCCTCCCATCGCAACTTACACAACTCTTTTTAGAGCTCATATGAAAACTACATTACCCCAGAGTAGCCTTCTAAGTTACCACAGCCTCTTCAGGAAAAGTGCTTGACACAGGGCAAACCAAACATCCCACACTTGTGTCAATAAAATCTTTATAGTCCTCCTCATTTCTCTTTGTAGCAAAGGCAGCTTCCACAGCCACACTAGCTCGGGCAAACCCCAGTACGTACCTTACCAGAATTCTGCAGTACTCTGTCCTGGGCACGCTGCTGGCACCGTTACTACCAAATAACCACACACACCCCGCGTCTCATCACGCCTCCACCGCAGGCTCTCGTCTGGCCGATTCTTTGGCTCCAGTTCAGCCACTCGTTCAACATCTGCATCCTCTGCAGCAGCAAGGGCGAGAGAAACAAAGCAATGCTGGCCGAATCACTAAGCCCAGCAGTTCCCAACGGCTCACTCTTCCCTAGCTCCGTTATCGCTCCCAGTACGCCGGGCACTTTTCAAACAGAGAGAAAAACCAGAACAACAGGCAGATGCTCAGCACAGGCCCTTGGAATTGCCCTGCACCAGCAATAGAGCCCCACTGTGAATTATAAAGCTGACTTTAAAAGATCTAGGAGAAGGTTCTGAGTTGCATTTACACCAGTATGGTCCACAGGCCAAGATTTCACCCTGTTCAGCTCCTGGTTTTGGTGCCCCTGCATGGCTGAGCCGGGTGGAAGGCAAGGCAGGTCTCCTGCTCCTCTGAGCGCTCTGCTGTGGTGCTCGGGTGACCCATGAGGCCAAACCCTCCAACAAGGGGGATTTTTCAGCAAACTAAATGGGGACTGTCCCCTTCCCCTCTTGCCTGAGCCAAACAGTGGTTCTTCAAGGTCAGCAATATAATGAACTGGCAAAAGCAGGTAGATGGAAAAGCTGCCAGCTCTGCATCGTGCCAGCTATCTGTCACCCTAAGCGATAAATACATACTTCTGCTTCCAGGATTTTCCACCCAGCGCTTAACCCGCCCACAGTGAAGTCGTCATTTACTTTCAAAATTAAAAGGGGAGCAAGAGGGATTGTTAAAAAAGACCCAGAGAAAGCAAGAGAAGGAGGTGACATCTGAGAGCCCTAGGTCATCCTACCCCATCCAGCCTCTACCATCGCTGCTTTGTTCCATATTTAGCTCCTGACAACTGTGCCTAGTGCAGGAACTCCCAGCTCTGCTTTTCCCTCCTCCCTCTGCTGTCTCCTCTCCCTTAGAGCTCTCAGAAACTACTCTTTCTTTTTCCCAGTGTCCATAACTTAATACCCTACACTCAAGAAGATGGCAGAAAAGCAGGAGGAGCCCAGCAACACCCAGAATGGTGAACCCGACAACGCAGAGGAGGGCGAGGGAAAAAAGAAGAAGAAGCTGAAGCGGGAAGATCTGCCACCATTTGAAATCGTGACGGGGTAAGAGGTTTAGATATAAATACGAGGGTGCAAGAGAGTGAAGTGGGGACGTTCAGAGGTCTGTCTCAGCTCTTAAGTTGGGTAATCAAATACGGCGTCTTCAGCCAGTGCATTTCTGAGTGTTCTGAATGGTGTAACTACAGCTTTCGTTACTGTGGGGCTGGTAAAAACTTTGCCGAGTTTTCCACCAGGATTTCACAGCAGGCAGGCAGATAGATCTGTGTGGTTTAGACAAGCTCTAGTGTCGCTATAGTGAGGACTGATTCCCTTACGGTGCAAGCAGTCCCAGGGACTGCAACGGGATCACTTGCCTGACGGTATCGGCATGGAAGGAATTGGCTCTTGATGAGCCCCGAGTATTGATTTCTGGGCGTGATCAATGGCTCTTGTCTGAAAGTTTATCTGTCTGTGGATTGGGAAAAATGCCCCTGCTATGGCTGATTTGCTTTATGGACCTCAGGCACAGATTTCTCAAAAATCCGTATTTTCAAGGGCTCCAAACCCACAGCTGGAACCTGCCTTTAAAAAAGCCAAACTCGCAGAAAGGTACCAAAACAACAGGCAGCAAAGCAGCAAGCAGCTCCTTTTGCTCCAGTGAGCCTGGCCTTTGAAAAAGGCAGATAAAACAGAGACCAAGAGGGAAGCTGAACTCTGTCAGACCTAACTGGCAGCTGCAACTAGAAAAAACTCTGTAATCTGTTATCTCTACGCTTTTAAAATGCTCACTGCAGCAGGAGCAAGACGCCCTGTGTCATTCTTCCCTCCGGTCTCCCTTAGCAGTCACCAAGGCAGCGTTCCCAGCACGTAAACCAAACCCATGATTTCTCCCAGCTGCTTGAATGTAAAGCTCAGGCCAGGCTCTAAAATCCCACTTCGAATCCTTCTGCCTGTGACGTGGTCACTGGTAAGAAAGATCCTGCAAATACAATTTCACTGGCATTTGTGAGAGCGATGCATGAGGCCGGACAGCACCTGTGCCTGATCGCACACGACTGGGTTACATTCCTGCACAGGGGTCAAAAAAAATGTTTTCTTCTTAAAATATGTCTCCTCTGGAAAATCACCTCTTGGTGGGGGCTGCTCACAGCCTTTGGTCTCTGCCACACCCTGCTAGAGCAGTGACTGAAGAAAAGCACATCCCTCTGCTAGGATCAGAGCTAAGCCTCCGCACATACCATGACAACTTCTAGACACTTAACACACGTCCTAAAATGAACATCCATGAGCAAATCAGATTTTTCAGCCTTAAAGCACTCCACCTGCAATGCGGCACGGGGACCACTTAAAGTCTGTGCTATGGCACCTCCACACGTGAAGGTGTCACCCCTGACACCGAGCTCTATGGGAGTTTAAGTTTCTGAAAGCACTCGGACACCGGGTGAGGGACCATAGAGCCGTCGGCCTGTGAGTGTTTACACCATCCTCACCACAATAGCATTTGGCAAGTGCTTATAAATCCGGTGAATTCCTGCAGGAATCATGACCAAGTCTCTTCCATTAGTTTATTACAATATGCCAGTGCTTAAGGGTGAGACTGAGGCAGTACAGCAGAAATCCTGAAGGACCCTGAAAGAGGTACAGACCAACCCAGCAACTTCTACTTCCCTTTTAAGAAGTACCCTCTGAGTTTAGACTGGTACCATCAGTGTTTGGGTTTCTCTCATTAACTACAAATTTTCAGCCAATAAAGCCAGTTATGTGAATTATGAGAAAACACTGAACTGCAACTGTGGAAGCGCTTAAATTCAATTACACTGCATTTTAGTTTTAGCCCTTGGATTAGGGGAATCTTATGATACACAGCCAAGTTTTCAAGCTGTTGCTCATAGCTCTAAGGAGTCTGGCTTACAAGAAAAATACTGGGAACCTAATTCCTCTGTTTAAGAATATTAACCCCCTTTTCGTCAACATTTGGCTCAACTCGGTCCTGCATAAATATAAGCCCCGTCTGTGTATATTTCCTGACGTTTAAGTAGACACATTTATTTCTGCTTTCCCCGGGGTGTAAATGAGGCTCCTTCTAGCAGCGATAAATCCTCGGTTCCTGTCAGAGTTGATCATTTCAAGGTTTCTGTAATCAATGAGTCCAGCACGAATGTGTTTACTTGTGAAGAGCTGTCAAAGAGCAAGCAAAAGGACACTGCTTTATCAGCTCACATAACCTAAGACCATCATATAAACAGTCACTGAACAAATATTTACACCTAAAGAATATGTCCTACTAGTTTACAGCATCTTTGAGCCAACGCCATGTTTTCATTCTCTCATTAAAGGTTCCCATCCTCTCCTGCCCAGCACGCAATAGTGCCGGGGTCGTGCTGGGCAGCTGCTGTATTCCTCCAGCCTACCTTATTTCAGCAAACTTAAAAGCGCATTATTTGTTCACTCCAGCACCATTCTTAGAGACTGAGCTTTCTGTCTCCAAGTTTCAATCTTTTTCATCTCCATAGGACCTAACACTTTGCTACCCAGGGCAAGTGGTTCAATAAATTTGATGTGAGGCAGTGAGAAAATCCCTGAAGATCACTGTTTAATGATGATCTTCAGAGAAGGAGAATCAAGATTCCAACTTTTACCTTCCCACCTGCCGCAGTGAGCTGTGTGACCACCTGCATCCTATTGCTGGAGCAGGTGGTGACTGAGAGCATTGCAACAGCTCAGCGCCTGAAAAAGGAACCTTCCGTATCGATAAAACTTCCCTGCCAGTCTCACACTGAGAGAGACGGAAAGGGCAGGAAAACTTCACTGACTGCAAGAAAAAACTAAAGCAGGAAAGCAATTAGCCTCGTCACTGAAATAGCTGATAGTTGTGTATTTTCATAGATTATGAAGTCACGTGTAAGGAGACACAATCGTTACGTTTAGCATTTATAGCAGTGTAAAAAACCGTGAGACTGGGACTCCCATCTGCTAGGCATATTTTGTGAGCATCATCTTTCCTTTATGTTGGAATAAAACCCAAATAGAGCGAATACTAACATTTGTACAGCACCTGTCATTCAAACGTGGGAAAATAGGCTTGCCAAGAACTCGTCACTCCCTCAAACAGCCTCTTCAAAGCCAGACTCGACTTTCCAAAGAGGCTCCTTCGGTTTGGTGCAGCAGTTGCACTGCTATTTCAAGGATGTATTTTGATGCTCAATTGTTTGCAAAGAGTTTCAATCC
Organism: Bucorvus abyssinicus; assembly: GCA_009769605.1. Classification (NCBI taxonomy): domain Eukaryota; kingdom Metazoa; phylum Chordata; class Aves; order Bucerotiformes; family Bucorvidae; genus Bucorvus; species Bucorvus abyssinicus. The sequence goes on along the minus strand of CM020055.1, from coordinate 2,929,105 downwards.
ACCCAAATACAATACAACCATGACCCTTCACTTTGCCATGAGTTACGAGGGTCAGGGCCAACCATGCTGTAACTCGAAGGCGCGATGACGCAGCACACGGCGGTACGTTGCAGTCTCACGGTACCCACGTGTTGTTCCTGCCCGTTCTGTCACTGCTGAATCACTCGACACGGGGCTTTCCAGTTACTCCCAGTGCCAGAGACACCCTGCCCAAATCCCCACTTCTGGGAAGAGCCACATAGCAAGGACTCAGCTGAGCCCTGTCAGGACAGGGTTTACAGTTCACACTTGCGCTGAAATGTCCCCTCTGCTCTGGTTTAGGTGGGATTTAGCAGGTTCTTGCTAACTAGCACACACGGCTCATTGGTTGCCTGTGTATCCCCCATCAGCAAATTTTCCAAGCTCTCAGCCAGCTACGTAGGGACTTGGAAAATGCCCTTAGCTTTGTTTATGTTCTTTATTGGACGCTTATCAATTACGCGGATGCATATTCCATGTTGGTAGGAGGACAGACTTAGGTGAACATCCCAGATAATCTTAGACAGACGCTGAGATGATAAGCAATTAAATCCGTCTAGAAGGCCTGACTAAATGCACCTCTGAGTCAATAGATCCTGGAACAGATCGTTGCTGCTCAAATGGTTCATCACAACATATAGACTCGTTCCCATCACTGATGTAACCGCTTTGCAGTCAAGAGAGTTAAACCAGGACTGAGCTTCCCCGTGACTCAGATGTAGCCTTACAAACTCAGCTCTGAAACAAGGCAATAGGTGGCTTATGTCAGACCCAACATAGCTGGACTTCAAAGAAATCATTAATTGAAGCATCATTAAGCCGTTAACCAAAGAACCACTTGTTACCCAGGATATAAAGCAGAAAAAGCACTGTACTTGGAAGCATGTGAATTTTTTTTTTGTCTCAAAGAACAAGAGGAAGGAGTCCAGGGAATAAGAGGCACTGTGGTAAATTCGAGTCTGATAATGCTCTTTAATAAAATGAGTGGAAATCATCCTAAAGAAAATGAGACTCACTCTAACAGGTAACTTCAAGTCATCTACCATAAGGGAACAGAGGTCAAAATGCCAGGAAAAGGCAGTTAACTCTTTCTGTGCTGTTCAGAAGTTGTGCAAGACGGTGCAAGTTTCCCTTATTGAGGCTTGTCCAAACTCTCAGTGCAAACTGGAGAACCACAGACCAAATTGTACCCAAACTGCATGATTTATTTGCTCATTAATCTCAACAGAAGTCTGTATCCTCACTACTGCTTCTCCTCCCTCATTAACACACTGCCAGCTAGATCAGAGAGAGCACGGAGGCTCCCACCAGGCCTTTTTGTTCAGTCCTGTCTTGTGCAGATCTCATCTAAGCAGAATTGAACAATGTGAGGGGTTAATTTTATCATTTAAAAAATGAAACCTGCTTCTTGTAAAATTTCTGAAGCTGGACTTGTACTCTAAACCTCCACCATCACGAATCAGTGGTTCTTGACTGACAGCGACAGCGGATATTCCCAGCGTGGAGGCAATTCTATGAAGAAAATTGTTTTGTCTCGTACGTCTTGTTGCATTTGGCAACTAAGGGTCTTCTCTCAGGACAGATCGTGGCTGTGCCAGCCCAACTGCACTGCCCCTCACACCGTTTGCACCCTCGATACTACTGTACTAGCGAGGGTGTTCTTTTAGGTCTTAACTTTCTCAAAAGCCAAAAATGCCAAGGACTTTGGCAGCAAGAAAATTCCTGGCTGTGTTAAGAGGAGTGTAGAATATACACATACCGGAGAGAAATTTCTGCAACTTTGCAAGTGGAATTAAACACTGATGGAAAATTGTATTTAAACTTTCAAAATAACACAGCGAGAGAAGCTCGACAATAGCTATCATTTCCCCTGAGCTGTGTATTCGGGCACCACACCATTTCCAACTCCTTTCTGAGCAAAAAGCCATTTGCTTATGGCACACAATGCAGCATTTGCAGCCAGGTGTTACCTGCAGAGCTCCCAAGTGCCCGTTCCCTGGTCTTTCTGCTCACACATTCCCATCCCAATCCCTCTGACCTGCACAGAAAATGCGATTCGGAGCTCTTCACGCAGTCCTGGCACAGCCTGATCCTTCGCCCTCTAAGGGAAGACGTCCCCTAATTTTAAAAGGCGTCAGATCCAGCTCTTCATGAGGAACAGTCCCTATTCCTGAGCCACAGCCACCCCCATTCTGTGTCCTACACCAGCGCTTTCCCCCAGCACCACGTTCACTCATTGTTCCCTCATCACTACGCGAGCAGAACACACTGATTGTGATTCTTTCCGCTCTCCTCAGTATCATTCTCCTCCGCTGCCTCCAGAGACATCTTGTGAGATGTTGCATCACAAATTGTTCTTTCCTCCCAGCTTTGCCACTCGCTCCTGCAGCCTCATTGCTCTCCCAGTTAAAACTGCCGAGAGGCTGGGAATCTCTCCTGCCCTTTGCTCAGCGTCACCCCCTGGAGAGGCCCGACTTTATAATCTGACTGTAGATGAGACAGGGACGACTAAGACGCTTCCTGTTTTACAAAGATTGTTACTGCCTCGCTGGGAATATCGAGGTTATGGGTCCACCTAAAGCTCAGATGAGAGGATAACAACACGCCAGATTACTAGTACGTAAGAAACGAAATGTTTTTCATTATTTCACTTTGGCTGCTCTGCACAGCCCTCACTCCCATCCTCTGCAGCATTTCACAGGTCACAAGGCGCACTGTCAGCAGTATCTTCTTCATCTTTCCAGCCAACATCCTCCAAGTAGTGGTTCTCGCACTGGTGGTCCCACAGTTAGATGTTAAGGGGGGCACTGGGAAACCCTGGCACTCCCTAGCAAAGGCACGGGGACAAGGAGACAATGCACCTTTCCTTTCCACCTCCTCAGCCAGCAACACGTAAAAGCTGTACCCTTTATTTTAAAAGACTCCTTTTAACTTCCCTAAATAACAGCAGGCTGCCTTGTTTGGGTGACAGAGGACAGCAAACACATTACTCACTGCGATGATTCACTTTGGATCATGCTTACTCAGAAACCCGGGATGGAAGAGGTGTATGGAAGAGGTGCACAACAAATTAAAAAAGGTATCTGAATTTTATCAGTACTCTCCGTGAGACAGCTATAAACTACAGTAGGAAACATCCTTCTTCACAGGCAAGTTAGATTTGATCTTGGATATTTTATTAAACCAAAGTCACAACATAATTCTACTGAATATTAGTATTCAACTGATACTGGAAGACTAAAATGGAACACGTAAAAACTGCAACTAGTCAGTCACGCTCGTGTCTACTCAGAGGAAATGCGCAATGCAAAAGCACTGGGGGTAAAACATTAATTAGTAGTACCAGAGTTATCACCCTAACCACTTAGAACAACAGATCCCACAGTTACCCACTGCGGCACCACCCTGAAAGAACTGTTAATGGTTTAGAAAACAGAACACTTCAGTCTATGGGTGCATTAAGACTGGGGAAATACCACTTGCTGCCTCTCCTTACCAACAGTAAATATCATAGTCCCAAGAAACACAACTCAGAAGCAAGTTCCTCTTCAAATCTGTCAATGCAGACACCCGAAATTCCCAGTACCGGTTTGTTATAAATAAGTGGAAAAGACTAGGTAGCGAGAACTGGTCTGGAAGCCTCATGTCATGGCAAAGCTAGCTGAATACCTTATAATTTTTAACGTATTTTTGTCCTCCTACTAAAAGGCATCTCCTTTTAATACACGGAGAAATAAAGCCATGACAGGTGCAGTCCCTTGTCCAAGATCACGCACAGGAACTAAACCAATGCTACAACCCTTTATTATGTGCCTCTGAGATGCTTCTCTCCTCTCCACAGGGAGCGCCTCCCAGCCATATTTTTCAAATTCCAGTTCAGGAACGTGGAATACAGCTCAGGCAGGAACAAAACCTTCCTGTGTTATGTTCTTGAGACCCAAGGCAAAGAGTCAGTGACTTCTCGGGGTTACCTGGAGGACGAGCACGCGGCCGCCCATGCAGAAATGGCTTTTTTCAACACCATTTTACCCAAGTGTGAATCCAGCCTCCGCTACAACATCACCTGGTACGTCTCCTCCAGCCCCTGCGTGACCTGTGCCGATCGGATAACCGAGACCCTGAAGAAGAACAAGAACCTGCGGCTGACGATCATGGTCGGGCGCCTCTTCATGTGGGAAGAGCCAGAAATGCAGGCTGCCCTGAAAAAAATGAAGTCAGCTGGCTGCAAGCTGAGGATTATGAAGCCTCAAGACTTTGAGTATGTCTGGCAGAACTTTGTGGAACAGGAGGAAGGAGAGGAAGCAAAGGCTTTCGTGCCATGGGAGGACATTCAAGAGAACTTCCAGTATTACGAGGAAAAGCTGGCTGAGATTTTGCACTGAAGCTCATGTGAGTGAGGATTTCCACTTGGTCACTATTTCCTTGCATAACAGACTCCTCTATCTCCCTTCAGGCTGCTAAAGGCATAACCCAGAGCCTGTTCCAGGTTCCATTACTCTCAGATGTATCTGGCTGGGTTTGCCTGTACCTGAATACTGACAATAATCGTAGGGAGCACCTTGCCCCTTCCAGGGTAGTGACACCACAGCGGACGCCTTCACTGCAGACACATAAGGGATTAGAGCTGGCGTTTGGTTTTTTTCTTCCCAGAGTAAAAAACCTCCAGGAATACAGAATAAATGGGTACCAGGGTCACCGGGTGCAATAGGAATACCTTACTGTTCCTCACATGTGAGATATTCAGGACACTTGTGGAAACAGTGGGAGGAACATAGAGAAAAGGGATTTCCCCCATCCTGTAAAGTCCAGTCCTCTAGGGGAAAAAAACCACCCACACTGAAAAAAAAAAAAAATCAGTTATCAGTGCAGAATTCCCTATTTTTTTTAAGCGGAACTAAAGAAACACCTATTTAAGCCAGAAAACATGAAAGCATTTGAAGCTTCTACTATGTGTCTCCTTTTCCTTCCCCAGAATCAATTCAGGAAAGATCTATGAAGAGATGCAACAGACTTGGACACCTGGGACACTCCCACTTTCCAGAGCTCCAATACCAGCAGGATTGAGCACCAACTTCTGGAGGACTAGGCCCTGATGGACTACAAATGCAATGCTGATCTTTGGTGTTTGGGCTATTTTGGTTTATTTTGTTTCTTCCTCCCTGCCCCCCCACCCCAAACCAACCCAGGCTGCCTCTGCTGATAGGAAAAAAGGTGGCAACATGCTGTGTGGTTAAAGCCTTGAACGAGATGGATTGCAGTGGAGCTAAGGAAAGGCTGTAGGCCTCATGTACTGGGAATTCTTAATGAGAAAAGATCTTAGAACAAAGCTGCCAATTAGATAAATGCATTTAGAAAGTACAGACTTCATAAATGCTAAAGAGAAAGGGATTTAACATGAAAAAAGGGTTTCTCCCCCTGTCTTCCTCCAGAATTGGAGCTGTGATTGAAATAAGGGATAACTCTATTCTAAATTATGATGGAACCCAAAATACTTGATTTCAAATACCTTCTCCCCTTGTTCAATGATGATTGTGACATAAAACAGGGAAAAGCAAAGTGAAATAAAATTGGAAGTCACTGCAAAAATCTATCGCACTGTTTATTCCTTCTTCTCTCATTTGCAAGAGGTCCCGAATTTAATCTGACAAGTGAGACATCCTGGGAGAGCCACAGAAGAAATATTTCGTAGCTGAAGTGCACCATGATGAGAGGGAAAATTACTGTATGCCAAGATACTGTACTGTATGTCAAGAGTACATACAAATGTGGGAGACAGAGACCGAGACTACGGGCGTACCCCTTTCCATACAGAACAAGGACAGACCAAATACCGTCACAGGGACGCTCAGAAACCGAGTCTCGCAGGTTCGTTACCCCAGTCAGTTCCTCATGCTGGTTCCTCCTGCACTGTCATGGCTGGAACAGTGCTGGACACACACACACAAATCTGCTGACCCACCCGGCTCTCCCCTCAGTCAACTGCACTAAGTTCTGGCATAAATTTTCAGGGCAGATAAAACAAGCAGCAATGAGAACACCTTTGTGGAGCCACTGGGGATCTCACCCCTTTGCCACTAGAGTTAAAAAACACAAATAAGTGCAAGAACTAAATCACTGAGCAGTCTGGATGTCCACTCTTGATCAGCTCAACACTCCCAAGTTCCTCTTTGCCTGTTTTTTTTTTTTTTCCAATTGTGTATTTACCCACAGCAATTATCCACCTAAAACAAGTTTACAAAGGATGGTCAAACAGGGAGAGTAATGATATGAAGCTCTTAAAGACACAAACAGGATTTACAGATCGAGAATCCACAATGAACCAACAATGCTGAGAGCAGAAGACGCTCCATCCATTCAATTTACAGTCAAAAAAAATTAGGAACCCTGTTACACTACAAACTTCTGAACAGTTCTGTCCCATCTTTTAGGTTCATTCAATATATCTGGCATTTTTCTGGGCATTCAGTAGAGAAGGCAAAAAGATTTGTTAATATGGGAGGGTGGGAAAAACCAAACGTGAAGGAAATGTGGAGTATGAGAGTTTTACAATACTGGAACCAAACCTCCAAAAATCACGCGTTTACCAGTGATGTGATGATTTGCTTTTGCTACGGGTGACTTCAAACACCAACCCACATATAACAGCTAAATTACACACACAGTAAAAAAAGAAACACAAAAACCAAAGCGTAAACACTGCACTGTGACTTTTTACAGCACATCAGCCATTCACGTGTGGATTCTTCAGAAAACCTGAGTTCTGCAGACTACACCCCTCACACAGTATCAAACACCCCCACGAGGTGCCTTCACGCACCTCCAGTGTTCCCCTGGAACGCAGCTTTCCTCTGAATACCACACACATGGGCAGAGGTTATGGTTTTCAAAAGGACCAGGCTCTGATCTGACCGAGTACCAACGAGCTGTTTATTTAACGTTCACGGCATGATTCTTAGGCAGTACAATCTCGAAACAAAAAATTGTATTTGTGGCCAGAAGGTAGAAATTAAGTTTTCAGTCCTGTAACGAACAGAGGGAGTGAACTGCATGCCAGAAACAGACACTGCAAAACTCAAAACAAAACAAACCAAACAAACAAAAAAGAAGTATCAGGCCCCCACAGCTCATCATTATCGACCATAACTACAAACCAAAGGCCTAAGCCACAGACAGCTCCGATTTCACTCTGCACAGGAACCCTCAGCTTGAAGCAGCAGCTGTGGCGCAGCCAGGTGGTCCATGGAGGACCAGTGACATCTGGTGGCTTATTGGGACAGATCGGGAACTCCCTGAGGGTTACAACATCCCTGCCTTCCTCGCTGGCTCCCTGAAAGCTACAGCCCAAATTAGCTGCTCAGGAGCTTTGTTTGTTGTTGTTCTTGTTAAAAGCCACCGCCAGCACCAGCCGAGGACCCATGTGCTCAGCATGCAGTTCACCCTCCGCCAGTCACAGGTTTGCACTCCTGAAAGCAAGAGGAACGGGGCTCTTTCAATGCTTTTCCTCACAGACTGTAAACTGTGATCTTTATATCTGTGTCTTCAAACACTTCCCCAAGTATTGCTGAAACTTTATTCCAATCCAGGCCATCAAGTCCACATCCGATCCTGGAAAATAAGACATTAGAAGAGCTGTAATGGCCTCCTGGAGCACGCCAGGAACAACCAGCCCTTCAAGGAGCTATGTTTTGATGTGGCACTAACTCAGCTCACCATAAAAACAACATAATGCAGTTAAAATAAGGAACCAGCCAAGCCTGTATGGTTTGCTTTCATTTAAAAAATTTCACTTTTCATCTGCATGATTGAACAGGAGAGAAGTGAAGACCTGAAATCTTATTTCACAGAAGGAGATCACCTCTGGGCAAGAAATGTTCAAGTATTTACATCGCAGTCACTGACTTTCTTACCTGGGCATGGAAATGTCAGTGACTCCGTTGTTCAGACAGTGAGCTTTCATGGCTTCTAAACTCTTCCGCATGCTGTCATAGGTCGGTTTGTGAGAAACTTTCTTCTTCGTAATCTAAGTACAGAGGGAAAAAGGTCAGTTGTGCCTTTAGCATCATCACTGCAATCTTTCTTTAGTCAAAAACACATTCCACTACACTCTGAAATGCCACAACTGGATTTGCTACTCTGAAGAGAAAAAGACTTGGAAAAAGAACTATGTTTCACAGTTTGAAATAGGGTAATTTAGCAGCTGGGTCCATCCCTTTAAAGTTAAATATACACACACAAGACAGCCTCGACTAGAAATATTTGAGTAATACGACTCACATCTCTTCTTTAGAAGAGCATACTCAAAAAATCCATGACTATTACAGCCCTCATTGTCATATCTAATATAGGTTAGTTACAGGGAAGTGCCTGAGTAATGCCCCGCTCTCACCAGGTAGTAAATGTACCGGTCCTCTCTTTGGAGAACAGCCACCTCCCCCGTCTTCTTTTCTAAAGTGAAGAAATTAAGATGGTATTTTTAAAACAGTTCCGCTCCACTACATAATTCCCCCGCACCCCAAGTAGCTTGTTATACCCTTCCTGCTGGAAATCAAGGTTTTTCCCTTCAGCTCCTGTATGTCCACCCCACGTGTCTCACTCACGTTGATCCAACAGCTCTTGCACGCCGCCAAACTTTTTCTTAAAGAGAACAGCTATGCCTGCGCCCATGCGACAGTCCTCGCTGATGCAGTGAGCCAAGGCGTCTGTCTGGGGGCATGAGAAAAGGTCCCCCTTAACGCACTTGATCTGGAAAACACCACAAACAGAAGGGTAAATAAAAGCAAGGTACGAGTGCGGATGCAGATAACAGAATACTCAGATTAAAGGGAATCTAGTAAGTCTGTACAATAAAAAGCATAAGGCATCAATATGTAGTTCACAAGTAAACAAGCTGGCATGAATTCCGAACCCAATACAGAATCCATCTTTTCTACAAGATCAGTTATGAATATCACACGCCAGCTCAGCAGTTAATTTGACAAAATCAATGCTTATAAAGGAAAATTATGTAATAGCCAAGTGGATTTCTACACGTTTTCAGCATATGATCAGTGTCAGTGCTGGGTATATCCAGACAGTTCAGGGGGTGAGCTCTGGACTGCTGGACACTATCTGCATCACTGACATAAGCATAAAAGCACAAGAAATTTAGCAGCATCATCCACTTTCATGTAACGTGCTACATGGTACAGCCAGCTGCCGTGTTATTAGGGGGACGGGAAGGTCTCTTTACAGACATACACCACAATGGTAACCCAGATAACCCATTTCCTACGCACTCTCTCCTCCTGATCCTTGGAGAAGTGGGTGGCCATGGTAACGTGGGCTATGGAGAAGACTCCTGCAGCTAGAAAGATGACAGAGAGAAAAACAGTTATTAGGAACTCCAAACTAGGCAATAAGCTTGTGTGCCAGAAGGTGCAAGGCTGAATCTACTTTATCTACGGGAGAGCTGGGACAATCAAGACATCTCCTGAAAAAAGGAAGGAGGAGGCCAGGACCCCAAATAGCGTGGCACAAGCTTTGCTGCTGCAGCCTCACAGCTCCAGCCCATGAGGTGCAAGGAGGCCCTAGTCCAGGGTCACCCCAGAGCTGGCACCCACAGGCCTTCCATCCTCCTCCAAGTCACCCCTGCCCTTTCAGGAAACCCTTCAGCAGACCACACCCGCGGGCACGATGCGAAGCACGATCCGCCGGGCCGGGGCCTGCGCCACGAAGAACCTCCCCAGCGCTCCCCACATCAGACAGCCCGCGCCCGCCTCTGCTCCGCCGCCGCAGCCGCAGCGTCACGGCAAGATGGCGGCGGGTGCCGCTCGCTGGCCTCTCTAGGCAGCCCGGAGGAACGCCCTCTCTATGGTACCCGCCGAGAACATTCTTGTGTCCAACCTACCGCCGCGCCGGCGCAAGACGTTCAGGGGCGGAGCAAAGGAAAAAAGACGGAGGGGGCGGTGCCGAAGGCGGCGCTTGCGCATTGCTGCCCGCGGCGGCCCCAAGCGCAGGCGTAGTAGCCGCGGCTGGGCGGTGCCTAGCGTAAGGGCCTCGAGGACGGAGGCGGGGCCATCCGAGGCGAGCGCCGCCGTGCGCTTGCGCCGCCCCTGCCCGCCCCCTCTCTCGCCTTTGTTCGGGGTTGGGCGCCATTTTGCGCGGCGGCTGACTGGAGGCGCTGATTGGGTTTCGGGGACCGGTAGCGGAGCCAATCAGAGCAGGACCCGAACCGGGGGAGCGAAGCACGGTGAGTGTGAGCAGCCAATATGGAGCCCCCGAGCGCCGGCCCCAGCGCCGGGATTGGCGGGGCCGAGTGACCAGTCAGGAGGCCGCTCGCAGGGCCGGGGCCGGCCGGCCGGGCACTGGGGAAGGCGAGGGGCTGGGGCCCGGGCCCGGCTTCTCCAGGGGTTGGGGGGCGGGGGTGCACCGGGAGAAGAGGGCCCGGGACCTGGGCGGGCGGAGCGTACCGGGAGGCGCGGGCGCGGGGCCGAGGGCAGCAGCGGTGGAGGAGGAGGCGCGGCCGCGGCCTGGGCCGTTGAGGGGAGGCGCGCGGCGGGCCTGGCCTCCGTTGGCGGAGAAAAGGCCTTGCCCGTGCGGGGCCGCTGGGACGGGAGCCGGCAGGGCTCCGCCCTCCACCGGCCGGGCGGGGGGAGCGGAGCGGGTGAGCCTCCCCTCCGGCCCTGCTGACAGATGGGCTGCGGGCAGCGCGGGCTGCCCCTCCTCCTCCCCCTCCTTCTCCTCCTCTTCCCCGCCTTGCCCGGGGGAGGTGGGGGGAAGCCGCGGCGGGCAGGTCGCTGCCCGCCTTCCTCCTCGCAGCGCGCGGGTGAGACGGTTGTGCACGCTCCCCTTCAACGCACCTGGACGCCAAATGTCTCCAGGCACGTGCTCCTGCGCGAGGAGAAACGGCCCGTTTAGCCGGAGCGAGGGGCGCCGGTGCTGCCTCGCCTTCTCCTCCGTGACTGCAGGGCATTGCCGCCTCCGCCGGAGCACAGCGCGGCGAGAACTGCCCTCCAGGGCCGAGGCTTTCTGCAGTAAGATGAAAACGGCCCTGGGTGAACTCCCTGACTTACAAGTTTGATAAGAAGGACGGAAGCAAAGTCTGAGCGCCACATGTTTTATTCTGCCGAACAGCAGATGATAATACTGTGGCCTGTCTGTGCTGTTGTTTAGTTAAATCCTGCCTTTGGCTTCACTTGAGTGTCTGTCCTCCGCTGGTGTCCTTAGAGGACAACGGTCGTATAGGTGGATTGACAGGGTCTGTCCTAGAAAGCCCAATTTAGTAACATTGCTTCAGGATGCAACGCATTTTAAAATGATGCTTTCAAGCTGGCTCAAGTCCTAGCACAGTTTGTCACACTAGTTTAATGTAGCTTATTCACTGAGGGAACTGTTGATGTAGCTTTTGTAGCCTCACATGTATATGTGTGTGTGTATGTATGAATATATGCTGATAGAACTGAAACCCCAAGTCATTTCCACTGCAGACAAGGGCCTAGCGAGGAGGAGCCGGCTGGTGAGATCAGCCGTGGGAGGAGCGAGCCGGTGGAGCAGATCACTGAGCTTTAAAATTTAACTGATACAGCAACGCCCCCACTCAGTGTTTTAATGCTGAGAATGAAGCAATCCCGTGGAGGACCACCATGTACAATCTTCGGTTTGTGACTGTGGCTGGCCACGGCGGATGCAGGAGTCAGGATGACAGTTCTGCTGGTGTTTTAAGCAAACAAGATAGGGACTTGGTCGGGGTTTGTGAAGAAGCGTTTCCAGGTAGAAATGCCTGTGCTTGGTCGCTGGTTGTGGCATTAAGGAAGCCAGAGAACTTCTGGCAAATGCCATTGACTGGCATCCTGTGCTTGTGTTGAAATACTCCCCTGAAGAACGAAACGTGGGAGCTGTTTTGTGACAGGCCCACGGGCATTTAGGGCACAAGTTAAGTACACAGTGCAAACTGGAAATGAGAACCTCGGCAGACAGCATTGTCTTCAGAAAGAATGTTTATCTTTTATGGTGTTACTGAATGGGCCAAGGATAGAGTTAAAATGGTGGTAGAATGTAGTTAGTGCCTTTCACAGCTGTGACACAGATTATCTTTGTGGTCTCCAGGGTTAGCATCATTCCAGCTTTATTCTGAACAAAAGATCTGAGGGGGATGAGGAGGCTCTCCTGTGGCCGAGTGTTGTGTCCGTTGTAATGAATGTGTGTCTGGTCTGTCATCATTTGTACTAGTTAATCGCTTATTTTTGTCGTGTAAGAAAACAACAACTTGTACAATTGATATGTGTTCTCTTAGGCCAAGGTGAGGAGTAAGTTGATGAAAAAATGAAGAGTCTTGAAGTAACAAGTCCCTGAAGTACAAAGGGTGTTTTAAGGAGCTGGGAGCCTGCGAGTGTCATTACAGCAGTAACCACAGCAACTGTTGTTACATTTAGTTTAAGTTGTGACTAAATATTGTGTTTGTTTCTTTGAAAACTGAACGAACCTGGTTATTTTGTTGCTTTAGGCTTGGAAGATTAAATTCTAGGCTGCCCTTTCACTAGTGGAGCAGGTAGGTGTTGAGTCACAGCGTAAATCAAATACCTCGTTAAAATAGCAAGAATTCTTCTGTTACTGATCAACTGAGAAGCAATGTGATGGAGGAGGAGGAAATGGAACTAAGCATTTCATTTCAGCAGTGTGTTCTTCATATGTAGGCAGGCATCCAAGAAGTGAGAGGCGGTGAAAGGCTGGAGGCAGCGAGAAGTCTGCTGGCTATTTTCAAAATACATTAAAGTGGGGAGAGAAGAATGAGATACGAGGAGGAAGTGCTGCGTAGTGGGGAAAGGAGGACAGTTGCACTTAGCTTTGTTGAGTTCTTGAAATGTAGTTGGGTTTTACACCTAAACTTTGTATTTTGTGAGGGTTGTTAGTGGTAACTCCCCTCTCCTCCACCAACATGCCATGTCTGTAGCCCAGAACACACAGACTTGGGTAAAACAGGAAGAGAAGCAGCTTCATAGCTACTGTTTGATTCACTGAAGATAATGACAGAATTGAGACACTTTTTGCTTCTCAGTCAAGTTTTGTGTTCTTAAAATTAATCTCTGAGCTTTGTTAATCAAAGTAAGGTGACGTTATGAAGGAGGTAGGTCCTTGATTAAACAGCGGCTCTTACTGCGTGCTCCTGACCTCGGTGTCAGCAGATGGTTTGCTTGGCAGCTATGGTAAGATAATACTGATCTTCAAACTGGGGGACAATAATCACATGCTCTTTCACTTCAGATACGCAGCCGGAGGTGTGCCTTTCCCACGTCGGAACCAAGGCGCCATGGAGCAGTACACCGCGAACAGTAACAGCTCCACGGAGCAGATCGTTGTGCAGGCTGGGCAGATTCAGCAGCAGGTAGGGAAGGTGGTCACGGGTGAGCTGGCACTGCCAGCGCCGAGCGACAAAGCTATTTGTGCTTCTCAGAGTTTCACAGAGCAGCAAAATGCTTCCTGATGCTGTCAGGGTATGTGTACCTGCCTTTTGCCTCCTGATCAGTGTCAGTGATCTGACTTGACTTGAAGTCAGAGTAAATAGGGTTTTTTAAAAATGCTTATTATAAAACTAAATTAATAAAATTGCACGTGTACAAGTTACCGAATGTCAGTGAACTGGTGGTGACGTGAGGAAAGTCACAAATCCTCTCTGAAAACGGAGGACACAGAATATTAATAGAAACAATTCACAAGGAACGGATTCCCCCCTAGACTGAAATAGGTTTTGTTCAAGCCTGTAGAAGCTCTCTCCAGCTTTCTCAAAACATGTATTGAGATCCTTTGTTTTAGCACTACAGGCAAATCAAAATGAACACACGGTGCAGGAATTGCAACAAAATGTGTAGCTTTGGATGAATTCATCCATTCCACAAAGTTCTAGTTGATGTTATAATGTGCAGATGAGCTGGGCTGTTTTTTTTTTTAAGGGCTGATAGATTTTGCTGCTGTTAAGCTGCACCCGTTCAGACACAGTAATGCTTTTTCAGATGAGCTCTGCTGCTGCAACGTTTTTGTTGCATCTCATGTTTGCCCTAGTTCAAGGCAAGAGGAGTTTCTTAGTTTGTCATCAAACGAATGAGCCATTGGATTGTTTCAGTGAGAAACATTTTGCTTTATCATTAGCCTGTTGAGGGGGTTTGAAGGCAGGGACACGCTTCTTCCACTGAATTTAGTTGACGTTGACTTTTTTGGTAAGAAAAAGATTGTATTTGAGGTTAAAAATTATATATTAAGAATTAACAAAAATACCTGCTTCCAACAGGTAACCAAAAATTTATTTGGTTTTATTGGCATTTTGTAGGTGAAGAGGAGGTAAAAACATAGCTCAGCTTGTATTGTTTTTAGTCTGTGCTCCTAAAGCCTGTGCTGTATTTGATGTGAATTATTTTTCTAAAATAATTTTTAATCAGCCTGGTGTAATGCAGCTTTTAGTAGAGAGATGTTCTTCATCTTCCAAAATACCAACACAGCACAGATTATTTTGGGACTCTTACTAAAGAGGCTAAAGATAGAAAAGGCTTTAGATTTAACTGCTCTTGCAACCTCTCAAGATTGTTCTTCAATGTCACCCCTGCATCAATGTCTTCCCACCACTGACCTTGATGAAGCTTAAACTATGGTCACTTGTGCTGCTGTTCTGTTTGGGGAGGAATTTATGGCCTTTATTGGAACTAATGAGTCTGACAAAAATCTGGAGCCCCTTCACAGGAGGAGACATGGGCAGTGAAAGGAAACACTAAGCAGAAAAACAGCAGGATAAAACAATGAAGCTGAGATTTTAAATTCTGCAAAATAATCTCTCATGTTCTTTGCAAGTGGTTTTTGTTTGGGTTATTGAGCCTGTCGGTATCATACGCAGTTTGTTTGTGTTTCGCAAGTATCCACATTCCTGATGTTCCAAGAGCAGTGTGTATGAATTTGAACTCACCCTCTTCCAGCAAAGTGTCGTTGTCTCTTGTCAGAGCTGTGCGTTTCCATGTTTCAAGCTCTTCCTGTTCCTATTCCCAGCAGCAGGGTGGTGTCACTGCTGTCCAGCTGCAGACTGAGGCCCAGGTGGCATCCGCCTCAGGCCAGCAAGTCCAGACCCTCCAGGTAGTGGTGATCTCTCTCATCGTGTTTGTGAGCACTGCATGACTCTCACCATTGCCACATATCTAATGCTGTGTTTTCTCCAGGGTTTGAACTAGGAACAGGAAGGTTTGGTAGCATTAGTACCTGTGCTTTGGGCTGGCTGGAGGGTTTTCCACAACAAGCGTGGGATTCTTGCTTTTCATTGGATTTCAGGGGCATGCCAGAAACCCCGATGCTTTCACGAGTCCCTGCTGCTGTCACTCTGAAAGTAAATAGTGGTTAAAATGGGACGTAAAAGGAAACAAACACCAAGGTGAGGAAGTAATAGTCAAGATGTAACACACAGATTCCCTGTAGTTTCAAGGAGGTGAGATTTCCGATAGAGAAGTTCTGTGTCTTCACAGAGAGAGGTGGTGGGTGACCCAGGAGCTTGACCAGTGAAACTTTTGCATATGTGATTAAAAGGTGCACCTGGGGACAATATTTGCTTCTGTGGGATTGAGAGATCCCATTTCTTGTTTACATATGAGCAACACAGGGAGACCCAGGAGAAGTGACAGGAAATACAATACGAACTGGAAAGCAGTGCAAGGTTAGTTCAAACCCTGGTTTGCTTCAGTGTGAAGTATTTTCTGTCTGGCAAACTTCATTTCCTTAGCTCACGTAGGAGGGATTTAGAGGAGCTGATAAACCCTGGATAGCCGTAGCAGTTCAGTAGTGCATTTTTCACTCAGGACATCGGGTTTCATTTGGTGTTTAATTCCTCAGAGGAGGAATATTCCAAGAGGCTGGAATGGTCTGGCCAGGTGGAAAGTTGAACACAGCATTTTTTATGTTCACAGTTAAAATCTGAAAAGCTGGCTGACTTGAATTGCTTGGATCACTGTGGCCTCCTGGTCGTCATCATGTGTCTCCCCCCTTCTTTTTTTTTTATTTTGGCTTGCTCTAATACATTAACAAGAATCCTAGAGTGTCTCATTTTTCTTTCTGCTTATCAGGTATCGTGCTGCTGACTGTGCTTCTCCCTGGCTGCCATGAGCATGCTGCTCTCTCTCCCTCTCTCTCTGTTGTAATTCAAAACAAGCATACCGACTTTTGTTAGGGACTTGTATGTGATAGGTACGAGGCTGAGGAACAGAACAGTGTCACGAGGGTACTAGGTGACCTATAAAGTCACAATATTCTCTGCAGGGCCTTGATCACCAAGGTACAACTGTGGCTGTTCCCGTGGATGTGTCAGCGTATCATTCACTGAGGTGTTTGATCCATGCAAAATGAAGGGTTTTTAGGTAGATCAGTATGCGCTGAAAATCTGTGCTGATATTTAGGCAAGTATTCTGCAGTGGTTGCAGAGGGAGCATTCGCAAGCACGTATTCTGGAACTATAAAGATAGAAAACGCAGGAGCTCAGTGGCTTTTTATCATGTGCTGCTGCTCTTGATTCTAAACCCCTCAGAGCACGGTAAAGAGGGGTTACCTAGTTCAAAAGCCTCGTCTCACATTTAAGCTGTGGAGGTTTGATATTTTCAAAGGTATGTTTTGGGGATTCTGGGGACTTAGCAGGTGAGGGTGTTTAAACAGAGAGGTTTTCCCCTCTCTTTTCATTGGCCTTTTTCCTAGTGACCAGAGACAGACCTGGGCCAAGAGTCCAGAGGCTCTTACACCAGATTTACAAATCCACTTGGGCCATCATTCCATGTTCCTTCCTGAGCTACATTTTGAGTTGTTACATTTATAATTTCACTTAATAACCATGAAAAGCCTGTATAAGAACATCACATGCTCTGTATCGGTTAGGAAATGAAAATGTTGTAAGCATGTAATTGGAGAGAGTTGAAGCTAGCGTAGAATCACGCTGTCAGAAGAGCTTATTTAGAGCTTTTTCTCATTTGAACCCCAATTAAAGATTAGTAATAGTGATGTGGATAATGAAGTTTCTTTTATTCCTCTTTGCTCTTGGGCTGTGCATGAAGATAGTTATTGTGTCTGGAAAAATTAGCCGTGCTTTTCATGTGTTCTGGCAATTAGCCTTGGACATTTTGGTTAGACTGCAACAGAAAAAGATGATTTACAGCAGCACGTCATGGAAAAAGGTTTAGAAATTAAAAGATACTTGATGCTGATTCTGAACGCAGGTTAGTGGCTCTTGCTCTGTTTCTCTGGTCACCCATTAAAATAGGTAAGCGTTCAGCCTCCTGTGGTAGCCACTGCTGCTTCACCAGACTTTTTCATTGTTCTGTTTGTTTTCTTTCCCATTTCCCAGGTCCAGGGTCAACCGCTCATGGTACAAGTCAGTGGCGGGCAGCTCATCACCTCCACTGGGCAGCCCATCATGGTACAGGCTGTGCCAGGGGGTCAGGGCCAGACAATCATGCAGGTCCCAGTTTCTGGAACACAGGGGCTGCAGCAGGTGAGATAACCCGGATTTTATTGAAGCTGAATTGCAGGGAATGGACCGTGCTGTTCTCACCTTGTCAGATAGTACACTTGCCTCAGCACTCTTAAAATAAACTGGGCAAAGGCAGTTGTTCTCCAGCTCCAGGTCTGGCAGTGAGCTGCCTGCTAAGAATGCAATGAAAATTCTGTGTGTATTTGATTTTTTTTATTTTATGGGACTGTGCAAACCTTTGAAATGAAGTCCATTAAAATACAGCTGGAGTTGGTCCGGGGGCTTTTTTGGTTGGTTGTGGGGCTTTTTGAATTTCTGTTTTAACTGGCCCTTGCAGTGTAGTCGGTGATCTGGTGCCTACTCAATTTATGGCTCAGAAAGAGGATTTTTCCTTTTATTTATTTAAGAAAGCTTCTTGAAAATAACTCTTGTGCTTGAGTTCATCTAATACGTGATGGCTGAAGGTGAATTTAAACATTTTCAATGCACAGAAGGTATAGAAGATGGATTTTATTAGGAACAATTATTTTGAAACATTTGTCTGAAAGACAGTTTTTAAATTTAAGCAGGTGCTCGAAGTGTGTTCCTCAAAAGCACAGGGAAGGACTCTAGTGACTGGAGAACGGGATTTAGGAGTCAGTTCAGCACAGCCCAGGAAGGCACATGATGTCTTGGTGTTTTGAGAGGTTTATTTAGTGCTTATTTAAAATTTCTTTCGTTGAAAGACAATATATTTTGTGTTAGGTTCTGTACAGACTGGTTATTGGAGGAAAATCCATAACTGGGTTTTTAAGCACAAGCTTTGAACCGTATTCCAGTTCCTCTTTTTTTTTAATCTAAGAAATGTTCTGCGTTGGTGGGGAGACTTCCCAGCAAAGCTGAAGACAATTCTTACATAAATCCAGGAGCACTTCTGTGTGCTGGATAATTAACACTCTACAGATACCTTAAATCTTAGTCCTCTTTTTGTCTTTCACCTGAGTGCTATTATTCCTAGTTTCCTGTGAGTAATTTATTTCTTTTGACCGTTTTATTGTGTAAGCAGTGGAGAACTGCTGGGGCATAATGACACCGGCATGTTATGTTGCCTCATTCTGTGTGGTTGTGACTGTGGTGTCACAGGGAGGAATAAATTAACACTCTTCGTTTTACGATGGAAAAAGAGAAGAACCGGTGCTTTCCTTTTCTTTGCAACAGTAAATCATCCTCAGAGATGATTTGGTAATGCTGAGGCCAAGGAGGGAGAAATAAGAGGTGTAGTTAATGTTCCTTTCTGACTCTTTCTTCCACAGATTCAGTTGGTCCAGCCAGGTCAGATTCAGATTCAAGGTGGGCAGGCTGTGCAGGTACAGGGGCAGCAGGGCCAGACCCAGCAGATCATTATACAGCAGCCACAGACTGCAGTTACTGCTGGCCAGACACAGGTAACTGCACCAGCATGAAAGGGTTTTCTTGAGAGAAATAGGAAGAGAAACTTGACAAATGACTTAAGGTGTGGTTAAGTAAAAAAAAAAAAAAAAAAAAAAGGAGGAATTATTAATATTGAGGAGAACTTGAGAATAAATTTCATGGTTTTGTAGCATTTTCATACCTAACTGGGGCAGAATAAATAGATTGCATGTTTTTATCCATTGTGTTTCTGTATTTTATTGGTTCATGGTGTTCTTGTCTCATTTGTTGAAATTTGAAAACATGAAGTATTGCTAATTCCATACTTGCGCCATTTTGTGAAGTGGTCTAGTCATAGCTGGGTTTTCTGCTGATTCTTTTGTTTCAGACCAAAATTAAATTTCTGAGCAGAATAACTCTTCCTTTAACATATTCATAGTGAGACAGGAAGCCTAGAGCTTGTTTCTTTCGATAATAGATACTGCTGTTAGAAGAAGTATGTTATATATGCGTTAGGGATTTTATCCACAGTTCAATTGGTTTGTGCTCCATCCTATTTCTTGATGCTGCTAATAAAGCAAAAGAAATAGATGCCTGAAACACCTTAAGCGCCATGTGTTAATTCAGGAATTGTAGAATTTGCAAAATAAGCAGTTTGTAAAGTTACCCTGTTCTTTGTTTTGTTTAGACCCAGCAACAAATAGCAGTTCAAGGACAACAGGTAGCGCAAGCAGCTGAAGGCCAGACCATAGTCTATCAGCCAGTTAATGCTGATGGAACCATTCTCCAACAAGGTATGAGCTGTGCTGTGAAGAGTCAGGACTTCTCAGTATCCCTGGGATAGGTTTTCATTGCCTTGTAATTATTGTCAAAGAAAACAGGGAGCTGCAGTGCTGTGGGTGCTGTGACACAAGGTGTGGGCCTAGCGAGTGGGGGAAGATGTTTGTGGTGTTATACAGGAATTGGTCTGCAGTTTCTTCCCCAGGAAAATAAAAAAAGGCTCTTTTCTTCGGCAAGAGCCAAATAGAAATGCTTCACTTTGCTTTTACACCTTAGTGTACGTGATCTCTTACCTGACACAGGGACAAATGGCAAATCAGATCTATGAGGAGCAGGTGATGGAACAGAGTGAGAAACTTGCAGTGCTGTTCTGGATCTTTGTGCATGTTATAGAAGGATGAATGAGTAAAAACCAGAAGTGGGACTAATGATGTTCCCTTCTTTTTGTGTGCGTGTTTTTGGTTTGGTTTTGTTTTTTTTTTTTCTTTTGTGTTTTATTTCCTTAAAGTTACAGTCCCTGTTACAGGCATGATCACCATTCCAGCAGCCAGTTTGGCTGGAGCGCAAATTGTCCAAACGGGAGCCAACACCAATACAACCAGTAGTGGACAAGGGACTGTCACGGTGACGCTGCCCGTTGCTGGAAATGTTGTCAATTCAGGGGGAATGGTTATGGTATGTATTTCACTTTCCATTGACGTTTTTAAAGGTTGAGGTCTAAGATGTCTGTACACAAACTGAGATTCATGTCACCTCACCATAGTCAGTCATCTCAGTAGCTGCCATTAGTTTAAAGTTCAAACAATATTTTCTTTCTCCCGTATTGAGTTCAGAAATCTAGAAACTGCAATTCCAAATAAGCTGTTAACTGATAAGCAGAAGTTTATGAAGATTGAATCAACTATTGCCTTGCTTGAGGACCCCTTAGTGTTGGAGTCTCTGATTGCTAAGAGACCTACCTTCTTCTGCCAATTTTTAGTTCTTTGTAGTGTGAGGCCTTTTAACTTGAATTGTATTGTTCGTCCCCACTAGGTGTCAGCAGCTCTACAAGTAATATTTGTGTAAGAAATGCTCAGAAATTATCCTATAAATGAAATAAGTAAGAACCGGAAAGAAAGGGAAGCAGTGGGCGTGCCCTGTGTGCTTAATGGCACAAGAAGCAGTAACATGGTCATAGAAATGTATGTTGTATTGAAATTTACCGTTAGCAGGAAAAAAATAAACATGACTGATAAGTGATTTGTTTAAATTTGTTCTGCAGTTTGAGAACAACTTTATCGCTCCTTTTCATTTAAGTAGGTGCATTGTCTGAACAAAACCCAAACACTTCCCATTTTAATGTTGTTTTTAAAATGACTTTTTTGCATTCACTTTGTGTTCTGAGCTACAAGAGCTAAAAGCATATTCTCGGTGCAGATGGTACCTGGAGCTGGCTCTGTCCCTGCGATCCAGAGAATACCTTTGCCTGGAGCAGAAATGCTGGAGGAGGAGCCCCTCTACGTAAATGCCAAGCAGTATCACCGGATCCTGAAGAGGAGGCAGGCACGGGCTAAGCTTGAAGCAGAGGGGAAAATTCCCAAAGAAAGAAGGGTGAGAAGATAACTCAGATCTAATACAGGGTTGCTTGATGAGAAAGGCACAGAAAACCACCTCTGCTGGAAAACGAGGCCTGGAATCTTAAAGTGTTCTTCAACTCTTTATTATTATTTTGTTGTTGTGGTTCATTAGCTACCTCAGAGTAATTTCTCTAAGTGCCTTGGTGGCAGTCCTGCTTCCTTCGCAGGCTCCTCGGTGTTGAGTGTGTGTGTAACTGTATTGCAAATGGGATTTTCTGGAAATCTTGGGGGAAGGGGAAGGCTGGAGACTGGGCAGGCTTTTCTAGCCATCAGGATTTCCCCTACTGGAAGCAGTGAACTGGAAATAGGCTGATCTCTTATTACCTCCTTCAAACTGTTGCAGAAATACTTGCATGAATCGCGGCATCGCCACGCCATGGCCCGGAAGCGGGGAGAAGGTGGACGTTTCTTCTCACCAAAGGAAAAAGACAGCCCTCATATGCAGGTGAGCAGAATTTGTCTGTGCCTTGGACAACTGCCACTTTCAGCTCTTCAGAATACACTCTAGAGGGGTCTTTATGCTGTGGTTTTGGTTCTTTGAGGGCTTGGTTGCTGACCTTTGTCCCTCTCTGCCTTTAAATTTGTTTCAGGCGTTGTAGAGAAACCTCCTGTCTCTCTTCTTGTAGAGACCCTTGAGTAGTTAAACTCTAGTAACATTGGTAGAAATGGATTCACTTGGTTTTACAGAGAGTGCTTCTCTTTGTCCAAAGAAATTCAGCTTTTGCAGCCTTTCTGGCTGCATGCTAGAAGTACTTTTTTAGGATGTGAATTAAAGGTAGAGGAACCTTAATGTACATGTGATAGAAGGTTAACAAACATGACTATCTGATTCTCAGCTGCACATTGATTTACGTAAAAAGTGCAAGACAGGCTCTTGAAGGAGGAGACATGATAGAGGAGAATTGGCAAACGCTCATGTTGATGGGTGCTTTAGAACAGTCCTGTGGCTTCAGCGGAAGAATATTTCTTATTCTGAAGTCAAATCCTTCCCGAATACCAGATCAGTATGAGGTCTGCCCTCTTACAGGAAACAGCATGTTCCCAAGAACTATTAACATTTATGTCTCATTCTCTTATACTGGTCTGTAAAACCCAGGAAGAATATGACATACGTAGAGGTCAAAGGAGGGGGCGGGAGTATCTCCTCCCGGCAGTTGTGTGCGATTCTCTCTGCTGTTACAGAAGAGTGTTGAAGTTACAACCTGGTGTGTCTTTTGTATCTGTAGGATCCAACTCAGGCCAATGAGGAAGCAATGACACAGATGATCAGAGTCTCCTAACCACTGCTCACAGAAAAAAACTAACTGAATAGAATTCCTGTCCCTTCTGAAGTCTGTCATTCCTTCCGGTCTATCAAGTGAGTTTTTCAATGGGACAATCGCCATATCACAGCCTGTCCTTTTCTACAGAACAACCGCCACGTCTTCAGTATGTGGTCGAGATTTTAACTGCAGCTGACTCAACAAATGGAACCGTAACAACTTTCTCACTGTACTCTTCTGATCCAGCACAAGGATTTCAGAGTCTGACTGCTCATGCCTTTTTGCTTTTTTCCTTTTAAACATCTCTTGCATTAAGGTTGGCCATGGGTGCGTGTGCCACTGGCTCAGTGATCAGCAATAACTCTGGAGAGCTGAAGCAGGGCCAGCAAAGACCTCTTGGATTTACGGCCCTTCTGTACAGAGACATCATCCAGTTTAGGGCAATCAGAAGCAAGGTGGCTACACCATAGTTCTTTGTTTTCCCAGCAGAGACTTGTTATTTACATCCACTCCTCAGAGCTTTGGACTTCATTGTCAACTGGACTGTTCCATGTTGTTACACCTGCACCTTGGAAGCTGGCAGGATCTGAAGGGGAGTTCTTTGAAGTTTCACCTTGTAAAATATGTAAACAGCAAGCTCTTCCCTGGGAAAAGTTCAGCCCTCCGGTCACAGTGATAGAAATATTTCAAGGTTATTATGGGACTTTGTATATTGTGTATCCGTTCCAAGAAGTACGATGGGAGAGGGTGATGTGGGGATACGGATGTAATTAGTGAAAGATCTCTCTGTGTGTTTTTTGGTATGTTTATTGCCAGTAGTTGTTGCTTTGGGAGAAAAGTGTATGCCAGTATAAAAAGGATTCAAACTTTGAAGTGAGTCTCTTCCAAAGGATTTTTTTAAATCTTCCTTCTAACCTACCAGTCCAGTGCACGGTCCCTCTAAAAGACGTGAAATCTGCAATCTCGGAGCGATGGCACTAGACCGTCTTTGTGACGGCATTTCCTGATCTCTGTTCTGAATCAGTGCTGCAATTCTCTCATTCTGCACAGAGTGAGGGATTGTTTCATGACAGCAGAAGAATAGGGCAGCTCAATTCAGCTCATCCTGATGTAACTGGAGGACTCTTAAGGCAGATATTGATGAACCTTTCAGGCTTTTTATAGACTATCCTCTTTAAAGAGAGAAAAAGGCACTTAATGAAGGAGCAGCAGTTACATTTTAAAAAAAAGGATTTTTTCATGACCTATAGCTGGGTTCTGGCTGAGTATCTTGACAAAACATATCATTATCTTTAATTCTGTAGCTCATTACAGGTTTTAAGCTTGTTCCATTCTTAGCAAGTCGAGTCTTGGCGATGGAAGCTGTAGTTCATAAGCATTTTAACAGGTGATAATTGTGTCTTTCCATGCTTGTCTCCTACCTTGAATGGGTTTCCCAGACACTCTGTGTATCACCTGGGTGCTCTAGTCTCATCTCTTCCAATTTTGGTGTTCTGGAGTTAAAACACAGACCCGCATCGCTGCAGTTAAGCGCGGGATTGGAAATCCTGCCAGGCGTTGGCACCGAGGGAGGTGTTGCAGGTAACGTTGCAGAGGGTGAGGTGTTTTTGAGGAAAGCAGCCGAGGATGGGCAAGACAGATTTAAATTCAGTGAACTCTGTTTTCAAGTGACGAAAAAAGTAAATACAATGTGAAAAATACAACCCATGTTACCTCTTCCCGAGTTTTTTCCCATTTACTGTAAGTTTATGACTAAATGTGAAATGGAGGACAAATAAGCAAGTTGTAGAAGACTGGGAGGATACAAAAAGGCAGAGCCTGGAAAATTCATTTACTTTGGCTAGAAGAGGAAGATACTAGACCTAAGAGTATGAGAACGTGGGGAAGGAATACAAGAGGAGGGAGCAGAAATGTGGAGGAATTGAGCTGCTCCATTGACAGCAAGCTGGGAGGACAAGCACGCCTGTCTGGGCAGTAGGATGACAGTCAAGTCAGCTGCCTGTGGACGTCCCTAGCCAGTGGAAGAACGAAGAGATGCAGAGGTGGTATTTGCAGTTGGGCAGCTGGATTTTCTACCTGGCATTCAGTTTATTTTTCTGGATTTTTAGTTCCGTGTTCTTACCCTTACCACAGCTGACACGGTGAGCTGGAACTGAGAAGGAAATGGTTTGACACTCAGTGACACCTGCAGCTCTGGGAGGTGGTGGCCTATTTCTTGACATGCAAATAAATCTTCCTTTCGATTTTGTTTTAATGATATTAGTAATCTAACACTCTGCTCACAAATCTTACATTAGGATTTTTTTCTAATGATTTATAAGGCATTTGTTGTCCTCTGTTGCTTTGGTGCCTTTAGTTGCTTCTGCCTTAAAATACGTGGCCAATTAGAGCACGGTGCTTATTTTCTTCAGTTGACAACTGCGAGCTCCTCGCCGAGCATTTCTTGTCAGGTCACTCATTTCAGGAACTACATAGCTCTCGTTTAGTGAAGGAATAACAAAAATTTGCTTTAGTTGAACTTGCAGCGTTATTGTAAATATTTTTTTAGAGCATCTGTACATTTTGTCCGTGGAGTGTTCATGTGCTGGAGGAATATTTCTGTGCCTGGAGTAAGACAGCCTGTCCGTAACGTTTCTGCTCTTCAAGTGATGGCTAATCTCTGTCCTGGAGAACCCCCTCTGAGAGCTGGAAGTTAGGGAAGCAAGATGATTGCTCTGACATAGGTTTGGGTTTTTTTTAATGAGTAATTACTTCTTTTCTTAAAGAACTTATAAACTCCTTCCAAACAGCTAGAACTTTTTTCCCAGTAAGCCTTTCATATAGAGGTTCTCTGATCCCTTGTTGTAGAATGTGTACTAAGACCTATGGATTTGTGTTATATAGAGAGTCTTACCGTTAATACTTTAAATAGCGATGTGAAAGCCCGAGTGCTACTGTCATATCTTTCATTGCTTTGGGTTTTGTGTATCCCTTCTAGAAGTGGTGGTTGCTTGGTGAGATTGGAGTTATCAGTCAACACCATGTTACCAAAACCGTCTGCTTTCTTTTCCTGGGTAAATGTGTTAAATCGGACACGTCACCAAGTTCAAACCTCTAATAATTAAATGAGAATTCTTTGTGGATTGGTTACACTTGAGCAAAACCTCCACTTTACGAGTACGTGAGAGTGGGTGAGGATAGAAGAGGAGACTTGGGTTGCAACATGGTTGATTGACCGAGAGAGCACGGGGGCAACGAACCCATCAAACCCCTGTTTTATACGAGTGTAAATAATGGGATGTGGAGCGTGGTCCTCAAGTGATGCTCAGTGGCGTGAAGGCCTTGTGGCATGTTAAAACGGGGGGGAGGAGGGCGGACGGAAAACCTTTTCTTGGCGAATGGGCGCGGGAGGGCAGCGAGACTAACGTAATGTAAGGTGAGGTTTGTATATAATTAAAACTTTATAATTTTTTTTATATGATGCATTTTTTCAAGTGTATTTTGGTCTTTAATAGATGCAATTGTAAGTACTGTGTACACTATCCAGCTAATAAAAATTTATAAACCGAGAACAAGCTTTGGCTCCGCGTTTCAGGCCTTCGGCTCTTTTCAGTCGAGCGGCAGCGGAGACGCAGAGCGGTGAGGGCAGGCGGTGGCTTTAGCACCGCTGAGAAACCCCGCGAGCCTCCCTGCCCTCCGCCGTGGGGCGTGGCTGGCTGTGCCCGCTGCTGCAGCCCTGTGGGGAAGGGCCCCGCCATCTTGGCCTTCATCTCCCCCTCTATCCCCAGCCGCCATGTTGCTGCCTGAGGGCACTGCGCTGCCTGCCCCAGCCTGGCTGCTGAGCGCTGCGAGCTGATTGGCTGAGGGAAGCTGTGTTTTCCCGCTGTGCATGCTCATTGGATGGGTGTTGCTCTGGGACACCTCTGATTGGCTGGTGAAGGGGCATCCATCCCGCCCTGCTGCTCTTCATGGGCTGAGGTAGCGCCTCAAGATGGCGGCCGCAGGGCAGTTGGCCTGCAGGGGCTGGGCTGGCTGAGAAGGGGCTGGGGAAGGGAGGGAGAAGTCCTCAGCTCTGAGCCCAGGGAAGCTGCTGTGACCCTCTCAGAGCTGCGAAATGGCCTTGCGGATCTGGAGGAGGAAAGGTCTTCTCGAGCTGCCCAGCATGGCCTTTGTGTGCCGTCTGAGTGTGGGGAAAATGTGAGTCTGGGCTGGGAGGAAAGGCTGCACTGACGTGGTTTGAAAGAACAAATTCCTGCTCTAGTAATGAAGAGGAATATGCCCAGCAGTGGCACACCGTCCCCTCCATAGCTAGGCAGCTCCTGGCTGGCTGCTGGCCTAATGCTCAGCACGCCATGGTGACGTGCCAGTGTGTGCTGCAGGGTCCCTTGCATTCAGTAATGGCCCCCGAAAGGCCCTGCAGAGCGTCCAGTGGTTCTGCAGCAGCTGCCCTGGAGCTCAGGGAGTGTCCTGTGGGTGCAGCGATGGAATTGGGTGACATAAGTGTAAGAGATGATGCTCCAACTGCATGTCACCCGAATGCTCTTCTTTCTAAGACCTTCATTCCTTTATGTTCTTGTCACCTTCCGGGAAGATGATTTATTCTTGTCCCCAAAATCCCATGTACCATGTCATTAATTTTTTTTGCCAAATATGGCTGAATGGACACCTTTAGAAAAAGCTTCTTTCTGGTGTTTGGGGCACAAAAGGAAGTTTTAAGAGGACTGGGTAGCCTTTAGAAGGTCTAAGAGACAGGCAGTTGCCGTGTCTGGCTGCTAATCCCTCTCGCGGGCTGCTGAGGCTCTCGCAGCACTATCGTCGTTGCTGAAACGTTTGCTGCGATAAGGTGAACAGCTCTGCAGAGGCTGAGGTCCCCCACTGTGCGGCAATCTTAGTGTGGTATTGGCTAGTTGTATGTTACGCTATTGCCAAAACAGTTCCTGTGGATGTTTGCGGTTTGCAAAGCTCTTTGGGTTAAAAGCAGCCAGACAAAACCCCAAAATGTTACGTTCTGCCTATTTGCCACCTTTTTTTTTTTTTTTTCCTGTGGTACAGGCACCTTTTAATGACTGAAAACAGTCATTGGAGTGAGACACAGAAGTAACTAACTACTTCAGCGCAGGCTGCAGAGAACGTTTAGATTTGGAGTGAGTTTTAACTAGGTGTTCTGTAGGACAACAGAGGAGATGTCTGGAGGTGCCGGGATGGAATGTATTGACTTATAGACTCAGCTTTAGAAAAAACTCCTCTTTCTTCTGTCCACTGGCTGTGTCCTGCTGTCTGATGTGGCCGGTGCTGCGAAGGTGCAGCTTTATTTCCTGCTACCATCAAATGAACGATAAGTGTGAGGCATTGCCCAGATAAACATCTGAGTAGTGACTCAGCAGCCAGTACAGAACTGGGTCGCTAACCAGCTGTCTTGGTCAGCCTGATCTGCCAGTTTTGTAATGTCCCAGATGTCCAGAAGCGGCTGGTACGTCCGATAGACCATTCCTGACAGTGGTTCCACGGGGAGTGCAACAGAGGTAGATCAGAGGGGCTGCAGAGGCTTTCCAAACTACCCAACACATCAAGCTGAACTAGGTCTTAGCAGGATTCTTCCTTCGTGTGGGCCGTTCATGTTAGTAGCAACTCTCCATCATCTGCACAGAAGGAAAATACCTGTAAGACATTCCAAATTTGGAAAGATTTAAGAATATTTCTTGCGTCTTTATTTTTAATCAGACAATTGCTCTTTTACAGTTTGTGACAGAGGACTGATGCCGACCGTAGAGATAACCCGTCCCCAGAAACACCCTCAGATTCATCATGTGACAGTAGATCATCTTCAGCCTCATAGGCAGAAAGAAGCGTTCGCCAGGAAGCCTCTCAGTTGAGTGAGTTATTTCACTTCTCTTACTTCAGGATCTGAGGCCCCCAGAACTTTCACTGGGTGTGCCATTGCACTCAGAGGAGGAAGTCAGGGATAGAAAGTTTCAGGAGCTTTCAAAGAATCAAACAGGCTAAATAAGGAGTTGAACTTATATATATTGAAGCCTAATATGTAAAAAAAGAAAAAAAAATTAAAAAAAGAAATAGGAAATGGGAAGCTGGGGAGGAAGTGAAGAATGCAATCATGCATGCCTGGCTAGGAAGCCAGAAATTGATTTCTTAACTATTATTACATATTTTTTCTAGCTTTAATTGAAGAGAATTTGCAATAGAGGCACAAAATAATCTCAGCTATAATGGTGAAAAGCCTGCTATCATGTAGCCACATCAGACCAGTCAACAGAATTTCCTTCTCTACCCTCCCCTCTCTCCCCACCCTTCAGAACTGTACAAGCACTCATGGGCAGAGTGGAGTTTATAAGACTCATGGATGTATTCTCTGCCTTTTCACATTCCTTTCCTCCCAGGCCGCCCACTACTTAGACTGGAGTCTTCTTGTGATCTTAATGCCAAAAAAACCACGACAATTTTTGTATCATATTCAGCATCCTCAGGCTCCAACTCACAGAATGCAGATGAAAATCTCAGTCAGATGAATTTTGGGGTTTATCTATATTTGCGCACACCCCCATGATAACAGTAGTTTGATCAAAATGTGTGTAGTTTATCAAAAGTCACGCTGGATTTGTACTGTAGTGTGGGTGAGGCATTAAATGAGCACCAAAGGCAAGGAAAGACAAAGCTATTTGTTTGTAAAAATAAATAGGTAACTTTAGGTGTAAATTGTACACCCGTGTGTTCAAACCAAAGACATTTATAGTGTAATGTAGACAAGTATTTTTCAACAAGACCTTGTTTACGAAAGCCTGTGGAGGGTGTTGCTTGTCTCTCTGAAGCCCGTGAGACAACTTGTACGTTTAACGTAAAGCAGATCCTTTACCACTTTGCTGACTCGGATCTTACCAGAGTGGGCAATGATTAACGTAATAGGTGAGGATATCAGTGAGCTGTGGAAGAGACTCGAAAAGGAAGCGGCGTGTTCCCGTATCTCACAGCCCTTCATGGCCTGTGGTATCTGTTCCTACCAGAGAGAACCAGTTTCCTGTGTTTGGATGTATTGTTGCCTGTCATCTAAAAATAGAGCAGTTTGAAAAAGCTTTCCACTAGCTTTGCTTACCAACACTATTAGAAAAGTGTTGTTATTTTTCCAGGGAAGGTTTGTGCATCACTGTGCCTCACCCTTTCATGTATCCAGCCGCATGTATCCAGCTTCAGCAGCTGGTTAAAAATAGATTGTTCAGCAAAATTCTGCAAATAAGCCCAAGGTTTTGTGCTGCCATGTTTAGGTGGACCTGGTTTTCGCTTTTCCTGGAGTTGTGGCTCTGAAGATAACAGTAGCCTGTTCCAGGGGCCCTGAGGAAACTGAATTGCCTGGTGGTCCTTGAACCTCTGGTGAAGGCTGTGTGTTGACATATGTGACACCTCCAGGCTTCGGCTGAGGTTGGTGCTTTATGGCAGTGTATATTGTCCTATCATTCACTTCCTCTTCAGGGGTTCTGCTGCTCTGTTTCTTCCGTCCTTCTGAGGAACCACAAAGAAGGAGAAGTTAAATAGAAATTCAGCATTTTTTGCTTCTGAATTCTTAGTTCATCTACAACCACAGATGTTTTCTCTTTGTATCATTGAAGTGGGGAAGAGGGGAGGGGTTGCATGGGAAAAGGGAATGTGTGTGCAGAGGAGTTTAGAAAACAAAAAAACCCCAGAAAACAAACCTACTCTAAGGTTAAAGGGACTGGGTAGGCAGATGCAGCAGGAATTATCACAGTAAGTATTTAGGGCGACTGCAACTAGCAAAGTTTTCCTTGATGAGAAACTTTGGTGATGCTACTGAAGATTCAAGGCCAGTTAATTACTGAGATTATGTATTTGTTATTACATTTATTTTTCTGAGTACTCTAAACAAAATTACGCAGAAGGGCTCTGACTTGCTCAGATAACCATGTTTGGTTGGGTCTGCTTTGCAGCGAGATTTTGTTTTGTTTCTGCTTTCCTTATAAGTTTGGGTCCTGTGGCAGGTCAAAGGGAAAGGACAGCTCCTCCAGAGGACTGGTTTTGTGGCAGGTATCGGTCAGCCATGAAAATTCATACCTTTTTAGAGAATGGTATCAAAACTGAATTGCCTGTTTGGGCACTCGAATGCTGTTAGGAAGGAAACAGCTGAGGAAAAAGGTGCATCACATGATTCCCATGCACATTTCTCAGTCATGTCAGAAAAATCAAAGAGCTTCTGCTAAGTACCTTCTGGTTTTCTGCCTCCCGTGCTGGCTAAAAGCAGAAAAATCCTGATGACCTCAGGTAAAAATCAAGGCAAAGATTCAGATTGCTTGGAGTCTGTTTCATCTGCTGGTGTCAATGGTATATTTCATTCGTCCATGGAGCCAGGCCAGGCTCCCCCACCAGTTGGCTGCAATTTGTTTATACCATTAGTATGTATTAAAAATCTGTTCAAAAAAAAAAAAAGGAAATTCCGGAATTATCTCTGTCTCAGGACATTTCCAGGCTCAGAAGAGAGTTCTTTAACACTGACCTGTAATCTTTCTCGTCAAGTGGTAAGAAATTGCTGACTTCTAGAAGATCAATTAATTCTTTGATTAACTCACCTAAAACTTGCAGCATGATCCTGTTCAGTAGTTTGTTTCTCCCCTGGAAATGGCTCTCGATTATATTCTCCTGAGTCATTAAGTCAGAGCTTTTTCAGCTGCACTCTAATCATTTTCCATGAGAAGCCATTCATCATTTCAGTCCTTCCCACTTTAACGATACTTTGATCAGTTACCTCTGATAATAAATTGACATCTAATTTGGGACACCATTTTGCACCAAATGAAATGTGGAAGTTTCCTGATGTTGGCTCTCACAGAATGGAGGGACAGGGAATTCCCCTTTTAGATCAAGTGGTGATTCATTAGAGGGAGAAGACAGGAAAAGGCGATCCCCGTGGCAGTGTGCATCTCACCCAGCAAAGGAGCAGAGCTGAAGCACAAAGACAACTTGCAGAAGACCAGGGAATAACCAGCCCTGGTCTGAGAAAGTGATCACTGGAGATGAAGTTGAGGAAAGTTGGATTCCTGCTGCCCTTCCTGACCAGGAGCTCTGGCAGATTCCAGGGCTGGTATTGCTGCCCAGTTCCCCCAGTGCTGGGACATGCAGCCACCTCAGCATATTTCTTGTGCCTCATACACATGTTCAGATTCAAGGTGGTGTTGCTCCATCTCACCAGTTAGCAAAGCTTATCTGCGTGAAAGGTTTCCGTGGCTGAAAAACACATCTAACAGAATGGAAAACTTTGTGCAAAAGCCAGTATTGTATTTTTGTTTTCATCGACTTGAAATGTTTCTGTCCCAAACCCATTTGGTTTTGATTAATACAATCCCACAAAATTACATGGCAAAAGCAATTTTCTGGCCGCTTCTGCCTTCAGATGCATATAGGTACACACTGTGGTTGAACTACATAATAGAGTTTTAGTCTGTCCTGGATAACCTCCACTGGGATCTCTGTGTCTAGATATACCAGTTAAGGTTAATCCTGCTTATCAAAGGGGAACTCAAGGCTACGACTGGACAAGACTTTTCTGATAGCTCTTTGCAACCAAAATGTCTTCTCAGGTAAATTCTTGAGGGGTCTTGGCAGGGCATACATTGCCAAATGCCCCACCATGAAGTTCAGTTTCTGGACAAAATACAGAACTACTATAAACAAAAATGAGAACCCGAAAGCTTGTGTAATTAAAATAAGCAAATTTCAGACTGACTGTTTCCTCCCCTCACTGATTTCTGAGAATCTCATTTTGTGTCTGGCTATCAATGGCCTGAGTAAAAGGTGCTCATGCGAGCAGCAGTGTGGGACGCATGCAACAGCAGAGAGAGCGCTGGGTTCCCAGGAGAAGTGAAGAGCCCCTGAGCCTTACTTGGCAGTGCCAGCAAGAGCAGCAGGGCTGGAACCGCACCACTCCCCCCACCCCCCGCCCCCCCACACCCCCCGCCATCCTGAAGTACAAAGTGGTTTATGGCAGAGAAGAAAAAAGTGTATCCCCAAGCTTTGTCCCTGAGAAACTCACTCTGTGGCAGGAGAAGCTGACCCGCTCTGTCGCTTGCAGCTGTCTGCTGCCTGGGGTGCTGGTATCAGTTTGGAATCCTAATACTGTGTCTTGGGTGGGGAGGCTGCATAATGCTTACTGGCTGCTTTTTTGCTTTACAGGTATAGCCGTAAACAGCCAGATTTAGTAGTGTGGCTGGAATAGAAATAGGCATTTTCAGTCTCTAGTGCTACCTCAATACCTTACAGAGCAGCTTTCAGTTGGATGTGCTCATCCTTCCTGCTGCTTTGCACTTACGTTCCCAAAGCCCTTGCGTAGTGGTGGAGAACCACCCCTGTGCATCACAGAGGCAGATGACGGCCCTGCCTGAGGTCTCCCAACAGGCTATGGCTGGAACTAGCACCCAGATCTGGTTAGAGCTGTGATTGCCCTTGTTTTATAGCATGTCTGGCTGGGCACCCCAGCACCATCTGGGAAGAGGGAAGCTTGGTTAGTGTTAGCACAGCTGCAGCAGCGCAGGAAATCGAGGAAATTCATTTAGACAGGGCACAGCCATGCATGGCCTGACCTGGTTTGGGGAGCTGAGCTGCTGGTTCTGTATGGTGCTAAATAGAGCTGGTTGGATGTGCCAACCTGCCCAGCTGGCTCAGAGGATCTCTGTGCGTTACAAACACAGCAGCATTTCTAAGCGTTACCTCTTCTGTGAGTGGTGTGTTGGGATCTGGTGTGCTGCAGCTCTTGATCATGAGCCCACACAAAGACAGATAATCAGTTTGATTTTATTTAGCTTTGCAGGCAGTGCAGGGAAAAAAAAGTGTGAGTGCCCTTGGGTTTGGGATCTGCCTGGGAGAGCTAAATGCAGCTTCTCCTTGGGGAGTGATGAACAACGATCACATGTGGGTAACATCCCCTTGAGAGGGTAGGGGAAAAAAGGAGAAGTACAGAGATACTGTTCATTCTTTGTTTGCACAGTCATTTGAGAAATGAGGAAACGAGCTCAGAGCTGCCTGTAGACTTCACGTCCCTTTCCGTTATGTTCTGCAGCTCCTTATGCTTCTCCACAGTGACTGTTCACCAAGGATCCGCACTGTCCAAGGCAATTGTGGGGCTAGTCTTCATCACCTTGTAAAGACTGAATCTCCCCTGGCTCTGCTCTGAGGTGATGTGAAGTTGGTGGGTCTCAGTTCAGACTCTGGTGGAATGATACAGGGGATCAGGAATAACTCTGCCTGGTGGTGGGGTGCAGCTACTGGCAGTGACTGGAGGTGATAGCAGAGCATTGCATCACCAAAAGGGTCAAAATCTTCAGTCTTTAGAGAGTGGAATCTCAGTTAAAAAGCTAATTTCTAAACAAATAATAATATTAGCTTTCAATACCATCTAGTTCAGGTGTATTTCATGCTTTTGGGGGAAGTATTTGACTGTAAAAGCTATTAGTTCTTTAACACTTCAGTGAGTCAGGAGGAATTTCTTGGAGTTTTGAGGCAGAACCACGTCTTTCCATTTTTACGTGATGTGGATGTGTTTGTGAGATGCTCAACACATGGTCATTGAACCTCTATTTATGTTCGCTGGTGTATCTGTAGTTTTATTTATAACAAGCATTTGCCAGGAGCTGTCTAGAGCAGCTAAGTTTTTTCCTGGCCTAGCAATGAGCTGGGGGAAAGCTGAACAGAGCTCTCTCACCTTTCCCATGCCTGGGGAAGCATCTTTCACACAGGTAAGTCTGTGCTGGGTCTCTTGACAGAAGCAATTCACCTTCCTCCTTTCCTCTGGCCCTTGATCCCATCCACTTCCATCAGGTTCAGGTATTACTGGCAGCATCTTTTCAGTTCAGTTGTGTTGGAAAAAGTTGGTCAGCGCCAATGAGAAGAGGTGGTAGATTGTGACAATCCTCCTCTGGAGTGACAGGTTCATCGATACCTGTGTTTAGTAGGTGATCCTTTTCTTATAGCCGGTGGCAAAGCTTTGCTTGCAAATGCTTGATGTTTGTTTTGCTTTGGGTTCCCTTTGGTTTGGCTCTAAGCAGTGCTCTCCCAGGAGGGACCGATTCCACCCTGTGCAAAGTCACCAGTGAAAGGGAGAACCTGCTGCTCATTCAAGCTTGGCTGCTTCTGCTTGGTTTTTCTGTTCCTCCTGCTGTTGCCAATGACAAAGATCAGCACAGCCACGACGAACTTAGAAACCAGGAATCCAGCAATGATATAGAAGACAGTGAAATTGGCTTCAGGATGGATGCTGTGGGGAACCATAAATACAACCATGAGAAGATGGTGACACCTCCTGCCACAGGCAGTCCCTGCCTCAGCACAGCAGAGCCTGGGAGGTTAGAACAGCTATAACAGGTTACCTCACGTATGGGTAAGTTATGATCTATAGGAGTTATTTTGCTCGGCACTGAGACACTGCGCTTTCTCGATTAGGATAAAGCTGCTGTTTAGAAGCCACACCACAGCTCAAGGAACTGTCATAGATTAGGAAGAGGTAGAGAATATGCCTGTGGTGGAATTCCTCTGAGCTTCAAATGGGGTTGCTGCTGTTAATTCTCCTTAGTCCTAGGAAGACTAGCGATCACAGCCTGAGGGGTCTTCTGGCTTACCTGGAGATGCTCTGCACAGCACTGGGTTCCTCTGGCATTTCGGTCTCCAGTACAGCTGGTGATAGAAACAGAACAGTTTAGTCTGCAAAGCGTTCTGGGTGATAGTCATTGGTGTCACCACCACCAGCACCCCAGCGAGGTACAGATAACCAAGGTGAGACTGGGCACTGGGCTGTGTGCTGCAAGATCAATCTGGGTAGCACTAAGGGGATGACGTGTAAGAAGTCCTGTAACAGTGAGGTCACGTGGCTGTAAATCAGGAGCTAAATGAAGAGGAACCTCCTTAGAGTGAGACAAAAGTAGATGTTTACTAAAGTGAGGTGTTGGCATCTGCAGACACACGTGGAATTTAAGTAGGAACTCAGGAACTCATGAAATTGAGAGCCCCAGGATGTACCTGTCAGCACTTCCACTTGCACCTTCCTTAAGCTGTTTGTTTCCCCCAGGTACTCAGTTTTGCACTGGTACAACCCAGCATCCTGCTTCTTGAGCCTTTTCATGGTCACTGTCAGGACCCCGTCGTGGATGTTGTCGCTGATGGAGGTGGTGCCATTCCTGTTCTTTAGGAATGGCAGCCAGAAGCGCCGGGCGCTCACCACGTGTTGGCACTTGGTCTCATCGACCTGCTTGCACCAGCTCTTCTCTCTCCACCGCTGCTGCTGGGGGTTATAGGTGCAGTTGACAGAAACGGTGCCCCCCTCCATCCCGTACACCACAGTGATGTTCTCTGCAGCACAGGATGCTAGGAGAGAAGGAGGTAGTGGTGAGGCAAGTCTCTTTCCTGTCTATCCTTTATCACTACCTTCATCTTCACAGCTCTAGTGAGAGCTGCTGTCAGCTGTAGGACTGTCACTTGTCTGCTTCCCCCATGGAAGATACAGTGTGGTCAGATTCAGATATTCTTGAAATATGTCTGTAGTGATCCCTCTGACTGGGGTTATTTGGCTCTTGCCAGGCAGCTGTTCTCTGCGGAGGACTGAGGGAAGGAGGAATCAGCTTCATTAAATTGGCAGGTTTTCTGTAGCTCAGGAAATTCTGGTCCTTGCCTTCCCTTCTGGCCCTGTGGTGCCTGCTCTGGACTGGAGCCTGGAGCTCAACCTCACCACACTTTCTGTAATTGTTGGGCTTCTGCCCCGTAAGGGGAAGCAGTTTGTCAGCACAATTAGGGACTCAAGTATAAACTTGCGTCTTCCTCTGGTCCTAAGGAGCATGAAGCTGGGCACTCAGGCAGACTGGCTTGGCATCAGGCAAACTGTCTTGATTTTTAAAACTCTTTTTACAAGGCAGCACATAAAACTATATGTAACTTGACCCAAAAATGACAAATTGTTTGGGTGTAACTCTCGACAGTCTTGCTCTGACAGCCCTGCTTCATGACCAGCCTGTTCACTTACACAAAGCTGCAGCAAGGCAGCTGGCTTCAGGGTTTGCCTTGAGATCAGCCCTTCCACATGTATTCATAGAGGCGGATTTGGCTCTGGAGTACCCTCTGCTGCAGCGAGAGGTCCTTCATGGCAAACACCCGTGAAGTTTATCTCCATTTTAAGGCTCTTTACGCAACCAGAGAGAAGCAACACGGCCCTGGGAAATGGTGAAGTCACAGTGACGTCTACAAACCAGAGTCCAGCCAGCTGTTTAGGTGGTTACTTCTCTAATCCCCCTCCTAATTTCTAAATCCATGGTCTTAGCAATTTTTTTCACCCTATCTTTTAATATCCTACTGGTTTTGATCATGTTGACACCTGGTTTTTGTCGTCTTGGCTTTTGTTTTGCCTTATTTCCTTATTTCTGATTTCCATTCCTCTTTATGGCAGGCAGAGGTGACAGTTTTAACTATTAATAATTCCAGAGGGAAGTGCAGTGTGGTATTTGTGGAAATCTTGGTAATTCTAGAGAAAAACTTCATAGGCTACTGTCTTCTGTGAAACCACAAGTAATGATAAACCAGAAGTAATTTTAAAAATAGGCTCTAGTGAGGGCTTTGTGCTGGCTGAGCCTTTTAGTAACTCATGTTAAAATAATTTCAACCATTCTAAGTGAATTGTAAACTATAAAATCTGAAGGCCTTTCAGGCTTGACGAGAAGTATCTCTCCACGTATCCAACACCTACAAGTCTTTAACCTGAGAGGTTGCTCCAGTCAGTTGCTCCAGTCAAGACTTCCCTCACTGCATGTCCAGTCCAGTCCTGTGCAATCCCTCTAAACACTTTCACTCCCTCTCCTGTTCCTCCTGTGGACTCCTGCTTGCCTCCAGTCCTGCCCCTTCTGTTCCTGGAATGGCCCCAGCGTTTAGTTTTTGGGTTTGTTTTAAATGGAAACTGCATTGCAAAACATCTCTCCATCAGAATTGTGGCATTTAAAGATTTACTGATGCCCTTGTGGAAAAGTGTGTGTCATTATCTTCTCATCTAATTCTGCTGACGGATCGTTTACTATTTGTGTTTCTCCTCCCTCGTCGTGTGCTACTGCAAAAAGTATAGTGGACTTTTTTCCAGGCTCATTCAGATTTTTGAGTCAGGTTTCTGCGCTCCCAAAGTCTGAGTCTGCTGCCTTTCTGTGCACTGCTGCAAGTATCTGGAATCTCCAAAACGTGGCTGGAGGGAGAGGGCTGCCAGCGGGGTCCTGTGCCTTGTTTCTCACTTCAGATGAACACTGCTCTCCAAGCTGAAAAGAGCCAAGTGCCCAAGAATTCAGCAATGTCCCCTTCACTGAATTTTATTTCCTCCTCCTGAACCCTGGCTGCTGTAATTTACATTCGAAGTCCTACAAATACAAACGAGATTCTGCAATTTCACATTTCCCTCTGAGAAGGGGGTTCTGCCTCCAAAGGATCCCTATGAGGTAGGCTGAGCACTTGGATCACCACTGGCCCTTGGTTAAATTAAAGGAAAAGAGCAAACTATGAGGAAGGAATCTGCCATCACTGAGATAATAGTGGGGAGGAGGAGTAGAGTGCGACACACTGCAGTGCTCCAAGGTCCCTCTGCTTGCGTTGTGCTGGACATTGCAGTGTCCAGCCCCTTTACCCATAGCGCGTGTTTGTATTGGTCTTCCAAAGAACTGCATGCTGCAACCAAGATGCCATTGCATCTGGAAAAAGCTACTGTGTTTCAAGACCTGTGCAGTCTTTTCCTGTCATTTTATCAGTAATCTCATACGAGGTGCAGGTAGAGACTAAGTTTTGCACCAATCCTTCACCCTGTCTAATAACAGAAACCAAACCGAAGCGTTCTCTTACCTGACAAGAAGACCAAGAAGATGAGGTGCACGAGTTTCGCCATGTTGGTCAAGCAGCAAAGGGGATGAGAGGAGTCTGGAGAAAAGCGAAAAGGGCTCTTGCCTAACAGCAGCTTTCCCCCCCTCCTTGCTCTGCCAGAATGACTGAGCACAGGAACTTGGCATCTTTTTTGTCCTGCATATTGAGCAATTCACCAGCATTTCTGTCATGGGCTGGAAATTCAGGCATCAGCATTGCCCATTTACAGCCATGATTTAGTCTAGACAGCCTGAAAGTGGGCATCATGTGATGGCCTGAAACCACGGTGCTGGGAGTCCCTCTGCGCTCAGCAGTGGAGCCTGTCCGCCAGAGCAGGCGTTACGTGCAGGCTTGGCATGGGGTGAAGTTCTGTAAAGCCAAAAGGGAAAGAGTGGCTCTCCTGGAGACTCTGCAGGTAGCTCAGTCAGCACCACAAGGGTGAAAGGAGGGCAAGGACATCGTCTTCTGAGTTGTTTTCAGGAGAAAGAAGATTTAGAAAAGCCTGTGCAGAAGCATTCCTATTTGACATTTAACCAAAGGCAGGAGCTGTGTTGAGTGAAGCTGTGAGGTTCTTTAGATGAGGAAACCAGACATGTTTATCCTGTACCTGGCAGAAAGGACATAAGATCAAGGGATGGGAGCATTGGTTCAGAGCCTGTCAGTGCCATGCTGATGCAGCAGCTCAGGGCTGTGGTTAAGGGAGCCTCCTTCAGGGATAGCAAACTGGTACGATGTGGATGGCTTCCTATTTTTTCTTTTTAGAATTTATTGTTTGAAGCTCTTCCATGCAAGTACCAATAGACCCTGGCTGCTTAACTTGTGTGCTTATCAGCTTCTTCACAGGCAGATAAACCTGCCTGTCTATCCATTCATAAATGTGCCTTCTTTATCTTCCCTCTAATGAGTGTTTAAGGAAACGGTGCCTTATATCCAGAAGCTCTCTGCGAGGCTTACTGACTGCAGCTTTTGTTCATTCTTGCTCAGCGAGCACAAGTCTGGATTCTCTTTGATCAGAAGCAACTGTCTCCCTGAAAATGTCACTTTTCCACTCAATTGTTCTCTACTATTAATCTTCACTGTTTTACTGCACAAATAGCAAATAGGGGAATCTTGGGCTGAAGGAACCATTTCTAGAACCATTTTCTTTTTCTTTCTGTTATTTCAAGTTGAACATGTCAACTCTGCAAATCTCAAAAGACACATCAACTTCCCTGTTGCCGTCATGGCAAGAGAAACCTATAGGATGTGGGATGCCTTGGTAACAGGAGTGGTTCGGGCCCCTTTGATTTGACATCCACCTGCAGAGCTCGGTGCAGCCAAAGAAAGTGTCAGGGTTTCTGGTCTTTTGGAGAAATTAAGCAGAGCCCCAGCAAACTCATTTCACATTGCTCACCACATGACTGCTATAATAAAGGCTGCAAAAGTGTCACCTGGAGCATTTCCAGCAGAGAGGGGGAAGTAATGGTAGCACTTTCCAAGGCCCTGGTGAGCTTTCCCCTGTGAAACTGCACACGCATTTCTGGTCTCCACAAATGCTGCCGTGGCACAGCCAAACAAACAAACAGTGCTGGCAGCAGGCGAGCCAGATGGCGTTGGTCTTCCACAAAGCTTAGAAAAACCAGCTGCGCTGGTGAGTAAGGCTGGGAAGAGGTTTTAAAGCACAGCACGGTGCTGCAAAGAAACAGAGCTACATCTGAGACTAGCTGGAGAGCGATTCCTGCAGGAGGGCAAAGGTGCCTCTTAGCACTGAAGGCAAGAGACCAAGTGCATTTGAAAAACACACGCAATAGTTTATAGTGTCATCATTCAGGATAGCAGGGTTCGATGAGGTCCCATCCAGTCAAGTTCCTG
The DNA here is from genome assembly GCA_009769605.1 of Bucorvus abyssinicus. NCBI lineage: Eukaryota > Metazoa > Chordata > Aves > Bucerotiformes > Bucorvidae > Bucorvus > Bucorvus abyssinicus. Next base: position 2,888,870 of record CM020055.1, on the reverse strand, counting down.
TGGCAGCTCTTGGAAACTGCCAACCTGCGTCAGAGCTGCACGGGAGACCTATAAATATGCGGGATGTCTGACTTATCTGGACATTTACCTCTCAATAATCCACTCTTAACTACCATTGTGTCCCTTCTGTTACATCATCTGGTGTGGAGACCAGCTCTCATGCTCGTACCGTCGTCTCTGTTGCCTGCGTCAGACTTCCTGCAGCTGCTTTGCACAGCCTGCCAGTTCCTCGCTCTGTGCCACTGCCTGTGCAGACCTTCCTCACATCTGTCTCAGGGCTCACCCTTGCAGTTAGTGCAGCAAGGCAAATTCTGTTCACAATCATCCCGCTGCCCCTCCACTCCTCTAGTGCAACACCACATGTTGGTGCCTTCTTTCCTTTCTCTGGAAATACTCATTTTTGGTTCTCCCAGCTTGTCTTGACTCCACACTGCCTTTGTTTAAGCAGCCAGTTCATGTGTTCTTGGGGACAGAGGGTGTAAGCCAGCAGGTCAGACAGAAGTTGTTAAACCAAGTAAGGGCCTTCAGTTAGGAGGAGGTGAAAGAATGGGGCAGTCTGCACAGGCTGCGTGTGGGAAGCCGTGCCTGTAACTTAAGATTTCAGCTGCTGCTTCGTTCTGGTTTTAATGTACAGGCCCGAGACTGCATGTGGCTCTGGATGACTCCGAGAGCAAATTCAGCCCTCAAGCCTGGGATTAATTGAGTTTTCTAGCGGGAACAGTGTTGGAGACTCTCGCTTGTGTAATCCACAGTGGCTGCACTGAGTCCGCCCCACAACCCTCTGCACCCCGTAAAGGGACACCTGTACATGCACTGAGTGGAGTCATCACCTTCATTCCCTCTTATCCCCACGCCTCAGTGGGCACACCCTATTTCTTGGTCTAAAGCTGAACATTTAGCTTTAGTTTGAAAGCCTCTGACCATCTTCCTTTCTTCCTAAGCAGACTGATAAATGTAGATTATGGGGGAATTCGCATTAAGCCTCACAAAGTGCACGTATTACTTATATCCACTGTTGTTTTTTGTAGCTGCAAAACCTGCTGGTGCTCGGATTCACACAGCACAATCCTCAGTTTGCCAGGTTTGCAACGCAGCATATTATCATATTGCAACCCACCCTCAGGCTGTTTGGCTTCAGGGACATGCTGGCTCTGCTTATTCTTATCATCCAGTGCTCGTATCCCCCACTCATTACATGGCAAATGAACACAGTCACAGCCAGGTTAAAATTTTATCCCTACGGCACTGGCATGAGTTTGCTTGGCCTTAGGAGTGGGATAGAGTTTCTACCAGGGAACGTAGCTGACATACCAAACCCACCCATGTCCAGACAAATATAACTGTTTTTCCAAAGCTCAGTCCTCCACACCTGCCTCTCCAAAAGAGCCCACATTTTAATGGAGTTGAAGAAAGCAGATGTGCAACGGATCCTCAGAACCCCTCTCTAACCTGAGAGAATCTGCACACTTGTAGCAAAATTCTCTACTAGCCTCTAAGAGGAGGGAGGTCTTCAAACACATAGGCAACATACACGTGGCAGCAAACCCTTCCATCTTTCCCCGGTGTCCACCCACACACCTTCTACAAGCCATTCCCACTCTGTATTCCAGTTCTTTTCTCCCATTTCTGGCTTGTTTGGGGATTCTGTGCTTCATCTGCTTCATCCTTTGTCATTCGTTGGCAACTGCTTGAATGCAATGATCGCATATTCCACATCTTCATTTTCAGGTTTCCTGTGAGCCTGACTTGGTTCAACGTTACAGTAGATAGTATCCTCAGGGCTGAGCTGGGATTTAAAGTTTATGGTAGCATACTTTAGGTCTTCACTGTCATCCTTGGGACTTTCTATTCTTTCAGTGCTGCCAAGCTATGACAAGGAAGGGAGAACTCTTGTTAGTGTGAGTCAGTGCCAGGCCACAGCTGCTACCAAAAGAACCAGCTTTTCCCAGGAGGAAAGAAGCCATGTAAAATCATACCTTTGTCCATGACAGAGGCGAAGGAACAGAAGAGTCTTTCCTTTGTCACCTCTCCTCGGTACAGGTCACAACCTCATCATCTAACCTTGGTTTCTAGATTTTGAGTCATTTCCCAGAGAGTACTAGAATTTGCTCCACTGTTTTTTTTTTTTTTTCCTACCGGAATTTCCATACCTTAATTCCCTCCCCATCTCCCCACTCCAGCTAGGAACATTCCTCTCCCTGGTGACATTAAATACCATTTCCCCTCCTGCTCACAACCAAAAATGAGCACCAAGGTCCTCGTCAGATGGGTCAGCCAGCTCCTCGCAGGCTGTTGGTAAGGGATTCGGTACCATAGGGGACATCTATTGTTTTCCTTACCTGTGCTATGTCCTCTGGTTTCTCATAGATGGCCTCTGCTTGTCCGTTACCTTTGGAATGAGCCAAAATCAGAGGTTTTAGAAGCAGGGAAGTCCAGGAAACACCTGGGCATTACCTATGCTTCAGAATTTTGGGGAAGGCTGTGGGACTGCCCAGGGATGGAAGCAATGGGTGTGCCAGTGGGATCCATCTGCCCTGACTCTGGTGAACACATTGCTCTCACTTGACTTCTCCTCTAACGTGTTAGGAGGTGTCCTGCGCAGAGTCTGGAGGAACATGAGTTTGACTTATTGCGAGAGGAGATCACAGCAAGGAGCCTGCCTTGAGGCTTCCCAGGCTGCACCTACCTTATCTTCTTCAGAGCACTGTGAGTTGGGAGTAAGGCCAGAGAAGGTCATGTTTAGCAAGACTAGAACATGAGGCATCACCAGTCTGCACATACCTCTTCTCTTCGGCTGCTTGTGCCACCTGACGTACAATATTATCGAGCTGATGAGTGCCAGGATGAAGATGATGCTCAGGACCCCAGAGAGGATGAAGGTGTCTATGTTTGAGCTGAACCCAGGAGAGCAAAGGGGTTTACCAATGTTAGACGGCAGCCCAGCATGATGCTGGCACAGCCCATTTACCAGACAGTGACCAAAAAAAGGGACAACTTATGCACCAGCTTTTATACTTTTTTTTTTTTTTGAAGGATCTGGTTCTCCATGTGGGGGAGTAGGGGTGTTGTCTGTGTTCAAGGTCAGAGACTTTCTTTCGGCCTTACCTTGATGCTGGGGTGTTGTCAGAAGGGGTTGCTTGGCTGGTGTCTGCAGTACCTGACAAAGTTTCTCCAGCCGATTCTGCAATCACAAACATGAAGAGAAGAATAAACACTACTGGTCTGCTTTGCACTTACCAGCTAAGCTTCACTGCCGTTGCTGCCAGGGAAATAAATCCACTCCTGCTGTGACACCCACCACAGACAAGCTGCCCAGGCTGTACCCTGTGTCATCAAGACTCCCTGGCAGCAGGTAAAGCAACGTAAGGAGCTCAGCAGGAGCCTCGCTCTGTGTATGCCCACCCCAGTGCTGTAAGTGCAAGCAGATATGCTCTGCTCTATAAAGGATTGTTTCCAGGACTGTTTCTGTGCCCAGGGCAGGTTAGAGACTGCATTCTGTCCCATGTGTTAGGAGTTTCTCCTAGAGAATTATGCTGTCCCCTCTCATCTGTGGAGTGCTGTAACCTTTCATCGCTGCTCTGCCGCATTCCTGAAAGGCAGGCTGGAGGGTGGCACTGATCTGCCACGATCAGGTCCCTAAATGTCATCCCTTACTGTTAAAACATCATGCTCAAAGCAAACCTAGAAGTCACAGATCTTTAAAATATGGGTCTAAAGGTTGTCCCCTGGGCAACCAAATGTGAAGGTCTTATTAGGCTTTGAAAGGCAAGGGATGAGTTGCTCTAAAGGGGCAGAACTGCTGTCATGAGAATGTGTGACAGAAGCAGCTCTGTGAGAACGACTGAGGCTGCTCTTATGTAAAAGAGAAGCAACACATCACACAAGTGGCTCAGTCCTGATCCCTGCTGCTATTCCACAGCTTGGTTGGTATGAGAAGGGCCAATGAGGCAGGAAAACGAATCCAGATGCAGTGTGGGAGGAGCTGTAAGCTGGGCAGCACAGAGAGAGTAGGAAAGTGAGTCTGGAATTTACAAACAACCACATTTCCCTACAGGTCAGTTCTCACCCTCGGAAACATTGAGCGTAACCTCCACCATTCGGAAAAGACGATTTTGTTCATAAAGTGCACACCAGTACACGCCGGAGTCCTGCACTTGCAGCTTCTCCATGGTGACGGTGACAATCCCCTGCTGGGTATCATCCTGGATCGTGACTCTGCCTTGCTGAGGTGTCCTGCGGTTCCCCGAGGATTTCATCTTTGTGTCAACCAGTATGATACATGGTTTTGTAGCTCCCTCTTTGCACCAGGCTTTGCTCACATTCCTGTAGTCTGTGGCATTGTACTGACACTGGACAGAGACATTGCCTGACTTCTTGGCTTTGTATTCTTCAGTCCCTGGAAAACACCAAACATGTTTGGAGAGATCCCAAAGCGGGCACAATGGCACCCTTTCCCCATTGCTGGAATGCATGCTGTGGGCTGGGTGCTCCCTGGATCTCCTCCTACCTCCAGACGTGAGGGGTAGAAGGGGACTGCACTCAGATTACTCGTGCAGAGGGGAGTCACAAATTGGGTGGGTCCTGTCCCATTCCTTGGGTTCCCCAAGGACTGCATGCTCACAGGCACTCAGGAGGCAAAGACCAGGGAGGGCAGGCAGCTGTGGGGCAGAGCAAGAGCAACGCCTGGCAGTGGGGGAGGTCTCCAGCAGTGCCCAGTATGGACCAGCTGAGTGCTGAGCTGGGGAAGCTGCTCCTGGAGGAGCGGTTGTGAAGAGTGGCCCCATTTGAGGGAGCTCATGGGAACTCCCTCGAGTCTCTGCTCGGAGTAGACAGAGTAAGAAGGGCCAGGCCTGAGCTTTGGCTCCTCAGGCCAAGGGGCAGCTGTCACCGTGTCCTCCAGAGAGACAGGCAGGCAGAGACATGGGTGTCAGCAGCATGGCAGCGGTGCTGGCTCCTCGTTGGTGTGGCGCAGGACAGGAAGGAGAACAAGCAGGGGAGGTGGGGCTGAAATCTCCCAACATCCACCCTGGGCTGCCAGTAGATACTCACTTTTGGACACAGAGAGCCTGACCTCCATTATCCGAGAGAGACGGAAGTTTCTGTAGAGCGCACACCAGTACACGCCGGTGTCCCGGGCCTGCAGCTTCTGCATGGTGATGGTTACAGTCCTTTCCCAGGTGTCATCCTGGATCCAGACTCTGCCTTCCAGGGCTTTGTTGTTAGGCCAACTTGAAAGGTGATTTGTTGTCACCCAGATATTACAGCTAGCCTGACTTCTTCGACACCAGGCTTTTGTGTCTGTGCTGTAGACCAAGGCGCTGTATTTGCACCGCACAGAGAAACTGTCCAACTCCCACCTGTGCAGCTCTGCAAAACAGCAGAGTGGTCACTGACCCACGAGCAGTGGGCACACAGGAACCCGCCTCCTGGCCTGAGCTGGATGCCTGGGACAAACTCTGTCCTGGGGCAACTCCCTCACTGGTGGCCCATCAGACAGGGCAGGGGCGAGGGAGGGCAGGACAAGGGGAAGCCAAGAGCCTGCAGGGCCAGCCAGGTCTGTGGGGCTCCTTCACACCATGCCGGGTGAGTGGGGAAGGCAGCGAGGTTGAGGATGGTGGGGAGCTGTGGGGGACAGGGGAGCTGCTCAGCTGTGTGTGAGAGAGGGACAGAGCAGGGGAAAGAACTATGTTACTTTCTGACAAGACTTGAGTTTGTGTGGGAGAAAAGGTACTCACCCTTGAAAACGGTCAGCGAGATTGTCTTTAGTGGAACATAATTATAAGTGTAACTGTAGGGACGGTAAACACAGGAGTATCTATTCGAGTCCTCTGCCTGGAGGTCAGCCATGGTGATGGACACAGTCCTGAGCATAGGGTTGTCCTCTATTGTCACTCTCCCCATCGTGACCTGCCTTGTGTTTAAGTGTGGAGTGTACATCACCTCTGCTAAGACCTCATATTCCCTATCTCTGATGAGGCACCAGGCTTTAGGGTCCTGGTAGGTGGTCTGTGCTGCGTAAGGACACTGGATATGCAGAGTGCTTCCTTCCCGTTGTATCTCCTCAGCATCAGGTGTTTGGGCTTGGAGACCACCTAAATATCAGATGTGGTGAGGGAGAGGGGAGCTCATGCAAGGCTGCCCACAACCTCCCAATGGACACAGGGAAACTCCAACCTCCCTCCATGGGCACTTGTGGCTGGAGGAACTCCGAAAACCAAGATCCATTCCCCCTGCTAAATTCACCTGCTTGGACACAGGAAGGTTGATTTCTGGTGGGCAGAGTTGAGATTTGAGTTGAGTTTGTGATTTAAAGCCTAGTATCTTTGATTTAAAACCCACAGATGTGCGGGTGCTAGAACTGTTGGACCTTCAAGCCTAAATGGAGCAACGGTGGGAACTGGGGCTGCCCCTTCCCTCCCCATTCCTGCCACGAGTTTCTCAGCTCAGAGTCTGGCCAGTGTTGGATTTCCTCCCCCTGTGGAGCTCCCCCGGCAGCGGAAGGTGGGGAAGGGTGTCCCACTCCTTGGCTGCGTGGGAAGCCTGAGGTCTGCCCAGCCCGTCTCTTACCTGGGAAGCAGAGCAGCAGCAGGAGGAGGGTTCTCAGCTTCATGGCTATCCTCAAGCCCATGGAAGGGGCATTGCTGGGGGCTGCCCAACGTGTCTGTTCAAAAGCGTCTGCCTTGTGAATCCTCCTGCATCACTGTGACGCTGCTGGAGGAAGTGGCTGGATCTTGCTCTCCCACGGAAGCCCTTCACCATGTTTTGCAAGACTGTTATTAAGATAATTTCAGGGTGCATTTGGGGAAGTGACTGAGAGCAGAGCTCAGCCTGTCCCGTTGCTGCTCTCATCTGGCCATTGTCACGCTCTGCCCTCACACCAGTGACAGCAGGACATCCTTTAGCTGTCTTAAGCCATAAGAGATGGAGCAGGTCCTTTGCCCTGGCCCAGCCCTTCTCTCTGGGCTCACAAGGTGTCCTCTGCCCAGGTCCTTGCTGGAAAAGCCTCCTCAAAGCCCTGGTAGCAATGAGAATAAATTTCATGAGCCATAATGACACATCTTCCATGAATGACATGAGTGCTCTGGGATAAAGCATCCCAAACTCTGACAAGAAGCTGCTGGGTTTAGGTGTAGTAGCCATTTTAAGACATAAGGGCTCCATCTCTCCTTTCCTGTTACCACCATCCCAGCTGAACTGGGAGGAACTGATCAGTGTCCACAGCTGAGCAGCTCAGCCCGCTGCCAGGTGAGTCACTATAAAACCTCGGGTAGAGGAAGTTGCTCTCTTTTTCAGACCTTGTGGAAGAACTCAGCAAGCCTGGAGCTGCTGGGTGAATCCTTGGGCTATCTTGTCTCAGGTTGCAGTTTGAAGGAAAAAAAAAAAAAAGACTCTTGCAAAAATATTTGAAAGAACATAAAATTGAGGTAAGCCTTAAAATAACTTGCCCTTTTTTTTTATAGAAATGGAGGCAAAGGAGGTTTATGTAACAAATTTTAATAGCATTTGGTTTGAATCCTTGGTCTGAGGAGGCTGTGATCTAGCCATAAGGTAATAAAAGATTAGGGAGAAGGGGCACCTGGGCAACATTCAACTGTTTCCCCTCAGGTTTCATGGTTGTTTTATCCCTAGTTTTTACAGCTGTTATTTTTGTGCTCTCTGTCTGTTTATCAGTACACACTTTGCAGTCAATAAGCCAGAACAAGAGCAGGTGGAAAGGAGTGGAGGTGAGTGGGCAGCAGAGCATCTGCGGAAGCCAGTTCTGCAGCGTTTCTTGTGGTCTGTGCCCCATGCAGTGTCCTGAGCTATGCGAGTGGATAAAGCACCAGCCTGGCAGAGGGAATCTGCCCTAAAGCACTGTTTCCCTCAAGCAAAGAATTGCTGACTGTCTGTGAGGATCTGGTGTATAAACTGTTCTTTGTGTTGTAGTGTTGAGGGGTTCCTTGCTTTAGTCTGTCCTGCTTGAGCATGAGTCAGAAACAGGCTCTTAAAAACCAAAGGTGTTGCGCTGTGTGGCTCGGTGCCAGCTCCACTGTAGTTCTGCACAAGTTCTTGGGATGGCTGGTGTGTACTCAAGAGAAAGGGAGGGATCAGGGGAATGGTGGCTGTCAAAGGATGAGGAGATTGTCCAGCTTTGGTTATAGCTTAGTACCGTGCTCAGGGACAGATCTTTTCATACCTTTTCAAGCTTTGTGTCTAGAGATACAGTGAGCACAAATATATATGGAATTATACTCCCTCTATGGAATAGTTAACAAGGCTGAGCTTCAAAAGAGTGAAGATACAAAAGTTTGGTAAGGAAACAGAAGACTGTCAGTTGCGTGTGATAGTAAATCCATGCTAGTCATTCCTGAGGGCTGCTGGAATAGCATTACACTGCTGTCCTGGGGATGATCCCAGTTCCAAAATTATTAGCAGCTCTTCTATGTGCTGCTTTCCAAAGACTCTCCTTTGCCTTGACAGAGGCTTTCAGAGGGATCCTTCCCTCACACTTGTGTATTGTGCTGCATCAAAGGAGCAGTGCTCAGTGCACTTAGCCTGGCGTGCCTCCATACCTGGTATTCTGCATCTCATCAACCCTGAAGAGGTGCTTAACAGCTGTGAAACAAATGTTGTAAGGCTTTTCTATCTTGAGTTGCACAGGTTGAGCCTCTCCTTACGTAGCTGTGATTTCTATTCAATATTGTATGTGCAGGGAACGAATCACTGCCAGGATGGTTGTCCCTTGAGCCAGTGACCACGCAGCCCTTTCAGGGAGTGGTGGGCCTGGGCCAGGCAGTGCCAGGGGATATGTTGTTTGCATGACACACTTATGTTTTTTTTTTAAGGGGCAGCTGTGCCCAGAGTGACTTGGTTTATGGTCCTGGAAAAGCCAAAATCTCCAGGTAATAGAAACCAGAGCTGGCCCATCTCTTTTTGTAGTAGTGCAGAGAATTTCTCCATCTGAAAAGAAACTTGCTTTGGTGGTAGGATCTTTCAGGCAATTCCTTTCCCGATGCTGGAATGTCCATGCATTGAACAGGACCTTAGACAAATGCCAGAGAAATGCTGTACCTGAGCTCCTCTTGTACTGTCTCCTCTCTCTTACCTGAAAACAGAAGAGCAGAATCAGGAGGAATCTCAGCTCCATGCCTGTCTTGGAGCCCAGAGAAAGGGCAATGCTGAAGGCAGATCAGCGGATTAGCAGATGTCATCTCTCTGTACCCTCCTATCCCACACTGGTGCTGCTGGAGGAAGTGGAGCTCTTAGTGGCTTACTGCTTGGCTTGGCACAGAAATCCTTCACTGATGTTTTACAGGAAAATTCATACTTCAATAATTGAACTGTCCATACGAACAGAGCTTGGCCAGTTCAGAAGGCACAGATGCATTAGGCAGAATTCAAGGAGAAGATGTTTTCTTCTCCCCATTGCACCAACAGAAGCCACACTTCACCATCTTGCTGCACTTTCAGCAGTGTCCCTGAAAGACCCTCTTGATGCTTCCATGAGCAACATCATTAAAGTGAGCCAGCCCCTGGCCTCAGAAAAGTGGAGAAGTGTTCCTGTTTTTAGAGGCACATAAAGTTCTGTGTGGCTGATTCTGAGCCTGGGTGCTTTGTAGGTGTACCTCCATACCAAGGTGAGGGAATGACAAAGGAGGTGCAATGCCACATCCCTGGGCAGAGCTAAGGGGGGGAATGGGCAAGGGCTTCTCTAGCTCTTGCTCTCCTTTCCCTTGGCCACCTGGAAATGAGGACAAAGCCAGCTCTGCTTGAGGTGAGCAAAGCCACCTGTGGAAACCTCCAGTTCAATCACCAAGCCACAACTTGTGCCTCAGCCACAGCCAAAGTCTCCTGTTAGTGTACTGTCACCCCTCTGGGCTGGACTTGCTCAGCGATCTTCCACAGCTGGCTTGACCTCCAACAGCTGCTCCAGGAAGCACAAGCTGTGGCAGGTCTTATCTGTCTTAACTCCAGGCTTTCTCAGCCTTACTCTCCTCACTGTTTTAAGGATACTGGAGAAGGCCCAATCTTCCCCTCTGCTCCCCTTTTGCTTGCCCATGGTCAGTGGGGCTTCACAGATTCTCTTCTACCTCCCCTTGAAATCCCTGTGCCTGTCTCTACCCTTCAAGGCAGTGACAGGAAAGCAGTATTTTGGCAGTAAATTCCTCTGTGTCCCCACTGCCAGCAGATGTGCTCACAGTGTTCTCCCCTGGGCCAGTACCCACCTGCCTCGCTCCACCGGAGCAGTGCAGGAAGACTGTACTGACACCCTGGCTGCAAATAATTTCCAATTATATGAATAAGCAGCTTATTAACAATACATTCTGGCTAATCATTTTGTGCTAGATATCTTCGCATTGTCTTGTCCCCAAATCCCTCTCTCATCAGGCACTTGATGCTCAGTAACAAGAAGAGGGAATGCACCAGTTCTCTGAACTAATCCCAGGAGGCTGCAATTAGTTCAGTTTCTGCAACTGGTTGCCCACAAACTGCGCCAAGACCTGGGCTGCATCGTGATGCCCTGTCCGTTCCCACAGCATATGCATTTGCTGTGTCCTTTGGAGGTCCTGTTTTTGAGGAGACAAGCTTTTTGGGGGAGGACAGGTCATGAAGAGATGTCTGTCCAGGGCCCAGCATGTTGGTTGCTGACGAGCAGCAAGGAGGTAATGAAATTGGTCCTTCTGCTGCATCTCTGGCAGAGGATCGATACAGCTTTTAATTATAGAATCACAGAAAATAAGATGAATGTTATCTCAGGAGGTAACTTAATCTTGTCTAGCGACACACGGTAGGCTTGGCTCTTTCAGTGTAATTTCTAAAAATCTCTGGTTAACTAGTTTAGGTGGCAGCATTCTCCTGCTGACCTATTCCAGTGCTGCACCAACTGTAATTGAAAGCTGCTCCTAACATCCAACCCTTCCCACTATTGAAACACCTCGTTCCCTTTTGTACCCACTGTGACCTCGGAAAACAGACTATTCCCTTTCTCTTGCTTTGTATGCAGTGACGCTGGCTGTGCCTGCCCTCAGTCCTTCCACTCCAGAATGACCATTCCTGAGCCTTTTCATTTCCCTCTTAGGTTGTTTTTCTGACAACTTGGATCATTTCCTTTCCCTTCTCTTTTCATCCCGTCCAGGATGAACCCAGATGCTTCTCTGTTGTCTTCTGTAGAAGTTCTTACTTCCCACTGATTTACTCTTGTTGCTGTGAAACCCACAGAAGCTTCTTTGGATTAGTTCAGGAGCTACTGGAGAGAGTCCAGCAGAGGCTATGAGGACGCTGAGGGGCTGGAGCGTCTTTGTGCTGAGGGAAGGCTGAGAGACCCGGGGCTGTTCAGCTGGAGAAGAGCAGCCTGAGAGGGGACCTCATCAACATGATCAATAGCTAAAGAGGGGTCGGGAGGATGGGCCAAACTCTGCCCAGTGGTGCCCAGTGACAGGACAAGGGGCAACAGGAACAAACTGGAACACAGGAAGTTCCACCTGAACGTGAGGGAAAACTGCTGAGAGGGTGAGGGAGCCCTGGCCCGGCTGCCCAGAGAGGTTGTGGAGTCTCCTGCCCTGGAGAGGTTCCAACGCTGCCCTTGCTGGGCACCGCAGGCAGAGCTGCCAGAGGGGTCCCGGTCCGGCCGCGCTGGCGGTGCGGTGTGCTGCCGGCGAGGGGCAGGGCTGGCCGTGGGCTGCGCGGCCGCTAGAGGGCAGGGGAAGCCCAGGAATGGGGGCGCGGGGCTGGGGCTGGGCGCTGCCGGGGGGGCGGCAGCCAAGGCCCGGCTCTGCTGGCCAGCAGCCGCCTCGCTGCCTGGGCTCGGCTCCGGGAGGCGCTGGCCTCGCCGTATTCCCCGTGTTTCGCCGGAAAATGCAGCGCTCCGCTCGGCTGGAGGACTGCGCGGTGACCGAGCCCGGGGCGGCCCTGCCGGGGTGGCGGTTTGTCTGTGGCTCCTCCCTTTCCCCTGGCTCCGGGAGGCAGGTGCCATGTGAGCCCGTCTTGTGCATGCTGCGAAGTTCTTAGAGAAGCTGTAGCTCCTTGCCTCACCCTGCAGTGTGCCTCGAGAGGTCTGGAACAGCCACCCAAAGACCCTTCTTCCCCAAAGGGTAAGCAGGCTGCTGTCTGAAGAGCTTATCTGGAGGTGATGGAGCTGCCAGACCCTTCCTGGGGGCTTCGCCACCAGTTGCTGCTTCAGCAGAGCACACAAAGCAGTCCTTCACCCTCCTGCAGGCCTGATGCTCCGCAGAGGCATGAAGCAGTGAGGTCTTGATGCTAAATAACCTTGAGCAAGGGGGATGCTTGTCCTGGAATAAGGTGGCAGAAGATGGGTCAGGAGAACGGTAGCTGTAGTGAGCAGCGAGAGCAGGAGCTTGGCAGCGGGGAGGCAGGCAGAGCGGGGCCGGGTGTGCAGGGGCTGTGGGCGCTCTGTAAGCAGGACATGGGCCATGGGCTCAGCTCTAAAGGAGAAGAGGCCCCACAGCAGCAGCTTAGCGAGAGGCCTGGTGTTTGGTCTGTTCCACATCAATGGGGCGTCCAGCTGTGGCTGAGGATGAAAGCGAGAGAGAGAGGATTAAAGGCTCCCAGGGTCTCCTCTAACCCGCCTAAGACTCGCCGAGAGGGCAGTGTGCGGCTTCAGGAAGGCTTCTTCATATGGAAAATATTATGTGAGGGAGAGAAAAAGAAGGGGGAAGGGAAGAGGGAGACTTCTGTCCAGAGAGTGCTGGGGGAAGACTGAGTGCAAAAAGCATTTTGGAGGCTCCGAGCAAGCCCAAGGAGAAAGTGCTGAGCTCTGCCATGTCCAAGAGTGCGGTGGGGCTGTGGGTGTGGTGAGTTCAGGAGGTCTGTGAACAGGGCAGAGCACGAGGTCCACAAGTGCTAAGAGCAAAGAGCAGCAGAAAAATAGAGATGAAAGAGGGGAAGTCAGAAGGAGAACAAGGAGTCTGGCAAAAGGGAGGAGAAAGGAGAGAAATGGAGGGGAGGTGGTGAAAGGTGGAATGAGGGACATGGAGGAAAGTGAGAGGTGGTGAAAGGGTGGCTGGCTGCCCCATTGTGGGATTAACCAGGTCGCCAGGTGGAAGCACCCCGCGTGCAGCTCTTCTGGCCCGTTTCCTACCCCCACCAAACTTCTCCCAGGAATGCTCGTGATGGGGAACAAATTGCTAACAGAAGCGAGACATTTTTGTGCTGAATGCAAGCAAGTTTCCAGTGAAAGGTTTTCTGTCAGCGAGTTGAGACTGGAGGGTGTGGAGCCTTTCTGCCTGCTCTGGCAGAGTAATCCTGTGAGTTAACACGAAGATTTGGTTATAGCACGGGATGAAGGACCTGAGGCCAGGCTTTCCTGCCTTCCATCCTGGCTGCCACCGTTTGGCTGCTTTTGTTTCTCCGGTATTTTCTGTTTCACCCACGTGTGTCATTCTCAGTCTTGTTAGCCCTTCCTCTACTCCCCGGCCACCCCTCACTGGTGAGATCTCCCAAGTATCTGCCGCCTTCCACTCTACTTTCCTCCTTGATTTATACTGTTGAACTGAATGACCTTCCTTGACCTCCTTTTCATGACAGTGTGAGCGCACTCAGCAAATGGCAGGGGTAGTCCCTCCTTTGCGGTCCTGCCCTCTGAGCCGCAGGGATGGTAACTCTCCTGTTCTCAGGGGGGTAGGTCTGGCGTGGGCACATGCTGCGATGGGTGCCCCATCACCTGGAACTGCAGCACTCCCCAGCACACTGAGTCCAGAGACATGGAAAATGCTGTGTGTATCTTTGCACTTAAGGCTGGTGTTTAGCTGAGCGTGTGCGTGCACGAGCAATGTGCAAGAAAATACTCCTCTGCATTTCACTCGATGTACACATGTGCAGAACTTCTCCCTTCTCCATCACCTCGAGGGACCCCACAGGTATATGTGGGCTATCCCTGCGAGGAATGCACACCAATACTTGCTCTCCTCTCTGTCCAGGTTGCTGTATTTTTGGTCATTGCTGCAGCAGATGAAAACTTGCTAGATGGGCCGGACAAGCTGAAACAGAGGTGGGAGATGTGCGTTGACTCCCTGCTACAGACACACTTGCAAGGTGAGGGAATTTCTACTAACACAAATATCCTGGTGCCCTGTGACTCCTGATGGAATAAGTGGGTTTTAACCCAAGAGAGAAGAGATTGCTTCTCCCTCCTCCCTGGAAAACATGTAGCTGAGTCTTTGCTCCTGGTTTGGAGGATTTCAGACCAGAAGCTCAAGTTCTTAAGTGTAAGAGGAGCAGCTAACCCAAAGGTGCTGCTGACTTTTGGAACAGCAAGTCAGCTCCGATACTGTTTGCCTTATTCCAGCTGCACCCCACCCAGACTCCACTCCAACATCCCAAAGCTGAGTGTCTTCCACACGCCTTCTACATAGTTGGCAAAGTGACTTTGCCCCCCTTCCCTAGCCCAGCGGTACATAAATCCCTTTGTCCCCTAGTCTGGAAATCTGCCTTCCTGTCCCTCCCTTCCCTGCCTTCCTGGGAAGTCAGTGTGGATGTGGTGCTGCCGGCTTGCCTGTCTGAGCCGCTTAGTTAAGAATAATAAACAAACTCCTAAATGGAAGGATATTCTTTAAACCTGCCTTGTGCTGCCTGCCAGGGAATGTAGGCAGCAAAGCCCACCTCCTGTCCCCCTCCAGCCCCAGCTCCAGGCGCTCCTGAAACCTGATCTCCTTTGCTGTGGAGCTGCACCATGGCCTCTGTGTGCACCTTCCCCCCTGACCCTGTCTGGATTCTCCTGTCCTTTTCCTGACACACACCCAAGAGGCACAGGCTCCTTGCTCAAACACATGCACACACAGAGGGGCACACAATGATGCTGCTGCATCTGCACTGGCGGATGCATAGGCAGAGGCTGTGCCCACTGCACAGATGGGCACAGAGTGGATTCATGTGTGTCCATGCCAACCCACAAACATACTGTGAAAAGTGATGTGAACACCCAACAAAGAGAGGCTGCTCACCGCTTTGGGAAAGGCTGCTGGGCAGTGGGTGCAGATGGGAGACAGAGATGCTCCAGAAAGTTCATAGATAAGGGAAGTAGTGGCCACCCAGCCCCAGACATGAAAAGCAATGTGGCACCAGATCTGCAAAGTCATGGCAACCTCATATGGCAGCATGACAGCAGAGCAGGCCCAGTAGCAGGGTCATGGATAAAGCCAGCCAGCATGTGTCCTGATTTCTCCCTCGCTCACCTCCTTTTGCAGAGGTGCTCATCCGTCTCTCTCACTACTTTTTCTCACTTTCCCTTCATATATGTGTACCCTCCCCTCACTCTCGCACATCTCAGCTTCCTGATGTAGACCTGCTGGTTCATTCTCCCATTCCCTGGAGGTTTACCTCATGCTACACCCACCACCCTTACTTGTGCTGGAGATGCAGACCTTCCTGTGCACATCTGCTTTGCCTTCACACACCCTCTGCTCTGTGCAGCTTCTCTGACACTGGTATGTCTTCCCCTGTCTTTGCATGTTGCTCCTGCACCTCTTTTTTAGGCACAAAGGCATCTTCTCCCACCTTTGCCTGTGTGTTCCCTGCTTCCAGCTCACACAGCTTCCCAACTTTCCTTCTGTGGCCCATTTTCCTTGTGCCAGCATTCACAGCTAGCAGGAAGAGGGTGTCAGAGGCTGAGCAGTCCCTGGGACCCTCTGGCCCTGCCACACTTTTCAATCCACTTCTCATTTTTCTTCTCTTTTTTGTAATTTATTGTTTTCCTTCTCCTCCTCCTCAGTGTCTGCTGAAGGGAACTTGTCGCCTTGCCTCTTCTTCTCTCTGTTTTCATCTTAAGAGGAAGAGAAAAACCCATTTTGCTCTTTCGCAGCTCCAATTCCCCTTCCACCCCCACACCTTCCCGCCCCCCTTCCCAGCCCTGAAACCTTTTCCTGATAGTGTTGCTGTAACTGTTCAATTAAACGAGCAATTACAAAATCAATCAAACCGAAATGCGTGCTGTGTGCTGAGGGGGGACCGACTGCAGAGTGGGGACGTCGCCTGAGCCCATCCCAGCCTGAAGGCAGCTCAGCTCACAGCTCGGCTGCGATTGTCTCGTTTGATGGTGAGATGTTGCTCTGAGGACAGGTACTCTGCCTCTGGAGGGTCATGCTCTGCGGTGTAAAGCCACCCTGCAAATTTCCCTGTCAGAAAATGCTGGCAAAGCTGCTGGTATTGACCGTGGCCTTTGGTTTGAATTGGCTGGTAAGAGGGTGCCAGCTAGAACAGGTCACTGGGGGTGTTCAGGTGAGGGTGGTTTCTGCAGCAAGAGAAAGGCAGGCAAGTGATGAGGTGAAAATGGTTAACCCAAGCATGGCTCTTGGTGTGTCATCTCCTGGGGTTACACCTGCTTGCTTCCTCTCCCCTTGGGTTTCTGCTCCTGCCACAAGTGTCAAATCAGTGTGTACTGTGGCTCTTTGCCACTCTCTGCTGTTTTCTCACCAGCTGACACTTGCACTGTCTTGCCACTATCTGTGTCTTCTCAGAACTACAGCCCTGATCTTCGCTGTGGGAATTCCCCTCTGGCACGTGCAGCCCTCTGGGTGCTGTCATAGGCAAGCAGCTTGACTGTCCCTGACACAAAGGCACGAATCCTTCCAGCTGATCCCAAACAGGAGCAGATGAGCTGGAAAACAGGTTGGATTTGGAGGAAAATGTGCAAAGCAGATGAGTTTTGTTTCATATGTGGGCAGACTCATGGCAGCTTTCCAGTGGCAGGAGGAAGCCAGCTTTAGCATATAGCACTTAGCAAGGAGACCCAGAGCCTGCTCTTGGCTACACCAGGGAAACCCCTTTGCCACCTTATCCTTTGAAAGGCTGATGCAAAGTGATGAGAATCTGGGACCAGAGAGTTTAATGGGAAGGATGGGGAAGGTTTTCCTGTCATCTTAGGAGCAACATACTTGAAAGGATCTCCTTCTGAAAAGCTCTTTGCCCAAGTACAATCCATTTGGGCTGCCAGGAGCACACCTTTGTCTTGCTGGTGGGTGCTGGTCCTTCTCTTAGAAGAAGACTTCCCTCCAGACTGAAGGGAAGCAGGATTGGAGCTGTTTAATGAGGCGCTCTTATCCCAGACTTGACCCTGATTTTGCACAGTCAGAAGAGCAGCATCCCAAAGGCTTATCATTCCTTTAAGAGTAGAAATCTGGCGAGTTTCCTAGGGCAGGAGTCCAGCTTGGCTTTAAGTTTTAGTGAGTAATGCTTCAAGCCTGGTCACCCTGCAGGCCCTGTGCCTGATGCAGCAGGAGGGACACAAACCCATTTGCAAGGATGCTTTAACGAGGTCCCCCATCCCTATTTTTTTTTACTGTTTGGGCCCACCCCAATTTACCAGTTTTATATATCTTTTCTTCCCAGTAATGAATGACAGGATGAGAGGAAACAGTCTCCAGTTGTTCCAGGAGAGGTTGAGGTTGGACCTGAGGAACAATTTCTTCTCTGTTGGGGTTGTCCAGGCGTGTCCCAGGCTGCCCAGGGCAGTGGTGGAGTCCCCATCCCTGGAGGGGTTTCCCAGCCATGGGGAGGTGGTGCTGAGGGGCAGGGGTCAGTGGGGACCTGGCAGTGCTGGGGGAATGGGGGGACTTGAGGAGCTGAAAGGGCTTTTCCAACCAAAACAATTCCATGACTCTATTCTACGATTCTAAAATTTTGGAGATAAGCACTAATACACAACTGCTGCTTTATCCCTGTTCCACAGTTCCCTGTGTCTGATGGTGATGTTCAGTGCTGTTGCAAAGCTCAACTATTTCCCCACCCTCCTGGAAAAGACAGAGAGAAGAGGGCTGGGAAGGGAGAAAATTGGGCAGGGCCAGCGGTGGGGAGCAGGCTGAATTTTGTCCCACTTGTCTTGCTGGTGCCGTTATCTTGGATTGTACCGCTACCGTCTAAGGTGTACTTATTGGGTGTGCCAAGGATGCTTGGAGCCTATGGCCCTGGTGTTCGTATAGATCTAAGTAAATTAGTGTATTTAAAGTCTGTGGCATCAGCCCAGCGGGGTGGCCCTCAAGCAGGCGATGCCAGTCTGTCTGTGAGCGCTATTGTTAGGACTATCTTGATTTCCTCTGACGACCTGGGGAACTCCCTGAGGTAGTGTCCTTTGGCTCTCAGTCCGAGAAAGATTTTAGCTGGTGACAGGCTGGGACCACTCCTGGTCAGCCTTTGGTTGCGGAGTGGGAGAGGACTCATTTGTGGGAAAGGTTTAAACTGCCAAAGAGGGACAGAAAGGGACAACCTCTCTGTAACCTTTTTGTCCAAAAGCTACAAATCTCTTGCTGGTGGCTCTGCCCTCAGCTGTCCCTTCACGCCACAGTCACGTGTGTGACACTGCTTGGCCTGTGCCCCTGCCAGACACCCGGCAGGACCGTTCGTCAAGGAGCAGGGTACAATTTGCTGATTAGGGGGGAGGAAAACCCCACTGGCTCCTTACAGGACAAGCTCCCTTGCAGCAAATAATGGCTACAAAGAGGCTGCTGGTGCGAGAGTTGCTCCAGTTCGTTGAGGTGGATGAACTGACCTGAACACGCTCTCACGTGGTTTTTGACAGGTTGTCTCCCAGGAATTGAGTCCTGCTTTATGGAGGGCTCACTCCTGGCTTGCGGTAAGATGCACAGGAGGGAAATTTGGCCCCTGCTGTGAGAGGAACAGCCAGCTCCTGTGCTCACAGACCCCAGCCTGGCAGCTCTGCAGCCCCTGGGCTTTGCCCATGTGCTGATCCCGTTGATGCCCGCCTGGGTGAGGTCAGTGCTGCTGGAGCACCATGGATGGGAGATGCTCTGGTGCAATGCCACGTGCTGGGGGTACTGCAGGATGCCGAGCGGGTGGCACTGGGGAAAGGCCTCTGCTTGGGGCCAGCTATCTCTTTGCCATCTATATTTGGTAAAAAAATGACTTGGAATTGTTTGTTTGTGGCTCCTTGGAAACCCCCCTTAAGAAATGGCTCCTTTTGTTTGGTTACTTGGGAAAAATATTTTCCCCTCCTTCTTTCAGTATTTTGAAATGTTAAAAAAAGCAAAGCTTTAAAGAGCCCAAGAATATCCAGGACGGACTGTCAGCAGCTGCCTCTGTCTCTTTCCTTGTGGCTCAGCACTTGCCTTGGTCTTCATCTCTCCCAGACACTCTGCTCCACCTTCCTGTAAATTCTGACAATGAAAACACTATTTAAATGTCCTCAAAGTTTCTCTTTCCATTGAAAAAAGGGATTTATTATCTTTTTTTTTTAATCGGAATTAATGTGATTCTAATGTGTTCTTTTTGATCTTCAGGGGATTTTATACATTGATGATCCCTAATTTTGAAATGATTTTTTTTGTTTTAATTGTTTTAAAAAGCTTTAGTGAAGGGGGAAAAAAAAATCCATCCTACTTCCTTGGCACATCTTTAACCTTTAAGTACCTCCAGAAAAAAATATTTAAAATATATGATACATTTTTAAACAGGGTGCTTTTGACAGGTCAGTTTCAAACCTCTCTCTCTTTTCTTGCGCTGTGTTGGAATAAGACAATTTTACAGCTTGGATTTTTTTGACAGTTAAATTGCAATGTAGGCAGAGGGTGGAATAGGGATCCTGTCTCTTTAACTCTCTAACTAGACAAAGACTTTTCCCCTCTGAGAGCTGAGCCCGGGATCAGAACTGTCAGATGATCTCGTAGCACTTGGGAGAGTTTGCAAAGTCATAATTATATCTTTTAACCTGTCTTGCTCTTTGCAAAAGAAAGGTCCTATTATATTGAAATGAGATTATTAGCCATCAAATACTTTCTTTCTTGGGATTCTTCTTCTTTAAAAAAAAATTCAAATACCTTAACTACTTTGCAATTGAATTTTTATAAGATTTACTTTTCACTAAATAAATGTTCTGTAGCAGCTATTTTTTAGAGTATTTTTAAAAGGGTGTTTTCAATATGTAGATGCAAAAAAATCAGACTAAATGTCTGAAATGTCACCTGTGTAATTAAAGGAAGGTAAAGTTTTGGAGCTCAGTTCAGGTTTTTTTTTCCCTGGCTTACTTGGTGAGCTTCCCTACTCAAAAACCCTGCTGCTTTTCCTCATTTCATTGCCAAAAATATTTTTTTCCTGAAACCAAATCATTTTCAACCTTCTATTTTTCCTCCTCCTTTTTCGTCCTGTGGCTTTTCTTCCCCAAGCATGAAAAAAATGAAACTCAAACCCCAAATAACTGGAGAGGTGGGTTTTTTTTTTAAATCCACACTACTAAAATCACTGCACTGCAGTGTCAGTATGTGCTTTAACAAAAGGTGACGACGGCGTTAAAGCAATCAGGGTAACACCAACAAGCTCAGTAAAATATGGTATTAAGTTCCAGTAAGAGCCACTTTAAACTGGCTCATCCAAGCACCAACTGGCAAAATAGTCACACCCAGCCCTAATTTGAAAGTTGAGATTAGTTCCAGATTACCCAAACAATAAATATTTAGCGCGTGTTTAAATATCCAGCTGAATAAGGATGGAAATGAATTTAAAGTAGCTGAAATCCATGGCCAGCCTGATCCCAAGACCTCTGAAGTAAGCGGCGGATCCTTCCACCTGCTCCGATAGCTTTGGCTCAAGCACCCCTTTGTTGGAAGTGATGGGTCACTTTAATCAAATGATTAAAGTGCTGTCATTTATAGCTCTATAATTCAGAGAGTGTCAGCCTTTCCATTATAAACTCGCTCTCTTTTCAAGGGTGGGTTATGTCTTGGCCATAAAAATTCATTCGGAGATTAAATTCAGCATGTTCCGATCTAACAAAGGAATCGTTCCTTGTGCAGACAGAACTCCCCGTTAAACTCGCAGGATGCCAGGAGGTCACAACTGGTTTACATTTTTTTAAGGGATTAGATACATTTACATCTTTCCAAATGCTCTGGGGAGCACCCAGGGCCCGATCCTGCAGCACCCTGCCTTGTGAGAGTCACTTCACCAGCGTGAGTAGTGTAAGATAATGGGGACTTTTGCCATGAGTAAAGTTACTCGTACGTGTTTGCAAATACCACAGTCTGGTGCACGCCTTCAGGAAGGTTCTCAGTTACACGCAGCCATAATGCAAGTGTGTTTTCTGTTGAGTGTATACTCCTTCCTAATTTGAAAGACTAAGAATAAAGGCCAGTATTTAATACCTGGTTCCTTAACCTTCCCAAAAAGATGTCTTGGTAATAATGAAAACCAGGAGAGTGACAGGTCAGAACCTCCCTGATGTTAAATAAGGCCTCGGTACTGAAGGAGACCCACGTGGAGAAACTGTTCCTGAAGAAGCTCAGGACAGGAACGTTAGGAAATACATTAAGCTGCACTTTATCCAACCCTAAGCACCTGCTGAATGTTAATGTTTTCTGTATCTGTAGCAATTTCCCCATACTCCTGTTCTTTGGTATCCTTGTCTTACCTGGTTTTAATACTGACAGCCCTGTTACACACTAAAGATTTCTTTTTTCCCTGGTTTACAGGACAGAGCCAGTGCCTTTGAGAACACTACCCGACACTCTATCAGCTGACCTTCTCTCTCCACCAGCTCTCGGTTTCCGTTTTCATCTAAAGCTACAACACCAGCTACCTTGAAGTTCAAGGTAAGAGCAAATGTCTGGTTTTACTTTTGCATTTGCACCCGTAGATCTCTTTTCCAGTTGGTTGACTTGAGGAAAGAGTGGCAGATATTCCTACTGTACCTCATTAAGCTACTTTTAATTGTCTGTGTGTGCTAGAGGGTCGGGCAGGTAACACTGGAAAGCCAGTTCAACCTGTGTGAATTGGCAGTGTCCCCTTGACTCCCTGGAGCAACTCCAGTTTACACCACTGAGGATCTGACTCAGAATTTCAAGGCTTTTCAGTCACCGTCATAAATATCTCTTCTTTTTCTTGGCAATGAAACAATCTATAGAGTAGTTCCAAACAATTAAAAGAAGTTGTTGGCAGATGTGTCTATTAGTTCGAGCTGGAGATTTTTTGCTTCTCTGAGGTTTGAGCATGGACATGGGGTAGCATGGAGGCTTCTTGATGTCCCCAGGTAGCTTTACCTTTGGCTGTACAGTCAGCTGAGCTCCCTTAGAGGAAGGCACTTTGTTGCCCTGGGTGATTGTAGAGAAGCAGAGGAGAGGTTTAAATGAGAAATCCTGGATATATATAATGAGAGGACTTCAAAAGCTGCCCCTCGTCTCACTGACAAGTGACCCTGGTGAGTCCATCAGAAGTGCAGTGAAGTCAGAACCTTTGTCCACCTTTTGCTGGAGATGGTGTGTGCCTCGAGGGATGTCAGCAACCGATGATGTCTCACTTTGTGCATTTGAAACACAGGAAATAGCCTCTTCCCCATCTGCAGATTCCTATGGAAAACACTCTCAGCCTTCTGGGAGTAAAATTCCTCCGCAGGGCAGGAGATGTTATGCCGTTGGAAGGGCTGCAAAGTCAGGCCTGTCATTGCGATGGAAGGAGATTGGGGCTGGCGCCTCTGTGGGTGTGAGGGTAAACACCCGGCTGGGTGTGCCAACCAGAACGTGCCCTGGCTTTGTTAGCACTAAGGCCCAGCTCCACTTCAACTTTCTCCTGAGTGATTATCGAGGTGCTTGCAGTTCCGGGGGACGTGGAAATTGCCTTGTTTACTCTAATTTGGCAACAGCCGGCCGGCAGCCCTTTGAGGCGCTGGAGTACTTCCTTGAAGTCAAGAGTTGCTGTTCAGCAACTGCAGAGCAGATCTGAGAGGAAACCGAGCCTGTATTTCGGACAGAAAAATGAGATCGCAAGTGGTATAGCTCACCTCGACCGTACCCGCCGCATTTCTTCCTGCCAATCCTCCCGTTGCCTGCGCTCACTCTCACAAAACCAGCACAAAGCAAGGTGAAATATTGTATAAACTCCCAATCGGAGCTTAAATTGCCTAGATTTTTTAATGTGGTGCTGGGACTCATTCAGGAAAAACGTCAAAACCTTCTGCTCTGTTATTTGTGCTGAGCTAAAAATAACTTTGGGGGCCCCACCTTAACTGAACACTCTCCCTTGAAAACAGAGCAGTACACAACTTCCCATGTGCTGGTGCCCTTTGATTTCTTGCAGCCAAAACCCGGAATCCTCAGACGCTTGAAAACTCTCACTCTTTGGTTTCTGTCAGGAAGGGTGACACCACAATGGGTCTATTGGAACACAGCAAGTGGTAGCTCCAACATATGGAGGAAGGACTTGCTTTATTTCCAGGTGGCCGTGGCCAAACCTTCAGTCAGAGCCACCAATGCAGCATCTAACATTGTCCACGTCACTAGTCTGAAGAAAAAGCACTCGGCAGTAGGGGTGCTGCCTTCTGTATTGTCTTTTTCGTCTGATAAAATCTGAACTAGGAGTCTGGGCAGCACCCTGAGATCCTGTCTACCTATTCTCCAGGGAGTCTTCCACAGGGGTTGCCTGCTCACACCAGTCATGGGTCAGTGTTCCCACTTGAATTTACGTTACTGGAGGGGACGATGCTCTCCCCCTCCATGACTTTTGTCTGTGGGCAGACACATCCTTGGGAATTGTATGTTATGGTTCTGAAAATGTATTTGCAACCTTGTCAGGTCTCTGATGACCTGGAGGAGATTGTTGGTGAACTGTCCAGCTACCCAACCAAATTCATGTGTGCACCTATAAACCTTGTCCTTGGTTCCTGCCATGGTGGTGAAATGGGCTGAAATGGCATTTACTGGCACCAGTGCAGACAGGATTTCTGTTGGACAATGCCAACTGCCCAAGCTTTGCCAAGTGGAACATTTCTCCTAAAGCAGCTCTACTTCTTTCTGGCAAGATGGTCGTGTGTCTCTCACACGCTCAGTGCTTTACAGGTTGGATCAATGGGTGATTGTTCCAGAAACACATTGAACTTCCCCAATCTGGGTCTCTCTATTTTTTTTTTTATATTTTTTCCTCTCTTTTTTCAGTCTTTGTCAAAACCCCCAGAGATGTGAGCAAAAATAGAAAGAATAAGAAAACAAATTCTATCATAATTTTTGTCAAGGGCAGGGAAATAATTTCCCAGGCTGCTCTGCTTCTTCAGAGCCCCAGAAAGGTTTTACGAGCTGAAGCAATCAGTCTCTCAGGAGGTGCTTGAGAGGAAAAGGGAGACCATGAAACCAGGGCCACGTTTCCATCTGGTGTAGAGTAGTGATGTTTCAGCCGATGGAAGCCGAGTGCTTTCTCCCAGCCATGACTTGGGCTGCTGACCCCAGCCTGTGGCAAACCCCTTAGATCACAGTTAGGGAGATGACGCCTGGTTCCTCTCTGCGGTGACCATTCCTGGGGACTGAATACATCTTGATTCCATATTTTGATTTTACAGGCCCTGCACGATAATCACCTCTTGATTCACCCTCCCACCTCTCTTCTCTTTCTGCTGGGGAACAGCAGACGGGAGATTTCATGTGCCATAAATATTTAGATTGTGCCTGTGTGTTTATAACACTTGCTGAGAGTGTAACTGGAGCAGCTCACACTCGGCAGCAACACCTGATGCTTGGGAAAGTTTTCCATCACCTCATATGGACCAAACAGCCATGCGCCATGAGCTGACCACACTCCAGGGACAAGTAGCCGTGTTGTCCCTGCCCATTTCTCCCCCTGCCACACTGGGGAATAACAACAGCAATAACACCATGGCCATGCTTTCGTGTCCCTTAGGAGCTGCTGCTCTAAAGGACCCTGGAAAAAAGCTCTGGCTAGGGTTGAGTGGAAATATTCTGCAGCGTGTGGCATGGGGGAAGCACATCCCCTGTGTGATCCATAGGTTCTAGGAGATCCATAGTGCTTCTATGAGTCTTGGCCCCTCCAACAGAGCCTGAGGGTCTTAGCTGTGCAGCACGGTTGCCTTTCAAGTGGAATATCTAATTCAGGAGCTTTTTAAGAATAGTTAGACCTCAGGAAGGACAGTGAAGCTGATCTTCACTTTGGGAGCACAAGAATAGTCCCGCTGAGGTTCTAGGCCCTTTTCCATAGCTGCCTGGGTCGGGCCAAGCTGGGCTGTGCTGGTCACCCTGGTTGTATGTGGGGTGGGTAGACTGGCAAACCAGGCTCCTCACCTCTTCCACATGGGCACGCGGCCATGTCTCCTCATCCTGGCTGGCTTAGGCACAGCAGTCAGCCCTGCACTTTCCAGAGCATCAGGTCTCTTAAGTGTTATGGAATTTTTTGTGCTTTAATAAATGTGGTTTTACTAATGTTTCTTTAGGGGAAAATATTTTTCTTTTGTTTCTCTGTGTAGCCTCTTTAGGACTTTCTGTGGAAGTGAAGCCAATAGTACTAACTTTGACTCTTTTTTTCCCCACTCCTGTACTTTTTTCCTCTTTCCTTTTTTTTTTTTGCTTTGGAGAGGAAATAAATCTCTGGTTTTAGTCCCTTCCCTTGCTTCTATTCCACTTACCTGCTGGGTTCTCTGTGGCTGTAGAAACAGGAGCAATGACTCACTTATGAACTTAGGCAGGGCTTTCCTCCCTGGACAGGCGACTTGAGACTTGTCTACTCTGGGCATTGCTCAAACATTTTTCCTGGAGCCTTTAATGCTTGTCATGGTTAGAGGTAAGACGTTACAAGAGATGGATTGTAAGTGATGTCCAGTTCCCTAAAGGTTCTTAACAGGTTCTTTAAAGACTGGTCATTACCACCAATGGCAAATGTTAAATTTAGTGCAGTGAGGACTGGAACTAGAAAGAAAAAAGAGAAAGAGGGAGAACCCTTCCTCATCTTGTTTTAGAATCAGTGGATGGAGAGGAAACATAAACTCAATTTTATGTGGATTGTAAGGCACCTATAAAGAGAGGCATATGAACTGAGACACTTGGCTCTGTTACCCTAATGATACCTATGGAACAATATGTGAAACCTATTACACTATTCTGGATATGTGTGTATATATATTTATATATGTACAGAGAATGAGAGAGACGAAATATGGGGCCTTTATTTTTATTGGCTTCTGCAAAGAATAAATTACACAGTGAGGGCAAGGTTAAATTATTGTAAATGTCTGTATGAAAGGCATCACTTAATTATTAACAGTCTGCTACAAATAAAAGGTACATATGCTAAAATGGCCTGACCTGCTGGACTGGGGGGTTTTGTTTAAAATTGGTGGTGAGGCCCACAGCTGACTTGTTCTGTCAGACAGGCTGGAAAAAGAGGCAGGGTAAGATTTCATTGTGGAGTGGCTTATATCCCTCTTTACCAGATGTCAAAGTGAATGTGTAGAAAATGGGTAAGGGGAAGGTGGGGCCTTTCCGACAGCAGGGACAAACCACCATGAGGAATAGAGGATGTGTAAAACCACCTGGATGGATGGGGAAAGAGGGGAACTCCAAGAAGCGAGTGGTGTAACTCGCTGTAAAGTGTGTCTTACAGTCTCTTTTATGACTTACACAGAAAGGATAAGTCCACAAAGGATGTGGGTTTCTTAAAGTGGAGCTCTTCACCCTATTGCGATTAGAAAAAAGTTGGAAGCCCTTGATGCTGTTGTGTCACTGCCACTTGCTATAACTGATCCGAACATCGTGCCTCTGGAGAAGGATACTGGGCTGGCTCCAGCTCCCTGACTCCGGCAGTTGCTGTGTTAATAGGAGTAGGAGGGTGAGGCTTTCAGGACCCTTGTGCGATTATTTGTGTGCTTTAAACAATCTTTGGATACATGCAGTACTGCTTTACTCTTAGTTTTTATTTCGACAATATCTCTGAACAAGTAGCACCACAGGGCAGAGCCATCTTCTCTGAGAGACCTTCCCTCCCATCCACAGCCAAGGCTGGCTCCTGTCCAAGAGACTCCTGTCAAAGGCAGCTCAAATGTTTGAACAGGGCGTCTTCCTATCTGCATCCACTTAAATTCACAGAGCTTTTCAATCCTGGCCCCTAGAGAGCTTTGGGTTGCACCTGAGGAGTCTGCAAAAGGTAACTCAAAGAGAAAACCATCCCGGGATGGAATTTCCAGAGGGAAACTTGGAGGCTTCAACAAGTTGGGGGAAAAAAAATAGAGGCTAAAAATCCACCAGTCTATATGAATGAAAGAACTCAGTGAAAAGCTCTTCCTTTCAGTCCCGTACAAAATTAAAACTGCTTTTGGCAAGGCAGGAGGCGTCTCTGTAATTTCACATTCGGCTGCAAGGCCAGACGGAATCCCTCGGAGCGGCTGAGCGAACCTCCTGCGTACGGCTGGCCAGGGATTTCCACCCACAGCTCCGGCACACTCCCCACTGTCCCTGTGGGGCTAGGCACTGTCTCTGAGGGAGAGACACCCAGTCTTGCATCAAGGATCCCAAACAATTTGAGAATTTGCTGCCTCTCCCCCTCCTTGCTAAGCTCTTCCAAAGGCTAGATGTGCCAATAACACCATTTGCTCATCTGGAAAAACAGGATGACTAAGAAAATACTCAATGTGAGCTTGATCCTGATGGATTTCGATGCGGTTTGGCACCTGAAGGGAAAGGACAAAGGGGAGGAGTCCAAATCATCACTATTCAGTGGTCCCCACACCCATCTGTCAACACGCTACAAAGCATCCCTACCCTTGTCTTTGGCAGTCAGATTCAGTAAAACCCCATCATGTTATTGTACCGTGCTTTTACAGTGGCCTTTTCATCTGCTGTCTTCTGTGTCAGTGAGACGTGTCCACGAATGTCCATCTCTTCTTCCATCAGTGGCTGCATCTCTGCTTACAGCTTCCTTTTCACCCCTTGATTTTGGCAGCTCTCTGCAGGAACACGCACGAGGCTGCTCAGCATGGGTGGGATGGCCTTGCTCTTGTTCCAAGGCTCAGAGTTGTGTAGAAAGTGTTGAAGAAATTGCTTCAGAAAAATTGAATTTTGGTGCACTTTCTCATCACATCAGACTTTCCTTCTGCATGAAGGCTTGAAACTGTGAGCCTTGAGTGGCTGGGGAAATTTCAAGACTAGGTGAAGACTAGTTGGATGGAATTAGTGACAGGTAAATTCTCTGTTCTACCCAATTTGTTAGGTCCTGCCTCTGTTTTACCTTTGTGAAAGTCTGATGTTTTCCCATAAAGCCCTTGATGACAGTGGGAGCAAGAAAACACTTGACCCACTGCTTCTTTTTGTTTTGGTCACGTATGAAAGAAGAGCAGAGCGCTTTCACTCTACTTGCAGACAGGAACAGAATAATTCCTCGCTGAGAAAACCCGACTCCACAGGAGGTATGTCTTAGAACAAGGGGGGAAGCATGTCGTGACCACGCAAGCCAACAGTAGCACAGCCTGCTACAGACCCCATGGGCTGCTCAGAGTCTCTATCATTCACATCTTATGAACTGGTTTGGCACATCTCCAAAGGACATTGGCAGCTGTTCAAGACCTCGCAAGGTGCTGAACATGCTGAAGTTCCTATTGTCTCCAACATGTGCCTGTGTGTGGGGAGGGATGGCTCGAGCTCGACTGCGTGAGTGGGGCTGGGGTTTGGCGGGGTTAGGATACACTGATGGGTAGGTAGAACTACAGGTGAAGGTTTCGCAAGGTGGCTTCTTACCTTGCATGTGAGTTGGGCTGTATCTCCAAATGCAAGAGCTTCGTGGTGTTGGTGACGATTGCCACTTGTAGCCGCAGCATTGCGTGGTTGCGGGTAAGACTAGGGCACAAGTGTCAGGACTGTTGACTTGATCGACAGATACCAGGACAGGGATGGAGATGTGTCGCTGGAAGTCCCTTGTGTGGAGAAGTGGGTGAGTGGGAGATGCTGATGGTTGCTGCTGGGGTTATAGCTGCACAGGGTAAAGGCTGTTGGTTTGAACCGTGGGTGCTGTCACAGGGCATGGCGGGCTTTTTGTTGCGGTTGTGAATAGGTGTGAAGGGTTGAGTGCTGATCAGGAAAAGAACTGAGGGAGCTGGGAGCAAGCAGCCACCGTGGTTGGGGGCAGGATGTGAAGGAGTCCTGGGAGAGGAGGACCTTTTCGCAGGGGACGGGCGGCACAGAGCATGTGGGGGAGAGTGAGTTCCCGGGCATATGGGCTCACATGCTGGTGTCTGAGTCGTTCCTGAAAGGAGCTGCTGCTGGGGATGAAGTGTCATGGCAGCAGCCAGTGGCTATAAAATCCGGGGTCTGCACGAAAGGGAAAAAGTGACAAGGGGAAAAGCAAGGTCGGCCCCACCTTGCAGGGTCTGCTCTGGAATGTGTTTGCACTCCAGGGTGTGCAGTGCCTGAGAGCGCGCTAGCAGCAGTGTTGAGTTAGTAACCTGAACCCTATACAAATACCTCCGGGGCAGACAGGTCCGATTCAGGCTGTGTTTATTTAATAAAGAGCCAGTGAAGTAACTGCAATTTCATTGTCAATTTACTAATGTGTTACAGTTATGTTTCTTAACCTCATTGTTTAGGCTCAGGAGCTTGCAGTGCCTGGCCAAAACTTTCCTTTTTTCTCCCCCGTTATTCCTCCCCTCAAGTGTAAAACACGTTTTATTATGACTAGAATGTCTTCTATTTATCAAAAACTGGGATTAAAACCCTCGACTCCCCCCTTCCATTCACATACCCAACTCGGCAACAGGTCGGTTTCTTAACCTCCTAAAAGCCTCATGCACTCACTCACCTTTATTCTATTCTTTCTCTTAAGAGAAGTAAAAACACGCACATTTGTGCACACACCGACACATATTAACACACCCATACAAATTTTAAAAGTTCATCTGGGAAGAGTACAATGGAAACTCTGGCTGGAAGGGGATTGAGCTGTGCGTCTTTGTGGTCTGGGAAGTCTGACTACGGCCTCCTACTCTTTTGGATGGAAATCTGGCTTTGAAACACGCTTGCACGTTCTCAGTAAAAAAATAACCACCACCCCCCTCCTCCCCACTGCTGACTTGGAAAGAGAAATGAGCTTTGGGATGAAGATGGAGAGAGGTTGTCAGAGTGGCTGCTGGATTGGTTTGGGCTTGAGTCTCAGCAGGTCCTTCCTGCAGTGGGGAGATGGGGTGGAGAGCGGGGGGGGGGGGCGCTTTCAGCTGAGGTTTGGTACATCCCCTGGTCCCACACAGGTTTATTTTCCCAGACAGTCCCTGCAGGAGAGGACTTTCCACCTCTCAAAGCTGTGAGAAGAGCCTTGAGCCCATCAGGTCTGACTTCAGCAAAAAGAAACTAAGCCCATTTTGTTTTCTCTCTAATGGCTCCTGTTGCAGCTGGTTTCATGGCCAGGATGGAAATAGGAAGGGAGGTTTTCAGTGGGTGCACATCGCTGTGGCCCCATGAAGGCTCCATTACACGATCAGGTGATCTTGCTAGATAACCACCCTTCTGTGTGCCAGCAGGATTTTAGTTCGATCTGTTGGTTTTTCCCTAAAAGATTTAGGTGTGCTGGAAGGAAACAGAGGGTCAGACCCTGTGGAAATGGTTGGAGAACTGTGATGAACTGCGAGATGCTCCCTTGATTCCCTCCCTTTCCCCTCCAGGAATTCCTGAGGGACATGTGCGCCTTTGGCTGGTTCTTCAGCCTCGCCAACATATCCTGGCCCTAGTCCAGGACTTGTTCATCTCCAATGCTTCTGGGTAGTTCTGGCTTCTCAGCAGGCTCTCATCCTGTAGATGCAGGCTGATACTGATACAGCGAAGTTGGGAGGGGGTAGAGGTGGGGTGTGGGAGCGAGGGAGGAAAGCTTGGCTCTAGACAGGACACAGGGACCTTCTGGAGTGCCCACCTAGGCAATGTGTTTGCTCTGAAAGGTTCCCTGCCCCACCACTGGCAGGGACTGTTGTTTTGGGGAGCAGCTGTATCTGTGGGTACATTTGTGCCTGTATGTGTGTGTCAACACATCTGTCAGCAAGACAGGCGACATTCTGTAGGCAGAGCTCAGCCTGGCTGCTCTCTGATTATTTGTCCACCCTTTATACAGCCCAAAGCAGCAGCTCAAATTTGGGGTTTTCACATTCTGCCCAGAACACTCCAGATTTTGCTCATTTAAAACGCTCCCGAGGCCGTGCGTTTCATCAGCGTATCTGTGCCTTAACTTCTCAGCTGCCGGTTAGCAGGAGGTTTGTCTCCTGCTCCCGCACGCAAGCCAGCGCTGTAGCATGGGGCTTTCCCCTCACCTCGCTTTGAACATATCCGAAGGCCAAACACGCTGCAGGCAGCTGTAGCGCCCTGCCCTGCCCTAACCTCTGCCATGACCTAGAAGAACCGCACTGTCTGCTCCCTGAAAGGATTTGATTCAGCCCTTCATGCCAGATCAGCAGTCAGGCCCCTCCACAACGCAGGCTACCGGTCGTGACAAATTACATGGGCTGGCTTCAGAAGGGAGCTGAGGACTGACCCTGCTCGCCTCACCCCGAGGCTTTGAAGCAGCACTTGAACCACACCTCTGGCTGGAGGGAGGCTCTTTGTCTGCCCAGCCGGCCGCGTGCCTCCAGCCCAACGCCGCAAATTCGGAGCGGAGACATCGCTGGGCTCGTTCTGTCATTAGAAAGAAGATTTCTGCTAATCTCCCTCTAAATGAGGGTCTAATTCCTAGAGCAGAAACTTGTCAGCTGCTTGTTAACAGCCTCTCGGACCTATGCTCACATGGCCTTCATTATTTTTAGGAGAGTTTTCAGTTTTGCCGTTCTGGTTTGGAACAGAAGCGTAAACTTTGCTTAAATGTAGGCTCGTGTCTGTTCGCGCTGGCCGTGTTAATAATAACGCTGCCTAAATCAGATGGTTCGAGAAAGAAATACAGCAGCAGTGGTAGTGGGGGATATTTAATATTGAATTTGCCTTTTTTTTTTTAAATGTGGAAACTTTTAGACACAATCCCGGCCCTGTGTTTAAGTCATTAAAACATCTTTAAGCATTTTCTGGTTTTAGTTTTCTTAGCAGCAGTCCTTTTCCTGGAATGTATTTTATTTTTCTTTTAAGTTGATGAAAAAAAAAAACCCGCCCTTTGCATTTCCAGGCGATTTTTTAAGGGGAGTGAGGAGAGGGAGGGCTCGGGGAGGCGGAGGAGGTTGTGGGATGAGGAAAGTGAGAGAACAGGGCCCTTTCTGTGTTTTATTTCTAATCCGCAAGAATCCATTTTAGCCTTTTATGGCTGTTGCACTTGCTGACAGGATTTACATTCTCCGTATGTTATCTGAAACATCACAATCTGTGGCTGTGGGATTGTTTCATGCCTGGGTTAAAAACACGCCAGTGCTACAGGGAGGCAGACAGGGAGCGAGGTAAGAGCAGGGAGGAAAAGAGAAAGCTTTTTAAAAAGGGGAAAAGAAAGGGGGAGGGGGGGAAAGAAAGAGCTGAGCACTTTGCAGGAGCTGCTGTTGGCAAAGTTCATGCCCCAGACAAACTGATGTTTAAGTGAACCAGGGAGGGTATTATGATCCCTTTGATTCTGGCAGTGTTGGAGCACAGTTCTGGTCTAGAAAAGCAGCTACGGGGAAAAATATACCGTCTTCTGACTTTCTGAAGCCCCTCCATGCTGGGTGTCTTCCGAGCCACATCATTTGCTTGTCCTGGTGCGCAGGGGAGGCTTTGTGCCCATCACAGCTCAGTGTGAATGAGCTGCTGTCCATACAGGACCACACAGGCTCCATACAGGTACCTCTGTGGGAGGGAGAGGCTCTATGTTGCGCCGTACCAGTAACAGCAGCGCTCCGGCGCTGTGGTGATGCGTGGGTAGACGGATGACCAGACATGTAGGTTTTCTTCTGGCCTATGTGTCAAGAGCTCCTTGGAAAAAAAAATCTTGATTTTGAAGAGCCTCTTTGGAAGCAACCAAAGATGGTGCCATTAAAAATCTGACTTTGCCAAGTGTTGGTCGAGAGTGAACAGAGGGGATGCAATAGCTGTTTTCCAACAGCTACAAACGCTGCTGTGCAATCCAGGGTACCCATCAAAGGACACGGTGTTTTTGGGGAGTGCTGAGCCCATCACCTCAAACACTCATCCCTCAGTCTTAGCCTGGATACCCCAAAAATCACTTGCTTTGTTCAGTGTCTTGGCTGTTCTCCTTTGGCTGTGCTGGTCCCGCAGTTCACTCTGATACTCCCCACCAAGTTCGTAGATGTGTCTCTGAATACACAAGAAGGTGCCATTCTGCATAGTTGGTTTTCTGATCATGACCAGACTCTAAGCTCTTAAGGTAGGGACTTCAGTTTTTTAATAACTCAAGGGAGAACCCAGGGAAAATGTAAGTTTTACAGAGTCTAGAGAATATTTTTAAAGGATTTAGATGTCTGGAAAAAGTGTCTTAGGAGGTTTAACTGCTTTTCAGTGGAAAAAAAATATTAACAAATATTCTTATTTCTTTGTTAGCCCCTTCCGGAGCAGAAGAGCAGCCACGTGTTCTGGGAAGGTCTGTGATCTGGAGGCTGTGGGCCAAATCCCAAACCAGTGCAAGGCAGCACAGCCCCATGTAGGGTGGGCTCAAGCTTGGTCCTATGTGTTCTACAGGGTGAAAGCACCGTGATCACTAGAGCTTTGAGAGGTTATCATTTTGGGGGTGGCATAAAACTCCCTGGGCTGTAAAAAGCTCCGTGTTCGAGAATTAGTGACGTTATCTCAGATCCTAATCTAAGCAAAGGGGGATTTAGGGTGCTCATCTCTTGCTGGTAGCCCCCTCTGTGCTCCACACCATTTTATCCATGAAGTCGGGATTAAGTCCTGCTCTCCAGGAGAAGAATTGTAGCTGGGCATCAGCTGGGGCTTTCTGCCGAGGCAGGACATGATTTCAGGTTGGTTTGTTGTACCCGAGCTCTGCAAAGGCGGGTATTCCTAGCACGGGCAATCGCACAGCACGCTGCCCGCCCGTTGCTCAGTGTGTTTGGTGCACGCTCCATCCAAGCAGCGGCACGTGCCTGTTCGCACACGTCTGCAAGGCCATGTGCTCTTTCTGCCCCATGCAGGGAGTGTGCTCAGGCCACGGCAGATGTGCTGGGCAGTGCTTGGCCCGTGCGTGCGCATGCTGCCGGTATCTTACACACAGATCCTTCACCATTGCAGGTTTCATCCGCAACTTGGCTCTTATCCTGTCCTCGCCAGGCAGCCAGCGTGGAGAGGTAGCAGCGTGGTTACCACCTCCCTCAGCAAAGGCCCCATCTCGCAGCCCCTTATGGCCTGCCGTAAATCAGCCGTCAGGCAGCGCGACCCACCGCACCCTCCACACACACAGCGGGTCCAGGGCAGAGCCTCTGCCCCCCACCGCCCTCCAGTCTCCCCTTTGCCGGAGGGAGTCAGGTTACTCTCCCCATCCCTGGGAGTGAAAGAACCCACCTGTGTCTGCGGGGCCTGTTTTGGATTCCTGGGAAACTTTAACCTCTATTAATACCACTAAATTATTTCTTCATATGGCAAAGCACTTATGTAAACTGATCTCCTCCCGCCCTCCCCTCCTGACTCGGAGGAGGCAGGCGCTCGCGCTCAGATGGATCTACCTGCTCTCGGGGGGCTTTCAAACCCTCCACATTCCTCTGCGGCGCTGCTTTTTGTTGCAGAAGGACGTGTGTGCGCTGGAAGCGAGCATGTGATGGGAAAAGGGGGAGAGCAAGAAGAAGGAAGGGAGGAGTGAGATCACCAAAATAATTGGCTTGGAGGCCTCTGGAGCAGCAGCAGGTTGTGGCGTACATTCGTCTGTCTCTCCATCGAGTTTTACGGAGCTGATGTCTGACTCAGACCTCCCTAGAGCTGGAGTAAATGAGGAGTAGGCTCGCTGGGGTCAAGTGGGCTTAGCTGTCATTTACACTGACACCTCTTTTTATATCGCACCAGCTTCCACCAGTGCCAGGCTGGTATGAAGGGACCTTCATGTAAATGAGAACCAGGCCCATGAGGTTATTTCTGGCGGTGGCAACACCAGATATTCCCAGCCACAAGAGTTCAGAAACCGTGAAATTGTGGGACTATCCTGAAATTCCTCAGATTTGATCGTTTTTCTTTCATTCATTTTTTGGGGTTTACAGCTTGGCTGCAAAGCTCTTTTTTTTAAAAATATGAACAAAT
The DNA here is from genome assembly GCA_009769605.1 of Bucorvus abyssinicus. Taxonomy (NCBI): domain Eukaryota; kingdom Metazoa; phylum Chordata; class Aves; order Bucerotiformes; family Bucorvidae; genus Bucorvus; species Bucorvus abyssinicus. The sequence goes on along the minus strand of CM020055.1, from coordinate 2,854,005 downwards.
GAGTGAAAGATAAAATGTGCCAGAAAATCACGGGACTCCAGCAGATGGGGCTCAAAGAAAAGAATGCCAAAAGAGCTCCAAACTGGCAGAGCTTGGTGTCATTCAGGGCAGAATCCAACCCGTCCCATGCGGCAGGACATTTCACTGGGCAATTATGCCTTTGTCCTGGCTGTCACCTGGATGATAGTTCATTGTTTTCAGACTTGTGCAACTAAGTCAAAGCTCGCAGGGCTTTACTAAAGCCAGGAGTTCTGAGACCCAGAAATGGGTCTCAGCTCCCACTACTCGGCATCCGGTGTTGGCTCTGAACCTGGTGGAAAGCCCGTGGACACAAATAATGTAGAACACTTGCAAAAGGCATTGGCTTTCCAAACCCCATAGCAGAGCAGGTTGGAAAAAGCACGGTGATAAGTTCTGCCATGCTTTGTGCTTCCCCAACAGATGTTCTGTTTGGTTTTGAGGTGGTTTTTTTGCAGGCAGAGGCGAGATTTGAAATTCCACCCAAATTTGGAAATTCAACATCCATTTTCCACTTTGCATAGCCGAGGAAAAGGGACTTGAAAAACTTTGTACTTTAGATGAGCACCAGGTTAGAAGTCAGCCTTTGGTCAGTTCATGCAGGTCAGCTGAGAAGAACTGCTGCACCCCCATAGTTCAGCTGCGTGGGAGTTTCTGTCCATACTCACATTGAATGACCCTCGTGTAAACAACTTGCACAGGATGTGTGAAAGTAATGTTTGAAAACAAGGCTTCTCTCTTAGCTCTGCTATGTGTGGTAACATGCAGTAGAGCATAACTGGTGCAAAAATATGGGGTTTTAAGTAGGAAAGCCTGCAGTGTTGTCTGGATTTGACCTGCTGTTTGGTACCAGCCAGAAGAGGAGGGTCACTGCCAGTGCTTTAGACTATGGGGTAAAGCTGGTCTCTGCACTGAACTTCAGTAGCGCAGAAAGCTGGTGGATGCTCATATTTTGGTTTATATGCCCTATTTCAATCAAGTGGAAAAAGCAACTCAAACCAGAACCGTGTTGGCTTTTGCAATTTTTTTCCCAAACCTAACAACATAACTTCCTGTTCCTGCATTGTTATATCTCCTACCAACAACTCTTTGGTCAGTGGAAAGATGATGAAAATGGTTCATACACTGTCCAGTCAACTAACCAATGCCTCTTGTCTTCCACTGGCTCACCAGTCTGACCCAGCAAACAGAGAGCAGTAAATTTTTGAGAGAGGGATGGAGAAAAGCAAGGCACCACCATCATTACATATGGGAAGCGAAGACCCAGAGTGTGCAAGTCATCAGAAGTTTGAAAAGACCTCGGATCAGAAGTGCTGGAATTTGACAGCCTTGGACCTCAGCACAGGCAAAACTGGTCTCTTGGGGCATTGGCTTTATCAAACGGCTGCTTACTCACCTGCCTCTCCATTTTTGCTGGTGAGCATTTCTGGGTGCACGGTCTCCTCTCTTTCTTAAGCACCAAGCGCAGTGGTGAAGCCGTGAGACAACACCATGAAGACAGGCTGGATCCGAGTGTCCGTGCCATCCCTCCAGGTCAGATCTCTGCCTGTGACTGCGCTGGAACCCACTTGCCCAGGAACCACTGATGTCCATGACTCTTGGTGGCTTTGGATGGAGACTGCCTTTCTGGAAGGGGTATTGGAGTCAGCGCAGGGTGTTGGGTTAAGTCTGGACAAATCGAGACACAGGAATTACTGAGTAAAATGCCCTGGCCTGTTTTCTACAGGAGGTCATTGAGATGATCTGTTTGTCCCTTCTGGCCTTTAAATCTACTAATCTATTTTCCCTTCCAGGAAATATAACTGTATTCTGAGAACAACAGCCCCTTAGGAAAAAAAAAAAAGCAGCAGCAAGCAAGCCTGCCTTTGAAAAACAACAGCAAAGAAAAACCCCTTCAACTACAAAATAAACTCAGGTACAAGGTGCAATTAACAATGCACAAACAGCAGAGCCTGGAATGTAAATTGTATTTAAATAGGGCTGTGAAGAATGTTTCAGACCCCTAAATGGCTTCTCTCTCCCGCTGCCTTGAACCTCCAATCAAGCCCTGCCTGGGAGTAATTTGGTGCTGGAAATTGTTGCCACACGAGCAGCTGAAGGCTGGCAGGGTCACCGGCCCCCCGTGTCACACCCTGTCATTTCAGATTAAGATATGCAAAGGCGACACAGCTGCGAACTTTCCCTTTGCTGCCGGGGCTGCGTCCATCCCCTCGGCCGTAATGAGAGGAAGGCGTAATTGGAGTCAACTGCTTGATTATGATAATTGCTACTGTCTGGGGGAAGAAACAGTTGAGTCCTGGCGCTTGATCCGTGCTGCACCTTTCGGGTGATTGCTGTCTGTTTGCCAGCAGATGGGCCAGGCAGAAAGCATCCCTTTTGGCCCCGCTTTGGCCTCTTGACCTCTGCTTGACCACTTGTTGACTCCACGATTTCAGGCAGGGTCACGGGGTTTTCTGGTTGTTCTCCGCTTCCCACCAGAGGATTGGTCCTGAAGGATTTATCCCCTAAGAGGGAAAAGGCCTTTTTAAAATTTATCCCCAGCTCTTCACAGCAACACAAGTGGGAGATGAGGTGCCATATATTTCCCACTGGGATATTTATCGCTTTCATTGTATGTCTCAGCAACAATCTGTGGGAAATACCTCCAGGAAGCTTGGCTGGTCAATCTGTCATACCCTGCCTGTTTTCATTTGCGGAGAGAGCAAAGATGGTCCTGGAGGTCAAGGCACTGGGATGGGAACAAGGAGACAGGCGCTCGAATTTCAGAGCTTCCAGCAACCCTTAACGCGATCTTGTCCAAGTTACTGCATCTGTCCCTTTGGGTTGGTGCCCCTTTGAGAAGCAGAGATGGCCCCTTCTCTGCAGTACTTTGTTTATTAATGCTTTTAAACGGTCTCGAGATCCTGAGATATCACAGGGAGGATCTCACAGTTAGGGTGTGAACCTGAGGGAAACGCTGTTGTACTCCCAAATCCACCACAGGCTTGGGCAAGTCTCGTAGGCTGGGAGCCTCGGAGCAATTTGCAGTTTCAGTGGGAGTTAAACTCTTAAATACCGCTGGGAAGCTTGGCCATAAGCTCCATGTGCAGCAATTTCCCCTCGGTACAAGGGAGCCAGTAACCCTGCCCAGCAGCGGTGTGAGCGCAGAGGCATGGGATGGAGATCACGTCTGTAATTAAGGTGGCAAGAGGCGTGTTGTTAATTCATGGCCAGCGTTTGTTAATATCAGCCTTAAGAGCAAAGCTCAAGTCTCGTGGTGAAGCAGAAGGCGCAGCCAGAACAACAGCGAATAACCAAAAAAGTAATGGGATAATTGTTTCCTTGGTAGCTTAGAAGTTTAAGATTTTTTCCAAATGCTCATGTTCAAAGTATGGAGGGCATAAGGGGAGAGATTTAAAACTCATCAAGCATGGAAACGGCCGGAGCTGCAGGTGATGCTGTGGGTTTTCAGTTCTCCTCCCACACGTGGGGTTGTGCCCCATTAACAGTCCGCTGCGAGGGCCAGGGCTCCCGTGAGCCCTGCTGGCACTCCAGAGGGGAGCTGGTGGCAGCTTTTCCTCTTTGTGAGGGACGGTGGCTCAGCGAGATGTGGACACTTGGGTCTCTCTTCTTCTGGTGAGTTTAGAAGATGAGGTTATGCAGATGAGGATGAATTTTTTCTTTTTATTTATTTTCTTTTCATTAATGAGGTGTCTCTGCAGAGTCCCCGTGGGCTCTGTGTGAGCAAGCGGCTCTTCCTGAGTGTCTCGGGCTGTTTATGGGGAGTGCGGTGCACAGCCCACGTGCTGGAGGGTCAGGCAGAGGAGGATCCTTTTGCAGGCTGGTAGAAGAGGAGGAAGTTTAATCTCCTTTCGAGGGTAGATTAAGGATCTCTGTAGTGATGAAAGAGTGTTGGCCTGACAGAGCCGAGATCTCCAGGTGAAGGAGTGATTTATGATAACGCAACTACCTGGATTTCTGTAACTAAATAGTGTGCTAAAATGTCAAGAAGCAATCGGGTGCTCTGAATAACCCTGTTGGCGGGGCAGCCAGCTTTTCTTAGGCTGTGGGTCAGGAAGAGATTAAGGCAACTGCTGGCTCCCATGTCCCTAAGGCCAGGGACTGAAGTCCAAGCGGTTCTCCCACCAGACCATACCACTGGGCTGAGCTGGAGTGTTGGCCCCAGAAATATGCCCAGCTGAAGATCTGGGACCTGCAGCTTCGAATACCTTTCTGCGTAGCAATTATTGCCACAAAAAATAACTGAGCCGCTGTGCAAGCTGGTTAACTTAAACACGCAGGAGAAGAGCATTTGCTGCGAACTGCAGCTGATCTTCTCCGGGCAGGAGAAAAAAGGTAGGAGGAAAAGTGGCCTTTTTTTGGCATTGCTTTGAGACATGTGAACGGCCAGTTCAGACCTGGGCTCTGTGTGGCACGGTGTGATCTCCAGCCCCAGCTGCTGCAGAGGAGGGTGCTCATGCACTTGTAGCACTTAGCACAATGACTCAGGACCCTCTGACTGAGGTCTGTGACACTATTGATACTGTTAATTTATGGGATAACCAGCCCTTTGGGAGAGTTTCTTCCTAATCTCCATTAGTTAGAGATCGCTTTACCCTTTGCAGAAAGGAATTTTGTATCCCTTTCCTCTGTTGGCTTTCTTCTCTTAAAGTTTATCCCTGCCATTGTGGGTATCATTGATTTCTATTTCTGGTTTGGTTTTTTTTTTTTTATGTTTTTTCCAACTCCACTGAACCCCGACCTCAGGATTTTCTTGGGGAATAAGCAGGATAAGATCTGCAGGTGAGCTCTGCTTGTATACATAAGTATAGATCCTTCTGACAGCTTTGTTTTACTTCGCCGAAACTTGCCAAAATACACTCAGAGCCTGTGCTCTCACCACATTTTCATTTTAAATAGGAAACGCCAAAGGCAGCTGACAAAAACCTCTTCGTCTCTACTTCTAATTTTATTTTACCAAATTCTGTCAGCATTTTCTGCCAGCAGTTCCACCTCTTTGATCCAGGAGCTGGTGCCGCTGCTGTTGCTGCTTTGTTGGAGTTGCAGGTGTGGGGTTAGGAGCAGGACGTGGAAATGGCTCCAGGGCCGTGTGTCCTGCCAGGCTGCAAAACCCCGCTGTATTTCGCAGGGAGCTGCTGAGAAGTTGCTCTGTGGAAGTTGGTTTGTCACTAGAGCAGCTCTTGCAGAGCTTGCCCGAGGTTCCCCAGTATCAGGGTGTCAGGGAGAAGCCCTTTTGTAGGAAGAGCGTGATATCACACGGCCAAGCTGCTCTCACTGTGCCGGTCGGGGTGTGGGGACCGCCAGCACCCTCTGAGCTGAGGAGTGACCTCCGGGACCCCTCGCGTGTGCCGGGGCTGCCGTGTCCCTCGCGCTGTACATCATGCAAATAAAGCCATGACCTCGAGTGAGAGGCAGGTCAAAACACGGGGCGCTCCGGAGCGTGGTGGCTGTAGTGGGGTGGGTGCAGAAATCAGTCATTTCTTGTGGTTGTTACAGGGAACGGGAGTGTGAAAACTGTTACCGAGGAGTCAGTAAAAAATGTGGTTTTCTTGAACTTTCTTTACAAGCGCTAAAGCAAACCTTGGGCTCAGGGATGTTACTTTTCTTCCTTCTTTGATCACAAGTCAAACGTAAAGAAAAGGTCTCACAAACCTTTAGCACTCAGAAGACATTGCCTCACTTCTCTGGCGATGCTGAAGGAGTAAGGAAAGACCTCTGTCTCCCTGACCACCCCCTTCCCCACCCCGCTCGGATATCGGGCTGAGTCTTGCAGGGGGGCCGAAGCAGCACCTTGTCTGGCAGCTGCAGTGGGCTGATTTGGGAAACATGGTCGGGCAGCTCTGCCCTCACCCACAGGGTGGTTTTGAGGCACAGGACCTTTCAGCACCCGGTTCCCTTCGAAGATGGGGTGGATGGGGCAGCCACCTCTGCCAAGTGCTTGGAGCTCCGTGAATGCAAAATGCTGCCCCAGAGCAGGTTATCGCTGCTGCCCTGGGGCAAATGGGGGACCGCGGCTCCCTACCTTGGTCCCATTCCTTTCCCTGCACCTACTGCAACACCTGACAGGTTGAGGGGGACGGGGTCTTCTCTGTTAATTAAAATCCTAGCTCAGGAGGAGATTTAAGCTTGCTGTTATCTTGGTATTTAGTGGTTCGGTGCCAGAAGTGCCGGTGTGGTGCCGGCAGCGGTGTCAGGCAGCGGTTGCCCTGTGGCTGGGAGAGCCGGGGCTGCAGTGGCACAGTGGCCTCTCTGGAGAGAGGCTGCTTTAAGGCAGGTGCTAAGCTGAGGTGCTTTAAAGAAGCTTTGCCTAAATCCTAGGCAGAGGTGGACACCCCACTTCCCTGGTTGGCTTTGATGTGCTCGCCGGGGCCTCTTGCTCGAGCTGCAGCACTTGCTGCTCTGCAATGTTTATCCAGAGCTGTTTCCTGCATCTGGGTTGGGAAGGGACAGGAGCAGGCACTGGGTGGGGAAGCATGGATGGAGACCAGCTCTCCTGAGTCTCCAACCAGGCTTAATGCACAGCCATCCTGCAAATCTCCCCTCAGCTCCCAAAGCCCGAAGAGGCAGCAGCATCACCTCCATCTCCCACCAGCATCCTCTGTGTGTGCCTGGTGTGAGGGGAGCGGCACCATGCTGGGGTGGCGGAGAGCAGAGGTCTTCTGAGCAGCAGATTAAAAATGATGGAGGGAAGGATGCATTTTATTTTTTTTTTTAAAGCACAAAAAAGAAACAGTAAACGCACCAAATAATAATAAAAACCCACCCTTTTCTTTGAGCCTGAATGTATGCTGGTGCAGTGCTTAGGGGATTAATCTCTTAAAAAATAAGTGCCATGTGAGTAGACAGGCAGTGATTAAGGTTTTAACTGATCAGTCTGCGTCTGACAGTGAACCAGCTATTATCTTAACGGAATCAAACGAACATTCAGAGCCTCTGCTCAGCCCCAAACATGAAAGGAGATGTCATCTGCTGGCAGTTGGCAAGCCGCAGGGGAAGGGGGAGAGAGAAAGAAAGAAGGAGGGAAGGAAAGCAAAACAAGGGTGAGAAAAAGGGGGAAAGGATGGCACAGGCAGGGAAAGGAGGGGAGGGGAAAGAGCAAGAAGGAGTCAGAAAGGATGGAGGTGTAAATAAAAGAAAGCGACAGAGAGAAAAAGAAAGATAAAAGGAAAGGAGAACAGTAGAGGCTTGAAAGAGTGCAGAAGTCTGCTCTGCTCTTAGATTTCTTTCCTTCCTACTTTCCTAAATGGTTTGGAAGCTGTTCTCTGAGCAGGCTGGGCCTTTGGCAGCCCTCTCCAACCCTTGCCCTGCCTTTTCCCACACTGGCTGTCACGCTCGCTGCCAAGGTCTCCTCTAAACCAGGGAGGTCTAGCACTCTTGAACCTGAGGTCAAAAACAAGAGAGGGGAAAAGAATGGCCTTCAGGCCAGAGGAAGAAACCAGGGCAACCAAGCTCTTAACGTGATAAAAGGGCTTTATCTCAGAGCACTTAAACAAAACACACAAGCCTGAGAGAAGAGGCTCTGTCAAGTATGGGCCAGGGCCAGAGGGGAGATCGCAAATCCCTGCAGGATAGAGGGGCTCTTTCTTTACACTGTGCAGACCCCGGAGCTGGGGCCAGTGCAGGTGATGGGAGGGCAGGAGGGATTTACCTTGGCTGGGGGCTGGCAGCCACTGTAGAGGCGACGGTAATTCATGGGAGCTGCTTAACCACAGATCAGAGGGGAGCAGCTGGGAAGTGAGCGGCTAGGAAAGAAAAGATCAAGGGCAGAGGGAGCAGGCTGTAGGTCTGGAGAGAGGCAGGAGGGAAGAGGAGACGAGGTCCAGGAGTGGGCGGACACAGTCCCATTCCCTTCCTTTGGGGTTTAGTGTAAATCAGTGCCATCCCTTCACAGTCAGTGGAGTGATGCAGTTCACAGGAACAGCCCTCTGCAAAATCAGGAGCCTGGCTGCCCTCAGGGACAGAGCATTTTCCTCTGGGACATGTTGGGAAACTTAAATGGAGCAGTTGCAGTTTCCAGTGCAGGAGAACGTGGGCTGGAGGAGAGAGAGGCTGCCTGGTAGAGAAGCTGGAGCTGCCTGGTCATGTTTGCATGGTCAGTTCACATCAAGGGGGACAGCAGGGTTTATGGTCTCGAGGGCAAAGAATTACCTTGGGCTGGAGGAGAACTGGAGGTTTGAAACAACGGGGGCTTGTTAGCCCGGGGACTGCAGTCAGTGGAGTAGGATGGCATGGCTGGGAGATGACCAAGACTGAACAGTCGAGGGTGTAAGCTAAGGAGAGGAGACCCAAGGAGTCCTGGAGCTTGCTGAGCCTCTTGTAAAAGATTACAGGCATGGAGAGGGGAGGACAGGTCTCTGGGTTGTTTCCTAATGTGTGGGCAGGGAAGGGGAGTTATACTTGCTGAAGAAAGGCAAACACCTTGCAGCAGAGCTGAAGGTCCCAGTTCCAGGGAGCCGGGTGCCTGCCGTCCCCTGCACTCGCAGCCCAAGGGTCCCAAAGACGTGCTGGCCTCTGGCACAGATCCACCTCTATGGGCAGTCGAATGCCGCTGACATAAAGCATTAAAAGCTTGCAGGGACACCCCATCATCCTTCAGATCTCCAGGCTGCAAATCCCACCACTGAGCCACTTTTCCGGAGGGGATGAGACAGCTTAACTCCTTGTGGTACCCTGTTCCAAAAAAGGCAGGAGCCCTGTTTCCTAGGGCTGATTTTCTCTCTCGTCACTTTGGGACTCAGCCCCATCCCTCCCCATTTCTCACATGTGCTGCTTTGTGCCAGAAATCCCCTCATCCAGGGGCGATGTCATGCTCTGGCTGGGGTGTGCCAGGCTGCCTGCAACCCCATCCGCGGAGCCCAGCGCACTTGCTGGGGCCCCATACTGCTCCCTGTGGAGACAGGTGACCTCAGGTGTCCTTCCCATAGACCCGTCTCGTCCCATGCCTGTGCTGTCCGCAGGCCGACAAGGACCTGCGGTGGCTCGGTGAATCGCCACGCACTGTGAAGCACGAGGAGCCGCCCGGCTATGAATTTCCTTTGGCGCAGACCCCGCTGCCAGGCTGTTATTCCTCCGTGCTCTCCCTCCTGACTCCATCTGTCTGCACGGTGCTACCGCTCCATGCCAAGAGGGCCACAGGACCGCCGGGGTCACGACTGCCCCATTACGGGGCGAGATTTATCCTTGGCAGGTGTGCTGCGGGATGGTATATTATCCAGGATTATGAACTGTAACAGGATAATCTCTCTAATGTAATTCAAGCTCTCGACATGGCTTATGGCTCCTTAATGTACCTCAGACTGAAGAATTACAAGAACATTTTCCCCCCTCCCTACCTTGTCAGCTCCTAAATGATTTAGGCAATCGCCTGAAGCCAGATCTTGGCCTCCAGTCATAACTCAGAGCAGTTCAGTAAATATGATGGGGAAGGAGTTTTCCTGGCTTTGCTGTTTCTTCCTTCCTTCCACGGTACTCAGCCCTCACTTAGCCAGGGAACGAGCAGGGAGGGCTAGGGCATGCGGCCCTGCCCTCATCTCTTTGTCGTCCCTCTGCAGGCTTCACTCCCTGTCCTGAGCTTTCAGGATGAATTGGTGCCATGCAGACCCTTGGGAGCAGGACACGGAGCACCCTGGGAGACAAGGGACGTTCACTAGATGCTCTCTTGACTGTGCCTTGGGTAACCCTGAGGTTGTCCCCTCTTAGAGCATCGCCTCAGCAGCCACATCAGCAGCAGTGTCCAAGGCAGGAAAGCAGGGTCTGTGAGAGATTTTCCCCACGAGGAAGGAAAGTCCCGGGACATGGCACTAAGCCACCTTCAGCAGCAAAGGGCACCTTCCCAAGGTCTCTGCAACATCCTGGGAGATGAGACCCTCCTCTGTGCGGGCTGGCAGGGTGAGAGCTCTGCTATTACCAGCAAGACACATCTCCAGCCACCTGAAGGAGGTTTCTTTTCTTTTTTTTCCCCCTTCCTGGAAGCTTTTCCAAGACAGAGCCTCATAAATCTCACCTCCCAAACCCCTCGGGCAGCCTGTTGTCTACATCCTCTCCATCTTCTTTTCCTCACCACGAGGCACTGAGAGGCAGACGAGTCACGCCAAGAGCCTGAGTTGGGAGACCCCAGCCTTTCCATCCCAGCCATGGCACATGCCTGGGCCTTGGTGGCTCCTGGCAGTGCCTCTCCTTCCCTCGTGGTGTGGGCTGTCCTGGTGGGGACAGTGTGGCTTAGGGGGGCTGTCCTGGATCTTCCTGGGGCTACTGTAATACAAGTGATCAACTGCAACCAGCCTCTCTCAGACACTGGGAACCAGCGCAGCCGCCTGCTGGGTTCCCTTTTGGGGAACACAGCAATTAGCGGTTTGGTATAAAATCACCCGTGGAGGCAGTTATTTGTGTGGATGTCCAGGCTTGCTCCATGCCCTCCTGCTAAGCCAAGAGGAAGCTTTCCCATCTTTATATAATTGGCTTTTAATTCTACCTCTCTGTTTGTTGCTTTGAGTTAATGGTGGGGTTTGCGGTGCTGATTTTAGGTGGAGTCGGGTTCATTCCCATGGGTGAGGTTCAAGGTGTAAAGCCTGGGAAAGATGAGAGTTAGAACAGTGGCGTGAAGGGCTCTGTCTTGGCAACCTTCTGGGCCAGGGCTGCACCCAGAGGTGGGGAGCAGCAGGAGTCCAGTCCAGCACTTGCCAAGACCTGCCGGAAGCCTCCTCTGAAGCCCCTGTCCTCTGGTCACCCCGTCTCTTGCTCCTGGGGGCTCTCACTAGCAGCAGGGCGGGCTCAGTCCCCACATCCCTCCTCCTCCAGCTGCCTCAGTGACCCCAATGACAAATTAAACTTTGTAAATGGAGGGGGGGGGGTGGGCAGGAAAGAAAGCAAAAGAGGAGAAAAAAGCAGAGATTAAGAACAGGAACTGCAGGAATACAGCTTCCACCCGGCAACCGACTTAAAATAAACATCAGATATGCGGACCGGGGCCGGGAACCCACCACGACTTGGAAAAAAGTGACATTGGAAAAAAAAATGTATCCTTTAGCATTACCGGTGTTAGGCCAGAGGGGCCTGGTTACCTGTTGCTAATGTGAGTGTGGCAGATGTGTGAAGTGCTGAGTGGTGGCAGGGAGGGGGGGAAGGAAAAGGGGAATGTGCAAAAAGGAGGAAGGGGCTGGCAGGGATGATGCGCAGAGAGAGCGGGTGGAGATGCAGCGTCGAGCTGGAGAGCAAAGGAATAGCTGAGCTGCCTGGGTGGAGAGGACAGCGATTTCCCTGCAAGCATGTCCCCGGGGTCCTGCCCAAGGTCAAGTGGGTCTGCCAAGGCCCACCTCTGCGCAGAGCCTTGCACGGTGCAGACGTGTGGGTCCTGCTGCTGCTGTGACCACCCCAGTGCCCAGCGACTGCCCTGGGGACTGCTCGGTGCCCGGGCTAGTGGACACCTCCCTGGGCAGCTCCTGGGGCTGCTCGGGGAGGGTGAGGTCTCAGGCTCACACGGGCTCAGGAGAGGAAAAGAACCCTGGAGAGATGGAAAGCAAAGGGATGAAAGAGGAAAGGAGGGAGGTGAAGCGCTGCAAAGGGAAGCCGCCAGCTGGTTGCACTTGCTGGGACCAGGGACGCGAGGCTGGCACTGGGACTCCTCCAAAGGCCAGGTCTGCGGGGCCCGAGCAGAGACCAGAGGAGAGGCAGGGAGGACGCAGAGTGTGCTCTGGAGCTGTGGAGGCAGTGCATGTCGTGTTGAAGCGTGACGCCCTTCCTGATCCCCAGCCTGCGGGCAGGGCACCAGCCAGGAGCTCCGGGCAGCTGTATTTACTGTTGCTGTTTGGTGTCGCCCTGGCAGCCTCCGCTATGTGAATTTTCTGTGTCACTGGCTGAGAGGATTCCAGGCAGGTTTTTGATAATGCGGTTTTTTGTAAACCAGGGAGGGAGGGGGGGAAAGAAGCCACAGGCTAGAAAACCACTGAGCCCAGAGCTTTTAACTCCTTCATCACCAAATGTGTTTGGCTGGAGTTTGTGGTTAAAGCAGCAGAGAGTTTTGCTGGAGCTCTGGATTGAGCTGCCTGTTTTCTCTGCCTGCAGCCGCAGGAGGGAAATGAGGGTGCTGGAGGAGAGACGTGCCAGCTCGGCACTTGGGCACTGACCTCCAGTTTGGGAGCAGGGCAGGGGTTTTGCACAAGTTGCTTCAGGAGATCCTTAGGGCCCTCTTGGGGCCAGTCACTTCCGCGAGGCTCTGCAGAGATCTCTGAATGGTGCCCAGTGGAGAGGTTTAAAGGAAGAGGGGTTCAGGGCTTTCCCCATGAGCCCAACGACAGCAGGGGAGAAGGACTTGGTGTGTGGGCCAAGCAGGTGCTGGTACAGGTTGTGAGTGGCTTTGGACCAGCACCAGCAGATGTGGCATTTCCACTACACTGTCCTTCACAGCAACAGCAGCCCGTCCCTTCATTCCCAACATCAAGAAATTAAACCCCAAGTGTCCTTCGGAAGGTCCCCACAACCATGCCCACATACTCCGCTTCCTCCCTGCTACCCACACACTCCTCTTCCTCACCCGCTCTGCTTGGGATGCATGGACCGAATCACCCTGTGCCTCAGTTTCCCCTGCTGTAAAAGGGTGAGAAAGCAGCAGCAGAAAGCGGTGCCCAGCTTGTGACATCAGTCCTCGGGGGATGGCCAGAGGCAGGGCCACTGTTGTCCAGGCAGGTACCCACCTGGCACGTGCTCCCCGCCAGGCCCACAGTGAGGAGCTGCATCCCCGCGGTCCGGAGCCTGAGGCTCCTGCCACTTGAAAGCCAGACAAGAGATTGCAAAGGGTTTGATCTCGCCATAAATAAACTCAGAATCCAAGCGTAATCTTCTCCTTTGTTTTCGGGCAAACAGAGCAGCAGCATCTGGCCCTTCCCTGCACTGCTGCCAGATCTCAACACGTGGAGAAAGGAGCAGCAGAATCCGTCCGTTCTTCCTTTCTTTCTTTTTTCTTTCCTTTCTGTCTGGTTCATGCTCTGGATAATTAGTGTATCACAGAGAGAGAATGTTGGGGGACAGGAAGGAAAAGCTGTTTGTACAGTGAAGTAACAGGCAAAGCATCTTCAGACCTGTTTCTGCTTCCCAGGTGGCACCTCCGGCTTAACCGCTTCCTTCCTGTGACACAGAGGGGGGTCTCTGCCAACCTTTGCCATCTCCTCCCTAAACACTTCCTTGGATTAACCCTTTGCTCGCTTGCCCAGAGGAGAAAGAGAAAGTTTCCTTCTTGTCTGGTACTGAATTTCTAAGTACACATTGCCAGAGGAGGGGGCAGTGACCCCAGGACCTCGCATAGAACAAAGAATGAAACCTTAAACCTGTGTGGCCAGGCAAACATGGGGCTTTTCAGCCCTGTGTTTCTAGATTTGGCAGATAGCAGTGCTCCCCTGGGGTCCCTCTGCTCAGCCTTGATCCCCTTAGGAAAGGGGAAACTGAGGCACCACATCGTCTAGGATCAAACAGCAAAGCAGTGCTAGAGACCAGCTCCAGCACTGCTTCCATCTAAAAACTCATCAGCTTTAATGCCTTCCTCAAACCACATCAGAAGCTGCCGGTCACTTTTGCTTTCCCCGCCAGCAGTGCCTCCGATTTAACACTTCTCTGGCCCGGGCAGGAGCTGCTGTGTGAGCCGACCTGATTGACACGATTGGCAGAGCCAATTAGCCAAACTAAGCAGCTGCATTCAACTGGGTCCTCCCGAAGGCCGGGGGAGGAGGGGAGAAGCAGAGGGGAGGCCAGAATCCAATTCCTCTCCCATCAGGCATGATTGCTGGTTTTGTTTTATTCTCAGCCTTTTTTTTCGATGTCTTGGAGACGCTGCATCTCGTTCCCTGGATGCCGTTCAAACGGTGCTCACCAGCTTCCTGTTGGGTTGTCAGAGAATGTGAGGGGGTTGTCATCACCTGGGCATGTTTTCCCAGCTCTGGGATTTCCCCAGGTAAACCAGGGAACTCCTCGTGCTGTAACATGTTCCAGATGAAAGTGCGATTCAGGAAAGCGATGCAACCCCCTCCTTGCACCCGGAGGACGCTGCGTAAGGATGCAAGAGGCAGGCAGAGCCCTGTGGGGTGGTTGCAGGGAGCTGGCTGGGCCTTCTTTCCTCTTCTGCTTGTCCCCTTGGCATGGGGAGTTGGGGGCCGTTTGAAGAGCAGCAGGTTAAGGAGGCTTGGTTGGGAGAAGGAAGGCTGGGAACACGCAGTCACAGTAAGGACAGGCTGTGCATGGAGTTCATCTCTCCGGAGATCTGGGTTTCTTCTTTCTCAATGTTTTTTGACTCATTTCCTCAGCTCGCAGTCAGATATTTACTTAACCTTGCAACTGCACTGCACTGCGAACGCCAAGTTTGGGGGCTGCAAGCGCTCTCCCTCCCGCCGTGTTTATACGTGGAGGCTCACAGGCTCCTCACACACGCATGTGCGGGCACGAGCAGCCCTTGCGCGTGCACACGCTTGTGCATGGGGGACACACGCTTGTGCACGGGGGACACGCGCTTGTCAGGGTGTTCGTGGCAGGGAACCATGGCACAGGCCACAGGCAGGTTTGCCCATGCCAAGCCCACAGGATGCAGGAGACAAACCTCACTCTGTATTTTGTGCCCCTGGACCCAGGTCCTTCTGTACCCATCAGGCACACTGGGCGTGTCAGTGACCACGGACTTAGCTGCACGTGTTCTCATCCCAGCACAGGGCAGCCAGTACGTGGAATTTAATCACCTCCATTGTGCTGTGGGCAAGTCCAGCAAGGCTGGGACACTGCGAAGAGAAGGCGGCCACTCCAGGGGTCACACTTTTGCCAAGACTCCTGTTGGGGTGGGCAAGGATGTCTGTGACCTGTTGTTCAGCCTTCTTCCTTCCCAGCTGTTTTCCCCAACCCAGCTCAGATGTTGTCACAGTCCCTCAAAGACAGCCTTGTGTTGAGTTTCTGGGACCCAAAGCCTCTTTTATGGATGTCGAATCAGCCCTTGCTGACCACCACCAAGGTCTGGACAGATCCCAAAGCCTTCACAGATTGTGACCGCTGTTGAAAGGGTTCATTTCTTCCCCTAATGAGATGCAGCCCTCGCTGGGGGCACTGCAGCATCTGTTTAGCAGCTCGTAGCAACCAGGCATAGCAATTTGGTGGAGGAATAGGGAAGAACGCAGGTTCAGCCAGGCCAGGGGGTTCACATGGCTCTTCCTGCAACACTTCTGTAGCTTCTGCAATAGCTGGAGCCGGCCAAGATATCCCATCCAAGGAACAGCGACACTTGGATGGCGTCAGTGCAGCTGGGGTGGAGAAAGCCACAGCGAGCACAGGGCTTGCACGGTCGCTGTGGCCCGGCCAGAGTGCACCAAGGAGGAGATCATCCAGCTTAGTCACCCAGACCACTTCCTGCAGAGTCCCAGCAGCTTTCACCTGCGCCAGCCGAGAACAAACAGCTGAAATCTACTGGACAGAGGCCACGAGCGCATTGCACAGCCTGCCTGACGTGCCAGAGAGCCTCCTCCTCCCCACAGCCCCGAGCGGCCACAGCCGGCTGATGGCAGAGGCTTCCCAGGGCACGGAGCGGGCATGGAGCTCCCGTGTGCCAGGGAGAAACTCGCGTGCGTGTCTTCAGCTGGGAGAGGTGAACACAACGGCCCCCGCCCAATGCCACCACCACACGGGAACTCACAGGGAGCTCCTTTGCCATTGGTTTTTGCCCCAGCTGAGCGTACGTGAAAAAGTCATTCAAGAAGCTGCTTGAAAACAGTCTGTTGCTCCTACATGTACACACACACTCAGGGCATCAAACGGTTTCGAATCAGCCAAGAAAGGTCTGATCAGCGTTAGATGAATGGAAAGAATCCGGCTGCCTTAGTGAGCTTTGGACCCAGCCCTGGGTTCTTAGGAAGTAGCTATCAAACCTTGCAGCAGGCAGCTGAGAGAAGTGAAACTCTACCCAGGTGTTAGAGATCCTTAAACGGGGAAGGAATTTTTCTTCCCCTTGGCCCTGGAACAACAACAATAGCACTATTTTTTTTTTTCTTAAAGCCTATTTCTGAACAAAGCAGGCAGGCGATTATCATCCTTATCCTCATCGTTGTTATCTGAAGCTATTTGAAGTCAGAGGTGGTCACCTTGCCAAGGGATCGCACCCTCCGGCCTCTGCCAGCAGCTCTTACACGTACAGCCCGGCTGCTGCAGGGCTCCGGTCCTCCGGGGCGGTTTCACAGAGGGGTGCAGAAAGCAGCTGAACGCACCGTACGGCCGAGTGTTTGCCAAGGGGACCTGTGGGGCGAGATTTTAAAGCCACTACGGCAGGGAAGGAGGAAACTGGCAATAGTCCTGGAAATTTAAAGCCCTTTCACTGCCCAGCGCTTTAAAATAAAAAGTATTTGTGATAAATTAATGAATTAATATTGTTCTGCCTCCCTAAGTCATCTCACTCGCTCTCGCTCTCTGGGGATAGAAACCATATAAGTACCTCAATGGATAAACACAACTCTCAGCCTGCTGATACGGTCTCGCTGCTTGTCCTCACCCCAGCTGCCTAACAGCGAGGGGAGTGTAATTCCCCTAATTCCCTTGATCCCAGTAACACGTCCCGGGAGGGGCTGTAGCTGCCAGGGAGGTTCCTGCACCACGTTACGGCTTCACTGGCTTGTGCAGGTCCTTCCCGGAACCCGCCTTCCCGGCTCGAGCGTTTCTGGGAATGAGGTCCCAGGACTGTTGGTTTGGGGAGCCTGCCAGGATGGTGGGGATTTGGGGGAAATGCATGGGGCCCCTGCTTTGGTTAACCCCTTCCCTGCCGGCGACAGGTTCGGAAGCTACCACAGGGACGGGACCAGGCTCTCCAGGGTGGCTCCGGTGAGGTGCAATGGTCGGCAGCTCGCTCTGCACCACCAGCCCCATGCATCCGCCTTGTCTGTGTCTACCGAGAGATGATGCTTCTCCGGGTATCTGGTGGAAAAAGAGAGGGAGAGAAGACATTTCCAGCCAGCACAAGGCAGCAAGAGCCAAGTCTGAGCCTCACAAATCTCCGGCCCATACCTCACGGGTTAAGTGAGCCGAGAGGGCTGTGTGTGCTAAGGTCAACACAGGCTGCACCTGCCCACAGGCTCCTGTGCGAGGCAGCACAATTGATGGCTTGTTCCTTTCATAAGTGCCGTTGGAGTGCGGTGCCCAGGCCCTGAGCCAGCCTGCTGATCACATAAAATATTATTTGTGTTTAAAAATTCCAGTAATTGACTATGCACCGTTTTTTTCCAAGCCTTCTGCCAAGGGCAGTAAAATCAAAATCCGTCCCAGGTTATTTTCATCATGCAAATTCCCATTTCTGTAAACAGGAGTAAAGCAGCAGGACCCACTGCCTGCAGCCGCGCGGCTGGGCCGGCAGCCAGCGTGTGGCGGGGAGCGCGCCGGGGCCGGGCCGGAGGGGAGCCGGCCAGAGCAGGGAGCGGGCAGCGGTGCAAGGTGCAGCCGGGAGAGCTGCCCCAGGGGAGCGGGGAAGGGGGGACGCGGGACTTGGCTGTCCTCTTGTCCCCTCATAGGACAGCCTACATCTTCCGCTCCTGCTGTCCCAGCTCCTCCCTCTGGGAGCTCTTTCTCCTGGGATGCTCACTGGAGCCCAGCTCCTCTCCTTGCCCTGCTGCTGACTCCCAGCTCACAGCAGCTGCTTAACCCCGGGTCTTGGGATGCTCTCATCTTACGCAAGGATCTCTCCAGTCCTCACCTCTCATATATCAACCCAGCCTGGAAGAAGGGAGCGTCCCCTAGATGGGAGCTCAGCATTTCCTGATGGAAACCCCCTTGCAGGCTGTGTGGAAACAGAGACATCCCTAGACGGTGCACGGTGGGTTTTGGCTGGGTTGCTGGGGAAGGCTGCCCTGCTGCGTGCACCCCACAATCCCACCTGGATCCCAGGGCGCACGGCCCGGGCGGTGATGGTGAGGAGAAAAGTGCTGTTTAGGTACAGTGGGAGGCTTCCCACCTCCCCAGCTCCAGCACTGGCTTCTCACTCATTTCAGCTGAAATGAGGCAGAGAAACCCAACAAGACCCATCAGGCTGGCACAGACTCCCGTGGCAGGCAGCTCTGGCCATGCTTTGTTGATGGTTCACAGCCATCCGTGGTCACTGCAAGAACTGCAGTGTGATGAGAGACGTCCCAGCACACCAGCCCTAAACCCTCGGGGGAAGCCTCTTTAGCCTAACCTGAGTGTTTCAGGGCAGGACTGGCACAACAGTGGTCTCCAAACTCTGGGAAGCAAGGGGTAGATCTGAGAGGGATCGCAGGTATTTGACTACAGCTACTAGAGCTGTGCAGGCTGTCAGGTTTCGAGGCAGGGCTAGGAAGAGGTCGAGAAAGCAATAGAAAAAAAGAAAAAATAGAAAAAGGCAATAGAAAAAAAGAAAAAATAGAAAAAAGCAATAGAAAGCATTACCAAAAAATCCCCAAAACTTCTGACGTTGCATTAGAGAGAATAACAAGCTCTAACGCTGTGCCTTGGGGCATGCACCAGCACGGCGGGGCTGAGGTTAGGGCGATCAGCGAGATGAATTATCCCATTCTCGCTCATTATGAGACCTCTTTGTACCCATTTTGGAAATGAGTGGGAACAGCTGAGGTTCGGGGTGGGACCCTGGGCCACACAAGCCCCTGACCTAGTTGGAAATGGCAGTTTTGTGTTCCTGTGGGCCTTTTGGTTTTGCACACATAAGCAAAGATGACATTTTATCCTCTTTAAGGAGAGGGGCGGGAGACCTCGCTAAGAATCCACATCTGTTTTGGAAACAAGTCAACGCAGGAAAACTACCCACACGGAGAAGTAATGTGGTTTTGATTGTATTGCACTCTATAGAAAGTCGTGCACACATATTAAACTATATTAGACAGTATAATAATAGCTTACAGTTAGTCTGCCTTTCATCTGGACGTGCTTCACAAACATCACAGAGATGCAGAAGCCTCTCTCACTGCCACCGAGATGCAGCCACCTCTGTTGCATCTCTGCGAATTAGGATCAGCACGGCAGCAGACGGCAACCACCCACCCAGGAATCCCTGTCGGGATGCAGGGAAGCTGGACATTGGCATCCGAAAGGTTTCTATGCTCCCCTCGCCCCGACTTTAACATCCAGGGAACGGTAAAATCTAAAACCGAATGTCTGAATAAGGACTACAGGGAGGCAACTGCATTATGTTTTATTTTAAGGTGATCCCTGCAGTCTAAATCTTGGCTAATTACTTTGGCTCCATCTTAAATGTGGCATGGTTAATAGATACGGATGTGTGTTTAACTAAAACCTATCACGTTTGAAGGGAATAATAACAATAATAAGTTTTTCCATCCATTGAGATCCAGACCACTTATGATAATTAAAATTGTGTGACACTGCCAGTGAGGGTCTTGAGCTACTTTCCAGTTACCCAGGTAATCCTGTTCTGCCTTCCTTTATTGCTCCAGGGATCTCAAGTGGATACTGTCATTTATTTTCTGTTATTTTCCCCTTGTCCTCCTGGACTGCTGCGTTGTTCTGTAACACAGCCGACGGCTCCTGTCCTGCGGCATGGTCTGGCGAAGCACTTTTTGCTCTGTTCGGTGCCAATAGAGCAGTCACGAAGGAGCAGGATCCCCACCAAATTCCAAGTGCCGCTGGGATGGCGCAGGGTACGTGTGCTCTGAACCTGCCTGGGAACGGAGGCAGCAGAGAGGGTGCTCCAGGAGCACGTGCAGCTCTGCTCTGAGTTTTGCCCACGGGGCCCTTCTTTGGTCAGGGTCCCACTCATACGTGACTCGATTCGCGGCAGAGGAGATGACTGTGTTGTTTATACGAGGGCAGTGACTAACAGGCTCAGCCTGGCAATTGCGAGAGGCTTTGTACAAACAAGGAGATGAGAGGCAGAGGGGAGGGACCGGGGTTTGAAATACCGGCTGTAAACACAACACGTTTCAAGTAAAGACGACTCGTAGCAGGGTGATCCGAACTAACAAATGTCGCAAGAGCGGAGCAACAGGGAGGGCGACGCGCACCCGTGTGCCGGCGCGGAGCTGAGCTTTCACAATAAATGATTAAAGCATGGTTCAGATCCCGTCAAATGGAACGGTGCTAATCTAATCACAATCCATCTGGCACTGCCACATCTGTCCCAACACCTCCACCTCTTCATTTTCAATCAGCCTTAAATAGTACATAATTATTAATGTCTACCCGCCTGTCAGACGGCGCGGGGGATTCACTTATCTCGCAAGATCGGCTAAGACAAGACACTGATATCCATAGATCTAGTGCCAGGCTAGGAGGGCAATAAGCCTTTGCCCTTGGTTGCAGTCCTCCCTCAGGCACTGTGACCGCAGGGACAGGACGGGAGGGTCCTGCAGACCCTTGAAGCCGGCGCCAGTTGAGGACTTGGCAGCTGGCAGCGGATGGTGACCGACATGTCTCTCCAGCACCTCTCTCTCACAGCGGCAGGTCAGGGTGGGTGTCTTGGGCAGGGGAAAGACAAGGAGATGTGCTGGAGCTTGGGCCTGTGGAGGTGAATATCACAGTGGACCCTTGAGCAGCCCAGGTCCAGCTCAGGTGCACGGAGCCAGATTGCCTTGGCAATGCCTCCCTGACCTGCTGGGGACCTGCTTTCTGGGGACCCAGCGTGCTGGGTGAGCTGGGAAGGAAAACCTCGCAGAGGCTGAAACAATTTACCTAAACCTTGGCAGATTGCTTTTCTCGAACCCAGAGCTCGCTGGCGTTCACAGAGGCTGTTGCAATAGTGTTTTTCGGCCCTTCCAAGAAACAAGCCAACACCAAAGCCCCAGCTGCAGACACGTCCTGTGCCTTGGATAAAACCTGGACCCAGACCTTTCCGTGTGGGCTCTTCACAGCTCTGGGCCACACTGACTAGCCAAACTAAGCAGCCCAACCTCTTACCAGTCCTTAGGATTTTCATTGTGAGTCTCCCAAAATCTGGAGATGTTTAAAGCCTCAGGAATCGTGTGGTTATGTGAAAATCTCGTCTACTTTCCTTTTTTATAAAAAAAAATATTTTCTTGTCCTTGTGGCTGAGATAAAGCTCAAAAATATGAACTGGAGCAATGTGAAACCCAGAAAGTAAACACTGGTTTTTCTTGATGATTTTTAAGCTCGCTACCTCAGGTGGGGAGACATGAGCCATGATTTCCTCATGGTCAGGATTAAAGCCCTACTTCTGCCCAGATCAAGCAGTCAGGACCAAGCCTCTGTCCCAACCCAAATATCTGCTCCGCTGCAGCCCCTGAGCTCAGCTAAGCCAAAGGGCAGGAGGGAAGAGCTGGATGGCAAAGCTCAAAAACAGCCTTAAGAAAGTAGAGCCAAGAGCTGAGAGCAAATACCTTGTGAAAGTTGAGTGAGCCACCCCTGGATGTTTACAGAATAAGTTACCAAATAACCAGTGTCTTGGGGATAGCTGGGGAGCCCTTGAAACAAATAGTCATTTTTTTGATCAGCGCGATCGATCCGCAGCTGGCGCTCGGTGCTTAGCTGGATTTGGAGGTTGAAAGACACCCCGTCGCAGTTCACGGTTTGTTCCCAGACAAATCCTGCCAGTTTGTTTGTTTGCGGGCCTTTCTTCTCCGAAAGAGCCTGCTGGGCACGTCCAGGTGAGAAAGCCGCTTCCACACCGCTGTGGGCATTTAAAGCAGATCTGATGGCGGGGAGAGCTGAGCTGTAACAGGAAGAGCTCCTCTCATCTCCATTCAGCTCAGGAGAGGCTGTTTCCACAGGGCTTGCAGAGGAAAAGACAAGGGGTGCAAACTGCTCCATGGTGCAGTGATGGAGGAGTCCAACCCCAGCCCCAGTGAGCTGGAGGAGCTGAGCAAAAGACCCATCTATTCCCCAGGGCTTTGCCAGCTCTGCCAGCTTCCTTAGAGACCCAAAACCATGACCTGGGGCTGGGCTTTTGGGTCTAGACGTTGGGTGTTGAAGAGGGTGACAGCAGTTTGCTCTGGTCTGGGTCTATCCCAGCTTTCCAGCAAATGTTGGCCCATGGACTGGTTTGCTTCAAAAATAAGAATAAATCAATGGCTTCTCTTGGCTCGGATGCAAGAGCTTGGGAAATGGCCGTGATTTATTGGCCTCTATTTGGTTGGAGTTTCAGGCTTGCTTGATGTCTGGGGCAAAATGTAGAGGATGCAACAGAGGAAAGAGAAAACCAAACCCCCGCTAATTGAAACCAATGAAGACGTTACTCAGGTATGGGCCATGTGCTCCATTTCTGGATCCTTCCTGGGGTCCCTGGGCATCGGGGCTGACTTTGGAGCAGTTTTGCTTCCCACACTAGAAAAGTGCCCATGAAGGGGCTCTGCTCCCCAGGAAGCCACCTTGGAAGCTTTGTTGGCTTTTGGGTACAAACGTGGCTGCAGCATGTAAAGCAGCAGCTACCCCCAGCTGCAAAGTAAACCTTCTCTTCTCCTCATCCTCCCTGCCTGGAAAGTCAACCTTGCTGGGCTTTGGATGCCTCCCCTTGTTCCGTTCCTAGTTCACTCCCTGCCCCAGGGCAGGCACCAATGGGGAGACCCTGGGGCTGCCGTCTCGGGGTCCCCTCTCTGTTCTGTTCCCTTACTCCTGAGCACAACTGTACAGCTGTTGGACCGGGAAGCACAAGCAGGAGTCCCGGGGAGATGCAGGACAGGTCAGGACAACAAGGGAACCCCCTCGTCCCCCTCAGATAGCATCGGGGACTATCGCCCTTGGCTATTATGTGGGAGCTGCCATTGCCCACTGGAGCAGGGCAACGGGATGGGGCGCGGGGTGCCGAGGGCTCGCTGAGGCCCTTTTCCCCAGGAGCCCAGGGCAGGGGTGCAGCCAGGGCTTCTCCCCGGGGCAGGGCCAGATCCGGATCCGGTGGCCGCAGCCAGCAGAGGGCACGGTGCAGCCTGCATGGAGCATCCTCAGCTCCAGCTCCCAGCCCAGCCTGCCCGACTCAGCTTCTCTTCCCCCCTTTCTCTTCCTTTCTTCTGTTTTATTGTCTCGATCATCTCTGGACACTGCTTTCACTTTGATCTCTGGAAACTTTGGCATCACTCCTAAAAAATATACGTATATATTAGGAAAAAAACATAGAAGAAGAGAAAAGCCGAGCCTTTGTTCCCCACAGCTGTTGTCATGCTGGAGCAAATCTCCACACAGGTATTAAATGCTTACATTGATCAAACAGCCGGTGGTCCGGTGTTACCGGCACGGACCTGCTGAAGCCGGGTTATTTACACTAGAAATAATTTGGTTCCTGAGGTCTTGCCTGAGTTAAAGAGAAACAAAATAAAATCACAGAGCGGCAGGGAGCAGAGATGGCAGAGCTGCCATCCCCGCAAATAGCACAGAGGGACCCGGGACAGACACTTTGCGGATGCTGCAGGCCAGGACAGCACCTCTGTGCAGGCAGGCAGGAGGCTACGAGCAGGGATGCAGCACCGTGCGGTGCCATGAGGTCCTGGGATGTGGCTGCCCTGCTTCCTCCCCGTGGGTACCCCACAAACATTCAGCCCTCTAAGATTCCTCGTCATCCCCAGTCTTGCAGCTCCCACAGTCCCGTTGCCCTGGGGCTGGGACAGCAGAAAGCTGTGCTGAGGAACATGGCCTGGAACATCCCGCTGAGGACACGGAGGGAGACCCACTGCTGGCCGGAGGGGCGAAAGCATCCTGCCCTTCTCCGGGATAATGGGTGAGGAGGAGCTGTGGGGGGAGCTGGGGACAGTGGGAGAAGGACTGGGATGGCACAGGGCAGAGCCCTGCCCGCTGTGCCCGTGAGACCGTCCCTTGCTCCCGGCCACAGGCACCATCCCAGGGCTGCGTCAATGAAACGAAGCACGGCGGGCGGGTATGGGAGCGAAGTCAGGGGGAGAGGCTGGGGCATCGTCTGGCTCCCACATGTGCCGAGGTTGTTAGGAAGATTTATAGGAAAGAAGGCGAGGCTTTTTCTTTTTGGCTTTATAATAATACATTAGGCTTTTAACCTCTGACCGGGAGCTCTGGAAAGGGGATGCTCCAAGCAGCATCAGGCAGCTCCCAGCCCTGTGGGGAAGGGCAGCAGGTGGGGAAGGGTCCCTCCGGTTGGGACCCCGGCACAGCCGCTGCCATGGGGGCCAGGACGCGGTGCTGGAGGGGTTAACGCCGCGCGGAGGAATGTGAGAGTTTAGCGAGAGGCGTCGGCTGTCTTGAGGTCACCTGTGAGGGATTAGCTGGGCAGGCAGACAGTTGTTGTTTGAGGACTGTCTGAGGCCGGGGAAGGGGTGGTGGTGGGCCGGGGATGGAGAGGGGGGTGGCTGGGGGGCTGCGGGGAGTGCTGTGGTCCCCGCGGGTGGGATCTTCCTGTCCTCCTGCTCCGCTAGCAGAGGCACTGGTGAAAGCCCAACTGTAAACGGGCTGTCTTTTCCGCTAAGGAAGTAAATCCATCACCGCTGGGAAGGGGAGGAAGGGGAATGGGGGGAAGGTGGGATATCCCCCCAAAGCCTGGCTGCAGCACGCCAGACCCTGCCAGAGCCCAGGTGGGCAGCAGGGATGCTGAGGAGGAACTGAAATGTTGCAGGCATGGCCAAGACCCATCAGGGTGTCCACACAAGGGCTGTTTCCACAACAGAGACCACCAGAGAGCTCGCTCCTGGGAGGACCATGATATCACCTGGTCCTTGCTGGTGGGTTCCCAGGTGGAGCCTTGACTCTGTTGAGCTCCCTGGCAAAACCCTATTTTCACTGCACTGGGCTGTGCCTTCACACCCTGCGTGCGTGCATGTGTCTGAGCTGGTGCCCACCAACAGGCCTGCTGGAAACACAAAATGAGAGCGATGAACAAGAGCAAGATGTCCATAGGGACTTGCAGCCTGGACCAACAGGTTCAGGAGTTTTCGGTGAGAACTGTCCCAACCATCTACGGCTGCACCGTGGCACCCAGCACCTCCCAAGCATTTCAGACCCAGAACAACAGTGATTTTTTTCCTGAACCTCCAAGCCCAGAGAAAAAACCACTCTGCTTAGTTGCTGGGTTGATTGGCACGTTCATGTTTGCAGGGGCTGCAAGGGTGGACCAGGCATGTGTGGTCCAGCTGGGCAGAGACGGCGATGCAAGGGCAGCGTGGAGGAATCACTGCATTTAGCTCTGAGGTATTATACACCTCCACATCGTCAAAACGGGTTGAAAGGCTTGGTTGGGACTGTGGTACCTGCCTTGGTCCTGGCTGCCTCCATGGCTTTGTGCTCTGCCCCTGGCTTTGCCCCCTCTGAAGCAGGACCAGGGGATCTGAGCTCCTTCCCTGTGGCTTGTGATTTGAATCAACACATGAATTTTCCCTGTACTTATTGCTGTAGTATCCGGCAGATGAAAGGTATTATATGAAGATAAATTCTGAATCATCACAATAATCAATCATTCTTTACCTATAATTTAGTTGAAATTAATCCAGCAAACAAGCAGAGGGCCAAATGGTAATCTGTGTCCTGGGCATCTTTATTGACTTGGAAGGAGAGCATCTTCAATTAAAATAAAGAGGAAAGCTTGAAAAAGTGCGCCCAGAAGTTTCTATTTTAAAAGGGAGAAAATAGAAATAGAAATAGAAAAACCTCACAGAATAAACACCTACTTTGAAAAAACCTCATGGTTTTGAAAATCAGTCGCTGGGTTTGGG
Organism: Bucorvus abyssinicus; assembly: GCA_009769605.1. NCBI lineage: Eukaryota > Metazoa > Chordata > Aves > Bucerotiformes > Bucorvidae > Bucorvus > Bucorvus abyssinicus. The sequence goes on along the minus strand of CM020055.1, from coordinate 2,828,377 downwards.
CTAGATCTGAGTCACGGCTTTAACTGCTGAAGGGAGGGTTCGGAGCGGTAATAAGCAGGGAACACCCAGTGCTTACCTGCAGGAGGTTTATCCTTGTGGTTTATTTGAATAAAGGAGCCCAAGTTGCATTTCAGGGCTTGTAGCTGCCCTTACGCATTGGGTGTACACCCAGGAGACCTCTCTTTTGTGAAACGCTGAGCAGGTTTGGTGATAAAGCGGGAGGCCGTGGAGCTGTCCTGCCCAAACTCTGACTGAGAAACCTGCTAACGCAGAGGGAGGCTCCCTGGGGCTAATAGATCCTTTTATTGCACCAGCACTGTAATAAAACACAAAATAAAACAATTTTATTGAAATTAAAATGTAAATGGAAGATTTGTCTCACACCCCATCCCTGCCCCAGCTGGAACCGTGTCTGGCAGCAGGTACAAATCCCGGCTCCGTCCGTGCTGCCACAGGCTCCAGACTCGGGTCTGGGCTTTGCTGAATCTTCTGCTTCTTCCACTGCGCGTCACCAGCACCTTCCTGCGCTGCCCCAGCTGGTCCCAGTCCGCCGCGGAGCTGGGGGCTGCATGGCTGTGCAGGAGGGAAGGGGCTCTGTCCCAGAGAACTGGTGACCTGGGCCAGGAAAGGGTGAGGGAAGGGAAAGGGCTCCTGCTTCCCGGGGAGCTGAGCACGCAGGGAAGGAATAAATCGCGCGGCGTTTCCCGCTGGGCATATTCGTAGCACTCGACTCTAATCTGCTTATGCTCCTCGCGTAGTCGATGGATAGGGAGAGCTTTTTTCCAAAGGCAATGCAGAGCACCCAAGGGACGGGGAGAGGGGTGACGTGGTGGGTCTGGGGGATGGCGACGTCCCGGATGTGCCAGCGGCTGGATGCAGGGACAACCGGAGCAGACGCGCTCGTGACTCAGCCTTCCCCGCTCTGCCTCCCAACACGGCTCCTTTTCCCACCCCTGTAAGGGTGCAAAGCAGCTGACAGGACTGAGGGGATGAGGGCCTTCTCAGGGTGGCACCATCCTGCCTGTGGTGGCCAGTGCAGGTCCCCAGGGCGCTGGGCCCGTCACCGAGAGATGCTCTCATCTCAGAGAGATGCACCGGCTGCAGGGGGCATCCCTGTTCACCCACTGGGGTCCTGGGGTCAGAGCCAACCCCGATCGCCTCTGGGAAGGGATCTGCTTTGCCCAGGTCTGTCTCAGGGTTGGTGGCAGCAGGAGCCACCCATCCCTGCACCCACCCAAAGAGCACCCAACGCCCCCCGGCAGCGGTAGCAGGGTTCTCCCTGGCCAAATGCATCCCAGCTGCTGGCTGGAGGAAACGTTCCCTGAGCTGGTGGAGGGTTTCTGGTAGCGGCTGCGGGACAGGATAATAAAACAGGAAAAAATTAACATGTAAGAAAACAGAGCTGCACCTGAAGCAACAGAGGCAGAGAGAGGCAACGCAGTTCCCCTCAGTGCCAGAAAGGAACTGTAAGTCAGGGAAACAGGCTGGTGCCCCCTCCCTCCCTCCCGCTCTCGCTAACTCCGATTTCAAAGGCAGACAAACAACACACTGTACTGTGTGGCATCTCCACTCCTAAATCTTCCTGTCTTCGGGTTCGTGTAACGTGAGCCGGCAGGGCAGGATCTGACCCTCTCGCCGAGCCGTCCAGGGCACAGCCTGGGCTGTGGCAAGAAATCCCCCGGTTGGATCTCCCAAAGCCCCCGAACAAGCCAAAACCTGTCCTCCCAGAGAAGCAGCCGGTCCAACGCCCCGCTGCAGCCTCTGACCTCGGGGCTTTGTGTTCAAACCTCCAGCACCTGCACGGCAAAGGGCGATGCTGGGAGAGGAGCAACTCCGCAGGGCTGTGGGCGAAAACTGCCCCGTTTTACAGCCCGACTGGCTGCACAGGGCTGGGCATGGCGCCCACCTGCCTCCCTGTGAGGGATGCTCCCCATAAACCTCCGGCCGCTTGGCTCCGCTGCACCTTGTCTATTTGGTCTCCCGAAAGCGTGCGTCTCCCCAGCCGTTTGTTTCCCCATGTGGGACTTGAGGAAGAAGTGGGCAAAGTTGAATCTAAGTGTCCGCGCGGGGCAGTAAGTCTCAGCTCCACGGTGCCCCGGGGAGGCTGGCGGTGAGGAGCGGTCCCAGCACACTGCAGTGTTTCTGTTACCCACAAAAAGTGGGGATGGGAAGGGGTCAACTGGCACTCACCCGGTCAGACACCCCCAGACTCCCAAGGTGCTCCCAAAGGGCGGCACGGCACGGCCCCCCACCACCCTGCTTGTCCCTGGAACCTCATTCTTTGCATTGCCACGGCCCTGCACGGGGAGACAAAGCTGCTGGCTGGAGCAGAGCTGAGCCTCCGCAGACCAGTGCCATCTCCTGCCACGGGCCAAGTGCCGCGCGGAGCCTGTTTGTGTTGGTTGTTGTGCTTTGCTCGTCTTCCTTTCTCTTTTTTTCCTCTTTCTTTCTTGTTTTCTCTCTTTCTTTCTTTTTTTCACAAAAAGACATAATCTCTCTCCCTCTCTCACTTGCTCTTGCTCTGTGGGAGCTGATGCAGTTAATTGGAGCTTCTTGTAAGTGAACATTAACACAGGCAGAGCCAAGAAGACGTCTTGGCAGCGAAATATCATTATCAGTTCTTGAGCTCCAGCCAAAATCCCCTTGCGGTCAAAACACAATTCTTTAAACTAAACAATTAAAGATTTGTGCAAGTGTTGCTGCCATGAGTTATCAAGGACGGGGAGGGGCTGCTGGGTGCCCGTGTCAGCCGAAGCGAACAGTCCTGCTCCCTGGCAGGGAAGCAGGTGACGGGCTGAAGGCTCCGTCAGCGCCGAGGCGCGGGGAAGGGGCTCTGGGAAAAACCCGCGCCGGGGTCGCCTCACACGAGGGCGAACCGCGGCCGCGGGGCTCAGCCAGGCTGCGCTGCCGGGCAGCAGACTCTGCGCTTCCCAGTGACGGGGTTTCGTTCTTCCTCTTCGCTCTTCCGCTGGAAAGTGACTTTAAGGGTAGCGGGCGTTTCTGTCAGAACACAAACTGAACTCTCCAGGTTTGCAGCAGTTTGTCAAGAAATACACGCAAATCCTGTTTCTTTTCCTACATGACAAAGTGTCTTTTTCTGCAAGGACTGCTCCTCGTGTTTGTGCACTCAAAGACACATAAAAATGAGAGCAGATTTTTTGTTATTATTTTAGTGTTCTTTTTCCCCCCCAAGTACAAAAAGGCAGCACTTCCCAACCAGATGTAGCTGCTGCAGAGGAGAGTTTGGGAGCTCACCCTTTCCCCTCGCAGCATCGCTTCCTCTGGAAACCTTTGTCTCCAGGTCAGGCCTTCTTTTCAGCCCGCAAACAGGGAATAAATCGGTGAAAACAGATCCGTTTAGTGACTGAAGTACATCGAACTCAAAGCCGGACTTCTGGGTATGGGAGAATCTGCCACCGCAGCCGGTGAAATGCCAGCGGCAGCTGAGCGGTGTGGTGGGAAGGGGGAGGATTGACGGTCGTGACATGGTGCCGGGAGGGAGAAGCACCGTCCCTCCGGCTGCAGCCCGGTGAGCTGCGAAGAGTTAATGGAAGAAACGCTGTTAATTGTCACAGGGGGAGGGAGGGGTGGGCGTGAGGGGGGAAATTTTAAAGAGATGCAGAAATAGTCACAAATAATAAAATATCCCCTTTTCAGTGTCAAAGTTAACGTTCCAGACCTCGGGTGAAATCGGCTCCCTGGGGTGGGCGAAGCGGGAGCCGATTCCCCCCGCAGCAGAAGAACAGGGTGCTCGGGACCACGGGGGTCCCCAAAACACACAATGGAGGGGGGTGAATCGAGGCAGAGAGGCCTGAGAGTTCATATGGCGTTAAAGAGGGGGATTAGCATCTTCCCAGCCTCTTGACTAATTCCCACCACGTTGGACATTCTTGTTATCCACGTAAATGTCCAAGCTATCTTTTAATCCTGCCAAGCTCTTGAGACCTTGTGGCAAGGAGCTCCAGGGGCTGGAACAAATGCCCCAGGTCAGGATTATTTGCTTCTGAAGCGTCTCCTTGTCCTCCACGTGCCTGTCCATCAGCTGCCAAAGCCTGTTGTCTTTCCCTGAGGGATGCCAGTACCTTCCCGATGTCATCTCCTATCTTCATCTCTCTTTCTATCCCTTCTCTCTGCTCATTTAAGTATTTTTTTCCCCTTCTTTCCTTCTACCTTTACAGTAGGACCCAACCCAGGCAGGGCAAAGCGACACCAGTGCTGCCTCAGAGAACCAGACTTCCCTCTGTTTTCTTCTCCTCTAATAGCGGTTATTTTCCCTCCTATCCCTGTTCCTTTCCCCAGTCTCCTGCCCACCCCTTCATGGTTCTTCCACCAACCCTCTTTGCTGCTCACTCACCAAAACAAGCTGGTTCAGAAACCGAACCAACACATGAATCCCAAACCTGCCAGCGTCTGTGAATAACAGCAACACCGTCAGGCATCCTACATCTCCTCTGCTGGGGTTTAGGTACACCCGTGATCGTGGATGAAGGTGAAGCAGCATCTTTGCTGCTCGGTGGTTTTTAGGTCTGGCCAGTGCTGAGCTGGGGCTTGCGGCTCGCCAGCGCGGTGCGATGCTCCTGCCAGCTTCTGCTCGCCCATGCTGGTCGGGAGCCTTGGAGGAGGATGGATGTGTCTGCATCCAAGGAGGGAAAGTCTGTTCTCCGGATTGTCAGTGGCAGGGCTAATTTTGCAGCAGAGCTGGCTGGATTGGTTTTCCCCAGCCTCTTGTGCTGTTGGCCAGCTGAGCTGTGAGGATTCGTGTGCTGGTTCCTCACCACAGCACCTTGCTCCCCGTAAAATCAGCCTCCCGTTGGGAGCAGAGCGCGAGCTCGCTGCCTTACCCCGCCAGAGTCCAAACCCTGCCTCGCAAAACTGGCCACGTTAATGCAACCTGAAACCAGCCGCCACTGAACCCTCTCAAGCCGACGTTCCTGCTCACGGGGCTGCACAAATCCCCGCGCGCCAGGTCACGCGCTGGGTGCCCTGCCGAGGTGCGGGGAGCCGGCAGGGCGGCTGGAGCGAGGAGGGCTGGGAACGGAGAGCTGCGCTGGTGAGCTCCCCGTCCCCAGTTTCCAGGGGAGGGTGAGGCTGGGGCATGTTTGGGAGCAGAGCAAGGGCTGTCGCGTCCAACGTGTGCAGAGTCCCAGCCTGTTGCCCCTGAGACGAGGAGCAAACTCTGGTCCTGAGAACCAACAGCCCAGCAGCAGCCCCAGCCCACTCGTTTCCTCTTCCTTCAGGCTGGAATAAATATGAATTCCTGCTTTGGGACCGATCCCTTCGCCTGGGGGAAAGCTCTTTAGAGAAGAGCTCATTGTGCTTGTGTGAGCTTAGAGGGGGGAAAAGTGCAGAAGGGGAGAAGCCCCCCAACACGGTCCGAGCAGGGCTCCATCCTGGGCACAGCCATCGTTTGTCCCCAGCCGTGTTCAGCCCGTGTCCCTGACTCAGCTGCACCCCCTGAGCTTTAACCCCGTGCCTGGCTGCACCCAGAGCCGTGGAAAAAATATCTGTTCTCCTTCGCACTGAATAGCCGGCCGTGGCAGAGGCCCCTCTCGGCACTTCCTGGGGACGGTCCCGCTGCCACCTGTTCCTATGGAGAAGGCTTTTTATCACAAACACTTGGCAAACAGCTGCCGCCGGAGCCCCTTTCTGCCTGCCCTGCGTTTATTCGGAGAAAGTCAATAAGGAAAAACAAACATTCCTCGTCCTTGTGCACACACATCCCCGGGCGGCCGCAGCGCTGGCCTGCTGTGCCTGGCAGAGCGGGGGCTCCCAGCTGGTGCCCGAAGCCTCGCTGGGGAGCCAAGGAGGGCACGACACCTTCGCCAAGGGATTTTCCCTTCTCCCTTTCCCAGTAGCGAGTCCAGCAGGGTCAGACGTGGAACTCAACCCTCACGGGCTTCGCTTCCCAAAGGGGCAACTCTGGAGGGTGCAAAGTTGAGCTTTGAGCCCCCCGGTCACCCTCACTCGTGCAGGCACCCGCTCCCTTCCCGCTCCCACATGCGCTCCCCGAGGCAGGGGGAGAGGAAGAGGGCAGACAGGATCCCCCACTGCGACAAGCGCTTGCGGAGCTGGAGCAGGGAATTAACATGCTCAGGCTGTAATTAGGGCTTCAGCGCCGTGACACCTTTACAAGTGTCTTTATTTAAAAGCAGGTAAATTGGAGCCTTCCAGGTTGGGTACGTTCGCGGGGGGAGGCGGCGGTGATGATGGTGGGGAAGGGATGAGACAGGAGGGAATTGGTTTTAGTGGCATCCTCGTGCTGTGACAGGTTGGCCATGGCCTGGGTGATGGGTGGGAGATGCAGAAACTTGGAGGAAGTTGGTTGGACTTCATAGGGAGAGCGGTACTATTTGTGTAGGTCCTACATGTACCCGTCTGTCGAAGTGGCTGTTTGAGAGAGCAGGGAAAGGGGGTGAAGCTGCATAGGTCTGAACCCCCAGTGAGCATCGAGGCGGTGCTCATCCCAGTGCTGCCTTGGTCAGTCCACCCGCTTCTGTCAGCACAGTTTAGCCGCTGCCTCCTCACCAGCCACCCGCTATTGCTGGCTGGGGCAGGAGCAGGGCAGGGCCAAGGGCCGTGGGGAGCTGGCGGCAGGGACTGAACCTGCCTGCGAGCTGCGGGCACCCCTGCTGCTGGCTCCAAACCTGCCAGCCCGGCTGCTTGGAGCGACAACTTCAACGTTCGGATCCAGTGATAACACCGTCAGCCTCAAAGTTCAGGAATATTCAGATCTAGACCAATCTCTAGGATTTTTTTTTTTTTTTTTTTGACAGCTGCTGCCTCTACTTTAGGCAAGGACATTAGCGCCGAGAGGAAAAAAAATTTGATTTTAATGCAAGCCCCAGTAATCAGCTATTTGTGATGGAATTTTATCTGTCCTGGTCTCTAAGGGATGAGAAGCAAGCAGAGAGGAAAGAAGGGTCAGAAATTAGTATGCAGAAATATCTGATCAGCCAAAGTAATTTTCTTTAATAATCGTATTCATACTGGCTGCTCTCCGCTCACTAGAAGAATTAAGTATTTAATAGTAATATATTTCATCTGGCAGCAGTTCCGTTTCGTTAGGAGCTGTGATGCCTCGCCGGGGTGGGGGTGGGCAGGGGAGGCAGCGGTAGGAGGGCCCCGGCGCGGGGCCACCGGAGCAACGAAGCTGCCTCACACGCCGCTGGCAGCACTGGCAGCGGGTCCCGGGGGGGCTCTGCCAGCCCTCCCCGCTGCCCAGCACCCCTCGGGAAGAGCCAACGCCACGGCACGGCGCGGGCTGAGCTCGGTGTGGAGCTCCCATTTCTCTCGCACGGGGAAGCGAGGTGTTGGGACCGGCCAGTGTGGACGTGGGAGGAAGGACTGTCGAGGTGTGTTTCATGCTGGGTCCTGTGTTGGAAACCCTGTGCTGTATCCTCTGGGCTGTGCGGCACAGCGGGTCGCACCAGAGAGACGGCAGCTTTCTCCCTGGCCTCAAAACCGCTGGGTCTCTAATTGCCGGGAGATGCACTCATGATTGTTATTGGCATCCTTTCAGGGGAGCGTTTAAACGCGTGCTTAGCGTAAGCACGTCCATAAGTCCCGGTGACTCTAATGGGACTTAACTACATGGTTAAACGCTGCCCTGAGTAATGATGTTTTCCCAAATCAGTGATTATTCACAATAATCCTGTAGCTAACGCAAGAGCCTCCCGTGCAGCCCGGATCTGCCCGGGTGTCTGCCGCGTCCCCAGCGTGTCCTGCAGCCAGCTCTCGTCCGAGAGGTCAGCAGCATCTTCCCGTGGTCTCCAACCCCGCAGCCCCTCCAGCGCCCAGGTCAGAGGAGAGGAACCCCACAGCAACACGTCTGCACCTTTGGAAGGGTGGGATTATCCTCCTGAAGGCTGCACGGGCTGAAGGCACAGGGGAATGTGCCCCTCCATCGAGGCTCCCGGGACACCCGCAGCAAGGGGATGGGGTCATCTGCTCCGTGCCAGGCCTGGCTCCAACCCCCGCTGTGATTTGCACGTGCCGGGGGGAGATTGAGGGAGAAATGCCAGGGAGAAATTAATCCATACTTGCTCAAAAAAGAGATAGAGAACTTCAAACTCGAGTTCAAATCCTCCTTGTTCTTTGGAAAGCACATGGTATAAACAGATGGAAAGTGATGCTGGCAGTTCGGGTCACTCCATGGTCTGGAGATAAATACCTGTGTGTTGAATCGACAGTTCTGCAGGCGCAGGGAAGGAGGCAGCCAGCGATTTCGGGGTGCCTTGGCAGAACAGTGCCTTGGGGATAAACTGCCTTGGAAAGGTGGGAAATGCGCTCTTACGGGCCAGACTCTTCCAGAAAGAACAGCAGCAAACCAGCATCACAAATCCTTGTGGTGTTGTTGCTTTCTGGACTAATTACAAGCAAAACATCAATGGCAAAGAGCACATGTATTGGGGGACTCAAGCTGGGGCTCAAGGGGACAGACCTATTCTCTTTCCTTCTTTCTCTCCAAAAGTTTTGTGCTTTATTTTCCCAAATTTGCGAAGCTGAAGAAACCAGCACACCTTCCCCTTTGCTCCCTCTATCACTTCTCTCCATCCCAGCTCCTGCGTTCGCTCCGGTGACGTGGTCTCTGCAGCAAGACCAAAACTGAGGTGCAAAAAATGAGCAGCTCAATCGAGCTTGCGAATGCCAGAAGATATTGCTCAGTTGAAAAAAGAGCCAGCGACCTGGGACCTGGCTCTTGTGATAAATATACTGTAGTGTGGGGAATAGCGAGTAAATAAATAGTCTAGCAGAGGGTAGGACTTCTCTCATAGCAAAAATAGCGAACGTGAGGGGAGGTAAAGCTCTGAAGGGATGGAAAACTCCAGTGCTGCTAACGGAGGGGTCCAGCTAAGCAGTGGGTGATTCAGAGTGCAGAGCTCCTGGGATTTGCACTGCAGGCTCTGCCTGCTCCTGCGGGTTTGCCCCGGACACAAACACCCTCCTCTGAGGGAGAGGGAAACTACGGTGAAGCGATGTGGGGTGTCGGGTGCTGCTTAATGCTCATTCGCATCTGGACAAACCCTGTTCCCTTCTTCACCTCCCAAATGGCTGTTCAGACAGCCCCTGTGTGGGGTTAGGGAGGAAGGGCTGGCTGTCTGCGCACCCTGTCCTCTCAGCTGCGCACCCTGTCCTCTCGGCTGCGCACCCTGTCCTCTCATCTGCGCACCCTGTCCTCTCATCTGCGCACCCTGTCCTCTCAGCTGCGCACCCTGTCCTCTCGGCTGCGCACCCTGTCCTCTCGGCTGCGCACCCTGTCCTCTCGGCTGCGCACCCTGTCCTCTCGGCTGCGCACCCTGTCCTCTCATCTGCGCACCCTGTCCTCTCGGCTGCGCACCCTGTCCTCTCATCTGCGCACCCTGTCCTCTCGGCTGCGCACCCTGTCCTCTCGGCTGCGCACCCTGTCCTCTCAGCTGCGCACCCTGTCCTCTCGGCTGCGCACCCTGTCCTCTCGGCTGCGCACCCTGTCCTCTCATCTGCGCACCCTGTCCTCTCGGCTGCGCACCCTGTCCTCTCATCTGCGCACCCTGTCCTCTCGGCTGCGCACCCTGTCCTCTCGGCTGCGCACCCTGTCCTCTCGGCTGCCCTGAGCCCAGTCACCGGGTCACCCCGCTGACAGTGACGTGCCCACGAGAACGGTCAGAGCTCGGTGCACGTAACCAAGGATGCACCGAGCTGGTGGGGGGGATGCAGGGTCACCCTGCCTGCTCCCACCCAACCCCCTGATGTAGCCGTTACCCAGCAGCACCCCATGATGCTGGGCCCCTCTAGTGGGCAGTGGGTGCTGGCTCCTGCCCGCCCCACAGCTCCCTTCTCGCCTCCTCTTTCCTCAGCACCGCGGCCTCCGGCGAGCTCTCGTCCCCCAGGCACTCGAGCACCTTCGGGAACGCCAGCGGCACAGCGCGAGCAAGCTCTGGACACCGCTGCTCTCGGAAAGGCCCGTGCCAGTGCTCCGGCTCCCGGTGAGCACCCTCATCCCTCTCCAGAGCCGGCGACCCGACATCCGTCCCACGCGTGTCTCCCCTCCTTCCTCCCCTCCTTCGCCGTCCTCCTCCTCCTCCCCGAAGCGCGGTCTGCAGAGCGCGTGTTTGTGAGCTCACAGGGAACGGCGGGACACGGGCCTTTCTCTCAGCTCTAATGAAACCCTTTAATCATATTCAAATAGGTTACTGTTCAGGGGGAAAATAGAAATATGGATTTGATAGCAATAAATTTCCCTGGCTGGCTAAGCCCAGTTCTTAATTGTCCTGTCCCAGGGCTCGCACATTTCATTGTTCGTTAGGTGCTTAAGTCCCTGCTCTCATTTTGTGGCGGTGACATTACCGCTGATGGCTCTAATACTCTCATAATTTGAAAGGGGATTTGCATGATAGAACGCAGAGTATTAAAAGAAAAAGAAAAAAGGAGAGTTAAAAAAAAAAAAAGGAGGGAGGGGGCGCGGAAGGAGTGTGCGGGGGGGCAGGGGAGTGGATTCAGCTTTCACTTAAAAAAAAAAAGTCACTTTCTTCAAAGTCAAATCATTGTTTTCATTAAAGTGAAAAAAAAAAGTGTCTCTTTTGCACAGTCAGTCCGGCCTGGTGCTGGTATTATCCTTATTGTTGCTAATGGTTATTAATTATTATTATCCCGCTACGCGGAGCACTGCGGACGTGATGTCCCCAATGTCCTTGGGACAAAGAGAAAAAAAAAAAGCAGGGTGTCCGAGCCGGGGCGGGCTCCTGGCAGCCGGTGGTGTGAAGCGAGAGAGGTTTTGCCATTGTCTCCGGTGCGACGGTGTTTTGGCAGGAGCCTCGGCAGGCGCCCGCTGCCAGCCGGGCTCTCGTCTCCGCAGCTTTCTGTTCTTCTGGTGTGCCTTGATGCGGGCTGCCCTGCTGGCGGCTCCTGCCCACGCTTCGGGTCAGGGGGTTATTTGGGTAGAAAACACAAAATAAGAACTGGGTCGCCCGGCTGCCTGCCTTTATCGTCAAACTTCGGGTAATGTCTGGAGATGAGCCGGAATAAATCAGTGTTCCTGGATGACCAGGGAGACTCAGACCTGCCCGCAGGTCCCACCGCTCCCAGCACAGCCGGGTCGGGTTCTGCACCGCTCCCTCCGAGGGGCTGGAAACCAGACCCAGCTGCAGAGCTGGATTTTCCTAGTGCCTGGCTTTTAAAGCCGGGAAGAACCATTACGACCGTCTGAGCTGCAAGTAGCAGACCCCCTCCACACCGGGGTGTCAGAAATCCTGCTGTGGGTTTTATAGTGGCAAACCCCGCTCTGCAGAAAGAGGGACACGAGTCTCCAGGCCGTCGTTTTGCACCGTAAAGATCGGGTCGAGCAGCGATTTCTGCCCCTGTCGCTGGCACAGAGAGCCCCGGGGCCGGCACAGCACCTCGCCGCTGCTGGTGCTGCCGTTACTAACGGGAAGGGTGCCCTGTCCCGGTCACCCCTCCCTTCGGCGGGTTCGGGGGGCTGGTTTTGCCCAGCCGCAAAGAAATTTCTCCCAACTCTTGACAGCGACTCAGTTGTTAATTTCCTGAAAAAAATCCGCAGTCTCAAATGTCTTTTGAGGGATTTTGCTTTTCCCCTCGCTGGCTGGTTAAGGGGGAAAAGAAACGCACCTACATCAGAGACCAAAAAGACTTCCCTTGAACCAGCCAGAAGTCGCCCAGCCTTTCCCGAGGCCGGAGCTGCCTCCACCTGTATTTGTGGAGCGAGCGCTGGCCAAGCTAAATCGCAGCCACGTCACCCAGTCCAGGTCCAGCTTTGGACCAACACCAGTCCACAGGCCACCAACTAACTGGCCATGTCAGTGGCTGTGGCGTGTCTTGAAAGAGGGCTTGTGCTTGCTGACCCGCCTCCCGCTGCCCGTTCCCTCCCCGCCTCGCTCATGTGAGAGAAATGTGTAGAGAGAATCTGCGACCAAAACCGAGCCCTTCTTCCACCCCTTCAGATGGAAACCACGGTTCTATTCTGTAGCCGGTCTGAAATTTGACGTTGGTGCGTGGACACGCGGTGCAATGTTCTGGGAGTCTGCGGGAAGGCTTTTAGCCATCGGCTGTTTATTTGCTAACGATAAAGCAGGAGTCAGAGACGTATTCGTTGTTATTGCAGCGTGCGAGGCGTGCGCAGAGATCGCGTTTTGGGTGCTGATTTAGCATCCTTCAAGGTGAGAAGGGCCCCGTGAGTGGAAATCAGCCCAGGACTATTGATCTCAGCAGAACTGGAGCCATTGTCCCCGGCTCGGGATGCTGCTTCCACACTTGCCATCTCCTCTTTTCCCTGTAGCTGCGTCGTCCGCCCCAGGCTGCGCAGAGGCATCGGCGAAGCCCCGGGCCGGGCACCCGGACACTCCCCTGATTTCTCCGCATTTGCACACAGGCGCTTTCCAGGCTTGTTTCGGCGGAAAGGGTCCTCTGGCAGTTCATGGAGCCAATTGTAGCTCCAGAGCCACACATTAAACCCCTTCCCACCACGTGGGGTGTTCACCAGCTGACTTCACCATGTGGGAGGCACTGAGGTCCCCTGGCCCAGCTCGCCCCAGGGGCTTCCACAGGACAGGGCTCCCGGCCCAGGGAGGAGTCCTGTTGTGTCTGCTCATTCCCGAGACGATTCACCACCCGTTTCTGGGAATTTCACCATCCCTAATGCCCATGGGGAAGGAGCCCAAGGAGCTCACGAAGAGCGGAGACTGTTATTTGTGGGGCTGCAACCCGCAGACACCCGGACAGGCTCGGCACCCAGCCTCCGCACTCACGAGGAGCGCACGGTCACCTTCCCGAATTCGGATGGATTTTGCCAGCCCCATCCCGAGCTGTTTGCCCTGCCCTGGCTACCAGCAAACCCGCTGGCAAAAGCACGGCCGGGTTTCCTCGCCTTGCTCACTCCAGGCCTGGAGCAAGACACGGGGATTAGCCGCCAGCAGACGCGGAGCGCAGGAGGAGCCCCAGGGCTGCCAGCGAGCTGGCCGGGCTGCCCTGCCCTTGGTGGGAGAGGGCTTTGAACCCAGCACGTGCGCCGGTGGCTGTCTGAATCCAGAGAGACCCTCGAGGGAGCGAAGGAGCCAGTTAGCAGAGTGCTGAAGCAAGGATCCCGATCAAAATAGGATCATCTCGTCTCTCTTCTATGCTATTTTCATCACCGCGCTATTGGACCACTTCCCACTAACATATTTACCCAGCGAGGTGACTACCATCTGTCTCCTCTTTATTAAAATACTCCAGGATTTTCCCCCATGAGCCGTCGCCCTTGGGAATGGGAAGAAACGGTGTCAGCGAGCTGGAGGGAGGGCTGGGAAGTGGGTCATGCCCTTCAGGAGCGCTCTCAGCCCCTCCAAACTGGGGCACGCCGCGAGTCCAGGGACACGCTGCCGTTTGGACTCGGCTGCTCGGCTGATGCCGGGGCGGGTTTTTTTTTGCCTCCAGCAGCCATTTCAAACGGTGCCGTGCGCGCTGCCAGCCCCCACCGTGCGGCAACTTGTTCCCCGATTACGTCACCCTGAATAAAAGGGAATTATTCAGACCCTCGTTTCAGCTGAAACAATACTGCAAATTAGCTAAACGTGCGCTCTGCTCCCCAGCCGCCCCGCTCCTGCCCGTCTCGCAGGGAGCCAGGCCTGCCTGGTGCAGGTTGAAGTTAGACCTGCTCCGAGGTTCGGGGGATTAAGTCGCTGAAGCCGATTTTGTGGAGTTTAGAAAAACGCCCGTTTCCTTTGGGAAAAAAAAACCAAAAAAGGGCCTTGAAACGGGCCCCACCAGCAGCGACGGCTGCAGCCGCTGTGCACCAGGGAGACCGTCCTGCTGGGCTCCGCTCCCAGCACCCTGCCCACCCTGGCCGGGCACGGCTGGGCTCTGCAGCCTCTTCGCATCCCTCCCACTGCCCCCTGCCCCCTTGCCTCCACCCCGCCACGTTTTGCTAGCCAGAGGTCTCTCCAGCAGTTGCCCCCACCAAAGCCTCAGTAGCCTCCACCACCAAGGAGGTGCCCGTGCCCTTGCGCTGCCACCCCAGGGCCCTGTGCAGCTCTCAAGGGGGTCCCCAAGTTGTCCTCCATGCAGCGGAGCAGCATCCCCACCCTCAGCCCGCTCTCGGGTCAGTGGCGGGATGTAGGACATCTCCCAGCACATCTTCCACCGCGCCCGTCCCAAGCCCTGCTCACCCCGAGAAAGCGCCAGAGCCAAAGTGGAGCTTAAATATTTTTGTTCTCTCATTCGCTTAGGGGTGGGGGGAGGAATGAAGCGGGGAGAAGGGAGAAGAAGAGGAGGGGGACAAAGGGGGTTTAATAGGCTCCAGTGACAGCACAATGTCCACATTGGGAAAAGATTAATGACGAAAATTAATCGCATGACCTTTCTTTCGAGGAGCTGGAGGTGAGGCGAGCCATTAAAGCCTCTTATGTTGTAATTAACGTTTGAGGGGAGAAAAGACTGGCTTTAGAATGGATGCGATCATTTAATTAGGGTTATGCGTCAGTGCCACAACAGGTTCAGAGAAGTCATAATTTAACTATAGCTTTAAATTACACAGTCGGAACGTGGATGGCAGGGTTTAATGGCAGGGAAGCGCTGCCACCGAGGAGCTGGGAAAACAATTAAATAAACACCTCGAGAGGGAGAAGGAGAGGGGAGATGGCCGTGGGGGCGAGGAGGGTGTCCTGGGCAGGGCGGTCACCGCCTGGGTTTGTTTGGAAGGGAATCCTGTACAATCGGAGCAGGACAGAGCTCGAGGCGGCTCTGTCCAGCCCCGTGTCCTCACCGATCGAGGATTCCGGGGCAGTGGGGTCTCTTCCTCAGCCCAGCGTTAATCCACCAGCCCTGATTTCCCCTTCTTTCACCCAATGGACACGGGTCATGATTTGATTCGTCTCTGGGCACGTGGCTCCAGGTGCTGTCCCAACAGTAACTGGTGTTTGACGCTGCCGTGCAAGGCACGAGGCACCTCGCGGTCAGCACCAAGGAGCAAAAGTAACGTCTCTTTGCAAACACAAGATTTTAAAAAAAAAATAAGGTCGGGATTTTATTTCCCTTTCAGGAGAAGTCGTCACCAAAAATCCAGAGAAATTCCTGTTTTTCCCTTCATCTACACAGAAACGCCCGCTAGGTGAGAGCAGCGGCTGCTGTAGCGCCGCTGCTGCAGAAGGCAGATGGTTTTGGCCGGCGAAAGGGGAAGGAGACGCTGCTCGCAGCCACGGCACCGGCACCGCGTCCCGCTGGGCTCTTCTGGGGAGGGTCCCTCGGAAAGGGAAAAGTTGGATTGCGTTTGACTTTGGCGCAGGGAGCGGGTTTAACAGCTCCTCGGCGCTGTGCGGGCGGGTGTATATGTTAGAGAGGAGGTGAAGGTGGATGTGCGGAGTCTTGGAAAATTATATGTGAGGAATGAGTGTCATGATCAAGTGCTGCATATTGGATGGATTATTAAGGTTCAAAATTAAAACATATACAATATTGCCGATGCCAAGAGCTCTCTAATCATAAATCAGTTCCCCTGACCCCTTCATAATCATGAGATTGCCCTAAAGAGCATGAGATTTTACATAATAACAAATGGGGAAGGAGTTTTTTTAATTGGCCCTCTGGTTTTTTGAGCCTGCAGTGGTCACATTTTCAAACTCTTCTTGGCAATCGGAAGGATGTTTTGTTTGGTTTTTAGTGAAGGTTTTACTGTAACGCCCTATCTTCGGGAAACTATGCTTTAGGAAAAGAACCACATTTCTCATGAGCCCCTTTGGCAACCAGCAAAGAGAAGCGAGGAGACCGAAACTCTGAGATGCCGGTGCCGCTGCGGAGCTCCCTGCGCGGTGCAGGCTGGGGGAGCAACCCAGGAACCTGCAGGTTAAATGCTGCAAATCAGAGCTCCGTAACCCGGGGTAAATCAGAAAAAAGCTCTGCTGCCTTCAGCAGAGGCAGAAATACGGAGTAAAGAGTTCTCTGGGTCTATCCAGCTGTTGGTCAGTTTGATTCTCCTGCTGAAAGGGAAGAAAATTTTACATTCTCCTTTCATCATTCCCCTTGGTTTCCTCTTGCTCTCCCTCACTGAGGGACCGTCACGACTGACGTGTGCCTCTCACTTCGCTCTTTATCTGCTTTGCCTTTTGGTGACGGTCCTCCTCTTCCCACCGCGCCGACAGCTTTGGGATGCGGCCCCGTGCTTCTCTTTGGGGAGAACCCCTGCAATTCTTAGGGCCCCTAAAAATTGTGAAGGAAACCCCCAAACGCCAGCACATTATTAACCGTAAGCTCAGCAAAACCCTCGCTCTCCTGGCACGCATGGCCCGAGTGCCTCTTGCTGAACTGGTGCTGCTCCAGTTAACACCAGCCAGCTTTGTGTCACCACCACTGTCACTGACACCTTCCGCAAGAGCAGGATCAGGTCTTTGCATTTTAATGCTCTTGGTGTTTTCCTCTCAAATGAGGGTGAGCAGAAAGGAAAAGGAGAGGGCACAACACACACCCCAGGATTTTGCCTGCTTGCTGTCAGCAGACGGGAGCCCCGGCTGCGCTGCGCAGTCACTGCACCCATTTCAATGCAAAATGCCGAATTTTCCATCCTCTCTGCATTTCAGCACAGAAGGGGAGCGCTCGCTTCCATCCCACCGCAGAGCTGCCTTCGTTCCCCTCTCCTGCAGCCACGCTCCATCACCGCGGTGGGAGCCGGCGGATGCCGCCAGCCTGCCCGGGCGGCAGCTCCCGTGCTGGGGCTGGCGGGAGGGCACCCTCCTGCCTCCAGGAAAACTCAGCAGCGGGTGGCTCCGTTTGCTCTGCAGCCCCTGCGGTTTCTGTGCTCCGACCCAGCAAAGTGCATAAGCACCTGCTTAACTCAGAGCGCGGGGTGAGGGCCATCCCTGCTTAGCGAAGCACTTGAGACCAAGTGCTATGCTAAATCCAAGCCAAATGCAATTCTGGGCTGCATAAGCAGAGGTATCCACTTGTCAGCGAGGCCGTGCACATGCCAAAGCACCTGCTTGCGAATGGCCCCATGAACCAGCCCTCTGTCTCGCTTAGCTCTGCGCCTCATTGCGGAGCACGAAGCGGTTCGAGCCAACCAGCCCCCAAGCCTCGCCAGCGGCAGCGCCCTCACCCTGTCCAAAATGCTCAGAGCTTTGGATTTGCCCGAGTCAACGCTCAGACCGCTTCTAGACTGACTTGTGCTCACCTCTCGACTGAGTTTTGGGGAAAAACAGGCAGTGTCCCAGCTCTGCCTGTCTGCAATCTCTATGTGAGCACCAAGCCTTCTCGAGGACAAGGTCACTTTGCCCAGCCCCGGCAGGACTGTTTGGGTCACCAGGGCGTTATCTCTGCTCTCACACGGTGTCAGGACCAGCACAGGCAGACGGACGGCGGGGCTGCTCTCCTGTGGGAAAGAAGTGGCAATGTTTACCGCGTTTCTGTCCATACTGCTAGAGAAATACAGAGTAAATTACAAACAAGTCTGCTCTGGAGGAAAGGGAGCGTCATTTATCCGGTTACTTTGTGCTCAGCTGGGATGCTCAGACACATACGGGGATGCAAACGCACCAGAGGATCTCAAGCCCGTTGCCTGTTTATCCCCCATCCTCACACTCTTGTATGTCAAAGCAATTGCCTAATTTCCCCCTATCTCGGCAAGAAACCCTGGGATTGGGGAGGTTCCTACCAAGGGCAAAAAAAATGTGTCAGCCACTCCAAGCCCACTTTATCGCAAGCTCCATCCTTGGGGACATGCCGGGAACCGCTGCCCTGGGCCCTGCCTCCCCGGCGAGTGTGGTGGCCCACGTGCTGCCGTGCAGAAGCCGTGCCAATCCCGGTTGCTGCCTGCCCCGTAAAGCCCAGCACCCTCGAAAGAGAGGAAAAAATGGAAATGACTTCTCTCCTTCACAGAGGTCTTGTGGCCTTAAAACTTAATAGTCTCTCAAATGCTGTAACGCAAGAGGGGACTTTTATGGACTCGACAAGGGATAACATTATTAAGGTGTGTTGTTACATTAATTCCAATATTTCATGAGATGGGGCAGGGGGAGAGGGTGCAAAATAAAACGTTTCACTGGGGAGTTCTGGGTTGTCTTGTCCCTCCCCAGGGATGCGCAGAGCAGTCAGTGGAGGCTGCATTGGGAGAAGCCATGGCTGGATCCAGGGGTGCCCTAGGGAGGGCAGAGCTTGCCCCTGGTTTTGCTGGTGGTGATGAGCTCTGACTGCCCCGACCCAGGCTCCGAGAGCGGGATAGTGGCTCTGCATGGCTGCGGCAGTGCTCGCGGTGCTGCAGGACACCCTGGTGCTAAGCCAGGGATCTTCCTGCCCAGTCATCGACACCACAGGCAGAGGCAAAGGCAGCCCCGGGGATCTTCCATCACCCACCTCTAAATGCCTTCCCTGTCCAAACAAGTGCCACTCAGTCGTTTCCTTTCCTAATCCCGTCTTTTTCTCCTTCTTTCTGCGTTTCCCTCTTCCCTTCTTTCTCCCTCTTTCTGCTTCTCCTTACCTCTCCAAGCCAAAGCGCCTGCTGGGAGTTTGGAGTCCAGCCACTGCCCAGCTTTCACCGTGTGTGGGCAACACCAAACAAACAGACTGTAAATAAAATACCCTCTCTCACACACACACATATTTTCTCCATTACCTCCGCTAATACTGTCTTTCTTCCATCTTGAGTTCAATGTTGGTTTTTGTCTCTCCCGAACCCCTCCTCCTCCTCCTCCCTCGAATTCATTCCAGCTGTGAAAACCTCCCTGCCATCCCCGCTGCCACACGGGCGGATAGGTGAGTGGCAGCGAGAGAAGCCCCTCTAAGCCACTGTGGCTAATCTATCCCATATGTGTGCCTTGGCAAGCGGCCCGCGCCGGAGCCCGGCCGGACTGCGCGGCTCCTGCTGGAATGAGCCTGGCCCTTTGCAGGCTCTGGCCCGGGCGCTTTCCTCCCTGCGCCGACGGAGAGCAGCACTGGGGATGAAATGGGCCGTCTGGGTCTGCTCTGCACCTTCTCGTACTCGGTTTGATGGTGTGGTCCGAGCCAAAGGGGCGAGGTGGAAGGCTGCGGTGGAGGAAGGGGCACCAGGAGGAGGACGAGAGAGGACAAGCCACGAGCCATGACATCTAAGCATCTGAAGTCCCCGTGCTGAGCCGAGGGATGCCTTTAGGTGACACTTTCCATTTCACCATCAACCTGATGGGGAAGAGGTACCATCCTCCCCACTGACTGCCAGGGAAACAGCACTGCACGAGTTGGGGTGACATCCCAGATGCCACCCTGAGCCATTCACAGGGCTGAGGGAAGAGTTTGGCTCTTGCGTGCCCTGTAACCACACACAAATGCACCCTCCACGAGCTGGAAAATGGACCCAGGAGCCCTGACATCCCAGCTGGATGCACTAGACTGTTCAGCTCTAACATGTTTAGAGCCCTCCGTGGCTGGTGGAAACAAAACCGAAGCAAACCCCACGCATTATCCCGGTCTCACGACGCTCTGTTAGTCAATAACACATCCTCGCTCATAAGCACGGGCGTGCATAAAAAGATCAGATCATTAAATCCTTCCAGCTCTCTGTTGGGTGGGGTTTTTTTTTTAAATAAATACATATCGAGGCTTTTGCAAAACAGAAATGAGACGCGTGTTTGGCGGTTGGCAGAACTTTGTGCGGGAGCCAAGGCGCCGTGCTGCCTGCCAGATCTATTTGTCTGTCACTCGGAGCTGCCAGTCAAGGCAGTGCCGCCAGCACCCGGGGGACGGCCGACAGCACGAGCCCTGGACACCCGGGGGGGAAGAGCCCCGCTAAACCTTTAAAGACCACTTTATTTAACAGATAGCTTTAGTTAAGCGGTGCTTCCTGCCGGGCTGTTTTCCCAGCTTCCCTGTGGTCTCAACACCAAGCAAACAGACCGGAATTTGCCGTCGCAGCCCGGGGATGTGGTGAGAGGAGAGGTGTAATCCTCTCTTTCCAGCGGGCTTGAGGCAGAAGCGGGACACGCCTGCTGTCCTCTAGGGCTGATTGCCATCCTCGGTGTGGCCTCAAGGCTGTCTGGAAGTTCTGTCTGACCATGTGGCTTGGCCCGATTTTAGGCTAATGAGGGTCTTTACATGCCCCTTTGCCCCACTGGTCTCCGTCCCAGGCAGTTTTCCTTGCCCAGGCTGTGCTGCCACTCGCACTTGGAAATCGGAAAGACCTCGAGGAGGCCATGTTCTCCTGGCGACACCAGCTCAGCCTGGAAATGTAGAGAAATAAGCACAGATGAGAGAGGGGACCTATCCAAAAGCAGGTGACCACTGGCTCTTCCACCGCTGAGCCAGAACCTTCTACAAAAACCACCCCAACGCTGCGGTCTCTGCAGCGCGGGCACTCTGGACACCCACAGAAGACAGGTTATCTCTGATCACCCAAAAAGAAAGCGGGGCAGATTGATCAGTCAATCCATCGATGGATCAATCCGTCCGCCTGTCAACCACGCGTTTCTCACCCGCCTCTCACCTCACTGCAAACACAAAAAGGATCCGGGGTCTGTTGGAGGGCCGAGGTGCCGTGATGAGCTGGTTAGCTGCAGCGTGTGGTGTGAAATAAAAATATCAGAAAGGCAGGAGCTTGTAAAACAGATAAAGAGGAGCTCTTCTTCACAAATCTGTGTCAGAGGCAGAGCAGAGGAGTGCTGTGCTAAAAGAAAGCCCCGTTTCCTCCACGAAGTGCGTGCTCGGGCCGTGTGTTGCTCAGGCACACCAGCGAGGTGAGGTCCTGACTCCTCCAAAGGGAACATCTGCTCGGTAAGTGTTGTCTCCCACCTGATGGAAGCAGTTGAGTAAAGGTGTGGATTTGTTCCAGATGGGGAGCGCAGGAGCCGTTGTCTGAGTTCAAACCAAAGATCTACGTGTTGAGCACTGCTGGAGGGATCATCTTCCTCTGCGCTCCCTCTGCTCCCAAGCAGGAGGCAACACCAAAAATGAATGAGAGTGTGATGTGAAGGTGCAAGGACACAGCGCTGGCCTCTGCTCTCCTCCCCTGCCTCCTGTGTCTTTTCCCCGCTCTCCTTCTCCCACTGACCCCTCTCTTGCTTCGCGTGACCAGAACGAGGTGGTGAGGTCCCTGCTGCGTGCTTGGCCCTTTGTGGGGACTTCCCAGGTCCTTTCAAAGAGCAAAAAATTTGCCTGCGAGACGGAAATCCCACTGCTTGGAGGAAAAGAGCTGGCGCAGCACGTGAAGCCCCTTTAGCTCTTGTGCGAGGGTTGGCCTCAGGGGATGGGGAGCAGGGGCAGGGAAAGGACCCCGGGGTACGGAGGAGTGGAGAGGGTGCAGTGAGCCCAGGAGGGGAGCAGACCTGTCCTGCATGACTCCTGGGCTATTGACTGCTGGGACACGAAGGTGGGGAGAAGAAAGGCGAGTCATGGCCCTGGATTTCCCCCAGATGTGTGGCAGGCCCACATGATTGATGGCATCTGTCTTCTGCTTTATTAAACTTGTGCAGCCATGTTCAGCCAGGGATTTGCAAGCGGCTTAATGAGCATTAGGGAGGAATCTCCTGGCAGGACAGGGAGATTTCAGGGGTTTGCCGAGCCACTGGCAGGAAATGTCCTGCACAACGCGGTGTGTCCTGCAGGACAGGGGCTGGGACGCGGGGAGCAAAGGGAAGGGTGGATGGAGGGTCGATGCCTGCAGGGATGCGCTGCTGGAGGTCGTTCCTTCACCCTGCAGCCTGCAGCAATGGGACTTGGGGGCTGCGGGTCCTGAGGTGGGTGATAGCAAGGGAGCCAGCAGCAGGCTGGGAGGAGAGCTGGGGCTGTCGGTGCATAAATGGGCCAGGACAGCAGCAAGAAGTGATGACAGCAGCCTTGGTTTGCTGTCTGGGTCCTGAATCCAGACTCAGAGCTCAGATAGGAACATCCCGAGTGACAGTTCACGGGTGTGTTCGGGGACAAGTTGGCGAGTTAACCCAGAGAGAGAGAGACGCGTTCACCCAGAACTGGGCTCTGTCCTGGTCTCTGCCGCTGGCTCAGAGCTCTCCTGCGCGCCGGCCTGTCTGCGCAGCCTCTTGTCCTCTCTTCCTCTTTATGGAGGATTTCAGAGTGCCAAGACCTGGTGTCACACTCCTGCTTTTCCTAGGCAGGTCGAGGTACACTCGGACATAGAGCTGGATACGGACTGTGCGCGTCTAAACGCGGCGTGGGGAAGACTGACATAGAACTTTCCATCCGCAAACATTTGCAACCTAAAGTTCTGATAAAATAGAGAAGTTTCTGAGCTGCAGATGAACATGGTGCCTTCCCCATGGCCCCCTGCCCCAGGAAAACACTCCAGGATGTTTCCAGGTTGGTTCCGCCTGCACAGGGCACCGCTGCTGCGCTAGTGCACGGCCGCGGGAAGAGCTTCCCTTGCCTCTGCCCTCGGCACTCAAGGTACTCGGCGCCTCAGGCTCCTGCCAGCCCCGCCACCCTCCAAACCCTGCAGGTTACGTCCCCTTCTCTGAGTTAGCGCATCCCTCTAAAGCCTTTACTGGGACGGGGGACCCCCCTGCCCTGGGTGCTGCAGGGTGGAACACTTTGCCTTTTCCTCTGCCGATCCCTCTCCTTTAATCCCTTACCTACGTCACTGCCCGGCTCCATCCACACCCTCCCCGCCCTGGGCACGGCGCGATCGCAAGTCTCTGCACAAACTCGGGCCTCTGACGCACCAACAGCCGTTTCCAATGAGAGCAGTTGGGTTTCTTCCCAATCAAATCCTGATTTTCACTTTGTGGAGTTTGGCTCTTCTTTGGTTTTTGGGGATTTTTGGTTAAACCATCGATTTGGCCCCAGCATCTTGACACTTTGTTCCGTGTTTTAAAAGCAAGCTGTGTGTCTCGGCTGCCCCTTCACAGCGTTAAAGGGGTTCAAAAGAGCTTTTAGAAGTGTGAAGAAAGGGGATTTCAGGAGAGAGCGAAGCCGAGCTGCGGGATCCCCGTGAACCCCGGCTGCAGCTCACGCCGCGCGGTGTCGGGGCTGGCTGGGGAGCCGTGGGGAGGACATTCCCTCCTCCAAGGGCAGACCCGAGGAGGCAAACCCTGGAGCTCCAGCCCAGCCCCGCTCCCGAACGTGCCCTCTGGCCTCCTGTCCCTCCGTCCTCCGCACGGCCTCTGCGCTCCCTCCTTCCCCAGAGCCTCCCCCTCCCTCCTGCCTCCTCTCCAGCTCGGTTGTTTTTCTTATTTTAATTTTTTTTTTTCCCGGGGATTTTTTTTTTTTTTTTTTTTTTTTTTTTTTTGGTGCCTCTCTTTGTCAGAATTAGTCAGGGCTGAACTGCCTCCACTCCCCAAGGAGACCCTATTTCACCCTGCCTAAAGTTCACCGCCTTGTCAAACCGAGCTAATCTCCTGCCGGGGAAGGAAAAAGGCTCATTTCAAACTGCTGCACATTCGGGGAGCGGCTGGGGGAGGAGGAGGTCTTCCTGGCTCCAGCCTGAAAAGACCCCGGACAATAATACCCCTTTTGTTCTAGGACAGTGGGAGGGGGCTCGGCGGTAGGAATGAAAGATGGGGGATATTAAAGGAGCAGGTGAAAGACATGCGTCTTCAGCAGTCACAGATAAGAGCCGACCCCCTTCTAATCTGACTGAAGCTTATTATCTTACTGCCACAGTCATTACTATTAATATTAAATGCGAAAAAGAAAACTGCGTGAGACAACAACCTTAAAGAGGCTGCTCTGAAGCATCAGCAGGGGCGGAGGTAAAGCCGGTGGCTTGGGCCAGATCCGCAGCCGGGTAAAGGAGGTGTTTCTGCGGGGATGCTCGGCCGGCGTTTGCCGCTGCAGGAGTTTGGCTGCGAGTTGTCCCTTCGGTCCAAAGCGTTTGGTGAAAGCAACCTGTGTGAGCCGGAGGCTCCTCTCGCTTCTCTTAGCAGAAAGCAGCAGAACGGGGGTTCTCGGCACGCAGAGGAGCAGGAGCTGCGTGTGCCTTGCGCGGGCTCTTCGGGGTGGGCTCTGCAGGGTGAGGCTGGGGGGCTGGCACTGGGCTTGGCGGCATCTCCCCCAGCTGAGATGTTTTGTAGGGGAGGCCAGGACGAAGGGAGCGGGGTGTGGGCACAGCCTGGCACAGTGCGATGAAGGGAAGGGGGCATCCGGGAAAGAATGGGCACGGGGAGAACCTCCCTACACGTGTCTTCTGCTCCCCGAGCATCTCGCTCGGCCAAGGGCTGCAAACTCCCCGCCGTGTCACCAGGCTGCCCAGGGGACAGGTCACCCTGAGCCCACCGTGAAGCGCCTGCAATTCGGTCTTGGCGTATGCCCCCAGCTCCGTCCCTGCCACAGGTGGCCTTGGGAAAAGCCCTTGGCGGCTCTTTGTCCCCTTTCCCCCTCTGCCAAGGTTTCCTTTGTTCCAATCGGTCCCTCAGCTCTCCCTCTCCGGGGCGGGGGATCCTCCCAGAGCCTGTTTGCAGAGCGTCCGCCCCAGCAGCCCCGTGCTGCCTCTGTAAATACCAGCCGGGCAGCGCCGGCGGCAGCTCCGGAGGTCCCTCTCCCACCAGGAGTCCTGGCTGAGCAGAAGGGGAAGCGATTCCCCTCCCAGTGCGGGAGAGAGGAGCTTCCCAGCCGAGCAGAAGGCTTATTTTTGCAGTGATTTGACAGACCCCATTTCTGGGGTGCAGATGCTTTTTGTGCCTGGATTTGGGAACTGGGCTGTTTATTCTCCATGTCAGGGGGTTACCAGCTGTCAGCTGAGCATCCCTTTTGCACCAGCCCAAGGAGCAATGCTCCCAGCCTGGCCCAGGGACTGAGCTCCTCTCCCAGGTAGGGCCAAATTCATTCCCCAGAGCTCCCAGTGGGCACAGCCCCTCCAGCCAAAAGCCCGCTGAGCTGGGGAGTAGCGAAGGTGGAACCAAGCAGGCTCTTTGTGCAACAGCTGGAGCACAAGCAGGCGGCTTTGCTGGCTGCTCGGGATGTTTGCTCTCCCCACTGACCTCTCCTGACCACCTCCTGCCCTCCCTCGGCAGCTCCTCCATAGGGCGGTGGGGTGGGGGGGCGGCAGGGATGGACAGTGGCTCCTGCCAGATGTGTGGGGGTGGTTCCTTCAGGGGGGCCTTCGCTGCCCTGGGGAAGGGATGCCGATGGCCGGGCTGCAGTGCCGCAGCTCACAGAACTTGCTGGACTGTCATTTCTTAACCATGCTGAGGCAGGAGGTGTTGAGGGGAGAGAAAGCTCCCAGGAGGGGATTTGCCCACTGATTGTGGAGGGGACTGGGGGCCGTAACCCCCTGCCTAGCACTGATGGACCCCGAGTGTGAGGATGCAAAAGGATCAGGGCTGAGCTCCAGGGAAACGCAGCCCACGCCATCGGAGGAAGGGACCAGCATGGTCAGGCCCTTCTTCCAAAGGCTTGTGGGTCTGCGCTTGAACCCCTCCAACCTCATGGCAACAAAAGGGCCTCTGAAAGGCCGTCTGGAGCCCTTTCCCCACCGGCTGCACCTGCACGAGGCGGGCAGAGCCGGCTGCCGCATCCGGCAGCCTTTCCCAGGGCACCAGGGCTGCCCGACGCGGTGGGAGAGCTCTCGCCCGGGTGAGGCACCAAGGAGGAATGTTTGCAGCGGCCTCCTTCCCCTACAGTAAACATGAACGGATGACCCCGGAGCGACAGGCTAGGGTTGAAATAGTCTGTCTGTGCACTGGAGAGCCGTGGGAATGCAGCGGCGGTTACGTCACACCGGGGAGACGGCGTGGCCTTGGGGACCGTGGGCACAGCCGTGGCCTCTGCGTGCCCGGGCTGGGGGGTCTCTGGTCCGGCCGTACCCCGGGCGGCAAACGCGTGCAGGCTGCCAGACCTTGTCTTTGCAAGGAGGAGAAGATAACACGATTATTTATTATCAGCAGCTGGCTGGGATGACAGTTGCTCAGCTCGCGGCAGGATGCTGAGATGCGTCAGCTAAGTTAAATCAAAATACTCTTCAACGTCGACAGCTGGCAGAGTCGGGCAGGATACGTAAGGGAGCAGCTTTTGCCCGGCAGCGTGGCTCTCCCGCTTCCATCTGAGACAAGCTTCTGGGAAGAGATGGGGAAAATCCCTGCAGGGAAATAGCTCAGAGCCTTGAGTTTGCTAAGATGGGGCAAAATGGGGAGCGCCTGGTCTGTGAGCTCGCGGGCCGGGCCGGGAAGGGCAGATCAGGGCGCGTTCCGTTACACTTCAATATTGTTTGTGGGGTTTAAGAAGGCTCTGCCAGCAGCCCAAGGGCCTCTGAGCGGTTTTTTATGCTCTGCACCCAGGAGCAGAGCAGGAGGCGGTAGCCTGGGGGGCGGCGTGCAGGAGGTGACATGGTGGTGGCGTGACCATGCGCCAAGGGAAGCCAAACCGCAGCGAGCAGCAGAGGCTGACCGACCTCCCGCTTGGGTCCGGGGGTAAGAAGTGAGGACGCAGCTCCACACGTGGGACGGAGCCCGCAGCTTGCCGCCCTGTGAGCAGAGGTTGCCACCTCCAACAAGAAAAGGCCTGCCCGTTATCGCTTGTAGCTCCCGTTTCCAACAGCTTTTATGACTTCGCCCTCCTGCAGACGGAGAAAATGCATCGCTTTAACATCATGGGCCCCGCACTGCTGTGTACTAACTCCTAAATGTCTGTGGACGCCGACTGCATGCGGCACATCTGCCCCGAAGGGCGGCTCTCTATCAAGGCGATGTCGAAGGGCGACTTGTTGCTTCGTTTCAGACTGACCCAAGTTTTCCTCGCCGAAGCCGGGAGGGAGGGAGGCCGTCACCGTGTCAGGCATGCCAGCAATTTTCCACTCCTCTTTTTCAAAGCCAGGTATCTTTTTTTTTCCTCTAGGCAGCCCGAGTGTGCCGTTCCTTATCTAACCTGCTATTGATGTGTCTGTTAGTCCAGGAATGCGGCGTGTGTCACTCCTCAATACCGACACTCAGGACCAGCCAGCTGCTCTGGGTAAGCCATTAATATTTCTGCGTTTCACGCCGTACGAGGCTTTTTCTTCAAGCCCTCCGTTAGTTAGTTCATTATTCTTCCAGTCTATAAACCGGTGATAAGCAGCATCTATAGAGACAACACATGAACCCCCATGGAGCCAAGGGAGGCGGCAGCAATGCCATCCGTGTAACGACGGCAGCCAGCCAGCCAGCCCCCAAATACAGGCAATGCCCCGCGCTGCCTGATAACGTTCCGCTCGGAACAGGCAGGATACCCTACAGCGTCTATTTTCGTCCTGCCAAATATTAATTAAGCCTCGGAGGGTGGATATTTGTTGTCTCTTTTGCGCTTGGCACAACAAAAATAACCTGAAGCAGCTCCAGCAGCAAACAAATAATGGTGTTTACTAAATACCTGTCCGGGGATGTGCTGCCCTTCTCTCCTGCAAAGGCTGTGCCTGGTGCCGGCTCAGCTGGCAGTGCTGGAAACAGCCGAATTTCCAACAAAAACTTGGGTTTGCTCCTTCACAGTGGGACGGCACTAAGCAGTCTCCTCCAGGAGCCCTGAGCCACCCACCCTTTGGGCAATGCAGCTTCAGCAGCCCAAATGTTTCCACCTCGAGAGCCTGAACTTGAGCTCACAAATCCGTGTCCAAGCAGCCGAACGAGAATCCTCTGAGCACCCTAACTCCGGGGGGCACGGAGGTGTGCTGTGGTTAATGCTGTCGTTAATGCCGTGGTGGCCGTTCCCCAAACCCGACCCCAAACAGGGTGTGGGGTGCTGTGCAGCTCGTTGGAGGGACGAGTCTCGGAGCTACCCCGAAAGGCGGCAGCGGGAGGAGAGCGGGGGGATGCGCCCGGACCCCAGTCTCTGCGCTTCCCGGGGTGGCCACTGCTTTTTTCCCAGGGGGACCCCAGTGTGGTTTGGTTTTCAACGACAAGTCGGACGATTCCTGCGGAAAAAGGCACATTTCACACAGAGAAGCCCTTGCTACCCGCACTGGTATGGGAGAAACCCGACTTTCCGTCGAAAACCCCCGCCGAGGCGGTTTTAGCTGAGAGCAGGTTTATACGCACACACCTCTCGGGCCGTTTTAACTGATCTCAAACTTTTCCGGGCCGGGGGGGCTGGCTGTGGGCACACGCATCTGGCTTTGGGCAGACAAACCAGTAGCCGGGAGGAACCCAGGAGCTGCGAATCCCACCGGTGCTGGACCCGTGCTGGGCAGACTGGGACTGAGCCTCGGGGTGGGTCGCGTGTGTCTGGGTGGAAGCAGGGGCAGGATTCAGCGGGTTCGTCCACGCGGGCTGCGCCACCAGATTTTCTAGCCAATCCCAGCAAATAAAAAAACAAGAGAAAAGGGAAAAAAAAAAAAAAAAAAAAAAAAGAGCAGGAGGGGGCAGGGAAGGTGGAATTAATAAAAGAACGGGATAAAAAAAATGGAGGAGAAAGTTTTATGACAAAAAGAAGGGAAAAAGGAGAAGGAGCTTCACAAAGTGACACTTAATTCAAAGCTTTTCCTTTGGCTTTTCCACCTCGGCAGCATGAAAGCGGCTAAATTAGCAAAACAGAAGTAAACTGTTGACTGCTTCATTGCAGGATTAAGTGTGATAAATGGGGGTTTTGTTCAGCCTCTGTCCAGATGTTGTGTCTACGCTGGGTGGTTTTTTTCCCTTTTTTTTCTTCTTCTTCTTTTTTTTTTTTTTTTTACATTCTTGGCCCAAGGCCCATATATATTTTGGATACTGCAGGGAGTATATAATATCATTGGAAAATGATGTGGTCTGGTAACCTTTTAAATAACATTTCCTCCCTCCTCTCTTTTCTAATAGTTTGTTTTTCTTTCCATGTTTTCCTTTTATTGGGGGGAAATATTTTTTGGAAATTAATGAGGCCAAAGTTTTAAAACAAACAAAACAAACAACCCCCCCAAACTAACCAAAGCAAGAAAACACACTATCTCCCTCCCCATTTGGTGGGGGGAAGAGTTAGGGGACTTGTAAGGGCGCAGGCTAAGGATGTGTTTGGGACTTTTTTTTCCTGTCTAGAAAACCTTCCTGATTATTTTTTAACATTCCCGGCACACTTGGCCCAGCGGCCAGGCTGGGTTTGGGAGCAGTTTCAGTTCCTCGCTCTGTTTGCGCTGTCAGAGCCCCCCGACCCCTTTTTTTTTTTTTGCCTCGCTGTTGAGGAATCGGAAGTACCTGTCGCTCCTGGAAGCGCTGGACGGAGGAGGCCAATGACAGGACTCTCCCGAGGCCCCAGCGACAGCGTTCTGTGGAATCCAGACCTCCCGGTCTCAAACCAAACGACCAGGGGAAGGTGGCGAGGGCAGCGCCCGCAGAGCTGCATGGCTGCGGGGTAGCTGTCCCGGTGGCACCACCGAAGGGGACGAGGCTGCCCATCCCTTCCCCATGGCCAGGCAGCGTTCCCCGGGGTTTTATCTTTCTCCCCCAAACCAGCAAAGCCGTATTTTTGCACCTTCCACCGCGCTGTGTGATTTGCAAGTGGCCGGGTGCTGCCGGGAGCCGCTTTACCCACCACCACGGCTTCTCCAGTGGGGACGGCACTCCGGCTCCACACTCCCCTCTCACCTCCGGTGCTCCCATGGGGATCCCCAGTTTTTTTCCAGACTCCACCTTAAAATCCCATCTCAGCGGTGGCTGTGCCTCCCTTGGCTCAGCCTGGCTTTGGGAGAGAAGCCCAGCCCAGGCTAAAATTGGGCTATTGACTCACCCTCTGGCAGCAGCTTCCCGGCCGGCACACCACTTCAAGGCAGTTAAAAGAGCATTTGGGGTCTCACCCCATGGAGGAAGGACCACGCTGGTTTAACCCTGCAAGGGCAGAGCCCAGCTGCCCTGGGGTGAAGGCTGTCCTTGGCAAAGGGTGATAAATAGGGGAGCAGCGTGGACAGGAATGAGGGGTACCGAGATGGATTGGTTTAACCCATTTATAGCAGCCAGCCAGCGTGGGGAGGGCAAAATGAGGGGTTTCTCCGTGGAGCACACTCTGGATGTCAGCTCCTGCGCTACTTAGGACTAGATCGCCACTGACTTTAACAGCCCTTATCACTTCCCACTCTGCCAGCACAAGGTGAGGGGGGAAGCCACTGGCTCCCCGGCTTGGTGCTGGGACCATTCTGGCTGGAAACATCTCGGAAGGGATGGGGGAGCATCCCTGCGGCAGTGCTGTGAGGATGGCCAGCATGGAAACAGCTGAGGCTCTCGGATGCTGCCCCTGGTCGAGGCACAGAGCCTGGGTACCGCGTTCCCAGGATGGCTGGGCTGTCCCAGCATCACTCCCACTACCAGCTGGCTGCCCCACCAGTACAACCCAACTGCAATGGGACAAGTCCCTGTTCCCCAGCACAGCCCGTGTCCTGTTTTGTTTTTTTCCAGGGCGACGTTAAACAAAACAAATCCAAAGAAACAGGAAAAAAAAAAAAAAAAAGGTGAGAATTTCAGCAGATAAAAACGCAAAGCGGCAGCCGTTCGCGGCAGTAAACACCTTGGAAAGTCGCTCCCAATTTTTCTCCCCACCACCACCTCCCTGCCTCCCCTCCTCTCCCTCTCCTTCCCTCTCTCTCTCTCTTAAGGTAGCAGCGTGGGAGCTTTGCCAAAACGCTGCGGTCCCGTGGGGAAGCTTTCCTCTCACTGAAAGAGCCCTTGCGCCTGCCAGCCCAATTAAAACAACGTGAAAGGAAAGCAGCATCTGGAATTGCGCTGCCTCTCACAGCCAAGTCACAATTGTTTAGTCTGAAAGTCGTTTCAGGGAGAGCGGGGCTGGCTGGCTGCGCAGTGGCCCCCACATCTGGATTTGCGGCTAGACAGCCTCTTTGGCTGCAGTCCTGTGTGCATGTGCATTTTTAACTTTAGGATATGCTGACAAGTTAAGAAGTCAGAAAGTCAGTCACAGTAACAGCCTCCGCGGCCCCTTCCTCCCTCCGCCCCTTTCTAACACACACACGCAGTTGACTAAATACAATTTTCTGACATCCTTTCATCTGGAGAGAGTTTCTTCCCCTTCCAGCCTGCAGCTCGGGTCCCCGATGAGTTATTTGAGCTGAGCCAACACATGTGAACAAAAAGTCTTCTCTTCAGTTTATGCTCAAGGGCCCGTCTGTGCTACCCCCGTTTCGCCGGCAGCGGGGCTCTGTCGCGCTCACACCGCGGCCGGGACCGTCGTGGCCACCTCGCCGCTACCCCCCGTAGCCCCGTGGTTGCGATGGGGGTCGGGATGTGTTTGGGGTTGAGCTGCCCATCAGGGCGTGCAGCCCAACGGGGCGGGCAGGGGCTGATCCCCAGCAGCGCCAGGAGCTACCGATCCGCAGCAGCGCTGCGGGAGCGCTCCCGTGTCAGCCTCGCCGTGTTTTGGCCAAAGCTTTTGCCTGCATTTATCTTTTCCCCCCGAAGCTCTGGCTGTGGCTGAGCTGTCGGGGTATTGGACATTCATTCGGCAGGCAAGATCTCCCAAAAAAGGGATGGGGAGGGCAAATCTGAGCTTTTAGAGACCACTGCCCACACTGCCATGACCAGCGCTGAGCCCCCACAGGGTGGATTTGCCATCCCAGGAGCCCGGGCAAAGGGCAAACAGAGCAGGGCTGGCCCAGGAGCTGATGCCCGAGCAGCACCGAGGCAGCCAGCGTGCCAGCATGGTCCAGCCACCGCGGCGAACCCTCGGCAAACCGCTGCCGGTTGAACCCATCAGGACAGGCGCAGGTCCCATCCTCCTGCAGGACCAGCACAGCAGGGAGAGACTTCAGAGCAAGCCCTTTTTATGATGAACGACTTCCCTCCGAGCTACCAGAACCATCAGCATGACCAGCTCGCAGCACCTTGCCTGGCTCCCGCTCCCGTCCCCGCCGTTGCCCAGCTGTGCTTTGCCGGAGTCGTCTGCCCGCGGCGTCAAAGCAGTAAAACGGCGATAAAAGACGGGAAAGTTTCCATTTGAAGGGAGGTGGTTGTGACAGGCTGGGCCCCTGCTGCCACCTGCACCCGCTGCGGGCTCTGCTCCCAGACCCACGCCGGCCGCGCAAAGGCTGCTCCACGTTACGGCCACGAGTTTTCAAAAGCGGCTACTGGTTTGGGGGCTGAGCACGGCCGGGGTTTGGTGCAGCGATCCCGAGCGCGCCGGGGTCGCCGATTCCCGTGGAGAAACACCTACTCGCCCCATTAAAGCAAATGCCATAAATCCGGGGGCTGAAGAGCCCAGGGGCAACGCTCTGAGGTTTCCCCTCTGCGAAAGCAGCTTTTTGCTTTTTTCCCTTGGTTTCCACCTAGCGCTCAGCTCGTCGTGCCCCTCACCCCGGCATCAGGCCACGGTGCTTGGCCCTTGCTCAGCCCAGGTTAACCAGCGCCCAGAAACCGGGCTGCACCCTGCGCTAGCCACAAGACTGGGGGGACCCCAGGGACCGTCCGGCTGCCCGGCGCCCCCCGGCAGTTGAGGTGGGTTGTTGGGGTGGGTTTGAGGTGGGTGGCTGCTTCTCCAGCTGCCCTCGCCACGTGCTGCCCGCGCCCCTGCCCGTGTGTGTGCAGGAGAGTCGCTACCAAACTGGTTTAGCAGCTCTGTAGGACTAGTTACGCTGTTTCGAAAGGCTCCCAAATGCGTGTTGTTCACAAAGCTCTCCTGTATAAATAAATACCAGCATTTCTCTCCCGACCTTTGCTCTTCTGCCGGGTTTCTCCTAAATGCAGAGCACACGAAACTGCCTTTCATCCCTGAGAAGCCCGAATCACCCTATCTCCGTGTCTGTGCGCGTGGTGGAGCCATCTGGGAACTGTCTTCTCCATCCTCCTCCCTCCCTGTAGCTTCAGACCCTGGGCTCACAGGAGACCCAGAAGCATCGGAGCTTCTTCTGCCTCGAGCTGAGGGGCCGGAGAAGGGATGGAAAGCAGCACCATCAATGCCAGCATTCACAATCCCGGGTGACGCCCCCAGCTTGTTCCAAAGTGGGCTGAAACCCCACGCCACGATGCTGCGATGGCTGTCCCCAACACATTCGCGGGGCTTTTCTTTATTTGCCTTCTCCTTTCCGGGCCTGCGGGGTAGTGAGGTCGTATCTCCAAGCGTGGCAGGGTGGCCAGAGCTTTTGCAACTGTGTGAGGAGTCCCGTGATAGCCAGTGTTTACTCTGAAACCTGTTGTGTAGCTTTGGTGGCTCCGGCTTGCTAAAACACTGGGAGATGCAGGGAGCTGGAGAGCCACGGAGGGGACAAAATATTCACAGAGCAATAAAAGAAAACCTTTAGGAGCCGAGACCTGGTTGCAAGCTTCTCCCCGCAGGGCCTGCATCGCAGCTTGCTGATTTTCGGCCGTGCAAGAGCAGCCCCTCACCCTCAGAGACCCCAAGGATACTGGATGACCGAACATCGCTGGGCTGGCTCCGAGCTCCCACCAGCCCCGAGGTTGTTCTTGCCGTTGGAAAGCGGTGCCTGCTATCGATAACTCCCTGACTGATGGCTGGGTAAACTCGCCTTGTTTACCGACGTGGGTGTCATGCTGACAACAAACAGGTTTCTACCTGAGTGTGTCATCAGCGAGGGAGGACGGTAAATAAGGAACGACACGTAATGGCACAAAGCCCCGGGCTGCTGGAAGCAAGGGAACAGATTCTTCCTCTGCACGGCACGTTGCAGCAGGAGCAAATCGAAGGCTCGGTCATCTCCTTGGAAAACACCAGAGAAAACGACATAAACTGCTTGAAAAAAAGGAGAAAGAATGTTTTTTCCCCCTTGCTAGATTGCAGGGACAAGCGAGGAGAGAAACTGCCCCGTCCCCTGCCGCTGCCCCAGCCGTGGTAGCGCCAGGCTGCCAGGTCTGCTCCCCCCTTCCCCAGGCGTCTCCGAGCACACCCCACTGCATCCAGCCTTCCTGCCTCAACACTCCCAGCGCTTCCCGCTGGCAGGACCCCGGGACAGCCCTGTGCCCCCGCACGCTGCCCGTCCCCCTGCTCGCAGAGCGGGCAGGAGGACCAGCCCTGGGGCGATCCCTGGCTGCCACTGCCGGCTCTCAGGAGGCCTCAGCTCTGCCCGCTGCAGACCAGCTTGACAAACCCTCCCACCCTGGGCGAGCACCTCTGGAGCTGGTTGAAACCTGGAGCAGCCACTGCAAAGCCACAGGCGAGATGCAGAGGCCCCGCTTAAAATCAAGGTGTGATTTCTAAGCACTGGGGGAGAACGCTCTCCCCTCTGAATGGCTCAGCTCCTCCGAAAGCACCTTCAGTCTGTCTTCCCCCATTTCGTCATCTCCTGTGGGAGCCAGAAGTAGCAGATAGTTGAAGCGGGACCTTCTAGTATTTAAACTCAGGTCCAGTTCCTCCCATTTACTTCCCAAGCGTCCTTGAGCGCACCATTTCCCTCTGCCTCAGGTTCCCGACCTGCGAAATGGGGCTGAAAACGCACCGAGACAACATAAAGCGCCTGGGGCTGTACAGACGTCCTCGCTGCTCGGGCAGGAACTCTGCTGTCTCTCGTTTCTCGCCGGTGGTTTAATGAAACCTGCTCTGCGAACCGACCGGCGTGACGGCCGCCAGCCCCGTGGAGGTGCCGAGCCGTCTGTCACGGGCGCTGCCGAGAGCTGCGGGAAATGTATCATCTCAGGGAGGCACAGACGGCTTGCGGGGATCAAAAATGTCGCGAGCATCACGTACATCACGGGACAGCGACGCGGGGTGCTGGAGCCACAGGCTGGAGAGGCTGAGCGAGGCACTAACAAGGACAAAACTTTTCACTCGCTCCTCCCGGCCTGGTCCCCTGCGCCCACGCCACACACCCACACCCGCACGCACACACGGAGTTTCTGGGTTTATTTTATATTTTGCCTCGTAAAGATTTGTGTCCGCGCTGCTCTCGTATCAAAGCCAGCCCTGGCCCCTAGGATAAACACGCGGTCAGAAGACAGAAAACTCCAGGCTCAAACACTGTTCGTTTCACCCATAGCAGCATAAACTGAGAGGCTTTTAAGAAGGGCGAATGGTTTTCAGTAAATCTCTCATATCAGCAGAAACCTTTGAAAGAGTTTGTTTAAAGGCTGTGGAGATAAACAGCCCGGCCAAGTGTTTGTTTAAGATGTATGTACTCTGTGTCGACTGGTAGGCTGGTATTTATATCGAGGGGGGGAAAGGAGGACTAGGAGCTCTTTGACCCTTTGCTAGCTACGGCTGCGGGGACTGGGGTGTTTTCAGAGCTGCAGGGGCTGGGCTGGGTGTCACCGAGGACCCTGGGCTGCGGCTGGGGGACGAAGCCAGGCGGGCGGCCGAGGGTGCGCGAGGGCTTTGGGGGAGCGTCAGCATTTCTCTGCGTTGCAGAGGCACGCGGAGGTGCTGGCTGCGATCGCCGTGCCAGGCACCGGGGAGATAAATGCCTGCTGAGGGATTCCCCCCCTCGGCAGCCGGCAAGTGAAACGAGCCCCACGGAGGGAAGGGGAGGGAGGAAGGATGCTCGGCCCCGGGAAGCAGACGGGCGAAGCTCAGCCCAGATTGCCCTTGGCTCTCGCAGCCTGGGTCTGACACGGGAGCTCAAAGTCACCGCCTGCGCCCCGCGCCGTGCCTTCAGCACAGCTGGAAACGGCCTTTCGGCAGCTGAGCCAAAGGCGAGTTGGGTAAAGGTGTGTTGTATTTCAAGTGACATTGGCTGGGGCAACAGAGCTAGAGGGGGTTAGCAGCACGCTGGCACGTGCCCACCACAGCGACCCCAGAGACGGGACCGTCCTGAGAGAACCGAGAGGACAGACGGCTCTCACCGCCCCGGAGGAGCCCCAGCACCGGGCTGGGGAGGTGCCTGCCTCACTTCTTGTGTTCAATTGTGGCTGGTCCCGTTTAGATCCAAGGACCTGCTCTGCCTTCGGTCTGTCCTACCCACGTATGCACCCCAGCGCCATCGCTCAGCACCTACAGGGTCCTGCGCTGGGGCCCCTCCTGCACCCCTGCAAGAGAGAGGTTTAGGGGGGTCAGTTGCCCTCACCCACCCGCCCAGGAGAGCTCTCCAGCAAAGAGGGGAGCGGAGACCTTCCTGGTGACACGCCGGTGCTGTCACCTTCCCCTTCAGAGCTGCCCCTCTACATCATCTGGGTGGCTTTTCCCCCCTCAACTAAACAAGACGTGGGTGCTTGGCAGCCTGTCTCTGAAGGAGGTGCAGGCACAGGGGACCTGCTCCAGATTTACCCTTGTGTAAGAAGCAGCAGAATCTGGCCTGTTTCCTGGGCTGGGAGGGTGTGCAATACCCATCGGCTGAGCCGGGCACGTGAATGACGCTTATAGCATCTCCCCTCGTCCTGAGGGATCCCGCCAGCGCACACAAATCTTCCAGGTGCACTCAATGCTCCTTCTGCCTCTTCTAGGACAGATCCTGGGTCAGGATCAGAGCGTCCTCCCCATCTGCCAGACGTGGCAAGTGAAGGGAACGTGCTGCAAAGGGCTGACTCCGGCAGGTGGAATTGAAAAGCTGAGAGCTCAGCTGGTTTAGATCAGCATCTTAACGCTGGTGCTGGTAGAGTAGCACCAATTTACACTGGCTGATGTGGCCCAGAGGGTTTTGAAATCCAGCCAATGCTTGCAGCTTCCACCGCGGGCAGCCCAGGGGCACCTGGATAAAAGGGGCTCAGTCTTAAGGCTGTGTTTCCTCAGAAGGATGGAGTCTCTCTCCCTGTGCTGGTAGTTACACCCTCCAGGACGGTGTGTTTGTAACTGGTTCATAACGCCTTGTGTGCTGGATGAGGTCCCTGTGCGTATTAGAGGAGCATCAGACTGGAAGGTGAGTCTTCACTTGGGTAACGAGTCCAGTTGCGTGTGATGTCTCACGGCCAGAAAAGCGCACAAATTGCTCTCCTAACCTGTGGTGGTTTGAGTATTTAAGGCGTTGGGTCCCCAAGATCTTGCAGGCATCACATAGATTCATAATCAGTGCAAATTCCACAATTAGAAAAGAAAATTCTATTCACAGATAGAAAAGAACCTTTTTTTAATTAGCATGAACTGGAGTTTGGAAGAAAAAACCCCTTCAACTGGCAGAGTTTTGTTTACAGACATTCAGATGATCCTGTTTTGAGCTTTTAACACTGTTGTCATATTTTTAAGTGTTAGAGGCACTAAATGTTCTCCAAACAAATCTGTTCAAAACTGCCCTCCTGTTTCTGGACTGCATGAATGAGATGCTCCCAGCCTGCTCCTGGTCCCTTGTTCCTCATCTGAGAAGATTGCTGAAGCTGACCTGCTTTGGAAAGGGTTCCGTTCGGCCAAAGCCGGCGGTTTCTGGTGTATTTGCCCTCCTTTCTCACAGACCTGCCTGTTCCGGTCACCCGGCTGCTGAAGCACCCCCGGGTTTGTTATGGAAATCCTCACTTTAGTCCTACCGCAAACGCGAACCTTCCAGACAAGCCTGGGTGAGCGCCCGGGGCACTGGCAGAGCGGGTCGGGGAGTGATGCTTGGAGGGTCGGGCCTCTCTTGGGGGTGGCATCAACACCTCCCTCTAATCTCCTTTTTTAAGTCTTGTTGTGAAGATTGTGACCTCCCTTGGTCACATATTGCAGAACCTTCATACAAAGTTTTCTCTGTCCTAAAAGGGCAAGTGAAGCCCCTTCCTGCTGCATCTGCCGGGGATTTGGGGAGCGGCTGGTCCCCGGCCCCGTCACCAACCCCTTACGCTGCGAGGCCGTTATCACCTGCCCTCCGTGGCCTTCTCTGGGCCAGACTAAACAGCCCCAGCTCCTCCAGGCTCTCCTCACCGGTCGTGTTTCCCAGACCTCTTACCAGCGCTTCTCCGCTCGACTTTGAACTCCCTGCCGTTCGCCCGTGTCCCTCCCGGCAGGCGGTGCGGGTGAGTGCCCGGCCGAGCCCCGCGGCAGCGTCCCCGCGCACCCCACCGCGGCTCTCGCTCTGGCTGAGCGGGGCACGCTGTTGGTTCACGCTGAGCTTGCCGGCAAACCTGAACCTCGCTCTTCATCGCACCACTGGCTCACCAAGCCTTCCGCAAGAAAGTTACAGCTCAGCTTTTTGCTTCTCATGCCCCGTCCCTTGGCCTGACCGCAGCTCGTTTGGTCATCCCTTCCTTTTGTGACTGCCCGTCCTGTCCCCCCCCGCCCCAGCAGCCCCTCTCCGGGTGCTCTCACAGACAATGCTCCTGTACTCGCAGCCTAACTTACACCCAAAAGAGTCACGAGCCCCCCCGCCCCAGCCCTGGAGAAGTCCTTTGGGTTGGACAGCAAGCCGCTTTCCCACCCAGCCGAGCCCCTGCAGGGTGCTGCTTTCATCTCGAGACCACTTTTAAGGTCATTTTTATTCACTTGTGAGAATATCGGGGGGCTGCACCAAAGCCTGCCAGCACTCAGCCCCTCGGCCGCTCTCCCCCTTTCAGCCGGGATGGAGAGAAATTGCCTTGCCTCAATATTGAGACAAAGCCATCTCCTCGCCGTTATCTTCTGGCTCCTTACAAATTGATTGCTTAATAATCTATTTGTGTTTTTCCGAGTATCAATTTATTCTGACTAACCCCCCCTTAATCATAGATGTTATGATTGTCTGTTCCGGCCCTCTGGGAATTCACCACCCGAGTTCCTGTAGATGCAAACCAACAGGTCGCAGAGGGCTTTAGTCCCTCCTGACGTACGAGAGGGAACCACAGGGGGTTCTCCAAGCCCATCCCCACTTGAAGTGGTGACAGCATCTGAAGGGGAGCTTGTGACCCCCCCAGCCTTGGGGCTCTGTGCGAAGAGCCACCAGGTGAGATATGGGGCAGCGGTGGCTGGGCAGGCATGGGGCTTGGCTCGGCTTCGGTGTGATGACACCGCTCCTGCAGAAGGAGCAGACCTCTTTGCAAGGCCATCTCACTTCTGCTCTTTGCCGTGCTCATCACCTCACTGCGGATCGTGAAAGCAAATCCTGAGAACCCGCTTCCTTCGCTCGGTGGGAATTTGGCTCGTCTCAATTCTTTTTCCAGCCCATAAAAGCCCATTCCCCGCCCTGGCTTGGTTCTCCACCTCCTTCTACTTTCTGTGCAAAGGAAAGCCCTATGTGAGACACTGGTTTTAAGCCCCAGAAGCCAATGCTTTTCTTTTCAAACCTCAGCATTTCATCCATCCTTCCTCTAAGAAGGAAGGAAGCCCCTTTTGTTGAGTACACAGCCTGTAATTTCCCTGTCAGATGCTAGCAGCAGGTCAGTGTTGTGACTGACTGAGTGAGGATCGCTCCCTTAAGGGTAATTACACCAAATTTCCTTTTGAAGGACAGCTTTCTCTGGATATGATACAAGGAACCCGCTTTTTTCCATTCACTTAAATTCATGAATTCAGTGGCTGTCACCAAGCGCGCAGCACTCGGGGACTTAACACCCCTCCCAGCTCCTCCGAGGAGGTGGCCATGGGGACACGTGGCGAAGCCCCGCGTTGAGCTGGGATGGACCACGCTGGGGACGGGAGCTTCTTGTGGAGCTGGAGGATGGGTGAGGGCTGCAGACCGCTCTGGGCTTTCTCTGCCCACCCACCTCCATCGTGCTCTTCCCTTCCTTCCACCTGGGTGGCATCGCACGGCTTCATCCGTTACTTTCTGGCATCTCGATTGCTCCCGTGGGCTCACCTACCGCGTGTCCAGGAGTCACGCATCAACAACAAACAGTTAAAAGGAAGAAAATAGGCTGGAAATATCAATGCACTTTGGTAACAATAAACCCTGCTTTTAATTTATGCTAATATGTAGGGTTGTGGTGACAGTAAGAACAAAATTACAGAGTGGCTTTCTAGCTGGTAATTATCCCTCCATTTTCGTTGCTCGGGAAGATGGACACACAATTATGCTCTCTTGCTGTATATTAATACGGATTCTTGACATCTTCAGCAGACCTGGAGCTGTCATCGGGCTTTTTGTCTACTTTAATTGAAAATTAATGGTTACTGTGTTACCACGGAAACCGTGGCAATGGACGCCAATAGCGCTCACATATCAAACAGGCACTGGTGGCATTGTCTGTCCGTGTTGACCTTGAAAGTTGAAAGAAAAACTTAAATAAAAAAAGGGAGAGGGGTAGGAAAGAAGGAAAAAAAACCCATCTTGAAAACAGAGGGTTGGGTACTGCGAATCAAGGGGAGGGGAGAAGGGGAAAGAGGGATGTGAAGGAAAAACTTGGTGCCTTTTGTATCTCGACGGGGAAAAAGAGGGAGCTTCGAAGTGAGAGAGCGAGTGGCAAAGCAGAGAGGGAGGTTTGAGCGTATAAACCATACGGGTGACTGGAGCAGCTCTGGGGCTCCGCGTCCTTGAGTCGCTGTGAGCAAGGGGTGCGCGGGGCTGTCGGTGACAACCACGAGAAAAGCACGTGAAGGAGCCTCAGGAGGGTGGGCAGCAGCGGGGAGAAAGCGAATGGTCTATGTGGTGATAAAAGAAGGGGAAAAAAAAAAAAGGGGGCAAGCAAGAGGGAGAGAAACAAGCTGAAGGGAAGAGTCTCCAGATTTGCTTGGACTGGAAATACTGCCCGGAAGGCTGCAGAGCCTGTGGGTTAAAGCAGCCCTGCCCGTGCTCTGGAGAGTGTTGGGGCCTCCGGCTGCACTGCACGGAGGGACCCTGCAGCCCCTTCCCTCCCCCCGAGATAAGAGTGGGAGGAGCGGGCAGGGGGTGCACAGGGGGACCCTGCTCCAGGGCCTGGGATCGCTCAGCCATGGGGAGGGTGAGAGCAGCCCTGACCCCCCCAGGGACCCTCAGCCTGCTCTGTCTGGGTCAGAAGCTGCTCTCAGATAGGTTATCCTTTCTCTTAGCATCAAACATCCGCCGTCTCCTCTCTTCCCCAGCTCGCCCGGGGGAAAAGGGCAGAGGGCTGCTCCACAGCCTTCAGCAGGGCTGCAGCTCGGGGAGAAGGACCCCAGAGCAGCCTTTGCAAAGATGAATCTCCCGCTCCGCTTACCCAGGAGCAAAGGCACAGCAGACCTTGGGGAAACGATGGGGGAAGCAGAGCAGAGTTGTGATGCTGGGTGACAAGCGGCTGGGTCTCTTGGTGACATGGTGGAAGGGGAGCAGGGGGGCAGGCAGCAGTTGTGGGGTGTTCCCCGCTTGCAGTGGGTCCCAGTTTCCTGCTCCTAAACCAGCTGCACAATTGCCCTGGCTTTTCCCCCTCCTTGAGGTTCTCATGACCCGTGGTCCTGCTTCTAGCCAGGGCTGGAGCACGGGGAGGGGCGGCTGCTCCCCTTTCCCACGTGCAGAGATACACCACCTTAGAGCAGAAGGCTTTGGGGCTGGTAAGAAAGTTGTCACCGTCCTGGCGTGCCCCCTGCCCGGGGGGAGGTGGGGGTGTCCTGGCCAAGAAGAACCACGGAGAATGGAAGTGGAAAGAGTTTGGTCAGAACGTGAAGCGGCGACATTTCAGTAACCCCTGTGAAAGGCAGATGCTCCCCAGGCATGCAGGGCTGCTCAGAGCATCCTCCCACGGGACCGTTCGGTCTCTCCCTGCTGCCACCGGTCCAGCTGCACCAGGGACAGCAGAACGTGGCCCCCGCATCCTCACTCCCCTCACAAACGTCTCCGGATGCAGCTCTGAGCTGAATCCCAGCCTCTTCAGGAAGGCGATCGGGGGCCTTTTAAAGCCAGGAGCCCGTCCTCCTCCCGCGCAAACACGAAGACAAACACAGCGGAGGCGCGCCTGCGAGCCAGAGTCTTTTTTCATTTTCCCCGCATCCCTGATCCCAACCTTAATCCCTGCTCTGAATCCTGTCAGCCCGGCTGTTCTAGCACTGACATTGCTGCAGGCATCATCTCCGCCGCCTTCCCTCAGATCTGCCTCCTCCTGGGACATCTAAAGAGGACTCGGAGATTTCTGTGTTACTGGAGGATTCACTCCGTGCCCTCCAGCAAAGCGCTGGGGCTCCCCGGGGGAGGACGAAGGCAGAGGGGGGACTGGGGGTTGTGATGCCGGTGGATGCTCCAGCAGCAGCCGGGGCTCGGGGCCGGTGGCTGAGGGCTCTGGCCACCTCGCGGGGGTCAGCCAAAAGCAAGGGCTGGGCAGGGAAAGGTGCCGCTGCCTCCTGCTAGTGCTGGCGCTGGTGCCCAGTGGGGGAGATGAAGCGGTCACCCCAGGACAGCGTATACCAAATTTGCTGTCAGGTCGTTACAACGGTGCCCCGGAGTGTTTTGCCCAACCTGCCGTTGATCGGAGGCTGTAAATGCTCAGTGATAGACACATCGCGGGGCCGGGGGCTGCCACGGCAGAGCGGCTCTGAAGGGGAGCCCGGCTGCCTTTCCCCGTGCCCACCCATGTGCCCAGCCTTGGGGTGAGCGAGGTGGGGATAAACCACAGGAGAGCAAAGGGGTGTCTGTGGGGGGGTCTCCCAGCCCTGCCTTCGGAGGGGCAAGAGCCGTGAGCTCTGCCCTGTTGTGTGACACTGGGAGCGGATGCTCCTGGTGATGGTGCAGAGACCTGGGCTAAGCCCACCTTGCTTTGACCCCCTGAGACGGGGAAAGGAAAGGAAAAAGCTCTGCAGGCTGAAATCTCCTTGCTCGGCTTCGTCCAGTTGCAGCAACCGCGCGGGGCCTGCGTTGCCGCAGGGTTCGGGGATTTCTACCTCTGCTCCCACGGAGCTCGCGTGGCACCGAATCCCGGATCCCAACACCTCTGCCTCCGGGCGGGTGGAAACCAAGATCGTTCCACCACCGCGAGTCACAGGCTCCCCGTTCAGGCAGGCTTCCTCCATAAAAACCAGCCAAGCCGCACTGCCAGCTCCCCAGCAGGCGTTCCCCTCCGCTCCGGGAGGGCTGACGACTTCTCACACCCACCCTCTGGCTCTGCAGCCCCTTCCCCACTCCCCATCGGCTCCCAGGCGGGATGCCCCTGATGTTCTCAGCCCCTCAAGGCATCCCAAGCTCAAGCCCGTGGCACGTCGCGGTAAGGGGAGGAGCGGTGCCTTTAGGACCTTCAAGCTGGAAAAAAGGCAGAGCTCAGGTATAGGGTGACGGGCAGGGTCTGCCCCATCACCAATGCCCGCGGGGAGGGTCTGTCTGTCCCCCTGCTAAACCCACCTGGGGCAGCTGGGACACCCCCAGGCACCGGCACCCTCTCGCCGTTGCCGTTCGTACCCGAGCGGGTGCCAGCGCAGCGGCATAAAGCTTTTACTGTGTTTTATGTGGGCACTTGAACAGGGGCCGTGGGTGGGGTTTTTATTCTGTATGTGGGGACTTTAATAGCGCGTGTTTGGATTTTATTAGCCTGCGCATGTGGGTTTTATGGCAGGAAAGGTGGGCATTTTAATGAACCGCTCAAGAACCAGGAACAAGGATGGAAAGACATTTTCAATGACCCTTTAATAAATACTAAAGAAACCATCCATTTAAATGTTGTAAGCAATAAAAAATACGTATATATTGTTGAGCAGACGTAGTTCCTCTGGAGTGAAAATCCATTATTAACCCAAAAAGCTGACTGTGCCCACTACCCGGATGCTCGGCGAGGTGCTCGGCGGTGCCAAGGAGGTCGGATCTCCCGGCAAGCCCCGTGCCAAATTCGAGCGCTGTCTTTTGGCTTAAGTTCCGCTTTTTGAACAGCCGCAGCTGAAGGTAAAGTGGGCTACAAACCCGGCGGCATCCTGCGGTAACCCGACGCGGGGCAGGGGGGAGGGCTGGATTCCTGCAAGAGCCTGGAAATATCTTTCTTTTTTGAAATGTTTGTATAGCATGACTTGGCCGATTTACCTCGTAATATCTCACGTTGGCCTAAAGCCGAGAGTATTAGAGAAACTGTGAGCCAGATAAATGATTCTAGCGCTTTTTCTTCTCCGTATCTGCCGTTACAATAAAAAAAGGGCCTTTTCCATCCAACTGCCTCCCGTTAACCCAGGCGGTGCTGGGCTGGGTGGCAGCGGGACGGTGGAGGGGGTCGGAGAACGCAGCCGGCAGGAGCAGGGCTGGGTGTTTGCACAACCAGGAGTGGAAAAAGCCGTGGAGAGCCTTTCTGCTTCCTGGCACGGCTGCTGTCCAGCCTGGGGGCTGGAAGCCTGGAGACGCGAGATCTGCAGGTAGAAACGTAACCCGCAGGGAGCTGCCTGGATATTCCCCAGGAATGGTGTGAGGTGCCGTTCCCAGCTGACGGGCATCTTCTGCAGAGGCTGCAGCCCCCCTCCAGATGCCACCCAGGTGTTGCCCGGGATGGCACCTGCACTGGCCTTCAACGCGAGGCGAGAGGATTTGGGGTT
The DNA here is from genome assembly GCA_009769605.1 of Bucorvus abyssinicus. Taxonomy (NCBI): domain Eukaryota; kingdom Metazoa; phylum Chordata; class Aves; order Bucerotiformes; family Bucorvidae; genus Bucorvus; species Bucorvus abyssinicus. The sequence goes on along the minus strand of CM020055.1, from coordinate 2,784,424 downwards.
CGTCACCTCCTGGCTGAGGTGCCCCACGGCGGGAGGTGACCCAGGTGGCCTGTCCCGCGGGGGCCAGAAGCAGCCTCCTGGGGCCGCAGGAGCCGATGGGGGAAGCATCCACGGCTCCTTTGCCGGGCGCAAACCCCCTCTGTGCCGAGAGAGGTGCAATAAGGCACGTCGGAACCACCGGTGCGGTGCAGCAAGGGTTGGGTTTGCAGGGGCGAAGGGGCTTTAATAGGAAATAACCTCAATTAACCTGCAACTAAGTCCCAGCCCGTATTTTTTGATGCTTGTGGGGAGAGAGCAGCAGGACCCGGGGGCCTGAAGAGCGGGTTCGGGCTGCTTGTGGAAGGCTGTAAAAATTGCTGGGGCAGGAAGGGGGTCAGGGGAACCAACCTCCAACTGGAGCAGCCGGGGAAATACCGGTGTCACCCCAAACCAGCCGCTGCTGCGTGTCACTAGAGCAGATGGAGGAACCAGCAAAGCGAAGCGCTGCGTCGCGCGCGCGCGTGCAGGGCTGCGGGAGCAGGGGATGATCTTCTCCCTTCCAGGCACGCTGGGATTATTACACACAAAACCTCCGGAGAAACATTTTCCTTACGTTTTAAAAAGCGACCAGCCGCACGAGGAGGTGTGTTTGCTAAATTTAATTGAGGTAATTCAAACAGGGCGAAGGCTTTGGCGCTCTGGCTGTAGAGATTCGGGATCGTAGCCGACACGCGGTGCGCGCTGTGACTCCACACGGAGCCACGGGACCTGGACCCCGTCGAAGGCAGATGCAGCGATGGGTCAGCGGGTCTCGTTTCAGGAGGGCTGTGCGAGGGAGATGCGATACTATTTCAGTGTAAAGGGGTAAAATTCAGCCCCGGCGCAGCCCTCCCGAAGCCCACCGAGGTGCCTCGGGCAGGGATATCGGTAACTGGTGCCGTTCGGGCTGTCACACCAACCAGCACCGCATCTACGCTCCAGTACCTGATCTGGCCCCTGGGGATTACGCCACGATTAATGGCCCGTTTCCTCGGTTCGGGATGAGCCGAGCTCCCCGGCACACCCCGTTTGGACCGGGCTAGGTGTGCGCCTCCCAAACGTTGGTGACCTCATGCCGCAGACATGGATGAGGTCACTCCAATAATTGCTCTCCCAAAACGATGTGTCTTGCGGGAAGAGGATGTTATGAAGCCGGGGAACTTGCTAGGGCAAAAAAATACATTGCACGCCCATGGCTGAGAGCGCTCTGAGGGGAAACGCGAGAGCGGAGCGTGCCAAGACCTCCGAACAATAGTCTGCAGGCTCCGGGGGCATGGCAGGAGAAGAGACACCGGCAGCCGAGATGCCGCGTTGGGGGAAGCCGGGGGGATAATTGCAGGAGGAAGATGTGCGGTCCCCGGCGGGATGGGAGAGGGGCCTTGCAGGGACCTGCCCTCCCCAGGGCACGCGCGGCGGGCGGGCACAGCGGGGTGTGCGCGCCGAGCTCTCCCCGACGCCATCCAGTCTGCGCAGGTCCGAGATCTTCTCCTTTGCCTGCCGGGCTGCCTCCTTCCAGCTCCTTCTACCTTGGTTAAAACTCCGCTCGGGGACAGATGCCACACGGGCTGTGTGCGGTGCTGGGCTCTGCCGCAGCCGTGCCTCAGTTTCCCTACTTGCCAAAGGGCAGGAGCGATGCTCTATTACCCTGGCAAAGCACTTGGACAGCCTTGTTCGCAAAACATGTCCCAGTTATCGCCCAGCTAACCCTCCCTTCCCTTCCCAGGGAAAACTCTGGTATGTTTTATTCTCCAGTACAAAGTTGCCGCAGCCTGCGAGAGACACGGGCTCCGCTCTCCTTGCAGACCTCGCACAGCGTGTGCCTTCACCAGCCTGTCTTCAGCTGTTTCTTCTCCCCGCAGCCCCGTGACAGGTATTTGAAAAGAAGCTGAGAATAGTCCTATGAAACCCTCGCAGTTATCGGGACAAGCCAGGCTTTGAGGAGACTGAATATGAGCGAGTTGCACGGGAAAACAAACAGAAACACCGCACCGGGGGGAAAAAAAAAAGAAAAAAAAAAAAAGTTGGGGAAAAAAATAGCCACTCTGTGGAAAAAATCAACTCTTTCCTGAATCAAGCAGAAAAAAATGCTGCCGTGTTGAGCTGTGACATATGGTTACACAAATAGAAACCGCAGAGGGGAAAATCATGTTTTCTCTTTCATTATTTCTCACTCTGTAACTGTCTCCAGCTGGGTGAGTAAACAGCCTCGGAGGGCTGTAATGAGAACAGCCGGCTGCCACCGGGCTCCGGCTGCCGCAGCCCGGGTGCGAGCCCTCGTACGACGCACCGGCCGCCGCCTGGCGCGGGGGACCGGCCCCCGGCTCACCCCGCCGCCCTTCGCACCTCGCCGCCAGTGCCCGGCGTCCGGCGGGATGCGGCCGTGTGCCCTCGGCGCCTGCAGCATCCTCCCGGCGGCCGGCGCTAACTAGGTGCAGGCTCCGAGTTAAATTAAGCGGGTTGCTCCCGGTTATTGTTCAGGGGAATTATGTGCCCAATTTCCCTCCTGAGCCGCGTTGCAAATTGACTCCTAAGTGTCCCGTGAAATGGCTGCATAATTTGCACATTTGAGAAGCGGCGGCAGGAACGGGTAGAGCCCGGTGCTTTGCTTTGCTTCCTTCTCCACCTCACTCAGTTTTTAGCCAGTTTTATTGCAGCTCTCACAGGGTTTAATCACCAGCTCCGAGGGCTCTGCCGCTCTCCGAATGCATCTGCCCTCCCGCCCCACCTTGAACGGCTCAAAAAAGTGAAGTTTTGCAGCTCTCACCTCCCTGGGGACCAGACCTGAGGCCGTGGTCCCTCCCCAGACCCCGAGCCCTGGTCCATCCCCGCCAGCCCCAACCAGGACCCTCTGCAGATGTGCAGCAGCTGGCCCCCATCTCCCGAAGCCCACTGCGTTTTCCCATTTGCTTTGCTGGGGGGTGGATCAGACTTTAAGATTCAGATCGCCCTGATTAGGGCAGGCTTTGGATTAGGCTCTGAATTAGGTCAGGGTATGGGACGTTTCAGCCTCCCAGTTGCTTTCATCTTTCCCTCCTGCATTTTTCCTGGGGCACGGCTGGACTCAAGCCGCCCTGGCCAACGGGCAGCTCGGGCTCGTGAACCAAAGGTTGAGTTACACACGCAACATGGGCACAACCACCATGGCCCGGCTTCGAGCAGCCCCCATCCCTCCCCGGTCCTTGCACCCAGCACAGGACCCTCGTGAAGGTGCAGCCGTCGAGGCACCACGTAGCGCTGAGGCGCCACGTCCATCTGAGTCTTCCAGCGGAGAAAGGTCTTTGCTAAGAGCCAGAAAGTCCTTGAGCATCAGCAGCAGCAACGAGTGATTTCCCATGAAGAGTAACCCATTTCTGGAGTCAGGAACGACAGCCGTCCCCTCTGCACCGAGTGGCGTTATGAGCCCAGCTGAGTCCTTCCAACAAACGAAAAACTATTAGTAAACGGAAGCATTTTTAATGAAAACTGACCCAGTTTTGGATGCCACTTCTCCTTCCACCTCAGGAATAGTTTGTGCCAGAGTTTAAGTGAAATTAGGTCATTGTTGAACAAAGGTCGTGAAAGAACATGAAAAGCTCTTCAATGGGAAGCCCCAGTTTTTATGGCTCGCTGTGGAAATCCCCTCCCAAATAAAGTTATGAATAGAGTGACACAAAAGGGCACGGAGCAAATCGTCCCAGTATTTACCCAGTATGCCTAGTGGGGTCCCATTAAAAAATCCAGCTTGAGCCAAGCGCAGATTCCACCCCTTCTGAACTCACAGTGAGTGTGGGGAAGGAAAAGAAAGGAACCTGGTGAGACCCTTTGCGTCCTTCAACCGTGGCCCTTGCTGCCCTTCTGCAGGATGAGGGTTTGGGTGACCCGAGGGACCTGGGGAGCTCTGGGGCTGCGCCTCTGCTTCAGCCCAGCGCAGAAGCACGTCCTCCCATCCCACTGACTTAGCACTTCGACACCCGCCTTGCTGAACCAGAGCCCTCTTACAGTAAATACTCGCTTTCACAATCGCCCTCCGATGAGCTAATCCCTGCCCGCTTCCCTGGAAAGGGATTGCAGAGGCAGCCCCTTTCCACAGAAAACCAGTGCAGATGAGCGCCAGCTTTGGAATCGGAGGGAAACTTTTACAGAGCAGTAAACAAAAGTGCAAGTCTGGGGTTAGGCTCACCCGGGGAAGTTTTCTGAAGTGCAGAGAGTGGCTGAGGGGGGCTCCTGTAGGTTCAGGACACCCCAATGCCCGCTCAGGCACAGGCAGGGGGTGCACACGAATGGAGCAGCAGCCTGGGAAACTTCTGCCTTCGATTTTGGGAAGGAGCTGGGGGACAAGGAGGCCTGATCCTGCGACAGGGGCGGCTCTGGTCCAGGGCTTGGCTTGGCCCTTAAAGGCTCCTGTGCCTGAGTGGGTGCACACACGGATCCATGTATCGGTGCGTGCAGAACTCGGGGCACGTTTTCACTCACTCTAACAGGAGTTTGCTCTCAACTGCATCGGGTTTGAGCGGTTGCTCAAGGTGCTCAAGGTGCTGGTGGTGACTTCCCCGCCTGCTCTTGCAGCTCACTCCTGCCCCTGCCCAGCCCTGGTCCGGCGTGTCAAAGCCCTGCTGCCACCCTGTCCTCATCCGTGGCACCTCTGCAGGGGCCGGGCAGCCGGCCCGAGGGCGCAGCGAGCACAGGCACTGCAGTGTCCTTAAACCGGAGCGAAGAGATGGAGGAGCCCTCAGTGGGGGAAGCTGTGCGAGAAACTGAGCTCCAGCCTCAAACAAAGCGCTTTTGCGCTCCCGCCGCAGAGCGAGCAGGGCTGGCCTCCCGCTGCCCCACTTTCGGGGGCTGCTGCCCTCTTCTCCCATCCTGTCCTGCTGCTGGAGCATCAAACCAGCCAGATCCTGACCTCCAGAGCCTTCCTCCAAACCCACATCTCCATCCAACTGCACCTCAACACCAGCACCGGCTGCTTTGCCGCCTTTCCCTCTCCTCCTCCTCATCCTCCTCCTCCTCCTGGCAGCGCCATTAGCATCCTCCCCGTGTAAATTTTAATGAATTGTCATCAGCCCAAAGTAATCACCAGTCAGCAAAACTTAATTTTACGAAAAGACAAAAAGAGGCTTCGCTCTAATTGATGGAAAATTGGTCGTTTCTTGTCAGGTTATCGTTCATTTCCCGCCGGCTAATGACTGCGCTCCCGCCAGCCGTGCCCGGCCCTGGAGCCCGGCGAGCACCGCGGCCGCGGCAGCTCCCGTCCGAAGTGGAGTCGTTACGAAACTGTGAGATGAAGAGGAATGTTTTCATGAATAAACTTTCGAAAGGCGCTTCAACGGAAACTTTGAAAAGGAGCGAGGAAGATGAGCTGGTGGGGGAAGCCTGGGGAGCGGTGGGAGCACTCGGCCGTTTCCAGCAGGGCACACGAGCGAACGGCGTCGGTAAGAGAGAGGCGGCTACGTTTTTGGATGCCTTTCTGTTTTAATCACCCAAGAAGAGAGGCAGGCGAAGGAGGCTGGAGTCCTGGGGCAAACCCGGCAGAGCTTTGCCGAACTCGTGGACTCAGACAGCCGAACCGGCTCGTGATGCACCACACAACGTCCCTTCACCACCGTGTTCTTGCGATAGGAAAAAAAAGATGGATCATTTTCTTTCCCTTCAAATATTGGCAGCCCAAAGGAAAACAGACCTGCCTCCCGCTCTCCCAACCCCGCTCCGGTCCCACCTTGTTCGGCATCGTCTAAACGCACCCGGAGGGTACGCGGAGTCACGTCCTGGAGCGAGGCAGCCCCCGGCCTCCCCGCGTCGCTCCGCGGGCTTGGTCTACACAGGCTATTACGGTAATTTGATAAGCCAGTTCTTCGTGATATGAATCTTTGCCTTCGTTAAAGGGAGGAAAAAAAAAAAAAACCATTGCATTTTGATGGCTCACAGGGACAGTTCATTAAGCAATCAACTCTTTTAATGAAATATTTCTTTGTTAAAATATTCATTGATCTGCCGCGGTTTCGCAGGGAGGAAGGGAAGGACCGTGTCCCACATGCTTTTCTGTTGAGTCTTCCCGAGCACGTGCTGAACACGGCGGGTCGTGCCCCGGCATCGCAAACACGGCAACTCGCCCCAGTCCTTCGGGGAGCCCAACCGAGCCCCAGCCTGAACCACGGAACGGGGGCGTTCGGGGGGCTCTTTCCGCCCCCTCCCCTTCATCACATTAGGTTTTACACACCGGGTTTGGGTCCTCTGTGGAGGAAGCAATGGGGGGATGTTGGGCTGGGCTCTGGGCTGCTTTGGGCAGGGCGGTTTGTGCCGCGGTGGCACGCGGGCATGTCGTGGCAAAGACGGGGGGTAAAATTGGGCCAAAAGCGAGTGAAAATGGGCAACCGGGGAGCGGGCAGAGCTGGCGATGGTGGGCAGAGTGGGAAGAGGGGGGTCCTGATGGGAGGGACTGGTTCTGCCGGCTGGGCGCGAGGGGATGGGGGGCTCCGTTGCACCCGTGGGACAGCGCAGCGAGGGCTGTTTGACAGCCCGCAGGGTCTCGACAAGATGCTGTGGCCCCGGTGTAAGAGCAAGGAGGAGGGAGCTCAGGGAGCCAGGACGGAGAGCACTGGCAGGAGAAGAAAGAGAGGAGAGAAAAAAATATATCAAAGAGCGAGAAATGAACAACTGCAGACAAAGCACCGACGCTGGCCTCCCCCCTCCTTTCTCAAACCTTACACCATGAGTAATCCCCACCGCTCGGCACCGTGGCGACTCAGACAAGTAGTCACCACGTGCGGGTAAGCATCTCCCCGAAGGAAACAATGCAGACGAACAGGGCGAGTGGAGAATGCAGACGTCCTGCTCTGGATGAGTAACGTTATTTGAAAAGCAGATAAATGGAAAAAAAAAAAAAAAAAAAGAGAGTAAAGGAAAAAAAAGCCCAAACCAAACCACAGCACACGCCGGCGGGGAGAGAGAATCCAGGTGTCCTGTGTCTCGGTGTGCTGGTGGCACGGCACGGCAGGGCACGGCACGCAGGCTTCCGAGCGGGGGGTCCGGCTCCATCGGGGATGCCACGACACCCTGCTGCAGGGTGACCTGCGGCCCCTCCGCTCGCAGGCTCCTTCCTCCCCTGCGCTGAGGCTTTGCAGGCGCGGAGGAAAATTGGTCACTGTCTGGAGACCCCCCACACCACATCCTCCTCTCCGTGTGTGGGAGCAGCACGCCCAGGCTCCGGCGTTTTTGCCTCTCTGCTGTCTCTCCTTTAACCATTAGCTTCAGCTCACTAAAACCCCGCTGAGCCCAGCCTGTCTGACCCTCCTCTGCCTGTGCAAGTAGGGGAAACTGAGGCACGGCACAGCCACAAGCCAGAGGGGCTGCAAAGCCCCTGCCCGGGCTCCGAGGCTGTGCCTGGGTTGCTGCACCCCCGACACGTTTCCCCCCACATCCCCCTTCTGCGTGCGGCTCTGAAGCGGGGCCGCCAGCTCCCAAGGGTGCCAGGACCCCCCCTCCCCAGGGGGCCGCTCTCCCAGGGAAGCTCGCTGGCTTTCTGGCCGAGGGCAGCGGGGTCACAGTGGCCAGGGCAGGGAGGAGGGATGCCGGACCCCGGGCAGACAATAGCCTGTCGCTTTAAAAGGGAGCCAGGAGCCTCTCATCACTTACAGTAAGTCGGTGCATCATTTCTTTGCCTTACGCAAGAGGCGAGCGGGGTCCAAGAGCTCGGCGTCGGCCGCGGCCCCGCCAGCGCGTCCGGGCAGAGCCGGATTCCTCCGGGTGCTTGTTGGCCTGTGAGCATGGGCTGAGCGGAGCGTGCGGCCACGCTGGTGTCCTCCCTGGAGGGCTCCGGGGGTCTCCTTGGGACCCCCAGCTTCACCAAGCCCAGGATGCTGCGCCCAGAGCTGTGGCTTTGGGCTGGGGAGCACCGATCCTGCACCCTTCCCTGCTCGCCCGCTGGTCGGTGCATCCTGCGGTGGTGCCCAGAAGGGCCCCTGGGAGCAATCAAGGGGGTTCAGCCCCGGACCCCCGGGATGGCGAGGGAGCGGGTGGAGGGCTGGGCTCTGGGTGCTGCCGGGCACTGCAGCGTCTCAGGGTGCTGCAAGAGCTGCATGAAAACAGCTGCTGTCTTTTGGGTGGAAAAATAGCTTTCCCGCTCACCTGTCGAGATTTCCACCTTGGAAGGGATGGGAATTTGGGGCTTAGCTGGGTCAACACACAGCTCCTGCCCCAAAACACTCCTCTGGAAGGGAAAAAGTAAATTTCTTCCTTTATTGTCCCTATTTTCCTATTCTCAATTTTCTTCTTTCTCTTCTTTCCACCCGTTTTTTTATTTATTTTGCCTGGAAAGAAGAAGGGAGAGACTCTGAGAGAAGGCAGGAAGCAGAGGAGTTCAGGGCACTTGTTCACAGCATCGAATGCAGACGTTTCACACGAGCATCTTTAGAAAAGTCAGGGGGGTTTGCAGTGACTCTTCCCAAACAAACCCATTTGCCAGGAATGGCCGATCCATAACCGCTTCGGAGCTGCTTTGCCCTGAGTGGGATCTAGGACCACCCCAAACCGACCTTTTGCATGGAAGATTTCAGCTTTCCATCAACCTGGGGGCGTTTCCATCCCAGACTAGCACGGGATCAAAACTCCTCGACTGAAAGTGTTCACTTCTAGAAGATCAATATCCTGGCTACAAGAGCAGACACTTTCGGGAGGAGGAAAAAAACCCCAAAACTGTGCCAGGAAAAATAATTTCCCACGGATAAGAGTTTGGGGATCGATCTCAGGGGCGTAAGGGTGGGGATGAGCTGGAACGTGCCGTTTTCCTAGAGGAGACGAGGGACACCGCCTTTGGGACCCGCCGCGTGTCCCGCACGGACTCCTGCTCCTCCAGCCGCGAGTCGCAGCGCTTTATAACCGCACGTTGTGCGAGATGTTTAATCCAAGAGCTACAGACCCTGCTGCCTCCAGTGGGCCCTTCCGCAGGCGATGCCTGCCCAAAGCTCCACCTGGTGCAGAAGTTTCCCCTTCTTTCTTTTTCCTCTCCCTCTCTGTTGGTTTTTGTGCTGTAGCACAAGCCCCTGTGGTCCCTCTCATCGTCCCCCTGGAACACCCCGGCCACTCCCGCAGCATCCCTGATGTCCCCGTGCCCACCAGCTCTGCAGCTGCGGCAGGAGCGAGATGGTCCCTTGGACACCAAACCCCACCAAGGCAAGCGCCGCACAAAACCCCGACTGAAGCCCGGCCACGCCACGTCTCCTCACCCAGATTCCTGCTCGCTCCTGGCTTTTTTCCTGGCTGACACAGATGAACAAAGAGGGATCTCTGGGCCAGGCTCGCTTCACAAAGTCCCCTTGGTGGAAGGGCTGCCCATGTCTTTTTGTGCAAATCCTCCCCGCTTAGATGCTATTTGATGTCTTCAAAGGGGCTATTCTTATGTTGAGAAAAGAGGGCAAGCGCAGGTTTGATGAGGCTCGTCACTCAAAGCTATTTTTCACTCAGAAAAGTGCCAGTTTGGGATTAAAAAAATATTCTGTTCTTCATCGGCTGGTATTTGGGTGAATATCTCATGAAGTCAGAACACTGGGTATTAGGGTATGAATTTGGGGAGGCAAAACCAGATTTTATGTATCTGGGAGGGAAATAAAACTCCTTGAACCCAACAAAAACACCCGAAGAGAATCGCCTGAGCCGAGCCGGGGGCTAGCAGCGACTAGTGGTGGCTGCGTTTGGCTGCTGCGGGTCAAGGGGTACCTCGGGGAGCGATGGTGGGGCAGGGGAGGGCACGAATCCCTGCGGGGCTGCCCCTCTGCGCGTGGGGAGCAGCTCATCGCACCGGTCTCAGAACTACCCACGCTTCATGGGTTTGCCATGGGCCAGGAGGGATCTGGTCTGAGCTGGGGGGAATCGAAGCTGCTCCCCTTCCCCGTGGGACCCAGCCCTGAAAGGGGTCGGGGTGTCCCGTATCTCCGAATCCTGAGCACCGAAAGGGAGAAGCGCTTCCCCCCTTGCTAACACTTTTGTTAAAATTTCCCTTTTCAGCAAATAAATAGCTAAATAAAGGAAAAAATGCCTTCACCACAGCGGCTGCGGGGTCCTGGGAGGTGGGAAGCCCGCCGGCTTGGCCAGTCCCCGAGGGAGCTCCAGTGGGTGATGCTGCGGGCTGCAGAGCCAGCCCCGCTCGGCCGCCTCGGCCGTGGGTCCGAGGGCTCTCCCGGTCACCTTCCCAAGGCGCATCCGCCGTGGCTGCTGGTGAAGGCTGGAGGATGGTGGCGAGGGCAGGCTTATGCCAGGCCACGGATGCCAGGCTGCTGTCTGCGGGGTGCGGAGCATCGTGCTGCCACCAGCCCAGCTCGCAGAGGGCTCCTGCCCAGCTCGCGGGCTGCCTGCACCGGGTGCAGCGCTTGCAGGAAAGCGTAGAATCACAGAGTCACCAGCTGGTTTGGGTTGAAGGGACCTTCAGAGCTCCTCCAGCCCAACCCTCTGCAGGGAGCAGGGACATCTGCAACCAGAGCAGGGTGCTCAGAGCCCCAAGGGCCAACCTGACCTGGGACGGTGCCAGGGAAGGGGCTTCTGCCACCTCTTGGGGCAACCTGGGCAGGGGTCTCCCCACCCTCAGCAGGAACAATTTCTCCCTCCTCTCTCATCTGAATCTCCCTCTGTCAGTTTAACCCATCACCCCTTGTCCCGCCCCAACAGCCCCTGCTGAAAAGTCTGTCCCCATCTTTCCTGCAGCCCCTTGAAGCACTGGAAGGCCACGGATGCCCAGCCTGCGCTGGAGCAAACGCCGCCGCAGCCAGGGAGCAAGGCGAGGGCTGGCGGGAAGGTTCTTCGGCTGCCCTTTCCTTGCAAGGGAGGGGGGACCGCCGTGCCCCTGCCCCGCCGAAGGAAAGTGTGCTGGCAGGAAGCGGAGCCCTCCCCTGCCCGCAGCGCGGGTGCACCCCGCTTCCGAGAAGCGCGTCCTCGGGGGCCTCTTCCTCGAAAGTCAGGACCTGGTTCTGCAGAAGCGGGCGCGCGGCAAACGCTCGTCCGATGGGAGCCCCGGGGCTGCCCGAGAACCAGCCGAGCCCTCCGCAAAACCCCAGACCTCCAGGAGGGCTGCGGTAAGACCTGGGTTTAAGTCTGGGCGCAGCCTTGGGGCCAGCCCTGCCCTCGCCCTCGTCCTGTTTGACCCACCCCCCCCCCCCCCGAGTGGAGATTTTGGGGGGGCAACACCGATGGGTTTGCTGGGATCTCTGTTGGGGCCACCAGAGCTTGTAGCTGGGGAGAACCAGCTTTTCCATCACACAGAAATTCCCAGATACAGACTTTTAATTCAAGAATAATTTTATAAAAACAATTTTCCTGTAAAAAAGTCAAATTTTATAGGCGAAGAAAATAATCCAAGTGGGTTGAACTACTTTTCATTCCAATTTTACCTTTTAAAACTATTTCATCTGTCCGTAAAATGGAAATTTCAAAAAAAGCTACTTGTGAAGTAGAAAAGGGAGAACGTAGAGTGGTCGTTCTTTGGTGCCATTGGAACACACCGGCTTTGACACCCCGCAAAAACCTTTATTCCACTCCTTCCATGTGAGATTTGGACCATCCGTCCCCAACCTGCGCGGGTGGGAAAGTCACCTCCCAAAGCTCGGCAGCGAGGCCGGAGCGCTGAGCCCTTCTCCACGGCCGGCCACCTCTCCTGGACCTGCTCAGAGGCGGCCCCAGACCCTGGGCGATGGTTTGGATTCTGCATTGGGGTGAGGGTTTGGGTCCTGCATCCAGGGGATGGTTTGGGTCCTGCATCCTCACGGAGGTTTGGGGTCTCTGCCCAGAAGATGTTTGGGTCCAGCACCCTGAGGAGGGCTCTGCTCCCTCAAGGGCTCTGGGGACCCTTTCCCTGCCAGCAGGATGGGATGTCGGGGTGTCATGGAGCCGGGCTGGGGGCTGCTGGGGTCACCAGCTCAGCACCTCACTGTTGCCGTCTGTAAAATGGGGTCAGTGCCTCTGTCCTGGCTCTGCCAGGGTGAGTGGAGGTGTGTGTCCCCCCCCAGCACCCCCCTGCCGCCCGCGCCTCAGTTTCCCCACCCCAGCCCCAAGGCATCGCTGTGCCCGGAGAGACCAACCGCATCAGAAACCAATTAGCGACGGCGTTAATGAGCAAAACGCGGAGGGGGAAGCGGGGAACAACCTGGCGTGGGGGGTGCAGGAGGTGGGGACCCCCCCCCAAAAAAAAAAAAAATTAGAAAAGGGCGGGCAGGGGGTGTGCGCCCCCCTGCCACTCCCCACCCCCCACCCCCCGGGGGAGGAGGAAGGAGCGGGGGGGGGGGCGGGCGGGGAAAGCGGCTGCACCTGCTTTAGAGGAACTATGGTAGGGCGGCCGGTGCCCGCCCCGCGCCGCCGCGCCCGCGCCGCCGCCGCCGCCGCCGCGCTGAGCCGGACCTGAGCGCGGCGCGCACGGCCCCGGCCCGGCCCCGGGCTGCTCCGCACGGCCCCGGCCCGGCGCCGCCCAGCAGCCGCAGCAGGGAGCCAGGGGCGGCGGCGGCGCCGGTGGCCCCCCCCCCGGGAGCCCTCCCCCCCCGCCATGCCGTGCCGTTCCTGAGAGCTTCGCAGCCCCGCCGCGGCCGCCCCGTCGAAGTTTGGGGAACGGGGGTGGGGGGGGTGGGGGGGCGGTGAGAGGCGGCGCGGCCGCATGCCCGACGCTGGACCCCGGCGCTGGGAGCGACCAGGTGGGTGAGAGCGGAGCGGGGTCGGGCGGGAGGGTCCGCGCACCCACGGGGGTGCGCGCCGCCCCCGCCCCGCCGCAGCTGCTGCCGGCGGAGGTTGGGGGGGGGGGAGGCTGGTTCGGGACGCCCCCTCCGGTCCCCACCGGCAGGTGTGGGGCGGGCGGGGGGCAACCGGGTGTGTGCGTTTCCCCCCCGTTTCCTTCCCCCGGTCCTTCCCCCGCGCTCGGAAGTTTGTTGCGGCGCCCGGACAAAGGGAGCGGGGCCGGGGCGCTCGGTGAGCCGGGGGGGCGCGGCGTCCCGGGGCGGGGGACGGAGCCAGCCGGGGCTCGGTGCGCACCGGGAGCGTCCCGGCGCTTGCGAGGTCCTCGGTGCGCCCGGGGCAGCCCCGGCGGCGAGCGGGCACGGGGGTCTCCGCTCCCCCCCCGCCCCGCCTCCGCCCCGGGGCGTTTGGCCGGCCGGTGGGGGGGCGGCGGCAGCCCCCCTCGGGAAGCGGGGCGGGTGGTTCGGGCACCGGGAAACTTGCGCTGCCGCCGGGAGAACCGCGCTGCCGGTGCCGGCTCCAGACCTGCCTCGGGGTCCCGCAGCCCCGGGACGAGGGGCGTTTGAACCGGGGGGGGACCGCGGCAGCCCCTGCCCCGCCGGCCGCCCCTGGGCTCCCTTTGTTGGTGCTTCCCGTTTCTCCCCCCATCTTTCTCTCCGGCAGTTTGAATTCGGGGAGCTCGGGTGGGTTTGTTCTCCCTCTCCCCCCCCCCATTGCCTTTGAACTCGGCTCCAGCCCCCCCCCCCGCTCCGTGCCGAGCAGCGGCCCGGCGGGTGCGATCCCCCCGCCTCACTTTAAGATAAAATGAAGTAAAGTCAGCCCCAAGTTTTGAAACTGTCGGGAGAAGCCGCCGCCGCCGCCGGCCCCGTCAACCTGCCGCCGAGAGCAGCCGCCGCTCCAGCAGCGCCCGGAAAACCCCGCGCCGGCTGCAAACCGCCAGGTGAGGGGCGAGGCGGGCGGGCCAGCGGCTTCGGATGGCGCCGGAGAACGTTCCCGAGCCCCTCGCGCAGGTTCGGATCCCGGAGCGGGGGGGGGGGGGGTCACGGCGGCCGGCTGCCCCGCGTTCCGCCCGCTGGCGGAGTTCGGGGCGGTGTCGGCGTGGCTTTGTTCGGAAGCGGGGCGAGGTTGGGGTTTGTTTTTTTTTTTTCGAGGGTTTTGGAGGGGGCTTTATACCGTCCAACGCGGGGGTCTCGGCGGGCTGGCTGGGACCCCGCCGGCAGCGGCCGCTGACGGTATCACCGAGGACGCCGTGTGCGGGCAGGTTTTATTCCGGAGCTGTCGCCTTCTGGGAGTTCCGAAATTCCCGCGGAAACGGCGTTCGGCGACACGGGCGGCGGGTGGCGGCAGCCGCCCCCCCCCCCCCGCCCCAGCCCCTGGCCACCCCGCTGCCCGCCGTCCGGGCGAGATGCTCGCCCGCCGCTGGCAAAGTTCAGAGGTTTCTCCCCTCCCCTGGTCCGTCTCTCTCGGCGTGGGATCGACAAACGCGCCTCTGTCCCTTCTCCCCGCTGCCCCTCGAAAAAAGAAACGACGCTTCAGAGAGCGCTGCCCCAGCCCGCTGCGCCGGACGTTTCTTTCGGGGGTAGGAAACCTGGTTCGAGTTGGCAGGCGCGGAGAGAACAAGTGGAGCGCAACCGCTCTTGCTTTTTCCATTCGGGAGCGATTCTTCGCTTGGTGGTTTGTTGTGTGTGGGGGCTTTTTTGTTTTTTGTTTTTTTTTTTGCTTTCCCCTTTTAAAAAAACCAAATCGGCGAAGGGCTGCCCCTCCTGGGGGCTCCTCAACACCGCAAATAAAAAAAAACGCGCGTGGGGGAGAGCAGCAATAATTCACCGGCATCTGCAAACCCCGCTTTGCTCGGAGTAGCGCTCGGGAAGTAAAAACTTGGGCTGGGGTTTGTTTATTATTTATTTATTTATTTACCTGCTGCTCTTTGATAGAGTCCTGGAGGAATCCGGGTCCGAATTCCCCCTCGGCTCGAGGCAGCTCGTCCAGCCCCACCGACGGCGCTGGGGGACGGCCGCAGCCTCTCGCCGCGCTCGGAACCGGCTCGGCGTCGGACCGCGAGCTCCGCTTTTGCGGCGGCGTTGTAAAGCTGCGGGGCGCGCGGTAAAACCGCGATTAGTCTCTGCGTGAAAAGGGCGGGTTGGTTTTAACCCGAACCAGAAGCCGGATTTACTTTTACAAATTTCTTCTCGTGTGTTTTGTAAAAAAAATTTTACACGAGGAACGCGTCACGCCGGAGAACAGGCATTCGATGTTAAATCGACCCAACATGCGTCTCGCGCGGGCGGTGTGACCCCCGGGCCGGGGACGCGTTCCCTTTCGTGCCTCCCCGTATTCTCGATTAAACGCAGCGAAGTCCCGGGCTCTTGAGAAATCTTAATTTATTATATTTTTAATTTCCAACCCACCTTAAAGGCCATTAAAAAAAAGTCCAACAAGCCCCCAAGGGGTGGGTGGATGGGGAAAATAATCAGACTTGGAAAATTTTAAAATTTTTAAAAATTTTTTTGCTCCCTCCAGGTCGCTTAAATCAAACTGGGAAGGGGGGATATGGAGGGGAGAAGGGGCGAAATTTCCCGTGCCGAGCCGGGGAGCTTTTGTCCGGGCTGCGCAGCCCTGGGTGCCTCCTGCCTTTCTTCTGCCCTTTGTGGTGCCGGGGCTGGGGGCGAGCCGGGGAAGAGCCTTCCCGAGCCCTCCCGCTCCCTCCGCTTCCAGTAACGGGAGCCCCGGGTTTGAGACATCACCTCTTTGGGGGGTCTTAATTTTAATTTATTAGTTGTCGCGGTTTATTTTTTGGTGGGGTTCCCCCCCCGCTCCCATCCCAAGCCCCTTTTGCTGGGGTGTTTGGCGTGGGGACGGGGATGCCGCCGGGTCGAGCATCGCTCCCGTGATAAAAACCAAACTGGCCCCGTCAAAGTTGGGCTCGGTGGGGGGAAAAGCGCAGGAGAGCGGGATCGCTGTGGAAAATCCCCCCTTAACCTGTGCACCCCAGGGCCGTGTCACCCAGCGGGGTCGGGGGGAGCGGTGGGTGCCGGGTTGGGGAAGGAGGAGGCGATGGGGGACGCGCGGGTGAGGGAAGGGCTGGGACGGTGGTGCTGGGGGGGGGGGGGGACGGAAGGCTGAGCAAAGAGAGTGAAATGAAATAAAACGGATTAAAGTTGCTGCTGGGGGGAGGCGGGGAGGGGGCTGATACTCAGACCTGGGGGGGGGGGAAAAAAAATCTATAAATGCCACGTCCAGCCCCAGCAACCTCCCTCAACGACGGTGCCCGTCGGTTTTACGTCGTTCTTTGGAAAGGGAAGAGCAGGACGCGTTTGAAAAAAAATAAATCTGTGCGGTGTATAAAATCCAGTGCCAGCGCAGTGCCGGCGGCGGGCCCTCGCCCTTTCTCTCCTCATAACCCGGCAGGAATGCGAGTGCACTCAGTTGTGAAGTTGCTGCCCGGAGAGCCCGGGAGCTTTTCTTTTCTGCCGCTGGAGAGGGGGATGCTTTGAGTCTGCTGGTGTTTGTGTCTCGCTGTGGGGTGGGGGAGCGGGGGGCGGCGAGGCGCCGGCTTTCAGGTTTTTCTCTCCTTTTATATTAATTTTTTCTTTTTTTTTTTTTTTTCCCCCTTTCCTCTTTTCTTGTTGGTCCGGCGGGGAGGGTGGAAGGGGGGAGCGAGGCCGGAGGAGGAGAGGTGCGGTGCTGGGTTTGCCTTTGTAGCAGCAAGGTGGGGGGCGAGCCGTGCCCCCGGCCGGCAGCGGGGCTCATTCTTCCCGCTGCAGAAAGGCGGGAGAGCCCGGAGCTCCCCGGCTTTTCTTTTGCTCGTTTAAAAGTAATACGCTCTAATTTATGGCTCTTCGCATCCTATTTCCTGCTGCAGAGTGGGGTGTGGGAGCCTCACGTATTTGGGGAAATTCTCGCGCTGCTGGAAGGGAGAGCTGGGGCGGTTTTCCCCCTCCGTCCCCCTTCCCCGCGGTGGTTTTGGAGCACGGGAGAGCCCCGGGGAGTGGCTGGCAGGTGCTTCGTGGGGATTCGCGCCCCAGCATCACCCCGGGTGGGTGGGGGGGGGTCCCACCTCCTCCTTGGGGTCCATCCTGGATTTACGCTCTGCTTTGCCCGGGGGCTCCCGAAATGACCCTGCTGCCGCCTCGCCGTCACCTGCCGCTGCTGGAAGTGGGAACTTGAAATTTCCTGTCCCGTCCTCTTTGATTTCCAGCTCCTCTGGCGCGGCCGCGGGGTTACGCAGGGCTCGGTCCTGCCCGGGGAGGGATGTGCCGCGGGCACCTTCCTGGCAGAGCGCTGTGCCAGCAGGAGAGGGAAGGGAAGAGGGGTGGAAATAAAACCGCGAATGCACTTGGAGCGGGGAAACCCGTGTGTTTGCCTCGGAAGATGTCAAAATCCTCCGCGTGCGCTTCGGGAGACCCCGATGCCCCCGAGAGGAGCGCAGGGGTCCCTCGAAAATAAAACCGGGGCCGTGACGCCAGTTGGGCAGCAAGTTGCCGTCCGGCTTGTGACCCCGTGGGGCTGGCCCCGCTCGCCCTCCGAGCGGCCACAGGGGCTTTGGCCAGCGGAACTCGCTCTTCTGCGGCGGGGGGAAGGACTCGCACCCATTTTGCCAAACCTTCCCCCTTCCCCTGCTCGCTCTGCTGCACCTTTTAAAGTCAGATACAACTTGCGGGTCAAGATGGGGCTGGGCACAGCTTGAAAAACATCCTAATTTATTTTTTTCCCCCCGCTGCAAGCGTTTGCTCTATAAAATACAGCAAAGATGCTGCTTGAGGGTTGGTTGGGTTGTTTTTTTTTTTTAAAACTTTTCCTAAATGTAAACCTCTTCTGGCAATCGCAGAGGCGAGTCTCGATGGTAAAACGCGTTGCTGGAATCAGAATGCTCGTGACAAAACCGCGTTTGCGAGGGGAGCGGCGGCGGGTTTGGGGAAGAATTAAGAGGCAGGAGCAGCGGCGGCGGAGAGCTGCTCCCTGCGGAGGTCGACGCCGCGGAGGAAAACGCAACCTGTCCATCTGCCGCGTCGGATTTTATTTCGTAAAGATGGTGCTGGAGGAGAGATCAGATCTGGGGACGGAGCCGGAGGGATGACGGTGCCTTGCGCCGGCAGCGCGGCGGGGCTGGCTCTCACGGTGCCGGGATAGCCAGGCAGGCGAGCCCTGCGTCCGCGGAGCGCTTGGCACAGCCAGGCGGGATCCTCTCTTCTGGTTTGGTTTTGTTTTTTTTTAAGGATAAAAAAAAATAACCCTGAGTTTGCGATCTCCTCTGCTGGCGTTGGCGTTCGCCAGCCCCGGGTGGCACCTGGCTCCCCTGCCCTGGCAAGTTGGTGAAAAGTCTCTGGCGGTGTGTTCGGTGGGGACCCTCCTCCTGCGCCGCCATCGCCACGTCCCCGTTAGCAGCAAAAACGTTCTTTAGCGAAACGAGGAGCGGAGGGTGGCTGTGGGAGGGAATTTCACCTCGTCCCGGCTCCGCCGGGGGCCCCTGGCTGTGTTTATGGGAAGCCGAAGGTGCCATAATAGAACTTTTTGGGGTGAAGATTGCTTTCAAAATCATGGGAAGGTGCAAAAAAGAAAAAGTTGGGTTTGAATACTAGAGGAGGAAAAAAAAAAAAAATCTCGTGGGGGGGCCCCAGTTCGGAGGTGATCTGGAAGCTGTTTATTCTGCCTCATTGGCAAACCTCTTCCACGTGACCGGCTTCGGTGGGGAGCTGGCACCGGCCGGCCGGGAAAACGCGGATGGGGCTGGCGGGGAGCTTCAGCCCCCCGGGGAGGAGGAGGAGGAGGACCCCCATGTGATGGGTATGTGTTCTGTGGGTGGCGTGCGGGCTGCTCGGCAGCTCCCGAGGCTCGGGGAGATGCCATCCCCGGGGGCGGTTTTGCTCAGGCACCGATGCTGCCGTTTAGAGCCGGGGCTGTGGCCGGGATCAGCCGGGATGAGCCGCTCGCCTGGAGTGTCTTTCCACACACCTTGGCCAGGTCGCTGGCAGAGCTGGGTTTATCTAGTGGCCTTTAACTGCGCCGAGGCTAATAAAGGCGTAAAACACCGACAGCGCCGTCCAGAGCGCCGAGCGCTTGGGCAGGGCGAGCCGAGCTTCACCCTGCGGAGTCCCCTCGGGGGCCAGGAGCCATGGAAGCCCTGACCCCGAACCCTCCGGCCGTTCACTTGCTTCCTCTGAGTCTTGGTTTATTCCACTGACTGTGGATTTTAGGTGAGTGATTTTCTTTTTGCCTTCTGGTTGTGAATCTGCGAGCCGGGGACTGTCCTATGTTTGTTCAGCAGTAGCGAGATCTGGACTGGGACCACCTCGGAGGCGCTGTCATGGGCTGGGTAAAAGATGTCTTCAGCCTTAGAAAAGAGGGTCAGCAGAGGAAGGCTCGAGGTAGGTCACTTAACGCGAAATATAGGGCCAGAACTTGTGCTCGTGAGTGAAGGATGAGCCAGGGTCCCACCTACCCGGGAGCAGCTCTTCCTTCTGGTGGCCCGTTAGTGGGAACGTGTTTGCCCAGCGACCTTCTGCCAGTGCTTGTGGCTCACTCGTGTGCTGGAGCTTGCGCTGGGCCAGCGGCTCCGTTGGGTGCCACCCGTCACGTGCCGGGATCGCGGTGGTTGGGTTTCCAGCACGGGCGATGCCGCTTTGGCCGCACCGTCCTGGGTGCTGCTGGGAGGATGCTCCTGGCTGCAGGACTGTCCCCAGACCTCGCTGGGACACGGGGCTTTAACATCACGTCGGCTCGCTTGGAGGCTTCACCCCCAGCTCCTGGGGGATGGAAATGCCTGACCAGGATGGTGGCAGGGGCAGGGGGCATCTCGCTGCCTGCCAGGGCACGGGGAAGGTGGCCCACTGCAGCACTGGGTCTGTGCGGAGCGCAGGGGGTACTTTGGGGTTGGAGGAGCTGCCCCTGGGCAGGGGAGACAACTTAGGGCAAGAAATGCCTGAGAGATGAAGTTTCTTGTTGAGCATTGGCAGTTCTTGGCTGAACTGGACCAGAGTTTGGGCCGAGACCTTTTACTGGGCGGGGGAAGAACCCTCTCCCATGGCCTGGGGCTTCTCCTATGGTGTCGTGTTCCCTCTGGGTGTCACTTGCTGGGCCCTGTCCTGGCAGCCACCTTCCCACAGACCTGCACAGGACCGCGGTGCCTTGAACAAAACCAAAATGCCCTTTAACATCCTGTGATTTTTTTTTTTTTTTAACTTTTCTTGGACATCTCCCCTTCTCCCGGGGATGCTGCATGCACCTGGCAAGGGGCCAGCGCTGATGAGCATCCTGTGGCCCCGCATCCCTGTCCCGGCTGCCAGCTGGGAGGGGCAGGAGGAGGCTGTGAGATGCTTTGTGCTACCCAGAGGGGTTCCCGGTGGGTGACCATCACCCAGGGCGCTGGGTCCTTCCCCCAGAGTCCAAAGCCCCCTGGCCGATCCCTTGTAGCTGTGGCCAGATGTGACGGCGGGAGGGAAATTCCCAGGAGCATGGGGTAGCTCAGACCTGGAACACAAATACAGCATCACTGGGCCTATCAAAAAACAGAAGAAGGAGAGAAAATAAAGGCAGGGTGTGGGGGAAAGCGTCCCGTAACTTTTGTGGCAGGAAATATGGATTTGGAGAATGTACCGTACCAGGTGGAGCTGCAAAACTCCTTACGTTGCTGACATGGATTCGGGTGGGGGCAAAGCCGCAGCTTTTGTAAAACGCCGTCTCCAGCTTTGCCCTCCTCTGGGGTTGTTCCCAAAGTATTTACACTTTCCCCTTTCCCCTTTCGCCCCCCAACCTGCTTTCCCCCCAGTGAAGTCACTTCCCGACCAGAGCGGTGCCACTTCTATTCTGCGTCTCTGCAGCGGCATCCTGGTGGGATGTGGTTTGGTTTATGGGCAGGGGAGGGTCTCCCTCTCCCCGTCTCCTGCTCGTGCTGCCGTGCCCCCGCGCCCGGCTTCAGCTCTGCCGGGAGCGGGGTTTGGGGAGCCAGGCTGCAACCGCTCCGCCTGGCGCGGGCGTTACCGTTAATAAATGAAACCCTCAAAATCGAGGGGATTTCGCATTTGGAAAACAAAAGGGGCGTTTGTGCCATGCGGTGTGGGTAAATCTGGGGCTAGGGGGAGGAGGAGGAGGGTGCTGCTACGCGTCCCATCGCTCCCGATTTGTCTCAGCCTCTTGGCACCCGCGGTCCGGGGTACTTGTGCCTTGCTCCTGCTCCCCCAGCAGGTCCTGTTCTCATCCCTCCAATCCCCCCAGCTCCGGGGTTGGTGGGTTTGTAGGGTGCTGCTCGCAGGGGAAGGGTCTGGGTTTGACCGCGAAGCCGTTGCTCCCCCATGCAGGAGAGGAAGGGGCAGGCTGGGGTGTGTGGGGCCGGATTCTGCACCCCAGCAAACCTGGCTGGTGTCAGAGCTATCCCGGTTTCTGCCGCAGAGCCCAAAGGATGGGGATAAAAACACCCAAAGCACTCGCTGTGCCAGGTGCCATTGGGGAGGGGGCCGGTGCTTTGCCCCGGGGTGTGGGGTCCTGTCTGTCCCCGGAGCTGGGCTCGGTCACCTCCTGGGAAAAGGGCAGGAGAAGGTGGTCACTTCGAGTCCTGCAGATCCCGCCTTACATCAGCGGTACATTCGGGCGGCGTGTTCGATGTCGCCACTGCCCGATGGAGCCCTGTGGCACCAGGGGGAGGGTTGGGAGGGTGGGGAGGGGGAGAGCAAAGGTCCCTGTCCCACACTGGCTGCAAGGGTCCTGATTTCTGGCCCGGGCAGGGACATGGGGGCTGCAGGGCGTGGGGCATCGCTGCTGTGTACAGGATGGGCGAGCGAGTGCCAGCCCCCGAGTGTCCCTCAGGGGCTTGTCCAGCCTGTGGAGGCAGCTATGTAGTTTTGGGGAAAATCTCCCCACTTGTGGGGTCTGTCGGGCGTGGTGGGGAGGGGAGGTGCCCAGTCAATGTGCTCCTGAGAGAAACGGGTAAAAGAAAATGTCCTAAAATCCATCCCGGTGGGAGCGTGACCGTGCCGGAGAAACACCGGTAAGGGATTTCTGTCTGAGCACCGCTCCCGAGGAGCGACGCGAGGTTCGTTTCATCCCTCCTTTGCCGTAGTGACAGACGGAAGGTTTGTGCTGAAATTTGGGTCTGCGTTTCCCCAGCTCCTCCACTCGCCCTGGCAGCGGCGTTGGGTGCTGCGGGGACCAGCCCGGCTCCTCTTACCAGGAGGATGCTCGGGGCTCTCTGGGTGCAGCAGCGGGTCGGCGTCGGTCCGTGCCCGGCACGGCTCTGTTCGGGTTGTTCACGCATCCCCTTTTAAACCAGGTTTTTATTCGTACCTAACGTGGCACAGTCTGCTCTTACAGCCCCTTTCAAAATCCCTTGAAGTCTTTCCCTTGATGCCGGCGGGCTCGAGCCCTGCACAAACGTCCTTTTCCCTGAGAAGCAGAGCCACGGCTCTGAATCTGGGTCAAACTTCGGGGCTGCCGGAGCAGCTCCGTCCGTTGATCAAACGCTGCCTTGTTGCTGCGCCGCGCAGGTCTTGTGCCGGTGCTGGCACCGGCATCGCCAGCCTTGGAGCTGGGCAAAAGCAGTGCCGGAGCGATTTCTCCCTGGGTGCAGGGCTGGTGGTGGAATGCTCTGATGAAAAGGCCAGTCCATTGAGAAATGTGATGAGATGGAGTTTAACGGGCGAGGGGGCTTGTTTGGGGATTGATGCTGGCTTTGGGTGAGATCGGTGCCATCCAGTCACTTGTGTCCCCTCCGTGCCGGAGCAGTGGATGCTGCGGTGGGGAGCATCAGTGCTGCTGAATTTCCAGACATGGATTTGGGGCTGTTGTGGGAAGAGGTGGCGGCCGTGCCCGTCTATCTGGGAGAGGGACGGAGGGACAGACCCCTGTCCTCTGCCCTCAGAGGGGATGTGCATCTCCTCTCATTGCAGGATTGGTCCCTTCTGACTGCAGCGGAGTTCTCCTGCTGCAGATACAAATGCTCTGGGAGTTGCTCTGGGACTGAGCAGGGAGTCACTGGTTTTAGCTGGAGGTTTAAAATAGTAATTGGTGTTTTATAATTCCTGGCAGCGAGCAGGAGCTGTGGTCTGCATTTGGGCTGGCTGGGGGCACAGGGTTGGGGCTACCAGCTCGGGCAGGTAGTGGGGGCTTGCGGTCTGGGCGGGGAGGTGGGTCGTGTCCCTGGGGGGGTTGGTCACCCAGGCTGTGCCCACTTCGTGTCTTGCCTGATGCTATATCCCCGTGTCTTGCCTTCCCTCGCCATGATACGATGATTTTTGGTCCAGGGACATCTCCTGGGTTGGTGCCCTGCCTGGGGTGGCCGGTGATGGACCCGGTGGCACTGTGTCCTACAGCTGGTGATGACAGAGTGCCCAAGGGGATGCACTTTGGGGACAGGAAGAGGGGGTTGTCCATGATTGTCTCAGTGGGAGATGCGAAAAGATGATGTGACCTGATTGTGGAGGAGCAGTGCCAGCAGGGAACCCGCTGCAGAGTGGGCACCCCACCCAAGGTGGGCACCCTTGTCTGTGACCACCCTGTAAAGAGCCCTGGGTGCCCTGGGCTGAGGGCTTCTGGGTTCATCGCTAAAGCAAGCAGCTTGTGGTGCCCAAGCTGCTGCTAGGTGCCTTGCTGCGGTTCCCATCAGCCGGCAGTGAGCCCTTCCCAGGTGGGGGGGCACTGGGAACCTCGAGCCCCTCTCTGCCCCAGCACCCATGGGTGCTCACAGGGCCCTTGGGACCTGGCAGCTGAGAGATTCCAGCCTAGGTGAGGTGCGGGATGTTACAGCTTGCAGATGGTGAATCATGAACTCATATTTTAAAGAATGAGGATTATTTTTAAGAAGGGTGGAGGGAGGTAAAAACACTCCATTTTTCAAGTGTGCTTTGCAGTGAGGATGTATCTGCCACCACGTTAAGGGTAATGGTCTGCTGGATTTGCACGGTGCTGGCTGTCCCACGCCAGGGGGAAGGCGCTGGTGGCTCCCTGGGCCACTGCAGCACGGCCACTTCTGGCCTGGAGCATCGGCAGCCACCTGGGTGCTGCTCTTGGGTGTCTTTGCACCCTAAAGCTGGGCTCGTTCGGGGATCTCGCTGTTCTCGGGAGGAAATGTCACCCGCTGCCTGGGATGAGCAGGGATTCGGGAGGTGCAGATCCCCTTGATTCACTTTGTCCTTCCATAGCTCCGTCCCAGTCCATAAAGCAGGGATGCGCTGCCCGGATTCAGGAAGATGCGGTGAGGTCTGATGGGGACGAGCGTCTGGGCATGGACAAAGCTCAGGAGCCTGGATGGATCGGCATGACCTGGGAATGCTGCAGGTGACACCAAAGTGATGCTGTGGGACCAGAGCACCTTCCTGCGTTGGTGGTCTGCCAGCGGTCCAGAGGGATGCTGAAACCGCGGAGAAGTGCTGCCATCCCGCCAGGAACGGAGGGCAGGAGCTCTTGCTGCAGCCGTGGCTGCGCTGGGCGAAGCGTTGCCCGCCTGGACTCCCCAGCGAAGGGTGCTGGATGGGGATGCTCTCCCGGGTAAGAGGACGTGGTGGCTGACCGCGGCTCATCGAGGTCACACGGAGAAGGGGCACGGGGTGATCTTCTGGCTTCGGCATGAGGGATGCTCCGTGCCTCTCCACTGAGCCTTGTTCTCTTCCTGAGCACCTGAAATGTTAAACGCACCTTCCCGGTCCCCTCCGCGGCTGGTGTGGCCTCGCGGCCACCCGTCACCGTTCCCAGTGGGAGACCCCGGGACAGCCCAGCCTCTCGGAGTACATCGCTTCCCAGCTTTTAGGAAAGCTCTGGAGAAATGGCTGGTGTTATTCCAGTGGCTGCTCCAAGCAGAGGCGTCGGGGCTGTGGGGAGCCGCGTTTGTCTCCAGGGCTGTGGCTTGCTCCACGCCAGTGCCAAGGCTGTCACGGGGGCGCTGGGTGCCCAGGCGGACCAGGAGACGTTGAGTCCCTGCGAGATGGAGCCGAGCTGTGCCGAAATGGAATCAGGAAGGTTGTTTGAACGTGGTGAGACCAGCTGTGGCTGCGAGACGGAGCCGGCCTCGGCTCGTGCTCACCTCTGGTTGGGATGCAAAAAAATGGACTTGAGACCTGGAGTGTGAAAATGCCCACGGATGGTTCTTCCCCCATCGCCTTTTTCCTTCTGCCTCCTCGTGAGCAGCATAATTTCTGGATGGCAACCAGGCCTCGTCCTGCAGAGGAGTGGGATTTGCAGTGGAAGGCAGCGGTGCGCAGCGGGGAGCCTTTTTCTGGATGGATTTCTGCAGAAATGTGCCGGAGTCTGGGAAAACTTGTGGCATCCAAGTTCCTCCTTCCTGTTCAATAGACAATACGACTTTATTTTTTCTTCCCCCTCTGGATTATTTAAAGGCCAGAAGAGACTTCTAGCAACCTTCAGTCTGACTTCTCGCAAACTCAGCTGGAAAACTTCGCTCGGGGTCTGTCATGGGAGCTCGTGTCCCAGCCCCAGGTCCCTCACGCCGATGGTCCCACCATCACTCCTCGTCCTGGTCCGGTTTGTCCCTCACCTGCTCCAGGTCATTTTCTTCCTCCCCGGCTCTGCCCTCGCCCTTTGCAGCCTCCCTTGAAGGGACGGGGCAGGGGGAGCTTGGCTTTATTGCTTCATTTTTATCCAGGAGCTTCCGCCGTCACACCCCCTCGCTGGGAGCCTTCCTCTGCCCCAGCGCTGCCCCAGCACCCGCGGCGGGACCCTTCGCTGCCGCTCTCCTCTCCCTCGGTTTGCGTGGGGCGATATCCTCCGTGGCTCTGTCCCAGAGGAAGAGCCCTCCTCTTCCTCGGGTGCCCGAGGCTCCGCTAGGCGGGTGCCTCGATGGGGACACCCGCGAGCGCGGGACCGTGTGTCCCAAAGGTGACACCGCCTGTGCGGGGCACGACGAGCGAGTCCTGGGTGGGCTCGGGGCAAGATGGGGTGAAAAATAATTGCGTGAGCTGGGCGCAGGGGCAGAGCCTCAAACGCGAGCCAGGATCGACGGGAAGATGCCGGAGGAGCCCGGGCGAAACGCTCGCGTGCACGCGCCGATGCGCACCGCGGTCCCCATCGCCGCGCAGGTCCTGCAGCCGCCGCTGCCTTTGGGCTCGGGCTGCTCCGGCTGAGGATGTCACCCCGCCGTGGGAGGTGCTTTGAGGTATTTTCCGAGGATTTTAAAGGGGAGCTGTTTGTGCTGAAAGATCCTCCGTATCTTAAACCCCCCCGTCCCGTGTGGATGCGCGGAGCGGCTCTCGACAGCGAGTTGGCGGGGGGGGGAATCACATGTTCTTTCTCCTGGTTTGTTGGGTTTTCTTTTTCCTGGGAGTTTGGAGTATTTTTTCTGTTCCCTAAGAATTTTTTCCCCCTCCCTATTCATTATCATTTTTGTTAATTAGATTGTGACAGGGAATGGTCTCTAGTCAAAAGAAAAAAAAAAAACCCTCTGAGATGGGTTTTTACAAGTGCGTGTGCGTTTTGGGGTGGGGGGGAAGAGAGCAAAGATGCTTGAAAGAAATAATCTTAAAAATAATTTCTTCATAAAGCTCTTTAAAAAGGAAAAGCCAGGTCCCCTTCCCCCACCACGGCCACCTCCCCTCGCCCCCCCCCCCCCCAATTAAACGATTTGAATTTTCACGTTAACCGCTTGGTGCTTCCTCGGCGCCTCAGATGATTAGAAAGGGATATTCATTTATGCCTTTTAAACGCCGCCCCGATTAAAATCAGAGAGATTTTTTCCTTCATCAAAATCTAACATCCTTGAAAAATTAATTTGATGCCTCTTGTTATCAATTAATTGAATCTCGTTGGGAGAGAGGCTTGTACGGCGGGTGGTTGGAGCTGGCCCTTCTGTTCTTAGTTGCTTTCCCCCCTCTCTTCTCCTTTCTGCCGCTGCTTCCAAACACTGTGACATTATAAAACTCTCCTTTTCTTTTTTTATATTATTTTTACTCATCTCATAAAATAAATGAATAAAACTTGGTCTCTCTTCTCACCCTCCTCCCCCATTCCCTTGAGTTCCTCTGGTATGAAAGAGCCTTTCTTCCCTTCCTTTCTCTCATCCCTCTTTCCTATAACTTCCGAGGCAGGAGGAGAGAAAGAAACTTGGGGCTGTAGCAATTTCTCAGCCTAGCAAAGCGGCCAGGGTCCGTCTTTCTTCCTCGCTTTAATGGGGGATATTGGATATTTCATTTGAATCTCCCTCTTTTCAATTAAAAGTGCACAGCTCCTTCTCTTAAAGCCGCTCTATTCTCCTCCTCTGTCTCGGCAGCCGGAGAAGCGATTTTCCTTTCTTTAATATTTCAACTCTTCCCCCGAGACAGGCTGCCTGCGATTTTTTTTTTTTTTTTTTTAAATAGACTTTTTTTCCCTCTATTAAACTTTTCTAATCTTTGTCTCTTTATTTTTTCTTCCTTCCCACCTCTTTAAACAAAAAAAAAAAAAAGAGGAAAAGTTATAAAATTAAAGAACTGGGTCATTCAGGAAGTTATTGAAATAACTTTAAAATTAGGCTTTTGCTTCGTTTTTACTCTCCTTGCAGTGAAGCTACCTGCTTGCTTTTAGATCCAGACTCTTCCTTGGTGCTTCTGTTATTTATGGCCCATCATGAATTTGGGGCTGGAGGTTTTGGGGGTGTTTGGTGACAAGTCGAGTCTGTGCCGAGGGCATCCCCGCTCGGGCTGGGTTTTGTTCTCCCCAAGGAACCGATCTGCCCCAGACACTCGTCGATGCCCACGGGGTGCTGGGATGGGGTATGTAGATGGGGGCATTTTCTCCATGGGCTCCCCATGGCTGGTGGGGGACACGTCCCCCCGGTCCGGTGTCCTGGGCAAGGGGTGATTTGGTGCCAGGGCCACGGGCGCAGGCATCTCCCCGGTGCCGTGCGCTGACCCGTCCCGTGGCAGTGAGGGGTGGTTGGGCTGAGCTGGATTTGGGGTCCTGCAGGTGGGAGATGCCGTTGCCTGGTTCCAGCCCTGCCCGTCCTCACTTGGGTGCCTCTTCTGCTCGGGTTGGCGAGGATTTGGGGGTGCTTTGCAGGGGGCTGGCGAGGGGCAGACCCTGCTGACATGAGTGCAAGGGGCTGCAGGGCTGCGTCTGCACTTCGGGACGTTTTTCCTTTCCATTCCCATTTGGAACACATTGGGCGGAAGGGAAATGAGTTTTTTGGGGGGATGAGGAATCCGGGTCTGCATTAACCACCCTCCCTGCTGCCAAGGCTGTACCCTGGTACCGTGGAAGCCGGTGTAGCTCCACGGGGGCTTCGACCCGCAGCCTTGCTCGCTGCAGTGAGCATCCATTGGGATGCAGATACTGGACCTGCACCCCAACTCACGGGGATGCTCTGGCACGGCAGCGGTGACCCATGCCACCCACCAGCACCCACCGAGGGTGCTGCCCCACTCAGGGTCCTCCTGGCCCACACATGCGGCTCCTGAGCAGCAAGGCAGGAGCCCCCGTGAACCACGTCACTATTTAATTAGACGTCCCTGATTAACAAAACTTGGCGTTCGGCTTCCTCCTGCCCTCATCTTTCCTGGCTCCGAATCAATGGCTTTGATATGCTAATTAGGGAGTAATTTAATTTCAAAAGGCCGCAATTAACAAGGGTGTTGTGGACATGCTGTAGTTAAGCGGCGTAATCTAATTTGCATTAGTAACAAGCAGGGACTAATTAGAAGCTTAATTAGACACTTAGACGGCTCTTGTGTTTACTTTCTTAATGAGATGGAGTGGGGCTCTCTTTTTTTTTAATCTTTTCAAGAGCGCAGCGAGGGAAGAGCGGGATGGAGCGGCAGGATGGCACCCGGCACGTGCCTGGCACCGGCCATGCCCACGTCCCGCCAGCCCCACGTCCGCGCTGGAAGGGATTTTATCTTCCTCGAAGTTTGGCGTGCAATGGGAGACGTGCCAGCCAGCCATCAGCCTCTCCGGGATGCCCCGCGCTCGCTGCGGTGGGCTCCGAGCGGAGGATCTCTCAGGGGGTTGGCAGCAGGCGGGATGTCCTCGCTGCTGCCTGGGTGTGAGCTCCGGAGAGCGAAGGATGCGCCGAGGGAGACGTGTTTTCGGAGAGGCAGGTGGGCTCACCGGGACCCAAACGGGAGAGGAGCCGTCCTGCTGACCAGCACGGCGTGGTCCCAGGGGTTTGCCCCGTTGATGGTGCTCCCAGCTCTTCGAGTGAGATGACCCACCTTTTTGGGGAGAAACACCTCCCTGTGCTGGTTCTTGCTTGTTTTCTGGGTAGCAGCCAATGCTCTGCGCTGCCTGACGGTCACCGGTGCCCGTGAGCGTGGCCAGGGTGGCGATGGCGTCGTGGCGAGCAGGTGAGGAGAGCCACGGGGTGTAAAGTCTGCCCCCCAGCAAGGGCCTGGAGGTTGGTTCTTCCCAAAGAAGTTGCTGGGAGCGAGATGAAAGTGGGAGATGAAAGTGCCCAGAGGTGAGATCCCATTAAAGTGGTGCCCAGGCTTAGCCGGTCCTTGGTTCCTTAAATCTCTTCTAATTTACAGTAATGCTCTAGATTCGCTTCAGCTCCCCTAGACTCTTATTTTAATCCCCCTTCCACATTTCCATGTGTTTATGTGTTAATTAAAGGGTAAAAAGCCACTCTCGGAGCAATCCCGGCTGCTGCTTCTCTTCAAGCCGAAGCCTTTTAAGATTAGCCAGCCACTTCCCAAAGCCTCAGCGCCGGATCCGGACAGGCAGGTTGCTCAACTTTCCATAGCTCGGAGCGCATCCGGATGGGGATTGAGCCTCCCTGAGCCCCCGTCTCCTCCCAGGCGTGCAGAGGAGCATCGCGCCGGACTTCGGACGGCTTTGGGGGACTTGCTCGGTTCGTGCTCCCCCGTCATCTGGCGGTACCCGCAGGAGAGCCCTCGCCACGGCACGGGGCAGCCCCCTGCTCCCCTCTGCCTCCTGGCAAGGCTGGAGCTGGGAGGAAGGGTCTGGAAAACCCCTTTGGGGCTGGGATATGGTGGGAAGGGCGGAAAAAGCCTCCAGAGCTTCGTGGGAGCGGGCTGCTCCTAAAAGTGGGGCGTCACCTGCGCTGTCCCTTGCAAAACACGCCTTGGTGCCGGAGACGTTGTGGGGAGCGTTTTCCCACTGGTGTTTCCCACTGTTCATCCTCATCCCTCCCGAGTGGTAGTTTTGAGCTGGGGATGCTCTTTGAGTTTGCGTCTGGGGAAACCGAGGCCAAAGGGCACCCGCTGCTGTGGGGACGGGGATGGGGACTGCGGAACAGGGAGCTGCTGGCCGTGAGGAGGAGGCGCCCACGGTGCTGCGTCCATAGGCGGCCCCGCTCCTGCTGCAGCCTGCGAAGGGCAGCCCAAAGTTAGGGAGCCCCTGAGGACCACGGTATTGAGGGTATTTAAAAATAGGGGAAGCGGCTAAAATAGGTGTTCAGGCAATTGCTGCTGAGATGCTCACGGTCTTGGCTGTACCTGTTTCTGCGGGTCCCGGGGGCTCAGAAGCGCCGTTTAATTTTCACGTCCGTGGAGCTGAATTGGGTGGAGAAGCGGCATCGCCTCGGCTGGGTCTGGATGCCCCCAGATTTGTCAGGACCTTTTGAGGAGAAATCGCTCTGTAAATGTTTTCGTCTCCTGTTCCTGCTCCTAAAGACCCCACGACCTTCAGCGCGCTCCCGTGGGACCCCGGGGAGCGTGGCACACGCGTGTTGGGTGCACGTGGCGGGAGCCGTGTCCGACAGCCCGGCCAGCCGATCCGCACCCTCCCTCGCAGGGAAGCCCTGGGCATCCATCAGTCTGTTAATTGCGCTAATTAGAGAGTGTGGAGGTGTTAATTGGAAAACCCTGGTATCGTGCCTGTTTGGGGGGGGAACGTCAATAAAAATGAATTGATGACTTGGCGTGGCGCGTGCTCTGTACAGGTTAGCGGCAAGTCAGGGGATGTCAAGGAAACGGTACTGCTCGGATGAAGCAATTGTTAATTAAAAAGCGACGGTAATTAATATACTTGTGCTGCCATATGGTACTGCGAAGGCAGGGGGTTCTTTGCTCCGTCCGTAATTCTCTGCTCCCTTTGTCCTGTGGAAGGTGCGTTTAAGTAAAAGGGAGAAATCGAGGCCGAGCGCGTATTCGGGGAAGCGGTTTGGAGTCTGCCGCGGGAATTAACAATCCATTTGCGCAGCTTCTCGTACTGTTGCCATTAGAGGGGTCTCCTCCCCTCGCCTTTTCAGTCAAACCATCCTTTTCTGCTTCATCTGCGGGTTGTCTCTCCTGCCAGACTGTCTGGGCAGGGTCCCTGCCTCTCTGCCTGCGGGAAGGTCTGATCCTGATCAGCCCCTCTGGATACCGGCGTACGGAGCATCCCTAAAACGCTGCCTGTGTTTGAACCGGCACAGATGAAAAGCAGGAGCCGGGGCGCTGCAGAGCCCTCGGGCTGGCGCGGGGATGCACGTGTGCTTCGGCGCTCGCAGCCGGGTTTCGCTCTTCCCCACGCGGCTTCAGTCGTCCCAGATCGGTCCTGGCTGGAAAAGTGCTTGTTCCTCATTTAAATCGACACTAGAATGTTGCAGACACCGCTGGTTTTTTTTTTTTTTTTCCTTTAAGGTTTTGTAAGACTTTTGTATGAATGGAAATATATTATTATTATTATTACTTTTTTTTACGACTTCCCTCGCAGTGTTGGGAACCCAGACACACCAGCATCCCAGTAGGGTTTGTGAACTGGAAGTTGAGTTTTACTAGTCTTGGAGAGGGAACCCGACTGGCCCGGTGTCCCGGGCCACGGGAATCACCCGGCTGCACCCCAGTGCCGGTTCATCTGCTCCAGCGTCCCGCCTCTGGCAGGGGCTGGGGATGACAGAGCAAGCCCACGGTTACAGCTCCTCCACCAGAAGAGATTTCCTCCCAATTCCCAATTCCTTCAATTTATGCCCCGAAGCCAGGAAAGTTTTCTATCCTTTCCAAAAACTATTCGGGTTTTTTTTTTTCCCTTTTTTTAATACTTCCTGTTGTAACTCTGGATATTCTTGTTCTCCATATAAAAAGTCAAATCCCTTTCTGAATCCTGCTGAGTTCCTGGCCGTGGCGATGCCCCGTGACCGCCGGACACGGGCAGAGCCCGGCTTTCCCCGTGGAGCTGCTCGCCTGGTCGAAAGGCCGATTTCAGAAGGGAAATGGGGAGAGGAAGAGCAGCAGTTCACTCTTTCTGCAGGCTCTTCTTTGACGTTGAATGGAGGGGAAGGTGCAAACGGAGTTTTTGAGGGCAAAAAGGTGTTTTCTCTCTTCCAGCTTTTTTTGTTCCGAAGGCAGCGAGGAATCCCCTCCTTTCCCGATCCTTTCTGGGGAAGCTGCTCCGACGGCGCCGCGCTCTCGCCCAGCTCCTGCGCCTCGAACAAAACCAAAGCCCAGTAATCCCGTTAACCTTGAACTCTCCCGCAGCCACCGGTGTGTCACCCTGCGCGGGTTTGGGAGCGCCGGGACGGCGGGAAGGAGCCAGCAGCTCCACATGGGAATTAATGTCAGTCATATACCCTGCGGAAATGACTTTTGAAATGCATATAATCTCCAACATGCAAATGAGAAGCTTGCTTCACCCTGTTTAATATGAATGATCAGCTTCTGAATAGCTATTATTACACGCCACATTTCAGCAATTATGTTGTTCGCGGTTTGTCTTTCTGTCTTTTTGGGGCGGGGGGGGGAAAAAAGAAGAAAAAAGGAAGAAACAGTATTTCTTCTTTCCCTGTCCCTCTTTCTTTATTCCCCTCCTGTTTCAAACTCTGCGAGCGGTGGTGGGTGAACGCTGAACCGGCTCCGGCGCCCGCTGTGGGGTAGGAGCTGGAGGGAATGGGATAAAGCTCTGTTGGGAGGGAGGGCGAGACCCTCGGCTCCGGTGCCCCGATCACTGTGTGAGTGTGTCAGGGCTGGATGCGGCCCCAGGGGGCTCAGCGGTTGCCGGTTGGAGCGGCAGGGTGGGATGCTGGATGCGGTGGTTGCGCTTCCTCCAGTGCCAGCCCGGATCCAGGAGTTTCCCCCAGGAAAGGGGACCCTCAGGGTCACAGCTGATGACCTGCCCACTAATCAAACCCAGTTGAGCAAAGACTCTTCGTCTGGTCGCTTTGAAGCCAAGCCCTGCATCTCCTCAGGAGCCCCTCCCTTAGCCCATCTACCTGAACTCAAACGGCATTTAAGACCAGGGGGGTAAGGGATGCCCTTAGCAGCCAGCTCTCAGGCAGCTGGCCGGGGTGCAGGCAGCTTCTCCAGCCTGTGGCTCTCCCGGTGGTTTCCCCCAGCTCGGTGCAGTGTCTCAGGAGCTCGCCCTGGCTGAGCGGAGCTCCGGATGGCTGCCCCGGAGCTGCCGGCATCCCACGCCTCTGCTCCTGGGGTTGCTGCAGCACCCTGGCCACCGCAAGCCCTGCAGCCGGGGCCCGGCAAGGTCCTTCGAGGGCATCCAGGGGGTACGGCAGGAGGATCTGGTGAATGGGGGCGTCTGGGGGATAGGGAGGATTTTCCAAGTGGTGTTTTCTGGAGCTCGCTGCGGTCTCCTTTTGCTGTGTCCCAGCTCTGCGGTACCTTTGTGTTCCTCAACCTGGCGGCAGAGTTTCTGCCGGGTGGGTTTTCCTGCTGGTTTGCTGGGAGCTGAAGCGCTTTGCGGAAACTTGTCAACTTTGTTGAGATTTTCACGATGAAATACGTGGCCCAGGCTCCACGTGCTTGGCATGCAGCCGCGCTCGAAACTTCAGCTTCGCTGTGTCCGGCATCTCAAAGGGAAATATTTTGGGATTCTGTGAAAAACGCCTGGATTCCAGGGGTTTTAGGTCTTGAATCTGGCTAGGAGAAAGCTGAAAACATGGTGTTACTCTGAAGGGACATGGGTTGCGCGTCTGTGGCAGCTCACGCTGCTGCACGTTTATTTTTTGGAGTAAATTTAAATGCGGCTAAAACCAGCCAGGGTTTGATGTGCCATCCCTGCATCTCCCTGCCAGACCTTGTGGGGATGGGAGACGGGACGGGGCGAGGATGGGGCGTGGGGCAGGCAGAGGTGGGGAAGCCAACCGGGAATTTCAACCTCTGCTCTCTCCTCCTCTTCCTCAGGTCCTGCTAGCAAGTCATGATGGTTGAATCTGCCTCGGAGACGATACGGTCCGCTCCCTCCAGCCAAAACGGGGTCAGCAGCCTCAGCAACCAGCCCGATGGCGGCGGGGGCGGCACAGGAGGGGGCGGAGGGCGCGAAGGAGCCACGAGTGGGGAGACCAACGGCGAGATGAGCCCCGTGGAGCTCCTGCACTTCCAGCAGCAGCAGGTAGGAGGGATACCATGGAACTGGGTCATTGGATTGGGGGCGACACCCGATTTTACACGCCTTGTCCCCAGGGCTGGCCCAGGAGACGAGTTGCGGCAGATTTGGTCGTTCCTGTTGAAGCTGGGGTGCAAGTGGTGCCCCAAAAAGCAGGTGTCCGTCCTTTGGGGTGCACATCCCTCAGGAGATGGAGCCCCTCGGTCCGGGCAGCTCAGGGGCTGGTGCCCCAGAGGTGGCTGCGTTTTGGGGCAGGTCCTGCCTGTGCTGGGGGGGTCTGCCTGCTCTGTCCCGCATTGGTGCGGGGAAAGGAGGAGGGCTGTGAGAGCAAAGACCTGGTGGCTGTAACACAAGGAGTCTGTGTGTGCTTATCGAGGGGGGTGACCAGAGGTGCTCCCCGCCATTCTCTGGGGCTCCTGGTGCCTTCAGCTGAAGAACTAACCTCACACACATGGCCAAAAACACGCGTGACCGCAACATGTGTGTGCGAGAGCTCTGTCCTTGAGCACGCATGTGTGCACCCCGGGGAGCCCGAGCGCGGGAGCTGCCTGGCACACGTCTCCGTGCACGCCGCGGGGAGGGGGGGCACGCGTGTGCGTGCCTGCAGGTTACCTTTCAAAACAAACTTTGGCAAAAACATAAATTTTCCTCCTCGGATACTAAATAAGGCAATGATCCCTGCCTCGTATGGAGATCGCCTCCCTGAGCCATAAATTCCAGCGTGAAAGCTGTAAAAAATTGCTGTGTCTGATACTTTAGTAGTGAGCGCTGTAAATCCATTACCTGAATAACAGCCGTTTCGCACGCAGTTAAGCCCCTGTTCCCCTGATCTGAAGGGTAATCATGCGTGTAATGCTGCTGCGAGTCACCCCTGCCCAAGGAGCCGCCGCTCGCTCCCCTCCCCGAATTTCACCCAGCGGCAGCGGTGAATAGGAGATGCTCGTTCCTGCACGGCCGCAGTGGTGCAAACCGGGGGGTGGGCTGTGAAACGGGCTCGTCTCTGCTGGAAAATAAGGGGGGGAAAAGGGCTTTTGCAGCGCGGAGTGCTGCTGCTGTTGGCTCATCCGCGTGGCTGCTGCTCCCGGAGCTCACCCGGTTAATCCTGCCCGGCCCAGGGCACGGCTGGTGCTTCCTTTTACCCTTCTGCATTTCTTCGTCCGGCTTCCTGGTGTAATTACCCCGGGAAAGTCGCCGGCCTGTGGGATTATTAAGGCAGAGGGTTTGGTGAACTTCCAAAACCAAATGACATCTGCAATGACAGCACCTTGGGGCGGGGGAAGGAACCGTCCCGAGGACTATCAATCTTCATGCTTCAGGGAGCAGGCTGAGCACCAGCTGGGGTCAGGAATAAATGTCCTCATATAGAGAGTTTTGCGCAATTAGGTGCTTTATGAAGGCTTTACACCATCCTCAGGAGCATCCAGCCCCTGGTCGCAGGCAGGCTCTCGGACCACTGGGCTATTCCCATCTGACAGCTCCTCCGTCCCGGCTCCACCGCAGCTCCCGACGTGTCAGTACTCAATCCTCGTTCTCATTGAACTGTGAAATCCCAGGAAACGGGAGGAAGCCCGGGATGGGTGGAATCCCAACCACCCAACCTGGGCTTGGACTTTGAAGCCACCGGTGGCCCTTCGCGCCTGTAGGGGTTTGCTTGGGCAATGCTGCTCTCCAGGGCACGTGCTCTGCCCTCGGTTTCGGCTGGTTTTGCACCTTTTGGTGAAACGAAATGAGCTGGTTTGGACCTTCTTTGGTGCCCACAGTCTCTCCGCTTTCCCCCTTTCGAAAGGGTGAACCCAGAGAGCCCTGGGGCTTATCTGCAGGGACTTCTCAGGTTAAAACTCCTCTCTGAGGATGCTGCCCAGAGGTGAGTGCCCTGGGTGGGAGCTTGAGGGGAGGTGCGTGTCTTGTAGGGTGCTCTGGGACCCCTCCGAGGCTGTTTTGTGGCCTCTGGGGAGTCCCTGAAGCAAGAGGGTGAGGGTGTCCGGCTGCCCCAGCCCGGCTTTGCCGAGACAGAGGCTGCTCCACTGCGGAGCACAGCTTTCTGTCGCATCCTCAGCTGCGCCTGGTCCGTCTGTCCACCCTGATCCACGCGACTTCAGAGCATCTCGTGGTCCGGAGAGTCCGGAGGGAGAGCGGAACCCGACAGGGTGGGGAAAGGGCATCCCCCTCCCCTCCTTCCCTCCCTCCCTCCCTCTCCCCCAGCCCAGGGGATGGCGTTCAGGTTAAATCCCTGGATTTCAATGGCAGGATTCGGTTGAAAAGCTTGAATAGCGCGCGCCCGCATTGTGCCGGGGTTGGCGGAGGGGGAGAGGTCGGCCGGGGGCATGGGAGGGCTGCCCGCCGGCCGGGGTCTCCCACCGCCGTTGCTGTGGGAACGCGGCGAGACCTCCAGCGTGCTGACATCCTCTAACCGGGCTCCAAAGGGCCCCTCAGCGCATTAATGAGGTTTTAATGTGAGGGCCCCCCCGCCACGGTGGGACCCCCCCCCCACCCAGTAATCCTCCACAGAGGAAGGCTGGGCAGGAAACGGGGGTAGAGGAGTTGGGGCTGTTGCATCCCCGCAATGGGAGAAGGGTGGGGAATGCTCCAGTTTGGGTACTGGGGTGCAGGGCTGTACCCCACGGGTGTGGGGGGGGGGGGCCAGGGAACACCCATGGATGCAGCACCTGCTCTCCCACGGTTTGAGTGTCTCAAAGATTTCCTTGGATTCCTGCAAAAAAAATCCCAGGTCTCCAAGGTTTATCCTAGAGCTGGGGTTGAAAGCCGAGGGGTGCAGAGAGGCTGGGTCGGGGGGGTCGTCGCCGCTTTGGGGTGCCGGGGGTGGCGGGGTGAAAGCCGAATGAGGATGTCCTGGGGAACCGTGGAGAAAGTCCCCGAGCTCGGCAGCCGCACAGTAGCTCTTTCCAAGTTGCAACCCCCTGGCAAAGGAGCCATCTGGAAAATTCAGCCGCTGTAGCGTTGTTCCGTGGTTTTTTACTATGCAAAAAAAAAAAAAAAAAAATTGAGTTTATTGCAGACATATGTCAAAGAAATGTTAAGTTATTAAACAAAAATAAGACTTTTTCAGAAAAGAAGCAAACGGGACTTTTTTGGTCATTGAAGGAGGGGGTGGATGGGGGAGGAGAGGCACTTCTGTGCCGTAGGAAAGATACCGTTCCATAAAACATGTGATCGCGTCTCAAATATATTGTGTAATCCGCTATTATTAGGGTATTTAAGATAAAAATGAGACCGGAGCACTTAAGTGAAACTCATCTCTCTATTAGGTTCCTTCATTTATATTTCACATTTTACTGAGTACAAATGCAGGAGGGGTTTGGGTTTTTTTTTTTCCTTTTATTTTTTTCCCTTTTCTGTTTTTCTTTCATGGGGTGGGATTGTCGGGAGCTTGTTCCTTGTGTTCTTCATTAGTGGAAATGGGTTTAACCCCTCGCCTGCGAGGATTGAGGAGTCAAGAGTGGGGGAATAAAGTCCAGAAGCATTAGTGTGTGCAGTGAAAGGGCAAACAGCTGGGGCCGAGAGGGAGGCACGGAGCTGGGTGAAAAAAGGACTTTTTTTTTTTCCCCCCCCGTGAAGAATTGTGTCATTTTTGTTAATTTTCATCTCTTTGAGCCATTTGGTTCTGGTTAAGCCAGACCGGGGCTGGGCTGGGTGGAAGTGCTCCTCAATATGGCATCATTTACCGTTAATATCCATCTAAAAATATCCGTGTGTGTGTGTTGGTTTAATAGCTCTAATTCTGGAATGTGACGATGTCATTTTTATGAGGTTAGTGTAAAAAATCTTTTTTTCCTTAAAAACATTTTTTTTTTTCCCTTTCCCAACCTCTTTCTACCCTTCAAAAGGAACGGAGGGAAAGGGGGAAGATACAGATTCTCTTTGGGGATCCTCTTTCTGCCTCCTTCCTTGGTTTAATACCGTTTTTAGGGTGGCTTTCCACTCCTCAGAGGTTAAAACCCCATGCAAAGCTTTGATCCCATCCAGGTGGAAAACCCCTCGGCTATTTTTGGGCAGCGGTTCCCGTGGGGGGCCGGGCGAAGCCGCTCCCCCCTGCCCAGCACACGCTGCTCTTGGCTCCGGCCGCTGGAGTGGGCAGAATTAAAAATTACATCCTCGTAAAACGAAATGCCCGCTAGAACGAGGTGGTTTAAAAATACCCCGGCAAGACTTTCCACTGCGCTGTTGGGTTTTGGGGAGGCTGAGGCTGGTGCTTTTAGGAAGACCCGTGGATGTCTCCGTCCTCACCAGACTTTTTTGAACCTCTTGACCTATTTCTTCCCAGTTGGACCAGGCAGCGGGAGACCTCGGAGAGGCTCAGCTCAGGCAGGTTTTGGGGAGAAAAAGACAGCCAGGCAGGGATGAGGGGTTAAGGTGGGGGCTAAAGTGTGAGGCAGCCACCCTCGATGGGAGGGGAGCCGTCGTCTCCTCTTCCCGGGCTTCTTCCTCGCTGGGACCCGATGGGACCTGGGGTTCCCCGTGGGAGAAAGGGAAGTTGGTGGTGTTTGCTGTGGGGAAGGCAGCCAAAAGCTGGTGCTCCTGCTGTCCTGGGAAGCCTCCATCACATACGGGGTGGAGCTGTGGAGTCAGTCCCACTGGCTGGAGCATGAGCCTTTGGGGGAAGAGTTCACAATAATCCCCAGGTGCGATGGCTGGAAGCTGGAATAACGGAGCTGCTTCCCCACTGAAGGATGAGATGCTTTCACCTGAAGTCAAGGGGAGGATCCAGCCTCGGGTTCTCCAGCAAACTGGAGGGATTTGGTGTCTCTGGGCAGAGGCAACCATCTCCACAGGCTGGGTGCCCCCTGAGCCCCCTTCCATGGCAGGGAAACCTTTGCTGCCACGGGAGCAGCTCGGAGCTGGTCCTGGCAGCGTGGAGGATCGTGGGGTTAATCCCAGGCATGGGTTATTTATTGACCCCCCTCCCTGTCCCAGCACACACCTTCCAGCATCTCTGATCTCTCCCTGAAAAAACCCAGTGTGGTTCGTGCCCCTGCACAGGCTGGGATAATTGTGGGCCACCCCCAGCAAAGTCCGGCTCACCATCCTCTTCCTCAGCCCTGAAACGCGTTGTGCTGCTGTTGCTCTTGGGCAGGGCAAAGTCAAGCAGCATCAGCTCTTGGTGAGTGGCTGGGACATGACAAACTTTTTTTAGGGAATAATTTGCTGCTCGAAGGGAGCCATCCAGGAGCATGATGAATTTGACACAACCCATTCGTTCCTAATTATGGGTAACGCGCTAATGACTCCTGAATAACACCGTGCAGCAGGATATGATTTTTTTTTAAAAAAAAAAAAAATCATTTTTTCTCCAGTTCACAGAGCCAGGAGGTGAAAGCCCAGCCACTCCTACAAGAGAGACTGACTTTCTTCTGCTTTCCCATCGCCTCAGCCCCAAGGAGAGGTTGTGAGCGATGCTTTCCTTTCCCTACGGAAAGCACCTGGGCTGGTCCTCTCGCCCTGTGGGCCGGGGGTACCAAATGCAGATAACGTGGGGCTCTGCATCCCAAACATTCAGTCCTCGGGGCTCGCGCAGCCGTGCAACAGGTTTGGAGACCGAGGGCTGCCAGCCAGAGCATCCTTCGTTTGCAGGCTGAGCTGAACTTTGGCTTAAGTGGAAATCGCTGCCGGGCGGTGGGGAGGGAGGGGGCAGCTCCGGGGCACTGCCGCAGAGGCCCCTGTGTGCAATTGTAAGGGCATGTCATTTTTTTTCCTGTAAATCTTGTAATTTCGTGCTTCAGAGCACAACAAAGTGAGAGAGCCAGCGGGGAGTGAATTAAATTCCCCCCTGAGAGGCGGCGCGGGGTGGGCGGCCAGCGGTGGGGCTGGGCCAGCCGGGCGCTGGGGACTCGGGGGCACCCGCGGGCCAGCCGGTATTTGGGTTTAGAAAGAGAGACTCTGGGAGAAGTCTCCTGGTTTCCCCCCTTTGCTGTATCCGGTACCTGCTGCACTGATTTTTCTCAGGCTGGGGCAGGGACTTGGCTCACCGGATCCGCTCTGTGAGATGGCTCTTAGACACCGGAGGAGTTTGACCTGGTGCAGCTGGAGAAACCAAACGCGTGCAAACCTCTGTCAGACAGACACGTGGAAAAATAGGTAAAGCTCGAGCAGCCGCTGTGCACGCAGGGGGTGCAGCCCCCGGTCCAGCACCCGTCCTCGGGTGGGTACCTCGGACCTGCAGGCTCTGCTGCGCGCTGGCGCTGAGCAGCCGTCGGTTGAATTCCTCCACCCTTGGCTTTTAACTGGAATTACTGTTTTCATTTCAAAAAGTAATTAAAATATCAGACCTTGAGCTGTCATAACTGTCGCGTGGTTTTTGTGTTCGCATTACCGATGCACATCTATTACTGTTAATAACAGGGAAATAACGTGCCCGTGGAGAAACGCATCTTGCGCTGGAGCCACGGCGGCTCTGGGGCTTGGACCGTGGGTTCAGACCGGCAGGGACTCCCAGCAGCAAATTGCCATGTTTGTCCTCAAGGATTTTTTTTTTTCCAGTCGTTTGGATGAAGTGAGTTTGCGAGTTAGTGGTCATGCAGTTTTTAAGCATCCCCAGCAGCCGGCCGGGGATGCTCAGGTGGGTGTGGGGCAGCTCTGGGTGTGCCCGCGCTGGGCGCACTGGGCTCTGGGCGCGCCCTGGGTGCATCCCCAGCAATTCAGCACTGGAGCACAGCGGTAGGATCCTGTCTACTTTGGAAATTCCTGGGCTTTTGGCTTTCTCAAGGCCGTTTGGTTAACGCGTGTGGTGACAAACAGAGGCAGGCAGGGCAGAGGGGGCCCTGCGCTGCATCTGGGGCACAGCTTTGGGTCCCTCCTCGCTAGGAAATAATAATGTTTTTTTAACAAATTAAGGCTGTGCCTGCTACACCCTCTGCTCACAGCCTCCAGACTGAGCAGCAACTTTAAAATTACCTCTTGTTTTGCAAGTGCCCTTCTAATGCCCGTGCACTTGCAAGGAGTGGATGGATTTTTCTGCACCAAAAAAAAAAGATGTGGCACAGCTCAGACATCCTTTGCTTTAGATCTGTTGCATACGCTGTTCCCAAGCAACCCCCTGCGGAGGGGAACATGAAGTGGCACCTAAACCACAGGTCATGGGTCTTCATGGGTGCTCCGTTCGGGAGATGCTCTGTTTAAGGCTGCTGCGGGTGCTCCGTGGTTGCTGAGGTGCATCCACGCCACGGGCAATGCCGCTCCGGATTTGGCAGGGAGGGATGGGGAGGGCACGCGGGCTGGGGGGTTTCTTCTTTAGAGCTGGAAACACAGAGGATTAACAAGCGTCCCTTTCTCGGGGCGCGCGGCCGCCTCCTGGAAGCCGGGACGGTGATTCACGGCCGGGGCGATGGCAGCCGGGGGAACCCGCGTGCCGCTGGAGACCCA
This sequence comes from Bucorvus abyssinicus, assembly GCA_009769605.1. Lineage (NCBI taxonomy): Eukaryota > Metazoa > Chordata > Aves > Bucerotiformes > Bucorvidae > Bucorvus > Bucorvus abyssinicus. The sequence goes on along the minus strand of CM020055.1, from coordinate 2,743,162 downwards.
GCCTGCAGGCAGGGCTGCAATGACTCGGTTGTTCAGAAATGTACCCCAAAAAAAGAAAAAAGTTATTTAAAAGCAAAAATAAGGAGAGTACGAGGAAGCGGGTCTGGGAGCAGCAGCTGGGTACCACAGGGCGTGATTCCCTCTCCTGGCTCGCTCACGAGCTCACTCGAGGTTCCTTGTGCCTGCATGTGTTTCCACGGTGGTTTTTAACTATTTATGTTGGTTTTTCCCTCTTTTGCCTGTTGTGCGACTTCGCAGCGAGACATCTTCATCCCTGCAAACGAGCTAAGGAAACCCGTAACAATTTTGAGGCAAACACCCTTAAAAACAAACAGGCTTCCCCTTGGTCACTTGGGCTAAACTCCTCCTGCATCACCACGAACTGGTGCTCTTGGATTATTCATTCAGGGTGGAATCCTGCACTCGGGCTGACCCGAATCCAGATGGCAACTGGGACTTTCTGGTGCTTCAGCGTGGCAGCCAGATGTAAAATCAAATATACACAAAAGCGTTAGAGGCGAGGGGCATCAGCTGCAGCAGAAATGGGGTGGTGGTTCCGTGCAGGGGTGGAATAAATCAGACGGGAGCTGGCCCCTCCGCTGGCACTCCGGTCGGGTGCGGGTTGTGCTGGGGAGGCTGGGGGTGACCCCTGTGAAAACCTGCCAGAGGCACAGAGGTGCTGGAGCTGGTGACTTGCAGAAGATGGGGCGGGGGGTTTTGGAGGAGGATAGGATTGCCCCCAGGTTCTCCTGGCCCTCTGAGGGGTAGGGAGAGTGGTCGTCTGTAATGGGATGTACTGGTCATACTGCTGTGGCACCCTGTGAAGAGTCGGTCCGGCCAGCCCCATGCCTGGGTGCTGCTCCAGGGAGCTGGAGGGGAAGCATGCCCGGAGGAGGGAGGAGGAGGAGGAGGACCCCCTTCCTCGTGCCCACCCCGCTGTGTCTCTTTTGCAGGCTCTCCAGGTGGCACGCCAGTTCCTGCTGCAGCAGGCCACGGGGCTGAGCTCCCCCAGCAGCAATGAGGGCAAGCAGCCGGCGGTGCAGGTGAGCCCCGAGGACGTGCGTGTGTGCCCCCCCATCACCCCCTTTTCAGGAAGGGTTCAGCTGCAAACCGATGCTGTGGGAAAGCGCACGTGAAAAGACGCATTGCCCCCATCTGCGGGATGGGTGAGGCAGACCAGGAGCCCACAAAGGGTTAAATCCCCTGTAAACCTCCAGAAATGTTCTTGGTTTCTTTTTTTCTCGGGGGGGGGGGGGGGGCGGGTTGTGGTCCCCATTGTGTGCTGATGTGGTGGGAAAGGGTGATTCGAGGGAAGGGCTGGCTCCAGGCAGAGGGAGGACCAGGGAGGGGTCCCCGTGTGCCATCGTACCTTGGGACACGTTTTGGACAGGGAGATGCAGAGTTTCCCAGGGTTGGGGCACCCCAGCATTGATGCTGGGTGCTGTGAGCAGGGTGCAGGGGCTGGATAAGGGACAGTGCTGTGAGGCTGGAGCCAGGGCAGGTCCTCCGGCGCGGGACAGCCACTGGGATGGGACAAAGACCCTTCTCGGCTGGGGCTTTTGTGGCACTGGCAGGAAACTGGGGCTTTGGGTGGGCGCAGCACCCTTGGGTGGCATCCTGCTTCCACGGGGGTGGTGGGACCTCCCCTGCTGCCCTTCTCTGCCAAAGGGAAGGGGCAGAGGAGGGTTGTGAACCTGGAGAGAGGGGGAGGCAGAAAGAAGCAAAGCCCAAGCGATGGGAAGTGACAATTTAAATAGCTGTGTGGAGGGGCTCTCCCTTCAGGCTAATTAAATTTATCGAAGAACAGCAGGTTACCTTATTAGAGCCACGTGGGTTTAATTAACAAAGGAAAGTAATTAGCACAGGCGCTCTCAGAGCTTGGAGGTCCTGCCTATGCCAGGCTGAGCCGGCACGACAGCGGGAGGGTGGCGAGAGCCAGGGCTGGGACGGGCAATCGCCGGCTCCTCTCCCAGCTTGGCACGACTGGGCACGGCTGAACCTCAACCGGTAGCAAGTGCCATCCCAGTGCTGCCAGGAGCAGGGTGGGATTGTGGGGTCTGGGACAGCCCGGAGCCCCTCGGCTGCCTCACCACCTTCTTGGGAAGCGGGAGCCGGGTACGAGCAGCGGGAATTAGTCAGGGCTTCTGCAGCACAAACAGGCGGCTTTTTCCAGTGGTGCTCGCAGGAAGGAAATGCAGTCACTGCGTGGAAAATGTCTGCGAAGGACAAAGGCAGCGAGGGTGAAGTCAGATTCCGGTAACCGGCGCCTCACTCCCCTCCATGGGTGTGTGTGCCCGCGCCTCTGCTCCTGCCCGCGCCTCTGCTCCTGCCCGCGCCTCTGCTCCTGCCCGCGCCTCTGCTCCTGCCTATCCCCCGCTGCGGTGCACACTTTGCTCGCTCGCTCAACATCCCGTTCCCCCCTTTGCTGCTGCTTTCTCTCGCCTGCCCATCTGGCCGGCGGCTTTGCTGGAGCGAACTGGATCTGCCTTCCTCTCCCCTCCTCCCTTCTTGCGTTGCAAAAGGACTTGTGAAAGTTGTAGACGTGAGTCAGAAATAGCTCATAACTCAGCAGCGACCGGCCTCTTCCTCCCGCCGCCCCCCGGCCCGGCCGGCAGCTGGAGCGGGATCTGACCGAGGGGAGATAGAGGATTAAGCAGACTCCTTTGAAAGGAAGTTTATCTAACGGCAGCGGTGTGGATGAGACTGGCCAGGACGGCTGGAGGAGGAGGAGGAGGGAGGGGAAAGGCTGGGTCCCAGTGCAGCAGCCCCAGGCTGGGGAGGGAGGGGGGAGCACGGCAGGACAGGGGGGTTCGTTGCAGTGATTGGGAACTGGGGTGTCCTTGGGGTGCCAGCCCGGACCCCCACGGGCGTTGCCTGTGGACGTGCATGGCAGCCCCCTATGGCTGGGGCAGGATTTCCACATGTCTTAGGTATTTTGGGGTGGAGGGAGAAGCTGTTTCAGCAGCCTCCCCTCGGCTCCGAGCCCCCAGTCCCAGGTGAAGCGAGTAGGAGGGTCCCAGCGTCGGCAGAGAGCGCGGGACCCCCAGCGCCCAGGAGCACCACAAACTCCCCGACACCATGCTCCCTCCACCTTGCTGACGGGGACGGGACGTTTCTGGGGCACCAAGCCAGCGGGAATATTAACGACAGTCGGCGACGTGCTCTTAAAAACAAACAGGGAGCTGCTGGGCTCAGTAGGGATCTTGGGGCGGGTTTTTTTGGAGTATGACCCCTCTCTCCCCGCCGATGCCTGGAGGTGTGTGTAGAGAGACTTGCAGCTGACACTGGAGTTACGGCTGCATCTAAACCAAAAAAGCCAAAAAAAACCCCACCCTGAAACATTTGAAAATGGTTTTATTTCTTTGCAACTTTAAAACTATTAGAAACTTGGCGGCAGGGTGTTGTGTTTGAGGACTCGTGCTGCAGACGGGCTGTAGGATGCTCCTCCTGCGCGAGGCTGGTCGGGAGCAGCGGATCCCCCCGGGATCCTGCCGGCGTGGGGAGGTGCTGCCGGTATCCCGTTCAGGGGTGGCTTCTTTGGGGTCTCTTCCCCAGCTCGGCCCCTGGAGCCGGGGGTCTCCCAGCCTCCAGCGGGAGCAACTGGCTGAGGTTCAAAAGGCTCTGAAATGGGAGAGGGGCTCAAGGGCGCTGAGGGAAGGGCAGAGGAGTTTGGAGCAAACTGCGGGAAATTGCTTTTCTTTTGTCTGCTGCGGCGCGGAGGGCAGCGGAGCGGAAAAGTGTATTTTGTTGATTTGAAACTTGAGTGAAATGGGTAATGAAGACAGATCAATACCAGCCCTTCTGCGTTCCCTCTCCAGGAAAAAATACGGCAGCCTGTCCGTCTCGGCTCGCGCGGCGCTAGATTTTTCCATTTGAACTCGCGGCAGCGCTGCCCGTCCCCGGTCCCCCCCGTCGCTCCCCCGCTGCCAGCCCACGGCCCCTGCCACCGCCGCCATCCCGCTCTGCCACCCCCGTGACGGCAGCAGCAGGGGTGCAAAGGAGTCACTTAATCCCTGCAGATTTCACCCCGTGCCCACGGAGGAGACGTGGCCCCCCGGGCGACGCCGGGGCACAGCGGCTCACCCGGAGCCGTGGCAGGGCCATGCCAGGCAGCGCGAGCTCCAGCCGACCCTCGCCTCTGCCGCGAGCATCCCGCAGCCAGCCCCCTCTCAGCTTTTAGTGACTCGCAGCCCAATTGTGGGCCACGCGTGCCTCCCCGGCGGGACGCGCTGCGCCAACGGGGATGCTCGTCGGGTTGAACGCGCCGGGGGTTGATTCCTCCTTTTCTCCGCCTGCAGCTGAACATCGGAGGCTGGTTGTCCTCCACGCCGCTGCGCCGGCACCCACTCGTTTGCTCACCCTGTGCTGCTGCCTTCCTGTCACCCCCACCCAGGGCAATTAATCCTGTGGTGCTGAGGTTGTTCGAAGTGTTCGTAAAATAACCGAACAGCCGCCGAACCCAGCCCAGCACGTGGAGCTGGAGCTCCCTTGCAGGTCTGGGTTTAGCTTCCCCTCTGATCCTGGGTAGGTTTTGGTCCGTCGTCTCTGTCTCAGCTTGGTAACGTCCAGACGTGGCATGGTGCGAGCAGAGAGGGGGTAGAGGCTGGGCAGCGTTTGGGCGGCCCTGTGCCACCCGTCGCGGCGGGGGTGACTCTGGTGTGAGTGGTATCACTGCCTGGCCCTGGGCATTTGAAGCTCTTGCAGCTGGTCTGAGCCAGCTGAATCTCAGAGCTCGCCTGGGGATGCTGAGCGCAGGCGAGGACGTGTGGATGGGCTGGGCATGAAGCGGAAGGTTTGCTCTTCCCCAGCTGCAGCAGCGAGAAGTGGGTGCTTTAAGGAGGGGGGGATTTGCTCATCCTCCGCTCCTTAAAAACAGCAGCCCCGAACCTGCTCTTGGAGGTGGTTGTTTCCCCCGTTCTGTTCCCAGCTCCCAGCCTCCTTCCCCGACCTCCTCAGTTTGTTTCTGTTGCTTTTGGAATTGAAAAGGGTGTTTAAAAAAGAAATAAAAATCAAAACAGCACAAACATGTTTGTGGGAGTTAAACCCTGAGATTAGATCAGAGAGGAGGACGTGCAGCTCCCTGGGCTTTGCGGGAAGCATCGAATACCCAAGTTCGATGTTTATCCACCCCGGGGATGAGCCCCAGAGCCCCCCAGGTCGGTGGGGATGAGGGCTGGGCTGGGACGGGAACTTGGATGTGTGGATTTAGGTGTGGACCTGGAGATGCTCCTTCCCGTAGCAGCGTCCCCGGGGACACAGCCGCTCCTGTGGCAACCTCCCAGCGTGGGTGACAGCGCGGCTGCGAGGTGAAGGTCAGTGCAGGGATGCTTTGAGGCTGAGCAAACCACAGGCTTGCTCACGCAGCCGGGCTGATGGGGGATGTCCCGGCCCCTGCGCGGTGCCAAGCCGGCTGTCTCGGGGGTCAGGAAGGGCGGCCATCCATCTGATGCAGCCCCGCGGTGCTGAGAGCCAAGACCGGCCGTTGGGCCGTGGCTTTCCCCGCTCTGCCTCGTGGCTGGGAGTTGCAATCTGCTTCCCGTAAGAAAAAAAAAAAAAAAAAAATCTAAGAAAATTCAAATAAAAGCATCACTCCCCCATCCTGCTGCGTTACACCCGGCCAAATCCTGTTTCGCTCAGCCGGCTTTGGCAGAGTTGCTCCGCGCTTACGCCGAGCGCCGAGTTTCCCCTGTAATACCCGTCTCGTTTTCCACCCGCTGCCTGATGATGTGCGTCCGCCCCATCCTCTGGCGGGGGGGGATTACAACCAGGACCGCCTGGAAAATCACCCCCTCGAGATGCCGCTCGCCGGTCGGAGCCGCAGCGCCGGGGCGTTCTGGGAGGCAGCCGGAGCTGTTAGTAAGCAGTTTTGCGGAGTGGCAGCCGGCCAAGGAGTGAGTCAAACCCTTCCTGACTCGGTGTCTGGCCGGTGCCAGCTCGTGACGCGCCGGCCGGGGACCAGCCGCCGCTGCGGGGCTGGCTGCTGGGACCTGCTTCCCGGGGGATTCGCTGGGTGCGAGGACGGTCCCCGGCTGCTCCGGCACCGGGGAGGAACTTTGCTGCTGGGTGGACAGGATGGAGAGGAGGCAGCTGGGCACTGCTCACCCCTCACACCCCTCCTCTCTCGTCTTGTTGCCTAGATCTGAGTTTCTGAGGCGATCGTTGCCCAAAGCCTCTCTGTTATCCAGGGATCCCAGGCTGGCCTCGTCCCCTGCCGTGGAGAAGCTTCCACACCGGTGGCCACCAAGTGCCGGGGCAGAACCGTGCTCCTCGGCGTCCCAGGGGGCCACGCAGCCCTGTCCCCCTCCCCGTTAGCAGAGCAGCTGCCGGGGGTGCCCCCGGGGGGCTCTCGGCCGGGCTGGGGCTGGACATTTCTGTCCCCATCTCGTTTCGCTGGGGAAGCAGCTGTCCCTGTCCCGACAGAGGCAGCTGGGGCTGTCACCGGAGCCCGGGGCGGCGAACGGCAGCACCGCGGTTTGCTGCCCCGCGCTGGGGTCGAGCCAGTTGCCGGCAGCAGCGTCGCAGCCTCCTCGGCACCAGCCCGTGAGGAATGGCCACAGCGGCAGCAAAACTTGCCGTAAGCGGGAATTTCCCCTTTTGCTGAAGTTCCTGCCCTCCCTGGAATCCTTAGCCGGGAGGGGGACGTTTTCCACACCAGGGGAAAATTCTTCATGGGGCTTCGTGAGGCAACGAAGCCCGGGTGCCCCGTGCAAGAGCCGGCACCTGTTCACCCCGTTCACACCTCGCCCCGCTCGAAGCCGCCGCCGCCGTCTCCCCGCGTCAGCTCCGCATCCGAGCGCGCGAGAGAAAAGCCATTTAATGCAGACAAAGGTTGTATGAAAATATAATTCTGCTTTTGTTAGCAGCCATCAAACTCTAAAAAGCGTCGCTTTTGTTTTCTTGTAACGTTGTGAAAACCTCGTGTCGGATCGAGAGCTGGGGCCCTCTCGACTAATCGCCTCTCCTTTGTGTTTTTAGATTATAGGGGCAATTAGTGTTGTCAAAACCTCTGGCAATTCTCTTTGCTCTTGACAGGGTGTCAGTCCGCTGGGCGAGAAATGGAAGGTGTTATAACTCTCCGGTAATTAGGATGCCTCCGATTTGAAAATGCCAGCAAACGTGTACGAGAGGCCGCGCGGCGGTGGTGGGGGCGGGGAGGCCGCCGGGATGGGGGATGCGGATGAGCAATTAATTAGGGGCTCTCATTCCGAGCACGTTGCCAGCTGATGAATTGGCACAGGGAAATTAGCAGGACGCTTAGCTGCCAGCCGGCGGCCCGCGCCCCGCTCGCTCTCCTCTTGCCGTCCTCGCGAGCTCCTCTCCTTCCCAGATGTTCGCCGAGAGCTCTGCACAGCTGCCGGCGAGCACCTGACCGCCGAAACAGCAGCTCTTCACTGGTGCCGTGGTGGGGCTTCGGGCTCTCCTGGCTCTGTTGGCGGGTGCCAGAGCCCTCGCAGGGCTTTGCGGCTCTTTGCTGGGGATGCTGCCGCAGCCTCCTGAGCCCTCCAGCACCAGCCGAGCCGGTGCGGTCGAAGGTGCCGCAGCAGCAGCCCTTGGGTGTGAACACCCAGCAATGAATCGATAACTCCGACGCGAAGGTTGCTGCGGTGGGGGAATGGCCGGTGACAAAGGAAAGTCGGCCCGTTTGCGACGCCTCCCTCCAGCAAAATGCCTCAGTAAACAGATAAGCCTTTGCAGCCTCCCTTGAAGGTCAGCGTGCTCCAGCCCAGCCGGACACCCACCGTGGACAGAAGGGACTGCACGTGGCCGCCCCGGGGGTCCTGTCCCTGCTCTGTGTCCCACCGGGGTGGCTGGAGATGGGAGGCAGCCCCCAGTGTGGGCAGCAGGGCCAAACTGGGGAGTGTGGGCATTGCTGGGGGTCCTGGGCAGGAGGAGCTGGCACGTACCGGGCTCTCGTTTGGACTTCGCCGGCTGCTCTGAAGCCGGTTGCTTTGTTTCTCTGTCCCTTGGTCTCTGAGGTCCTGAGACCCCGGAGTGAGAGGATGAGAAGTTGTCTACTTTGGATCAAAGTGGGGGCCTTGGCCCGCACTGGGAGCCTGCCTCGGGCTCCGCTGTGTCCCACACCCTGAGGAGTTGCCTCCTCCCGGGGTCCCCTCGAAGAGCCCGAGGCTGCCGGTGGCTCCCCAGCAGCGACCATCTGCTTTCCCAGGCAAAGGGAGCACCTCGGGAAGGGTTGTTAAGTTACAGCGGAGCTATAACCCTGCTGGTGGGGTCGATGGAGCACTGGCACAAGGCAGCTCTTGATGGCCGTGGCTGGGAAGGCGGCGTCGCTCCACCGGGGCAGGAGCAGCACGGCTGGGATCCATCACCACCACCTTCTCCCGTGCTTTGCCGCAGGGGTGTGGACCCATGTTATGATAACCAAAGGCAGAGGTTGGCAGGTTTTCTTAGCCCTCCCTCCACTTGGCATGGTAATTACGTGAGTTACTGGTGTCAACTGGAGGTAAAGCTTTGATGTGTCTGTGGAAGACCTGGTAACCTCTTCCTCCGTGCTCTGCTTTGCAAAGTTATTTGGGTGATCGGTATCTTCCCCACTTGCCTTGGTGTTTCGCTCCTCCCTGCGTCCTCGGGGACCCTGAGGGAAGGAGCTGTGCCCAGCACCTTTCCTGTGCTCGCAGGAGGGGCGGGAGCTGTGGTTTGGAGCTGGCTGCCCGTGTGCCACTGGCTCCTCTCGATGCTTGATCCCCCCCAGCTAAGTTGCGTTTAAAGAAGACCCAGTGGGCAGGGAACATCCTGCCCTCAGGGAGGGGGGAGCTCGTGGTTTCAGCAGCTTTGTTCCAGTGCCAGCTGCACCGTGGGGCATCTCCCTGCCATCGCCATGTCCCTGGCAGGGGCTTTGGCATGCCAGGACAGACTGATGGCCGGGGGCTTTACCCGGAGGTGACACAGGGATGGAGAGCATGGGGGATGCCTGGGGGGTGGGAGGCACTTGGACGCTGTCGGCATTTGGAGAGGGTTTTCCAGGGTTGGAATGGGGAGTGGTGATGTGTCCTTCCTCTCCGCAGGTCCCTGTGTCCGTGGCCATGATGTCTCCGCAGATGATCACGCCGCAGCAGATGCAGCAGATCCTCTCGCCACCCCAGCTCCAGGCCCTCCTGCAGCAGCAGCAGGCGATAATGCTGCAACAGGTAACGCCGGTCCTGGGCTGGCTCCGCCTCGGCTGCATCCCGCCAAGTGATTCCCACTGATGTCCGTGAATGCTGGAGCTTGTTGGGGGCAGGCAGATAGGTCCTTTCCTACTTTGGCTCCTGCGTCCCCCCCGTATTTCCCCGGGGATTCCCAGCACGGCCACGCTGAGGGATGGGAAGAGCTGTGGCTGATAACGGTGCCAGCAAAGCTGGATGCTGCTGCCCTAAGTCAGGGTCTTAAAGCCCAGAAAGCTCCCACATGAGGGCTGGTCTGGGGCTGCTCAGCTCCTGGGAAGAGCTGGGGTCAGGGTGGGTGCTCTTGGCTTGTCAGACCCCAAGCAGAGCCCCCGCGGCCGTTGCCTGGGCTTTGGGGCAGGTGCCTGGGTCTGGCTCCAGACTCAAGGGTTTGTTTCTCACGGCCCCGCTTGGCTTTTCCGGAGAGCTCTGTCAAATGGAAAACCAACGGGGAGGGAAGAAAAAAGGAGGAGAAGGAAAAAAACAAACCTTAGCTCCGAAACAAAACAGGTCTGCTTGGGTAAACACCTCCCAGCCGGGGAGGGAGGGAGGGAGAAATCCCACAAGCATCCTCCACACCCTTCCTCTGCCTCCAGTACCTGTTTACTCCAAATAGGCTGATAAGGATTCAAGGTTGGCCCCAGGGAAAGAACAAAGGGTAAACACTACCCTGGGTGGGTCCTTCTCCGAGCCTCTTTGGAGCCGGATAAAGAAACACGTTTGACTGCAAATTAAACAACCCAGGCCGGAATAGCTCGCATTCTCCACCAGCAGAAAACCAAACATCACACCTCTCACCCCTGACCCAATGTTCCCGCAGCAGCCGCGCTCCGCCGTGTTGCCGAGACCTGGCTGCGATTGGCTTTCGGGTAAACACCAGCCCTTCCAAACCTGTTCGCCGACAGAAAAAGCAAAGTTGCTGCTGTCGGCGCTGTCAGCCCCGAGCTGATAAAGGCTTCCCGGCATCCAGAGGGGCATTCCTGAGCCCCCGCCGTCGCCCCTGCGTGGGGGTACGGGCCGGCTGGAAGGGGGCCGCCGGGGCTCGCTGACCTGCCCGTGCCTGTGGCCCCCGCCTGCACCCGGCAAATCCATCACCAACAGTTTATTTAGGGGCCGGGGTGAGAGCTGGCGTCAACACCAGCAGGTCCTGGCGCTGCCTTCTGCAGACCGGGACCCTCTTCGGTGGGTGGCTCATCGAGGGGGCTGGATGTTTTTCTGTTTTACCGGCCCAGCAAACTCCTCTGTTTTGACCGGGGTGCTGCGAGGAGCCTGCGCTTTCCCGTGGTGCCCGCGAAGGGGGATGCAGCTCCAAGCCTCTGGCGCTCGCGGGGTCGCGCTGGCCGGACCAGGGGCCACGGCTGCCCCTCCTGGTTCCTTTCTCTCAACCCCAACGTGTTTTGGCGTCCCAACGTGCCAAAAATGGGCTTTCTCCACTGCTCAAACACTGCGTTATGTGCCAGCGCCCCGGGGTCTGCTTCTCTCAAGGGGCTTACCCACCTCCTGGTGTTTCCTATCCCCCCTTCAAACAAACCGCTCCCCAGGATACTCAGGAGTTACTGAGCCATGAGGGAGGCTGACCCTCCGCCCTGGGGCTGGGCGAGCAGAGGCTTCCAGAGCAGCCGGTGGCAGAAAGCCAAGGGCAACTGGTCAGCGTTAAAACGAGCGGCAGGTTTGGCACTGGTGCTGTCTGGGGATTTTGCTTGCCGTGGGGATCCAGAACCCTTAGCAGCGTGTGCCCGAGGTTTCCTCTGCAGCTGTGACTGCTTTGGTGGGTGCTTTTTACACCTGTGGCCAAGAGCCTGCCCTGACGACACCGTGCCAGGAGCTGCCATGGCTGTGGCAAAGCCCAGTGCTGGGCACGGGGTGGTGCTGGGCAGGGAGATGGGGTGTTTCTGCTGCTAATCCAGGCTGCTCTCTTCCTCCTGTCCCTTCCTCCCAGTTGCAGGAATACTACAAGAAGCAACAGGAGCAGCTTCACCTGCAGCTATTGACACAGCAGCAAGCCGGAAAGCAGCAACCCAAAGAGGTGAGCTCACGCAGACGGGTGCTGGGCCATCGGATCTGGCGGCAAATCAAAGGGGAACCAGCACAAAACAAGGTGTGCGTGAATCCCAGCAGCCAGGGCAGCCGGCTGGGAGCCAGCAGGGATGGGACATAGGGACATCCTGCTGCAGGGGGTTGCTGGGATGGCCAGTTTGGGTGCTGGGACTTGTTCTTCCTCCTCCCTATCTGCGATCTGGCACGTGCACCAAGCTGCATCGTTCTCAGCGCCACATCAGCACATCTAGAAACTGTGGGGTGGGTGTGGGGAGCGGTGAAGTCAGCGGGTGTGGGCTGGCAGCTCGGACGCTTCCCAGCAGGAGGGGCAGGTCACGGCCCCCCAGCACAGAGCGAGGGCTCCCCAAATCCTCCTCGCGGTGGAGCAGGCAGAGGAGGCTCAGCCCTCGCCCGCTGCGCTGGCCCTGCCTGGCTCTCGGCACGGCTGGGGTCTGGCAGCCCGGTCGTGACTGAGCTGGCACAGCAGCACCCTGGCAAGTGGACGGGCAGGGCTGGTCAGGTGGGAACCCAAACCAGGGCTTTTCCTGCCAGCAAAGGCAGTTCTGCAAAACCCAAGTGCTGCGTGAAGGAGCAGCAGTGCCTGCAAAGGGCTTTTCCAACGGGAGACGCTCGGGCGGGGGATGCCGTCAGCCCCGGGACCAGGCGCCAGCAGTGGGGGCTTTGCTGGGGAGGTGGTTGCCTGGTGCAGAAGTGTTTATGGCGGTGTGATTGCATCAACCTTGTATGACTCCTTGACCCAACAGGGTTTGCTCTCTTCTCCCGTAGTAATGCACTCCCAGGCATCGTGGCTGTATCAGCAACGCTTGGTTTTGGGGATGTGCCGGCCGCACAGAGGCTGGGCATCGACCCTGACCGGCAGTGGGCAAACAGTGCACTCCCTTCCTTTTGCTTCTCTATTTTTGCCCCTTTCTCTTCCCGGCTCGGTGCACAAGGGTATATTTTGCATTGCACGTGCTCCTGTATGTCTGGAATCCAGAGACTGGGCTCCTTCCTTGGGCTCCCAGCGCAGAGGGACGTGGAGCTGAGCCCCACGGTCCCCATCCCCGGCTGAGCATCGGTAGCGAGCAGGGGACTGGGGTAAAACCAACACCCTAATTTACACTCAGCACTTCAAAACAGAGTGTTCTTTTGAGGAAGAAAGGGTTTAAACCCAGACTGAGCACTGGGGGGCTCAACGGCAAAGCACACACCGGCACCGGGGGAATAGGGCGGCTCGGGGTCGGGCCAGCACCCACTCGAGCCTTCAATAGGCTTTGACCCGGGCTTTCATTGCGGGATGTCGGTGTATTTACGCAGCGTGCGCGGGGTCAGCTTTATCGGAGCCATCTCCAGGAGCTGGAGTAGCTGCTCGTGCTCCAGGAACAGAGGAGGCATAAATCTGAGCTTCCTCAAGGACTTTCCTCCTGGCCGCGGCGATGTTATATTGCAGCAACAAACGGGGATATAATTAAGCTCTAACAAAGGGCTTGCTTAGCGGGCTCCTGGTTTAAAACGCGCACGTTAACTTTTAATTAAATGGTACAGAGGAGACGAGAAATTTATCTGCGGAGAAAGTCTGAGTGGCCTGTGGCGGGGGAAAGGGGCGTTAGATGCTGCTAAAGGGGTGCGCGTCTGGTTCCTGGCAGCATCACAGGGACGCAACACTGGTCCGAGGGCTGAACCCTTCTACTGTGAGGACAGGGAGAGAGTTGTGGGTGTTCAGCCTGGAGAGGAGAAGGCTCCAGGGAGACCTTAGTGTGGCCTGTCAGTGCTTCAAGGGGATGGTAAGAATGATGGCGACACTCTTTTCAGCAGGGGCTGTTGGGACAGGACAAGGGGTGATGGTTAAACTGAGAGAGGGAGATTCAGACCAGAGAGAAGGGAGAAATTGTTGCCGCTGAGGGTGGTGAGACCCTGGCCCAGGTTGCCCCGAGAGGTGGGAGAAGCCCCATCCCTGGCACCATCCCAGGTCAGGTTGTTCCCTGGGGCTCTGAGCACCCTGCTCTGGTTGCAGATGTCCCTGCTCCCTGCAGGGGGTTGGACTGGAGGAGCTTTGAAGGTCCCTTCAACCCCAACCAGTCAGTGATTTTATGATCACCCACCCACGCCTGGGAAAAACAGCAGGGAGGTCTCCACAACTGGATGTCATAGTGTTTCCCCACCCCAAAACGCTGGAGCTGGGCTTTGTGGGCTTCACCCCATGAATTTGGGCAGCTGCTATTAATACAGCCTGCGTTGGGCAGCAGCACATGTCTGCTGGGAACGGCGATGCTGTTGTTTCCCCCGACGATGTGGGGAATAGCTGGCGTGTCTGGGATGCCGCCGCAGAGCCACGCTTGGCCGGCGTCGGCTCCTTCATGGAAATCCGCGGCGGTATTTAATTACGGCCCCGCCACAAGGTTTGTAAACCCAGCGCCTTCTGCTTTCCCTCCGCTTGATTTCAAGGACTCGCCTCGGTGTAATTGTAAGTCAGCGGCTCATCTGCGAGCGCGGAGGGGGATCAGCAGGTGGGAAAGGCTTTGTGCCGCCACGCCGGGAAAGGTGCCGGGAGCAGATTGGCAGCATCTCATGGAGGAGCAGCTCCTGTCTCCCCAGGAGCAGCAGCATGGCTGGAGGTCCCCCGGCGGGCAGGGGGAAGGGGAGAGCAGGAAAAGAGGGAGCGTGGAGGATGGAAACGTGTAGGAAGTGCCTGTCAGCAGCATCCTGTCCCAGAGGATGCGGAGGGTGCTCTGTGTCCTGGTCTGCGAGGAAGGGGTCAAGCAAGATGGCTCATCCCTGCATCCCACCGGGATGGGGCTGAGCTGCAGCACATCCCAGCCCATCCCAGAGCATTTTCCTGCATTAGGGTGTAAGGATGAACTCCCAGCACCATCTGGGCCTGGGGGTAGTGAGAAGGTGTGTGGGGAGCAGGGGGCTGCAGCACCGGGCTGGGATGGCTCTGGGCAGCCCCTCACCCTCGTGGCAAGTGGCGACGAAGCCAGCATCTGCCATCCCAGTCTTTTTCCAGCTGCTTTGCCTCTCCAGTCTGTGTGCAGAGACCCCAGTACCCCCTGGGGACGAGGCCGGTAGGTCTCCATGTGCCCCCAAAGCTGCTGGGGACGGGGGGTTGTCCCTCTCCCGAGTCTGTCAGGGCAGGGGAGGGGGGTGGCGCGGGGGGGCTGCCTGCCGCCTAACCTCGGTGTCAGCTTAATGAACTGCTCCTGTCAGTCCCGCATGTCACGCCGAAACTCCTCCTGATGTGCTCATAAATCAAAGTGACGGGCAGCTCTTACCCCGGTAGCTGCACCCAGTCATCTGCGTCTAATGCGCGCCGAGCGCGGGCGAAGCTCCGGACCCCGAGCCCCCGCGCTGGGACGGGAGGCAGGGCTGGCATGGGGGGGTGTGGGAGCCAAATGCAGGATCCAGCCCTAACACAGAGCAGGCACCTTGGGTGCATGCTGGAGGTCCCCTGGCTGGGGGAATTTGCCAGGCTGGGGCTTGCCAAGGGCAGAGGAGCCGAGCGAAGCTCGTGGGGCGATGGCTGGGGAGAGATTTTCGATGACTGAGACTGAAATTTAGGCTTTTGCCTCCCTGCCTTCTCCAGGGCAAACTCTTGACTCGGAGCCCCCGGGCTGGTGGGTGCTGTGGGGTAGGTCTGCATGTGGGTGCACCTCTTCACCCATCCCTTTGGCTGGCTTTGAGCCTGTGCAGTTGGTTGGCTCTGCGATGCAGCGGTTGCTCTCTAAGGACTGGCAGCTTGGCTCCCCAGGGAGAAGGGGTCCTTGGTTTGGCTTAGCCCACGTGCCTGTGCCTGTGCCTCCGCCGGGCACCAGGACTCGTGTTCCCAGGGCTGGTCCCCATGTTCGTGGCCTGGTGAAGCTGGAAGGCTGCGCGCGTGGATTTGAAGCACGCGAAAGTTCAGGTCCCTGCCGGAACCACACGTGGGTCAGGGCTGCCCAGTTCCCAGGAGCTCAGGGGATCTGACGCCACCGGACACAGCTCCGGTGAAGCCAGGTCAGGAGAGCCCAGCTGGGCTACGAGGCACAGGCGACGTGCCCCGGGGATCCTCATGACTTCATCCGCTCCCAATTTCCTCCTCCTCTACAGCCTGGAAGTGCCATGAATGAGACTGTGTTCGTGCAGAGCCCGGGCTTGCCCCGGGGCCCCCGGGGAGGGTGGTGACGGAGCTGAGAAGAGGAGGAGAAGCCCATCCCATCCCATTCACTTCCATCCCGTCCTGTCCCAGCTGCTGTTTCTAACCAAGAACATGCGTGTCCAACCCACGCGGTGGCAGAGCTTCCCCTCAGAGGGGACGGGGACACCATGGGGACAGCGCTGCCCCTGTTAAGGCCCCCGGGGTCGCAGCCTGATCCTGCCTTTTCTCGTCCATTGTGGTTCTACGGTCTATGGTCTCCTCCGGTCCCGTGGCCTGAAGCCCTCCTGGCTCAGCGCCTTGCTCAGGAACGGAGGTGAGCGCAGGGACTTCTCTTCACCGAGCAGAAATCGCTTCGATTTGTGCCGTTATCTTCAAACGTCAGAGGTGCAGGACTGAGGCAAAGCCAGAGAGGATCCGGACCTGACTCGAGGGGGACAATTCTGCCGTGGTCGAGAAGTGGACAGGACAGGGAGGAGTGCGCACGTCCCTCTGAGGCTGAGAAACCAGGTTTAAACTCTGTGTGCCCTAGGCAGGACTCGCAGCGTGCCTTACGTTGCAGCCCGCGGGGATTTTGCAGGGCAGTGCCTGCAGCCCTTGCCCTCTGCGTCACCAAGCCACGGCCGAGCATCCGCAGCGCCTGCAGGGGACAGGGTCCAGGGTGCTGCTTCGGGTACAGCAGGTTCCAAACTAAGCTGTGAGCCGGGTTTGCCACCGAGAGCCTGTCTGCTGTTCCCTGTTGAGCAGAGAGCGAGGTGCAGCCTCAGGGATCATCGAGAGAGCGAGGTGGGGCTGTGCCAGGTCCCTGGGATCCCCAGTGACCCGGGTCCCTGAATCCCTGTGGCGCGCAGACCCTAAAAAAATTTTTTAAAAAGAGGACATTTCCTATTGCAAAGCTCTTGCGCTCATCAATAACGTGGATGTGAAAACGCTTCTTCTGTGGCCTTGCAGTGGGGCTGCAAAGGGAGGTGAGGGGGAAGCGCCTCAGCGTGGGCTTGGCTGAGGCAGGGGCCCTTTTCTTGCTCGGGATAACGGAGCTGCCGTGGAGGGGCCGGGTGGATGCTGGGGCTGCTGGTTGCGGCACAGCCAGCCTGTGCTGCCTGCCAGCCCGGCTCCTCGCAACCTGCAAACAACGTCTGTGCAAACAGAGGGGTTCAAGGGGTTACAGAGACGCCTGCCCCGCTAATGAGGCCAGGCAGGTCTGGGGCAGCGCCCCTCTCGTGGCCGGCTCGGATTAGCAGCTGCCCATCCCCATCCCTAATTGAATTCTCTCCCCTTCAGTTAATTCTCATGGATTTCTTGGTGCCTCCCCAGGGACCCGTCCTGTCTAACTAGTTTAGGGCTAGTCAGAGTGCGGCCGGCTCCTGGGGATGGCGGGGAGAGTCACCTGCCTGCGGGGTGCTCGTGGCTGGAGAGGGGGCAGCAGTGCTGGCACTGGGCATCTGCTTCCCTGTGGATGGTTGTTTTCTGCCCCCGCCAAGAACAGGCTCATAATTGTAATTTTGGGGAAACAGGGACCAATTCCCCGCTTAAAGGAAGGTCCCGTGCATCCAGAATGCTTTTTGGGTGCTGGGAGCCCGCTTTCCATGGGTGATGCTTGGTGCCCATGGGACCCCACAGCTCGGGGTGTGCGAGTTCGCCCCTCTTGCAGGCAGAGCTGGGTGTCTGCTCTAAGCAAGCCCTCGCTCTGCTGGCTCCCGCACTTTCAGTGCTTTATTTTTTCCCTTCCCCTCCTCTTCCGATAGATCAAAGCCTCCATCCGGCTCAGCCACAAGCTGACCAGGCACAGCAGCTCAGCGCCAGGATGGAGGCACGCAGGGCCCTGCCGCGGGCATCCCTCGCTGGGCCGTTGCCTCCCCTGCGAGGTTTCTGCTGCAAGGCTTGGAAACAACACGCTTTGATTTCTCCCTTTTTGTCTCCCGGCAGCCGTTAGGGAACAAGCAGCTGGCCTTCCAGCAGCAGCTCCTGCAGATGCAGCAGCTCCAGCAGCAGCATCTGTTAAACCTGCAGCGCCAAGGGCTGGTGAGCCTCCCGCCGGGACAGGGCACCGTGCCCCTGCAGACCCTGCCCCAAGGTAAGGACCCCTGCCCGGGGTGGGGAGCGGGCTGGGGTGCTGCTTTTCCTAACGCCCCCATCTAAAGTTTGGGGCCTGATTGCATTAACAGCCAGCGCCGCTTGGGAGAGTTCGAGCTGGGTTGTGTCAGGATTGGGCCCCCAGCTCCCCGTGCTGGGGTCTTCTCCTCTCCGGGCACAGCTCTGTGGAGCTCCCCGGGTGCTGCGGGCTTCCCAATGAGGCCGTGCAGCTCTCCTCTCCGGAGCCGGCGCAGAGGGCTCTGCCCAGCTTCGGTGATGATTTTCTGCTCCTTCCAACCTAAACGATCCTGTGGTTTCTCGGTGCACGGTCCAGGCTGGGCTGACGGAGCTTCGGAGAGCCGAGCTGTGCTGGCTGGGCAGGGAAGGGAGCCCGTGGGTTCCCAAGCCAGCCTGGAGCATGGGTGCCAGTGGGTGCTGCTCCTTCTCCCCGCTGATGGCCGGTGCTTTCTCCCTGCGCCGCAGCCGTGTGCCCCTCGGACCTCCAGCAGCTCTGGAAGGAGGTCACTGCCGCCCAGCCCGTTGAGGACAGCATTAAGCAAGAAGGTCTCGACCTCACCACCAACACCTCCAACTCTACCTCGTTTTCGGCCGCCAAGGTCTCGCCTCCCATTTCCCATCACCCTCTGCCTAACGGACAGAGCACCATGCACACGCCGAGAAGGGACAGGTAGGGCCAGGTCGGGCCCTGGCACTTTGTGTTTTTACCTCTGGAAAGGTGGATGGGGCTGGGATTTGTCGCCCATGGAGCTGGCAACAGGGTTGGAGGGTTGGGGGTTTTCGGCATTCATGGAGGACAGGGAGCCATCGCGGTGGGGTCTCCCGTGGGGTGGCCCCATGCATGGGAATGCTGGAGCATCACGCCTGCCCCATCTGATGGTCCTTTTCTACCTTCTGCAGCTCTTCCCACGAAGAGACCCCCAGTTCCCACCCGCTCTACGGCCATGGAGAGTGCAAGTGGCCCGGCTGCGAAACCCTCTGTGAGGACTTGGGACAGTTTGTCAAGTAAGTGCTCCCCTTTCTCAGGGTGGGGTTTCTGGGTGAGGGGAGAGCGTGCGCTGTTGGGCCAGGCAAAGCATGGGGCTGGTGGAGGGGGAGACCCTGGAAATGGGTCTGGACACCCCGAAGTCTGTCTGCACAGAGCTGGGCGGGGGGCCCGTGCAAAAGGAGAAAACACCCCAGGGATGGCTGCTAGAGGAGAAGAGACCAGTGCAGGGGGCAGGAGCAGGCGAGGGGAGTTGGCCGCTCCCTCCTGGGGGGTGAAGGAGGGAGGAAGCAGATGGCGGCGCGGCAGCCCGCTGCCACTGCTTGTGGGCTCCAGCACTGACTGATTAACTCCGCTGTCGAGGAGCCCTCTGCTAGCGTCAGGGTCAAACAAATTGTTTTCACGCTTCGTCAGAGGTTTACTTAATTAGTTCATTTGCAATTAGATCTCTTTGTAGCCGGGATTTTTAGCAAAGACATCAGAAGGAACTGACGGGCTCGCTTGCTCCTTCCCCCCCGCCTCTCCGGCTGTCTGCTCGGCGCGGCAGCCGAGAAGCACCAGCGTGCGCTTCACTCTCCATCGGCGAGGGTTTGGGTTTTTACAGACCGATCCCATCCGCTGCCACGTACGCGGAGACGGCTCCGGTGGGAGCATCCCTCAACCAGCACCAGCCGCCTTGTTCCCAGTGAAGGAGCTGGGCAGAGGCCTTGTGCAGGAGGATGAGGAGCTCTGAGCGTCACCTCCATGGAGTAGCTCGGGAAGTGGCTCAGCGTTGGGGTGGAAAGGGGCAGCGCGTCCGTTGAGCAGCGGTTGAGGGGCGGTGGGAGATGTCTCCGTTCCCGCTCAGCACAGCCTGGGCTCTCAGTAGCTTTTGTCTCGGGAGAAACAGCCCTGTCCTGGGTCTGCCCTGCAGGGAGAGGAGCTGGTGGCTCGGTCCAGCTGCAGCCCTGCAGAGCGGGGCCGAGAAACCGGTGGGGTTTGCTCACGTACAGGCTTGGCAGCTGGTCCCAGTTACCTAACTTGTTTTTGCAAGTTGGGGCTGGAAGTCTCTTGCAAACAGCCGGGTGAGACTCCTGCCATCTTCCGCATTCGGACCAAGGGTAGATACTCCTGAGGCACCTTCTCCTGGGATGTCGCAGCAGAAATATCTCAGTCTTGGTCTTGGGGAGTGTTAGCTCATGACCCTGGGATACCTGTGTGTTTCCCAGCATCAGATGCCACCTTTTGGGATGTTCCTGGGTTGGTCTTGGTATGGTTTGCCCTGCCACCCAGCATCCCCCCTCTCTACTGTCCCACTCCTCCAGTGAGGACCCGCCCTGGGTTTATACCCGCCCCAGCAAGGACGTGGCCTGGCCATGCAGTGTCTCCGGGGATGGGTGCATCCTCAGGCTACTGCTTTGCTGGGTCCAGGGGCAAGGACCCCCACAAGGCGATGCCAGGGTGTCCCTGGTGTCCCCGTCACCAGCTGCTTGCCTGTGCCAGGAGCTCTTCCTCTTCCTGGAAAGGAGGGAGGGCAGCGAGGACCAAAGGTCCTTGTGCTTTATAAACATAAGGCGAGAAAGCGGTAGGATGAAGAGCACCCTGGAAATGTCACCTGCCTTCGGGGGTTTCCTGAGAGGGTATAAGTAAACCTCCATAATGCCACCTTTGTGCTGGAAACCTGCTCCTCAGGTCCTCCTGGCTGCTTCCTGCCAGCAGCCTCCTCAAGGACTTTCCATCAACCAGTGGCTGCTCCTAAACACCGCAGGGCTGCCCTGGGCAGGGCTGGTTGTCTACAGCCACCCTCCAGCCTGGATTCAGGGAGCAGGCACAGCCCAGTTTGTCTGGCTGTCTTTGCGCCTCCGTTTCCTTCCTGCTCATGACGCTTTGGGCAGCAGTGCCGGAGCATCCCCGGCACGGACAGCACCTCAGGCGTCCCCGGGCGTTGCTGCAGCGCAAGTGGTTTGCAGGTTGAGGCTAATTCCAGGTGTGGCCCCAGCGGAGGGGCCGCGTTTTGGGTCCATCCAGGCACGAACTCCCGTGTTCTCCTCCCCAGACACCTCAATACAGAACATGCACTTGACGACCGAAGCACGGCCCAGTGTCGAGTCCAGATGCAAGTGGTACAGCAGCTGGAAATACAGGTGGGTACCGCCCCAGCCTCGACGGGCGCGGGTTTACAAAGCTGTCTCCTTTCCAACTCTGTGCTCCTTGTCTTGGCTGCTCTCTGTGGGAGGGGGTTAGTGAGGTTGGGGACCGTAGTGAGATAACCAGCCACCCCAAGGGCCCATTTTAAGCATTATTGCCCAAAGTGGTGGCCCTGGGCTGCATCCTGGTGGAGATCAAGAACCGGGCTACCCTCAGACAGCTTCCCTCTCCAATACCAGCATCCCTGCGCGGTTATGATGGGGCTGGAGGAAGGCACAAGCCATCCCTCCTTCCCAGAGCATCCCCATGGGTACCAGGAGATGCCACAGACGTGGAAGGCACGTGCTGCCTGGGGTGTACATGGCCACAGGTGGGACATGAGCTGTGCCCCAGCCCTCATGCCAGAGCCACGGGGTTGCTGGGCTCCTTGGAAATCAGGCTTCTTATTTTGGTGGCTGAGCAAGGTCTTCGGAGCCCAATGTCAGGGTGCTATTTTTGGAAGGCCAGTTCTTTAAATAGTGCCTTTCCCAGCATCTCCAACTCCCCGACATGTCGTGCGTGATTCAGTTCACGGAGAAGGGAGGGGGCAAAATGGGGGAAAACAGAGGGTTTTCATCTTGGGGCTTGAAAGCGGTCGAGGAGGAAAGCGGGATGGGGCGGGGGATTGCTTACCGAGACCCCCATGGCACGACAGTGCCTGGGTGCCCAGCCAGGGGCTGGCAGGAGCCTGGAGCGGTTTGTGCCCATCGCTGTGCGTGGCGATGGGTATCATCGCAGGGGGCGGCGGGCCGGGATGTGCGGATCCTTGGCACCCTCCCCCTGGAGTTCCAATAACGGGGACTGCGGGGTGTGGGAGGACGCAGCAAAACCTTCCCGGCTGGGGAGGCTGCGAAGTGAAGCCGTGTGATCGCATCCTGCTCCCCAGCCCTCGCTAAAGCAAGAGGTTGAAAGCAATTACTGGGGTTTAAAGAGGGGAGGGAAAGGAAGGCGTGGGGGAAAGGCTGAAAAGCGAGCAGAAAGCTGCGTGTGCAGAGAGGAGAACCTGCCACCGGAGCTACCAATTATAAAGTTTTCAGCGCGGAGCTCCCGCTGTGCCAGCGGAGAGCGTCTGCATCACGAGGGGAGACCTGTCAGCTCTAATGAGCACCACGACAGCGCGAAAGCATCCGAGCTGCTCCAAACTTGCAGCAAACTCCGCTCTGGCTCCTGCCTTTAACTCCTTCCTCGCCCCACTCCCAGCTCCGGTGCCTGCCCGGGGAGGGGGCTTGGCTGGCGGGGCTGTGGCCGAGCCCTGAGCTTGAGGGGTCGTGCTGGAAAAGGGAGGTGACGGGAGGAGAGCGGGTGTCAGATCCCATCGCCTCCGCCGGGCTCAAAATCTCTCCTGGTGCCACAGTGAATATTTCACCCTTCTCCGCACTCGGGGGAGTAAACAGGCGGGAGTGCGCAATTAAAGCGATGTTGCGTGGTCCGGGTAGATGGATGGACAGACGGACGGACGGAGGGGTGGGTAGATGGACAGGGAGCTGCTGGTGAGTGGGAAGCAGTGGAGGCTGGAGGAGAGCAAAGGGGACAGGGATGGCTGGCACCAGAGCGCCTGGGAAGGAGAGCGAGGGCTGCGGTGAGTGGCGGGACGGGGCTGTGCTGGTGGATGGCAGCCTGAAGGCGTGAGAAATGACTCCGTTTCACCACCGATTTTTCATCTGGCTGCACACGCGGAGCTGGAGCAGCGGAGGCCCCTGTGCCCCCTGCGATGGGTTCCGTAGCAGAGCCATGGTCCCTCTTCAGGGTCAGGCCGGAGGTGGCTCCTGTGGGGATGCTGGAGGGTGCTGCCTGCCCAGAGCCAGGGCTGGGGTCTCGGCGAGGGCTCCCCCAGGCTATGGGCACCTCTGCGGTGGCTGCCAGCCCTGCCTGACCATCTCCCTTCTGCTTCTTGCCTCCCACAGCTGGCAAAGGAGAGCGAGCGTCTCCAAGCAATGATGGCCCATCTTCACATGAGACCTTCAGAGCCAAAGCCTTTCAGCCAACCTGTAAGCGCGCGTCCCCCTCCTGCCCTAAGACGTCCCCGCAGCCGCCCCCTCTCCTCCCCTTTCCCCTTGCCACTGGCTACTGTCCCCTCCCTGCCCTGCGCACGGTCACCGCAGCCCTGCGTGGCCTGCCTGGATGGGCTTCCCGGGACGGGAGCCCTGACCACGCTCTGGCACTCGTACCCTGGTCCCTTGTGCCAGCGCAAGGCATCGGGCGGGAGTGAAACACAGCCTGTGTCGGCATGTTGTGCTGCTCCACAAGCTCGGACACGTCGGGGATGCATCCTGTCCTGGGGCTGCATCCCCATCCCGTGGCTGCACCCCATCCCCGCCGAGCCCAGCAAGCCTCCCCGCTGCAAGCCCTTCGCTTCCCGCTTTGCGCCATCAGCCGGCTCAGCCCCCACGAGCCGCCGGTGTGCCAGGGCCTCTCCCAGTCCCTGCCTTCCCCACACCAGTGCCCAACCGCCCGTCCTCCCTCCCGCCTGTCCGTGCAGCTGAACCTGGTCTCCAGTGCCACCCTCTCCAAGAGCACTTCCGACACGTTCCCCGACGGCTTACCTCATCCCCCCACCTCGGCCACGGCGCCCATCACCCCCCTGCGACAGGGCCCCTCCGTCATCAGCTCTTCCACTTTACACAACGTGGGGCCCATCCGCAGGAGAAACTCGGAGAAGTTCTGCACCCCAATATCTTCAGGTGAGCTCTGGGATGGGGCTCGGCACCCTCCATCGCACGGTCCCCAGGTCCCCAAGTGGGTCCCTTCACCCCCCACCTCCCCATCTCTTGTTCCTCCTCCAGAACTTGCACAGAATCATGAGTTTTACAAAAACGCAGACGTCCGGCCGCCCTTCACGTACGCGTCGCTCATCCGGCAGGTGAGTGGCTGCTCGCGCCGGGGGTTCAGCTCTGCACCCCGAGACTGACCCATGGGGCACCATGGGTCTCCCCCACTTTCTCGGTTCTGGGGGAGCCCCCGTGCCTGCTGAACCCCCATTTCTGCCCCTCGTTCCTCACCACGGGACGGGTGTTGAACCCTGCTGGGGCCATCTCGAGTGATGCTCTTGTCCCCTCTCTGGTTTCCCAGGCCATCCTGGAGACCCCCGACAGGCAGCTAACGTTGAACGAAATCTATAACTGGTTCACGCGGATGTTTGCCTACTTTCGGAGGAACACGGCGACCTGGAAGGTGAGAGCAGCCCTGCTCAGCACCATGGGCCTCCCCCCATGCCATCTGGGGCTCCCCCCATCCCACCCGGGGCTGCCTGCTGCAGGAGATGCTCCAGCTTCTATGGGGACCAGTTCATTGCACAGCTCTGAGATGGTGCAGGAGATGATTTTGTGGATAAATCCTACATTTTTCCCCCACAAAATGCATCCCTGGTCTCCGGGACACATCATCCATGCAGGGTACGGCGCTGTGGAAACCCGGGGCTTTCTGCGGAGCTGGGGCTGGAGCGGAGCCGGGAGAAGGGCAGAGGAAAGAGTGAGATGCTCAAAATAGCAAATAAGGTTAATGATAACCCGGGGGCAGGTGGCACACTGTGAGCTACGGGGACACGAGCGCTGGTCCGTGGGCATGGAGGGAGAGCGGTGGTGGCTGGGGGACCGTCAGCGAGTGGGAGCACCCGCGGCCCCGCTGCAAGACGCCGAGCGGGTGCCTGTGCCTGTCAGCTCCCCCCGCCCGGTGCACGGTGCCGTCCGGGCGGGTATTGGAAGTTTTTGGCACTGAGGAGCTGTTTGTCACCAGGCTGGGCTGATGGGTGTGAATTTTGGGGTAGCACACGGGTGCCAGGGCTGCTCCTCCTTGGTTATTTAGAGAACTGATGGTGGTCGTGAGAAGGAGCAGTTAATTGCCCCGAGTAGGGAAGGTTTCTGTATTTACTGAGACCCAGCTCCCTCCTGCTGTAGGAGCAAGAAGTGGCAGAGGGAAACTAACACTCTGAAAAAAAAAAAAAGAATGAACGAGGTGCGAGCGAGATGGTGCGTTTCGAAAGGGTTAAGGAGGAATGGGTTATTCCGGAGCTGTTGATCTGCTGCAGATCAGAGCTCACCGCAGCAGGGGCTTGCTTCCCTGCAGCAAACTTTGGGTGAATAACCGGTGGTTTGGCTCCAAAGCGCTCTGGGTGGCCCCTGGCCCATCACGAGCATCCCCACACGCCGAGCGGGAGGACGGCGGTGGGAAGGAGCAGGGCAGGAGCGGGTTGGAGGTGCTCGGGCCATATTTTGGAGCTGGCGGTGGCCCTGCAGCAGTCTGGAGTGCCTCTCCCGGCGTGGTGCAGCACTGCAAGCTGGGGAGCAGCGCTGGGAGCAGCGCTGGACACCATCGCCCCCCCAGAGCGATGGGGAGCCTTGGAGATGGTCCCCGTGCCCGGAGTGATGGAGAGCCCAGGGGCCGTCTGGGGCAGCCCTTTACCTGTTCCGTGCCTCAGCCTCTCCATCTGTGGAGTGAGATGATGGCAGGTGAAAATGCCTTTTTCCTGCCCTTTTACGAGCTGAAAGGAATGAATGTTTTGGGGTTTTCCTTTGAGGCTCCCCCACACCCCCCAGGTGTCTCAGAGAGGCATCTCCCAGCCATTCTGGTTCCCATTTTTAGGGCTCTTTATTTTTCCTTTTTCACCACCAAAAGGGATGGCAGGGGATTAAAAAGAGCTGGAGAGGGATGATTCCTATCACAACTTTGAGTGTCAGAGGCCGGGCTGCTTTTGAAGGAGGGGGATAAGCCGGAAAAAATCATATATTTCCACTCTTTGGAAAATCCCCGTTTCTGCTGCGGCTTCTCCCTCATCAACTGCTGTAGCTGCACCCCGGGTTGGGGCAGGGGTGCTGCTGGCCAAGGTGGGTACCCCAGCCCCATGATGGGGCAGAGATGGCCTGGGGGCCCGTGGGGAGACCCCCGGGCTGGGGAGCAGGGCCAGGGGCATAAAGCAAACATCATTAGAAAAGACAAAGATGCGAAGCAAACAGAGCAGCCAAGTCTGGCACTGAACAAATACTCTGTCAAAATACAAAAAAGCCACGTTAGGATGAGGCAGGGACCCCCCAGCACCGGGCGGGAGGATTCCTGGGTCGGGGGTCTCGCCTGGCACCGTGTCCTGGGGAGAACACCCTGCCAGACACCGAGCTCCAGGGATGGGGCATCCCTGGCTCTGGTGTTGCTGAACTGCATCTGCCTGCTGCCAGGATTTATTTTATCTCCATTTTTGCCTTTGCAAACCCACCCCCCCGGTGCAGGGGGTATTCACGGGGGGGACGTGGGCACTGCTGGGCCAGGGCTGCGCCTCGCGGGCAGGAAGGGTTTCGGCTTTGCCATGCTCCTCGCGTTTAATCAGGGCTTTGTTTGGACGAGGAGTCCCCTGCGCGCACAGGAAAGAGGAAGGGGAGCGCGGGGCAGGATCCGGCCCGGCGAGGGGAGGAATTCCTGTGTTTGCTCATCAGGGGACAGGGGTTCAAGGGCAGCAGCAGGACCCAGCCCCAGCCGCACTTCGGATCCTCGGGCGCAGGCAGGGAGCGGGGTATTCGCAGAGACAGTGCAAGGACAGAGCAGGGGCGAGGAGCTCATCCTGCTCCCTTGCTGGCCCAGGAGCGCAGCGGTGTCCGGGGCTGGCTGTCCGCGCGGTGCTGAGCACAGCCGGACCCTCCTCTCTGGGTGATGCCAGCACAGAGGGATGCCTCGGCCCCTGGGCCAGGACATGTCCCAAACGGAGCATGTCCCTTTGGGCGAGAGCAGCAGCGGCACCACGCTAGGACCTGAGGAGCTGGTTCTGCACGGCACTGAGCATCGCTGGAAGAGCCTGGACGGCTGCTGACCAGCGGCTTCCTGGTGCGACCCAGGGGTTCCCACCTCCCCGAAAAATTAGCATCAAACAACACCGACCGTGCCCGAATCTCCTTCCCCAGGCACCAGCTCCTGGCAGCCGCTTGCAAAGTTTCCCCTTGGGGCTGGCTCTGCCAAACAGCCAGAGGAGCAGGAACCTGCCCGTCGCCGCTGCCGGGGCCACCGCGGCAGCACCGGGCACAGCCGGGGACACTGGGGCGGGCAGCGGGCACAGGGCAGCGGCCAGAGGATGGATGGATGGATGGATGGATGGATGGATGGATGGATGGATGGATGGATGGATGGATGGATGGATGGAGGACGAGGGAAGGAGCCCAGCTTTGTTTGGTTTTGTCCTTAAATGAAAAAGAGGCGAAGGTGCAATTTGATGAGTTTCTGGGAACTCTAACACTTTGCAGCGTGGGGGGGGTTCAGTCCTTGCGTCTCCTTTTGCCTTGTTGTGTTGGCCGGCTCCTTTGTTTATACAGCCCCCGTTCGACCTTTTAAATTGCTGTTAATGTTTTAGCGTAACGAATTAGTCTCTCATCACGAATCAGGACTCGAAATAAAAAAAAAATATATAAAAAAAAAACCCTCCGAGGCCAACTTCCTGAAATTGGGGTCATTCTCATTTGCAAGGCAGAGAATCTGAGAACCTTAATGCAAGGAAATTTATTCAAAGGCAGAGCCCCGGCGTGATTAGGCCCTTTGTAATTATAGCTCGGAGAGATTCCACTCCAGCCTCCTGCCTCCCTCATGGATTAGCAAGTGAGTCGGAAAAATACACAGGATTTAATTAGAGGCAAATTAAAATTGGTAATGAAATAGGGGCAGTAGCAAATGGCAGGGAGTTGGAAGGGGAAAAGGGAGCTGGCATCTCTCGGGGCTGCGCTGTCTGCCTACGTGTGCGTCTCTTTATTTTACATTTAGAAATGTAAAGATGGTCGATGTAGAGAAGAAAGGGAGGGAAGCGACCAAAAAGGGAGGGTGGGGAGAAAGAAAAAGAAAGGGAAAGATTAGCTGGCTTTGCCGAGCATCGCCGAGTGAGCTGCAGCGCAGAGGGTGGCTCTGCTCCCCGGTCCTTGCTGGCGCCTTGTCCCTCGTCCCGCGCTGTCCCCCATCTTCCTCAGCATCTGGCCAAGGCCCACGGAACGGGGTCGTGGTCCACATGCGGCTTGGGGGCTCGGCTCCTAAACCCTCTCAGTGCTGGTGGGGTGAGTTTGCCGCGTCCCCGGGTGGCTTGGCGGAGTGTTTGGTCATGGGCGAGCCAAGCATGGCCAGGACAGCTCAGAGCTGTGGGGACCCAGAGGGGCGAGGAGGAGGATGGGGAGGAAGAGGAGGGGTCTGCTTGGTGAGGCGAGGGCTGTGCCGCTGAGCTCTCCTGCCCGCTCTGCCCGCAGAACGCCGTCCGCCACAACCTGAGCCTGCACAAGTGCTTCGTGCGCGTGGAGAACGTCAAGGGAGCCGTCTGGACCGTCGACGAGCACGAGTACCAAAAGCGAAGGCCACCAAAGATGACAGGGTAGGTCGTCCTCCTGCGGGAACCGTGCTCGCACCCACCTCCGCTGCCAAACCCCTGGTCCGCGGGCCCGGAGCACTCAGCGGAGCATCGTTCTGCTTCCTCTCTTTCTGCAGGAGTCCGACTCTAGTCAAAAACATGATTTCAGGACTGGGTTACGGAGCACTTAATGCAAGTTACCAGGTAAGGACGCAGTGCCGGCCCCGGCAGGGCTGCAGGAGCACTGAACCTTCGCCGTCCCGTTTTCCATCGTGCTCTCCCATCCTGCGTGCCTCGAGCCGCCGCCGCTTTCTGTTGCAGGCTGCGCTGGCGGAGAGCAGCTTCCCGCTGCTGAACAGCCCCACCATGATCAACACCAGCTCCGCCAGCGGCATGCTGCACGTGGGCCACGACGATGTGAGCAGCACCGTGGAGCAGGTCAACAGCAACGGCAGCAACAGCCCGCGCCTGTCCCCGCAGCAGTACAGGTCAGCCCGGCCGAGGGAACGAGGGATGATGCTGGTGGGTGTTACTGGGCTGCTGGAGGGTTTGGAGCTAAAGGATGGTGGCACTACAGGTACTGGGAGCTGCTTGTTGCCTCCCATGTCCCGTTCTCCCGGCTGAGTGGGGTTGGACTGGCAGCTTTATGGGGTTGCATCCAGTGGGTCCAGCTCCCCGAGGCTGAAGGCTTCCCTCCCCACAGCCACCCAGTGCACGTGAAGGAGGAACCAGCTGAGGCGGAGGACGACAGCAGACCTGTCTCGCTGATGGGCACCACCAACCAGAATGTGACGATTCCCGATGACAGGGACCTGGAGGAAGAGCTGCCAGTGGAAGACTTGTCCTAAGGACCCCTTCCTCCTCCCCACCGAGGGGCAAACCCTTCCCACCCTCCCAGCTGGAGACCAAGCGACGGCTCCCACCTCCCCAAGGTGACCTTCGGCGTTAACCTGTTTTTTAAAGGCACTTCCACAAAGCAAAAGGGTTTCCTTGGTGCAACAACCTGTTGCTGACGGCGCGTCCCTCACGCTCCCCACTGCCCTGCGCTGCAGCCCCAGTGACTGACCGACCCCTGCCGTGGGGCACATCCCGCGACACGAGAAGCAAAAACCCAAGAGCTGGACTTTTTCTCCCCTCCTCCCTTGGTTAGTGACTGGTGAACGAGGATGGTAGGTTCTTTCTGTCCGAAATGGTCCCTCTTTCTTTCCCCGCCCACGGTGGGCGCAGGGAAGGCAGCTCTGTCCCCCCCTCCCCTGCGGTGCTCTGCCACTCGGCGGATGCTCCAGCCTCCGCCAGCGACTGCCCGGGGGAGGGAAGGTGATGGCAGGAACCCACTGTTGTCTCTCCATCCCCCGGTGGGTTTTGCACTAGGAGGGACTGTGGACCCTGCCCCACGTGCTGCCCCCACCCAGCTTTGGGGGAAGAAACAGCAGAAACAGGGGCGAGTCCTCTGCCAGGGGCTGGATGAAGGGCTTGCACCGTTGTCTCACGGCTGGGGAAGGACCAGGAGCGGCACACCGGTGGGACTATGTCCCCTTTGCCTTGTCACCCGCCTTGCTAAACTGCCCAGCGAGCAGAACAGCCACCCTCCCCAAGCCCCTGGTCTCCACTGGTGGAGGGGCTGGTGGCACCCAGCAGTGACAACCGTCCCTGGCCGACCACCGGCGCTGGGCAGTGAGGACACAGCTCCCGGCTTCCTTCTCGCTGTTGGCTGCAGCAGGTGGCCATCTCCCAGCCCATGCGGGGATGGCTGGTGGCCTGACTGATGTCAGGGAAAGGCTCCTGGTCCCCTGCGCACCCGGTTCCACCTCCGAAGCCGGGGCAGGGTCTGCAAGGACGGGCCGTGGCACGGGGAGGCAGCATCCACCACCACTGGGCACCCGCAGAGGAGCTGGCATGGGCAGAGCCTGGCAGTGAGCCCTGCTCGGCCGTCGGGCTGGTGGCCAGGCTGACCCTGGTGACAGCCCGTGGTGGCCGAACCAGGCAGTGGCCAGCGAGCAGAGCCCCCTGCTGCTGGGGCTGCCGCTTTCATCTTTTCTTTTTGTTATTCTTTGGTGTGCGTCCAGATGGGAAGATACCAAAAGATTTCTAGAGACAGAAGGTCCGTAGTTCAGGTGAACAGATGGTATTAATGCCAAAAAAAAAGAAAAAAGAAATATTAATAATAACGAGAACAACACAACCAAACACCCCTCTTCTCCCTGCTCTTTCTTTCTGTGTGGGTACCCAGCGCTGGGCTCCTCCCGGCAGGCAGCTGCTAGCCCCGGGGACCAGCACCGGCCTCAGGGACCAGCACCTTCCCCGGCACAGCCGGGCTGGCACTGGCTGTCCTGGCACGCAGCGGGGTCTCGGGGGATTTGCCATGATGGACGTGGAGCTGCTCTTGGTTTCGAGCCCAGCTCCGGGCTCTCCCGAAGCGACCCCGAGCGCTGCTCCATCCCTGCCTGTCCCTGGTACCCCAGGCTGAGACACGGGGGGTGCCCAGGCTGGGGTCCTGGTGCCAACACCCTGGGAGCTGCGTTTTGGGTTGAAAATGCGACACACAGCTGTGGGTCGTGGGATGCGGGGTGCTTGTTTGTCCCTGTGCGTCATCACCTCCGTGATGTCCCCAAGAGGCTCTTGACCCCGGGGTGAGCCTGTACCTCGGATCACCCTTTTTGCTGCCTCAGTACCCGGGTGGCTGCAGAAATGGGGGGGGTCCCTTTCTCCCCGCTGCAGCCATCGGTGAGGCTGAGCAAAACACGCCCTCCCAGCCTTGTTCCCCTCTGTCACCCCAGCACTGTCCGGGGGATGCCGAGCCCCTCGGGGAGCAGCAGCCACCGGGGTTGGGTGGGCACAGCCCGGTGGGTCTCTTAACGGGGTCACCAGCATCCCCCCTGGCTGGTGTTGCAGAAGGACCCTCTCCCTCCCCTCAAAACCCAGCAATTCCTGCAAAACCTTGGCTCCCCAGCCCCACCCGTGGGTGGCCGCCGTGGTGCTCGCCGAGCCGGGCCGCTCTTCGCTAGGTGTCTCCACTCGACCCGTGTTTCTCCCCGCCGCAGCCGCAGCCGCAGCCTCGCTCGCTCCCTCGGCAGCCGAAATACCCGGGCAAGGAGCTTTGCCAGCCCACCGGTTCCCCTCGCCCTCCGGCCCTTCCCGGCTTATCCCCGCTGCCAGCAGCTCCCACCCCGGCTCTGCCGGACACCAAAGACCCTGCCCGGGCTGGGGGGCACGAACCAAACCCCACCTCTGCAGCGCGGGTGCAGCCCTGTCCCCGTCGCAGCTCTAAAGCAGCCACGAGGCCGGAGGTGCCACGTGTTTTCCCCACCTGCTTCTCTTCTGTTTCTTCTACTTTTCCTTTTGTTCTTTTTTGTTGTTGCTGTTCTTTTTCTTTCTTTTTTTCTTTTTTTTTCTTTTTTTTCCCCCCAATCTTTGGATCTGAAGTTACCGTTTCAAACCAGTTTGCAGCTGCCGCGGGCGGGTGTTGCTGGAGGGAGGCGGGCATCGGGCGCCGCTGCTTTACTTGTGCGAAGGCTGGCCAGGCTGGCCGTTGGGGTGCAGCCCCCGGCCCCCTCCGCGGCTGCTCGCCGGGGAACCGCCTGCCTCCAGCCAACCTTCGGGGTTTTCGGTTGGCGTCTCCCCGGCGAGGAGCAATTGTGCCTCTTAGGGCAGCGCCAGCATCTGGTGTCACCCCTTGCGCTGCGCCGTCCAGCCCGTCTCTGCGTGGGCTCGGACCCCCAGGCTGTTCCAGGGGGTCATACAGAAGCCGCTCCGCTTGGTTTGCTGGTCCTGGGGTCTCTCCCCTCGCCTTCCTCGTGCTCTTCACATTGATTTTTGGAGCAGCTCCGCAACCTCCTGGTTTCCACGTACAGTTCTGCAAAACCCAAAGCGCTCCAGGCACGAAGGGCGCCCGGCGTTGGCGAGCCCTCCGCTGCGCTTCCTGCCCGGGGTGGGATTTGTTATTATTTTTTAAGCTTTTCCAGAGGTACAGACATCCCCGAAACGCCTCCCAGGGCCGGGGCGAGCCGCGTGCCTCCGGATCCCTCTGGGTCCAGCCAAAACCCCCGCGCGCCATCACCCCCAGACCCCGTGAGGACAACCTGGCACTTCCCCTCCGCGCCGGCTCTTCCTCTCGGTCTTTAGCCGCCACCTCGGCTCCGAAGAGCACTCGATATATATATATTATATATATATAAATAAATATATAAATATAAAGGAGTTTTTTTTTCTTTAAACACATGCACAGGTTTGGAAAGCCCTGTGGCTCCAGGCGATGCCTCTTCCCCGGCCGCTGCTGAAATGGGAATCGCGGTGGGTGATTTCTCGGGAAACGTGCCCGGTTTGATACTCAGGGGTAAATTTAATTCATTCTCTTACCCCCCGCCCAGCCCGGCCACCTCTGCCAGGTCCCATCCAAGCCCAGGTACCACATCCCCGCCTCGCCCCCAGCCTCGCCTGCGCCCGCCCCTCTCACGCCTCTGGTTTATTTTTCGCTGGTTTGAATTTTACAAAATTCTGCGCGTCTTACCTCAAACACACACCGGAGGCGGGGAGGGGGCGGGAGGGAGGAGCAAGGACCAAACGCAATGTGTGGCAGAAATGTATGTCTGTATATATTGAGATATATATATACTGGGTTTAAACCTACCGACGCCAATTGTTGTTTTGGGGTTTTTTTCTGGATTTTTTTCTCGGTTTATTTCCTGTTTCTTCCCCCTCCTGCCTGGGGTGGTTTTGCGAGGGGAAGGTGTGGGCACCTCGCTAAGGAAAGGCATTTTTCTGGTATCTCACTGAAGGAATTGCTCAGTTTTCCATGTTTTCCTTTTCTTCTTTCACCAATAATTTTATTTTCTCCCCAAATAGCTAGCATGGGTAGAGCCGGCAGGGTCGGAAACCAGTGCTCGAAGGGAAGGGGTACTGGTAGCACGGGGGGGCTGCTGGGGAGGCCAGCGGAGGCGAAGGGAAAGCAGCAGCCGAACCTGCGTTAAACCAAAGGGTTTCTTTGCTTTGTTTACACGCCCGGGCAGCCCAGGAGCATCTCCCTGGATCCCGGGTTTTGTCCCGGAGGGCTTGGGGAAGGCAGGGCCAGGGGCTGGGGGACCCAGGGGGGTGCCCAGGCTGGGGGCATCCCCATCCCTGGGGAAGCACCAGCCCTGCCACAACCTTTTCCTTTTTTCCCCTCGATTTTTTTTTCCATCCTCTTTGGCTCTGGGTGGGAAGGTGATGCTGGGGAGCTGGGACGAAGGTCCGAGGGGGCCGGAGGGTGCAGGGGAGGGAGGATGTGTATAAAGTGACCCTTTCTCTCCCGCCGCCGCCTTCGCTGCCGCATCCCTCGTGCTGTATAAAGGAAATAGCGTTGCTGTGTATTTGTACTCTGAACTTCCGTGTGTCTGCGTTGGCAGACGGTAAACCCTTGTACAGTAGATCTAGCTGCATGTAATCTGTATGGACAATGGCATTATAAAATGCAATAAAATAAATTACCTATCATGCTGCCGTGCTGGCTGCTCTGTTATGATTATTGAGTATTGATTTAAAAAAGAAATAATCTGCATTTTTAATCCTCCCCAGGCACTTCAGCAGCGAGGGAGCGATGGTCAGCCCAGGTGTCAGACTTGCTCTGCTCTGTAGTGCTGGAGTAGCTGTGGGGGCTACAGCAGCCCTGGTAACTTAGGTCCTTATTTCTACCCCTCACCAGCAGCACCGCGAGAACCCGGGGGACTGGCTGAAATTCCTGTTTGGGGTGGGTTTGCTGAGCTGGCAGCTGTGGGGCCACATCCTGCATCACAGCAGCGGAGCCCCACGTCCGCGGGTGCTGGGAGCTGTATGGTCGTGGTGCTGGGAGCCGTACGGTCATCGTGAGCTGCTGAACCCAGGGGCTGGTTGTTGCCAGCACCAGCCAATGCCGCAGAGCTGCACTGTCTGATGGGCAGATGGGAGATGCTCATTTTTTTCTGCAAGTTCAATCCCCTCCGAGCCCTGGGGAGCAGAAAGGTGGAGAGGGGACCCGGCAGCACCAGCCCAGCGCCCAGAACCTCCCCGGGCGCTGAGGCACAGGGAAGTGCCTGAATCCCCCTGGATGTGCTGACAGCAGGACAGAGCCCCGCCAGCCCTCCGCAGCACCCGGCTCATGCTGGGGGACTCCTGCAGCTGGGATGGGATGGGATGGGATGGGATGGGATGGGATGGGATGGGATGGGATGGGATGGGATGGGATGGGATGGGATGGGATGGGATGGGATGGGATGGGGCAGCAGTGCCCTGGAAAAGCACAGCAGCTGCTCCAACAGAAGCGTCCCTTTTCTTCCTCACCAAAGAGCTGAGACTGGAAGTTCTCCTAAAGGCTGGGGCGAAGGTGAGTTGCTGGATGTTCCCTGGAATTACCACAGTAAGAGGCCTGCCTGTACAAGTGAAAAGTAACAATTATTAAGCAGTTAATAATTAGTAGGCAAGAGAGTTTTTGCAATTGCTCTGAGGGAATCTTTCTCCTCTCTCTTCTTTTTGTTTTTCAAGACCAGCTCTGCAGCGAAGCTCCTCCACCACGTTTAACACACCCATGTCCGTGTTCTTCAGAGGCCACTTAATCCAGCAGCAGCAGCAGCGCTCACCAGCCTGGATGCAGCCAGAGCCCGCACCCCAGAGCCCCCGGGCAGCCGGACGCGTGGCACCCAGCACCACCGAGCCCCTGGCTCCAGTACAGCCCAGTTCTCCCCAGCACGATGGCGAGCGAGGAGGCAGCTCCCCGGCACCGAACTGGAGGTTTATTCAGCAGCGCTCGGTGCTCGTCGAGGCTCCGGAGGCAGGGCTGGGTTTGCAGCCTCGATATCTGCCCTTTAAAAACCAAAAAGCCAAGGTTTGGTGCTCCCCGTGGGGCATCGACTTGCCGGGACACCGGGGCTTCGCCGTCGGGAACTTCTCACCATTGCGTTACCGTTTTTTCCTGAATATCCTCGCGCTGAGCCCCGCGGCGAAGGGGACAGGGACGAGGACGGGACAGGGCAGAGAGCAGAGCTTGGCCGCCGCTGCGGCCCCCGCCGCCTCGCAGCCCCTCGGTTCGCAGCCCGGCGAAGCGGCTGGCTCCCAGCTGCCTCTAGACCCTGCCAATATTAATAGACCGTCAGATCCCCTTTCCCCCCGCTCCTCCGCCTCGGCCAAGCTTGCTTAATCTTTTTTCCAGTGGCCCTTTTCCAGGGCTCTTTGAACCGCGGCCAGCTCGCCGGTGGCTTCCTGGGGCGCGCCGAACGCGCCGCCGCCAGCCCCCCGCCGCCAGCCCCCCGCCCGCCCGGGGGGCCCGAGCCAGCGCCCACGGGAGCACGAGCCGTGCCGAGGGGCCGGCGTCCCCATCCGGCACCGGCTCCCAGCTCCCCCCGGGGAGGGCGCGGGGCTCGGGCCGTCGGTCCTTTGGGGAGCGTGTGGCTTTGATTGATGTAACGCTTGGAGAAAGAGCTTTTAACTTTTAAACTGGAAATTTTTTTTTCCTTTTAGGGTTTGTTTTGGGTTTTTTTTTTTTTTTTTGCTGTTTCTTGGTTTGATTGCTAAACCAGTATGTGCGTGGGGGGAGAGGCTGGGACCAGTCACCCCCTTTCCTCAGCTCCTGGGTGCAGAGCAACTCCACGCGCCCAGCAAGCGGAGGCAGGAGGCACCCAGCCCTCTCCCCTCCTTCCCTCCGGGGTGCTCCGGAGCCCACATCCACGGGGATATCACCCTCCTCTCCAGCTCACCCGATGCTTTGCCCCACAGCCATGGGAGCTTCACACCCCCCTGAAGCACGGCGGGGGGGTTGCTGCCGGGAGCGAGCGGCTGCCGCTGCCGCGCACAGCCAGCACGGCTTTCAAAGAGTTAAACCGAACAAAAAAGGAGGGAGTGCTTTTGGTTGGATTTTTTTTTTTTTTTTTTTTTTTTTTTTAAATTAGCATTAAGGAATTGCAACAACTGGGGCCAGGAAGGGATGTGGCCGCAGCGCTCTTGCTCTGAGATGTGTTCCCCTCCCCGAGCCGCTGATGTCCCAGGGGTCTCTGGTGGCTGCATCCCCGCCCAGGACCAGGGCTGAGAAGGGGGTCCCGCAGCAGCCTGTGGGCAGAGGGCACGCGCCGAGCCCTCGGGTCTGCAACGGACCCCCGCCCGCAGCCACAAGCGGGTTTGCTCCCTGCTTTAGCCTCCCTTCTGCACCCGTTTTACTTCTCCGGTTTGTTCACGGGGCTGGAGGCTGCTGCAGGAGGGGCAGCACTGGGGGTCCCAGCCCACCCTCGGCCCAGGGGCTGCTGGACGTGGACAGACGAGTTCCTGGAGGAGGAGACCCTGAACGTGCTCTTACACCTCTTGCCACTCAGCAGAAACGTCTTCGCGTCACGTCGTGCCGGGAGCGAGGCACAAGCTGGGAGCCCCCTGCACCGGGGTCTCAAAGGAGGTGGAAGAATCACTGGGGCTTTAGTAGCCGGGAGGGAAGAGACCAGGACCCAGGGGAGTGGGAGCAGGCTGGGCGTAAGCACCTGCTTTCGCCACCTCCGAAAGCTTCGGTTTGAAGCTGTCTGCGCACAAACCTGGAACATCAGCCCCAGGCCTGCAGGTTCCCTGGCGCAGGACGGGGAGGGAGGACAAAGGGGACCTTGTTGGGGAGGCACCGCAGCGCTGCCCACGGCCGGATCCGGGGCTGGTGGGGAGACACGTGGCGGCTCCGGCCAGGGCAGGCGGTCACCCCCCATCCCCAAAGCCAGAGCTGCTCTGCTGACCCTGTCCAAAACCACCGCCGCGGCGGGGACAAATGCCGGCACCAGCCGTGCAGGGACAGCGCTGCTGGCACCATCCCCGGGTGCACCCGTCTCCTCCGCAGCAACGCGCCGCTTCGTGCCTCGGTTTCCTCCCTTGCAAAAAGCCGCGGTGATGCTCAGTCCCCTGCCCAGCCGGGATGTGACCCACGAGCCCCCCAGGCTGGGGTGCCCATCAGCTCCCCGGGAGCAGCCGTGGTGGGGCTGCTGGGACGTGCACAGCACGATGCTCCCGCACCCCCTGCCTCCCCCCGTGATAACAGCGCTTGCAAGCAACCCCTCCGGGGACCGAGCGTGCTGCAGACGGAGGGGGCAAGTCTCTAATTTTTCCATCTTCAAAAGATGATTGTTCATGGAGGCCCCATTTTTTTTTTTTTTAATGTCCATTTCCTTTTTTTTTTTTAATATATTATTTACAGAAATAGCTCGTGACTCATCCAAATCTTTTAGCAGAAAATCTCCAACAGTGGGGTCATTCACTGCGAACCCAGCGCCTCTCTCCCCCCCCCCGCCCCAGCCTCCACCACCCCGGCCGCTGCGCACAGGAGGCTTGGGGAAGGTTATTTGGTTTAGCGATTCTGTGCGCGCCCAGCGACTGGTAATTACGCTCGGCGGACCGGGGGGTGATGGCTCGGACCCTACGCAAACACAGCCCAGTCTGCACAGCCCGGCGTCTGCAGACCCATTCATGGCAGGTTAACCGCACGCCGCGGTTTGGCGTCGGGGTGGGGGGGTTTTTTTGTTGTTGTTGTTGGGGTGGTTTTTTTTGTTGTTGTTGTGCACATTTTCTGTTATTTATTTTTTTCTTTCGAAACTGCAAAGTGTTCGCCCAGGGATAGATGCCGGGAATGTTGCAAAACCCTCTTTGAACTGCGAAGTCGAGGCTTTAGCGCTAAATCCCGGCTGGAGTCGGGAAGGTCAGGGAGGTTTAAATCTCTGCCCCACCCCGCTCTTCCGCACCAGCCCCAGCCCCAGCCCAGATGATGGGGAGTTATGGGGTGACTGGGGATGACGATGGGGCGCAGACACCGCTCCCCCCAGGAGCCCGAGCAGCAGCCGGCAGCTGGGAGGACTCGGCTGGGTTTACTTTGGCGGCGGCGGAGCGGGGAGCGGTGGCTGCTGCCAGGTTTTGTGAATGTGGGTCAGCGCAGCCGCACACCTACAGAAATGGCCTTGTTTTCCAAAATACAGCCGGCTCCCGCAGCGCGCCGAGGGGTGCCGGGGGTACCGCAGCGTTAATCTAGGGGTAACCGCTGCAGGGTTCGCTCGCACCCTGGCTGGGTGCTCCCAGCCCCTCTCCTGCCCGCCCCAGCCCCTGCTAAAACCGCTCAGGGGGTGTTTTCTTTAGAGGCGACAATGCTTTGGGGAAAAAACACTAGATTTTGTGGAAAAGCCTCTCTGGACTCGTTCGCACTTTCCTGCTCACCTCCATCTCTGGAGCGTTCCAGTACAGGGACAGGGCTGGCGCTCCCACCGGACCGCCATGCCCAGGGACTAGCAGCCCCACCGCCAGGGAGGGCGCTGGGGGCTGGCTCGTCGCTGTTGGGCGGCAGCGAGGCAAAGCAGCAGCACAGGTTTCTTTTTTTCCAGGACCTTTCGTGGGAGAGCAGCGGCGGGGCCGGCCGAGCCGCGGGCCATGCCGGATGCTGCCGGTGACGTGCGCGAACCATCCCCGTGACACCGCTCTGAGGAGAGGTCGGGGAAGGCTGGGACCCGGCTGCCCTCGGTTCACGCTTGCCAAATGTCGCCTCCTGCTTCTGAACGAACGTGGGACGCGGCAGGACAGAAACCCCAACGGGAGGAGGCAGCGCGGAGGTGGCGGGGGGGTGGCGGGGCAGGGCTAAGCTCAGGGTTGAGGCAGCAGAAAGCGAGTCCGCTGTCACCCATCATTGTGCTGTGCTGAGATGGGACGTATCCTGCCCAGGCGGGGCACCGGGAGCAGGTACCGGGGCAGCATTTTCCCTTACAGCAAAGGGACACGAGTGGTGAAGGAAAGGAGGGCGCAGACTTGTTCTGTAAGCTTGGATCCTGCCTTTTTGGCTCCGGTGTAATCCCTTTCGTTCGGAGGGGAGCTGTGCTGTGACTGCGGCTGGGTGGGATGGCCCGTGGGGCTGTGGATGCTGCTCTCCAGCCCCACACCCCTGCAACACTCCCTCCTCGTGCACAGCTCCCGCCGTGCCCCGCTCTGGGCCAGCCCGGCTGCCCGCGCAGCCCCTTTCGCCCTCCAAAGCCAGGGCCGTGCAAGAAGAAGATTCTGGGCCACCAAAGTTGTGACGCAGCTTCCCAAGGACTCTGTAATTATTTTTTTTTAGTGGGTTATCAGGCCGAGCTGTCAACACTGAGGAAAAGCACCGCTGAGCCCCACCCAGCTGTACAGCCTCATGGCCTGAGCCGAGCGCGTGGCACCCGGGATCCTGGCTCCCAGCTCCCCCGGGCAGAGCATCACCCGCTGGTGAAGGCGGCCGCCCTCCTCCTTCCCCGGGTCCTTCTTGCATCAAGCACCTCGGTCCAGCGGGGCCAGCTCCCTGGGGCTGCCCAGGAGCAGCGAGGGCGCGTCCGCTGCGGCATGGCCGGACTCGTGGCTGTCCGGGCAGGTAAACAGGGAGGAATGTGCGGCGGCAGCACGTGGGGCTGGCGCGTTCGTGGCGTGACTCAGACAGCGCCTCAGAGGCCGGCGATGCCGGCACACCCCGTGGCCCCGTTTGCCGTCACCAGCGCTGCCGGCTCCGCGCTTGGACGCTGCTTTGATGAACCCTTGCGGAAAGCTGGCTGGGTGAGGGGAATGATCCAGCCACTGGCTCCCGGTCGGGTGAGCCGGGCTGGGGTGGCACCCCCCGGGGACAGGGCATCGCGGTGTCAGTGGACGCTTCACCCGCAGTAACGACGACGCCCGGAGAAAGGCTCTGCCCGGTGCCCGAGCACTGAGGGAGGGCGCATTGCCCTGCCTGGTGCTGCCCCCCTCGCACCCACCGCTGCCCGGGCAGGGAGCGCGCAGGCTCTGCCCGTGTCAGGGTCCCCGTTTGCCATGATGGGCCGCTGCAGGGTGCAGGCAGGAGCGCTCCTCCTGGAAGGGTTATTTGAAAGGCACGAACCGTTGTGACGAATTGGCTTTGAAACAGCCTGGAGGTCTCGCACCGCCCTCTCCATCTCCCTGGCTTCAGGCTGGAGCTCTCAGAAGGATCCTGAGCACGCTGGGTCCCTCCAGACCCGCTTCACACCCCAGGCTGCCACATTTCCCCCTCTCAACCCATTTCCTTGACATGTGGCCACGGCGCTGACATCTCAGCGCCTTCCCCTGATCCCACACCGCGCTAAACGCCGCACCACGCCGTGGGAGACAGCCCCAATGGCAGCAGGGTTACGGCATCACCGGGCAGGAGAGAAGCAGGACGTGGGGATGCAGCCGGGGCTGTCCCGTGGGGTCAGCCCTGCTCTGGGAACCCAGAGCTCTGCATTGCAAAACTGAGCTGTCACCCAGACCCCCAGCGTGTCCGGGAAGCGGTGACCAAGGGAAGGGCTGGCTCGTGGTGACCCCCTGGCCCCGTGCTGCAGGGGAGGGCAGGCTGGGCGGCTACCGGCTGGTTCAGCTCCAGGCTCATACTGGTGAGCTCTGGAGCGACGGCAGCCTCTTCTTGTACGTTTTGCAGTGCCGCGCTTCTTAAATGCAAGAAAACACAGTGGTGTTATTAAAAAAAAACAACTATGAAGATGTCCTGCCAGGTCCTACATGCCGCTGCACACGAGGACGAATCCTCATGGGGACCCTGGAGGGCCACAGCGCCGGAGCAAGGGCGGCGAGCCCTGGGTTGGCCCACCTGGGAAGCGCCGATACCGCTTGAAACCTCGGTTTCACGCCGGCGCATTCAGCGCTGATCGCGGCATCGCCCCAAGGAGCCAACCCTCATTTACTAGCTGGGGAAACTGAGGCAAGGGAGGGGTGGGGGAGGCAGACGCTTTCCCCAGGACGTGCCAGCACAGGAACAAAAGCACCCTCTTCTCTCCGCCGCCTGGGCGCAGGGAGGACAGGCTGGGGCACCCAGCCGAGGGCGGGGGCAGTTTCCCAGCCCCACTAATCCTCAGCGCTCCCCGCTTTGAAAACCGGGAGGGCCGGGCCGGGGCCGACGGCGCAGCAGCCTGAGCGGTCGCGGCTCCGCGGCCGGCCCCGGGAGCCGAGCAGCCTCCGCCTGCCCCGCGCCTCTGCCCTCCCCGGCTCGGCTCCGGCCCCCCAAAGCAGTTTTTCCTCCCCCTGCTGCTCCGCAGCGCGGCGGACGCGGGTGGTTGGTTGGTTGTTCTCGCAGCCCTTTTTTTTTTTTTTTTTTTTTTTCCCCTTAATTTTTCTTTTTTTAAGGAGTTGGGGAAAAAAAAAAAAACAAACCCCCAACCAACCCAAACCCAACCCAACAAAGCGAGACCCAACCCCTCGCCCCCGACCGGCTCGTGGGAGGCGGCCGGAGCGGCGGGGCCGGGAGGCGGCGGGCGCTGCCGGCGGGGCCGGGGGATGCGCGGCGGGGGCGGGCGCGGGGCTGAGCCGAGGCGCGGCGGCCCGCGGGGCCCCCCCAGGTGAGGCCGGGGCGGCGGGGCCGGGGCCGGCCCGCAGTCAGCCCCTCTCTCTGCCCGCCGCTGCCGCCGCCGCCGCCGCCGCGCCCCTCACCCATGTCCCAGGTCAGCAACCACCGGTCGAGCCGCCCGGAGCCCCGACGAGCCGAGCCGGCCCCGCCGCCAGGTACGGGGGTGCTGCCGGGGGCGGGGGGGGGGGGGTTCAGGGCTGGGGGGTCCGTGGGTGAGCGGCGCGGGGGGCTTGTGCACGGCTGGGGGGGTGGGGGGGGATGGAGGGAGTCCGGGGGGCTGCGGGTGCACAGCAGGGGGGCGCGTGGCCGGGGGGGGCGGCGTGTGAGCACGGCGGGGGGGGCGGGATGGGTGGAGGGGTGTGTGCGGGGGTCGGGGGGCGCCTGAGCGCGTGTACGTGTGTGTGTGTGTGTGCCTGTACATGTGTGTGCGTGTACGTGTGTGTGTGTGCCTGTACATGTGTGTGCGTGTACGTGTGTGTGTGCGTGTACGTGTGTGTGTGTGCCTGTACATGTGTGTGCGTGTACGTGTGTGTGCGCGTGTCCGTGTGTGCACATGTACGTGTGTGTGCGCGTACATGTGTGTGCGTGTGCATACGTGTGTGTGCGTGTCCGTGTGTGCCCGCGTGTCCATGCACGCGTGTCCGTGTGCGCGTACGTGTGTGTGTGCATGTCCGTGCGTGCGTGTCCGTGTGCGCGTGTCCGTGCGCGCGTGTCCATGCACGCGTGTCCGTGTGCGCGGGCGTGCCGCTGGCGCTGCGCGCTCGCCGGTGCGGCCAGCCCGCAGGAGTTCCTGCACGAACTTCGCAGAAGTTTCTGTCCCTCGGCCAAGCGCGCGGGACAGCCGAGCTGCGGGGCCGGCGCAGCCGAAGGGGTTAAAAACACCCCCGAGGGACGGGTGGAAGGGGCTGGGGGCTCTTCGAGGGCTGAGGCGGCCCCTTCCCCACCTCGCCGCGGCTCCCCGGGGTTCTGGGGTGGGCTGCGGGGCGGCGGGCTGAGGCCGTGGAGAAGTGGATGGGTAGTTTGGGGGGACCTTCGCGGTCTCCGTGGGGTAAAGCGGAGCCCCGCGGTGGCTCTGCCCGGGTGGTGAGGACTGCCGCTGGGGTCCCGCGGGGGTCAGTCCCTGCCACGGTTCACATGCGGAAACTGCGTTAAAAGTCCCAATGAGAGAGGAAAAACCCAGCGGAGCGGGAAGCCGATGGCGAGCGGTGGAACAGCCCGTGGTGTGTGTGTGTTGGTCCCCAACCCCACCCCAGGACCAGCTCCCCGCACGCTGCCGGGCCGTGCCGCGGGACCACCGCGCAGGGGGACGCCCAGAACCCGCGCTCCACACAGCTGGACCTCTCCCCTTGTTGGCTTTGGCCCGCAGCGCGGCTGGCCCCACGTTTCGGAGAATACATCCTCTTGTTCTCTTCCCGCTGCTTTTCCAGCTGGAGGCCGGGGGCTCCGCTTCCCGGCCGAACTGTTCCGCTGCTCTTTGCTGCAGCCGCGTCCCGGGGCCGGGGCAGCTGCAGGGGCTGCGCAGAGCTTATTTTTCTGGATTTCCTTCCATTCGCTTTCCTCTCGTCTGGGGAATGGTGAGCTGGTCGTGCAGGGACCTTGTGCAAAAAAGTTTTTGCATGGGAATGAGGAACGTTGAGCACTCGCTGCCGTAAGATCAAGTGTGGCGTGTTTTAAAAAGCAGTTTAGAGGGGTGTGCAGGTACAGCACGGTTCAGCCTCACAGACGTCCCGGTGTCCTGAGCAGGAGCGGTGGCACCCAGCTGTGCCACGTCTGGGGACGTCCGTGAGCGCCCGACACGGTGTGCCCGTGGTGGAGGGGTGTCACCTCCATGCCAAACCAGCCCCAACCCACCCTCCTCTTCCCCAGCTCCTCCCGGAGGGGAGCGTGGACCGGGGTTGGGCGAACCTGAGCAGAGCTGGACCGAGTTTGCCTCCTTTAGACCCCCCCGTTCACACTGTGCAAAGCTGGGCAGGGGGCAAGGGAGTCTCCAGGACACCCTTGACTTCCATCTGCCCAAGCTCCAGGGGCCAAATTTTATGCCAAGAGAATATCCCTGTCCTGTCTCAGAGAGCAGCTTTCCGGCTGCGCGTCTTGAGCTTCGAACTCTTGCTCACATCCCTTCTTTCTTTTTGTTTTGCTGGTGTGCGATGAATGGACAGGGTCCGGTTCGTCTTCCCTGCTTGTTTGGCCTCGTGACGTTCCGGTGCAGAGCCGTTATTGCTTGGGCAGCGTCCAGGGGCTCTGTCACGCACCGCGGAGCCTGGGAATTTTTGCTCGACTCCCTTTCCGATGCTTTGCAAATTAGAGCGGCTAACTTGGTTAATGCCGAGCCTGTGAAAGAACCGGGGAAACCGAGGTGCCAGGGTGGTTTGGCCCACGTTGGTGCGGCGCGGGCAGGGTCGGGCTGGCGTTGCCGTGCTTGGTCCCATTCCCCAGCCCGAGACGAAGCCTCTTTCCCTGAGTTGGCATCTGCGGAGATGGGCCGGGTGCCATCGCAGCCTCCTCCCGCCCGGGAGGGACGGGCAGGGTGCAAGCCAGACCCCTGAAATAGCCACAGGTAGTTTGCAGAGGAGCCTCGGAGAGAAGAGGCAGTTGTCTGCCTGCGTGGAATACGTGGGGTGTCATTATTTTTTTGAGGAATTAACAGAAAACAGGAGAAAAACAGAAAACCCTTTGGCTGGTGAGATTATTTTGGTCCTTCCCTCCACCAGGAGGGTGAGGAGGGGGAGCAGGGACAGCAGGAGAGGAGCCTCACTTGTGGGGAGCAAACCCAGGTAAAGATGCTCGAGGCAAATCCACGTCCAGCAGAAAAACCTTTCCCTCGGGTTTGACTCTGCTCAGTCCCACCTCCCTTCTCCCCCCTCCCAGCAGGACTCGGGCTGCGTGGGGCCAGCACCGCGTTCCCCCTCCACGTCCCCCCTCCGGGTCTGTGCCCTGGCCGCAGGCGCTGGCGGCTCAGCGGCTCTTCGCTTGGCGCCGGCCAGTGACGGGACATGCGCCCCCCCCATGGACTTTATTCCCTTTAATTCTCTCTGCCTGTTCCCAGGAGTTTGCCCCGAGGTGTAACAGAAGGCAGGAAGCTGTTGCCTTGCTGCATCCCCAACAACGCAGCCTTCAGCCCC
Source organism: Bucorvus abyssinicus (assembly GCA_009769605.1). NCBI lineage: Eukaryota > Metazoa > Chordata > Aves > Bucerotiformes > Bucorvidae > Bucorvus > Bucorvus abyssinicus. The sequence continues at coordinate 2,698,859 of CM020055.1, read as the reverse complement.
GCTCGCCCCAAACCCCGGGGTCCTGCCGCCCCGCTGCCGCCCCGCTGCCGCCCCGCTCGAGGTCCTGAGCACCCACGGATGCCCCGAGCACTGTGGGGCTGCAGGCGGGGGGTGGCCGGGCAGGGGTTGTTGCCACCATCACTTGGGTGCCCGTTACTGGGACTCTGTCCTGCCCGGGGAGGGGGGTGGAAACGAAGACACCCCCGCCAAGAGCTCGTCTTAGCACTGGTTTAAATGCAGCTGGCTGCAGATTGTGTAAGTGCAAAGGAACCCCCCCCCCCCCCAAAAAACCCCTAAAAGAAACAAAATTAATTTTTTTTTACCCCAGCTACAGACTTTTTGCATCCAAAGACTCATTTCTGGGTTTCTTTCAGAATTCTTCCCTGTTTTTTCCTGAGTTTCTCATCTGCTCATGCAAATGCCTCAGTTTTTTCCTTTTCTTTGAACAACACCACCACCACCACTCCAAAACCCACCCCAAAAAAAAGAGGCAGATTTCTGGCTTTTTTCAAACGTTTCTGGTTTTGAGCAAAACAAAGCAGGCCCTTCGGGGCTGTGCCGCTGCCGCCCCGGCATCCCGGTCCCGCTCCAGCTCCTTATTGAATTTCCTTGGAAAGCGCCCGCTCGGCTCTATTAGTTGCAGAAGCCCAAGCTGTTTGCGGGTGTTTTCTGTAGGTTTCCGGATTTTTCCCAGGGCCGTGCCCTGCGCAGCCTCCTGCGGGCCCCGGCAGCCTCATGGGGCTGCGGGGTTTGGGGTGGGATGGAGCCACGTCGGTCCCTTCCCGTGTCCCCCCGCCGGGGGTGCCGCGCTGGTTGTGCTGGTGGAAATGAGCTTGTGCCTAGCAGCAAGGGTGGAGTAATTGGGGTTTTTTAACCCCAAATCCCAAACTTCAGGCTCTGCCCGCTGTAACCATCTGCGTTTGATCTTCGGCCGGGCTTTGGCAGCCTCACTGGTCTTGGTGTTTGACCTGGGGGAAGGTTCTCCCCTCGCTCCGGTGCCGTCCCGCTGGCTTTCCACCGGTGCATCCCAGGCTCTGCGGACCAAGGAGCGGGCAGTGGCTTTGGGAAGCCCTTTCACCCCAGTCCCGTCCTCCCTTGGGGTGCTCAGGAGGTTCCCAGCGCCGGCTCCTTCCCCCGGTGCGGGCGGCCGTGCCCGGGGCAGGACGGTGCTCACCCAGTTCGGCCGCTTTCGGTGCCAGGGCTGGGCTGCGAGGAAGCGGGTCGATGGGCTGGCTCTGGGAGCAATTACTCGCTCCACCCGAACGGCTTCATCCTTGGCCGGCCTCGGCGCCTTCCTTCAGCGAGCAGGCGTGCTGCTGCCCCGCAAGCCGTGCCCTGACCTTGGCAGAAGAGCTTGGTTCCACCTCGCCCCGGCCCCGTTCAGGCCACGCTGCAGCTCCCCCAAAGCTGCTTTGGGGTCTGTGCCTAGAAGAACCCCCAACCTAGCGAGTCCTGAACTCCAAGACTGCGAAGTGTTGGGCTCCATCACCGCAGGGTGTTGCTTTGGGCACATCCCTGTTATGTGCCTCAGTTTCCCTCCTGGGCTGAGCAATGATAAGGTTCCGTTTCACAGCAGCTTAGAGCTGTAGCCGCGCTCATGTAAAATACATGGAGACGGGGTAATGTGTGACGGGCACTGGCTTAAAACTGCGCGCTGGGTAGATCTCAGGATGAAAGGTGCTGCCTAGGTGCAAATTATTATTCCTGTTAATAATGATGTCCACCAGCTCACATTTATCTGCTCTTCAATTAACTTTTTTTAAGGACTCTTAGCAGGTTAGAAAGGCACAAATTTTCCCTGGCAGAACCTGTGCTGGTTTGACCCCATAAGGTTACGCAATTACTGTACTGGCATGGTCCTCAATTAGACTCTCCATAATTTTCCCCAGCACAGCGGTGTGGCTCCTTGCTCTGTAATTCCCAGAATCTCCTTGGATCTGATAGGCGTCACGTTAGCCACTTTCCAGGCTTCGGGGGTAATTGCTTCTCCTTAAGGACACCCGAGATGTTGCAGGATCTTCTCCCGCGTCCTTCCTCCACGCCAGGCTCCCATGGCGTGAGGGTTTCGCATCCTTCTGCCCATCACGGGGGGTTATCCCACACCAGGGAGCGCCGAGCCAGCGCGGCGCTCCTCCAGGTTGCCTCACGCCCAGGCTGGGTCTTTGACCCTTTGGTTTTGCCCATCTTTTCTCCACTCCTTGGCCCCGCAGTGCGTTTGGGATGTTCCGCGTTGCTCTTTGGTTTAGGGATGCTGGGAGATGGGCTGGCCTGGCGGAAACTTGGTCCTGCTGGGTCTGGTTTGTGTCCTGGGGCAAGTCACCTTGGCCCTTGTCTGCAGTTTAGCCTTTGAGATGGCTTCTTCCCTTGCAGCTGCAGTCCCGAGTGCTGCCTCTATGTATATATATATATATGTTAAATGTACTCTTACTGCCCGAGGAGCAGTTCCTCAGCATCGCTGCAGTGACAGAGGGACGTGCAGGGATTTCATTTATCTTCCCTGAAACCCCTTCTCGAGGGTGATCCCACCACCCCGGCTGGGATCCCTGCTCTGGGGCAGGAGCCCTTCCGTGCCCGTTGGGTTGTGCCTCCTTTGCAGGAGCTGCTTGGGTCAGCGAGGACCTTTGGGCGATGGGATCTGTAGGGACGCCGTGGCACGGGGTCCGCATCCCAGACCTGGAGTTGGGGTTTTGTCGCCGCAGGAGCTTGCAGCCGGGGTTGGACTGGACAGATGCTGGTCCTGGCCTGTCTGGCCAGCCCGAAATTTCTCTCTTCCTACCCACCCAATGGCTATAAAAAACAAATAATAACAACTCCCAGGCTGGCAAGCTATTTGGGGTTTTGTGGGTTTTTTTGCTTTGTTTTGCTTTTTTGCATTTAGGAAGTAACTTTTCATAGAAACCAATATTTTTTTGACCGGGTTCCTCATTGTCCCAGAACTGAACTGTTTATCCAAAGCATTGTCCAGGTGAACAGAGGGACACTGAGGCAAACGCCGGGCTGGATCTGTCCCGGGCGTGCTCTGGGCACTTCTCCTCCTTCCCCTCCCACCCTCCTGTCCCTTTCCCTGAATACCACAAATCCGAACGTGCTTTAGTGCATTAATTTCAGACTGAATGTAAATAAGCCATTTGGATGTTTCCCCGTCGAGCAAGCTTTCAAACCAGAGTTTTGCTTTCCTCTCCTGCAGCCTGGCTCGTGGGACTGGAAGGGTTTGCTTTCAGAACCGTCTCTCTGCGCTTGAATCCACATAATCGAGCTCTAAAATACCCCTCGAACAGGTCAGACAGGCACCTGGTTGGGCCAGGCAGCGTGTGCAGGAAAGCCAAGAGAGATTACGCGCTCATTTCTTCTGCATAAAGCAGATGAGAAAGCTCCCAAACTAAATATTGCTGCAAGGTAGCGTGTTGTTAATGGCAAACGCCTCGCTAGACTGCCTCTGCTCGCGTCTCGGTCCAACACCGTCTCGTCCCCGAGGGATTAAAGGGAGAGGGAAGGGGGCGCGGGAGGCTCTCCTGAGCACCTCCAGGTTGGCAGGAGTCGCGATGCGTGGTTTTAGATTTGGGTGCTCGGGTCCAGAAGAGCTCAGACGTGGATCCAGATGTGTGGAGACCCTTCTCCCTCCCTTTTCCGACGGGTTGACACCACCTAATCCAGACCCGCTGCCTGCTGAAGAGGCAGGATTCGCCTCTGAGCTCACCAGTCCAAGTCTGTCTTTAGCTGCTCTGAGGCGGAGGCGTTCTTCTCGCCTGTGCTGCCCGTCACTGACGTGCAGCCGTGTGTGTGGCAGCGCTGACGGGGACGCGCCACCCTGGCGAGGTGTCCCTCCATCTCCTGCCACCAGGTTCCTTCCTCTGGAGCCAAAGGCGCTTTGCATAAACCAGAGATCAAGCAGCCAGGCACATCATCTGCTGCATTAAGGTACTGCTCAGGAAGGCTGAGCAGGAGCCGTGGGACCACCGGGGTGGGTTTGGGCCAAAAGCGTGGCTCCAGCTTTGCATCTTCCCGTGGAGAAGGGAACCCACAGGCCCCTGCGAGCCGTGAGATGCTGCGGCCGTGCCGGCTGCGGTGTGGCTCGTGTTTGTGCTGCCGGAGGAGCTCTGCCCCGTGCCGGCTCTCACCAGCTGCTGACACGCTGCCGTTTCCTTTTGTTTGTCCAGCTTTTCGGGGATGGGTGAGCTCAAGCCCGCAAGCTCATCACCTCCCACCCAAAGCACAAAGCGTTTTTTCCCTAATCAGAACCGCTGGTGGTTGCCCCAGAAGCTCCTGCAGACACTGGCCGTGCAAAGAGGGTCCTTCTCGCAGCCGGGGACGTTCTGTATGTTTGACTTTGCAGGAGTGTGAGGACACTCGGTTAAAGCCAATGGAACTCTACAGCTTCTTTTCATCTTTCCCCTCCTGCCTCCTTTTTTCTCGGCTCCTGTGATGCTTGGGTGGACTTTGGAGCTCTCTGCTGTCTTGGGGCTTTTATGACGGGTGGGTTTGGACTTTGTAAATAGTCAGAAAACCTGACCCATGTGCATCTCCTGGCCTGGGCAGCCAGGAGGCAAAGAAAGTAGTTCCACCTCTATCAGCTTTCCGAATCTGCCGTACCTTACGGCAGCGCTGTGATTTATTGAAGCCTGGCTTATTACTGTTAAACGCTGCCTTATCTCTGTTCTCATAAACAAGGCACGTGAGTCGCTCTCCCTGTGGCACGTTACCTTCATTTCTCCGTCGTGTTTTACAAAAGCTGGTGCAGAAGCGGGGAGCGGAGACCTGGACTCCTGTCCCAGGCTGTTTCTGCACCGCATGATGAGCCTTTGCCCCGTCCGGGCAGGGGCTGGGGGTGCAGCTGCTCTGGGGGCAGGAAGGGGAGGGATGTCCCATCCTGAGGGCTGGCTCTCCTTTAGGCTTCATCTGTGTTTTGCCCAGGCTTGTGCTGGTTTTAAACCCAACAGATTTAGGTCAAGGTGGTCTTGTTCTGGGGGTAATAGCAAGAGGAGGGAAGCCAGTGCTGGGGGTCTGTCTGTCCGTCTGTGCTGTCAGGGTGGTGCCTCTTCCTTGGGTGCCTTTTGCCAGGCTTGTTTGAGAGCAGCTGTGCCTGAGCGTGCCCCGTGCACGAGCAGTTCCCTGTGCCTTCCCCCTGCGGTTCCCTCTGGGCTGGAAGGTGCCGGGGAAGTGCCCGGACCCGGCAGCGCAGGCAGGGAGCTGTGGGGCAGGAGGGTTTGTGCTGAGCCCACACATGTCTGGCTGCCCCCAGCCCTGCCCCGGGCTCAGACTGTGACCATGGGGGCAGACAGAGCCCTTCTCCATCTCACTGCCAGGGGACACTGTGAGCTTGGGGGTCAGCGCTGGCCGTACGCTCCCCACGGACGTGCAGAACAGGGAAGCGAGGCTGTACGAGGCAGGCAAGGACCAGCTTAGCCGAATTTCTTTCCTATTTTTGTCTCTCTTCTGGTCAGCTTGTTCCAGTGGGAGTAAGTTTAATTGCCAGCTTCCTCCCCACATCGCTGTGGCTGTGTGTGAGACCTCTTGTTGTGCAGGGTAATTATATGTGTGAAGTGGACATGGCAAAAACGAGCCTTGTCCCCACAGTCGGTGGACCAGCACGCTCACCGTCCGTGCGGCCGTCCAGGGCCGCTGCTTCCTCGCAGAGCTCGGGGTTAAACAGACCGTCCTTGTCCTCAGCGCCTGGGGAATGGGCATGGAGCGGGCAAGGGATGTGCTGGAGACAGAGGAGGAACCAGCTGGAGCTCTCCCAGTGCACAGAGCAGCTGCCAGCCCTTCTCCCACTGCAGCACCTGATTTTCCAGAGGTTTTTCCAGGTGTAAATGACTTGCTGCGGAGGGGAGTGCTGAGGGCAAGAGCAGAGCAGGGGGTCTGGTGGTGATGGGAACAACAGCCTCGGCTGTTGATTTTTAAGCTCTGAGCACCCTCCAGGTATCTCATAGCAGAAACCAGAGCGGCTCCCCGGCTACGCCGATGCCCAGCATCCCGGATCCCTTCCCAGGGACCACGCAGGAGCTGCACCCTCCGTGCTCTGCACCGGGCACCCCTGACTCAGGGCTTCATCCAGAGCTCCTCAGCCACTGGGGATTTCATGTCTGGCTTTAACAGGCTTAAGATGAGGTGCTGACTGACTGCTGCAGGTCTGGCTCAGGCCAGTCCACGTTGGGACATGACGGAGGACGGGGATGCAGCAACATGTGGTTGTTACTCGCCCGTACACCACGCCTATGCGCAAGAACCTATAGGGAGATGACAGCCTGTTCCCTTCTCCTCCCTGTTTTGCCCTGGGCTTTCCAGAGGCCTGAGAATGAGTTTTCTCCTTCCTGGGGTTCGTGTACTCCCACTGCACTTGGCATTTGGAGCTGTGCAGAATTCAGCTGGAGCTGCTGAATTTCGCTGTTGAGCCCCCAAATCACCTCGTCTGCGAGAGCTGCCAGCAGGGCTCTGCACTGAGGTGAGCTTTTCTTCCCAGCAAACGGAGCGCTGGTTCACCAGGCTGGATCAGCATCCTGGGGAGGGTGGAGAGGCTGGTCCTGTGGGGAAACTGAGGCGGGGGGGTGGGACGAGCGTGTGGGGTGTGGCGGAGCTGGGAGCTGAACGAGCATCGCCCTGGGCTGGTTGCAGCTGCTCTGCAGCGTGTCCAGGCTTCTGCCGACCCCGAGGTGCGGATGGGACCCTCCACCTCCCTTGTAGAGCCTCTTGTTATAGCCCCTGTAATTACACGTGTGAGGTCTGCCCGCCTTCCTCCCCGGCTCCTGCTTGTAGGACCTCTTGTTATATTGAGTATAATGAAGTGTCCGAGGTCTCTCTCCCCCCACCCGCCCTTGCCTGCCTGCGTGTAGGACCTCTTGTTATAGCCAGGGAAATTATGGGTCTCTGGCCTCCCTCCCTTCGCCCAAGCTGTAATTTAGTTTTATATAAAGTGCGGTCCAGCCCCTGTTGTGCAAGCGGTTGCTATTCCGGGTGCTGGGGAGAAGGATGGGGCGGCGAGGAGGGGGCTGGCACTGGGTGGGGGAGCGTAGCATCGCACTGAGCACCCCACAGACCCCCCGGACACCCCGCTGTAGGGGGGCAGCCGGCAGCCAGCCCCCAGCCCACGGTGCGGGAGGTGGTTATGCCTTCTCCTCGCTGGGTTTCTGCAAGGGGGTCTGTGGCGCTGGGGTTTATCCCCATGCGGAATAACACGTCTCTTGTTTGGGGTTTTGCTTGCCCCATCGAGGGGGTCCCGCAGGGGCTGCTCCTGTCCCAGAGCAAGCGGGATCGCGAGGGGAGGTGGCAGCTGGCTCCCGCAGGGAAGACAGTGGCTCTTTCATGGGAAGGGGGGATGAAAAAACCCAGCTTGAACCGCGAGTGTAACCAGATCTCCTGGCTTTTTAGAGAAGGAATGTGGGACCTCAGGAGGGTTTTTGGGAGGGTGCTGCCGAACTGCTGGCGTTGCAGTGAGGTGAGTGGCTGCAGCGTGATGCAGCCCTGATGCCTGTCTCAGCCCCAGATCCCTCACAGTGCTCCAGCTCTTCCCCCCGCCGGGTACTCCGGGCTGCGAAAGCAACCGGGGCAGCGGGATTTGTCTCATGCCCGAAGTCAGGGTCCCAAAGCGCTGACCCGAGCCCTTTGCAGCGGCTGGGGATGTGCTGTGGTTGCTGTTGACTGGGGTCTCTGCCTGCGGCGTGGTGCACCCCGGGTGCTCAGCTCCAACCCTGTTTATCTTGCAGAGGCGGGTGACACCTCGCACCCTTCGCCGAGGCCGACGCCAGCGGCACCATCGGCAGAGCCCTGGCCGCCCGCCCATCCCGCTGCTGGCCCTGCAGCGCTGAAGGAGGAGAAGCCCCTGGAAGATGATGAGTCCCAAAAAGTCGTGACGAAGGGCCCCCGGGCTGAGCTCGCAGGCGCTCCCGAAGCTGTGACATGTGAGTGTTCCCTCTGTGGTGGCACATGCGGCCCCAGACACCTCCACGTGCCCGTGCTTTGGGCTGCCGCTGTCTAATCAGTACCAGGGCTCGTTAAAACCGTGCTGGGAAGCCATCTCCTCCTCGCTCTGCTCTTCCCCACATCAAAGCAAAAGGCTGTAAGTGAGCGTGAGTCAGCTGGTGCCAGGGAGAGTGAAGGGCGGCATCCAGCAGTGCCGCCATGCCTCTCGCTGCCCTTGGCCTTGGAACCAGCTGGAGGCTGAGGAGGAGGAGGGCGGGCAGCCAGAGGAGCTCTTGGTCGTGTTGGGGTCCCGCTGGGATGCCGTGGTGGGAAGAGGGAGCAGCTCCTGGGGGAAGGGGCTGGCTGCTGTATGGAGCAACCCCCAAAGGCACAGCGGGAATGAGGAGAGCCCCGGCAGAACGGCCTTCGTGGTCCCGACCACGGGAGGGGAGTGCAACAGCCGTCTGCTGGAGCAAAGGGAGGTGGCTCCCGCTGGGACAGCTCTTGCCTTGGCATGTCCAGGGCGAGGGTGAGGCTGGTGCGAAGCTTGAGCAAGCAGGGGACGGCGGGCGGTGGGCTCTGAGGGTCTGGTTTTGCTGGCGGCAGTGGTGAAGCTGCTGCAGCCCGGCCGGTCCCCACCGCTGTGAGAAATCCTGGGGTGGGGTAGGAGCAGAGGTGGGGGCTGGGGTGCCCTTGCTCCGTTTCCCACTGCAGGGGCGGGAGAGCAGAGCTGGCAGAGGTGGGAGACGGGGAGCCAGGCTCCCCTGGAGTCACGCCGTCCATCCTTTCGCTGGCCCCCAGCCTGGAGCCGAGGGGTTTGCTCCCAGGCTGCCCCTTACGCACGCAGCCGTCCCCCTTTTGTTGGATGCGAGCGTGCAGCTTTCCCTTCCAAGGGCGTAAAGTGGCTGGATGCTTCCCAGCGGGGAGAGGGAGGGTGGGAACGAGGTTGCAAACTTCGCAGAGTGGGCAGGCGGGGTGGGAAGGGGAGGGGAGCGGCAAAATCCGGACGCTCCTGCCCGGCGTACGTGGAGCGAGGAGAGCGCACGTTTCCTCAACCAGAGCTCGAGCCCTTGCAAAGCATCTGGGAGCTGGGCCGGCTGCCCACAGACATTCTGCACCTCTGAGTCACGCCGCAGCCTGCTGCACCCTGCACGGTGCGGCCCCGCGCAGCCCCCTCCCCAGCCCACCCCCCCGGGCAGCCACCCTGCAGCTGCCCGGGCAGGGAGGAACGTGGCCGCCCGCACCCGGGCTTGCCTGGGTGCTGGGTACCAGGGAACCCCTGCTCCTTCCCCTCTCCTCCCCGGGAGATGAGGTTCGGCTCCCTCCAGTAGCCCTCGCTTTGCAGCCCAGTCCAGCGCGTCCCGCTGCTGCTCTTATGGGTGGGTCACCGTCGCTTGTGGGGGGCAACCCCCGCCTTCAGCAGAGCCTGGGGGGCACAACTCGGCTCCCCCATGAAGGGGGTGATGCCATTTTCATGCCAGCCCAGCACAAGCGAGGTCAGGAGGGACCAGCAGCTCCGGGCCGTGCAGGGTGATGTCCTTTGTCCGCTCCCCCGAGGCCCAGCGCTGCTGGCCAAATCCTGGCACGGTTTTTAAGTCAGTCAGACTTCTGGCACTTTGGGAGCAACCAAAGTGGGGACTGTGGGTTTGGGGCTCTGGGTGTTGAATGTCAGGCGAGAGCAGCAGATTCCGCTCAGGCAGCCGCCACGGGCTGGTTTGGCCAAGCCCGCCCGGTGGCTTGGGAAGCCGATCTTTGGCAGAGCCGATGGTTGGTGGGGGGACACAGCGGGGCAAGGACCGCTGCGGTCTGGGTGTCTGTCCGCTGAGCCCCGGGGATGCTGCTGTGGGGGAACCTGGGCTGAGCCAGCACCGCGGCTGTGCCAGGGAGCATCATCTCGGGTGTGAAACACAAAGTGAATGTCCAGGAGGTTTTTGGGTGTTGAAGAGGCAGAGACAGGCGCTTTCCCCCAAAGCCCCGATGCCCTGGAGAGCCGTCGGGTGGGTTAGTCCCCCCCACTCCTGCCCTGACACCCGTGTTGTTAGGGAGTGTTATGCACTGCTCCGCCTAAGCCTCGGGTGGTGTCTCATTTAGAAGAGCTTTGGGCTCCTCTGAGTTGAAGGCTCTCCTAAAAAATGGAGCTATTTTTCCTGACTTAGAGGGGGGGATTGCTGGCTGCCTTTCACTGCCACTCACTGGAGCTGGGGCGTGATTTTGATTTACAAACAGTTTAACCCGAGGAATGCAGCGAAATGGAGAACTCCAACGCGAGCGCGTTGCGGAGAAACCCAGCGCTCGGAGCATTTGCTGCCGTCGGACACTGCCGTGCGGGTCCCTGCGGGCTCGGCCCCTGCCCGCTGCGGCTCTGGGCAGCCCCAGGCGCTGCGGTTGTCCTCCGGCTCGGTGCGTGCACTCAGGCATGGGCAGCTCGAGGGCACTGGGGAAGGTGCAGGGGAAGCCAACGCCCCAGGAGGTTTTTTTGGGGGACACATCCCGTTTTATCCAAGACCTGTTTCCCGTTTCTCCTTTCAGCCCTTCTCCCACCCCTCCTGCTCCCAGCCTGCTCTTCCCGCTCAGCTCCGGTTATTTCATGCTCCCTTCCCAGCTGTCCCCTGAGCCTCCAGGTAAAGACGCAGCGTTTCACCCCAGCACCCGGTTAAACCTTCCTGCGTGGTCTGAGCCCAGCTCAGTCTGACAGAGCTAAGTGCTGGGTCCGTGCACTTGTGTTTTTTTAACCTCCATCTATTTTATTTTTGCCGGCGAGGGCGGGTGCCCGACAGAGGCCGTCTGTGCCCCCTCCACCCTGTCCGTCTCCCCGTGCCCCACGGCCACCCCAGGCAGAAAGCAGCTCCTGTTCCCCGGCGGCCGGAGGTGCCTTTGCCCTCGCGCCTCTCGCCTGAATCATCCCTTGTTTACTGCCACAGGAGAGGAAAATCAAAGTTTGGCCGAAGCACCGTCAGGCAGGGTTTTGTTTGTGGCTTCGATTGGTGTTGCCGTGAGTGGGGGGGATGGATGCTGGAACCCCCCTCCCTTGTGCTGGGTTCCCAGTCCTCTCCCCCAGCGCAGCGTGGGATGCAGGACTGGGCAGGAGCGCAGGGCTGAGCCGTGCCGCTGGCTCCGGCAGCATCCCAGCGGGGCACGGGGCCGCTGGCCTCTCTCACGGCTGCGGCGCGCGAGGGCTGGAGGGAGGCACAGGAAGAGCAGATAGTTATTTTCCTCCTCCTGCAGAAAAGTTCAGCCAGAGGCTGGGGAGACCTTTAATTAAGTGGCCAGTTCATGCAGTCCTGGGGAGATGAGCAGCCCGGCTCTACAGCGGGGCTGCTTCTGCTCTGGCTTTACGGAGGGCGATGGGGGCAGCCAGGAGCTCCATCCAGCAGCGCCATGGCCAAGGCCATGGGACGGTGGCTTGGCCACGGAGGTGGCTTTCAGTTGGAAGCAGCCACAGGCTTTTCTCTTCCCTACTTGGCACGAGGCGAGCGTGCCTCACCCTACCTTGTGCCCACTCCAGTTGGCCTTGATGGCTTCATCATCTCCTGCCTGTGCCAGCACTGCTGGGACCCCAGGAGACCTCCTCCTCCCGCTCCTCTGCTGAGTTTTGGCAGTTGCAGCACGTCCTTCACAGGACTTTATCTCTTGCTCTCTTTTCATCCCTTCCTCTCTCTGGAGCCGCTGTCTTCTCTCCAGCCATCCCCTGCACCTCCTTTCCCATCTCCATCCTCGTGGACCGCACATCTGTTAGCATCACCTCTTCCCAGCCACAAGCCCACCCTGTGTCTGGTTGGGGACCAGCTTCCCAGGCGGTGGCAGGGGATCAGGCACATGTTTCTCCCATGGCAGAGGGGTGCAGGGAGGGCTTGGAGGTAACGTGCTCTTCTCCCTCCCGCCAGGCCAGCCCCAGGTACGAACAGCCCCGCAGCCCCCCAGCCCCAGCACTCACCTGCTGCAGAACGGTGCTGGCCGGGGACCAGATCCAGGCGGTGCCAACGGGGAGGCGGGCAATGGGGTCTTCCGCCCCCTCCCCACCACCCAGAAGCCTCACCGAAAGCTGCAATCGCACCACTCCATCAACAGCCAGAGCAGCAAGAAGAGCAAGGGCAGCTCCAAGTCGGCATCTTCCCACATCCCTATTGAGGCGCAAGAAGGTACCGGCTCTCTCCAGGGTGGGGTCCCATTCCAGCCATTCTCCTCCCGCCCTGCATCCCTTGGGGGTCTCTTGGGTAGCCCACCAGGAGCCCTAGACCTGGGTGCCAGCCGAGCTTCCCTCCTGGCAGCCTTCTGCAGGGCAGGGGCTGAGCGGGGTCATCTCATGTCCTCCAAACTGGGTCTCTTCTGGAGTCTGGGTGTTGAGGGAGGCCCCTGGAGCAGAGCCTGGCTCCCAGCCCCTCTTCCCATCCCTTCCATTAATTCCCGAGGGCGGATTTCCACCCTTACAAGGCTGAGCATCCACACTCCGGGCCCCTTCCTCCCTGCCCACTCTCTGGCCGTTCCTCCACAGACTGCTGCGTCCACTGCATCCTCTCCTGCCTCTTCTGCGAGTTCCTGACCCTCTGCAACATCGTGCTGGACTGTGCTACCTGCGGCTCCTGCACCTCCGAGGACTCCTGCATCTGCTGCTGCTGCTGCAACTCGGGCGAGTGCGCGGATTGCGACCTGCCCTGCGACATGGACTGCGGCATCATCGACGCCTGCTGCGAGTCAGCCGACTGCCTGGAGATCTGCATGGAGTGCTGTGGGCTCTGCTTCTCCTCCTGAGGGGCCGCACTCGGCGGGGGGAACCGCCAGTGGGTCCCCCCAGGCTCTCCCTCGGTGGCCGAGAGTCCAGCTGCTTCCTGAGCTGGGAAAGACGGACCCTGGTGAAGGAGGAGAGCGATCTCCCCCCATTGCAAACCTCGTCCTGGGAGCTGGTGAGCCAGGCTCGCATCCTGCCTGGGGAAGGGTGAGTCCTTAGGGCCGTGGGGACTCCGGGGACGCCTGGCATCCTGTCACGCTCTACCTCTCCCCTGCACCGAGCCGGATCACCGAGGACCACGGGAACCTCCTGCCACCTGAGCCGAGAGTAGGAGCACCCGCCCCGTGCTCCGCAGAGCCCTCCCGGCGTTGGGGCCAGCCTGTCCTCCTGCCTCTGCCCGGGGCCGCCCCAGGACAGTGCTCTGGTTTACACGGGGGTGGCACAGAGCATTCCCCCCACCCAGGACACCTCCAGGGCTGGGTGCAGCACGAAGCCTTGGGAAGTCCACTGGGCACTGGGAGATGCCAAAGCCTTTAGCCAGGCTGCACGTCCCGAGCTGTGGGACCCATCCTGCCAGCCCCCTCCCCTCCTCGGTGCTGAGATCAGCCAAGTGCAATACTCACAGCCCGCTCCCCAGCCTATTTCGCCAGCTGGGAAGACGCTTTTCTTTCACCAGTCCCTGCAGCAGGATTGCAACCAGGGGCCAGGACAGCCAGGGAGAGCCTAGAGCCCGGCCAAGCTGTTACCGACCCCCGTGTGCATCCCGGGGGAGGCGATGGGGCAGGGTGGCTTGGTTGGTGCCAAATGACCCCCAGCAGATGTTGGCTCCATCCCGCCAGGCCGGGCACAGGGCTTGTGGCTGGGTGAGGGTGGCAGATGCCCACCCCGTTGAAGCGCTGGGGAGATGGGGAGGGAAGTGTCCTGGTATTTTATTTTTTTGTCCCTTTTGTTTGTTACTGTAAATAAAGGTCTTTCTTCACTTCCGACCGGCGGCTGCCCCATCGCGTGCTCCGCAGGGCACTCCCAGGGGACGACTGCCTGCGGCCGCATCGTGTCCCCCATCCCTGTGCCTGCACTCCTTCTTGCTCCCAGCTGCAGGCGCTGGGCTGGCACCGAGGCTGCAGGGCTCCTTTGGCCTCAGGGACATGGGACAGCTCAGTGACAGCCCCAGGGTGCTCCTGCTTTGGTCCTTGTGCCAGGAGGGGTGATGGGAGAGGATTCCCTGTCCTGCGCTCCAGGTCGAGGTCTCAGTGTGCCACAGCCTGGCACCAGCTCCCTGCCCTGCAGCCATGGGACAAACCCTGGCCCCGTGGCAGCTCCATCCCCTGCTCCTCCCCGGGGCTCTGCCCTGCAGCGGGACCCACGAGCTGCTTCCTCTGCCACGGGGACATGATTCCCCTAAAAGAGAAAATAAATGACGCAAATTCCCGGCTGGGGTGGGCACTAGCTGCCCAGGGTTGGCGTGGGGCTGTGGGAGCTGGCAGCCATCCGAATGTCTGCTGCCACCTGCCCTGCCAACCGTGCTGTGCCATGCTATGCCATGCTGTGCCATGCCAGTAATGGACCGTGGCCCCCCCCGACCGAGTCTCGCAGCCCCTCAGGGGGCTCAACCAGCTCGGCGAAGCTGCTGCCTGGGCTGAAGTTGAACAAGGAGGGAAAAATGCTTAAAAAAATCGAGGCCAAATGGGTCACTTGGTCACGGCGACAGAGGCTGGTTCGGGATCTGGGCTCCCTGCCCTCCAGCGCTGCCGCTCTGCCGTGAAACCTATTTTTAGTGGTGAGCTGCAGGCGTTGGGAGCCTGGCGCAGGGCAAGTGCACGGAGGGGAAGAGGATGGTACGGGCAGCCTTCCTCCACCCCACTCTCACTGGAGAGGACTCAGAGGTGGTGGATTGGGGCTTTTAGCCCTTGCCCTGGCCCAGTCTCTTGGGCTGAGCCTCAGAGCGGGGGTCTGGGTGGGGGGGGATGCTCACTGCTGCCCACCCTGGGACGGATGGGACCAGGGCCCCATCCAGCACTCGGTGGGAGCGTTTCCGCAGCTCTGGCTGAGGCTCTGCTCCAAACTGTTTGCATCCTTGGCAAGGAGGGATGGAGGCGCTGGCCTTCCCCAGCCTGGCCTCACTCGTGGTGCTAATTAGAGAGGTTGGAGCTGGCAGGGCTGCTCTCCCCACGCGAGCGCTGCTGAGTCGCTTAATGGGGAACAGATCCCCCCAGTGCAGGAGGGCCCTGCGGGCTGGCCGTGCCCTGCGTGCTTGTGTGCCGCTGTGGGAAGGGTGTCAAATCGGCCCGAGCACCCGGCTGCCCCGCTCTGCTCCAGCATCGAGTGCCCTTTTAACGCTGCTCCCAAGGAACCAGGTCTCAGCGCAGCAGCTCCGTCCACCCGCCGTGGCTTGAGGGGTCAGGGAGGTGGGGAGCGGAGCTGGGCTCTTCGCGGAGCGTGATGTACTGCTGAACGTATGCAATACGCCTACGAATGTACTTTAGCGATGGCTGCCCTCGAAAAAACACCAGTGACATAGTTCCTGGTGCGGGGCTACCCACGAGCACGGCTCAGCCCTGCAGAGGGATGCTCTGCAAACCCCCCCTCAGAGCGTCTCTCCACCTTCCCCACCTTCTCCACCAGCTGTTCAGGGCTGGACAATGGAAGGGGCAAAGTCACATTTTTTTCAGCCCCTGGGGTATATTCACTGCCTTGAGCAGGACTGGCTGCTCTGCTCACGTCTTGGGCACTCCTGAAAGTCATGTGGATGGGTCTGGGATGCGGGAATGATGGACCAGAGCGAGGAATGATGGATTAGAGCAGGGAGTGATGGACCAGAGCGATGCTAGTCGCTGGAAAGGGCTTGAAAAGCAGAGTTCAAGCTTTCCTCTGGCTGCAAGCTGCTGCTGACCATCCACCTTGCAAAGCGCCAGGGAAGGCAAGAGTTAAACCCTCCTGCCTGGGAATTAATTAACAGCAAATGTGCTGGGTCTTAACTAATGACTCTCCTGCCAGCTCTTGGTTTTTACAGTTCCCTTGGAAGCCTGGCAGAGCTGGGAGCCATCACGCCAGGCACACACGGATGCTGGCCCCGCGGGCACCCTGGGCTCGCCCACCCTCCTTCCCTGGCCCCTCGTGTGGTGTCTCAAGTGAAACAGTTCCATAAAATGGGCTAAAATTCATGAAAAGGTCCAGTGACTTAAACCAGCATTGCTGCGCTGTTGCTGGATTTGGAGCAGCGTAGTGGCAGGGTCCCCCCAGGAGCGACACGTCTGCCTCCCGTGACGGGCAGTGCACGATCCCAGCTGGCCATCGGTGCTGCGTGTCCGATACTTTCTTTGTCATGGACGGGACACTGGGTGTATTAACGAGGGGAGTTTATTGTCTAAGTGCTACTCGACTGCCAGGGCCACACGTTCCCGGCTCCCACGCTGACTGCGTCGAGATGCAGCCAGCAAGATATACAACACAAGGCTTGGAAGCTGCGCAGGAGCCGTGGCAGGCAGGGGAGAATCCCTTCTGCTGCAGGGCTGGCTCGTGCCATCGCCGTGAGGTGTCTGGGCACCCTCTTTCTCCACGTGCTGGGGGATGCCGTATAGGTGAGCCCCGCATCCGAGCAGCTTGGACGCGCCTCTGCTCCTACGGTGCGGGACTGCGTTCAACAGCCCGGGCTATTTCTGTCCACAATCACAATCAATAAAGCAAGGGAGAGGATTTTTTATTTTCCACTCCAAATACTTTCTTCATCCTGTTTCCTCCCAGTTCACACGGCAGGCTGGGGCGCGCTCCAGCAAGGAGGCCCACGAAGCCGTCCCCTCCTCCTCCTCCTCCTGCTCCTCCTCCTCCTCTTCCTCACCGCCGATGCAGTCCCCTGCTCCCACTCCTGCCCCAGCCCCACACCACCCTTGGTGATGGTCCCTTCTAACTCACTGCAATCCAAGGGGTAGGCTTTGCTGGGGGAGATCAGAGAAAGGCATCGCACGCTCATGCACACGCCCACACATGCACTTTCAGAGCCGACGGGAACAAAACCAAACCGAGGGCGCTGGAAGACCCAGCGGCTCATGTAACGCTGGGTTCTGCTGGGCTGCCTCCGCACAGCGCGGCGATGGGGGGACGGGCCCCGGGGGGACGACTGCAGTCTATTAAACTTCCTTTGAGAACCTGCCAGACGGACAGCAGCTGGAAGGAATTAACGGTTCAGGTCCACCAGCTCCTCTCCCCGCTTTCACCCTGCCCCAAAAACCAGCCGGAGGCCACAGGCCAGCGGCATCACTTTTTCCCACTCCTTGGCGTCCGACAGGATCTGGTCAGAGCTGATGTCTTTGATCCTGAACCTGCCAGAAACGTGAGCATCTGCTCAACAAAAATTCCCAGTGCCTGCGCCAGCACAAGCACCCGGTTCGGGTCCCTGGTGTCCTACAGGGTAGGGGCTAAGGTGGGGTCTCACAGTGGCGCTGCAAGGTGGCTTCAAGCCTCCTGCCCAAGAGACAGCACTGTCAGGGAAGGAAAAAGTACTCGGGCTGCCAACTGCTGCTGCTCAGGGCAGCACGGACACCCTGCAAGACGCAGGGAAGGGTTTGTTGGCTGGTGGAACCCACCAGATGCCAGAGAGCCCATGTTTGCTGTTGCTTTGGAGGGTCCTCACGCCCGGGGCAGCCTTGGAGCTACCCGTCCCCCAATTACGGGCCCCCACAGCCTGGTGAGGGCGTGCTGCCAGCCTGGCACCCTGGTCCCTTCGCTCCCTGCATCGGGAGCTTAGCAGGAGCTGGGTGGAGGGAGCGGGCAGGCCAGCTCCATGCTGCTGTCGCCAGCAGAGATTACACAGAAAGTTATCGCGTCTCGAGGGAAGGGGGGGTTGCAGAAGCTGTCTGAGCTCGCCGATAGCTGAAGCCGTGCAGAATTGGCAAATGCCGGAGGGTTTTGCTGCCAAACAGCAACTGCCTGAAAGCGCCAGCTCCTGCAGCCAGCCCCGGAGGCTGGGACCCAAGCGGAGACCATATATCCCCACATTCTGCCTTGCTACCAAGTTGGAGGAGGAAAACGCAGAAACGCTTGTGTTAACCCTGTCCTGGGTGCCTGGGAGGAGCAGAGAGGAGCCGAGCAGCCCGAAGAGCCCCTCACCCTTGTGCACTGCCAGAGACCTGGGCAAGGAGGGTGAGGGAGGGCTTGAGGGACACCCCAAGGGACAAAGTCAGGGTGCACAGGACAGCTGGACCACGGCCCCCGGGCTCACAGACATGTATCTGCTCCCAGGCACGTGGATCCAGGGAGCATCGCTCACCAGTGCAAACCCTTCACCCTCCTGCCCAAAGGCAGAGGGACAAGGTTGATGCCCAGCTGTAGGAGAGCTGGACAGACACACAGACCCCATCTTGCCCCAGTGGGTATTTTCTCTTGCCTGAGCTCAGCGTCGCCACAGGCTCGAGCCGAAGGGAGGTTTGCACTCCGGGTGGTGCTGGGGCTCAGGGCAGAGCTGGTGGCTGGAAGGAGCAGGTCGACGGGGTCCGGTGGGGAGCAGATGACTTTTCCAGCATCAGCGAAGGTCGAGAAAACAAGAGGGAGAATCAACCGCTTCAGAGGGGTTGATGGTGGCTCAGTGTGTGGTCCAGCCCTCCCGGGGAAGGCACAGCAGCCCCGGGCTTGGGCATGCCTGGGTTGGGGCATGGGAAGGCCAGATCATGAGCAGGGCTACTTACATCCACTGGGCTCCTACTGACAAACCCGACGCTGGGTGCTGCGTCCTCTGTGCGTGCAGAGCAGGGGTCTGAACCAGGAGACGTCTCTAATAAAAATCGAGGGACTTTAGTTCTGTTTTAATAAAACTTCTTACGCCTCCAACACCTTATCGTACACCTTCTTCCATCTACGGAGCTGAAATGAACCCCGTCAGCTCAAGCAGCTCCTTTTGACCTGCGAAAGCTGCAACTTGAGTGGCTTTCGGGTGTCACCTTGTCCCTCTCGGCCATGCGATGCCAAGGGCTGGCTCGCGATGCCGGGAGCCGGCGGGCAGCACCGAGGTGCCAAGCCGCCCGCCGGCACAGGGCTACCTGCCCTCCAGAGCAAGCCGAGGCTGTTCCGCGCGGCTCGTCAGGAAGAGGTGCCTCATAAACCCAAATAGTGATTTCCTGCTGCAGTAGGTGGGAGTTGTTTTCTTTAAAAACGCGGCTGAAACTGGAGAGGAGATGGAGTTAGCTTAAATAGCTGGGAGCTGGGGAGTTTGCTGCGTGTGAGACAGCGCCAGCAGCCAACACACACACATAGACACACATGCGCACACACCCACCGGGGATGCCAACATTTGAAAGCCATTAACAGGAATATTTTGGGAGGAAAACTTGGGCCCTACCTTTAACCCCACACAGAACCGCGCTGAGCAGCCCCGGTGAGTTATAGGGTGAAAAAAGTGGCACTGTTTTTCTCTGAAGACCAAAGCGCTCGTCCTTGCTAAGCAGGGAAGGCTGGCACACGTTGCACGCGCGTGCGTGACAGGACAAACAGGCAGCGCCTCCCACGCATTAATGCGCTCCTGTTTACGTGCTCACACCCACCCTGCTCCCCCCCCGTGGGCACAGATGGGGTGGTGGCATGTGGAGCTGACGTGAGCGCTCCATTTCCTCTCTCTCTGTATGTGTGGGGGCGTGACAGACCCTACAGGGTGCTATAGGGTCTGTCTGACTGTATGAGTATGCATACACACACACAAATACGTATTTTTTTGCATTAATTCGTATATATATTTTTTTCTCTGCATTATCTTGTTGTTGCAGGCATCGTCCCGAGAGTGGGTTCTGGGTTTCATTTGCCTGTGGGTGGGTTTCCCCTCGGCTCCGGGATGCCCTGCGCTGGGGCTGGGTTTCCCGTGGAAAGCTGAACCTCCCGCCCCATGGCCAGGGCTCAGCAGCCCCCTCCGCAACGCAGGAGACACCCCCTGCCCTGCCCCTTTGGTGTTCGTTATTTGCTGGCGCTGCTGATGCTGGAGGGATGCTGGAGGGATACTGGAGGGATGCTGGAGGGATACTGGAGGGATGCTGGAGGGATACTGGAAGGATGCCGGTGGCTCCCGGCAGGTCCAAGCCCCGTTTCCACCCCAGCCCCATTGATTTCCAAGCACGTTAGTGCCTGAGCCTGTTCCACGGCAATGGGTAATGAAGGATTGTTTTAATTATTATTATTATTTAAGGCTCTTTAAAGCGTGCTGAGCCCGCACCGTAGCTGGCTGGCTGTGCTGCCGTGTCTCTGCCTGCGCCGGTGCCCCTGCTGCAAAGGGGAGATACACATCTAACGCGGCTGGCTGGCTTCTTTTTCTCGGGATTTTGGCAGCACGGAGGGAGCTCTTGTAACACACACCGTGCTGAGCGTGCAGCCCCTCGGCTCGTCCAGGACTGGAGGCTCAGCCATGCTGGCGATGACCCACGTGTGCTGCCTTCCAGCTACCTTTTATCTCCTCGCAATGAAGCGAATCGCGGGGGCTACCCCAGCGCTGCCTTTCTGCTCGCTCCCCGCCACCTCCCGGGCCTCCCGCCCGAGCCGGGGAGCTGCTCTCCTCTCGCTGCACGTCAGCCAGGCGGCGAAGCCGCTCGGAAATGGCTTCCAGATGTTGCGAGCAACCGGAGCCCGAAGGAGCTGGGGCGCAGGAACCCTGGGCACGTTCTCCCGAGTCCCTCCTGAGCCCAGGAGCAGAGGCTGCCCCTCGCAGCCAGCTCGGCCGCTGCCGGCAGTGGCAGTTTAGCTGTTCGGGCAGCTGCTGGAGCCCAGCCCTTTCCAGTACACACCAGCACCTTCCGACAGCAGCTTGCCCAAGGTGTGAAGTTCTTTGGATGCTCCCACCTGGCTAATCCAAAATTGCGGAGATTTAAGGCAACTTTATTGGCATGATGCTGCCCTCTAGTGAAGGGATGACCAGCCATCCCAGTCTCCCTGCCACGCTCGCACTGGGCCCAGTTTCCGGATGGATAGGGGTCAGTCCTCGAGTGGAAAATCGAGACACGAGTATCCCATTTTTATTTCACAGGTGTTCAACATCTGCACCTCTCAGTGACGTCCAAAGACACCCTTTGCATCTGCAAAGATTTGACGCAACTTGCACTGAAGCGGTTTCCAGTCTAAAAGCATCAAGCCAAAAAAGAAATCGTTGTAAGAGAGATTAAAAGAGGTGTCAGAGGCAGCGGAAGCGCTGGTTGGCTCTGACCTCCCCCAAAGATCTGCCCTGGCTCAGCCGAGGCAGTGACACCCCACCAAAGGGGGAGGTCCCCTGGGCTCCTTCGCTGTGAGGTGGGGTTTGCTGCAGAGCCTGGGGACCCGTCAGGTGCTCGGTGTTAGCAGTGGGAGATGGGGGTGGAAGAAGGAGTCTCCCATCAGCGAATCACCTGCCCTGGAGCCGTGCTGGGGAACCACCTGCCCGGGGGTATAAAAGGCTCTGGGCAAGCCAGGGCTCTCTTTGCCGGGTCGGTGGGACAGGCTCTGCGGTGAGCAGCCAAGGTAAGCACATGCTCTGCTTCCCCGGGTGAAAAGCGGGATGAGGCTGCTGGGGTAAGCCCGGGCTGGCGGTGGGAAGGCGGGGAAGCTGATTTCCTCCATGCGGTGGATCACCCCCCTCTTGTGAGGGGTTGCATGGGCTGTGCTGGCTTCTGTGATCCGGGGGGTCGAATCCTCCTGTTTCTGCCTGCAGCTCTCTGCCCCGAAGTCCTGATGCTGTCTTTCTGTACTGAGCAGCTTCCCCTTCCTGGCTGGGTTTTGCTCCTCTCCAAGTCCTGGGGGTCCCCTGTAGCTTTTGAGGCAAACCAAACTGCTTTCTGGAGGCTGTGTTGGGGCTTGCTGACAGCCAGGCTCCTTGTCTTTGCTCTCCTCTGAAAACTTGTAGCTTCTGGAAAGGCCAGAGGGTCCTGGAGCGCCTCACACAGCCCTGCCCATGAGCTGTCTTGCCCAACTCTGTTAACTTCAGGGTTGCTTCCAGGGTAATAGATAGATAGTCAGGGCTCCACACACTGGGCTGGTGTGAAGGACCACACCAGGTCCCCACAAACCCCGAACTCGGCGTCCTCTGTCTCATACCAAAGGGCTGAGCAGTCCCACAGTGACCATGCTGCTGCTGCCCAGGGTGGTGGCTGCATTTCAGAGGGTTCTTTTTCATGTGGCATGTTACATTGGTCCAGTCAGGATAGCCCAGCGTATGCTCCAGCCCCCATTATTCCCACTTACTGGGGTGCAGAGCAAGGCTGCCCTTGTGAGTACAGCACCTAACTTCTCTCCAGCCTCCTTGGATTGCAGATCCCAGCCCTGCACTGCTCTGATACCCCAGTGCCCAGCTCCTGCCTCTGCAGAGATGGTGCCAGGGCCAGGAGGAGACCCCTCTCTGCACCCCCATCCCAGAGCCAGCCTGTAGGACCAGCCTTTGCTTCCTCACACAGTCCCTGCAGCCTCCTCACTGAGAGCAAACTCTTGCCCGTGGGACAGAGGAAGCAAATGAGGGAGGTGAGCGTTTAAATCTCCAGCAGTATTTCTTGGTTGTAAACAGGAGCTGTTGCAGCCACAGCACTTAAACAGCCCCTTGATTATTCTTCTGCTTTAGAAGTTTTGGGCAGTCTTGCAGCAGCACCCTGGTGGGGCACATCCTGGCTCTCAGTGACACATCTGGGGTCAATTCACCCCTAAACTGGCCGTAAGCCCCCCTAGACTCATCCTCCCAGGAGGAGCATCAATATCCTCCCACCAGAGAGGACCACAACAACCCCTTGGTCCCCGTCCTCGCTAGGACCTGCTGGGCATGAAGCCAGCTGTGATGGTCCCTGCCTGCTGCCCCTTTGGGTGGCTCCGCTCGCTCTTTGCTGAGCGTGCAGAACGCTGAAGTCCCATAAAGTTTGCGCTGTTCCAGGCTGTGGTTTATGTCCCCTCAGTTTTATGTTTACATTGAGCTATTTTCAATGAAGGTTTTTTATTGTCCGAACTATTTCGTGTTCAATAAAGGCTGTTATTGATGATGGCTCAATGTAGCATCATAAAAATTGCTCGTGGCAGAAACATAATGAAATGCCCTTTCACAACAGTGTTGCATAAAGTGCAAAAAATAAAAAATTCCCAAGATAAATTCTCACTTAGTAAAACCTTTTGCACAGATGGAGGAAACTCTCAAGAGCACATAATATCTCACTTCTTCTGCTAGGAGCAGCACGTGCTGTGCCAGCTGGCTGGGCGCAGGCGCAGCCTCCTCGGGGGTCTCCTCCCAAGTGGCAGAGAAGCCACGCTGGGAAGGGTTCTGCTTTTTGCTCCACGTAGGTAGTTTCGTTGGGACACACCAGGTTTTCTACCTCTCCTCCTGCGTTTGGACACCACGAGGCAGCCTCCTCTGATGGCCACCACTAACCAGTGCAAACTGGAAAAAGGCACCCGTGTGGTGCGGAAAGAAATGCCAAAGCTCCTCACTGAGCCTTTCCCTCCCCTTTCTCGGGGGCTGTTGCAAAGCGTTCCCCGGTACCTGCGCACAATGCCAAGAGGTCCAGCAGCAGCGTCATCCCCCAGCATTTGACCTGCAGCAGCAGCTGATGTCGGGGCTTCAGGAGGGAAAAGGGTGTCTGCAGGTTGGGGAGGCAGCAGCCAGGACGTGGTCCTGTGCTGGAGGTAAGGGCAGGCTCCCTGGGGTCAGCGCTTGCTGCTCTCTCCTGCCCTTTGCTGCTGGGCTCTGGGTGGAGCAGACTGAGATTCCTCATCTGTGAGAGCAGAGAATCAGCCCCTGAAACTGAAAAAGAGGGAGAAACCTGTCACTGGGGTGCACAAGTACTGGCCCAGTTTGGTGGCACCAGGAGTCACAGGAAGCGAAGGCTTGGTGGTGGCCACAAGAGCATCTCGAGGGAAGGTGGGAGCCGCCAGCCCTGGTTAGCTGGATCCTCATCTGCTCTTAAGTGCTTCAGAGGGAGATATCACAGCAAAAGTGACTGGGCTCCCCTGCCCGCAGAGCTGCCAGCCCCACCCTGACCTGTGCAAGCACAGTCATTCACCCTTTCCCCCGCGCATCGAGGGATACCCCGTCTGCACGGACACAAACCCCAAACGAATATGCTGATGGGACACAAACCTGGGGTTAAAGGGGGGCTTCCGCAACGCCTGGAGATGGCTTTTGGAGGTGTGTGGTGCCAGCCTTGCTGGGGGATGTGGGAGGCTGACCTTGTGGTGGCATCTAGGTGTGAGCATCCCGGGTGGGCAGGGAACAGACAAACCCTTCAGCTGCCCCAGAAATCGTGGAACTAAGCCATGACAGGGAAATAAGCGATCACAGCACTTGCTCTGGAGAATTCTCTTGCTCTTTGGTGAATTCTTTCTGCTTTTTAGCTTAAACGGGCCAAGAGGTGCTCGGGCTAAGGCCGGGCTGGAGGCAGCAGGTCCGCAGAGCTGGGCGGGCGCCTCCTGTATTCCAGAAATCCCAAAGCTCCAGGGAAAGGGGAATACATAAATGTTGGCTGTTAGTTGGTACCAACCTCGAGGACTTCTCCCTGCAGGAGGGTGTGGAGGTGTGGAATAACCAATAAAAGTAGTAAGATAGGGAGGGGGGAAAAAAAAAATCTATCAGGTTCTTCTTCTGCCAGTATCCCCAAATATAAAAGAAAAAACCCCGTCCCTTTGTCCCCTCACTTGCCCTCTACAGATGCACATGCAAAATCTAATTAAAATTTAGCAGAAGAAGAAAAAAAAAAATGACACAGGTTTTTTAGCTTCTAAAAAAAAAAATAGAGAAAGAAGATCCTTAACAAAGGCCATAATATTAACAGGGCTGATTCGTCAGCCGCTACCTGATAATGTAGAGTTGAGCGAGCTTTATTAACGTTGGAAGCCTTGGCTCTTTGTTAATTACAGGCTTTGCTAATGATTTGGAATATTGGCTGGTTCTGGGGGATGTTGATGAATAGAGACCTCGCCAAGATTTATTCCTAATTATCTCATTTGTCTCCCTCCATTACTTTTTATGGCTGAAATTTATGGAGCTATTACCGGGGACCTCGGCACAGCTCTGAGATGATTTGGGAGAAGAGAGATGTTTAATAATAATAACAATAATAATAATAATAAAAAGCCAGATTAATAAGAAACCAATTACACAGCAGTGGGGCCATTCCTGGGTGACCCCAGGTCCCGGAGGTGCCCAGCCCCTGACGACCCCCTTGAGCTCTGTGTCCCCGGGAGGGAGCCGTGTCCTTGTCCAGCAGTTGAGGAACATCTGGAGATGCTGAAAGAGCTGCTGGGAAATTCCTCCTGGCACCTGTAAGAGTTAGGAAACTCCTTTTGGAGGAGACGGCAGAAATCCAGCAGGTTTTATGTGCGTGGCTTCTCACAGCCGTCCCCGTCCGCATCTCCTCCATGCCCTCCGGATGCTGCTGCTGTGGCTGCACCACGATGCTGTGGCTCCTGATGACCCCAAGAGCTGAAGTTAGTGACAATGTCAAAACCTCCAAATCACCCCAGGGACGTTCATCTCCGTTTCTCCACTCATCCCACCACAATAACTCCATGCTTTAATACCCGATTCCTCGAGCCGTTCCTAAGGGGGTTTTACCCCGTCCCCACCGGGGTGGTGCCCGTGGCAATAAGTTACGTTGGCCACAGGCTGTACCAGTAAAGCCAAGGGGCTTCCCAGCAAACCAGCACTTTCCTCCCACCCCATCCCAGGGCCGAGCCCACCACCCTTTAATTATCAAGCAAAGCAATTATTTTTCTCAGCTGCACTGGGGACTAATTCTCACCCAAAGTCTCCCAGTAAACATTTTCCCAGTACTATCAAATTTGCCACACAAAGGCGAGCCGGGGCTGCAGCTTATCTCCGCGGAGTATTATTCCTCTGTCTCCCAGCGCGTAAACCTCCTCTGGTCCCGATAAGAGGCCTCACACAAAAGATCAAAGGCAGCAAGACTCTTAGGGAGAGGAGGGGGTTCTTCTTCTTCTTTTTTCCTTTTTTTAGTGTTATTATAAATTTGCAGATCCAGAAGAAGCTGCGTTCCTGCCCCAATTAAAATAATTACCTGCAGCTGGTTTATTAGCCAAGATGGGGAAAAAAAAAATCAGCATTAATTGGGGGACCCCAAATTACAGCATCCCTCGTGGGGGTGTTGCTGCATGGATGGGGCTGCAGCGGGGACAGGGACAGGAGTAGCCCAGGCACGGGCCAAGCACGAACGCCGCCACCACACACCTGAATTTGGGGGGAAGAGGGAGAATTTCCCCTTCAGAAATTGTGTCCCAACAGGATTTGCTGGATTATATTTTGGGGAGGGATTTTTGGGCTGTTTGTGAGGTCCCTGAAGGCTCCAGGAAAACAATATAGTAATTATTGAAAATAAAACCATGAGTTTTTTTTTTTAATAGCACATCTTTCCTCCATGCAGTGAAAGGGGAAGGGGCTGTACAGCTCACCCTGCTCTTTGACAGCCAACACAACAGGCACAAAACGCTTTGGCTGAGCTTAAACAAAGCGTTCCGGTGGCCCCCCAGCCCTCTCCCCAAAGCCCAGGTTTTGTTTTCTTCCTCCCTCCAGCCAGCACATGGTCACGGTGCCCATGGCATGGCCCTGCCAGCCCCAGCCCCAGCAACTCTCAGATGCTCTGAGCCCCTTTAAGCTGCCTGGGTGCTGCTAAAGGGACTTTGCACCCTTTTTTTTTTCTCTTGCACCCAGGGGTAGGTTGGTGCAAATGAAACCCCGGGGTGCCTGGAAGCCAAGGGAGCTCTCTACTCCTCCGGGCTGGGAGGAAGATGGAGAGCAATGCCATGGCTATTTCTGGTTAAACTCTGAGGCGATGCTCGCAGAGGACAGTGGTGGTGAGGGATGGGACAGGGACAGACCTCAGGGCACCCAGCCCTCCTGTCCCAGCATGACCCCAGGGATCCCCGCTTAAACCCATGCTCCCAGCACAAGCCCCCAAGGACTGAGATGATGCTCAGACCCCTCTGCCCCCGTTTTGCCCCCTGGAGCTGGGCTCTGCCTGCGGTGATGCTGGAGGATCGGGCTCCAGCAGCCCCTTCCCACCTGAGCTGCAGCCTGTCAACACAGATGGCAAAATCTAAATGTTATGATAAGGTATTTCTCCCAAATTTCCATCTTAATAGAATTACGAGCCTGTAATTACCCTACAAGCCTGAAAACCTGCCGGAATCCCAATTAGGAATCTGAGGACATAATTGGCCCCTAATTAGAAAGATTTGTCAAATGTGAGCAATTTTCTCACCTCCTAATTTTTTTTCTTTTCTTTTCCTCCTCTTTTCCCCCCCGATGAAAATACAGATGTTTTCTTTTCCCCTCTGCCTCTTTCCCCATAAACAGGGGGCTGCGATCTCCCAGCTGCACCACATTCCGCACCCCGCTCCGCACCCCGCTCCTTCGGGCTCTTGGTCAAGAAGAACTCCACAGCAGCTGTTAGGCCTTTTTTTTTTTTTTAATGTATTTCCTAGAAAAATGCACTATTAAAAATTTTTTTAAAAAATTAAAACCAGAGAAGGAGATACCTGCAAAACTGCAGCCTTGGGGGTTTGACTTCACTCCCACTGCTGGGCTGGCTGGGGCGGTGAGGTTGCTGCCAGAGCAGCTTTTAGGGCTGGAAGGTGCGAAGAAGGTGGTGGATGCTGGGCACAGTGTGCCGTGGTACGGGGCATCACCCTGTAGCTGCGGTCCCCAGGGGGATTGGAGGGGTTTGGGGAGCAGGGGCTGTAGCTGGGCTGGTGCCCAGTGGGATGCAGGGGCTGGGATGTAGCAGCCTCAGTCGTGCATGGCAGTGGCACGGCCAGATCCAGAGCAATTCCTCTACCAAAACCAGGTATGGAGCTTCAACACGGTGCCAAGCTGAGGCTGGCACAGACCCACAAGCCCAGCGATGCCCATTGCATGCTCAGACAGCCGAGGTGTGAAAATCCACCCCTGGGAACAAAACCACTGCGGTTCCCGCGAGCACCCAGGCAGGTGGGTGCCCAGCACGCCCTCACCTCTGCCCAGCACGCCCTCACCCCTGCCCAGCACGCCCTCACCCCTGCCCAGCACGTCCTCACCCCTGCCCAGCACGTCCTCACCCCTGCCCAGCACGCCCTCACCCCTGCCCAGCATGCCCTCACCCCTGCCCAGCATGCCCTCACCCCTGCCCAGCACGTCCTCACCCCTGCCCAGCACGCCCTCACCCCTGCCCAGCACGCCCTCACCCCTGCCCAGCACGTCCTCAACCCTGCCCAGCACGTCCTCACCCCTGCCCAGCACGTCCTCACCCCTGCCCAGCATGCCCTCACCCCTGCCCAGCACGCCCTCACCCCTGCCCAGCATGCCCTCACCCCTGCCCAGCACGTCCTCACCCCTGCCCAGCACGCCCTCACCCCTGCCCAGCACGCCCTCACCCCTGCCCAGCACGTCCTCACCCCTGCCCAGCACGCCCTCACCCCTGCCCAGCATGCCCTCACCCCTGCCCAGCATGCCCTCACCAATGACCAGCAAGTGGCCAAATGGAACCCCAAGGGGGTTTTGGGCTGAGGAGGACCCATTGAAGGCAAAGCTTTGCTGCCCCAGCAAGAAGATGCTCCCACTGCCTGGCAGGAGAGACGGAGCAAGGCAGGAAAACCAGAAAAAGCCAAGGGATAAGGGGAGCAAGCGGGCAGCCTCGCCAGGAGGGAAAACACCCGCCTGTTTGGGCAATGTTAAGCACGTGGCCGCGGAGCAGGGGGTCACAAAACCCAGCACAGTACAAAGGGTCTGCATCACCCGTCCCGTGGGACCCCACGGCAGAGCAGCAGCACCCCAGGGGCTGGGAGAGCCTGGGACCACGGGGGACTATTCACCGAGGTGGTGGGAGACCTAAAGCCTGTTGGCACAGGGTCAGCACCCCCAGCAGCTGCCCGGTGCCACAGCAGTTTGTCCTGGCTGAAGCTGCAGGAAAGGGGCTGGTGGGGGCTTCCTGGGGACATCTCCAGGTAGAGGGTTGTGCTGCATCACCAACCTGTTGTTAACAACACCCAGCGAGTGCGCCCCACTCACAGCCGCAGCATCTCCCACCCCTACGAACGTGCCTGCACCCCCCTCCCTGTCCCCCTGACCAAACCCCCAGCTGGAGCTGCACCATCCCAGTGCCCCCAGTGCCATGTGCTGGGAGCAAAACCACCCTCCTGGGCCAGGTTTCAAAGCCTCCCCCCCTCTTCCTCCTCCTCTTCCCACCAGAGGCTCTTTAGTTAAAAGCGACAACAGGAGGGGAGGGATGAGGGGGGATAGGGGGAAGCCTGGTTTTCCTAATTAACAATTAGCACAGAGTGTGCTGCTAATTATGTGGTTCCATGTAATTAAGAAGCTAATTAGTGCAGTGTCAATTAAGATTTAATTAGTACCCTTGTCAAAAATACTTGAAAGCGCAGTTTATATGCAAGTACTTCAATATTTCAGTGGTCGTGATCTCCCCGGCGCGGGGAGCGCCTGCTCGCCAGCCCTCGTCAGAGCCTGCGAGCGGCTCCCCCGCGTTTAGTGATGCTCTCCTTTAAAACACAGCCGCGCGCATCCCTGTAACAGACACTCCTGTTGATTCTGGTGACGTGGCGGAGCTGTGCTTCCCACCGGGACGGGGCTCGCTTCGACCACCGACATCCCCGGGGCGGCACCGGGCAGGCGCGGAGGCGGCAGCACCGGCACCTGCAGGACCCCAGCGCTGGGAGCGTGGGGGTCTCAGGGCTTTCGTCAGCATCAGCCACCACCCAGCAGCTCTGGACCACCCCACCTCGCACAAGCCCGTGTGCAAGCAGCTTCCTCACCTCCGAGGCGCTCCCTTTTAAAAGCAAGCGGTAACAGCTTGTGCACCCAACTGCTGGTATTCTTATAATCGTCCCTGCTGCCTCCAAAGATGACAACGGCTTGTCTGGGGGCACGTCAGTACCCAGCGCTAAACCTGCATCCTTCCAGTCCCGACAACAGAGCGGCTGGACCACACCGCACGTCTGAAGTGTGCCCTGGGGACCAGCGCTGGCCCTGCTGCTCGATGGGACCCTGCCCAAAGCGGCTGCTTCGCCGAGCTCCAGACCCCCCTGCCACGAAGATGGGACAGCAAAGGGTCCCAAAACCCGCCGGGGACCAAAGGTGGTGGCTGGCGACGGCAAAGCAAGGAGACGTGAAGGAAGGATGGGGGGGGACAAGGTGATTAATTTCCCCCCAGCATCCAACAGCATCTACAGGGCAGAGAAAATCCTCTTTTGCTCTGCCAGGGGTCCCGCAGCTGCCCGTGGTGCTCCCGGCTCCCGCTTGGGATCGCCCAGGAATTTCTGCTGTCTGGAAGGCTGTGGGCTGAGGCGGGAGGAGGAAAGGAAGAAATACATCGAGGGCTCTCAAGGCTTCAAGACACACATAAATAAAACCCCACCTACACAAACAAAGCAGGGAAACTCTGCGCAGTTTGTAAATCATCCTCTGCAAGCAGCCTGAAGGCTCCCGGGCCGAGAGCCGCAAGGAGCAGAGCCAGTCGCTTGCTGGTTTTCGACTCAAAGGCAAGGGGCTGCTTGCAAGGGGTGAGCTCAGATGTGCCATGACAGCAGCTGGGAGGGGAAAAGGCTTCCCAAAGCCACCGCCAGCTTCCACGCGCTCGTGGGAGCCGTCCGGTGCCGGGCGCAGGAGCTGCCCTTAGTCACACTCTCCTCCAGCCCACCAGCCCAGCCCTCGCCGAGCCAGCATTGCCAAGACACAAACAACTCGAGCACGGGCTGGGAGGTCCCAGGGAGCTGTGGGAGCGAGGGGGGTCCACAGAATAACCTCCCTGGGTGAACAAAACCCTTCGTAAAGCAGATTTGGGCGCCGCAGCTGAGCAAAAACTCGCTCGGGACGCGGTGCTGAGTCCCACAGGCACGTGCCCAGAGCTCGACTGCGAAGCGACTCCTCGAGGCAGCAGCTTCCTCCTGCCAGGATGCTTTGGGGGCTGGCGAGGACAGACCCTGTACCTCCCCATGGCTTCGAGCGGGGCTGCCCCACGCACTTGGGTCCAACAGGTCTTTGCCGTCCCACCCTGGGCACGCTGCCACCGCCCCGGCTCCGACGCCGCAGAGGGGGACGAGGGGCTTTATCGCCTTGTTTTAAAGGGGACAAAAGGAGATGGGGGATGGACCAGCTCTCCCCAAAGCAGCCACAGCCAACCCGCCTCCCGGCCAGAGCCAAGCCCAGCCAAGCCACTGCACGGATGGAGGGATGAGGAGTCCGGGGAGCACGGAGGAAGCAAAGGAGGTGCTGGGATTTCCACACACACACACCCCCCCTTCTTTTCTCCCTCCCCCCGCCTTGTACGCGGCTGAGCCGCCTGCTCTCCCACAACGGCTGCCAAAATACAGCGAGACAGGGTATAATTACAGACACTTACTGCGGCCATTACACCACCAGCACGGTCTGCGCAAAGTGACACACGACCCGTCAACTCCTTATTCACGCCATTAAGGGGACTCATTAGCATCTTCGCTCAGAAGCAAAATTACCCTCACTGCTCATTTCAAGATGTCATAAATTTTAATTTAGGACCCAAAGATAGCACAATGGGAGCGAGCTGGCTCTCTCCGGCAGTCGCTGGCTGGCTGAGGGAGGTGGAGGTGGTGGGAGGGAGATGGAGGTGGTGGGAGGGAGGTGGTGGTGTTGGAGGGGGGAGGAAAGAGAAATGAAAGGGCTGGTTTGATAAAAGATGGTGGGCTTCCGAGGAGCAGAGATGGGGAAGGAGGGAAGAAGAGATGTGGCCAAAGGGCTGGCAAATGCTCTGCCCCGTTGGTGTCAATGGAGGAGGAAGGAGACTGCTGAGGGATGAAGGCTTCTCCAGGAGGAGCGGGAGAACGGGGCAGCGCTGGATCCTGTCAGGGCATACAGCAGAGTTTGAGATTGGAGCCACCAGCACAGCCCAGCATCACAGCTTGGTCCTCCCAAACCCCCTTCGCCGGGGGACTGCCCTGATGCTGCAGCATCACCCAGAGCTCAGCAGGGGCCGGGTTCTGCCGGGAGATCTCACCCAGCTCCCCGGCCATCCAGCCCCAGCTCCCCAGACGGAAAGCGGAGACCAGACAGGCTCAGGGATGTGATGCTGCAGCAGAGCAAATCCCTGCGTGAGGATGCTCTCCGTGCCCGTGACGCACACTTTGCTGTAGAAGCACGTTAACGGAAGGTACAAACTGTCTCAAGCAATCCCGTTACCACCACTCCATATGTTACCACTCAGCAGCCGGGCAGCAAGAGGAGCGATGGGAACGCTCAGTCCACGGGTCTCAGCTCAGTCCCCGGAGCCCGAGTCACTCCCCCTCGCTGTCCAGCTTCCCATCGACCCCACCTGGACCTCCCGGGCCAGGACGTTTGTGGCCTGTGGCTCAGCAGAAGAGTAGAAATGTGTTGTAGCCCCCAAGAAAAGGTCACTTCTTTTATTCTGGAGTTTTATTCTGTTGGAAACACATCATCCGCATGGGGTGTGGAGAAGATTCCAGAGCAGCTTTTGTAAAAGACCTTCCAGCCCACCTCTCCTGCAGTCAAGCTCCAATAACCTCCCTGCGGGTTTCTGGTACCCTACCCATGCCGGAGATGCCCCTGCGAGGGTGACCACGGGCACCCCTTCCCTCCCGCCCCAGCCCGGGGGTGCTTGGTTAAACCTTCACAGCAAAGGAGAGACACCCCCTCTCACCCCTTCCCTGCAAACTCTGCTGGCACCAAACACAATTACAAACCTCTTAAACTTTACCAGCTACCAGGCTCCATAATTAATGAGTTCAAATGTCCACATCTCTAAAAAACAGGGAGGGGGCAGAGAATTAGAAGCAAAGCAGCTCCAATGACAGGCGGCTGAGGGACTCTGGCCCACTCCCGTGCTATAAGAATATACATCCAGAAAGGTTATGTTAATTTTTAATGTACAAGACTGTAATTAATTTTGGAGCTGGCTGGATTAGCAGAGTGTAAATTCCAGCCTCGGCTCAGGCTGCAGATAAACCGACACCGCTGAGGGCTGGGGCCGCCGAGGCTCCTCGGGGCGGGAGCAGCACCGTGCCAAGGCCACGGCTCCTGGTGGCTCCTGGGGACCCCGTGTCCCCATGCACAGACCTGGCAAGAGCCCCTTTGCCAGCCCTGGGGCACGGTGCTGGTGGCACCAGGGATGGGGTTGTCACAGAGGGTCCAGCCACCCCTGCACCATGTCCAACATTCAGGATGCTAAAGCATCCAAAGCCGCTTTGGAAAGGTAAAAATACAAAATAATCCCTTCAACAGCCTTTGGAGAGACTGTGAGGAAAGGGTCTGGACCTGGAGGGCAGGGATCGTGTGGTCTGGAAATACAGTAAGTTTTTAAAGGAAAGAAAAGGCTCCATTATTCCCCCATTAAACTCGCCCCAGCTCTCCCTTCCCTCTGTCAGTCTTTCGTTCACTTGCTGACTTCCCCCAGCCTCTCCGAAGACAGATCGTTCCCTTAATCACTCTGGAAAAGAACCCCAAGCCGATATAATATTATAATTAATTAATTCACTAAAAAGGTATTAAATTTCTTTTCCCCCCTGTGGATATTATCTGAATTCATTGACCTTTAGAAAAATCACCCTCTAATTGTAACCAGGTTCAAGTGCATTTCCAGCCTGTCCCTTTTACATTAATAATATCTTCCAGGACTCCACTATGCTGCTTAAATATTGTATAAATTTCACTGCCCCCTTAAAAAAGGAGAGAGAGAAAGGCATGAAATGAAAACTCTGAGCTGATTAAACCAGCTCTGGAGTGGGGGGAAGAGGTAGAAGGACTCCACGGTGGGCTGGGAGATGGACAGACCCACAGCTGGACCCCGAGGGGGCTCGGGACAAGGAATCCTGCATTCCCTGTGGTCACCAGCTCCCAGCTGGGAGGAAAATCCCAGGACTAGGATGCTCCCACGCAGAGCATCCTTGGGAACGCAGATTGCCGAGCACTTTGGGGTGCAGCTCGGTGGGAGAAGGGGTCCCAGAATGTCCACAGCGACCACTTTGGGGTGTCTGTGTGGCACGATGGCACTGGATTTCCAGTGGGGATTCTAAACACAGAGACAAATGGGGCATTGCTTGTCTCAGCCTGGGTCTCCCTAGGGTCCCAGCACCCCCCTGGGCTCCCAGCACCTCCCTGGGCTCCCAGCACCTCCCTGGGCTCCCAGCACCTCCCTGGGCTCCCAGCACCTCCCTGGGCTTCTCTTGCTGCAGCCGCTGCTCTTTGCATTCCAGGTGCCCATGTCCCCTTTTCTGGTTGCAGGGTCAGGGCTCTGCTGCTCTGATCGCAGCAGGACCATGCTTGAACAACAAGCCAGCCAGCAATTGCTCCAGCATCCAGCGCTGTAAATTCAGCGTCAGGCACGGAAAATCCAGCTGGGCGGCTGCTGTCAAGTCTATCGGGTATCCTGGGCCAAAGCTCCCGCTGGCAGAACTCCCAGCCCTGCCAGGGCCAGCAGAGTGGGGCCATTTGGCTCCGGCAGAGACTTGGGGGTGCAAATTCCTGCTGCTCTACCCACTGCCCGGGAGGCAGAGCTCAGCCTCTCCCAGCACCCCAGCCTGTCTTAGCTGAATCCAGCGCACGGGGCTGTGCACGGCCAGCTGGGAGCTGGGGATTTGCTCCACGGGGCTCAAGCCATGGGATTTCACACCCTATTGGGAAGGGGCTGCTCTGAACAAGCAGCCTTTGCATTATGACGTGGGTGGTGGGGAAACTGAGGCATGGACCTTCTCCACATCCTTCTGCTGAGGGAGTGGCTTTCTACCTGGTCTTGTTTTCCTCTTCCCACAGCCTTTTTCCTAGCACCTCTCTACCCCTCTACCCAACCAGCAAGCCGCCATCCTCCAGCCCCAGCTCTACTGGCCCTCTGGTTTACAGCACAGAGCCACTCCTGCCCAGGCACCAGAAATCCTAACAGCCAGCAAACCGCCTGCAAGGGCTGCTCGCACGGTCCGAAGGGCTCCCCAGTCCCAGAGCTTTAAAAAGCTGCTGATGGAAAAACAACAGGGAGTAACCCTTCCAAGCCAGGTTCTCACCCAGGGCCCAAGCTAGCCCCTGCTCTTTGGAAGCAATTTCTGGACAGGCTTCAGAGGTTTTCTAGTCTCTTCCTCTTTATTACACACAAAGATTTACTTGCAAAGAGCTGCTTTGGTTTCTTAAAGCCAAGGCTGCAGTGCTGCCTATTCCCCCACCTGAAAAAGCCATCCCTTCCTCCTGACCTCATCCCAACCGTTGCCACAACAACCCCTGGCGACGACACCGGTGGAGGATTAGGGCTTCAGGTGGGGAAGGAGCAGCAGGAGTAGCAAAGTGCTCAAACCACAGGAGCTCGGCCAGAAAGGAAATGAGGGGAGACGGTGGGGAGGAGGAGGAAAACTCAGCAACAGCCCAGCACCGAGACGGGAAGGCTTCCAGATTGCAGGTCTGGTCGGTCCCACACCAAGGATTCCACAGGTCCAGAGACCCCAAGAGGTTTGGTGTGGAGCAGGGGAAGCCCCTTGAATATCTCCCACTCCTCTTGCTGCCTCTGCACTGCTCTTATGCTCCAGTACCCAGGGAAGGGCTGCCTGGCTTGGGTGAGAACCTCGCTCCAGAGGTGCTGAGGGCTGGGTTGCCTTATACTCATTCCTTCTTGCCTCAGGATCAAGCTCATCTTCTGGTTTATTAAAGGTTTATTCCCCTCCCCAAGAAAACTTTTTGTAGAAAGTTCTCTGGGACTTGAGAAACAACTTGCCAACAGCGTTTGTGAGTGGGATTGGAGCCAGGTCTAGACAGTGGTACCCAGGGGATGGTGCTGGGGAAGTCACCACTCTCTTGACACAGATCTCTCCTGCCAGACAACTCCAGTCTGACAATAAAACAGAACCGAACCCAGCCCCAAAACCTTTCACATGGAGCAGCCCAGGGGGATGCGGCTGCCGGTACCCAGGGCTCAGCCTCCCAGCACCGCACGGCAGAGGGTTTTGACCCTGGACCTGCTCATCACCCCGGCTCGCACAGCCCCTCTGCTCTGCTCCAGCCCAGTTCACCACCCAGCCCCTTCCAGGGGCTCTCCCTTTCCCCAGCTTTTACCGGCACTTTATGCACAAAGAGGTTAAACGCTCTGCGGGTGGGTTTATTGGCGGTGCCGAGCTCAGGACCCGCAGAGCAGCAGCTGCTCAGCACCTCTGCTCTGGCAGCCCGTTTGGTTTTGACCTGCCTGGGTTTACCAAAGGCAACTCAAAGAGGGAAATAGGGCCGTGGCCTGGCGAGGGGATGCTGGCAGCAGGCTGGGAGCACAGGCAGGAGATGCTCTTGCTTGTAGAGAGCATCAGCCCCAGTACAACGTGCTGAGTTAAGGCTGGACTCGATCTTTTCCAACCGAAATGATCCTATGAGCTCTCAGGGACCAGCAAACCCCAGCATCAGCTACTGGGGAGAGCTGCATTTTGCCCAGGACCCCCCCCACCTCCCGAAGCTGCCGGGAGCGGCACGGCCGGGCTCATCCCAGCCGGCCCCGGGCACCGGCACCCGCCGGCGGGGCCAGCCGGGGATGCGCAGCCCCGGCCGGGCGAGATTCCCCGCCGCAGCCCCGGCTTCTCCGGCAACCGTCTGGCTCTCTCTGGCGGCTGCTCAGCCCCGGTGCAGCCCGGCTGCTCCTTCCCTCTCCCGTCCGCACCGCCTGGGGCAGCGGGAAGAGCCGCCGCTGAGCGAGGTGGCACGGGGAGGGGACACGGGGCGGAGGGGACACACGCAGGGGAGAGGGGGCAGCCCCCCAAACCCCCCGGCGAGGAGCAGCGGGGACACGCCACCAGCCCCCATCCCACCGCTCGCTCCGTGCCAGCGGGCAGAGCCCGGCCGCAGCTCATCACACCCACCGCGGCCGCAGCCAGCGCTCCCTTCCCTCCCTTTTATAGCCCGCTTGGAGCCTCGACACCGATTTTTCTTCCGTGGGTGGCTCACAGCCTGTAATTAAGAGCCCTTCTCCCGTCTCCAGCAGCTGCTGTTCAAGCGAAGGAAACCCCCTTTCGTCCTCTCTCTCCTTTATAATTTTTTTTTCCGCCCCCTCCCTTCTGAACATAAAGGGATGGCAGCGCTCCGAGCCAGGGTCTTTTGCATTTCTGAGTTGGTTCTGTTAATTGGAAGGAGGGTTAAGAATCTGCAAGGTCGTTTCAATCTACATCTGACCTTCAGAGTAATCCTCTGTGCCAACACCAGAGCATGTCATTAAAATGAGGCCCTCCACCGTATCCCGGCATCCCTTTATTCTCTCCTTGTGCACATTAATTGCTCATAAGTTGATTTGATCTCCCTATTCCGCAAGAAGTAAATTGCCCTCTTATTTCGCCATTTTCATCCTGTTTTCTTAATTAGGCCCTTAAAAATCTCTAGGGCCTCAGCCGGGCCGCGGGCCTCATCCTGGGAATAAATTTTGATCTCAGCCTGATAAAGAGTGAGCAAACCCGGAGACGGAACAATGTCACTCTGCCCCCCCTCCCTCCCTCCGCGCCATTCTCTTGACATGAAAAGGCTATCAGTTTTTCTCTGTGTTAATATAGGAAATAATTCACACTTCAGGCGTTGTTCTCTATTTAGTGTTCGCACTCCCCAGATAAATCAAATCAGGTTTTTTTTTTTTAAAGTGTCTGAAACTACTTACTTTTTCTCCCCCAACCCCCAGCCTCCTCAAGCTCTTTTTTCCCATCCTTCTTCTTTTAATAAAGTTTCCAAGATTAGCCCCTGTGATTTTCCATCCTGGGAAGTCTATTTTAAGGTGGATTCTCCTTTATTTTTTGTTCTTGCGTGCGTTGGACACCATCACGGAGGGGAGCGAGGGGCAGGAGCCCAGGCAGGGTCTGGGAATGTGGTGTGTGATGAGTTTTGCCAGGCAGGGTCTCAGCTGGGAGATTTTACCAGCCTATTTTTCCCCTCATGCTGGGCAGGAAGGGCACCCAGCCTGCAGCAGGTTTGCCAACAGGAGGTGAGGAACACCCTGCCCCAAAGCCTGCCTGCACCAGGGCTCCAGACCCTCTGCAGCACCCAGGGGTGATGCTAAGCCAATCCAGCAGTGAGGAGGGGGCAGCAAAGTCCCCACTCAGCCCCACACCTGCTCCAGGGGCCACCCGATAGGTAGGAAACACACCTGAGCTCCCGGGATGCTGCACCATCGCTCATCCAGTATGGACCAGCCTCACGCCCAGCACCATGCTTAGCCCCAGCGACGTGAATCCTTCCAGCTCTGCTCCCTGGAGCCTTGTGACTATTTATTAATTAAGGGGCCAAACCTGGTTCCAATTAAGTAACCAGCAGATGGGTCAGCACCTCCCAAGTCCCAGCTGTCTCAGCACTGGGAGCCATGGACCTCCCCAAAGCACCCAGCTATGGGGCTGGTACCTCTCTGGAGGGACCCAGAAAACCCCAAACCACAGTAGGACCAGCTGAGTGAGAGGAACAGCAGTGCTTCCCCCCTCTAAATGTGCCAGGATTTCCTGATCAAAAAAAACCCAACCAGCCTCCCAAATCCAGGGCAGAGCTCCTGCGAGACAGGGATGCTGCTGCAGCCCGACCTTTGGGCACGGCCATGGCATCGCTGGGGGAAAGAGGCTTTGGGTGCCTTGAATACCATGACCCTCCCTCCTCCGGGATGAGAAGAAACAGCCCACACTGCAACGCTCCAGGATGTTGTAAATAAATATATTTTAATGATTCTTCTTCCATTCCAGTTCATTCTTTTATACATTTATTTATAAAACAGTAGTAAAATTTTTTAATCAGAGCACAGTGCATTAAAAAAAAAGAAAACAAACAAAACCCCCAGAAGATTAAAAAATAATAATAGTAATCCACAACTCTTTACTCACGGCCAGGGGAGATGCCACATCTCGTGCTATGAGCAGCAAGGGCCCAGCAGAACCACCCTAGAGCCACGATAATCCCAAGCGAGCAGGGATTTTGTGTGCGCGCCCTGAAGCGCTCGCGCAGACCCTCTGGTGTCCGCGGATCCACAGGTCAGCCCCGTCTATAGGGACTCAGCACCATGTATGGGGTGCTGCCGCCCTGCCAGCGGGGATTATTCTCTTCACAGGCACTAACGGCAGTGCAGGAAGGATGCCAAGGCCTCCCGCGAACACACGGGGTGAAACAGCTCCAGACCCGCCAGCGCACAGCCCAGTCCCCTTCACCCGATGCCCCGACGTCCCCATCGCTCCCTTCCCTGCACCTCTGTAGGGCAGCGGCCAGACCCTGCCCTGCCCCAGCGCTACAGGACACATCCGACATGTCCTCCCTCTTCCTTTCTATTCCCCCTCCCCACCTTCTGCACTTCCCCGCACC
The DNA here is from genome assembly GCA_009769605.1 of Bucorvus abyssinicus. Lineage (NCBI taxonomy): Eukaryota > Metazoa > Chordata > Aves > Bucerotiformes > Bucorvidae > Bucorvus > Bucorvus abyssinicus. The sequence goes on along the minus strand of CM020055.1, from coordinate 2,660,001 downwards.
CTCATGTCCCACAGGCACTTCTCCAGGGTGGCACCAGGGCTGTCCCTGACCCCACAATCCCAAAGCCAGCCACGATGGAACAAGTTTGGCCCTCCTTGGCTGGTCTCTCCCCTCGCAGTCTTCAACCCCATGACATTCCCCATCCTTGGTCCAGGACGGGGTGCACCCAGTGCCCCGCAACCCCGCGTGGGGCCCCATCCACCCAGCCACAGCTCCCAGGTCCCAGGGAGGGGGGTGATGCTGTCCTATAGTGTGGGATGGCAAAGGGGTCTCCTAGCCCCAGGCCTCCCTGAAAAAGTGTGTGCGGTATTTTCCCTGTGAAGAGCATCTCCCTCCCCCGCCCGGCTGCCTCCCTGCCACCAGCCAGGCTGAGGAGGCAGAACATGCCACAGAGCCCAAAGGAGCTCCCCATCACTGGTGACACTGGGAAGAGAAATAAACCCCACAGACCAAAGGCAGAGAGCAGCAGCTCAGGTTTGGCAATCAGTACAAATCACCCCCTGGTCCCCGGCCAAAGACTGGACCTCTATGCCCAGATGTGGGGCAGGACATCTGCTTTCAACATGTATCCCCAAAAAAAGGTGTAAAAATCCTTTATCCTTCCACCCGAAGAGGCAGTGCTTGGTGTTACAGGGCAGGGGCACCTCTGCAGGGATGTCTCGGGGAGGCTGAAGGTCTCCTGGCACCATGCAGCCTTCATCCAAAGGCTAGCGAGGTTTCGGGGTGGTGGGTGCTGCCAAACGCCAAGGTGGGGATCACAGCAGGGTCTGACTGAGCATCAAACACCCATCCCAGCTGGTTTGGAAGCCAAACCCGATTTCATAGCCTCAGACCCAGCTCACTGGGACATCCCCCACGCCCTCTGAATTGACGTGCTCCAACTAACACCTTTTCTCCCTCTGGCCCTGCAACCTGGGGAGGCAGCGGGCGCTCCAAGGAAGGAGGAACCGTGAAGGACGTGGCACCATGAAGCATCAGCGAAGCTCAGAGGCTACCACTGGGGAAGATTCGTTGGAGACATGGGCTCCCAGAGCAAGACAGCAAGGAGGCAGCAAGCCAGACAAAAAGCTCTGAGCATCATCTCTCTCCTCTCCCCCCAGGGACTCGAAGGCTCCTGCCCACTCCAGCTCTGAGCCAGCACCCTGGGGGAAGGGTTCGGTCCAGGAGGGTTTCATTGAAAGGCAAAGCAGCTGAGATCACACTCCCAGGCTGAGCAATCTGCAGTCAGGCCAACGCCACGGCAAGCCAAGAAGGTCCCCTCCAGCTCCTGGCAAAAAAAAGCTTGCGAAAGACACGGCGGTACCCGGCGAGCCTTGATCCGAGACCCCCGTTGCATAGACAAAAGGTTCTCTGCGTCGATTCACATCTGCAGCAGGACGGGCTCCTCCTGCAGAAGAGTGCCCTGTAACTTCACTAACCAAACTTGAAGGTCCAGTCCTTGCCCCTAGCGTCGGAGCAGCTCCTCGTCACAGCATGTCTGCATCCTCCATGCTGAAGCTGCTCCGGCGACTGCTGGCTTTCGAGGCCTCTGGGGACATGGCTGAGAACAAGGGGTCGGAGGCCAGGGGCAGCATGGTGTCCAGCATCAAGTCCAGCTCCTTCTTGGATAGCGATGGGAAGGAAGCACTGTGGCTGGGCTCCAGGCTGTCCGGGAAGCCCCGGGAGCCGTCGTCAAAGCTCAGGCTGTGGGTATAGTCCAGCTGATGGTAGGGAGACTGGGGTGGTGGAGGCAATGCTGGCTGCGGCTGCGATTCGGGGTCCGGGGGTGGCAGCAGTGGCTCCAGCGTCCCCTCATCCCCGCTGGCTTCTTGCTTGACCACTTGCTGAGCCAGCTCGGCCACATTGACACCAGAGGGCGAGGAGGTGGGCAGCCCGTGGACACGCGCCTGCATCTCCAGCTCCTGCCAAGAGGGCACAGGAGGTCTTTGGTGAGGACATGGCACGTGGAGACACAGCACATGGATATTCATGGAGGTGGCAGGAACAGAGGGAAGGAGGTCATGGAGGAGGTGAAGGACAGGAAATGGTGACCCATGCAAAGCTCAACAGCACTTGCTGCTGAACTTCAGACGTCTGGTTTGTCTGAAGACTTTTGTTCTGGTGACTTGACAGTCGGAAGAGGGAGGAGAGCCCATGCCCACCCCTTCAGCGGGGCAGGAGGGAGCTGCTCGTGGGGCTGGAGTGGAGCACAGGGAGGGAAGAGCATGGGGCAGCCCACCTGGATGCGGAGCAGCAGCTGCTTATTCGTCATCTCCAGACGCCGTGAGTGATTCTCCAGGTCTCGTGACCTCTGCAAGTCCTTCTGCATCCTCTTGATGTAGTCCACAGACGCCTTCAGGATTGTCCCTTTGTTCCAGCGCACATCCCTGCCGTGCAGAATGGAAAAAGAGATTGCCACCTGCGTGCCAGCAAATGTCACCTCACCCCTGCTCCACCAAAAAGCCCCTCTGTAAGTATTGCCTGCCGCGTGGTCGAGTGTCGACCAAGCCCAGGAGACCCGCAACTATCCCCGCCCCGCAGAAACCACTGGTACGTACAGGTCGTTGGCCTTGGGGATCAGCATCCCCAACTCTTTGATGCGGTCGTTGATGTTAAACCTTCGCCGTCTCTCAACTGCAGGGTGAGAAGAGAGGGATGGTGGTGAGGAGGCAGCAGGAGTGGCTCGATGTCCCACAGCTCCCACCGGCCACGCTGCTGCTCCCAGGTCATGGGGCTGGGAGGTACCATCATGCCGCAGGCAGACGGTCTTGAATCAGGGCGCTCAGGACAAACCTCTGGGGCCAACCCTTTGGCACCTTGCTCCCATCCATCACCCCGGCAGGTCTAACGAGTGCTAATGAGAAGGACAATGGGGTGCCCCCTGCACCACAGACATTTTGCAGAGCTGGGAAAGAGGGAGCCATGGCAGGGTGCCGTGGGGGTATTTCCTGAGGGTGAGGTGGGATGGGAAGGAGGACCCAGCTCACAGAGAGGGGGAACGTGGATGAAGAGGGATGGGAACAAGGCTGCAGTGGTGGGAGAGAAAAAGCTATCCGTGGGCAGCCAGCACCAAACTCACTCAGGTTGTGATTGTCTTTCTTCTGCCGCTCTTTCGCCAGGGCTCGGCTCTCCGCATCTGCAGTGGAGACCCACCACGTCACCCAGAGGGGACAAGGCTGTATCTCGCCCCAAGAGCATCCCATGCTAGTGTTGGAGCACACCAGCACCCCCCAGACATGCCCTTCCCACTCGCAGGGACAGGGCAGCCCCGGCCAGTTTTGGCACTCGCCATCACTGCCAGCTCCAGGGCTGGGGACGTACCTGTCAGCTCTCTCTTCTGGGTGAGATCAGCGGGGCAGGAGCTGCTGGTGACACCTACGAGGGAGGCCGTCACCTGGGGGTCCCCGCTATAGACATTCATGTGACTGCTGGACATCGGCAGCTGAAAACCAGAGGGACAGGCAGGTTAGCTCCATCCAGGAACACGGGAGTGGGGTTCAAGCCTGGCTGGTTGGCCTCTGGGATGCAAGTGCATAACCCAGGCAGGTGTAATTGTCTGCCTGGGCCCTTAAAACAGCTATAATGAGAGTAGCAAACAGGACTTCAAAGGGCGCAGCTGATCCCCTCCCACAGCCAGCATCTAAAATAGGGCAGATGAATCACATTCGAGAAGGGCTCGGCAGGATGAATCCCACTGGGAGGCACAAGCTGCCGTACGGATCCAACCCGGGAGACACTGCCACTCCGAGGAAGCTTCTGGCTGGGAAACCTCTCCCTCTGCAGCACATGCTTGGTCCCTCCCCCATATCCCTCTCCTGTCTCTCCCATTTTTGACAAGGGCTCCCAACTGTCATCAAAGAGGACAAGAAGCTGAAGAACTGGCTCTCGTGTTGCAAAAGGGGATCTCACTGCCTCCCACCAGTCCCATAGACTGGCTTGGGCTGGGGATGTGGCAGAAGGGCAGGTCTCCTCTGTGCCACCTCCATCCCCGGCAAGCACGTGGGTACAGGACCTCCAGGCCACCCTCCCTTCTGCAGCCCGGGGCCTGATCTTTTCCTAACGCACAGCACAGACTCACCGTGTTGGGCATGTGGACTTCGGGGTTCATATAGCCCAAAACATCGTCCAGGCGCATGATGTCATCAATGACCTCGTCGAACTGAAAGGGAAAGGCATAAGGTGCCAACAGGCTTCTCTGCCCTTTCCAGCCCCTCTGCCTCCCCCTGCAGCGTGGTGGCACCTCCTCACCTCCCGCTCGGGGTTGGAGCCAATGTTGAGCATGGCCATGGGGCTGTTGGGCGCACTGTTGCCCGCCGAGGAGGACATGACGTGGCCGGGTCGGACGCCGGGGGACGCGGCGGGGGGTGGCTTGGGAGAGTGGCTGACAGGGCTGATGTGGGCAGCAAACTTGTTCCCGTAGGTTTCGGAGAGATAAGCCTGAACCTTCTTGTCCCGCGACTTCTGCAGGTGGTACGTGGTGGGGTTCTCCAGGTAGGACTGGACCTGCAAGGAGACAAACCATCAGGCATCTCCCATACCCCTCTGGCCCTGGGGCAGTGGGGACACCCCCAGCACCGTACCTTCAGGACCTCTCCAGGCACGGGTGGTGGGGACTGGTAGTGCACGGGGGTGTTGATGGCCGGGGTGGAAGCCACCGGCATCCGCTGCTGCTGCATGTAGTTCATCATCATCTGCTGCTGCACGCGCTCCCTCTCGGCTTCCTGCTGCGCTTGCTGCTTCATCAGCTCCATCCGCAGGCCGATGCGGGACGCCATGGTGCACCGGGGAGGAGGGACACAGGAGCCCACCAGGCACGGAGGTGACCCTGGGAGGAGGACACAGCACATCAGCAACAGTCTACTCGGCAGCAGGGAAACTGAGGCACGGGGAAGGAGCAGACATCCTGGAGCACGCAAACCAGCCGGTGACTAAGCCAGGACGATCGCCCTAACACCAGACGGACAGGCCTGCCCTGCTGCCGCAGCTCCTGCCATGCCACCACTCTCCCTGGGGGGATGGGGAGCCACCGGGACCCCCCACCCACAGACTTACGTACCGCTGGGTTCAGCTGGAGCGTGCTTTGAGCTGCCAACTTCCGAAACACCGGAGCAAAGCAAGATGGGCCAGGAAAATCCAGAGCCCGGGAGCGGAGTGAAAGGGAAAGAGAAAGCAAGGGAAGAGCAGGAAGAAAAGGCCGGTGGGTGCCAGGAGCTGGAGGCTGGGTTTAACCCTCGGCCGGGCTGCCCCGAAACCTCCGCTCCAGCGCGGGGCGAACAACGCAGCTTCTGTGCGGGGCCGGCACGCGAGCGCAGAGGTGGGGGGGAGGCGTGCGAAGCCCCCGCACCGCACAGACCAGCCCTTGTTCCTCCGTACAAAGGGGACGGCAGCCCGTGGAGGGGGGAGAGGATGCCGGGGCGAGGGGAGCTGCCCCACCTCGCGTTCTCCAGGGCATGGCGATGGCTTTCCACGGGGCTGCCTTCCCACGCGGAGCTGGGATGGGGATGCAGGAGATGTGGTACGGGATGGGGGTCTGGACCACAGCATCCACGGGGCGGGAGGGGAAGCAGAGCACAGGACCCAAAGCAAATGCTTCCAGGGGAACAGGCAGGAGCCAAACCCCTGGGGTTTGCTCTGCAGCAGCATAACCAGACAAATCTGGATGGTTTTGCTGTTTAAATACAATGTGTAATCACAGACAAAGGGGCCACGGTGGATGCCACGCACTGGGGTTTCGGCGAGGCATCTGATACACAGTGCCACGCAACATCTTAAGGGGGAAATTAAATCAAGCCAGTATAGACAGAAATACTATTACATGGATCAAGAGCCAGCTATTGAACGGCAAGAGGAAGGTAATTAATTAGACATGGTGGCCCATCCGAAGGGGGATGGGAGAAAAGAAGCCTGGGACAGTTATCAATCGGAGCTTCGTTAAGGCGGCTGACACAAACGGCCGTTAGAAGAGGGCACGGGGGGGATGTCCGAGAGGAGCAACAGCCAAGCCCTGGAAAAAGACCCAGCGACGCCGGGGACAGGCTGCAGAGGATAAAATCAGGCTGGAGGGTGGGGTAAATTACAGCTGATGCACACAGGGGATGTAAAAACCCCAAATATTAAGGGCAGGGAGAGAGGAAAGGCCTCCCAGAACTGCAAGATGGGATGAGCCATCGCGGTGAGGAGGGACTGGTCATGCTTTGCAAATCCAGCTCACGGGGGGCAACAGCCAGGGCAGGGATGGTGAGAGGCGCAGGGGTCATGCAAGATGGGTGTTTTGCGGTGGCTGCCAGCATGCAGGGAGAGCAGGAAAGGGATTTCAAGCCGTGCATGGGAAACTTTGCAGTCAGGCCCCGCATCTGCAAGGTTTTCTCAGGAAGGGCAGCCAGTGCGTGGGGGCAGGAGGGTGTCATGTGGACGTGTTGAGGCGTAGCCACCCACGGCACAGCACCCGCTCACCCTGCTGGCCATGGTCCCACCACCCTGCCTGGCTGCAGGATGTCGCCCTGCCGGCTGCCCCGTTTTAGGAAACAGGGATGGGGGTGAGTCGAAAGTGCTGCCCTGTCCCCTGGGAAGCCCCCGAGCAGGGGAGCTGTGAGGGCAAGGATGGGGAAGAGTGGCCAGAGCTGGGTCCAATAAGGAGATGGGGGGAAATTAGGCCAAGTTTAAAATAACCCGCTTGGTTCTGCTTGGCCTCCCCCCTGCTCCCCGAAACGTCTAGCAGCTTCTGCTTTCGCTCTGAGTCAGCCCCGGCGAGAGGGCAGAAGCCGGCAGCAGGAAAGGATGGGGACCTGGCCAGCATCATGGTGCAGGCACCCACCTCGGGGGACACAGCCCGCCATCCCTTGGTCCAAGGGGGCAGAAATAAAGCAAGTGGGACGGTGGCTCCATGCGGGATGCCTGTTATTCCTGGGAAGGTGAAAGATGTCAGCATCCTGGAAAAAGCACAGCAGGGGCTCTCTCGCTAAGCCAGAGCCGTCCCCAAGCCAGGGGCAGCCCCAGCTTGGTCCTCGCCTGGAGGGGACCCCAGCGAGGGTCTGTCCCAGTGCACGGGCAGCGGATTGCCTGGCTCTGAGCAGGCAGTGTGGCTGGCCAGGGCATGCCCAGGCACTGGGTTTCCCAGTGGGCGCTGCCAGGGTATCTGCCGGGGACGCGTCCCCATCGGTCACAGTCACACCAGTCACAGTCACGGAGAGGGAAGAGCAGAGGAGGGGAGGGAGGAAGGTGGTGGGAGGCCCAGGGTGGGATATGGAGCAATGGGAAAGGGATGGGTAGGGAGAAGAGGGGCTGAAGGGTGGGAAGGTAGGAGGGAACAGGGAAAGGGTGAACAGTTCTGGCAGGTCTCCACACCCCAACTCCACCTTTCCTGTCTGGGGGTCACAGGGCAGCTTTTCCATGCCTGGAGCAACCAGTACCCTGGTGCCCATAGCCCATAGCACAAGGTGTGCAACCACCAGCAGGAGAAGCCACAGAGCTGGGCTGACCCCCACCCTGGCTGCAGCCCCCAGCTCCAAAGCACTGGCCCTGGGTTGAGCTCCAAAAACCCCATGGCCCTGTTCCTGCTCCGACAACCCCGTGACCCTGTCCCTATCTCCTTGGGGTGCAGGAAAAAGCTAATCCGACTTTGCTGCAGGATTGCACCCTAAAGCCAGAGCAGGTCTTCGGGGGAAAACCTCCCCGGGTGCTGGAGAGCCTGGGTGGGCTCCATCAGCGCCTGGGGCTGTCCAGGGACCAGCCGTGCTCCACCACCCCACACCAGACCCACCACTGGGACAACACGCAGGGCCAGAGCCAGGGACTTAATCTCCCTTCAAAATATCTCCGCTGCTATTTAGCAACACAGTTATTTCTGGACCTTTCCTGCTTTTCCTCTGAGGGTGTTATTTCATCAAGAGCCCAACACAGTCCCCCCGCACTGGGGTGACACTCAGGGGTGGCTCCAGCCAGAGGATCAGCACCCAGAGCTGCCCTGAGCCTCGCTCATCCCCCTCAGGACTTTGCACGACCCTGAGCTGTCCCCTGTCGCCCGGGGAGCCCAAAGCAACAGCCGGCGGCGGGGGGTCGGCTGCTCAGCAACCGCCGGTACCTTCTGGAGTGACATCGGGGGCTGCTCCGCAACGCGCAGGGCCGAGCTGCTGCTGGAGAGCCAGCATGGGGCACCCAGCACCACCCCGACGGAACAGAACACGCTGGCCCTGCACCCATAGAGCACCCACCGCCTCCTGCCCCATCGCTGCGCCCAGGTGTGGGTTAGAAATAAAAGCGGCCGTGAGGCAGTTTCCAGATTTAGCCCCTGTGAAATAGAGGGGGATCGCATTACCCTCCCAGGGTGGCCCACGGGGAAGGAGCACCCGCGCTGCCCATCCTGCCGCCACGCACAAATATAGAGCAAGTGCAACCCATCTCCTGCCCACCCCCTCGAAAGCCTCGAAAAGGGGACTGATGCCCCGCTCAGCCCCAGAGATGGAGCTGAGAACCCCCAAACTCATTGCACCGAGGAGCCGCCTGCCCAGCCCCGCTCCCTCGCGTGTGTTTATTTCCCGGTCGATCATGGCTGTTTATGAGCGGAAAAATCAATCGTCAGCTTCGGCTGGGAGCAGGGACCCCCAGGGAAGGAGGGGAGCTGGGTGGGGGCCATGCTGTCCACCCACCCGCCACTCTGGGTCGCTTCATTGATAACCAAGAGGGCAGCGAAAAGGAGAAGAAAGAATTGAAAACAGCTCCGCTTCTTGCTGCCGGCAGCAAGCGCCTGCCCAGCCTTCCTTCCTCGTTTTTCATTTTCAGATGCCGGGGGGATGGAAGAGACATGGGGGTGGCAAGCGAGGGAGCCTGGTGCACCCCAGCCCGGGCAGGGTGAGCATCCACCACCATTCTGGGGCAGGCAGCAGCAGGCTGGGTCCAGGCAGCCGGAATCCCAGCGGTGTCTGCTGCGGACTGAGATCTGCTCCGACAGCACCGAGCTGCCACCCTGCCAGGCACCTGCAAAGCCAATCCATGGGTGCCCTCAGCCCAAGGGTGGGCTCTGCTGCCACCACGCTGCATGGGGAAGGGGGCACGATGGGGCAGGGGTTACCTGGGCGCAGGGTGGTGGGGCTGGGGAGGCCTCTGGGTGCCAGGGCGAGCAGGTCGCAGCTCCTCCGTGCTCTGCACTGGGGCTAAACAAAAATGTTTCCTCATTTTTAGCACCCTGCTTTTAATGCTGCAGCAGCCACACCGGGTGTGGGGGGGGCGGGTTGGGGAAGTTGCAAAAAGCCTCCAAAACTGCAACGCAGGAGTTAGCAATCGAGCTGAGAAAAAGTGTGACAAAAATAGAAGCAGCCGCCACCACCGCCGGGCTCTCTGGGGTGCAGGAGCCCAGGCTGGGTCTGCCCCATCGCGTCCCCTCGGGAGCTGCAGGCAGAGCGGCTGTGGTGCTGCTTGCACCCTGTGACATCCCTGCCTGCAGTGACATCCCTGCCTGCAGACACACAGCGGGGCAAAAGCCGTCCCTTGTCACTCCAGGGGATGTGGCACGCAGGGATCCCCCACCCTCTGCGTGCCTGGAGTGGAGGCAGAGGAAGCACCAGCATTATGCAGCTGGATCTGGCCCCACACACTGCTGGGCAGCACACGGGGTCCCTCTGGCACCCATGGCTGGTCCCCACCAGGATGGAGATGCCAGAGCCAGCTGGGACCAGCCAGGATGGCAACGGCAAAGCCATGAGATGACAAGGATGCCTGTATGACACCCCAGGCAGCTGGCACAGTGCTGGGTCCCCGCCACGTCCCTACCGTGCAAAGCTGCTTTGCTCCATGTTCCCTTCGCGCCCGGGCTGGGTGTGCCATCCTCTCATGAGGGCATCACGGCATCTCCCTGTGCACCCTGAGCAGATCGAGCTCCCCTGGGCCGGGCCAGTGAGCCGCTGCTGTGCCACCCTGCCAGCAACGCGGCTGGCACCCATCCGCTCCCGTGCGGCTCTCCCTCGGGGCACTCGCCCCAACTTGGCAAGGCCACCGCGAGGTGATTTACGCTGTGCCAGCGTACCCACAGTGTCGGGGGTCACATAAAGCCAGCACCCAGTGGGAAGAAGGCCCGGGTCCCTCATCTTCATCAGCACGCAGAGGAGTGCAGTGCCGTGGTTGGCAGCCCCAGAAAGGGGCAGCGGGACAGGGTCCGACCCAGGGGATTCGGAAGGGATTCCTCACCATAAGGGTGGCCGGACCCTGGCAGCGGGGCAACCTCTATCCTTGGAGACCCCAATCCAATGCCAACACTGGCCATGCTTGGGGCTGGACCAGAGGCTCCAGAAGTCCCATGGAGTTCCCCATCCCTCTGGGATGAAGACGGGGTGGTGGGAAAAGTGGGGGGACGACCCTGTTCCCAACCCCAGAAAGCAACAGTGCCCTCCCCACCACCTATTGCACAGGCAGGAGATGGGTCAGGCAGGAGAAGGGTCAGGCAGGAGAAGGGTCAGGCAGGTGGATGGCCAGAGCCACCCCAGCTCTGCTGGGAGGCACCTTCCCCATGCAGCGAGCACGCAACCCTGAAAGGGAGAAGGAGAAGGCGGAGGGACTTGGCAAAGAAAAGCCAGGGTCAGTTGACAACGCCAGCGAGAGACTGAGTCACCGGGACTGTTTTTAGCCCCGGCATCTCAGAAACGTGGACCATGGTGTTGTTAACAGGCGCTTGGGTCAGAGGCCAAATGTTTTCCCTTCCAGGCGTTAACTACCGCTCCTGGAAGCGGCCCAGGTATCCAGCACAGTAAAAACATTAATGCTAGTCTGGTAAGGCAGCAGAACCTCAGCTGAAGTGGTCCCTGAGCTGCCCAGGTAAGTCTGACCCAGCAGGGAGGTGTCAGGGACCTGGTGGAGGTAAAAGCATCAGTCCCTGGGTACCAAGAGCCAGGGCTGAGTGTCGCTTGTCACAGAGGCACACCCAGGGCAGAATAACCGCGGTCCATATAAAAGCCCCCTGGTTCTGGTGGTGCCAAGGAATATCCACACCATTAAAGGGTTAATAATAGACAGCCTTGCTCTGACACCTCTCCTTCACCCCAAAAAGCCTCTCCTTCACCCCAAGAAGCCCCTCTGCCTGGTGTGGCACAGCTCGGGGACAGCATGCACACCATCACCCCGGCCAGGCATGCCAGCTGGAGGCTGGCACCCGCGGACCAGACCTGGGTGCAGCCTCCAGAGCAGGACTCGGGGAGGCATGAGGACCACTGGGACCCCACCACAGTGGGGCCAGATCCTGCCTCCAAAGCAGAGCAAACGCCCTTCCCACGGGCGGTTGGCGCAGTGCAATAGCCCTGATTGAAACATCACTGTCTGACTGACCACCCGGGGAATTCACAGCCCGCCCGTGCAAACAGCCCGAGCCAACAAGTTGCTGCTCTCTCCTCCCGGCCCCTGCCCGGCAGCGGCAATTAAAAATAAAAGTGTTAACGGGCAGAAGAACGTTCCTCAGGCGAGGGCAAGCCAACAGCAGCGCAGGGGCCGGGGACACACAGCCCAGCACCATTCGGGGCTGAGTGATTAATCAGCCCGGTATCGCGGCCGCCTTTCAGCGGGGAGGCGAGGAGAGGAGTGGGGTGACCTTGGAGGGGCCTCAGCGGGGAAGGACGCGCGGCCGCGGCGCGTTCCGCTCACCTCGGCAAAGGTCGCGAGGAGAAGAGACAGGCCCCGCGCAACCCGAAAAGCAAGGCCCGTCCTGCTCCAGGCACCTTGGGTGTTGGTTTCTTCTAAATAACTGCATAAATGAGCAATCAGGGGAACTGGTAGGACAGCACCATCCCTGGCCTCCAGCTTGGTTCCAGCCTGGTAGATGTAACGCACCAAAGCGCTGGGATTTAGAGGCACTGCACACCCCAAAATCCTAGAAACCACCCCAGAAAGTGGGGACACTCGGCAAAACCAGCCCTTGAGGTCCATGTGCCCCACGTTCACGGTGACGCTTGCCATGAGCAGAAGGTGCAAGGTGACAGCAGCCACCGCGTGCCCTCTCCTCGCTCCAGTGGCACTCCCAGCGCCACCCCCATTCCTCCTCCCTCCCTCCCTCCTGCCATGGTGCTGGTGGAGGAGGTAATATTTATAAATACGCCGCATCCAGCCCCCAGCACCCAGCCAGGAGCTTTCTCAGAAGGCAGATTTCATGTAACTGTACCGCGGACGGCAGCCCCAGCGCCACGGCCACCCCATCCATGGGAGCCACAGCTGTTCCCCGGCCCCAAGAATAAACAAGTTGGGGACAGCCTGTGACTTGTGCTCCCAAACAGCCCCAGGGCTCTCCCCGCTGCCATCCCAGCCCGGCAGCACCTCTCATGCCACGAGGAGCACCCAGCCATGGCTGCTTACCCGTGGAGGAGAGGTTTCTCCTCTCCCCTCCTTTCTCCCCGGCTTAGCCCGACGCTTTCCTGCTCTGTGAAGGTCAAACTCGTCTCTCAGGAGCCCCTGCTGCCAATTCAGCCCCTGCCCTGGCACCATGCCGGTGCAACTGGGCCTGGTTCTCACTACGGGTGCTGTCACCTCCCCGGCACAAGTTACACCGGTTTGACCATGAAGGAGCCCAGATGTTTTCCCACCAGGCTCAGGGCTTTCTCCAGGTGAGATCTCCGCCTGCCCCAAGGCTGGAGCAGTCCCCGAGGAGCAACGGTGGGGCCGGGGCTGACCGTGGCACCCATCCTGCTGAGATAAGGCAGGAGCTGCAGCCAGCACCAAGCTCCCTCCTCCCGTGGGGTTTGCAAGCCAGGAGTGAGGAAACACTCCCCACATGCTAGTCAGCTGCAGACCCCAATCCGCCAGCCCAACCCAGCCACAGCCCCCTCAACGTTTCTCCCTAAAAATTCCCCACCCCATGCGATTCCCCCAAATCCTCCTGGAAACAGCCTGGGTGAAAGCCAGAGCTGCTGCCCTCGCTTGTCCTCGAGGCTCCAAAAACTCCCCTGCCCTTCCCCAAGAGCACTGCCACCAAGGTGCCCCAGCCCGGACCCTGCAGCGGGGAGCACCCGCAGCCCCTCCGCTTGCTCCCAATGTGGCGCAGGGGCATCCAAAGGTGCCCGGCTCGTGTGCCCACTCAGCCCTGTTAATTTTGGCACCCAGGTGCTACCGCAGCAGCTGCACAAACCTCGCTGGAGGTTTGGCCGTGCACTGAAAGGAGAATTTACAAGCGAAGCAGAGTCCCCCAGTAAGGCTGTGCCAGGCGGAGGGCTGAGCCGGGGCAGGGCGATGGGAAACCTTCGGCTTTACAACTGTTCATACAGGAAGTAAATCACTTTCGTTAGTAGTGTGCAGGTATGGGAAGGAAAGAGAGGGATGTAACCGGCAGGGAAGGATCCTGTCTGGGCGTTTCAGGTTTATCCGGAAAGAAAGTTGCACTGATTTAACTAAAGGAGGGGATTTCAACAGACAGCAGGGTGTGGGAAGCTTGTTCGGAGTGAATGCACTTGTAGGAAAGGTGACAAAACCCCAGGAGCAATTCTTAGAAGAGTCTTTAAAAATAAGATGGCAAAGGCTCCCTGGACAGACTGTAGGGACCATGGGCTGGGACAGGATCTGTCACTGAAAGACCCTGAACCCTCCCCAGGCGACCCCATCCAGGCAAGCCCGCTCACCAGCCACTGCAAAGCCCCTGAGCCACACCACAATGCTCATCCCCATGCTCCCACTCCCAGCCCCATAGCACCCACTTCCCCAAAATGCCCCCAAACCGCCCACCATGCCTCCAGAGATGGAACATCCCCCGTTCCGAGGGGTTTGCCAAGCTCTTCCTCCATTCCACAGACCTACAGCACAACAGGAGCTCCGGGCAGCCTGGATACGGCCCCATGTCATCCTCCCAGGCTGGATCCTCCCCACGCCACGGCATGCCGAGCTGCTTCTGGCGAGGTCCTTCCAGGCAGGCTCTGAGCAGCCCTGCTCGGGGCTCAGCCCTGCTCGGGGCTCAGCCCTGCTCGGGGCTCAGCCCTGGCGCGCTCTTCCTCTGCCCGCAGGAAAATCATGTGATTCCTTTACTCTTTCTTTTGTTTTTGCAATTCAGGATTTATAGCTTTGCTCCACTGCCTGTTTGTTCAGCAGAAAACGAGAGGGAAGACGTCTAGAGAAGGGATGGCTTCTTCAAAGGCAGCTGTCAGCATCAGCTGGACAGGACCAGGGGTGGGGTTGCACCCATCATTCCCAGTTTTCCCAGCAACGCACCGCCTCCACCTCCAGCCAAATCATGGGTCCCCCTGGAAGGCGAGGAGCAGGAACCGGAGGTCATCCTGAAGCATGGTGCTGGCCTCCTGCACCCCTGGGCTGCCCAGGTGCACATCACACCTCCCAACACTGTCTGCTCTTTTACAGGGCTGTACAACGCCCAGCGCTGGCTCCTGTGGCTCCTGTAAAGCTCCCTTGGCAAACAGAGGGTCGGGGAAGCCGTCATGAAACGGCCACCACAGGTCATCACCGACATGGGCTGTGGCCACGGGATGCCGCGATGCTGTCCCGGGGACAGTGCCAGGCTGCAGTGCCCACGCTGCACTTGGTTGACTCTGGCCAACCAGTCGCTTCCCCCCAGCCCAGTGACCCTTTGACTGGCGAGTGGGATAACCCCACACACGGCAGTTAAAAAGTGGCTCCCTTTTGGTGGGTGCAGCTCGAGGTGTCCCCCCAAAAAAACCAAACCAGCTGTTCCCAGAGGTGATGGGGCTGTGCCATGCCCAGCGCCGGCAGAGCTCCATCCCTCCCCACCACCCATGTGCACCCTCCAGGAAAGGAGGGAGACACAGTGACCCGTGGCCAAGATCCCCCCATGCCATCGCAACATCAGGACCCCAGCACCCCCTCAGCACCACCCGCCAGCACCCCACAACACAGGGAGAGCTGCAGGGTGCCAGAACGGCATTTCCACCCTCAGTACACGTGCTTTTGGGTGGGGGGGCACCCCCGGCATGGCCTCCCTAGCCCCACTTCCCTGCAGCGGTTGTTTCTCTCCCTGCAGGGTTGTGCTTCTCGGCCACCCCACCCTCAGCCCTGGAAAGGTCCCCTCGCTCCAGTGATTCATGGCGCTGTTGCTTTGTACGCAGGGCTCTTCCCTTTCCTCCCAGCACCACCAAAACCAGGCAAACGGGGAAACCTTGTCACAGCGAGGCGGGGGGGTGCGGGGAACCAGGAACACACGTGCCGTAAACTGGGCGCTGCGGAGTGTGGAAAAAGAAATAAAGCCCTGGCTGGAATTACAACCTCCATCCCAAACACCCGGATGCTGGAGTGGCCCCGCTGCAGCCAGCTCCACCCTGGAGCGGTTTCCTACTGATAAGGGTGGGAGGCAAAGCCAGCATCCCTCGGAAAGCAAACCCAGCATCCCCTGGGAGGCAAAGCCAGCATCCCTCAGAAAACATGCCAGCCTTCCTCCACGCACCCAGCATCCCTCGGAAAACACGCCGGCCTTCCTCCACGCACCCAGCATCCCTCGGAAAACACGCCGGCCTTCCTCCACGCACCCAGCATCCCTCGGAAAACTCACCAGGATTCTCCTCCACGCACCCAGCATCCCTCGGAAAACATGCCGGCTTTCCTCCACGCACTCAGCATCCCTTGGAAAACTCACCGACTTTCCCCTCTACGCACCATGGGGTCAGCACATGCCATCGGTGCCCACCCCTATAAGCCTAAATCCGGGGGTTTCTCAACTCCAGCAGCCCAGTTCCCAAAGGTCCACTGGCCCCACCATGGTTTTTTCCCCCGGCAGCAGGTAAGCACCGGCACTGCCACTGCCAGCACTCGCAGCAGGGAGAAAACAGCCACGCTCCCTCCTCCGGCTGGAGCAGCGGTGCACGAAACAAACATGGCAGGGAAAACTAATGGGGAGTGGGGGAATAAAGAAATAAATAAAAAAGCCCCCCAAACTGCCCACCTTCGCTGCCTGCTCGGCTCTCCGCTGTTATATAAAAACCATCACAAACTCCCCCCCCACCGTGTCCCACGGGCCAGGAACGCGCAGAAGCGCTGCAGTTCCTGGAAACAGGCCCTGCTTGTCCCCGGACTGCACAGGCTTAGTTATTTATTTGTTGTAGAGGAGCCCAACAATAACCGCCAGATTTTCTCTCTTTTCCTTTTTTTCTTTCTCTTCTTGTTTTGTTTCGTTGTTTTTAAGGAAATTTCCCCATCATCTGACTCACTGAAGCTTTAGACGACAGGGCCAGGAGGGCTGTTGTAATCCTTCCTGCTTCGCAATTAATTCTTGAATATAATTAATCGGTGGCTGTAGGTTAATCACAGCCCCCTCCTACACGCCCCCCCCCCCCCAAACTGCTGCTGCCTCAGCGCAAGTTGCAGGCTGAGGGGGGGTCCTTTTGGTGATCCCCTAAAAGCTGTGTGACATGGGGTACCCCAACTCTTCCCCCGCCTTTGCAGACCCCAAAAGCAGCAGGGCTGGACGGGGCGGGGGGCACAACCAGCTCGCCGGGGGGGATCCACTCTCCTGCCCCTCAGGCCGGGAGGGATTTGCACCCTGTCCCGGGGTGGGAGGCGTGTGGATGCACGGGAACCCCCGAGCAAACCCAGCGCTCCGGGTGTCAGCACCGCGGGCTGGAGCATCCGTGCCTCAGTTTCCCCACCCGGGGGGTAAAAGATGCGGGGGTTTTTACGCGCGTAAAAGCGACCCGGGCAAGTCCCCTCCGGCTGCCGGAGGGCTCGCAAGCCCCTTTCCGAGGGGGCACCCGGCCAAGCTGCCGGAGACCCCCGTCCCCCTCCCGCAGCCGGCGGCTCTCGGCCGGCAGCAGCCATAACCCCGGCCCGCGGAACCTCCCGTCCGCGGGGGCCGCTCCCGGGGCCGGGCCGGACGCGGGGCGGGGGAAAGGTTGGGGGGGGGGGGGGGATGCCGTTATTATTTACAACAAACGAGCAAAAAAAGAAAAAAAAAACCCAAACCAAACAAATTCAAAGCTCTGCGGGATGGGGCTGGGGGGGCCAAGCCGGGCTCCAACCGCAAGGGATCCCGCCCCGGTACCCCCCGGTGCCCCCCGCCCCGCTGCACTCACCCGGTGGCTGCGGGGGAGAAGGGAACGACGACGGAAACAAAGTGGCTCCCCCCGGCTGGGCTGGGCTCGGCTGGGCTCCCCCCGGCCCGGCCCCGCTGCTCCCGCGCCGAGGGAGGGCAGCACTGCCCGGCCCGGCCCTGCCCGGCCCTGCCCGGCCCGGCGCGGCCCTGCCCGGCGCGGCGCGGCCCGCTGGGCTCCGCAGCACGCCGGGAGCTGTAGGCCGGAGCGGGGCCGGGCCTCCCGCGCCTGCCGGGACCTGTAGTTCCCCGGCGGCGGCCGCGGCAGGAGTTCGGGGCAGGGGATTTCCTTCTCCCCCCACCCCGCACAAAAAAAAAAAAAAATAATACCGGGGGTTTTCAGCCCCGGAGCGGGGCGAAACGGGGCGGTGCCGGGGCGGGAGGTGAAGGCAGGGCCGTGCCCGGGTCGTGCAGCCCCTCGCACAGAGGTTGTGCGGCTCCTTGCACCGGGAACATGCAGCCCCTTGCACCAGGGTTTTACCGCCCCTTGCACCAGGATGGTGCAGCCCCTTGCCCCAGGATCACACGGCTCCTTGCACCAGGGTTTTACTGCTCCTTGCACCAGAATCACACGGCCCCTTGCACCAGGATCATGCGGCCCCTTGCACCAGGATCACACAGCTCCTTGCACCAGGATCACGCAGCTCCTTGCACCAGGATCACACAGCTCCTTGCACCAGGATCACACGGCTCCTTGCACCAGGATCATGCAGCTCCTTGCACCAGGATCACACGGCTCCTTGCACCAGGATCGTGCGGCTTCTTGCACCAGGATCATGCAGCTCCTTGCACCAGGATCACATGGCCCCTTGCACCAGGATCACACGGCTCCTTGCACCAGGATCGTGCGGCCCCTTGCACCAGGATCACACAGCTCCTTGCACCAGGATCACATGGCTCCTTGCACCAGGATCGTGCGGCTTCTTGCACCAGGATCGTGCGGCTCCTTGCACCAGGATCATGCAGCTCCTTGCACCAGGATCACACGGCCCCTTGCACCAGGATCGTGCGGCTTCTTGCACCAGGATCATGCAGCTCCTTGCACCAGGATCACATGGCCCCTTGCACCAGGATCACACGGCTCCTTGCACCAGGATCGTGCGGCCCCTTGCACCAGGATCACACAGCTCCTTGCACCAGGATCACATGGCTCCTTGCACCAGGATTGTGCGGCTTCTTGCACCAGGATCGTGCGGCTCCTTGCACCAGGATCACACGGCTCCTTGCACCAGGGTTTTACTGCTCCTTGCACCAGGATGGTGCAGCCCCTTGCACCAGTATCATGCAGCTCCTTGCACCAGGATCACACAGCTACTTGCACCAGGATCACACAGCTCCTTGCACCAGGGTTTTACCGCTCCTTGCACCAGGATCACACGGCTCCTTGCAGGATCATGCAGCTCCTTGCACCAGGATCATGCAGCTCCTTGCACCAGGATCACGCAGCTCCTTGCACCAGGATCACGCAGCTCCTTGCACCAGGATCATGCAGCTCCTTGCGCTGGTGCTGGAGGCCTGTTGCAGCCGTGGAGACTTCACCATGACCTGGAGCTGAGCAGGGTGGTGGCAGCAGTGGGAGCAACAGCCACAGTGTGTGCCCGCTCGGGGCACAGGGGTTCTTTGGCCCCTCCAGATGGCGACCCTCAGGGTCTAGCAGCTGCCGGGGGAGCTGTGTGGGGATTGTGGAGCTTTTAGGGCGAGGTGAACTCTGCAGGGATGGGGGGCTGCAGCAGCCAGGGGCATTGGGGACCCTGAGGCAGCAAGCCCCGCTGCGCCCCGAGTCCCCGAGGCACGGTGTGGCCCTGCCACCGGGCTGCCCATGGCAGCAGGACGGTGTTTCCCTTTCTGTGGCTGGGAGCTCCCCGCTCGGCGGGACCCACCGTGGCAGATTTGGCTGGAAACAGCAAAGTTAAGGGTGGTCACATGCCCCAGCTGGGTGACTGTCATCTGACAGGGAGATGGGTGTCAGACAACGGGCCACGGGCCCTTCGGTGCTGCATCTCCTGTGCATCACCCCCTGCCAGACCTCGAGGACTAGCCTCTTGGGTCAGGTCTGGGCACTCGGCACTGGCCCGATCTGTCTGACACTGCATCCAGCAGCATCTCGTGGAGGGGATCCAGGCACACCAAGCTGTGGTCACATCCCTGTCCCAGGCATGCCACCCCCTTCCTTCTCATCGCCCATCCTTTGGGGCTGCTGCAATGAAGAGATTTACCCCTCGAGAACAAAACGAGGGCGTTTTCTCAGCCTGAGTGTCCCTGCGTGACACTTTTTAATCCCTAATTTACTTGCAAATCCATGTGGGTAATTCCCCCGAACCTAATGAACTGGGAACTGTTCACACGCAGCTCCTCGTCACTGCCCATCCTGCTCTGAACTGGTTTCTGAAGCCTCCAGCGACCACACCGGCTCAGCCCTGGGGTCCCCAAGCCTCAGCTGAGCACACGGTGCAGCCTGAATTTCTCCTGATCATCCCAGTTTCCCAGCCAGTCCCAGCAGGGATCCGGGTCCCGATCAAAAAGGCGACCCTAAATTCAGCATTGCCACACGTTCAAACCCTCCGTGCACATCTGAAAGCCCAGGCAGCGCCTGGAAACCTCGAGCACGAGCTCAGACTTCGTTTTATTAAGAAGCTCCTGCCAGATCCTGCTCAGCCGCAGCCAGATGAGACACAAGGCCATTAAATTCGCAGCCCTTTATTCACTATGGGAGGTTTGGAGGCTGATCCAAGGTCCAAGGGGGGACATCATCACCGTGGTCCAAGGGGGGAGATCGTCACCATGGTCCAAGGGAGGAGAAGGTGTTGCTCAGATAAATTATTCCTCAGGTGATGCTCAGCATCCCTAGGCTGACAGGGCAAAGCCAACTCGGTTGTTGGCCATGTCGAAGATGGAGTAATACTGCCGGAGGAAGAGGTTGCCGAGGATCCAGAGCGGCTGGCCGGTGTCAGAGGACACGTACGTGCTCTCGACCCCAAGGGTGCAGATGCCGTCATTCTGTGGAGGAAAAGGAGCAAACTTCAGTGCTAGGGAGGAGTGTGGGGAATTCGTGCTGCCCGTATCTTCATTGCCGGGAGCAGGATCAGACCCTCCTCACGGTCACATCCAGGCCACGCGAAAGCACCGTGAAATTGGGTGCTGGGAAATCCGCCACTCAGGCTGCTCCTTTGGGAAAGAAACTCTGACTTTCTCCTGGGTAAAACTGCCCTATGGTGGCAAAAGCGTGTTGGGAATGATGAAATCACACCTACGTTTAAGACATAGACGGAGGGAGGCAGCGATAACTGGGTTCCGCTGATGGCGAAGTAGAGGGTGGGCATGTTCGGGATGTTGTTGCAGTCAACGACGAACTGCAAAAGCAGCAAAGAGGGGCAGAGGGGTCAGGAGCCCGGCGCTGAGCACTGTCCTTCCTCTAGCTGTAGCCCCGGCCGTGCTTCCCGAGGGTCAGCACAGCAGGGTGGTTTCAGGTGAGATGCTTTGCTCCGGAGGTGCTGGGAGCCCTCCACAGCTCAGCGTTACCACCCAGGTGCGTCCCCATCCCACGGCATCAGCCCCTCGTGTGTGCAGGGCACCCTTCCCACCTACCCCGACATTATTCTCCTGCACACCCAGTGCCTGCAGGAAGTCTGACATGTATTGTCCTGGGACGGTCAGCAGGAACGTCCCGGTGTCCACAATGCCGTGACAGCCTTGGCTGCACCAGCCGGTGGCTGACGGCCCGATGGAGAACCTGGAGAGAGCAGCAGTGAAGGCATCAGAAAAGACTCCCCCTGCTCCAAGAACCACTTTGAGCCACTTTGGCAGCACTTACTGCTCGATACCGATCTTCCAGTAGAATTCCTGGACCACAGGAGCCCATACAATCTCCCCGGAGTAGAGCTGGGGGTCAATCCCTCCAAGGATGACCTCCCCACCATAACTATACGAGGGGTTTCTGGAAAGACACAAAATGAAGCCCCAGATCAGGCCAGCTGCTCAGCAGAAAGCGGTGTCGCATCCGGGCGTGTGGGGAGACCATGCTGGTGGAGAGGGGGTGAAGAGAAGGGTGTGTCCAGGCTGTGTCCGTGCAAAAGAGGGACCCGCTGTCCGAGCTCTCACCGTGAGAAATAGAAGCTGAAGATGGGTTCAGCGAGCTGGTTCTGCAGCTGCATGTTCTGCATCACCGTGTTGTAACCGCTAATGGCAACGCCTGGGTAAGCCATGCCCAAAATGCCATCGAAGTCCAGGTAATAAAAGGGCTCGGTGGGCTCAAACGTGCTCAGGCCAAGCTCCTGGTTCCTGACGACAATGTTCTGGACCTAGAGGGAGAGGAAAGACGCTGGGAGATGTCGGCGTCTTGGACACCCCCCTTGACAGTAACATCCCAGCAGGGAGTTTCTGGGGAGAGGCGGGGGTGGCTGGGGAGGTAAATCTGCACTGACAGGTGCTGAGCTCTTCCCCATCACAGCGGAGAGACGGAGTCGGGAGCAGCCTGGCTCATAGTCTTTGTCCCATCACTCATAATTTCATAAAAATACCCACTAAAACGGTTTGCCTCAGTTAAATCAGTGGAAAACCTCAGTTTCACTGCATGGAACCTCCCAACAGAACATTTCTTATGTCCCGTAACAAGAGCCCTGCCGTCAGCGTAAAATCCAAAGACAGCCCTTAGCCCACAGCAGTGATGAAAAGCCCAGAGGACTCGCCCTGAGTTTGTTTGCAGATCCCAGTCTCCAAGTAAATTTGTGCTGACACACCATAAAGTCTACGTAAGAGGTTCAGGCACTAATACCCAAAATCAGAAGGTACTTTCAGCTACCCCCTACATTTTTAAGTGAACCACTCACAACCACAGTCTTACCCTGAGCGCAGCAACACACCAACACGTCCGGAGTCACTTACTGTCACGGTGTCGTACCCTAACGCCACAGACACGTCGCCCAACCCATAGCGCAGGGTGTAGGTCTCGTCGATGTCCGAGAAGGTGGACGACAGGCTGTAGTTGAACCTGGCATGATTCACTGCACGGAGAGAAGGTCACAGCCCCAGATCACATCCTGCCCTTGGCTGAGCATCCCTGTCCCCACAGGGGCAGGAATCCCCAGCAAGGGGCTTCGCAGGGAAGGGGCCATCCCAAAGCAGCCCCGTTGGTGTCATGGAGCAGCGAGCAAACACCCGTCCCCATCAGCTCCTGAGTTCCCTGTGTGCGCGGGATGTCCGGGGGCACCACTGGGTTGAGGAGCCCCAGCCCCAGCACTGCTGTGCCCCCTGAGGGATGCTCACCGCAGGCTGGAGCCTGGCAGTAGGTGGAGGGCACCCACAGGTTGGAGGAGCCGGTGTCGAAGACCACCAAGAAATTTTGCGGGGGTGTCCCGATGCCGATCTCTCCAAAGTAGAAGGACTGTGAACAAGAGCGTGGGCAGATTACAGTCTGCCAGCTTTTTTGAATGAGAATTTTCAGCCCTCTGCCCTCTGCTAGCTGAGAAACTCAAACTGCTAAGGGGTCGTAGGAAGGGCTCCTAGTTCCTGACTGCATCCAGGGCAGCTAAAGCACAGAAAGGACCAACGATTTGCCTACACCGTAAGGCCAGAAGTATCAGATCTGCCCTATAACCATCAAACTTTTTCTGAGAAGGGAAGTCAATTCAGGATGAGACATGCTGCCTCCTGCCTTTGTCCCCAACATCACCCAGCCCTCGGAGCCAGGCTACAGCGACAGCAAAGCTCCTGCCCGTGTCCAGCGCAGCCCCTTGACTTGGGAGTGGGGAGGGAGCCGAGCCACCCGCTGCAGAGCTTCCTGCAGGCAGCCAGGAATGGAGGGGGGCAGCCCCCCAGGCTGGAGCTGGTGGCTCAGAGGAGGAAGGAAAAGCTTTAATACTTACATCCAGGTAGTTCGTGAGCGGCTCATAAGCCACAGCGTTACTGAGCTGGTATTTCCTACCAGGGTCCCCTTTGAGGACGTGCAGGAAATCCTCCGGCACCCCCTTCTCTCTCATCACCTCCCCCAGAGACCTGGATTTCTGCAGAGGGATCCTGATCGTGCTGGAGGTGGAGCGAGATGCCAAGTGGCCGGGTGGCCCCGTCCATGCGCACACCCCCATGTGCTGAGGGCGAGCCCCGCTCTGTGGCCAGACCCTGCACCCTCGCACCCATCCCAGGCCCCGGGGCTCACCGCAGATGTCCCTCCTCGAGCTGGAGGCAGAGCAGGGCCAGCAGCAGCCACATGGCTTTAGGCACTGGTAGCTCCATGGCAGCTCCTGCACGACCTCGCCCAGGGCAGGGTGTTTATAGCCAGGGGCTGGCTCCAGACACCCCTTTCCTCTATCGCTGCCTCCACCCAACACCTACGCTTTCCAGTGTGTTTATCACCACCTTGGATAGGCTGTTCAGGCACTAACAGATTGGCCAAGATCTCTGATACTGAGACCAAATATGTGACATCTGATAAAAAAGCAAAATTCTGTTGTTAGCAAGAATTATTTCTTGCCTTCAGCATCAGTTCGATCTTTCCAGAAAACAAAGGCAAAACACACCCCTTATAGCAAATGGAAATCTGTGATACTCTTTTGACCCTTCCGTGCAGCAAGGAGGTGCCACAGGCCAGCAGTATTTCTTCCATCCAGTCCTGCCAGACCCTGCCAGCTCACTGAGGACCCATCCTGGCATCTCCTACCCTTGGCCTTGTGCTCTGAAGCCTGGGCACTCTCTGCCTGCAGAAACCCTGCCATGCGCTGCCAGGGAACGGCGATTGTCCCCACGTCCCCATCGCCCTGGCAGCCTCATCTCCCCCAGAAAACCTAAGACAAACGTGGGAGGTTTTTTGGGCAAAGTTCTCAGCAAAGGAGCCCCACCTGGACCAAAAGCCCAAAGCTGCTCAGAGCCCTCTGCCCTGAGGGTGCTGGGCCAGCTCCACCTTCACCACGTGCTTGAACACGTATTGCTTCAAGCACCCACCACACACTGGGACCAAAATCTTTGTCCAGGTCTGAACTGACCCCACGAGGGTCACCAACATACACACGCCAGGGAACAGGCAGAAGAGGGGCCAGTGCCACTCTCGCCGGAGTCAGGCAGGAGCAGCCCCGCTGTCCTTTGCTGGAGGGCACTTGCAGACTCCCCAGTCCCAGCTAACACTGGGGACAGACCCCAGCAGAGCCTTGCTGCTCCCACCCAAGCTGTCAGCACTGGATGGTGCTTTGAGCCTTTGGCAGCTCAGGAAACCCCCCAGCGCTCCTTGCTCCTCCGTCACACTCTGATGGACCTGCCTTTGCTTGGAGGGAGCGTGCAGAGAGCAAAGGGAAGAGCAAAGACCAGCACGGACACGGTCAGCCATCGCCTGTCCCTTCCTGCCACCGCTGCTGTCAGAGCGGCTTCAGCTCTCGGGAATCCCCCGTTTCACAGGGGAGGAGAAATGCCCGTCCTGCTACCCACGTCTATCTCATCTCCGTCTCGCTGCGCTCAGCCTGTGTCAATATTTTGACACAAAGCACAGAGGAGTTTGTGTCCTTTCTCTGGTGAAATGACGGAGCTATTAATATATCTGATAATGAGCTCCAATGATAACGAGCTTCTTGGAAACGAGTTTGGATCCCAGGAAAGAGTGGTGTTACCCGAGCTTCCCCTGGCCAATGTGTTCCCCGACCCCTTTGGCCACAGACCACACTGGCTGCTGTTTTACCTGACTGAATAGCCCCGCTTTGGGATTTAGGGGTCATTTGGATGTCATGGCTAAGCTAATCTGGCCTCATATCCCCACTTTGACTTAGTCGCAAGACTTTGTTCCACCTTATCCAGCTGCAAGGAAGATTAGTGGCTTCCCACAACCACCTCTGACAATGTTTCCCGATGCCCAGCCAGAGGGACAGAGGCAGGGACCGACCGGCCCCATGACTTTATCCTCGGTCGGTCGGAGCAATCGGTTCCACCCTGCAAGTACCAGCAGCAGCAAGAGGCAGGACAGCCTGTCCCCGCGGTCACTCTAAGGTCACCACAAACTGCAAGCAAAGCAATGTCCACCGCCACCGGCTGACTCTGGATTTGCCTGAGAAGCTGCTGTGAGCCTCTCCCTGAAGTGAATTGGTGCAGCCCGGCAGCGAGCAGCGGCTGGAGGAGGATGAAGGCGCCCGTGTCACCCCATCACGCACTCGCACAGCATTTCCAGACACATATGAGCGCCTGATGGCACAGAGTAGAACTGGCTTTTGGGGGAATCGCTCAGGGAAGTCCTGTCCCCGGGACTGTGGTTGGTGTTTAAGACCAACCCCAGTGACCTCCTCGTCTCCCAGTCCCCTGCACCGCAGCCCAGCGCATGGTGCTTCTCACCTGCAAAGCAAAGCCCTTGCAGGAGCCAGGCTCAAGGACACTCATTCTGGGCTTGTCCCTCACTGAGGACAAGAAGTGTATCGGGTTTGCGTGGCAAGGTTTTGGCTATAGGGGTGGCTACTGTGAGAAGCTTCCCCTGTGTCCGATGGAGTCAATGGCAGCCAGCTCCAAGCCAGGACCTGCTGCTGGCCAAGGCTGAGCCCATCAGCAACGCCTTCCCCATGCTGATTCTGCAGCAATCTGCCTAGGAGTTTATCACGGCGCTTTACCTTGCTGGAGAAAGCATGCCTGCGACATGCAACCCATCAACCCGTGCTCAGTCATCACCCAACAAACTCAGGCAGTCAGAGACGATTTGCGATGGTGGCGTTTATTTGTGACGGGAAACTGGGAGACCATGCTGACACAGAAATCCCGGAGGGACAGGGAGCCATGCAGGCACGTAAAGGAACTTGAAGGTGCAAAGGAAACCCCTAGTGCTCTGTCAACGCTGGCTAAGGTGCGATGGACCAGGAGAGGGGCTGGATTTCGCTGCTCTGCCCCTCTATACCGACGTGGCGAAGCCGATGCGGTTGTTACCCATGTCAAAGACGGTGTAATACTCCTTGAGGAAGACATCCCCCAAGATCCAGAGTGGCTGCCCATTCTGGGAAGGCAGGTAGGTGACCTCGATCCCAAGGGTGCAGTAGCCGTTGCTCTGTGAAGGGGGAATAACGGGGAGTGAGAGCCTCAGACAAGCACCAGGACCCTGCCAGCTGGGCTGCAGAGAGGAGGAGCTGCCCACACAGGTGGGGAGAGCATCGCTACTCATCAAGAAGCACCAGCTCCTTTCCTGGTGCTGAAGGGCTCAGCAGGATGAAGCTAATACATACATTCAAGACGTAGGCGGAGGAGTTGAGTGGGAGCTCAGCTCCGTTGATGATGAAGGTGATGGTGGGCATGTTCTGGACCTGACTGCAGTCAACTGCGTACTGCGGAGAGAGGGTGAAGAGGAGGTTATGGCTGGAACAGCACCCGCTGTGAGAGGAGAGGTACCCCCTACACAGGGCGACACACTCTATCCCCTGGCAGTGCACGTTGCCTCGACCTTCCCTGACATTCCTGCAGTACCACGTTCTGTAGATGCCATGTGTGGGACTTGGTGAAGCCCACGGCTTCTGGCTGACTTGCAAGCCTCCCCGCTGCTCCCCGCACACCTCCAAAGCATCCTCCACACTTACACCATAGCTGGTCTCCTCGGCGCCCGTGAGCTGAAGGAAGCTGTCTATGTACTGCTGGGGCACCGTCAGCAGGTACGTCCCCGTGTCCACGATGGCCTGGCAGCCCTCGATGCACCAGCCGGTCCCTGAGTCCCCCACAGCAAACCTGGGAGGAGAACAGGGAGAAGGACGTCACTCTAATCAACTAAACCTGTCTTAGCTGGATCTCTAAGTCTGGAACGCTCCGAAATGTGGTTCCTAACTCCTGCCACCACTCTGCTGCAATAGCTGCAGCTTCAGCTGGAGGACAGCGGTACACCCCCATTGCATGAGCTGCCCGGGATCGTGCCCATCAGGTACAAACACAACTCACTCGTCAATCGCAATCTGCCAGTAAAGCTCCTGGGTCACCGGGGCCCACACAATGTCCCCTTGGAAGAACTGAGTGTCAATTCCTCCGAGAGTGAGCTCTCCCCCGTAGTCGTAGGTGGGTTGGCTGCAAAAACACAGAGTTACAGCAGCAAAGACTGGTAAATCGGTGCGATACGCATGGGCTAGTGAGGGGAAAATTCACATGGAACCTGCATGGGGACAGGCAGAGGGAAGCTGGTGCGCACAGGACGTGCAGTGCCCCGGCAGATTTTTACCGAGAGAAGTAGAAGCTGAAGACGGGCTGGGTGAGCTGGTTCTGCTGCAGCATGCTCTGCAGCGCGGTGGGCGTCCCTCCCACTGCCAGTGAGGGGTAGGCCATGCCCAGGATCCCATCAAAATCAGCATAGTAGAAAGGCTGGGTTGGCTCATCCTCACTGAGCCCGAACTCCTGGTTTGTGACCGTGATGCTCTGGATCTGGAGGGGAAGCGGACGCCAGGTCAGCCTGCACGCTTAGGCAAACCCAAGCAGCTGTCGGATGGGATGACTGATGCTCTGAAAACCCAAAGAGCACACTGCAAGGTGAAAACATCACCCGTCAGCTGGGAAAATTAGCAGGAATTGGGTTAAAACCAAGTGAAAACCCAGCTAGGCAACTGAGAGTGGCAATAACCACTTTATATCGGTTCTGCCCATCTCAGGGCCGGGTTTGCCCAAGTCTTGGCTGCACGAGACATGAGATCTGCCCTTAGGCTGTCCCCCAGGCTCCTTCCATCGGGGCACCCAGCTGGTGCTGGGGTCAGAGCGCCCAGGAGGACACGGATGATGCGGGGTGCACTCACCATCAGCGTATCATAGCCCAGGACCACGGTGAGCTCTCCGCTGCCGTAGGAGAGGGTGAAGGACTGGCCGTTGGAGGTGAAGGTGGAGGACTCGCTGGGATTGAACTTGGCGTGATTGACTGTGTGAGAGAGAAGAGGGCAAAGCTCCTGCGCATGCGCTCACCTGGCTGCAGTGGGATTTCACCCACTGGGATAACGCCTGGGAAAGCAGCTTCCCCCGCAGGGAGCACGTTGTGAAGAGCGGGAAGGGCTGTTCCTCTGCCTTGCGGTTATCTCTAGGACAGGGTTTGCATCCCAGCTTTGCCTGCATGCCTCTCCAGGGAGCAGCTCTTGGGAACACATCAGCCACCCAGGGCGAGCAAAGCCACCAGCAGTTAAATCCCCATCGCTCTCCCACGGGCAATGAGTTACATGGGATGAGCAGGACATCAGCTCTGCAATTCATAGCTTTGCTTTTCCCTCCACCCGGCCATGAAAGGTCAGGCACGACCACCGTGGTTTCTGTGCTCTGGGGACACCCATGGTGGCCACAGCAATTTGGCCATCTTCATTAGCCAGGCACGTAAGGACAGAGGGCTCCGTGTTTGAGCTGGTACCGAGGAGCAGCTATCCCAGAGCAGCACAACGGGGTCAGTTTTGGTCTGGCATCATGATTTCCCCACGCGAGCACAGCACTTGCAGCACGGCTGCCGGTACTCACAGCACGCTGCTGTTTGGCAGTAGGTGGAGGGGACCCACAGGTTGGAGGAGCCAGTGTCGAAGAGCACCAAGAACTTCTGCGGGGGCGTCCCGATGGTGATCTCCCCGAAGTAGGAGGACTGTGAACAAGAGACAGGGCATCTCCGTTGGCCACAGGGTCAGGGACCGACCAGGCTGTCGCCTTCCAGCCCTGTGCTGGCATCCCAGTACTTCGCAGGGTCTTGCAAATAACACAGTAGGCAGGAACGGGCTGAACTCTCACCCTGCTTTTTCTCCCGAAAGATGTAATATTAAATATTTATTTTGTTATGTCTGTTGTTACATACAGAGAGCATCACTCTTCATGGCTGGGGGAAACCTAATTAGAAGATTCTAAAGAAAAAGATTTAAAAAGAGTGGAAAAAA
The DNA here is from genome assembly GCA_009769605.1 of Bucorvus abyssinicus. Taxonomy (NCBI): domain Eukaryota; kingdom Metazoa; phylum Chordata; class Aves; order Bucerotiformes; family Bucorvidae; genus Bucorvus; species Bucorvus abyssinicus. Next base: position 2,631,198 of record CM020055.1, on the reverse strand, counting down.
CCAGAATCTCTCCCTCCTGGAAGCTCAGGGTGAACAGATCGCTCCGGCAGTGGGGAAGGAGGAGGGGAAGGGGAGCGCGGTGCACGGACAGGCAGCGGGAGGGACCCGGGGTACTCACATCCAGGTGGTTGGTGATCGGCTCGTTCACAACGTAGTCGTCACTGAAGTGGTATTTCTTAACCGGCTCGTGTTTCCGTTTCTTCAGGTAGTCCTCCAGCACTCCGGCATCCCTCATTTTCTCCCGTATAGACTTGCATTTCTTCAGCTTGATTCTGCACAGAGCAAAAAAAAGCAGCAGAACACAGCAGGAAATCAGGAGACCTGGGCACGTTCAAACAATCAGTTCTCTGGGCGCCTTTGATCCCTGCCAAGACAGGAGCTCGGCTGCCTTGCACGTCCCCAGGGGCTGCCCTCCCAGTGAGGGATGCAGCCTGGACCAGGACCACAACGATCTGTGGAGATGCAGGAGGCTGGAGTCACACGTGGTTAGACTCGGTCGGCATCCCTGGGGCGCAGCGCAGCCCGAGCAGGTTCCAGCTGCAGCCGGGCTCTCTTACCTGTCCTCTCCCTGCTCTTTCTGCCGCAGCGGCTGCTGCAGGACACTTACCTCACCATTCCCTCTGAGAGATGGAGACACATCAGGGCCAAGACAAGCCACTTCATGGTGCAAGAGTTGTCTACTGGTCCACGCACAACTTCTCAGAGACCACAGTGGACGCGCTGAGCTGCCCAGACTCCCCGGTTTTATACTGGGAAAAGTGACCCTCCCTTATCTGCTGACCTCCTTTTTCCATTACCATCACGTGCAACCCCGGCTTCAAGGGTTTCTTTGTATCTTGGGCCACGAGGATTTTGAGGAGTTTGTGTCCTTAGCAAGGCGCTCAGGTGCGAATAGAGCGACACACGTCTTCGATAGCAAGATCAAAGTGTTACCATCCGATAAGCGGCCAGCACTTATCGCGGCAAAGAGAGGAGTGACCCAAACGTCACCATGGTCAGGAGTTATCTGTGTTTGTCAAAACCTGTTCAAACCTTTTCCCAAAACAAAAGCGCTCACGGCTCTTGGCGCAGGATGGGCTTTTGACTGCCGCTCTTCCGCCTGGCCAGCCTGGCCGCTCGCCCGCAGGGACCTTCTGGCGTGGAGGAGGGATGGCTGCTGGCGTTGAGGTCTTTCCAGCACACAGTACAAAGAGCCTGCTGCTTTGCTCCTCGTCCCAGGGGCTCGGTGAGCCCGTGAGGTTTTCTTGTAGGTGGTTTCCAACACTGTTCTGCCTTCTGGTCTGTCCTTGTTCGCCTCTGCAAGTGGTGTGTTCAGCTCTGGGGCGCCCAACATAAGAAGGACATGGACTTGTTGGAGCTAGTCTGAAGGAGGTCCCAAGGGCTGGAACCCCTCTGCTGTGAGGACAGGGAAGAGAGTTGGGGTTGTTCAGCCTGCAGAAGAGTTGGCTACAGGGAGATCTTCAGTACTTAAAGGGGCCTCTAAGAAAGGGGGAGGGACTTTTTACAAGGACTTGAAGTGATAGGACAAGGGGCGATGGTTTAAACTGAAAGGGGAGAGATTTAAATTAGATATAAGGAAGAAATTCTTCACCATGAGGGTGGTGAGACCCCGGCCCAGGTTGCCCCAAGAGGTGGGAGAAGCCCCATCCCTGGAAGTGTTCAAGGTCAGGTTGTTCCTTGGGGCTCTGAGCACCCTGCTCTGGTTGCAGATGTCCCTGCTGCCTGCAGGGGGTTGGGCTGGAGGAGCTTTAAGGTCCCTTCAACCCAAACCATTCCACGATTCATCAGCCTCCTATCCTCACTCCCCTCTCCTCCAGGTTCCATGTATCATCCACCTCAACTCTGCTTCTGCTTTCATACTATTTTTGGACAGAAATCACATATTTTTCCTTTTTTTCATTTTGTGGAGCAACTGCCTCCCTTTCCATCCCACGTCAAAAGGCAGGTGCTGTGCCCCTGCAGGGGGAGGTTTAACCCACCCGCAGAGGAAGCCCTCGGGGTTTAACCCACCTACCGGCTCCTCCCACCAGCCCAGAAAGGCAGGAAATTCCTTGTTTGCCTTTTTTTTTTTTCCTGTGGAAAAAAAATAAAAAAGAGAGAGAGAGAACAGCAAACACAGACCTCCCAGACTGCCAACAAACACCCCAACAGACCAAAACGTTTTGGGTTATAACCTAAACATTTTTTAGCAAACAGACCAAAATATTTTTGGTCATAACCTAAATATTTTCTAGCAAATGGACCAAAATGTTTCCAGTTATAACCTAAACATTTTCCAGACTCCTCTGGCCCGGCTGCATCCCTGCTCCGAGCAGCCGGGGGAATCGCGCTCCATCACCCGCCGACAGCCCGGCACCGCTATCGCTGCGTCACCCCCCGTCAACGCTCCACGCAGGTTTCATCCCCCCGGGAACAGCGGAGAAAGCGTGTCCTTTGCTGGAGATCGGGACTGTAATCCAGCAATTACCTTGTTTGCTGGCAGGATCGAGAGAAAGATCAACTTATTAAGGTTGGATAAAAGAGCCAATTCTGGCTGAAAGCAAAGAGCGGTTATCAAAACGTCGATAGAGCCTGTGTTATCGGCAGGTCCCCACAGGGACCTGGCCCTGCCAAACGACAAAGGAATGAGGTGCCCTCTTCAGCACACACCACCACCTTCTGCTTTTGGCACTGCTTGACTCGGAGGTGGACAGCACTTGTTTGCCGAGGCTTGCAGTCTAACGGGAGTCGAGGACTTACGGCTTCTAACGTGGGATGCTGCGCGGAGCAGGACGCAGCCAGCTGGTCTGGCTGGGGCTGGAGAGAGTTAATTTTTGCCACGGTAGCGGGTTTGGGTTGTGTTTTGGGTTGGTGCTGGAAACTGTGTTGATAACACAGGGGTGTTTTGGTTGCTGCTGAGCAGAGCTTACACAGCCTCCAGGCCCCTTGTGCTCCTCACCCCGGCCCGGCAGCGAGTGGGCTGGGGGTGTGCAGGAGGCTGGAGGAGACACGGCCGGGACCACTGACCCCAGCTGACCCCAGGGACATTCCAGACCATTTGATGTCAGGCTTGGCCTATAATCCTGGGGGAAGAGTAAGGAACGGGGGGACGTTTGGAGTGTCCTCCCAAGACACCGTTCCGTGAGATGGAGCCCGGCTCCCCTGGGGTGGATGGGTGAACACCCACCTGCCAGGGGAAGGAGTGAAGGGATCCTTGTCTTGCTGTGCCTGCACGTGGCTTTTGCTTTACCTATTCAACTGTATCCTAACCCATGAGTTTTCTCACTTTCACCCTTCCAATTCTACCCCCATGCCACTGCCGGGCAGCGAGCGAGCGGCTGAGTTACTGGCTGGGGTTAAACCACAGGAAGCACATACCCAGGCTGCTCAAGGCAGGGCTTCTCCTCAGGGCCAGGCTCTGGGCATTTCTCCTTCGCTTTCAGTTAGTTTTCTGTGCTGGTGCAATCGCCTAATTCTTGCTATGTTCAACCTACATTCAGAGCACATCGATTTCCAAGGCAACATCACGATTCCCCCCGGGTGGTCTCCTCAATGGAAACCTGCTCTACACCCTCATGACCAACCATCACCGATGGCTCTGCCTCAAAGAGAGACACCAGGAAAGCATCTGGGACCCCAGAGCCTCAGCTGCTCTATCATACGGTCCAGAGAACCTCATCCAAACATTTCTGTGAGTTCAGCTTCAGGCTCGAACAAACAGCACATTGAATCAGCCTGCGAAGACATCCCCATGGGTCACCAGCCAGCAGAGAGGAAGAGGTGCCTGTCTCTGCGGACATTCTTCTCTTCATTTATTTTTTAAGCCTATTGCAGTGAGAGAGGCCAAGTGGGAGACAGCCACCGCTGCTGCAGGTAGAACACATAAGGACATAGACGTTACTCCTTCAGGGGAGGGAGAGCTGGAAAACAAAGGCTCCAAGAAGTCCAGCTTGAATTTCAATTTTAAATACAAAGTAAAGTTCACTTTGAAATGTTACAGTTGTCTCTTGGCCCCACACACAGAAGACAGGACCACCAGCTAGTCACCATATTCCATTTATTCTGTATACATTCATAGTGCACGTTAATGTGAGACAGGAGCACTCCTGGGGTCACACAGCACTGCTGCTGCTCTTCACCTCTAAGGCTACACCCGGCTGAGACAGGAAGAGGGACCGAAGAGATTCCACAGATATAACCAGAAGAAGCAATTACACGGCAAGACCAAGCCCTCTGGTCAGAGCAGCTGGATCTCCAGCAGCCAGAGCCCCAAAGCACCTTTGGTTTTCTGCCATCTCAGAAATGTTCAGTATCAAAGACACCAGCACAAGTATCGACAAGGAGAATCACACAGGAGGGGAACTGGGGAGAACACCAATGCATCGGGGCCTTTCAGCTGAAAAATCACATTCGCTCATGGAGAAACACAGATCAGATCCCTTCGTTACAGTCAGCCTTCTCCCTACCCTGGCCTGTAATTGCCAGCTTCAAAGTGCTCAGGATTTTCAGTAAAGTATTCACCTTTGGTCCTGTTGGCTAACAGGAGCCCAAACCTGTTCTGCTGCCTGCACACGGCACTTCGGGACGAGCCAAGTTTGGGGGAAAAGACGAATTTCCCAGAAAGGCTGAGGCAGCCCTCCCAGGAGCTGGATTCAGGCAACGTTCATTAATGATACTTCACAATCACGGTACCACCGAGAGGGCTGAGCAGCATCCCTCCAAGTCACAAAAGAAAGACTGGGGGAGAAAACGGCTGGGAGAGCAGAGCTGGAACACGGAGCCCTGGTTTGGTTTTCCTCCCAGGGCGCAGCATGGCTTAGGTTATAAAAATAACAATGCTTCAGTCTACCGAACACATTTGAGTCTCTGTGCAGAAATACTGATCCTTTAACCCTCCCAGTCCAGCCTCTCCCTGTAAGGCAGCTGCAGATATTCCAGCCTCCTTCCCTGCAGGCACAGAACATGGCTTGAAAGGGAAAACAAATCAAAACCACCCCTCCCACGATAAAAGACAACTGAGCGCCGGGAGAAGATGTATTCCTACCAACGGGTTCTTGGGAAAGGGAAGGGTAAAGGATCTATTTATACACTCACCAGGGAAGAAATATCAGGGGAAGAAGCCTGATTGATTATCTCAGAACTCAAACAAGAGTCACTTTAAAAGGTTACGACAGTCAAATTCTCTCTGCACAGCATGCGGCGGCTCACCAAGTCACTCCTCGAGCTTCGGTCTCACGAGCAGAGGTAGGAGCCCAGTGAAGACACACCACAGTCCCCAGCGGGGCCACGAACCAGCTCCGCGGCGAAGTACATAAACCAACGGCTATGCTCAGGCTGCCAGGTCTCAGCTGGGGAGAGAAAGAGATCTCACGGCTTCAGGGCAGGTTTCGGAGGTGAACGTGCTCATTCATTTCCTCCTGGTCACTCGTGTGGCATCAGCTGGATGCCCAGAGCCCAGGGTGAATCCTGCTGCCCTCAAACCCCGATCTGTGGATGCAGCCCCGGGGTGAGGTATCCCATCTGTCGGGAAAGTCCGGCAAACTTGCCTGTAAGGCTCAAAGCTGAATCTGTAAGATCCATCTTTACGAGGTGCCATAAAGCTACAACATGCTGCAGAAACAAAATTTTCAACCAAAAGAGAACAGAGGCAAGACTCCAGAGCTATCAGAAGGGATCCCTCCTGCCCACCGCTCGAAGAACAGAAGGGATGAGAAAATGCCAGCTCAGATATCCTCATCTTTCCAGCCAACGCTGGTTTCTCCTCCAAAACCATCTCGAAAGTGGCCACTAGAGGAAGCTGCGACACTGGCAAGCACCGCTTGGGCTGTGACACCGGAAAAAAATCCGAAAATAGGGACATTTCTGCTCCCGCTGCCCCCTGAACTACCTCAGAGTTCAAACACGACTCTGGCCTTTCATTGGACTTTAACACCACCTGAAAAACAGTATTAGGAGTTCCCAAAGGGTCCTGGCTACTGTAAAGTTTTCCAGAAAAGCAAAGAAAGGTGAGGCAAGGAACCCACCAGATCACGGTGCACCGAAAGCAGCAGACGCAGCCACCATCAGCGCTATATTTCCTCAGCTTTCAGCTCAAGGAGGTAGGGGAGCACCAGATTCGCCCGAGAGGAATGGGAGGCACAAGGAGGACATGGAAGGCAGCGGCTCAAAAGGTCAAAGCCAGCTTTTCCAAAGCACAGCTAATTCAGAGTCAGCTCAATGGGATCGCAGCGGGCTCACTGGGTGCTTTCCCTGACCACTGGAGCTCACAGTATCTACAGACCCTCACACCAGCCTCGTCCGACCCATCAGCAACAGGCAGCCAGGCTGGTGGCTACAGGGAGCTCCCACACAGCAGCCCCAGACCTCCCCTGCTTCATCTCAAGACACGAGCTGCCATCTAACAGCATCGTCCCTTGCGTTTAACCACCCCGCAACCTCCCGTGTGGGTGGGAAAGGGCCCTCGCCTCTTCCTCCACGGAGATGTAAAATATTTCACCCTTTTTTACCTCTCTGAGGGGAAAAGGGGAACAAGCGTTTTGCATTTCTCAGCTCGAGGAGCAGAAAGGCAGGTTCCTACGGAGGGTCCCAGAGCACTGCCCTGGGCTGCCACATGGGACTTGCCAGTGCTGTCCCAGAGGGTGTCACTTCCAGCTTAGAAACGCTTTACTTAGTTTATTTAAAGCTTTAGTTTATTTAAAGTTAACTTTTTTATATATATATATATATGAACAATTTCTTCTCTCACTTCCCTAAATGAAAGCCAGATTTAGGGGGAATATATAACTTTTTTTTCCCCTTCAAATGAAGCCATTTGTTACACATATAAAAATATATCACTTGGGTTTCCTTTCAGTTACGGACCACACAAGAGTTGGGGTGGAGAAAAGAATGGAAGACAAGCACACAAGGACTTCCCAAAAAAAAAAAACCAACAACAAAAAAAAAAAAAACGGAAACCCCAGTGAATTTCAGCACGTGGTGCACTTCGAATTCACAGTGCAACAGCAAGCCAAGAACTCCCTGTTGTGCCGACACAGGCCCAGCATTACTCACACTTTTATCACTCCTCCTGAACCACACGGCCTCTGTCCTTGCTCCCAGAAAGGTCACATTTCAGTATGACGTTACAGCACCAAATCCAAAAAGGCTGAACTTCCAAAAATCTGGAAGTTTCTGGACCGCCAAAGCTGGGTGCAGTTGGACGATGGGGCTCTCTCCTTTTCATACCACGGGGTCACTGAAAAACATCAGGGGCAGGAGAACACAGCATGGTTTGGGGAGGTTTCTGCTGGCAGCAGGACACCTTGCAGAGCACTGGAGCCTCAGCTCCTATCCGAGGGAGGAAGATGAAGAGCAGGCAGCGGAAAGGTGGGACTCCGGAGGAACCCAGACACTTCTGTCTCATGGAAACAGCTGATAATGGCAGAGCAGCCCAGGGAGGGATGAAGCTGCAGCGAGTCCCCATGTGGAGAGGGGTGGTGGAACATCCTGCCATTGGAAAGGAGCAGAGACCCTTTGCAGGGCCTCACACGGAGGCCTGATAGCCCAGCTTAGACTCAGCCCTCATATCAATAGAAAAATCCACATCAAAGGCCACAGATTTACCCGAGAGCTGAAATTCAGCCCTTCCAAGTCCGTAGTTGTAGGAAACAAACTGCACATTCACTCAAAACACTGATCAAGTATTTCTCATGGACTCAGCCAGGCACGTGGGTGTAGGCAATGACTTTGATACAACTCCAAGCTCGGCTGCCTGGCAGCTCTGCTCACACTCCCATGTCTCCCGTACCAGTTCCCGCCCACCTTCTGACAGTCAGTCCCAGTTAAAGAATTCTGGCTTCAGAGCTGTCCTATTCCCCAACTGCAGCTCGAAGCCACCATCCTCTTCCGAGAGCTGTCGCCCAGACAGGACACGAGCCACAGCGACTACACGTTTCATATTGGCACCAGTTTCGGCAATTACCGCTGGGATGCAAAAGAAAGTGTAATAAATAAATAAGTAAACAAATAAATAAATCAACAACGCTTCTGAACAGCCACCAAAAAGAACCCTTAAGAATCCAAACAGGGTACGGCACCGCAGAAGTTTTCTGTACCAAACCTCAGACCTGGCTCACAGTTGCGGTCTTCCCCTCCTCTTTTAAAGCAGGAAACGGGGTTTATGTGATCACAGTGTTTGTGTCCATGGCTGTCTCTCCTCTGCTATTAATTTCTAGATTTGCCCGATTTAAATCGAATCTGAGCAAGGGACAGAAGTATAAAAAACTTCTATGAGCTTCAAGAAAACAGGTAACAGTGCGGAGGGGAGAAAGGTGCAAGCTGAGGGGGGAAAGACCGCAGCAGGAGCTCCCACATCACCAGGGATCAGCGAAACCCCAAGGCAAAACCTGACATTGGAGTGGCCTGGCTGCAGAGCTCGCCTGGAGCGGCAAGGCATGAAATCCAGAGAAGCAGGCTTGATTCACGACGGGGCTCCTAAAGCAACATGCTTTCGGAAACACCAGGCTGCTGCCCTGCCTCTGCAGCCAGGCTGGTGGCACTGTGTGGAGCTGCCCGGCCGTCTGCAGAGCTAACCTGGCTCCAGGCTGTAGCCACACGGGCTGGTACCATTGCTGGCACCTTCTGCCCCTCTCGCCAGAAATTTCACCTTCTAACAGCGTGGTCAGATAGCCCACAAGGCTTTAAAAATGAACTACATAGGAGAGACGGAGAGGGGGAGACGGACAGACGGACAGACAAGCCTTAACATCAGCTGTAGGAGGCATCCCGTGACACCAGGAAATGGGGTAACGGGGAAGCGGGAAGCAGATGGAGGTCACACCGGGCAATACGCTGAAGGGCAGCTACCAAAGCCACGACATGGGGCTTGCGCTTGGCGTTCCCCCTCACAGGGGCAGGTCAGTGCTGTTATGGCGAGTTTTCCGTGAAGTCCCATCATCTCTCGGCAGGGCCCTTTGCAAACTGGACATGGCCGCTGTCTTTTTTAGGTCAATGACCGCGTAGGAGTCCGTCCGGCGGGCTTCGTGGGTGGCCGGAGGTGGGACGCAGGGGACCGGTGGGTTCTGATGTCCCTTGTGCGGCTCAGCCTCCAGCTCCACCTGGATGTAGTTGAGCTGCCGTGGCTGCTCGGGGCAGGGCCGGGGGAAATCAAAGCTGAAGACTTTGGGCACACAGCCACGACGAGGCTTCGGCAAGAAGCCGCTGCGCCGCTGGCCGCTGCCCCGGTGCAGCACCGTGTTCTCCGAGTTCATGTAGTTCTGCAGCGGATCTTCTTCACCAGCCTCTGAGTAGCCGCTGGGGGAAGGCGTCAGCATGTCCCCAGCATCCGCGTCCTCCTCGGCCTGCCGCAGCGGCTGGCACTCCCACACCGGCGGCAGCGACGGCAAGTTCTCATAGTGCAGCCACGCCGTCCTGCGGTGGGAGCAGCTGGGGAAACCCGTGTCCTCCTGGGTGAGTTTTGAGCGCCTGCCTCGGCAGAGAGAGGAGGTGCTGGGGGGCAGCAAGCCGTTGACGTTCTCGTAGACGCACTGGGGCGAAGGACACTCCTCCTCGCACTCATTGTTGTTGTTGGGGGAGCAGAAGTGCGTCCTGCACTCCTGGTGGTGCTGACAGACGCGTCTGTAGCTGGACGTGGGACCTAACACGAACTTAACCTCCCCTGGCTGCAGAAAGACCTGGGGATTGCGGTCTTCGAGGGAGCAGCTGTGGTTCCTAGGGGGGAAAGGAGGGTGGACTTCAGGCAAGGAGTGCATACAATGCCGGCCCCTCAGCTCCTGATCACCATTGGCTGTGTTGACGTACGTGTGGGACTGCAAGGAGAGAAGCAGAGGGACAGTGAAAGGAGAAGAGTCAAGAGCAAAGCAGCTGTCAGCAGCTGGGAAACCAACAGGAATGGAAAATTTTTCGGTGGCTGATGAAGCAGGAGGAGGTGGAAGAATTTCAGAAGTTGAAACGATTTTGGGAAGCAAACCACAAAAGCCATTTCTGGATTTGTGGGCTGAATGAGAGGCCAAAAGGAGTCTGAGTGCAGAAGACACTCATCATCTATTTCACACTCGATGCACATGGCACAGAACAAAATGCAAAGCCACTGGCAAAATATTTCCTTGAGCGGCTTACGCTGGCGATACCACAGCACTCACACCTACTGAGGCCTCTCTGGCAATGGCTGAGACAAGCTCGATTTTGTAGGGAAAAGTCTGAAATTCTAAAACTGAGAACAAAAATCTCAAAATAAAAAAAACCAGAAAGAGTTTGAACTTGGGTATGTATCTGCACTTCAGTTTAGGGGTTGCAGCAAGAGCTGACAGACTTGGGCTCACAAGCGAAGTGCTGCTGTTAAATAATTGCCACAAAATACTTATGGATCAAGGAAACCAACTCAGTCAGGCTTGACAGAGCATCTGTTCTACTGAAGTACCAGAGAGCATAAGTCTACAAGAAAAAATGAAGCAGAAGAGAAAAACAAAGGATGACAAGATATGAGGATCCCTCGAGCTTTGCTGGAGTAAGAGAAAGCCAGAGTTGCACAGGACTGCAGCAAAACAAGCTGCTTCTTCACTGCTTGCAAACAGAATTTAGGACAACCCAGGTTTACCGGCTCATCAGGCCCAATGAGGGCATGAGTCGAGTCTTCGCCCACTGAGGAATGCCTGAGGCTGCTCCTGGAGGGGTGGCGGGCTGCCGAGTATGAGAGAGTTTCTCCAGGGAAGCTGTGAAATCCGTTGGGAAATCCTGGGACAGTGTAGCCCAGGCCTGGGAGAGAATCAAGACATTAAACATTAGAGCACTGGTTTGGTACAAATAGAGCTGACTTCATTTTCCTGGCCTCTGCCCTGCATCCTGCCAGCCCCATCAGCCTGTCTGGGGAAGATCCCTGCAATGAGATGCCCAGGATACATACAAGGGCCAGGCCCTCTCATTTAAATCTATTTAAGTCCCTCCTAACAGAGACAGGAATTGAGCAAACCCAAATTCTTCCAAACGTGGTTTCCTCCAGGAGCCACCTGCTCCTTATAGGTGGCCTTAAAAAAGGCCATTTGGTCCAGATGAAAACAATCCAAAGGGTGACAACTCGGTTGACTATTTGAAGGGCTTTTTGCTGCCGTTTCCTTGGAAACAAAATACCACATGGCAGACAAGTGAGACCGTAAAATAAACACACTGCATGGGGCACACGTGGACATAAAGATACGGGTCAGCAGCGAGGAGAGATCCAAAGGCTGCAAAGGACCGTTTCACAGGCGCGATTGCAGACATCACCCACGGCTCTGTGTTCCCCCTCTTCTCCCCAGACGCTGAAGGAGCCTCACTGTTGGGTGCCTGGGGGGTCCGGGAGAGCTCCCGCTCCGTGGGGTGGCTGTTCCTGGTGATGACGACAGGCTCTTCCACTACATTGATGCTGTTACACTGCATCAGGTCCTGAAGCAGATTGAAGATCTCCTCCGCTCTGGAACACTTGAAGGCAAAAATCCCTGCGCGACAAACCAAGAGGGGGGTCAGAAAAGCAAGAACATGCTTAAAGCAAGACCTGCTTTAACGAGAGTAGATGTAATCCCCAGCTCTAAACGAACAGGCCATTCTGACTTCTTTTGCTGTGTTTAACAAAACCATGCCCTGCAACCTGCAGCCACAGGAAAACACCCAGCAGCATCAACAGAAATCCAGCGCCACGAGGGCCAGCTGACGGAATGGTGCATTACTGCAAGAAAAAACAGCGAGCACCCCCATTATCCTACAATGATCAACCCCACATGAGCAGAAGGGTCATGGGGACAGGTTAACTGGTTTCCTTTCATCTCTAGTCTTTTATTTGACCTCACTCAGCACCCAGTCCAGTTCTCACTACCAGGGGAAAGTCTGTCCAGTGACCACTGGAAGCTGAACTGGACCCTGTGGAGTGTGCACATGAGGGAGGGATGAAAACATCATACTTTGAAAATGCGTGGAATTAAGTAGTGTCTCCCCAAAGCAGAGCTGGTGCGTGCAGCGCTGACCAATCCCAGGCTGGCACGCAGATACAAACACAAAAGCCATAGCAACGGGAACGGCCTGGCAACAACGGCTGCTGCCCCAAAGAACGAGGTTTGAAAAATTCTGGCCAAAAAAAATAGCTGTATCTGCCTTGTATGAGGTGGGGAGCAGCATCAGGAAGGAGTCTTCCAAATAAAATTAACTAAGCGGAATAAAATCCTACCAGGAAGGGAGAAAACTCACCAAAACACAACGTCATCCTCATTTCTGTCTGGTTTGAGCCTGAAGAGCAAGTCTTTGTCTGCTAAAAATGCTGTAGATGCGAGGAGCACACAGCTCGGCTTTACCACCACTATCTCCACCTAACCAAAACCCAAACATACCCAGGGGGCAGAATTTCAATCCTCTGCATCCTGCAAAAGGCAACACAGAGACAGAAGAGGAGCAATGCCCATTGCTGGCAGCTGATAAGCCCGTGACTCCGTGAGAGGAAAACCCCACTCACATAAATAGCAGAAAGGAGCACATGGCACCGCGGCTTAGCTCAGTGCTTTACACAGACACGGAGCCCTGTTGGGTATGAAGGAGCTTACGAACACAATAATAGAATGAAGAAACAAACTGTGTTCTCCTGGGGATGCAGATGCCAAGAAAACATTCAGCTCTTCAAAAGCAAGAGAGACAGACTGGGAAAGGAACTAACGGGCACCGCTGTAAACTGGAGTCTATTCCCAGCGCTGCTGACGACTTGGCACGTCCTCGGGGTGACTCACTTCCCTTCTCCGGGCACAGCATCCCCATGCACAACATCAGCAGAGCGTAGAACTCCTTCCCTCCGCGTTACAAAGTGCTGCCAGACCCAAAATGCGTAGCGGAACTAGCACTAACCACGGCAGAGGGAATGCACCGAGAAAAACCACGTGTGCTCAAAAACTGCTGCTGAGGTGCATTAGGCAGCTCTGTGGGATAAGTGAACCCTAAGAGGGACCTCCAAAAAGGTGCAGGTGATGATGCTCTTTTGTTTTATCCTTAACAAAGCAACAACAAAAGGACTTTCTAGCTCACCAGGGCAGAACCTAGCAACCTGTACGCTGTTCTGGTACCAAAGCACAGAGCTGACAGCGTGACAAACATCCTCCCTGACACTAAATACCCCCTGTCCAACACTCAATTCTGCCTCACCATTACCTCAGGAGCACCGATGCACAAGCAAAACGAGACTGTTAGATTTATGCCCAGGTCCTGAGCCACAATGTTGTTCTCTTTAGTGTTTTAACCAGTCGTATAAACTGCCGCACACGCTGGTATTCTGGGGGAAGAGAGGCTGAAATTCAACCTGTTGATTCATTAGGTGCAGGAATTGGGGAAGACACAAGCACCAGCTGACTCCGGGGACAGAAACCTCAGCATTCCTTCCTCTAGGAAGCTCCACACTCACCCTGCCCTGTCTGGCAGCGGCGGCCGCTCTCGAAGGAGAAGAGGTTGGAGTCATAGCCATAGCGGCGCAAGCAGAGGTAGGGCCACCTGACAGCATCTCGTTTGTGAGTGTGCAGGATGAGCTCCGTCTGCGTCAGCTCCATAACCCCAGATCCCAGCTCGTTACCTTCATCGTCCACGTTCGTTACCTGCAGAGGCCACAGGAAACTCAGTGCATTGGTATGGGAAAAAAAGCCCACCCGTGAGGACACTGTAATTCCCGTGGATTCCCCCTTCATTTGCTGAGACGCCTTTTCTCAGCTGAGAGCGTGAATCCATCGCTGGCAGAAGGTGCCAAGCCCTGGAGACTGCGTGCTTGGCAGCTCGGCTGATGTGTCTCGGCACAGACACTGGAACACAGCCCTGAGCAATAAAAGGTTTCTCTCCAGATCCCCATTTCCTCGCTCAGGCTGAATCTCAGTGCAGAGGCAATTTCTACTGCGAACACAAACACATTTGCAGCAGAGGTTGCTTGAGGAAAGGAAAAAAGCCCAACAAACCAAACCAGTGCCATATCTGCAGATCTCACCCTGTGAAAGACTCCTCTGCCAGAACAGAAGTTTCTTCCCTGTCGTGCCTGGAGTCCAGCTCGTGCTGGGCTGCGCTAGTAGTCGGGGCTGTCACAGCAAGACTTACCTTAAATTTGGTGGGATGGTTGTCTGGGATGCTGTCTCCACACAGACAACTGCAGCAGGTCCCCATGATGGCAGCGTAAGAGGTAATCCCTGGGGAGAGGACACAAAACACAGGACAAGCCTATTTTCAAACCAACCCTCTCCAAACATGCAGCACTTACAGCCTGTATCCTCCTTGATCACCCTGCACATGGCCCAGTGGGTTTGGATCTCAAATATTCAATGTGCTCCTCAATTAATGGACATGTACAGCAATTAAAAATAACAGTGTTCTTACCATTAGGCAATTGTTGGATTTCTTTTTTTTGGAGGAGTGAGAAGAAATTCCCACTGCTGTCCCTCTATTTCCTTCAGGACTTCATGGTAACCAGGAGCAAGAGTCACCCAAACCACAAGGGAAACGGTTCCATCTTTCACCTGACAAGAAGAATACAATTAAAGAAATTTTAAAAACAGAGATTAAAAAGTGGGGGGGTGGTAGGTGGGTTGTGACAGAAGTTCCCTTCAAATGTCACAAGGAAGGCAAGCAAGCTTTTTTTTTCCATTAACTACCTTCATTTATATGAATATAGGAAATAATTCTGCACAGACACTCCTGTAATTTCTGAAAATACACAGTCTATGCTAAAAAAAATAAAAACAAGATATGTTTTACTTCTTTGGGACCCTACACAGGAGTGGGGTTTACCAGAGCTACTGCAAACACAGCAGTGACAGCAAATGAGGACCCGAGGCAGCACACCCAACTGCTGCTGAGGAATGTGTAGGTACCTTCGCTCGATGGAAGGTCCTTAAGGGTCAGAGAACCAGCAGCCTTTAGAGCAAGTCACAACAACTGTTCTGCTCTGGACTACGAGAAGCAACAAATGCCAGAAACCACAAAAACTCTTCACAGCCAGCGAGCACAGGGATCAGGCAGGAGCTGAGCACATGAGTAGTGAGAAATATCTGCTGTCTGATGCCGACTTCAGAGATTCCACATCCACTCCAGGGCAGGGGATTCAGCAGCAGATAACACCAGAGGATGCCGGGTGTTATTTGACAAGAGCAGCTAAGGATCTCTCCATCTGAGGCAGGAGAGTAAAGCCATATGGACAACCAGCCTGGCACTGGAGCAGTAATGAAAATGAATGAAAAATGAAATGAAAAGGCGATTGGAAACCTCGCGCTTCGCCATGTCAGAGTCTGCCTCAATGGTCGCTCCAAATTAAACCGTGAATCACAGAGTTGCATCTCGGTGCAAACTCACGTTGCGCAGCTGCCCTCAGGCTCCCTCACGGCGTGGAGGGAGGAGGGTGAGCCAGCAGTGAGCTGACCACTTCATTCTTCACATCAAAACAAAACCTAAACCACCTTCCACTGCATCCTCACGCCTTAGCTTTGGCCCCTGAAGAACTCCCCACCACATCCTCACCCTGCAAAGTCCTCCAGCAGAGGAAGGCTTCCTTCTGAGCAAGCTGAAGGAGCCTGGGCACAAATGAAGCCAGCTGCCACCTGCGCATACCCGTCACCCCCAACAGCAATAACGCCACATGCTCCCATTCAACACCGCACCCTGCTCGAGCCATCCTATTTGTTTTTCTAGACTCAGTATGGATTTACTCCCCGATGACCTTCCAGGCTTTGATCAGTAATTTAGCAACAGATCCCTCTCTGCTTCATCTCATCTGGTCACTGGGGGCCTTGTCCTCTCGTGTCTCTGCCCTCCCACTCCCATCTCACCAATTCCTTCAGTAAAAAGAAAAAACATGTAGAAAACATGTTGCCTTGCCCCCTCTTTCTTCTTTATTCCTCTGTCTCTCTGGTGCTCTCTCCCCTGTGAGGGGGGCAGGCTGAAGTGCTGTCGCCTGCTCTGAACAGTTATTATGGTCAGAGCTGAACAAACAAGAATAACACACTGTGAGATGCCTGAACACTCCCTCGCTGTCAAGTATTTTAGCAGCATCCCTTTCACGCAGACACTGAGACTCTCAAGACTCCAGTCTCTTGCTCAACACGTACCTTCCCGACGGCTGTTTGCCTGTTCAGAGCCTTAACCAGTCGAACCAAACCCTCCAACAGTTCCGTAACTGCCCTGCGAGCGAGAGCAGGTGCCTCCCACCCTGCAACCTCCCCAGCTCCCAGGACCCAAACACAAACCCTCCTCACACCTTCTCGTCTCCAGACCACAGCTCACCTCTCCTGATTTCGCAGCCTCCTCCCCAAACCTCTGCACCTGCAGAGGCTCCGTCCGTTCCCCCTCAGCCCACAGAAGACCCCTCAAGCCTTTGCCTCCCCACAAGGAAGTGTCCTAAACCCGGGACTGCAGAAGAGTCCCTAATCCCAAAG
Source organism: Bucorvus abyssinicus (assembly GCA_009769605.1). Classification (NCBI taxonomy): domain Eukaryota; kingdom Metazoa; phylum Chordata; class Aves; order Bucerotiformes; family Bucorvidae; genus Bucorvus; species Bucorvus abyssinicus. Next base: position 2,614,807 of record CM020055.1, on the reverse strand, counting down.
GCCCAGGGCAACCCAGCACCCAGGGCAATCCAGCACCCACCGTACTGGCCCGGGGCACACGGGTACCGTCCGTGGATTTCCGTGGCCCCAACACCAACCCACCCGTGACCCGCAGCAACGGACCCACCGTCCCCCACGAGCATGGGAGGGAGGAGAAGGGCTGCAGGGGGGCACCTCCGGGGGCCGCTGACAAGGAGAAGGGGCTGGAGGGAGGAGGAAGGGGCCTGCCTGGCCCGTGGGGACGAGGGGCATGAGGAAGGGGCGACTCCCGGGGCGGGGGTAACGGGGAGAGGGTGCAAGGGGGCGGCTGGGGAGCGCGGCGGCGGTGCGAGGGAACACCGGGGAGCGGGGACAGGGAGCGAAGGGAGGCAGGGGGCAATGTGGGCGGCCCCGGGCCGAGGCGCGGTGCCGGTGCCGACGGAAGGCCCCGGCGCGGGTCGGTACCTGAGGCGCTGCCTGGCTCCGCCGTCCGGGAGCTGAGGCCCGGGCCTCCGCTGCCGGCCGGCCCCCGGCCCGGCCCGTCCCCTTCCCGGCCCGCCGGGTCCGGGCTCGGGCGCGGGGACCGGTTGCGGGTCGGGCCCCGCCAGCGCCGCGTTGACCCCGCGCCCCAGCCCGGGCCGGGCCCGCCGGGAGCAGCGAGTCCGCCGGCCACCGCCTAGAGCGTCTCGGGCCGGGAGGACCCGGCCAGGCAGACGCGCGGCCGCCAGGGGGCGCGCTGGGTCCGCGGCGCCATGGCCGCGGGGGCGTGGTCAGGGAGGGGGCGTGGTCACGAGGAGAGGCGGGGCCAGGACAGGGGTCGGGGGTGCCGCGGGTGTGATGAGAGAGACGTGGGACGGAGGTCCCGGGGGCTGAGAGGGGCGGAGAAGCAGGAGGGTTCGTGGGGGGGGTCCTAGGGAGGAGAGGGTGCTGGGGGGGGGTCAGTGGAGGGGGATCTGGGTGGTGTAGGATGGGGGGCTCTAAGGGGGCCATTGAAAGGGAATTAGGGGGGTCTGGAGCAGGAGGGGGTGCTGGGGTTGCACTCTGCAGCCAGCCGCCCCCGTTGGCAGCATCCCCCCTCCGGGCCCACCCCAGTTCCACCAGTATCTAAAACAGCACCGGCAATGGCATCTCGGTGCCGGGTTCCCACAGGCGGCTGCACCCCCAGACCACCCCGACGGGCACCCGGTTGCTCGCGGTGGGGCTGTGCGGGGCCCTGGCTCAGCCCCGGCTCTCCGGTGCGTTGTGCTAAATGACAACACCCGGGTCCGGTGTTCAGCCACGCACGAGGCACCGGCTTCCCGGCCGGGAACGTGCCGGGTCTCCGGGAGGGCTCAGGGCATGTGCGAGGGGGTTGTCCTGCACGCGGGACGCCAGGGAGGCCATGAGGAGAGTTGGCTGGGGTCCAAAAAAACAACTTTTTTGCAGCTTTTTCAATTTTAACAATCTCAATCGCTCTGCAATTACGATCCCACCCGCGCTGTTACGGCACGGAGCTGTCGGACATCAGCAGCGGGTTTGGAGGGGTGGCGGGAGCTGCCGGCTCCTCGGCCGTGACATGAGGGTGCTCCCAGTCTGCTCCAGCGCCAAGTCACCGAGCTGTGCCTCTGCAGCCCTGCCCCGGCGTGCTGCCAGCCGTGCGCTGGTCACACCGCAGCGCTTTGGCAGCAGGGAGCCCATGGGGCTGGCGTCCGTCCCATCACAAGCAGCGTGGTGTCGCAGGTGCCCGTGGGAGACCTCGTGGTGTTTCCAGGGCGGTGGCTTTGGTGAAGCGGCGGCTGGTCCCACCTCGGAAAGCCCTGAGTGACCCAATCTGCCCAGTCTGAGTCTCTCTGCCCGGCTGGTCTCCCAATGAGGACTTTGCCCATTAATCCTTCCACCGTGTAGAGGGATGGTGGAGCGTGGGGAGTGCAGGCACGTGGGGCTGGGAGCTGGCAGGGGGCAGGAGGCAGGGGCCCACCACCGCCGGTGGTACAAAGTCCAGAGCAGCAAACATAAAGCTGTGGCGACAACCTCCCACCAAAGCCAAACAGCGGATTAACTTGCCCGGAGCAGCTCCGAGACTTTAGTGGGTCCCTGGGGAATCACAACGGGTGGTTCGACAGCCCCGATGGGAGCCCTGCCCAGGGGAGCAGAGAGCGGCAGCCTGCGGAGAAGCTCCCCTGTCCCTTCTCCTTTTCCTCCTGCGTTTTTCTCTACCCAAGTGTTTTTGCAGAGGTGGAAACCACCCATGAGCAGCGCAATAACCCAGCACCAGCACCGCCCTGCGCCGCCTCTCCCAGCAGTGCCAGTGGAGCCTGGCCGCCTCCTCTGACAAATTACCATCACCTCGGACTTAGACTGGAGTCCCGACCGTGGCCCCAGAGACCTCCATAAGGCACGAGCTGCCCGCACCCCTCGGGGCTCCCAGCAGAGCCCCGAAACAAGCCACAGCTCCCGGGCAGCGAGGAGCTGGGACCACGCAGGTGGCAGAGCTCTGGTCCAGGCCCTGCAGACGTGGGGTTTTGGGGGGATGCTGGGGGCGTGCCCATCCCCGCAGTCACATCAGCAGGCAGGAAAACCTTGCAGCATGTGAGAAACACACAGAAACGCAACAAAGACACTCTGCCTCGCGTCAGGGACTCTGATAAATTCTACCCGAGCACAATTGCGGCAGCCGAAGCCGGTCTGAATGGCTTTGAGGAGACTCGTCAGGTGTTCAGGGCTTGCGAAAACTGGGGCATCCTGACTTGCCCCTGGCTAACTCCTTTGTGAGAGCCCAGCCAAAGGTTTCTCCACCTCTAAATTGGGGTGTAATGACACTTCCCCTCTTTCATGAAGCTTCGACTCTTTCTGATCTCGGTAGGAAAATAAATCACCGCGCGGATCACAAAACTCATCAAAACGGGAACCTGGGGTGAACCGAGCCGCGGACGGAGGGAAGGGCGCGGACGGCCGGAAAATGAGAGGTGGCAGCAGAGCAGATGTCATCCAGAGCTCCTTCCCCTGTAGGGTTAATGTCCACCCCCCCCTCCACCAGCCCTCGCTCTTCCCCTCCCTGCCTGCCGCTGGGATTCCCTGCTATTGGCTGTCTCTGTAGATTTAGGCTAAAAAGCCTGTAATTAGGACCCCGGCTGACACAGATCCAGTTTCCTGGGCAGGCGGATTAAAAAAAAAGAGAGACAGAGAGAGGAAAAAAAACCCCACACTGTTTCCCTGCCCGAGCCTGGATGTTTTCCTTTCGCTTTGCAGAGTGTTCCCTGCTCAGGCTCCATTCCCTCGCCTCCTCCCGAGCTGGGCGGGCCGGAGCCCGGAGCGCGGCCGGAGCCCGGAGCGCGGCTGGAGCGGCCGGCGGAGCCCGCAGCGGCGGAGCCCGGGGCGGCGGAGCGCCGGTACCGGGCGGCGGGGAAAGGGCAGGTAGGTGAGGCTGGAAAGGCTCTCTGGAGGTCGGTTCTGCGAGGGAAGAAGGTGGTTGGAAGGCGGGGAGGCACCGGCGAGTCCCCGTCCGGCAATTGTTGGAGGTGGGAGGGGAGGTGAACCGGGGGAGAGGAGGGAGGTTTTTTAGCTGTTTTTTTCTGGGAGAAAGAAATGGAGGGAGGACAATGGTATCGCTGTCCCCGCGGTCTTTGTTTGGGGGGAAATGTCCCCCGAGAGCAGGGAGCGGTGTGTGCCCCATCGCGCCGGGCTCTGCCCGCACCTCCGCGCCCCGCAGCAGGCGGGTGCCCGGGCACGGCGGGGCTGCCCCGCTCCTGGGCGGCGAGGGGCTCCGCCAGCCCCCCGCACCGGCGACTCGGCAGGAATGGGGTGTTTTGGGGTTGGCTGAGCTTGTCCCCGCAGGTGGTTGGGCCCCGTCAGACACCGACGTGCCCGGGTGGGAGCGTGGCCGGGGGCGGAGGTGGCGGGTCTCGCTTCGCAGCCGCAGATGTTCGGGTTATGCGGGTTAATGGGTTACTGCTCCCTGCCCGGCCTGCGCTCTCAGGATGGGGTGAAAGAAAAGCCCTTGGCACATCCCTTGGCGAGCAAACAGGCCGCAGTGATGGCCACGGTCCCCTCTGGTGACATGGCATGGCAGAGCAGGATGCTGAGCCCCCCATCATTTGGGGGCTGTGCCGACCCTGTCCCTCCACACCGCTGCCCCTTGAGGCTGCTGAGCCCCGAGCGTTGCTCCACCTCATGCCATCAATGGTCCAAAAGCCACCGCGGGCTCCTTCGTGAGACAGGCTCCAGCTCGGGCAGCGTTGCAGGACAAGCTGCTCCGGCTCGCCATGCCAGACCTCAGCTCATCTCACCCCAGAAGACGCATCTTTATGGCTCCGCATCTTTATTTCCACGTACCTTGACTGCAGCTGTGTTGACAGGAACTCAAGCAAAAACAGGTTATCCTGTGGGTGAGGCGGTGAACACAGAGCTCTGCGCTCTGCCAGTGCACTTGGGTGCTTGAAAGGGGATCTGGTCTTTTAGGTGATGATGCGTTGTTGTGGTTTCCTCAGGGTTGTGGAGCTGGGGAGTGTTTGGTGCTTCTGAAAATTAGGCTAGAGGGGTCTGATAGTGGGTCTTCTAAGATGGAGAGGTGACTTTAGAACACCACAGGCTGTGGCAGAGATGCAGATCAGCGCCTGGCCGTGCTGGGAACAGGGAACCTGTGCTGAATGCGAATGGGCCGGGGTGGCTGCACTGCAAGTTAATGTGTGACCTTGGCAGGAGAGGGCTGGGAGCCCACACACACTCCCACAGCCAGCTGGAGACGGGGGCTGCTCCTGGGGAGCCAAATAAGATTATTATTCCCATGAATTTTAGCCTTCTGTTCCCAGGGAGCTGCGACTGCTTTGCAAAGGGCTGTGGCTACTGTGGGGAACGTGCTCGGAGCAGGAAGGGGAATCCTGCGGGGACACGGAGCCAGGCAGTGCCAGCACCAGGAGTGGAGCCTGGATGGCCCTTTGCAGCCGTGCTAACACCGGAAGGCTGCGAGCAGGCGGGGAGCACGGCGAGGACATTGCCCATCCTTTGGGGAGCACAAGGGAGCTGAGCAACCGCAGGCTGGAGGAGCTCCCACAGGCAGGACAAGAGGCAAATGAGAGCCAGTGGCACTCAGCCTGCCTGACTGGTCCCTCGCACGTCCCTTCTCGGGGGACGCAGCTCCAGCACTTGGGTCCACGCTGGCAGCGGGGAGCAGCTCCTTCCATCTCCCTGGATGCCTGGTCCAGGCTCTCCTGTCCCTGGTTTTGAGGGCAGGGGCAGGCTGGATGCATCCCTGTATCCCTTCTGCAGTGGGGAAGAGCAATAGCAGGACTGCCTGGAGGCGGTGAGGGAGGGCAGGAAGGAAGAGGGGACAGGGATGGGGAGCAGAGGAGACGGACCTGTTGGGGCTGCCTGGCTCCTTAGCATGGGAGGAACATACCTCTGTCACTGTCTGGGGCTAATTACAGGGACTTGTCTACAGCCCAGACGGCTGCCAGCCAGCATAATCACATCAAACCGGGCTGGGCTCTCCAGCACAGCCCCGTGGAGTCACAGCAGCCACCAGCCCTGCCCTCTCCACTCTCCCCCAGCATCACCCCACTGGGCTCCCCACTGACAGCCCTGGGATGAGGTGCCCTGCACACCCTGCCACGGAGCTGGGGCCGCACAGGCACCACCAGCTCTGCTGAGTCCACGGAGCATCGGAGGGGTCTAATTACAGCAAAGCCCCAGCAGATTAGACAAATGCAGCTTGGAGGCTTAATAAGCCAAGCACAGCCTGGATCTGCCATCCGCCTCCCAAGGAGGGAAAGCACAGAGCTGTGTTACCCAAACAAGGCAGGAGCAGAGCTAGGACCAGTCACTGAGCCCACAGAGGTCCCAGTTCAGCACCCCCCCAGACACATCTGTCCTCCTGCCAGCTGTAGAGCCAAGGCCGGTGACTGGCCTAACACCAGCTGTGGTACAGCAGTCCTTCACCAAGGTCCTTCAGCAAGGCCAGGGCTCTCTGGGCTGCAAATACACAGAGTTAAGTCAGATTAGTCCATCCTTACCCCGCAGAGCTGAGCACAGCTTTGAACAGCACCATGCAACCAGCCTTGCTGTCTTCCTGAGCTAACAGAGCAGGGCCAGCAGCCCCCAAACCCCAGGAAAGGACAAGCAGCCCTTTTGTTTTATCCCCCCGATTGGCCAATCTGCAGCGTTAATCATTGACCCAGGTGCTGGCAGGGAAACTAGAGCCTCCTGGGCTGATCCCACCCGCTCCCAGCGCCAGAGCTGGCCACCTTTGGGTGCAGCATCCCAGCACCCCAAGGCGCTACACAGGAAGGGGCAGCTGTGGTGGAGGGAGCGCACTGGGATCTGAACTGGGGGTGGTGAAGCTGTTCAGTGGGAGCGGTGGGGATGCGGCTCCTGACAGCTTGGGCAGAGGGGGATAAACCCGATGCACGGAAGTACCAGCTCAGTGCGGAGGAGCGAGCTGGTCCTGGTGGTGGCAGAGATGCAGGAGGACCTCGGTGCTTGGCCTGGGGGTTACCACCCCTCAACCCTGAGCCTGAGCCAAGCTGCTCGCTGTATAAAACACTTCCCAGAGCAGCTGATCAATCCGTGGTGGGTGCTGCACGGGGTGAATCCAGGGCTGTTTGGTCACAGCGCCAGGACTTGCCCCCAGAGCAGTGGCTCAGCTCCATCCCACCCGCATCCCACCCTGGCTCCCCAGGCTGGGGCAGGAAGCTCGGGCAGAGGGTGACGGGCTCTGGGCTGTTGTCCAGGGAGCCCCAGGAGCCACCGCATCGCCATCTCGCCTTTGTTTTGGAAAGCCAGGAAGGAAGCGAGCGGTGAAAAGCACCACGTGGGGAGGAGGGGATGGGACTGGACGGGTTTCCACTGCATAACCATTAGCTGGGCGAGGTGGTGGCACCGGGCGAGCCGGCCACCCGGGCAGGAACAGCCGCTCGGGGCTGAACAATAGCAGCCGCAGGGGAATAATTTATTTTCCACTGAATTGGACTAGACCTTGGTCTCCTCCCACTGCCCTGCTCAGGGACAGGCCACTAAACCAGGGATTAGCCGTGCCAGCAAAGGGCTGGCAGCAGCCAGGGAAAATCTCCTGCTGTGGGTGAGCGAACGGCCGGTGCCTTTTCCCAAAACCTGTTCCAGTCTGAGCACAGACACTCGAGGTCTTCCCTGCCTGGCTTCAACCCATCACCGTCCCGTCAGCGCCTCCTGCTCGGCAGACAAAGCCCAGCACCCGTGCCCTCGGTGTGGGTTTGCTCAGAACCCCTGCAGGGAAAGGAGCAGCCCCCCAAAGCCCCTGGACTTCTGCAGAGGTTCAGCAGGGGTCTCGAGGTCGTGGTGGTGCTGAGCATCGTCCCAGCTGGACCTGCCCCTGGTCCCTCCCCGAAACGAGGGGCTGCTTGTCCTGCTGCCCCGTGGAGACAGGACTGTGCTGGCGGGCGGGATGATACGTGTCCTGGGGATCCCCCTGGCCTCGCCGAGGGTCTCCTCAGCTCTGATCCTCTCTCCCCAGCTCATGTCCCTGCCGAGCCCCGCATGGACCCAGCGAGACGAGCCTCCCCCCTGTGGCACCACCACCAGCCTCCCACCTCCCTCGTCCGACAGCGACTCCGGCTGTGCCCTGGAAGAGTACCCGGAGCCCCCCGCGGACCCCGCGCCCCCCGAGGTGGGCAGCACTCAGGGCTCCCTTTGCTCCCTGCTCTCCCCCAGCCCTGTGGGTGCTGTTTACGGGTGGTACCCGCAGCAAAGCACCCTCAGCCCCAGGATGAAACTCTTTTTAACAACCTCAAACCATGCACCTTAATCCCCCTAAAAATCCGCTTGTGTTTCTCTCTCCCGTGTGACATCCCAAGGTCCTGCCGTGCTTCGGCCCCCGCTCGCCACCGCCTGTCTCTCCCGCTGACAGGACCCGGCTCCGCGTCCGAGCCCTCCTGCAGCAGCTGCCCCCTCAGGACTGCGATGTAAGACACGTATTGGTTGGGTGCTGCCCACCCTGGGCTTCACCCACCCTGCGCCCCCTCACCCCCGTCTCCCCGGGCAGGAGCGGTATTGCCCCGACCTCGCCGAGGAGGAGAAGAAGCTGCTACGAGCCTTCAGCGCCCGACGGAGACGGGAAGCCCTGGGCCAGGGACTGGCATGTCCCGTGCCGGGTCCCTGCCATGGCTGTCCCTGCAAGAAGGTGAGGCAGCACCCCCTGGGCAGCACCCACTCCCCAGCGGGGACCCATCCCAAAAACCAACCTGGCCGCAACCGCCGCGTCCCTCTGCCTTGCAGTGCGGCAGGAGGCTGAACAAAGGGGACCCGGGGATTTCAGCAGCTCGGCTGGGGAACCAGTTCTGGCACCCGTCCTGCTTCTGCTGCCACTTGTGCCACCAGCCCCTGGTGGACCTCATCTACTTCCAGCAGGACGGGCGGATCTACTGCGGCCGGCACCACGCCGAGCTCTTCCGACCCCGCTGTGCCTCCTGCGACCAGGTGGGTGCTGGGCAGGGGACAGGCTTTTCCCTCCCTTTTGCGGGGTGCTCAGAGGATGGCTTGCGTTCCCCGCTTCCAGCTGATCTTCATGGAGGAGTGCATCGAGGCGGAGGGCCGCCGCTGGCACCTGGAGCACTTCTGCTGCCTGGAGTGCGACGTGCCCCTGCGTGGGCAGCGCTACGTGATGAAGAGCGGCCGGCCCTGCTGCCGCGGCTGCTTCGAGAGCCTCTTCGCCGAGCCGTGCCAGGCCTGCGGGGACCCCATCGGTATGTCCCCTGTCCGTCCCACCCCGCCCCGGGCAGGGTGCAGTGGGGCTCCCCTGCCCGGGCAGGCGGGACGTGGGCTGGGAGGGCTGCGGAGCCAGAGCCCCGCGGCTGGGCGCGGAGGACGGGTTTTGGCAGACGGCCGCGGGAAGAGCCTCCCCCTCAGCGGCGGTTGCTCCTCAGGTGCTGACAGCGAGGAGGCCACCCACCAAGGGCTCCACTGGCATGCCCGAGCTGCCTGCTTCTGCTGCAGCCTCTGCCGAAAGCCGCTGCGTGGGCAGCCCCTCACCTCCTGCCACGGGCGGCTCTTCTGCTCCGAGACCTGCAGCCTGGGCTGGGATGCATCCTCCACCACCTCCGACTCCTCCGACTCGGCGTTCACCTCGGCTCCGTCCCCTGACTCGACGCCTCTCTCCCGAGCTGGCCCCGCTGGCAGGACTGTGCCAGGGACGGTGGAAGGGGATGGTAGGGATGCTACTGCTCTGCTTGCGCATGGCGGGAGGGGAGTGGGGGCAAAACCAGGCTCTGCTCAGCCCTTGGCTGCTTCATGGGGTACGTCACACGGGTGCAGCCCAACCCAGGGCTGGAGTAGCAGCAACAAGCCCCCAGCCCAGCTCCCGCAGGAGGGTGAGAGCTGGCAGCTGGGGTTTGGTTGGTATAACCCTCTCTTGCATCCCAGGGGGCTGGGGCAGGGCAGGCTCAGCCTTCCCCTTCCTCACCCATCCTCACTTTCCTTTCTCCAGGGGCTTCTTTGGATCAGGCCCCTGTGCATCCTGCGTTCAGGAGCCGGGAGGACCGGGGAGCCGCTGCGAAGGAGCAGGGCAGGGCTGCTGCACACACAGGGATGGTGGGACCACCAGCCGGCCACTCCTCTGCCCCCCAGCCCAGCGCAGAGGGTCCCAACGAGTCTGAAGCCTTGGGCCACCTGGTTTCGGGGGGTCCTGGCCCCCGCACACCCACAGGCAATGGAAACCCCCACTTCCGAGCGGGCACATCCCCTGGCCAACACAGCCCACGGCCGGAGGACATCGACCTGCAGGAGATCACAGAGGAGGATGACTCCTGGTGTCCCACCTGCTCTTCATCTTCGGACTCGGACGAAGAGGGTTTCTTCTTCGGGAAGCCCATCCCCAAGCCTGGGATGAGTTCCCTGGGCAGGGAACCCCCCGGGAGGGCTGGGGGCAGGACGGCGAAGGCGCGGGGCAGCAGCAAACACTGCAGTGTGTCCTAGCAGCGGGGACGGGGGGTCCTCGACCGGCACCGCCGTCCTGCCAGGCCCTGCCAGCCCCTGCCGTGGTCTCAACGCATTCGAAGTGCATTTTTGGCCACAGCCCAAGGCTGGTGGGGAGAAGCCGCTGGGATTCTTCCCCCCTGGCAGCTGTTGGCAAAGAACAGCCTGCAATTCCTGCCGGCCTCTCCCGAAATTAGGAACAGGTAAAGCAGGTAGGGAGCAGAGAGCCGGCAGCTCGCGTCAGGGCTCCCATCTCAGACAAGGCGGCAGCCCCGGAGAGCCGCTGCGCACAGGGGAGGGCAGCCGGGGCTTAGGACAAGGGCAGCTGCCTGCACGGGGACAGGAGGGGTGCTGGGACACCTCCATGAAGGATGAGCACCACTGCCAGGTGCTCTCCATCCCTGGTGGCACCGTGTCCTGCTGTCACCACGGGGAGGGGACCGGGGGGGCAGCTCCGCTGCTGCCAATAACGATGCTCCAATAAAGTGCGGCTGAAATCCGAAGATGCAAGAGCTGCTGCTTGTCTGCCCCATTCCTGCCCAGCCCAGGGTCATGGCAGGATCCCCAGGGATGGCCACAGCCGGGGGTCCCCCACGGTGGGTTCACACTGCATTTAGATCTGAGACTAGAGGTCTGACACCAGAAGCACCAGCAGCCGGTTCGCTGCGCTGGCCCCTTCCTAAAAGCAGCAAGTCAGGTGCACAAATAGTCCGGTTCGTTTATACGCAACACACTGAGATTCTTTGGGGTTGCTGGTGACCAAGGCACAAACTGCAGGACAGCTCTATAGCTCCAAAAATACGACTGCAGTCACCGGGAAAACATTCGGCGCGGCTGAGGAGGCAAATCTTACCAAGAGGTGGGTCTCGCTCCACGTAGATAGCAGAGGAGAAATATCAATTATGCCCTGAGCGAGATTAAGACACAAACGAGGTCAGATGCTGGTTCCAAGCAATTAAGTTCTTTATTACCGAGTAAGGATAATGCAAAGGGGTGAAAGATAGGAAAGGAGGAAATAAAGCAGGTTAAGTGCAAGAGACAGTCACCGCCGTGGATCCAGCAGCGTCCCGTTGGTCCGTGTTGTCCGACGTCTCTGGTGGGGGAGTAGAGAGCCAGCAAGGACAGAGCAAGCTGCCTCTTCTAGTTTCTCTGCAGAGGTTGTCTGGCACGGCCGAGGTGTTCACGCGCTGTCCTCGCGGCGGTTCCTCCACGGGTGCGTGGCCGTCGCGTAGGCGTTACGGCACCAGGCGCTTCTCTCAGTGCTTTCCCAACCGCAAGGCACCCTGTGGTTCTCGCAGCGCAGGACATGTCACTGTCCCTTGCAGGAAATGTCCCAGTATCAGTGGAGATGTTTGAGACACCGGTGGAAAGAATTGTTTCTTACAAGGTGTCTCTTCTGGGGGGGTGGGAGAGGGCAAACCCATCGCTGTGTCCCTGTGATTTGGTGCTGAAGGTCTCATCCCCAGTTAGGGGCATGACTGGGGTAACATTTATACCTGATTATGGCCAAGTGGGTGGGTGAGCCTGTGGTCAAACTGCTGTTCCTTTGGGAGTTAAACCACATTTCTTGGTACAACTCCTGAGCAGCTGCACAAATCACCTCCTGGTGCAACCCTGGCACCCTCCACCTCGCTTCACGTTCCTCCCCAGTGCCACGGCCACGCGAACCACCAGACCTTCACCCGGCCTCCATGTCCGCTTTGGCCGCCAGGTGTTTGTCAGCAGCACTGAGCCGTGTCACTTTCTGCTGCTTGGTGCTCCCAGCAGTTCGGGCGGGACCCCTCGGGCAGGACCCCCCAGGAGAGCCTGACCACAGCGACGGCAGAGCGAGGGCTGCAAACATCACGACTGCTTTATTTCCAGATTTCAACCCAACAACAACCCCTGGGGTTCCAGGGCACGTCCCTGTGAACCAGGAATGAAGCGAGGAGCCAGGGCGGAGGACAGCTCCCCGCAGCCGCTCTCCCTCCCAGCACCCTTCAGTAAAACCAGCTCGCTCTTTTGCCGCAAGTGCAGGTCTGGGCAGGGCTAAATCAAGCACCTGCCTCTTCCTCCATCTCCAAAAGAGATGGTGAGACTGCGCCAGCATGTCCATACCACCTTGACCCGAAGGCTCAGCATCACCATGAGCATCTTGATGCACCAGCATGCCCCGCCACTGCTCCCCTAACCCTGACCAGCAAGAAGGGGTGTCCGTCTGCTCGCCCCGGACCCCCTCAGTGGCTGAGGGTGGTCGAGTCGTAGCGGTCGATGAAGTCCTCCAGCTCCCGGAGGTGATGGATCCGGCCCTGGCGCAGGTTGGCCCTCAGCGCCGGCCCCAGCGATGCCTCCATGGAGGGCTCCTTCTGCAGCAGCATTGTGGCCACCACCGCAATGGTCAGGCTGAACTGCTGGTATGACTGCAGGGGAGCAGCATGGAGTCAGCATGGAGCACCCCAAAACATCTCAGCCAGCAGCATGCAGCCCCCCCCAAGGGACACTTTCTCCCCTGGGGCTGGTTCACGATCTCCCTGACAGCATCTGAGCCCCTGCAAAGCCCTTCCCGCCCACAAGCACCTTCCCCTGCAACCACCGTCACCAAGAGGGGTCTCTCTCCAGTGACCCAAAAACGCCAAATTCCTGTCCCCAATCACCCAGCATTGCTTTTCCCCCCGTGGTTCAAATGGTCCTTGGGCGAGTCCCCCCACCCTGCAGCTGGTCCCAGAGCCCCGTGTGCCTTGGCCAGGAGCTGTCGGGACTCACCAGCTCGATCTCCTCCTTCCTGGCGAGGACGGCAGCGGCGCGGAGGTCGGTGCTGGCCGGGGAGGGTGTCGGAAGCGTAGGGCAGAGCTGGTGCTGGCCTCCTGCAGCCTGGGCAGTGGAGAAGGCGAGGAGGGGTCAGACACTTTGGAGAAGGAGTGGGCAAGCTTGGGGCCAGATTGGGGCTGCCAGTATGGATTACTAACCAGGGACTGGTCACCCTGTGGGGCAGCCCATTGGGACCTAGGCTCCCCGGGGTGCTGCTTGGCCACCCTTGGTTCTGGTGTGAGACCTGCCCCCAGCTCCCCCCTCTGCCCCTGCCCCAGCAGCAGCGCCGCCAAGAGCCCCACTAGCAGATTTCTCCTCATTAGGCAGTAATTAAGCTGCTCTGCCACACTCTCATTAAAGCTTGAGTCCCAGGGTTGTTCACGCTCCAGCACGCTCTCAAGCCTCTAGTTATTTTTTTGGTCTTTCTCCCATTTATCAGCATCTCTGATGCTGCCGGCACTGGGGCTGACACGGGCTCTGCCTCAAGACAAAGCAGCGCTTTAACCCCAGCCCTAATCCTGCAAATGGGGAGGCCGGAGGGATCCCACTCCACTGCTCCGGGGCTACGGCAGCATCCTGGAGCCCAGGGCACCTGCCCCGCGTGGGGACCCGGGGACACCCCTCAGGGAGCAGAGGCCCCTGACCCCGTACCAGCTCCGTCTCACCGGGCCCAGGTAGGTGCTGGGTCCCCGGTGAGGTCTCTGGCATGGTGCAGACATTGGAGCAAGCCTGGCTGGGCTGTGCGTCGGGCTCCGAGGAAGGTCCTGGTGGGACCTGTGGGTGTTCGGACGGCTGAAGGCCACCAGGAAGCTGCGGGAGAGAAAGTGGCTGGGGGAGGAAGGCAGCAGCTGCAGGAGCAGGGGGAGCCAGCACTGCCAGCACATCTCCTGCCTGCAGCAGTGGCCTCGATGGGCTCTTGCTGGGCGGGGGAACACACCATGGAGCTGCTGACCATGCGCTGAGACCCACCCCATCACTGGCAGCTTCTTCCTTGGCTTCTTCACCTCCACTCAGATGCTGCTGTTCCCGGGGACATGGGCAGAACTCAGCACCCACCTCTCCAGTGGAGCTGGCCGCAGTATGAACCCTCTCAGCAGGCTCCGGCGGGGCTGTGGGACTGTGGGGATGTGATCCACCACCCTCACCAGCCTTAGGGACACTTTGGCTGGATGGCTCTACCTGTGCAAAAGCATTCCAGATGCATCGCTGAGTCCATGGCAAGAGGAAAAAAGCATTTGCAAAGGGGACTGCAAGCTCCTGCCTCCCCCTGGGCACTGCTTTTGGGTGGGAAGAGGAGATGCTCATACCTCCAGGTCCTCCCCTGTCCCAGCAGAGCTCTTCTCCGGCAGGGCTGGCTCCGTTTCCAAAGCAGAGGGGCCCTGGCTGTGGCTGCCCGCAGGTTTCTGCCTGGCTCCTGGCTCAACCTGGGGACATGCAATGGCGTGAGGCTGGGACGTGTGTCTGTCCAGGGGAGAAGAGCTGGGGGACAGGATGGACGGGATGCTAAAACCCAGCGGAAACCACAGGGAGCCCCGGAGAAGAGTCAGGAGAATTTCCGTGCCTGGCAAAGAGACAGCAAAGTGAAGAGCGAAAGGGCTGGATGAGAGAGAGAAGAGGTTACGCCGGCCAAAGAGACCTCCGAGCCAGGCGCCTCAGGGGCGCGAGCGCCCTGCCTGCCCCGGGACCGGGGTGCTCTCCTACCAGCGTCGCTCCTCCCGCCTGCTCCAGCTCCGCAGCCTCTGGCGCAGCCTGGGGATCAGCAGCTGGGCTCTGCTGAGGGGTGCTGGGGGGCTCCAGGTCCTTCCCACTCACTGCTGGTGGGTCCTGGGGGAACCACGCTGGTCAGGGGGTTCAGACCGTGCAAACTTGGGTCACTGCTGGGTGCTGGGATGGGTGGGGGGTAAAAACACACAACCTGCGCCGCCCGCTCCCTGCTCTGTGCACCATCTTTGCAGGAAATAAGTGGCTTGGGAGGATCAGGATGCTGTGGTTCTTCTTTGACCCCTGGCCAGCTCTTCCCAGCAAGGGAAGAAGAGGACCTGGAGGATGGCCGATTCCCTGCGGAGTGAGAAACACAACGGGAGCAACTCCTCGCTCTGCCTGAGAACATGCTGGCGACCACCAAGATGCTGCTGAGCATGACGTGGGCCCTCCTCAAAGCCCCGGGCAGCTGGTACAGGCTCAGCACAAACCTCTGGAGAACCGGGGACATTCGACACGCTGGACCACGGTTAACTCTCGGCGGCCACGGCGAAGGCGTCGGCTGCGTCTCCCACCTGGGCCATGGTAGCCCCGAGACCAGCAGTCAGCCTGGAAGCCGCCTCGCTTCCTGTGGGAGCAAGGGCAGCCCCAGGGTGGGGGATTTAGGCTGGAAGGGGTCTCTGGTGCGACCCCCCCACGCTGAGCAGGACCAGCTTCAACCCTGCATCACCCCTTGGCCGTGCACCAGAGCAGAGCCTGGACCCAGCGTCCCTGCCCACCACCCCACAGCTGCACAGGCCCCCTGCTCCCCCCACCCTTCGCACGGGCACCCACCCTGGCAGGCTGGGGGGAGGCCAGGGTGGGTGCTGCTCCTCGTCAGGGAATTCAGGCCAGTCAGAACAGCCAGGACCAGGCGTCAGTGGCTCCTGCAGGGAGGAGGTGGGTTTAGACATGGAGCGGGACAAGGGATGCTACAACTGCAGAGCGAAGAAGCTGAGCTGCTGCTGCTCCCAGCACCACGCAGGGAAGGCTGTCCCCATGCATTGTCCTTGTCACCAGGGCAGTGAATGGCCCCTGCCCCATTTCATCCTCTCCCTGCCCTCAGTCCTGCGGCCGCTGGCACTCCCCCCAACCACTGCCCACTCACCGGGTACCAGCCCTCTTCGAAGACCTCAGGTCCTTGGTTGTCTTCCCAGTCACCCCAGCGTGGTGGCGGGGGACAGTCGTGGGGTGCCCATCTCCCATCCTCCTCATTCCAAGGGAAGTTGTCATGGCCAGGGAAGGGTCCAGGGGCTGGGGGCCGGGGCTGCAACAGCAAATCACTGCTGGTGAGTACGGCAGCTCGCTGGGGTGTTTGGTTTTGCTGCGCCTCCCCCTCCCCACCACAGTCCTCAGCTCTTTCTCCTCCCCTGCTCCCAGGGGAGCCCTCGGCTTTGGCCATCCCAGATGTGTGGGTGAACCCCGACAGTGCCGTGTCCTCTCACTGCACGGCTGCTTGCCCCAGCCCCTGCCCCCTTACCGGCTGCCATCTGCCCCCGCCTCTCCCGTGCTGGTGCTCCCAGGGTGGCTCGTTCCTGACGACCCAGGAGCCACGAGCTCGTGGCAGCGGTGGTCTATCCCACCTCGGACCAGGCTGCAGAGATTAAAGCAGGATGAGACCTTCACCTTCACCCTTGCACCAGCTGGATGCTGAGCAGGGACAGGGAGCCAGGAGCCTGTCCGCCCTCCTCTCCCACCCATGGTCCCACACAATTCCCAACTCTTCCCCATCCCACAGCGATGCTCTCCTGTCTCCTCAGCACCCCGAGCGATGGGGCAGTGGGCACCTATCCTTGCCCCGCAAAGCTCCTCTGCTCCCAAGCACACTGGCAGCCCCAGCAGTGTGGCAGCAGCAAGGTCGCAAAACCACCTACCTGCCTGGGGAAGCCCCGCCTGCAGCCCAGCGGTGCGAACATCTTGCCGAAAGCTTGTCCTGGCCTCTATCCCAGCGAGGAGAAGGCCCCAGGGAGATCGGCTCCCAGCTGCAAAGGAAGAAGTGTGGGTGAGCACGTCCCACAGAACGTCACTGCCGGCCCGGCAACGGCTGCCAGCCACGTGCCCCCTGCAGCTTGCCAGCCCTGCCGAGCCCTGAGCGTTGGGTCACCTCCAGAGCCCCTCGGCACTGCTGCTGACAAGGACCCGCTGCAGATCAGGGAGCTGGGGGCTGCACGGATCCGCTCACCGTCCCAGGAGGAGACATGGGTCCTGGCAGTGCTGGGGCTGCTCCCTTGGTACTGGGCACCCCACGCCCTGACCCAAAGCGGCTCCTCTTGTCCGCTTGAGCCTCCGCTTACTCACAGCCGTGTTCCACCGCCCTGTGCAAACCCAGCACGGGTCACAGCACCTGGCAGCACCACCCTGCTATTGTCCCACGGGATCCTGGCCGAGCTGCTTTCCCCGCCTGGCACCGCTTCACAGGGCTTAGACAAGCCACCGGCCGGGTGCCCCTGGCCAGCCCCACTCCAGGCTGTGTCCCTGCCCCGGTGCTGCGCCCCTGGGTGAGCCTGGCACAGGCACAGTTCGGGGTCTCCACAGGGATGAGGGGGCTCAGACCCTGCGGAGGCAAAGGGGCATTGCCCAGGGTCCCACCGCCAGGCCGCAGAGGTTGCCCAGCTCAGGGACCCCCGCGAGCAGGGGATGCTGTGACCCCACTCTGGCCCAGCCCACCCAGCCGGGGCTCCCAGAACCACCAGTTAGCACCGGCAGCCTCGCCCCAGGCCGGCAAGAGTTAACGGCAGCACCGGCACGGCTGTGTCTCACCATCCCGAGAGCGAGAAACCACCCGTGTCCCCTGACCCTGACAGGTCAGCCCCCGGAAAGCCGCTCCCGCAGCCGCAGCCGAGGGGGCTGGGACAGAGACCCAGCATCGCTGCCCCCAGCCCCGCTGCCTCTCGCCCCGGGGGCTGCCAGGTCTCGCCCACCCCTGCCCGTGCTGAACGCAAACCAACGGCGAGCGGCTGCCCGGGGCACCCGCTGCCAATTCCGCCTCCCCCGGTCCCGATCTCCCGGCCCCCAAAGCCACGCTGCCGGCAGCGGCTTCTCCCCCGGTCCGCGGAGCGTCCCTGATTTTGTCTGCTGAGGAGAAGCGTGAACAGGGGACGCACAGGCGGGGCCGACAGACCCCCCTCATTTCCCGAGGGCTGCACAAGACCCTTCTCAAACCGCCCGCTGATAACCAGGGACAGCCGAACCCCTCAACAAACCGGGTTTAAAGCAGAGCCCGATGCAAGATCTGCAAACTCTGCACCGCAGCAGCCTCTGGGTGCAGCCCCTGGTCCTGCCCTGTCCCCACCCCTGTGGTTCCATCGTGCAGGGGGTCCCTGCACTCCCCGGCGCACAGAGCCACCGTGCGAGGCCCCGCACCCAGCGCCTGCCTCCATCCAGCTCCAGCATCTCCTGGACCGGCCGCATGGTCCCCAGGATCCTCCCAGCTTTGTGCCAGGGGATTTGGGGGAGCAGGGCTCCCCTGGGGACAGCCTGCGAGGATGAGGAGGGGAATGAGGAGAAAAGCGAGGAGGTCTGGAGAGAGCGCTGGCCCTGGCAGGACAGGGCCCAGCAGGAAGGGATGCTGCCATCGCACTCACCTTTGCCAGTGCTGGGAGGCCCCAGGGCTGGCTGTGGCACGGAGGCGGCTGGGAGGCTGCAGTTCGGGGCCACCAAGAGCTGCTCGAGGCTGAAGTGCCGCTGAAGCTGCCCACGTCCGCTCACCCTCTAGCTCCGCAGCTGGGTCTGAGCCCTGCTCACAGCATTGTCACCCCAAAGCAGCCCCAGGACAGAGCCCGCTGGAGCTCCGAGGGTTTCCCCAGCCCACTGTCAGCGCGATGCATCACCTCCCGGGGCAGCCAGGCACTTAGCACGTCTCCTCCTCCCTGTTTCTCCGCATTCCCATGGGGAACAGCACTCCCAGTTTGTTAGCACCGGCCAGATGTGTCAGTACAAGGCACCGACATCTCGCCCAGCCCCACCAGGAGATGTAACACCTTCCCGATGCTCAATGAACATCTGCATCCTATCAGGGTCTGACAGCAGCAGGAGGTTTTGCTGGGGGCTGGGAATGCTTTGATAACAAGCTGGTCCAAACTGGTCTGCCCAGCCATGCAAACTCCCACATGGACAAGGAGCAAGATGAGCTTGTGACCTTGCAGGAATGCGGGAGGAGATAAGGGAGAACGAGGAGGCTCGGGGTGAGCTGGCTGAGGAGATAAAAGGGAAAGCCCCAGGTCTGAGGTGGAGTAAAACCCTTCAGAAGGCAAAGGAGCGGTTCCGGTTGTGGGGCCGGGGCAGCTCATGGCCCATTGGAGTTGGCTGCTCTCAGCGCTGCTCCCACCGGGCAGATAACCCAGAGCTTTCCAGCTGGTCGGTTAATTACAGTCCCTAATAGCTATAAATCAATTAACTAACTGGGTGGATCAATTAGCTCTTGGGGATTTGGGAAAGGAAGACAGCAGCAGGGACACACATGGCATCGGGTGACAGAGAGTGCACCCCAAAGAGGAGCAGACCGCGGGGGTCTGGGGTCCGCAGCGAACACCCCAGCCTGGGCCAGGGCACTTCAGCAGCTCTCAGCCCCACAAGCTGCTCCTTCCGAGCACAAGAGCTCAGGCTCCAGAGAACACAAGAGCTGGCGTGGGGGCGAGGCCCCATCTCAGTGCACCCATCAGGCCCCAGCTCGCCCAGCAAACGCCCTGGATCTGGTCCCAGCTCGCCCAGCAAACGCCCTGTCCCGCTGGTAACCAGCCATCACGGTGACCCCGGCTGCTCCGTCCCGGAGTGTTTGATGAGGAACCACACGGGCGCACGGCGATGTATAACCCGTGGTCAAAGAGCGTGGCAGTGGAGGCAGGGAGGGCTGCAGAAACAGCCACAGCAGTACCGGGGCAGCGAGAGACGGCGACGGGTGCCGGGGTACGCGCCAGGGCAGGGTGCCCTGGCAGCAGCGACCCGTGTGAGGCTTAATGGAGCGAGTTCTGCTGCCGGGATGTCCCCTCCTGATGGGAACAGGCACCTCCTGGCGTGGCAGAGAGACTTTTGACCCCCGGAACGCCACAAAGGCTGAGACAGGGGGTGCCAGGAGGGGGGGTGGGTGGGTGCGGGCCTGTCTCAGCCTTTCCCTGAGGGAAATCGAGGCCCCACTGGGGGCAGCGGCCTCACGGCGGGGAGAGCGGATCGAGATCTATGACCCAGAGCGAAGGCGCAGCAGGGAGGATTCGGGGCCGCGGAACGGAGCGAAGGCTCAGGCACAGGCCGGGAGCGGCGGGGGAAAGGGCAGAGACCTGTTCTAAGCGCTGCCCCCGGGGCCGGCTGGTGCTCACCGCTGCGCCCCGTCCCTCGGGGCTACCACCACCCCACCCCGGCTCCGGACCCAGCGCCTGGGCCAAGCCCCGGCGGCGAGGAGCGGAGCGCCCGCAGCGCCGTGCCACGCCTCCCACCCACCGCTCCCGGTTCTTCTCTCTCCCCCGCCAGCAGCAGCAGCCCCTCGGCGGCCGCTGCCCCCATCGCCGGCTCCAGGAACCCCGATCTCACCGAGCGGGGCTCAGCCGGGGGGTCCCGGGGGTTCAACCGCCTCCCACCCCCTTGCGCGGGCGGCCACGCGCTTCGTGCAAACCGGTTCCGCACGTTGCGCCCGGGCCGCGCACCGGAAGTGACGTCTTCGCGCTGCGACGGGGCCGCGGCTGAAGCGAGGCCGTGGCATGGCGGCGGCAGCGGCGGGCGGGCCCGGGGCCGCGGCCGCGCCGCAGGGGCTGCGGGGGTGGCTGCGGAGCGCCTACCGCTTCGCCACCGACCGGAACGACTTCCGAAGGTCGGTGTGCTGCGGGCTGGGCGGGGGACGGGAGCGGGCCCGGGAGCCAGCGGTGCCGCTTTGTCTTGCAGGAACCTCCTGGTGAACCTGGGGCTTTTCGCCGCTGGAGTCTGGGTCGCCCGGAACCTGACGGACATCGACCTGATGGCCCCGCAGCCCGTCCCGTAGCGGCGGTGAGTCCTCGGGGAGCCGCAGGGACAAGGGGCCGGCCGGGGGCTGCGGCGCTTGGCCGTAAACCTCGTCTGCGGCCGCGGGTGACCCAGCCGGGGTGTCCGCGGGTAGAACGGGCTGGCGGGACCCCCCAGAGCGTGTCAGGCCCCCGCGGGAAGGGGATGTCATCAAATAAAAGATAATGGGGACAGACTTTTCAGCAGGGGCTGTTGGGACAGGACAAGGGGTGATGGGTTAAACTGATGAGAGAGAAGTGGTGAGACCCTGGCACAGGTTGCCCTGAGAGGTGGGAGAAGCCCCATCCCTGGCACCATCCCAGGTCCGGTTGGCCCTTGGGACTCTGAGCACCCTGCTCTGGTTGCAGATGTCCCTGCTGCCTGCAGGGGGTTGGACTGGAGGAGCTTTGAAGGTCCCTTCCACCCAAACCAGTCGGTGATTCTATAATGATGAGCTACAAGAGGGACCAAACCTTGAGCCCACCCTGACACCAGGAGGACCAAAGCCTAAAGCCTCTGATTTATCCAGAGAGCTGCAAAGGCGTGTTAAATTGCCATGCAGCGGTAACTAACTGCTCGATTGCTGACCTAGGAAAGAAACAGAGGTGAAGGGAGAAGAGCTCGGCCCCCACCCCGCACCCAAGGACCAGAAGACACCATGTTGAGCTGTTACAAGTTCTGACATGTCGCGGGAGTAGGTCCTGTTCTCCCTCTCGACAGAGCTGCTACTCGCACTTGAGAGCCGTCATGCCTGAAGCAGAGACAAGGAGGGGGAAAAGCTTTTAAATGTGAGAGGGAATTTACTTCCAATTCTGCCAGACACAATGCGAATAGTTCTCTCAAGGATGTGAAGCCATGGTGCTTGGAATTTCCTGCTGTACCCCCACCTAGATGTTGATTAAAGTACATTAATAATGACATAACCCACGAGAATTTCTTTTTTTTTTTAATAAGAAACTTCAGCTTACAAAAACAAGGTGTAAAAAGAGTAAAGATTTACAAAAAAATCATAAAAACATGATTTATATTTCACACCCGAAAGACAAAGGAACGAGTCCAGTCCTGGGCTGTAAAGCAGGACCCGTCAGCTACTTACTCGAAGGAAAACCAAACCTGTGACAAGCCCTGGGTAAACTCTGACCACCAGAAGGTTTCCTGGGAATGTCTGGATGAGCTGGGACAGGGTAAAAGAACGATGACTGGGAGGGGAAGAAGCCGCCATGTAGTGTTGCATAGCATCTTAGTGCCCGGGGCGAGGCTGCAGCCTGCCCCTACCAGCTCTGAGCTGGGGCTGCGGGTGGTGAGGCTGTTCGGGGGACAAAGCGCCGCGTGCGCGGGAGCCGTGGCTGGGATTTACTCGGCCCTGTGACAGGGCAGCTCCTCGATGGTGCTGTGTGTAGAGCAGAGTAACCTCTCAGCCCGGAGCGTTACAGCAGCAGCGCTGTGACATGGCTTCAGATTCCTCGGGCAGTTTTGCAGGGTTTTTAGGTTTAAGACATTCTGAAGTAGCGCTGCTGCCATGTTTCGTGACCGGGAACTGTCCCTTTCCTGCCCCAGAGAGAAAATCGCTCCGCTACCACTACAGGTTCTTAAAAATGCTGTTTTCAAAGTGGGTATTTTAACATCCTGTAAAGAAATTAAGTTCTTTTGAAATACGGATAATCCAAGTTACGCAGAAACAGCTTCTGCAGGAAAAGGGGATTAATTAGAACACTCAGTCATTTTATAGTTAATCTTAGTTTTGATTCAGAACACACTAATCTCCTCCTGAAGCCTGGGGTCAGGCAGGGGGCAGGTCACGTAGTTAAGCACGTAAGGCTGCCCTAGGTGACATACTGGATGTTGTCTTAACCAACCTCGGCTAAAATAAAAGCTGCTGACCCTGCGATTAGGAGCAGCGCGCTCGCGACGAGCCGTACGGCAGGTGGACAGACTGCCAGAAACAACCGGCCAGTAATGGGATTCTCTTGTCACTTGCTGCTGCCTGGGATGTCCTTGAAGCAAAGGCAGCCTCGTCGTGAGCACAGCGGGGCAGACATCGGCTTAAGTCATTAGTGACGTAAGTACCACAAACTTGAAGCAGAAACGAGAGGCTGTTCTGACTTCAACCCTCCCCTAGAAGTCACTGACAAATCACAAAACCCACCCAGGCTCCAGCTCCAGCCCCTCGCCCAGGATTTCACTGCTGTTTTCACAGGGGCTGCCGGCGGGGTTCACACCGAGGGAAAACGGCTCGGCTGCTCTCCAGCCTCAGCCAGCAGCATCCTTCCAGCAACCTGAACTTGGGGCAGGATTAACTTCTTTAAAGTGCGGAAGATTATCTTTAATTCTGCCCTTGCTCAAGTCAAGAGTGAAGCTTCCAGGTCACTAGCAGAAGTGGGGTTCCCCCCGTAGCATCCTGCCACCACCACCTTAGGGGGCTCACCCGGGCAGCGCTCCCGGTGGAGACGCTGTCTGAAGGTTCTGAGCTGCGTTGGAGTTTCTTCTATGGCAAGGCAGACCTGTGTAGTTTTAGTTGGGAGTACAGGCAATGAAGGGGTAAGAGAAAGGCAGATTTCTGTAACTAACTTGCTAGTGGAATAAAATTAACTAAAATAAAGTGGTTTCCAACACCTACAGCAGATGTTGTATCATACCTGGCCATGGATCCATTAAGATTCTTCATTTTTAAAGACCTAAAATTAAGGAACGCCAATTTACTCGCAAGCTGAATGGAACGAGGACATGCTGGGAACAGCTCTGTCCCAAAGGCTGCCTGCCGGTGAGCCTGCCAGCGACGGTGGCTTCCTGCCTTCAGACAGCGACCTGCGAGCTGCTAAGAACCTTGCGCTCACTCCAAGCATCTCTCAAGGCAACCGACTCCTGGCTGCCAGACTGGAACCCCAGTACAGGAAAGCCACTACACAGAGAAATGAGTTCTGCTCCCAATTGTACCTCGATAAAGATTTTTATGTAGCAGGCACTTAACTCTCAACTGTGGCTGCTGAACTCCTCATGTGAGTTAAGACACACTACCTGCCTGGGTGTGTGCAGCAGCAGAGCCCAGACCTGGAATTACTCTACACATGCAGCAGCGTGTCAGCAGGATTCGAAGCCGTTAGCATTAAAGGAGGGACAGAGCGTGCTTTACGGGCTGCCCTTCGTCAGGGGTGCGCTGAAGTGGGCTTTGCTGTAATTGCAAGAAATATTTTCACCTTACTGATGTAGGGAGGTAACTTCCAGTCAGAGTTTCTGGCAACCAGGACACTATAAAACAGTGTCCACCATGGAGGGAGCACTGGGCTAAGCTTATACAAAGAAGCCTGCAGTAGAGAAATATAAACCAAACAGCATAAAAAATGCTATACGCTATCGCTTCCAAATCAAAGCTAAATCTTACAGAACCCTCACAGTGTTGGAAAAAGCAAGTTTATTTACTTTGAAGTATAATTCATTCCTTCCCTATCAGGACAATCGTTTTCCTGACTGCAGTATCTCCACACCTCAGCATGACTGGGCCAACACCACATGGAGAGGCCATGGATATCACTGGCAAATGCTACAAAATCTGCTTGGGCAAACAGCTGCCGCAGCAGCGGCTACAGGTACGCTCGCAGCTCCCCCCCGCCATTCACCTGACACCTGGAGTCCTACCTGAATTCAAACATGAACACAAAACACTCAGTCAAAAGATGAGCGTTCATAGCGAGGAGCCTCGGCTTGCTGCAGTCACATCTCGGGCTGGGTTAGGGTTTGCCTTCCGGTCAATTTGTGATGTAACGGGGCCAGCGTGGCTAAGGGAGTCGGGAGGGGATCGTACCATTTGGTAGTCACAGCGAACCACGACTGTCACTTAGAATAGAATCCTCTGAAAGGGTGGACAGGCCTGGAAGGACTCATGCGTGTGAAAAACACCCGCTTTCCCTTCCACCTCCCTGGTTTTCCTTTAATTTTCTTTTTGAGACACACAGGCTTCACGGAGCACAGGCTCTGTTTGCTCTAGAAAAGAATCCATCATGTGTCTGATAATCACAAGTGCCTGATTTTAATTCTTTCAGGAATGTCAACTTCCCCCTGTGCTGAACCCAATTCAGCTTCCCCTGCCATCGGCAGAGTCACGTTTACTTTTATTTGATCTCAATTTGGCCTATGGCATTATTATTTTTCTTTACTGGTAGCACAAAAAATCTCCTTCCTAGTAAACACACAGACACACCGACACACGTAACAAATCCTTCCAGACCCATCCGTCAGTTCCCATAGGACTGTTTCCAACTGTCTCATATCCCCCATGATGATCTCAAATTTATACTTAATAATCAAAAAGCCAGTTTTTGTAGGCTCAGAAAGCAGCAGGTTGCTCAAACATACAAGAAATGGGAAACTTTACGGACAGAGGAGACCTGGCACGACGCTGTGCTCTGAAAACCTGAAAGTCGTTGCCCGTGGGACAGCAGATGAGAAGTCGCAGGAGTGGCTGTGGAAAGAGGAACCTGCGAGATTTCCCTCTTCACCCCCTCCAACAACGTAGGGTTGTCAGCGTGTGTCTGATGGGCAGATGCTGACAAGAGGAAAAGGAAGGAGGAAGAGAAATGCACTTTCAGAGTTTCTCTGCCTGAAAATGTAACCATTCTTTTTTTAAGAAACTTGTATTTTAGATTACTACTCCTTTAAGCACTTTAAAAAACGCCAAACCATCAAGACTGAAAGTTGTCTCCCTGCAGTTACACATCCAGATTTGATTAAAATATGAAATGCGAACAGCCGAACCCCAAATTACAAGAACACCTGAGGTGCAACTGTAGGCTGAAAAGTGTCTACCAACAGTCAAGGAAGGCCCCATATTTCTCAGAGGATTCTAAAATCAAGGTGATTACAGATACAGACATTTTCGTAGCCGTTCAAACTCGTCATGGAATTTGAGATTTAACTACATTCCTTCCCTTTATGTCCCAGCAGAAATAAAGACACCGGAGGCTGAACTCTGCGCACGAGACCTGCGCAGCCTCCAGACTGCCTTCCCTTCATCTGGGCCTTGTGTGACAGCAGCAGTGACGGAAGGTAGCTCTGGCTCCCACTGCTATGGTGTTACCACCTCCCTGTTCCCCTGAGGAAAACAAGCCACACTTGTACAAAAGTGCTGGTTTGCCAGTGTCAGATGCCTCCACGCCACCCGCTTCTGCTGTTCCGGCTGGGCGAGCTGGGGCTCAGCCTTCTTTATAATCCTGATGACCAAGTTATGCCAGCAGAAGCCTGTAGTATCAGCTTTGTTTTTGCTGCCACTGTAAACAGATATGACACAGGGGTACATTCCTGGTTTATCACAGGGTTTTGTTTTTCAAAACACTTTCTCCAGAGCAGAACTGTTTTATAATCACATTCCCAGTGAATTTAGCTGCCAATTCAGTTCAGCCTAGAGAATAAACCATCGAGTGCACACACAGCCCCAGTAACACTGAGAAAAAGAGCTGCTGACACAGCTTGCCAGCCCTGGGTTTGCCCTCAACTGATGGCAAAGAAATGGGTATCGCAGAGATAGCTGAGGCTTGGGGGAATGTTTTCTCTGGTAGAAGAACGTTAAACATTTCTCCGGCAAGAATGGCTCTCAGGGCAGTCAACCCCATCGATCCAACAACCGTTCACGTAACTACCTGGGTGACTGTGTGATTCACACCCCAGAAATTGGAAAGGCAGTTAAAGGAGAGGGTACTATACCTGTTCCTTCTGGAGTTTTATCAGCACTACTAGGTACTGAATGCTTCTGTTTCCTGGTTGTGCTCATTTGTTACATGCCTTTCGCAATTCCTTTCTGACATGAGATGAATGATATATAGCATCAAACTTCCTCCTTTCACTTCATGAGCGTAACTTAACAAGATGCTTTAAAAACAAGATCCTGACGACAATCTTACGTGTCAGTACCACACAGCTCGGGATGCTTTTCCAGACTGCGGCTGGCAACCATCCTGCTCTGATCCCCTTCCTGCAGCCACCCTTTTTTCCTACAAAGAGGAAAGATGTGAACACCAATGGTTTTGGAAAAAACTGATTCTGCTGACCGAGTTATAGAGCTCCCCATCACGGGAACGTCAGTCTTCTGTCCTTATCGCTGGTTTTGGGTGGCACCTGAGCTTGGAGTTGTTTTTCTGAGATTCCTGCTTTGTCCTGCACTGTTCTTTGAGTGTAAAAAAGAATGTAGGCCTGGGTTTTGCACACCTCCTCCACACTACATACATTCAGTTTGGAGTCATTGCAGTGGACCCAAAAACCTAGGAATCAAAGCGAGAAAGAGGATGTTAGTAAAGGAGGCATAATTCCTTCTGAACACATTTTGGAACTGTTCATAGGAAACATCCGCAGAGAAAAGGGGCGACGTAAGAGAAAAAGGGGTGATGTAGGAGAAAAGGCATCACTATCTTTTCCGCTACAGCAGCTTTGGAAAGGAATTTCTAATCTGTAAAACATTTTGATCGTTTCTGTGCTGTTAACAGAGTTTAGAAATACCAAATGGTAATTTAACCAATTGTGTATTACAGCCCAAAAACTCAGTTAACAAAATAAAAATTCCCTGGAGACAGCTAATTTGTACCTCTTTCTCCACAAGTCAATACTAATCCAGCTGCAGAAAGAGACGGCTGGAAACTCACAAAACCCTGCGGATGTTATTCATGAATAGCTCCTGTCCAGTTTCAAAACACTTTCTGTTTATCTCGTCATCCCAAGGATACTGAGAAAAGACACCCAGCTGGAGCGGCTCCATGGAGTTACATCGCAAGAGAAAATGAAGCATTCATGCTGTTAACACCAAGTGATAAAAGGCCTCCCAAAGGGCCGCAAAGCAAAGAGCAGCAAGCTGTGGCTTTATGCAAAAAAAAAAAAAACAACCCCCAAACCCAACAAAAACCCCATACTACCAGCAAACTGTTCTGGGAAACAAACTACCCAGCGTCAGGAAACTTGATCCCAAACAACTCTGATGATAAAGCTTGACAACGCACCACATCTATGGAATAAACCACGAGTTTCTTCAATTTGTTTCCCCCGTAATAAGGCACACGCACCTCCCTCTGTGTTGTAGCAATATGCTGTGTAGTGTCCTGAGCCAAACCCTTTCCCGTGATGCATCACCACAGCGGAGAGGTCATAGACAAAGGTCTCTTTGTCAAGAGAGGAGAGAGAGTCCCTGCAGCAGTAAGGTTCCATGTTTAATACCTGGTCAAAGAGGACATGGACCCCAATCTTCTCACGGTGATTACGTTCAGACCACCTGAAAACACAAGGGCACAAATCAGACTTGGGGTCCTGCTTCTTGGCAGCGGGATGAGGCACAGGGAAGCAGCCACTGCTAAAACCTCTAAGAGCTTCCCTTGCAGGGTCAAGTAGTGTTCCCTTCTGATTTCACTCTGCTGTTATCTTTGGCATAGAGCTGATTCTGCCGTCGATGCCCGTTTGTTACAGTGAGGATATTGTAGAGATTTGCAACAGCCAAACACAAAGAAAGCCAAACATATACTGTGACAGGCAAGCAGCACTTAAAATAATTATATCGATATAAACACCTTAGTTGCCTGCACTGACCGATTTAGAACCTTTTCATAATATTTTGAACTTTGTCTGCTACCTTTTATTCAACAGGTAAATATTGACACATAACTATCACAGGTCTCGAGCATCAACAAATCTTTCGCTCAACTCAGTGCACCAGTCTCACAGCCACCGTTTTGAGTTGTCTGTGAACTCGGACAAATACTGTTGGTACAATTCAAGGAAATCCGCATTAATATTTACAAAACAATATCGTGAGTGTGGGAGAAAACACCTACGAACAGGCTACTGATGATAACGTCCGTAGTACTCTGAGAGGGTCTCAGGGTACAGTGTTTATGCACGTGCATTTCCCAGAACGGAGAGAAGTGATGGGCCCACGCTCATCCCCTCTTCCCGAAAAGACAGAGGCGAGTCACCGACACCTCACAGTGTGTCCCACCCACCTGAATCGTTTAAGGTGCAGCCGGAGGACCTGAGGTAGTCTGTAGATCATTAACTGCTTTTTAGCTTCACTCAGAACAAGAGGTTTAGGAGAAGACTTTCGCCGTTTGCCTACCAGAAAAATAAATAATAATAAAAAAAATAATCATGGCAAAGGTAGTGAGGGTGTAGTTAATTTTCAGAAGGGGAAAAAGAGCCTATTCTGAACTCTTTATTTCCAGTTGCAGTACCCAGCTCATGGGCACTCAGGATGGACACGCAAGAAAATGTTTCCTTCCCAGAGCCAGAACTTCTCTAGGATCAAAAACTCACATACTTAAAAATACTTCGAACATATTCACTGTTGTGATGCTCATAATCACACCATCAGGTATCACCTTCAAGCTGCTCGTGCTGACATTTTGCTCTGAGAAATACACCAGAAATATTAAGAGAGAGCTGGTGCCAAAGACATGCAGGCTGCAGCAATTCCAACTGGTGAACTACAATAACACGGTGCAACATTGTCTTCTGTCTGTGGCTTCGATCCTCTTACACCAGGGAAATGAGGTTTATAGTAGCCAGCTCCACTAGCTCAAGAATATTGATACAAGTCAGAGGAAAACGCTTCCAGCAAGGTTCCACCTTTCACAGGGCTTCTGTAAAACAACTGCTGAACCGAAACAGGAGAAGAGGAAAAAAAGGTTCCTCTTCCCAGTGATTACTCTTTCCAGGATGTGGAACATATGCCTAAACCAGGAGGAAGACTGGAGGGGGCTCTGAGCTTCCCCTAAGAAATGTACCTCGTACTTAGATTTCTGCACCTCCCTGCACCAGTTTGGAGCAGATGGGTGGCTCCTCCTCCACCCTGTCTGACAAGCAGTGCCCCAATAGTTCTTGGCACCCAGACGCAGGCTGGTTCCCTTTCCCTGACTTTTTTTCCAGCTGGTTAATGTTCCCTTAGACATTTAACTCCAGAGTAACTGTTCAAATTCAGGCTTTCACAAAGAACTGAAAAAAACCCCTGGAGTTAAGACCAAGCTGTACTCATCCATATCGACACTTTGTGAATGTCATTTGTGAATCAGAAATTGTTCAGATTATATCTGGCTTTGTTTCGAGAACATCCAGTCAATGACTATTTCCTAATGCTTTGTGAAGATGTTTGGTAACAGATTTGCAAGTTGATAGAGAAGAGATCTACAAATATTTGCTACTTCAGCTGCTTAGTTGCAATGTAAGTCCAATTACTGGCACTTTCCTCCCAAGTGTATGAACATTTGCCATAAATACCTGCACGAAAAGAATTTCAAATCCAGCTTATCAGAGTAGCTGAGCTGCATGTTTATACGCCAGGCTAAAATTATTTTCAGGCGTATAATGACCTTACACTCAGACCTACCACGGGAAAGAAGAAAGCATCTTCTAGCTGAGCGCAGCAAAATGTGTCCATTCATATAACGGGTAATGCATTACCCTGAGACTCCCAGAATAATGTCAGTTCATTGCTTGCTGACAGAATGCCTACAGAGAGATGGAAACTCCAATCCGGCAGCAGACCTGGAGGACTCTGCATTTCTGATTTTTGGTTAAAGGATTCAGTCGAGAACAAGCAGCATATAGATGACTGGTTATAAAAGCTTTCCTGCTGTGCAGAGATGAGGAAACCGTAGGGGATAAGGGTCCTCCTTTTGTTGCTAAATCTCTAAATCCAAGCCCCTCTCCTCTCCAAAATTACTGAAGTTGCCTTCCCCTCCAACCCAAGCAGTGAGAGCAGCTCTCAACAGGGTCATATTAAACCCTCAGTAAATTGTGCTGCTGAATGGCAGAGATGAGAGAAAATTGATGTATCAGATCCAAGCTGGTGCCCAAAGGAGCAGCAGCTACCAACAGGAGGAAACCAAACAGCACGAGCAGTGAGGAACAGTTTTCCTGTATGTAGAGGCCACAGTTCATGTTTTCAGACACACAAATCACACCTCAGAAACATCTCACTTGGGAAAACAGACGGTGCTTCTAATGGCAGAGACAGCAGCAGCATCTGACTTACTGTTGCACTGGTCGCAGGCATATATCCTCCCTTCCAGGGCTTCAGTCTCGGTGAACTTGGCCAGCATTTCGGTCAGCATGCACTCTGTGTGGCTAACAGGGATGATCCCTTTCTCCATAGAGTGATAGCGCTCGGGGAATTCCAGGGAAAGGTCCCAAAAGGGCTCAACGGTGTTGGATTTGTAGTTGCAGGTTATGCAGGTGACCTGGGAAGGAGATGTGTACCCACAGATGAAGTTACATACGTGTGCACCCGCAGACTGGCAGTTACGTTCACATTCACAGCACGTTTATGCCCAAAGGGCAGTGCAGTTTCCCTGACATAAAGATGAGCTGTGAGTCAAGAGAAACACCACTTATTTCCAGTCTGAAAGCTAAGTCTATCTTGAGCAAATAATTTAAGCTACTTTCTCCAAAAAATGGAGACATTGTTCGCCGTTATGGGATTCACTTCTCAGACAAACACCACTACAGGTATAACACCGATTCACAGCTGGGTAACGAGCACCTTGGATCTGTTTTCTGCTACAAAAAGTACACATTAGCATTGGTCATGCACTCTTCCTTCCCTCATTTCTCTGCTTTCCTGGCATATTTCAAAGGGTATAATTCCTCCAATGTTTCACCCGCTAGCTACATAAACACGACTCATGAATGGAGCATGACAGCACAAATTTCATCGCAGAGTACTGTAAATAAGAGCAGCAGAAAAGCTTTCAATTAAACTCAGAGGCAGAAAGTGAGAACACAAGGAGATAACAAAAGCAGAAAGGAGAACTTGTCAGACTCTGGTGGTTATGGGAACCATCCACCAGAAACCAACTCCCAACCTTGCCGCTTCATGCACTGAAGGCACCAGTAACTTCAAGCTGGATTTGTAGCTAGCAGATAGGGGAGGAAGTCTGCTATGCGTGGAGGTGTTTGAAATTCAATACAGTGCATGTAGACGAGACGTACATCAGCAGAATAAATAGCTTGGCAAGTTATTTAGAGTGTATCACAGCGGCAGATAAATTCCACTGATGTGTGACTAACTTCACACTTATCAGAGACCTAACCGCTGCATCTAGAACACCAACCCGGGCCACAACACACCATCAGCCAGAGCCAAGAGACACAACAGGGCAAAGAACGTTTAGTTAAAAGTCCACCAGCAGTTCACACACTGCAGAGATGATTCAAATGAACCATGACTTCAAAGCCAAAAGCTTTCACTGGAAAAATACACCTTTTATCTTTAAGGTGAACGTACGTCCCTGTGAGTGGTTAAACTCCCTGGCACTGAGGAGGATGCGACCAATAGTAATGAGAACGCACACACAGAACACACTTCATGGTCAGATCTTGCAAGCCCTTGAGTGTCAAGTTTTGCCCATGTTTCATTTCTCCTGGAAAGCAAAGGTAGCTGAGGACTTTCAGAACAGACTGGGCTCTCAGGGTCTGCTTGGAGGGAATAATACACGTCAGACAAGGGAATGGCACAGGAATAAGAGACCGAGCACCGTGACGGGCGCTTTCAGCTCCTACAGAAACGTGCGTGAACCACATTCAGCATCTTGAGATGACTTTCATATGCCTGCAAAGAAATACATTGTCTCAGAGAGCTTATTCTTTACTGCACAAGATGACTGCCCTCTTTGTCCTTCATCATGCTCTTTCTAGCCACGGAAACCGCACCAGGAAGGGACAAAACAAATTACAAAGACACTTTAGAAATATGGTAAAAACTTAAAACCAAGGGCTCAGAACTTCTGCACTTGTGCAGATTTCATTCTGAAGTGGCAGAAGTCACCTGAATTTACAATACACGTGACAAGTATCGAAAATGCTGACAACCTGCACAGCAACCCAGCAGATTTCTTTCACAGGAGGCACTCCCAAGCAACTTCTCTTATGTATCTGGTGGCTCCTCAAGAAACGGAGCCTTTGACTCTTGGTGTGAACGTGATTTCTGTGCAAAAGCCAGTGCATACCTGACTAAGCAACTGCCCATGAAAAATGGTGTTCACCACCTTCAGGACCTGCTTGGTGAGCTTCCTCTGTGAGAAAGGGATGAGGATCCTGTGCTTCGTTCCTTCCGACTCCAGCTCCTGCTGTACTTTATCCAACAACTCACAGAGAAATTCCTGAGCGTCCTGCTGATCATAACCTCGAAACGCTGGGATCAGGCTCCACACAGAGTGCAGCATGGCAAAGGGGGACACGAGCGCCCACTTGCCAGACCACATCACTCTGAAGAGGGTGTGCAGCTCGTGACAGAGGGAGATGTGCTTTGAACTCGGTTCCTTGGGTTGTATTAGTTCTAAGCTCCTGCTTATCGAGGAGCTGCCATTTAAGCCAGCTGGCAAGCTCTGCACGCCAGATGATCCCACTTTGTCAGTCTTCCCCGACTCATTAGCAGCAGACCCATTTGCCAATTTGCCAGGCGTCCTGGACTTCCCATTCACAGTTTTGGCTAAGAGTTCTTCTGTTTCACAGAGATCAAGTGTCAAAAAACATTCTCTAAATTTCTGGAGGTGGCTTAGCACTTGCAGAATAGAATTCATGTAACACGTGTTTCCCAGGTTCCTCAGACCCGTTACCCCGGGAGTCATCAGAGGCTTACGCCGGATGGAATAAAACTGCTTCAACCTGCTGCTCTGCATCTGCCTTGAGGTAGGGGAAGCCGTCGCCACCTCCCTGAACTTCCTTGGAATCAAGTTCTCTCTGTGCACGTGAGACAGCAGCCTCGCGCTCTTCCTTGGCGGAGCGTTTGCCAGCTCCTCCAGGAACTGTCTCTTCATCTCCTGCCGCCGCTGCCTAGCCGCCTCCTTCTTTTTCTCCAACTCCTCCATTTGTTTCTTTTGTTTTAATTTCAGCTGGCCTCTAGAGCTCTTATCAAACCAGGTCCGCAGCGCCTTTGCGAGCAAGGCCTGGCGCCTGTGCCAGAGAGCTGTAAGCATCTGAGATTGTCCCTGAGGGCTCCTTTGATGGCTGCACATGTCCTCTCCCAAAGCCATCGATCGCAATGTCCTGCCGCTTCTTGTGGACGGATCATGTTTTTGACTTTTAATTGCTGACAGAGAACTTCTCAGCAATTTCAGATCACCCTCCGGGTTATCATTCAAGACGTAATCTTCACAAAGGTAACAAAAGACATAGAGATCGTTCACTTCCATTGCCAAGGGATGCCGGGTCTCCTCAAAGTGTTTAAGTGCATGTTCCTCGATGTACCTCCCACACGCCACGTGGGAGCACTTCAGACAAGCCCAGATGGACTCGGTTGTCTGGCAGTCCATGCAGTGCCACTTCTGGGGGTTCAGGATAGAGTGGTCCTGGGCGAGTCGTAGCCGCCCAACATGTTTGCATCTATCCATGTCTTACAGAAGTCTTCGCTGCTTTGACCTTGGAAGGCAAGAAACAGAAAGAAAAGGGTCTTAGAGCCTCTCTACCTATTTAAAATGATCTCTTTTGCACCAGCTGTAAAGACATAAAAATACAGATGTCACATCTTGTCAATCCCAACCACAGTTTTCCCTCAGCTGACTACATTATTTCTGCACGCCATTTTTTTAAAAGCAGTTTTTAGTACTAGCAAAAGATATTGGATTGACAAGGTCTGCAGAATAAAACTGCCTATCTGTCTCCTAAGGACAGCCCAGACAGCTGCCAGCACGCCTTCCCCAACCTGGATGGCTCGCTTCCAAGGAGAAAAAGATTAATTCAGTCCACACACACATTTGATCTTTAGCTGCCCTCTTGAAATTGATACATACAAAATGAATTTGGAATTGGAATGCGTGTCATCAGGAACTAGACTGAGGTTACCAACTTCTTGCAGAAGCCACAAAATAGCAGATAATTGTCATCACCAGAGCACTTGCCAGTCTGTGGGCTTTACCTTCTACCCTCGGATTCTCCCGTTTCCCACAGCCTCCCAAACATTTCAGTGTTTAAACAAAACATCAGCAGGGAAAAAAAATGAAACGTGTAATGCCGTGTTATAGCAAACCTAAAGGAACCCCTGCATGTGTGCGTGTGTTTGCAGGAGCACACGTAAACTGAAAAAGCAACTGATTTACTAAATTACTGTATGGTAACAGAAGAGAAACCCAAGCAGGGATATCAGGAGGCACAAAAAGCTTTCACTCTTGTGTCCTGGGCCTGTATGTTTTATAACAAGACACTCAGCAGCACAAAGAGCACAAGTGAAACACGACGTGCCAGCACTGTGGTTTCTTTTGCAGACGCTCCAATGGAAAGAGATCGGGGTGCTCCAGCAGCGCCCAGACCTGCTTGCTCGCGCTACTCACGGAGTCCTGTTTGAACATCCTCTCCTCCGCGACGCAGCATCCGGGGTGCGGAGCATCCCCATGTCAGCCAAAGGAGTCTTGGCGGTTCTTTGAGAATTTAATTACTGCTTAAGTCTTCGTCGTTAGGCAGCCCAGCTTCAAAGCCCTAGAGAGAGAACATTCTTGTGATGCACACAGACAAACTCGGAACGCTGGCAGGGTTGCTTTCAACACGATTAATCCCTCAGTGCAAGGGCTGCTGCGGAGAACACAGTTACTAGAGAGCAGAGAATCATCTGGAAGTCAAAGCATGACCGCACCTAGGAACCCAAAGACTTAGATGTTAAGAAACATCGTGTGGAAGAGGTGCTCTGGAAATTCCTTTTTCTGCTTTCATTTTCTGATCATCTAGAAATCTGCTGATCACACGTAGCCTCTTCATCATAAGTCTTTTGTAGTGGACAATCCAACGTATGGCAGAGAAAAAACCTGAGTGAAAAAAACAGAGCAAAACCGTGCACCTCCTGCAATCACTTCAGTTTTGGCTGCCATGATAACTTGGTGGAAGAAGGGGGGAGGAGATGGGAAAAAGAAAAAATAAAATCTGTCCTGAATTAGATTTCATATCTAGATGATTTTTCAAACAATAAAAATGAAGAAATGAACCGCTGTCAAGCGGGAACTGCAACAAATAAGAACTACAGAGGAAAGAAAAATAGGAAAAAACCCTGCATTTTGCCAAAGGCAGGAAAGATGGTAAAAGCCTATCTGTTGTAATAATCCAAAAAAGATGAAATTAATTTGCTTACGCATCCACAACTACAATACTTGAACACAATGCAAAGTAGTGAGAGAAGGGGCAGCAATAACAGGCACAAAGTAGTTACAGATGTCACAGAGAGTGTCAAATCTGTCACACAGAACATTTTGTTAAAAAAAAAAAATCATTTTACGAGGGGCAAAGTTTAACACAACGCAGGCCACGGCTCACTTTCCCGGAGCTTTGGATAGGTTCGGAACGGAACAGGTCCCTCCTCTGGCACGCAGGAAAACCTACCTGACCAGGCTAACAGAACATATTCTTAGTGGTCCCCAAATAATGCAAATTTACTTTAATTATTCTCTTCTTCCAGCGTTAAAAAGATGCTGCTTTTCCCACTGCTGCTAAAGATGGAATCTGTTAAAGCAAAATCAAACCTCTTCTGTTCTTTAACTCTTCTCGACTTCAGATTAAAGCACAAGTGGCCACTTCAGAATTCATCTCCACAAAGCAGTTCTGCAGTGTCGAACTAACCATTTCAGCTGTTTGTTTAAAGCAGTTCAAACCTCCTCCACCTCTCCTTTGGGCTGTGTTCACTCCCCCACAAACCCCAGACCTGGAGAGGCACTTCTGGAAATCCTGCTCTAAACAAAGGACTGACCTGGTCTCTTCCTTCCAAGTTAGACATTTCCCCTCCCACCTTCCTCTCATCTTCCTCCCTGACCTTTTTTCCTCCCTCTTCTTTTTCTGCTCTGATAGAAAATTGTGGAGTAATCCCATCTAGCCTCGGTGAGACCAAGTGGCAGATTCCAGCTTGAGTAGTACAGACACTGTGGTACCATTGACAGCCTTCATTTACATAAAAGAATACTAATTATGTTGTATCATCAACATCTGTGATTCTGCTCACTGCCATATGCGACAGTGTTGGGAATTTAACCCTTGAGGCTCACCAGCGTATCTGAGATTTGTGTTGTGTAACAAAAAATGGGCCTTATAAATACAATTTTCTCGAGACGGATTAAAGAGCCACCCGGCGCAGTCGCTCGCCAGCGACCTTGTCTCAGGACACGGTATTTTCAAAGAACCCTGTCTTTATCTTTGATTTCCAAGGAAAAAGAAACAATGCTGATATGTTGCTAGTTTCAGCTGGGTAACAGGCTACGAGGAAATCAATCACACACCAGATACAGAGCATTAAAGAATCATGTTTAACAATGAAGGAGGCTGTCAGTATATAAATTACAAGCCTTTTGTCAACTGCTTTTGCTTTTCCCGTGTGGGCCAGCGAGATTTCCTGTTTGAGAAGGAGATTTTAAGAGCGTTGGGCAGTTAACAAAGCAGCTTTGTTACACCTTAATTCAGTAATTCTCAGCACAAAAGCACCTTTGATACTGCACGGGATACTCCCCACCTGTTTCTCTTTAGGTGTCTACAGATACTTCTCTTGCCAATCTAAGCCTTAAAGCTCTGCAAGTCAGAAAGAAATGGGGTTTATTTAACTGAAGTACTGAGGCCTGAGCAACAGGCCCTGAGCCAAAGCTGACCTCTAGATGAACCTCCCAACCAAACGTTTTATAATATTACGATCTGATCATTAGTGAAATATGTATGATCATTAGCGAAAGATGTAGCTTAGATGAAATATAATCGTTAGTGAAGATAAAATGTCATGAGAATGTATTTATCTTTCCTTGTTTAGTGGCAGGTCGTCAAGGCCATGAAACCAGATGTCTGGCCTTGTTTGGAAATACGTGGTCAAAGCCAAGTAGATAAAGAAACTCCTTTGGTTCCTCCTTGAGCCCTGGCCAGACTTCGGGTGGCATCTAAACAGAGAGTGAAACCAGATGTTTCTGCACCTGAGGGTATGTAAGCCTGTTTATTCAACAATATAAAAACCTGGACCCTCTTGCAGTGACTTTGGAGACCTCACCTATGAGTGGACACACTGCGCAGGATTTCCCAGTTGCTGGGAAGGCTCTCTGATCCTTCGCTGTGACAGGGGCTCCCCAGCTGATGCACGGATCTGGATGCTGGTAAAGTATTAGGGCAACCGGTGATCTATCTTTTTTAATCACTATAGCTAACTCTCTGTAGTAATGACTAGGTGCGTTATCCTGCTTATTCTTTTTACCCTGCTTATTCTTTCTCCTGTTTTTAACTAAAGTAAGTTTATTTTGGTTTTTAACTTGGTGTCCCTGTTCTTTCTGTTGATATTGTCAATTGGCAAAACATTAACCCAAACCACTTAAACGTATGTCTTTTCAACTTCCTCAACCACGACCTACTCTTCAGCGGTGTGGTTTCCCGTCGCAGCCTGGCAGGCGCTTGGGCTGCCAGAGCATCGCACAGTGCACTCGCCTTCCACGCGCCTGGCTGCTGCATGAGCAGAGCTTCTCCATGCCCCACGCTCCAGGATTTCTTCTTCACATTAAAGATGCTTGTTACTGACTCACATTTTTGACCCCTTCCATGAAAAAGTTATGAAAATTGGTGCTCTCGCCTGGTGTAATGCATGTACTAAAGGCAGCTGGAGCGTCTGCAGGTTCAGTCCTGCCATCCCACACCCAGACAAAATCACAGACAGGCACATGACTAAGAACAGAACTCGTTCCTCTTTTACAATGATAAACAAACAGCTTGCCACAACCTAAAAGCAAGAATAAAAAGATCACCCTAACAGGAGAAATCACAAAGCTCTGATTAAAGAAAAACACAAAGCTGAGTCAGAACCTGTAAACAGCTTCACCAGGGGGAAAACAAACCTTGCCAAGATTACAGAGCTGGAGCTGTTTGAGATACGGCAACAACTGAACACGGATTTATGTGGCTGATGTGACAAGCCATGAGCAACAAGAGAGTTTAATGATGGAAAATTAACACCTGACATTTAAACTCCTGGAAACAAACAGAACTTTTCTCTTTGCAGCTACAGTACATCACATTTATTTCTTGGGTTTACCGTTTTTTCCATCACTTAGGTCTCATTTTAAGAACTATCTATAGACTCGCCCCTTCTCATCTACTTGGATCTTTTCCAAATAAGGAGTGCGGGAAAGAAGAGAGAGGAGGAGGACCAACCTAACTGCTCTGCATGGAGAAGAGGCCCAGAAGTGTGGAGCTGCATTGCAATATAACGAAAGATGAGGCAGAACTGAAATACAACAATAGGAAATGAAAGGAAAATAAGGACACTAGTTTAGCCAGTAATGTTCTAGCAACAGTTTCACACCAGGCAAATCACTTACAGCATTTAAATGCTGGGTCAAACCCTGCTGCCTTTTCTTGCATGGCTCATAATCCTGGAAATACTTATGGCTGTAACAGCTTCAAGAACCAAACGCAGCAGAAACAATTTGGCTCTTGACCCTTTAAGAGTGTTAAAATAAACCACATGACTTTATTATGTTTCTCTGTACCATTGTTACAGGTTTGGGGACTGATTAAAGACATCTGTCTGGATCTGGTCACAATGGCAACTTTCTTTTTCTAAATAAACATGCACAAAGCAAAACGAGAAGTTTGGAGTTCAGGAGAGGTGCTGGATGTTCAGCCTTGGAAACTAGATGTATCTTCCATTTGTCCAGGAGTTGATTCCGGAACAAACAGAAGAGTGGTCAGTACTGACACAAAATCCTTTAGCTGCAGTCTGGAAGTTATCTTCAAGGACATGTGGGAAGCTCAGACTCAACCATTCTTTTACTCATTCCTCCCTCTCCTGGGAGTGGCAAAAGTGAAACCCAGCAGCATTTCACCACTCCATCGGGAACTGGTACCACAGGCACATCTGCTTTTTGTGTGTGTGCGTTTTCTTCTCATTTTGTTTTAAAACAACTGTAGGGAATAAATATCCTTAGATATTCTTGGTTTCCATCAAAACTACATGTTCTACCCAAATACACTGCACTTGATCAAACAGGCTTCAAAATCTTGGAAGCAAAGAAACAAGCACCTTCCACTCTCCCCCCGTCAACAATTTTTCACGTGCAACCCTAAAGTAGAATTTCTAGCCTGCTGCAAATACTCAAAAATGCAAATAAGAAGATATCTGAGAGAATATCTACCTAAAAATTTCACACATTTGCTCAAAAACTTTATTTCTCTGATTATTTTAACCTACCCACTTGTGAGGATCCAATTATTCAACCAGTGTCTAATGAAAATGTGTAATCTGAGCTGCATGAAAGATGGGGAACAGAATTCCTTCCTCAAGACATTCATGTTCCTCTGCTAGCAAGAGCCGTCTGTCTACTTCCTCACAGTACAATCCTTTATTTGCTTCTCAAAGCCACTAGCAACGACAGCTTTTGAAACAGGAAAACTCATGTAACTAAGAGGAATTGCTGCACAAACGAATGTCACCACCACCACATCAGGTGGGCAGGTATGTGCTGTCCTCACAAAGCACTGCATGGTCCAGAACTACTCACTCAGTAACCAGACCAAGGAAAACACCCAGGAAAATGTGCAAGAAGCTCTTTTTGATT
Organism: Bucorvus abyssinicus; assembly: GCA_009769605.1. Classification (NCBI taxonomy): domain Eukaryota; kingdom Metazoa; phylum Chordata; class Aves; order Bucerotiformes; family Bucorvidae; genus Bucorvus; species Bucorvus abyssinicus. The sequence goes on along the minus strand of CM020055.1, from coordinate 2,574,902 downwards.
CTCTTTTTCCAAAGAGCCATCAGCTTGCCCGGGTAGGAACGGGTTTCTCCCTTGACTCCTCTAGTTCAAACCCTGCTGGTTTTAGACTTTCAAATTGTATCTCCAAAGAATAACAATAGCCCTGGAGATTTTTTCAATTATTCTGAAGGCATATTTTCTTGAAAACTGTCAGCTTTATATCCTAGATTCTCTCGATCCAGGATGACATACTATCAAGTTAGTTACAGGCAAATTAACACAGCTGACAAAGAAAGAAAAAAAAAAAAAAAAGAAACCACATGAGGAAGAGTTACAGATGATTCAGGATCGAGTGTTTCTTTGAAAAGACAAGCAATGCAATGAATTAAATAGCTCCCGTGAACACATGAATAAACCACAATTTAAAAGACAGACAGACAAATAGACAGGAGACTTGAGCTGTGACAGAGAAAGTGGTCACAGATTCCACCTCCCTCCTGGCCAGCCCACTCCTCCAGCACCAACCTCCTCGCTCAGCCGGAGCCCTGAACCACAGAAATCCTCCACCTGATCCCAAATTCTTACCCAATACTGAAACATCCCACCCGTGCGTGCCTGGAAGGTGGCCGGTGTCCCACAGGAGTCGTGACAAGCTCAAAGGACTTCAGCTGGTTTCAGCCATTCAGGACCCCCCACATCCCACCACGCTGTTCAGTTCAGCTCTGGAGCTGCAATCACAAGGGAGCTTGACGAAAATGTGACTTTCCTGCCAGCTTCCACAGCGAGATCTGTTTTATTAACTCCTTTAAGTTAATTATAACTATGTCAATGTTCAACTCTTCCTGGGAGCTCACACTGTGATGTAAAAATTTGCTCGAGGCTCAAACCCGGAATCTCGGGAATCAGTTTTCAAAGAAATACTCAATTATTGCAAACAAGCCCAACCACAACCAAAACCAAAAACCTCAAAAAACCCAAAGCACTCAAAAGCACGAGGATTAGGAAAATCCTATTTCCTGGCATCCTCAGTGGGAGTAAATGCAACTTCTGCAGGACTTTGTTCTCTGAATCATCCTAGGAAGCTAAAACTGGCGGATATTGGTCCATGTCTGATTTTAGAGTACAACAAAGAGCACAGTATGACTGAGTACAATTAGCTTCAAACTTTTCATACTCCACAGCAAAAAGAACAAGGCTACAGGGGGTCCCAGCTTGTTCCCAACACCAACCCACCTGCAAAAACTGATCACCCTCCCTACGAAGTTCAGTTCACATAGATTTAGGGTGATAACTGAGATATGCATTTGCTTCCCGTTTTGCATCAGCTGACAGATGTAAATGTCCCAAACCTACCAAATCAGAGATTCCCAAATCAGAGATACCACAATTCTCTGGCCTAAAACCAGTCAAACACCAGACAGCTACAAGTACCAGCTATAGATAGAGATACTATCCAGGTAGAGATACTATTCCAGGTACTATCTCTACTCACAATCCAACCCCCAAGCTGATCAGACAATTTGCTAAAGCTGAATTCAGTGCTCAGGGAATGGAACAAGGATGAAAAAACCTGAGCTTTTCCCTAAAACTCTGGAATTTTGAGTACTTTAGAAAAAAGTTGTGAAGTCTCCGGGACTGTTTTGATTGGTGTACTTAAACCTAAGGCCTCATGTAAACCAAAACACACTGTTAACCCGTCTATATTGATCAAGCCTGAAAAGAACGGGCCGTGTTCCCCAGTCCCTATTCCTAAAGCTAGGCAATGCCTGGGACAGATGAAATAACCTTATCCTGCCTTTTTTTTTTGCTGTTACTGCTCACTGTCATGGTGAACTGGTTTAGCTGTACTACCCGCAGCAGCCTTTCTGCGGATACACGCTCTCTTTACCAGAGCAGCTTCCTGGCAAACTCTAAGAAGTCAGAAAAAACCACCAAACTCCTTTTGTTTGGTTAAGAATAAATTTATGACTAAACCAAAAGACTTCACACTGCCTGTGTCCTCAAAGCGCAATAATTCATGCTTTAATACAGGCCAACAAATGGCTGCAAATGTGCATGTGTCTTCTATCCACATTCCTTCCTGATGAAGATCCTCTCAAAGAAGAGACGGTTCAGCATTCGCTAGGAACGGATGCAGCAGTTCATGGTTTGAAAATGATCACGGAAAGTCAAAGAGAAGGTGAAATTCTTCAGTTCACAACACATTTTAATAGAGCCCTCCTTTGAAATGAGCTATTCCATTATTTACACTGCCATTCAAATTCTCCAGCTGTACGAATTTAAACTTGGAAGTTTTTAAAATTTAAAATATTTTAAAGATGAAATATGAATATTCTTCTTCTGCCAAATTCATGCTGTTTCTCAACAAAGTGCAAGAGACAAATAAAAGTAAGTGACTAGAACCTCAGGTAAGGCCCCCAGCTACCTGTATTTTCCATTTTCACCTTTTGACCTTAGCTTCCAGAATAGCTTTTCAATGTGCAATACAACCAAAACTATTTATTCTTTAGGGTCACCATAAACCAACCAAACAAGCCACATGTCCCACAGCTCCCTGAAAATGTGGGAAGTTACTATATAACAGCCCTGGATGGCAAAAAGCATTATTAAAAAGCTATACACTTCTTAGATCACGGCTTTCTGGAAGTTATGTGTTGCAATAAATGAAGACACATTAAATTCCCTCCCTTCCCTTTCTTTCCATAAGCTTCTGAGGTTTTATTTTTGGTTTGGCTTTTTGAAGTGTTAATAAGCTGGGAAACACGATATGGATACACGGAGTAAAAGAGGCACTCGCTGCACATTAAAACAATTCACAGCGTTTCCTCTAGTCCCAGTGACCCAGTCCAAAAGGGAAAGAGTGGATGCAGTGATTCCACTGGTACAGCTATGGAAGCCTGAAGCAATTACAGCAAATACATACAATTTGAATTATCAAAATCAAACATGAACAAATGTTTTGCATTAGAACGCTCTGAAAGTAGATGCTAACTGCCCAATGTAATGTAATAATTTCACTTTATGAGTCAGCTTTACAGAATCCATGAATTCCCAACAAATTCTATTACCAGAACTACGACAACATCAGAGAGACGTGCCAGAGCATTTTAAAGTTTGCTACGACTGTCCCTGAACATCACTCCTGGAAAACCTCTCTGCCAGAGCAGAGAGTAACAGAGCTTTACGGATGCAAATGTAGTGCCACTGACTCCAAGTCAGCAGAGCTACATCCATTTTTACTATTTGGAAATTCAGTTTTTTACGGGATTCACCCCAAAACTGATGTATGTCTTTTTGCTTCCTTCCACGCTCTGCACTGCCCAGTTCAGCAGGTACTCGAGATCAGTGAGGCTGCTCAAATGCACACAGGATGTGCTTACGTCCTCACAGGTCAGGACCTGCGCACAAGTGAACAAGGCAGCTTTACGAATCATTAACAAGGCACAAGTTAAACAAAACAAGCCATGTTATATTTCAACATGGCCTTACAAAGCGGAAATAGAGGAGAGCAACAGCCATTCGCTTGTGTCCCCACTTTCCCTACCTTATCATTCCTTTTAATCACGGCCTACCACAATGCAGCCAAAAAGCTTCATTTTTCAGAATGCTGAAAGCGTTCTTTCTTCTGACCACGCTCTTTATTTTCCACAGTCGGTGTATGTCGCATTTATCACCGACTGTCACGTAAACAATACATTCAGAGTTGAGGTTCACTGCAACAGTTCTGACATTATACACTCCAAATTTTTAACATCACACGCTCAACCTTTGATATGGAAAATTCTACTCAATTTCCACCTGCCTTCACAATAACAGCAACAAAATTAAACGTAACTTTCCGCTGCTGGCAAAGGGCTTCATTAGCAAGGGCAGAACCGGTTCCATTCTGACCTATAGCACCTTGCTCCATTCCCCCACCACTTGCAAAACCTCATTATTTTTTGTATCAAAAGACAGGCAATTTTAATAAAACGAACCAAACCCGAAGGCCTTCACTGCACAGGTACGAGGTGAAGTTTTCGAGCTGCGGCACGTCAGAGAATCCTCTTGCTGCTGCTCACGCACACAGAGCTGAGGGCTGCAGCAGCGATCAATTTAACAGCCCCGGCATTCAGCAGCAGACTAACAGCCTCTGCGAGAATCTCTTTGTGATAGACACAAAGACGGATTATACCAGAGAGTGAATACTTGGTAAGTTATGGGTAGTCCTCTGCTGTTCTTCCTCCCCCATTTTAATTCATATTCATCTTGGCAAAATCTTAGACAGACTATTAACTAATCTAAAACAACATCGCAGCTGATACAACACATAAAGCAATCAGTCAAATGAACATGTCAGTGCCATCTACTGAAGCAATAAAGAACAAGACAACCCCAGCAGGCTGGGGCTTATTATCTTCACAGCCATAATGAATAGGCAAAGAGTATTAAATACAAGTACCGTACTCCACTGTCAAATTTGGCTGTGCTTTAAGCAGGAAAGGTGCCTTCGATATGTTTGAGGAACAGAGATTATGGCGAGACGAACATAACGAAGGGTTTCGACACACCTCTCCATCATTTTCTTTTCCTTCACTTGCCAATCAACTACTGTGAGGTCTTTTAAAATGCCAAGCGAGCAAAACAGAACAGCGGCTAGAAAATTTTTCTATGGGTTTTAATCAGTGCTGTTAACAGGTAAATGGAGTCAATCATAGTGATCAATTCATCCAAACGCAGCAAGGACTCCTGTTTTTTTAGCTCTCTAACCAAGAAAACCCAGACATCAGCCCAAGATGCTGAACAACGTTTATTTGTGTAGTATCCCTCAGACTGTCCACATCTCTGTACAGGAGGGTGCTGCTGCCTCCGCAGCTCAACAAGCAGCAAATGATCTGTCTCAGTCTTCGCTGGGACTGTGGAGCTTGGCCAAGGTCTGCTCCGCTTTCTTGTCAACAAAGAATTAAAGAGATTTACATGGCCTCTTCCTCTGCTCAACTGCTTTGCGCTTGGAAAAAAAAATCTCTACAGCAAAGCCTCCTCTTTCCGGGTGTGCAAAAGGAGACCTAAGGTGGAATTAATTAAAATTAAGAAGTGTATTTTCAGTCTCAACCTTCCCTACGTCCAGTCTGCCAGGTGACATACAGGGTTTAAGCCTGTGTTTTCTGGTACATAAGGAACAATTCTACTTGCTCAAATGCACCTTTTTCCCCCCTCCTTCCTGATGGAATTATTCCTGATTTGCATATTATGAATCCCGTTCTGGCTGAACCCCTTTTCTATGGATTCCAGGCATTATCTGAGCAGTAGTGGCTTTGTCCTCACCACAACATGTCAACTCCACACAAGGAGGTAGGAAATGAGACCCCGATTTGCAAAGTATCAGGTTGTTAATCGTCTTTCAGAATTGAAGATCAACTCAGCCCAATTCTATAGCATCTGTTATTTTAATAAATTATCCTGCTAAGGGGTTCGAGTTCATCACATCAATTTGTCTTCAGATGAAATGACAACAGGACAAGGAGTGGAAGGAGAGAGACCTGAATTTGGTTTGGATGTCACGATTCGGTGCCTCAAAAAGCTGTTCCTAAAACCTTCCAATTTTACAATACACAGGATATTCTCTTCCTTATGCACCAGTTCACTCTTTTCCATGGTGTCCAAAACAGCCACACTACCGAACCTCCCTGAAAAGTCCCAACAAAGAGCAGGGCAAATTTCAGAGCAGAATCTGTCTGCCTTTGAAAAACTCTCCCTATTTTCACTCTCCATCATGAATATGACATTTCCTCAAAATAAACAAACTCTTGTGAGAAGGATCTTCATCCTTGCTCTCAGTCCAGTGAATTAACTATTCTTAGTTAAACAGATTTGCTTCTAGTCTTAGTCTGATGACAGATTAACTCATGACTGGTAGGATTATAGACTTACCTCTGGAACTAAATCACTTTTGAATCTGAGTTATAGCTATTAGTTCTTTCAAGCTTAGCTGAACAGCTTTTAGTACTTCCTTTGTATTTTTGAAAGAATGATTAGACATCGCTAAATCCAAGCGAAAGGATCTTTCTCACAACTCCAGTGAATAAACAGTTCATTGATTTAACTTGTGTTTTTAAAGAACAGCAGAGTTTTACATGGTTTTTTTTCAGAATAAGTAATACTATTCTAAGTCTAGAATACTAGTCCTTAAAACATGTTTTTCATGCCTATGTGGTTTTTAAGCATACAACCCCCCTTTATTCTCCTCAGAAAGAAACATCTATCCAGATCAACCTGCTCCTCTGTACCCGGTGTGGTGCTTCTGCTCCCGTAACACTTCTCTGGCTGCAGAAGACATGACCCGTTCTACAGGGACAGGCAGGGAAGCCGCCCTGTACAGCAACCAGGTGGTGACTCCTCTCTGCTGAGGACATCAAGCACACATTTAAGTGTGGCTTGTTTTTACATGAAATATTAAATTCTCCAAATATGACACCACACCATCAGCAAACAGTTTCACTACATGCCAACAAAGTAACACGGAAGCAGCCACTGAGAAGGCATCTGAAGAGTCACCCTCCCAACGTCCTCCTCCTCCTGACATGCCCATGAGCAGGAAAAGCAGAAGCGGCCTTTCCCCGTACTTTCATTTCTTGGCAGAGGGTGGAGATATTTAGCCATCACTGTCTCCATCTAATTTGAAAGGACCCAGCTCAGTTCAATGAGCTGCCTTAATTCCTTGCTTTTGCCTTCTGCATTTTCATGAGAGGAGGCATGGATGAGACAGAGAGGGGAGAAAAAGTTTCCCCTAAGAAGGAAAAATAAACCACCCTGTAACTACTAATGAAGGTGACAGGATGGAAGAGCTGGGGGCACCACTGATGTTGACATTACATGGTTTAGTTGCGCCCTGACAGCTACAGACAGCAGATCTCCTCGGGTTCCCAGCCCAAGCAGCCACCAGCCGATCTACATCCCCATCAGATGATGGGTTTTGGTTTTTAGGTAACACACAATCCAAGTTCTGGTTCATTCATAGATCAGCAGCCTGCTGGATCACACCTGCGATCTCTGAAACACAACATACCATTTTTCACTGGTCGTTAATGATGGGAAAACTCCCTGAGCACCCCAAAGCAGATCGTGTTGTCCAGTTCTAGCAACACATCTATAGATACAGGCACACACACCAATATATAGACATATGGTCTGATTAAACCAGTCCTTAGATCGCGCCTTCCGCCCAGAAAACCCACCAACTATTGTCAAGCATTAAAACCCCACAGCGAACATAAATGCAAATCTCAATTAGTCAAGAAAGACTTTAGCTCCCCATTTCACTGAGTTACAGCGACCTGCAGGGCTGGGGGAGGGCATTCACGCCAAACTGTACTGCTGAAGTTTAGTGTACAACAAAATGACGTGTTCTGATAGACTGCGGTTCAATATTTATGCAGATAATGCTCAAGCTCGAAGTCAGCCACAAATCTCAATCGTTTCTTAATACACAAGGCACTTGTTATTCAGCTGGAACACATTTAATATATAACATAATGTGGAATTCCAAACGATCTAAATGAGTGGGTAAAGTTAGCTTCAGCATCAGGCAAGAGACGAACCAGGTCCTACTGCACCAAAAGAAAGGAAGGATTTAATATAAAATACAGCTTTGCTGTTTGAAGAAGAGGAAGCACATTCGTCACAAACTTATTGGAACAGAGTCAGGCTTAGAGACACCAATCCCTTCCAGGAAAGTGGGGAACAAAGTTGCAGCAGCACAGAAACACAAGCCAGCACTGGCTGGCCCTTCTCAGGACACTCTTCTAGTATTTCTCACTAAAAGCTACTTAGCACTTCATCCACACACCCACCTAGCCAGGCTGCAAAGACCCTCCGTCCCAACTGTTTTTATTTAAAGTTCAAAACCTTGAATTGTCTTCAGAGGCTTTTCATAGCATGAGAGAAAGGGACAGAATGCAATTACAGGACAGTATTTCTTAATCAAATCTAAGCCGCCCACTGAAAGTGAATGGGAAAATATGGTCACAAGGCAAAGCTTCTCAGTCGAGTGGACGGCTTTGCCTTTCAGTGTGAAAAAGGGACCGGAGCGGTGGTCACCATGTCTGAATCAGCGCCGCTGAGGGCCTATAGAGGAGCTCAATGCAGGACACAGCTGTGGCCCATAACTCTTGACTTGATCTTCCATGGTTTGACTGAAAAGCTTGAAAAGAACATAAATGCACTAAAGCTTTTCTCCAGTAAATTGGTTCTTTCAAAACCGCCACTGGCTTCACCCAGAGGGGGAAAAAAAGAAAAAAGTTTCTTTTTCAGTACTCTCGGTTAGAGGTTGAGTGTAAAAGTTTTCGTGATCTATGCTCCACACTGAAGCATACTATAACAGACCAAATTGTTATTTGCTTTTAAAACCAAGATGGAGCATGTTAGGTAGTAATTCCAACCTTCTGCAAGGATTCCTGTGTCCGAGTACATGAATTTTCCTGTGGCTAAAGCACCCTTTCGCATTTCAGTTAGCAAAGGTACAAGACACAAGACACTGAAAATGTCATTACTGACATGGTACAGAAGATACATTTTAAATGCACTCATACCAACTTTGAGCTGCCAGATCTGCATACACCAGTTCTCTGTCTTCATTTGAAAATGCGGCTGAATTATAGAGCCCAGACAGCGAGGTGAGAAAGGGAGCGAGTGCGCTGTAGGGAGGAACAAGGGAAAAAGCTGCTGGTTTTCAGGCAGCTGCCTGCATTTTCCTACTACTTTCTCAGAAAAGCTCTTAAAAGGACAGACTTTGCAGGGAATTACATGATAATTACCTAATTAAAGGAATTTACTTAGCGAGTCTTCTTTAAAAAATCTCAAGGTCTGCCCCAGCAAGTTTGCCATTTGCCGAGCGATTTCACACTGATCTTTGTGAGGTATTGGAGGTGTAATAGTTAATGAGCGCTCGTTACCATCTTGTAAGCAAAACGCTAATTAACAGCACTTAGCACAAAACAGCCAAGTTTAATTTTTTCTACCTATTTTTTGTCTACTGAAGATCCTGGCTCATTTCTGAGCGTCGCTGCAAAAAGTAGAGGAATTTTGTTCCTTTCGAAACAGTAGAATGCGGTGTAACAGCGTGCCCATTTCCACTCGCCCTTTCTTCACACACACTGATATGAATTACTGCAAATATACAATTAATCAGCTTTGGACCGCTTAGAAATTATTTCCCTACGACACCAGCAAAGGACAGAACCTCCACCTCCATCTTTACCTTCTCTCCCCTCACTCCCACTTTAATCTTTTTGTTTTAGTGGTGGGTTATAGCTGCTCCGTAGCTCTGCTGCCGGTTACGTGACGAAGCTGCGTGCTGGGGCTGTAATTCAATGGCTCACAAGCCACGTATGACTTAACAGCCTCGCATGAGCCATCTTTGATCTAAAGTCTAATAAAAACAAAAGTGAAGAGCGTTAGCAGTGGTATACACGGAGATAGGAACCAACAACCGAGACATTCTGACTTATAAATTGGATTTTATACTGGTAGAGGTTTCTGTCAAACAATTTGTTGAATTTGCTTAGTGCACTCCACAGCAATGATTCGTTAAGGGCTTCATGCTAATGAGGAGGGTCTTCCATTCACTGACATCGAAGGGGGGGTCTGTTTTCTATACAACATACCCGCATCATCTCAACAGCCTGTTCATTGTGGTTAAGTGTTGAGGAAAGGTGAAGTGTTTATACACTGAGCAATTAACAATAGGCTGCTGAGACAAGAACATCTCCCAAGGTTTCATTCCCCAAAGAAAAAAGAAAAAAAAACCCAACAACAAAACCAACCCTCGATGAAATATTCAAGATGAAAACCGCACAGGTTGTTAAACAAAGCAAGAAACTTCCAGTTTCTCTCAGCCACTGGAGAGGATTCCTGCAGAAAATAAAGGATTGGAGGGATCTTCCAGAGCACGTCCCACCACACAGCTCAGGGCGAGCTGTTGCTAGAGCTACCTCATCTTCCTCGTCCCCCTTTCGAGCTGAACTGCTGTGCCCAGTTCCAGGCAAAGCTTTCAAAGAACTTGTCGTAGGATCTCTCCATTCATTTCTAACAAGCAACTCTAAAACAAAACCCTTAGTCTTGCTTTGACTCAGAGGTGAGGTCAACTTCAGAAACCCTTTCACACTTCCCCAGAGCAAAAACATGCATGGGAAAGAATTCACGGCACCTCATAAGACAGAAGCTGGATTTCGTAGTGTTTCTATTCGTTAGCTATTCTAAATCTATCCAGCAGCACCTTCCAAGGGTTGAGAAAACACAAATTTCACTTCAGGAGTCCAGCAGAAGTCTTAAGAAATTTCAGTGGCAAAATAGCTAACGGAAGAAAAAGAAGCCAATAAAATTAGGATCTTAAAAGACATATTCAGTAATTTGTACGATCTTTGCCACTAGAGAGAGTACTTCTTGTCACTCATTCTTAGCTGCTGAGACAAACCAGTAGCTACTTTTAAAAACCCAGTTAGCAAGCAAGTGCATTTTAGCCCTGAAGAAAACAACCTGCAACGTCTGATGTGGACAGTGAGCTGCAAACCAGCAAACACCAAGCCAAGGATTACAATTAGTCGCAAGAAATCCACTGCAGCAAGAACCTGTGCTGAGGGCTTTCACACCCAGCAGCAGAGAGGCGACACACCAAGCTAAACGTGCCCTTTCTTTTTTCATCAGCAGCATCACCATAACAGTACAACACACGGAAGAGAGATCCTTCGCCACAACCTTCACGTTCACCAACCCAAATACTAACCAGAGCAAGTGCCGTTTCATTTCGCAAGCCGCAGCACACGAGGCTTACTCACCATCACCCTGTTCTCGCAGGCCTCCAGCGGGTCTCGTCAGCCACAGGGCTCTGCACCACACGCAATCTGAATCTCAGCAGGAACTGCGGTGACGGAGCCTTTACCAATGATCTTTGGACGCACAACAGCTAAATAAATCGCCAGTTGTGACTTATTAGCTGTAACAGTCTCTAAGCTGTTGCGTATGTGACTATTGTTCAGCCCTGCTCCTGAATAAGCGAAATTCTTTGTAATAAACAGAACTTGCACAAGACCAAGAATTATTCCAGACCTGAAGAGCTGCCAACTTCAAAACGCCCTTTTCACTTGAAGTCAGCTCACATTAGTAGGAAGAATGATTAGAGGGAAAATAAACAAGCATTTACTGCTTGCAGCCTTGTGATTGAGAGCACGCCTAGCTCAGAGACATCCCCTTCAAATATCTGCACCTAGCCTGTTTTCAAAGCAATTAAAACCACCACCAAACGCTTTTGTTGTCCACTCTTTTTTTTTAACGTCATACCACCACATCTGACAATTGTTAACCAACAGCAACCCCCAAGTGTAGCTGCCAAAGGCAGAGCAGCAGAATCCAGCCCAAACCCGGCTGTAGACAGGGCGCAACTCCAGGCACTTCTGTTCAGTGACACTTGTTTAATTCACAGCATTCACACCCACACAGAGTTTTTATATTCACGATTCCGATTTACCCGCTCCTGCAGCTCCTTCTTGCCTCATTCGCACATCCCAGCTGCGTTTCCTTCCCTCCAGCAGCAGCTAAGACCTTATCCCCCTCCCCGACACCTTAGTTTTGCCCCCAGTCCCACACCTCCCTATCATCCCTTTTAATCTGGTCCCTACTTTTTGCCTTGCCTTTGCACGAGAGCGATTGATACTGCTTTAGGAGCAGCTCCCGCCAAAGTCAATTAGAGTTTTCCGTGGGATGAGGCATTCATAGCGCCTATCGCATCGTTCACCGCACATTCCTCAGATTCCAGCCAGCATCTTCTCTGAAGCAGCAGGATATAAAAGGACCAAATTCTGCACCGTTTCTCACAAGGCAAGCTCAGCAGCTTCAAGAGCTCGCAGTATCTATCCCTGATTAAAAGTACAAGTGTCGCTCTGAAAAGTAAAGACGATTCCCCCCCCCGCCATATATTTCAAAATAACTGGGTGCTTTCATCACCGTTCTCCCGCTGACTGCGCCTGGAGAGCAGGAGCCGCTTGGACACACAGATCACGCTGGTTTTCCTACGTACAACCGCACGTAACATGATTAGCGGGTGCATTTCCTAAAATCTGAAGCTTTTCTAAAAATCGTCTCCTGTTCGGAGGGGTTCACGTGCGTCAGGGGTTATTTTCTTCAGGTATTTGAGCATTTGCAGGAGGGGATATAAATTGCTGCGACCCCCTCTGCTTCGAATCATGTTTAAAGCGGGATTTTAAAGCATGGAGGCAATGCTCGCCATCAAGAGACCTAAACCCAAGATGCCCCCAGCCCCCCCTCACTAACTTCTGCCGTTCTCCTTTGGGCGGGTGGGGAAGACACATAATCCACAGCTTTTTTTTTTTGAAATATGAATTAACGCCGATTCCCCCCCGCCCAAGCACAGCACGGGGGTTTATGGAGGAGTTTTTCACGGCGCTCTCCCCCTCCCCAGAGGCAGCCAGGCCAAGACCCGCGGCACCCGGCCGGCACCCCGGACCGGCCGAGCCCTCCATGAGGGCCCCGCCGGGAGGGGCCGGTCCCGGGGTGTGTGTATGGGGGGGGTTGAGGGTGGGGGGGCTCCCGCTGCCCCAGCGCCTCAACAAAGGGAAAGTTGCGGAGCCGCCGATCCGGCGCGGGGCTCCCGCCCGCACACAAAGGCGGCGGCGGCCGCCGGGGCTGAGGGGAAGGTGTCGGGGTCCGCCTCAGCACACACACACACCGCCCCGCGCCCTCCAACCGCACCAAGGGGGGGGCCCTTTGAGGGAGGGCACCAAGGATCCCTCCAGCCCCCTCCTCACAGCGGGGTGACCCCCCAGCCCCCTGCCTCTCTCCCCCCACCTCTGCCCTCAGGGGGGTGTCGCGGCCTCCCCCCCCCCCCCCCAACGGGCCCCTTTATTTACCGCCATCATCAGCACGCGCGAGCTGTCACCCAGCGCGAGACACCCCAACGGCCGCCAGCCCCGCCCCTCTCCCCGCCCATTGGCCGCCCGCCGCGCCCCGCCCCGCCGTTGGCTGGAGCGCGCGCCACACCGCGCTCCCGCCTTTCACCCTCCGCCCCCCAACCCCGCATCCAGCGCCGTCGCTTACGCCAATTCCGTAGAGCGGAGCCTCGGCGCTAACGGCGCGGCTGGAGCGCCGGCCGACGTCGTTTGCGTAGTTTGCGGTGGCGGCAGGGAGAGTTCTGGCGGAGCTTACGAGCTCTGCGTATCCGCTAGGGAGGGCTCCTCAATGGCTTACGGTCAGCGCCGAGGGGCGGGGGCTGCCCGGGCCCGGCCCCGCACGGTGACGTACCGGGCTTTGTGAACCCCAGGCTGAAGTTTGGTTGAGTCACAGGAGGGTAAATAAGGATGTTTCGGAGACAAAGAGACTCTTAAAGGGGCAGCGCGGGAGGTGGCGCCTTCCCGCGGGGCCCGAGGTGGCTGGGTGGGGTGTGAGATAGCCCACAGGGCCCCCGAGGTGACCTGAGGGGGCACCCCACAGGGCCCCTGAGGTGGCAGGGACCCCGAGGTGATGGGAGTGGGCACCCCACGGGGCCACAGCCAGCACCCATGCCACACAGACAAAGCCCCCCCCGCCATGCTGGCCTCTGCCAGAGGTCACTGGAAGGCCCCTGGGTCACAGGCTCCTCACCAGTGCAGGAGCCATGAGGGGATGGAAACGTGTTTAGTCGGAGACAAAGGGACATCAGCGCTGAGGCCAGGGGACAAGCCTGTCCCCAGCAAGGGCCAGCCACACCTGGGAGTCACCCACAGCCACTGGGACACTCACTTTTTTTTGCAGCCTGCAGGAGGTACCATCAGGGACCTGGCAGGGAAGGGCGAGTCCTGCTCCGAGCAGGGGGCCGGGGCAATGCTGCAAGCAAGCAGTGGTAGTCCGCACAGCACTGATGATACAAAGCACAGGTCACTGGCGTCACAGACACAATTCCTTTGCACAGGGATAAAGTGTGTGCCCCCCTCATGCTGTTCCAGTAAGTTTTGAGGCAAAGCACTACAATTTACTGTGACAGGTGGGAGGCTGCTTTCTTCTGCCATGGCACAAGGACACTCCACAGCCTTGTGGTCTCCTTGTGAGCTCTTTCACTAACCATCCTTCTCCGCAAATTCCACTTCCTGGGAGCTTTGTTGTCCTTTCTCTACACCTTTCTTTTCTGACCAGTCCCTGGTCTGTTTTGCACCCAGACCTGCACAGAAATCCACAACTCTCAACTCTTCAACAGCTCCCCACTGCAATGAGCCCTCAGTCTGTAACGTCTGCTAAGAATTAAAACTGAAGATTAACGAGGCCCTTACGTCCTCGCTTTCTTTGTAAAGCTTAGCAGGGTGCAGCTGCTATGTAAGTACTTCCTCACAAAAAATGCCACAGCACAAAACAGAACAAAAGCCCTCAGCACCCCCAGGGTGGCAGCGAGACTTGGACTGCCCCTCTGCCACTGAAGCGTTGGTGACCCTGGTTACATCACCCAGCCTCTACTTACAGCTCAGAGGGGGGAAACTCATCATTATGTCAGAGTGAGACCCACATCCTCAAGACCCCCAGGCCCCTCTAGGTCAGGCTTCAACTCACAGAAAGCAACAACACTGCCAAGGGATTTTGAGAAGTGCAGAAGAAAGGAGCCGCAGTGGTACAGGACCTCAGCTTGGCCACCTCTCCCTCAAGATCTTGCGTTCTCTGAGAAAACACTGCGGCCCAACAGGGAAACAACCTTCCAGACCACGCCTTGACAGGCAAAATTAGGGGGGTTTTCAATTATGCTGGCTCAGTCCGTTAACGTAACACAATTGAAAGCCCCCTGAAGACTTGTTAAGATGCAGACTAGCCTGTTTGAAGCCACGTTAACCTGCCACATTGGGGCTGGAGGGGGCGGGGGCAGAACGAGGAGGATTAGTGCAGCTAATAAGATTGAAAACCAGTCATTTGGTCCATCAAGAAAGAAAAAAGCACCAGAGTCAAAGCAGCCTCTTGTGTGGGGCAGCTGATCCTGCCACTCACCGAGTGCAGTTACAGCAACAGACTTTTTTTGCTAAGATATAAAGGGCTAAATCCTGCCCCTCCTTCTCACGTGGAAACCTACTGACGTCAACAGCTGTAATGGTGTAATTGAAGGCAGAATGTAGCTCAAGGGGTTCCGTTTTATTGCTCCAGAAACACTACAATGTATTAATAAGAGCACAGATGTCCCCAGAGATTCCAACATACATTTTTATCATTTTATGCTTTTTAAGACATGTGACCAGAGTTTTGACATCTCTGGTTACAGAACGCATCTTTCGGGAATTAATAAAGCATTAGCATGACTAATCGGATCATTAAAAGGGTTTTTATTTAACCTTAAGACTTAAAATAAGAAACAGGACAGAAATAACCATCGCTACAAAGGCTGCAGTTTGTTTTCCTGTTTCCCAGCCACGTTCAACTCTGTGGAACGATAGCAGGTCAGATTCTCACTGAATTTTCACCACTGAAAATTAACAGTCTCTCCGAAGTCACTGCACATGTCACAAACTTGAGCTAAGAGTTGCAAAAATTCAGTATATTCAGCATGTTGGAATTTCTAACACATTTATGGGACATTATGCCATTTATTATGGCTCGTTAACCAGATCTTCCTGGACCCAGCGCTGATTAAATTTATTAAATGCCCACACTAAAAGCTCTAGGCACTCTAACAGTTAATTAGGTTTACAGGTATAAACGATAATCACAAAGAAGTCATATCTAAATAACTAGTTCTCCACCAGTCAGCCAATCAAGTAACAAACCAGCTTCTTTTCCTCTGCTGCTTCAAAAGGAAAAATCTATTTAAGAGAAATCTCTTTCTGTTTTACTTCCTCAGACTCTTCGAGAGCCATGAACCGGTGAGGAACCCACAGTGTGTTCTGTGAGCAGGACACATGCTGCTGCTTCACAAGGAACCCACCGTCCTCCCTGCAGATCTTCCTAAAACCCTCCTTAAACCTTCTCTACACCTGCCCATCATGATGTGCTGTGGAACTGGAGCCTGGCTACCCAACAGCCTTCCCACAGCCTTGAAGGCAGCGCAGCACCAAGGCCGGTGGCTGAATGAGGGTGTTTCTGGGTATTCTGAGACCAAGCATGGAGGAGAAGACAAAAACCCAACTGATACAAACCAGACAGATAGTGAACAAGTAACCAAGGGGACGGATAGCTCAAAAGGGATCTAATTTCCCTGGTTTTCCTCTCATAAAAATAAATCACCACTAAAAAAAATATTAAAGTGATACCGAATTGTCAAGTCTGATAATAAATTTTTGGCTCTTATCTCTCCAATCCTTCCTTCCTCCATTAAATCTGCCGGAGTCACCAGGATTTCTCCAATGAGAAACGGTGCACAGGGACAGAACATTTATTACCTACCTTTCCAACACTGAGATAAAGTGGTTGGGATTCTCTTTCAATGCCTGAGAGGGCTCCTGCCAGGCTTTTTTATCAGGAGTCTGCATCGGTATCATCTGAGAGGTAGAAGATCCTCTCACCAGATACAGAATCTGAAGGCAAGCTAAGAACATTCCCATAAGAGGAATGCAAGAATTCCTATAGATTTTGCCAGGGAAAATTAGTTTGCTTCAGGGATATAAAGCTCTTGAACCAAATCAAAGATTAAAACTCTGCTGAATAATTGTTTCCACACAACAGAAAATTTCAAAAGCTGTAAATAAACAATACAAAACAGCACAACACTCACTGTGCAGAAAGACTCCAACTCCTCACAAAATACGGCTTTTTATTTTGATAAAAAAAATCACAAGACACTTTCACGTGGATATCTAAAAAATAAAAAAATTTTAAAAAAAATCTCTCGTGTAGCTTCAAGGAAACTCTGCCCTTGCAGGCACTGGGCTGGAATTTCTCCTCTTCCCTCCTGCCGATGCAAAGCACTGTACAACGAACCATCAGAACCACCGGCCCGCTCCCAGACACGCTCAAAACCACAGAGGACAAGACATCCGCTGAGCATTCAAGACCTTTGCTTTGAAACCAGAGAAAGAGATTGAGAAGCAAAGAAACAACCTTGGGCTGCCTCCAGTGCCACGTTTCGGGGGGACTACTGGTCCAGACGGGTTGGCAGACACAGCCGCGGTCGCTCTGCGCCAGGCTCCAGGGAGCTCCCTCATCTGATCCCCGCCACAGGCACCTGCTGCTGCTTGCGGATCTTGTTGAAGAGCTCCATGTACTGGACCATGGTGTCCGCCGGGCTGTAGATGCTGTCGTGCTTAGCGCCAAACACGGACGGGATGCCAGGAGTGTGGCTCCCCATGAAGCTCTGCATGAACTCCAGGAGGAGGTTCCAGCAGTCATTGGCTATCACGCAGGGGCAGTACTCCACCTGGCAATGGAGAGCACAGCCCTCAAGCAAGGACCACGCAGGAGGCAGAACGCTTTTCACAACAATGACTGAGAATTTAGCATGTAACGAGGATGGAGAAAAATAAATGAGCAGGACACACTGGGAATGTGCAAGCAACCCCTTCAAAAGGGAAAGGAAGGCAAAACATACACCTTGAGGGCTCTGCTTTTATTAAACTACCAGTAGTGGAGGTCTTGGGACGCTGGTTCAAGCTTTATCAAAACCAAACCTCACTCCCACGTGCTGGTAGGTCAAGGACTCGTGTGGCTGTGACATCTTTCAGGGGTGCACTGAAAAAAGCCATGGGACTCGAGGACTTGAAGTGTTTCACTAAATATCAGTCTGGTCTCAAATTGGGAGCAGATCCTAACACAAACCCTGAAAAAACTACTAGACTAAACCAGGAGCAGCCAGACCTCCAGGCAAATCTGGTCCTGAACTCAAGTTTAGGGTAAACCAAGCTTTTGTCTAAGCCCAGGTTAACAGCAACACTGACGCTACGACACCAGTGTCTCTTGATCCCCCTCCCTGTGGGCTGGGAACAGCTGCCTGATGAACTGTGTGTCAGGTAATAGGATCTGTGTGTGTAGAAGCAGCTTAAGCTCTGATTTAGAAAGACCTTTGAGCATTTAATTCTCCGCTATCACAAAGACCGTTAGGCACCAGTATAGCTGGATGTCTGGGCTCTGACCTGCTCTGCTTTGCCCTTCCCAGTGCAGCCCAGCTCTCTGCCTTTTTCTAAGCCTTTCAGCCCAGCTGAGGCTTTTCCACAGCTTCAACTCACTCTTGCACTCAGCATCTCCCCAAACACTTTCCTAGATCCTCCCATGCCCCTTCATGTACGCTGAAGGGGAAAGAAAGCAAAGCCCAAATGGGCATCGAAAGAGCCGCTGAAGAGGTTGTCTCACCCCCTCGCTGTGCTCATTAACCTGAAGTGAGCTACTGGGGTTGGACATCAGGGCTTTAACCGGCTTTTATGTGCAATGGTGTCCCTTCAGGGCTTTGGTTACTGACACTTCAGTGACAAGCCTTTCTTGTAGCTGCACCTGAGCCCTGAAGTACCTGCCCAAATTAAACCTTGTTGGGAAAAGGAGATAAACACCCTGCCTGGGACAAACCGCCAGCGAGACGATCGAGACACAGAAGGGATGGGGGATTTCTCATCTAGCCTTCCAAGATGATCCTTACCTCCACAGATATCCCACGGGCGCTGGGCCCCATCGTAACCGTGCCCACCTTCACCAAGAAGTCACAGTACTGGTAGCGGGTGCCCCGGCTCTCGATCTTGTTCGCCTTGGCGTTTTGGAAGAAGCCTTTCAGCTTCACCATGAGGGTGTCAAAGTTGGCGTCTGCGATGAGGCAGGGGCCATTCTCAAAGAGAGCGAAGCAGCTGAGGGGGTACTCGGAGTTGTGCATCACATACATCAGCTTGCCCGTCTGCCCTGGAAGAAGAGCGATGGTACCTGGGCTGTAAACCCCACAGCCCTGGTACATGCTTTACAGAAGCAGCTGGTTTTCCCTTTGTCTTCCTTGTTGCTTTAACTCCAGGTCCTCATACCGCTCATACATGCTTTGTTATCCAGCCCTTCCCTGAACAGACTGTACTTCCTTCTTAAGATTTAAAGTTACAGGGGAAAAAAAATCTTCCGCCAGCACGACTCAGAGACCAGAGGGTGAGCTGGACATGGGAACCCCAGCAGACTGGTGAGGAGATCAGCAAAGAGCACCCGCCTCCCATCCCTGAACGTGGGGCCAGGCATCTGCTGCTTCTCCTCCTGCCCACAGTCACTGGGGGAAAGCTGGGCTTTGCCCCTCCTGCCCTTCACCCACCATGCTCTGGAACACAGGGTGTCCAGAGTGGATGTGCCTGGCCTGTACCATGCTTCAAAGGTCAGAAAAGCCTTTCCATGGATGTGGCTGTGCAAGTTCCAGCTGCAGAAAACAGCTGCTCTGGAGCTTCAGAGGGATCTGCCCAGGCAAACCAGCTGAGCAGAGCCTGAGGCTGCGTGGGTCAGTGCTGGCCGCTGCAGCGGGAGAGCTACCGCGGAGACGTTCACATCAGCATTCTTAAACGATGGGAAAACCCAGGTGCTATGGGGGGATAAAGAGGCCGGAGCGAGCAGGCCACGCCGTATCTCTGAGCTACCGTCTTAGGCCGTGCTGTGTCAGGAGAGGATTTGGGGTCACCCGAGCACAACCCCTGGAAGCAGAGAGCCCCCTGGACCTCCCCTCCCCGGCCCCGGGAGCCGCCGCTCCTCTCCGCGACCGCCTCTGGCTCGAAAAGGAAAAGCCTCGATCCTCCCGCGTCCGGAAGAAGCCGTGGCCTCACCCGCAGCACACACTCGTCTGCCGGGGGACCCCAACAGCCCCCCGGGCACCCGGTTAAGGAGCTGAAAGCGGCACCGGGAGAAGAGACCGGGCCAGTGGCGCGCACCCCCTCGCCCGGTACACCCCATCCCGGCGCTGACCTTGGCTGCTGATGGTGGAGGCGGCGGTGTGGTAGGTCTCGCAGTCCACGCAGAACGTCCCCTGCTTCTCGGCCCCCAGCAGCTCCAGCTTCCGCGTCATTATCTCCACCGTCTGCTGCACGCTCTTCCCCTCCGCCACCGGCACCTGCGCCACGCTGCAACAGGGGCAACGGGGAGGGGAGTCAGCGCCCCGCCGGCGGAGCGCCGGGCCCGGCCGCCGGCTCCCCCCCGGGCGGGTCCCGTCCCCACCATTACCAGGTGACCCCCATGTCGCACCGGCCCGCCGGCACAGCAGCGACGCGGGAGGGGCGGGGCCGACGTAGCGCCGGAAGAGGCGGAGCAGAAGCGACGCCGGAAGGGGCGGTGCCAAGTCGCACGCGCTGCCGGTGCGGCGGCAGCAGCGGGTTCCGGTCGGGCCTTTCACCCGTTCAGGCCCCGTCATGCCTAAGGCCCGGCGGCCGCGGGGCCCGGGCCCGGGTCCCGGCCCCGTGTTGCCGCTGGCCGAGCAGATCCTGCAGGACGCGGCCCCGCGGCCCACGGCGCGGGCGAAGCGGCGCGGCGGGGAGGCCGGGGAGGAGGATGGTGGTGGTGCCGGGGAGGGTTATGTGGACGCGCGGCTGTCCCGGCGCATCCTGGAGCAGGCGCGGCGGCAGCAGGAGGAGCTGGAGGCCGAGCACGGCCCCGGCGCGCCCGCCGCCCCCAAGCAGCGTGGCACAGCGCTGGGTGAGTCCCCGCTTCGCCCCCGAGCCACCCCCGCGCGTTGAGGGTGCGAGGCCCGGGGCTCAGCCAGCACCGCTCCTCCGCAGGCCCGGTGGTGCGTGGTCCCGGCTCCGACTCGGAGGATGATGAGGAGTGGCCCTCGCTGGAGAAGGCAGCGGCGGTGGCAGGACGGAGTGGGGAGTACAGCGGGGAGGTGGTGGTGGACCCCGAGGACGAGAAGGCCATCGAGATGTTCATGAACAAGAACCCGCCGCTGAGGTGAGGACACGGTGGGAGAAGGGGCTGGGACGGGGCAGCAGCTGCTACTGCTTCCCAGCGCAGCCCCTGACGTGTGTCCCTCCTGCGCTGGCCCCAGGCGCACGCTGGCAGACATCATCATGGAAAAGATCACGGAGAAGCAGACGGAAGTGGAGACGGCGCTGTCCGAGATCTCGGGCTGCCCCATGCCCCAGCTGGATCCCCGTGTCCTGGAGGTCTACAGGGGCGTCCGAGAGGTGAGGCCAAAGCTGCCCTGACAGCAAATGTCACACTGAGCCCCCCAGCTGCTGCCTCTTGCCCTGCTCCCCCTCAGAGAGGCTGTCCCCATCCTCACTGTGCAGGCGCTGCTGCCTGGTTCCTGCAGTTTGCATCGTGCTGGTTGCTGAAGGGCCCAGAGAGTTTCTGAGTGACAGTCTCCTGAGCACTGTGCTCAGGACAGACCCGAGACAGTCCTTTCTTAGCAGAGAGGCTGAGGGAGGGGACAGTGTTCTCCTGGTCAGCAGACCAGGCCTGCAGCCCTGCTGTTGGAGCACCCATGTCACAGCCCGGCCTGTCCCTGTGTCTTTTAAGGTGCTGTCCAAATACAGGAGTGGGAAACTCCCCAAGGCCTTTAAAATCATTCCTGCCTTATCCAACTGGGAGCAGATCCTCTACATCACAGAGCCAGAGGCGTGGACAGCAGCCGCCATGTACCAAGCCACCAGGTAGGATCAGCTCTGGGAGCTGCTGACGGGGGAGTTTTGGCTTTTCTTTCCTTAACTGGAACCAGCTTCACAAAACACCGACTTGTCCCCGGCTCGGCCGCCTTTCTCCACCCCTCCCTTCATGCTTTGCTTTTCCCAGGATATTTTCATCCAACCTGAAGGAGAGGATGGCCCAGCGGTTCTACAACCTGGTGCTGCTGCCGCGGGTCAGGGATGACATCGCTGAGTACAAGCGCCTCAATTTCCATCTCTACATGGCTCTGAAGAAGGCTCTGTTCAAGCCCGCAGCCTGGTTCAAAGGTGGGGAGATGCCTGACCCCTCTAACAGCAGCTGCTGGAGGAGCTGTTCCAGCCTGGGGTCAGATGTGCTCTGGGATGGGAGAAGGGGCTTAGTCGCAGGGTTCTACCTGACTCTTCCTCCTCCTCCACAGGGATCCTCATCCCGCTCTGCGAGTCCGGGACCTGCACGCTGCGGGAGGCCATCATCATTGGCAGCATCCTCGCCAAGTGCTCCATCCCCGTCCTCCACTCCAGGTACTGTGCTAGGAGGCTGCGGTGGGGAGGGCTTCTCCCCTGGGGACACCAGTGCCACACCTTGAGCTGTCCCCTGGCCTCTGTGAGGTGGGAGGGATTCGCTCAGCTTCCTCTGGGGTTGAGATTTGAGGCTCAGCGTCGGGTTTGTCATCTTCATATTGGAGCGCCTGGTGGTCCATGGTCCCTGTCCTCACCCCAGTGCTTGCCTGTCCCCACAGCGCGGCCATGCTGAAGCTCGCCGAGATGCAGTACAGCGGTGCCAACAGCATCTTCCTCCGGCTGCTCATTGACAAGAAGTACGCGCTGCCCTTCCGTGTGGTTGATGCCCTCGTCTTCCACTTCCTGGCCTTCCGCACGGACCAGCGGGACCTGCCTGTGCTGTGGCACCAGTGCTTCCTGGCCTTTGCCCAGCGCTACAAGGAGGACCTCTCCTCGGAGCAGAAGGAGGCTTTGCTCGAGCTGCTCAAGTTCCACAGCCACCCGCAGATCTCGCCGGAGATCCGGAGGGAGCTGGTGAACTCCAAGACGCGGGACGTGGAGGGACTGCAGCCCGTGGCCATGGAGTGAGAAGGACAAGGTGCAGCCTGTGCTGCTCCTGGGACGCTGCTGGTTGTGTGGGCGAAGCTGTGGGGGGTTGTGCAGGAGCACCCACCCTGGGATCCCGCTGTTTCCAATGGGCGCTGGGGACAGGCTGTGCCCGCAGAGCTGGACCATGCTCCCCACACTGCCCGTCCCGGGGCACGGCAGTCCCTGTCCCACCTGGGATCCTGGTGCCACCAGCATGTGGTGGGAGGGTTTGGCTCGTTCCTGTGTTGGAAAATAAAACCCAAGCCGTGTCCTTTTGCCCCACAGCCGCTTCCCTGCCCTGCCCTGTCCCCAGCAGGTGGCAGGGCAAATCCACCAGCTCCAGGCTTCTCCCAGAGCTGATGAGTCTGTGCTGTCAGAGCTGTCCCCAGTCTGCAAAGGGAGAAGGGACCCCTGTGTACCCCCTCTGCCCTGAGCGATCCCTCCGTGGTTGGGCCAAGGGGGGACAGGGGCACAGGGCTGGGACCCCCAGAGTGTTCCCCAAGCCCAAAACTGTGCTCAGGGTTAAAAATGCTCCTGTTGGTGCCTGAAGTTTTCCCCATGAGTTTAGTTGTCACCAGGCAGGAGTGGGCTGTGGAGCTGGGGCTCCACAGGGCTTGGATGTGTGGCCATGGGCAATGGTGAGGGCAGGAGCAGCCCGGTGGCACTGGAACCTTCCTGCCTGGCACCATCCCCCTTCCCCAGGGACTACCCCAAAACACTTGCTGCCCTTCGGGGTGTACCTGGGCTGCTGGCCTTGCTGGCCACTGAGCTAACGTGGCAACCTGCCTGTAGACACATGCCACCAACCCCTGGAAAACCCACGGGAGTTTTTCCTCCCAAGGCTCTACGCTTATCTGGGGAATCGCTGCTGTGACGATGCCCCAGGGTTTTCCTGCATTGGCAGCTTGTGCCCAGGACAGCTGCCACCCGCATTCACTTCTCTTGGGAACCAGCACCATCTGCCGTGACAGCGGTAGGAGCGGAGCAGCACACAGAGCCTCCTCCTTGCCTGCCTGATTTTTATCTCCTTTCTTTAAAGAAGCCAGAAGTGATGAGCATGGGAGATGGCCCAGACTGGCACAGCACATCCGGTGCTCTCCTGCCCCACAGTACTGCCCCGAGCTGCTGCCAGGGGTGTAAAACCGCTGCCTCCTCTCCAGTGGCTGCTCCATTCGGTTCCGTGATCATGCACCACCACCCATGAGCTGCCCCAGGGCCTCGGAGAGCCCAGCGCGGCCCTCGGCCACTGCAGCATCTCCCCTCCGCCTCTCAGCAGGGTTGGAGCTGGCTGGGGGGGCTCCTGCCTCCCGCTCCCCATTTCATCCCGCTCTTGCGGCCCCAGGGGCTCCCCTGGCTGATGGGGTCCCACCCTGGAGTGACTCGGAGCAGAGACTCAGGGAGGCCGAGGTCTGCCCCAGGTGCAGAGCGGGTCGTGGAGGGAAACCCTCGAGGCGTTAACGCTTGTTTAAAATACTTTATTGCAACTTCATACGCTTCTCCGGTTCTCCCAGCGGCGGGACTCTCGCGTGTGAACTCCAAACTAGTTTACTCTTAAATTAAAACACATTTATATATAAAAATTTCTCTCTGTGCAGCCAGGCTCTGCGCCCCAGCCGTCCGGCTGGCAGGAGCCCACCGCTCCTCCCGACTCATGGAAGAACAGCAGCCCCGTCTTTTTCCACCTGATAAGACTTTTTGTTTCTAGTGGCACCAAAAAAAAAAAAAAGGAAGATTTCTCCCCCCCTTTTCCACATCCCCCACAGGGAGGACAGCCACAGCTCCATGTGGCCAGAGGTCACCGAGCAGCACTTCTCCTCCCCACCGTGGAGTCTCTCTGGCTTCTCCTGGTTAATACGGCTCTACTGTTTAATTCTCTCTTAGAAAAGCAGCTTTTTTTTTTTTAAACACTTTTTATAAAAACTAACAGACAGGATCAACAACAACGATACAAAAAGGCAATAATCGCTTTTCAACTCAAGTGCGCAGCAAATTTTCCGCCCTCTGAGGACACAACTCGGACCTACACAGAGACAGACGCAGCGCGGCCCCCCTCCGGACCACGATCCGAGCTCCTGCCTCGGAGGGGGAAGATGCGTTTCGGACTATAGCAGCACATTCAAATGGATCCTTAAAACCTACTCTGGTGTCTAAGCTACCTACAAAAACCAACCAGCTCCCAGTGAGTCTCCCCTCGCCCAGGGAGTGAGAGAAGGGGCCGAAGGCGAAGGCACTTTCGGAAGGAGAGGAGAGCAGCATCCAGGTCCCGCAGCCTGGAACCGCAGAGTCTCCCTCCCTCCCCGTTTCCCAGCAGTTAACAATAAATTAAGCAGCCTCAGTGGGGCAGCGGAAAGGCGAGGGGTTTGTGCCCAAACCTCGCCCAGGAGGCTGCTCCCCGGGGTGAGGGCTTTCCTGCTCCCATGCAGTGGGGGGCAAGCCGAAACCCCACAAATCCCAAATCTAACGGCAACAAGAAACAAGCCACACGTTTCCCCTCCAAGCAGAAGCAGCCACGCCACCCCCCCAGGAGCCACAGCAATCTGGCACAAAGCGATCAGGACCGAGCGGCCAACAAGCACCTGCTCCCTCCTCCTGGGCACTCGGTTCTCTCTCGTCAGCCACGCAGGCCCGGGGAGGGAGCTTTGGGGGTTCTAGGGGGTTTGATCACGTAGGTCAGGGTCAGAGGCTCGTGATCCATGATTGATGGCCCCTGTGGGGCTGAAGTCGTCACGGTCAACGCCCCCGAGGAGACGGCGAACAGCAGCCGGCCGGGCTACGAGGAACACGAACTGAGAAACATTTCACAACTTCATTTTGGGTCCTGCTCCCCCTCCCCAGCAATTCTTGAGCCCTGTCACCATGAAAACGGTCGCTTCACCCCGGCCACCGGCAGAAGCTGATGAGAGCATTGAGGTCGAGCTCCGCCAGCCCGGCCGCTCGCGCCGGCAGACACGTGCGAATCCTGCTCCGCGCTCCCAGCGAGCGGAGGGGGCTGACGGAGGGTAGGTGGGATGCAGCGACCTTTCGGTGTCCAGGGCGGGCTCCTGCTGCGGCGGGGCTGGGCGGCTCTCGGGAAGGGGACGCTGGTCACAGGTTGACGTCCGTGACGTCTGTGGGCGTGCTGGTGGGCTGGCTGGCCGGGTAAGCAGCAGTCTTGGCGGAGCGGTATTCCTGGTGGGTTTGGGACGCCTGCTTCAGGCTCTCGGCTAAGGCTGCCTCAATCTGCTCCTGACAGGCCTTCAGGCAGTCCTGCGGGAGAGGGAGCGAGACAAGGGGACTCAGTTCGCTGCTGCTCAGAGGTGGGAGCCTTATAAACGGCTCTGAGCAGCTGCCGCACTACGGCTCCGGCCCCTGCAGCATCTAAACACGCAAGACAAAGAAGCTTTTCATCGACAAGGGGCATCTCCAGCTTGTCTGTGCTTTAGGGCTCTCCCCAAGAGAAGCCCCACGCTCTGGTTCTCTTCTCCCCACCTCCCTGCTTGACCCTGTTCCTCAAGGAATAGATGTTGTGCCCGTCAAAGCTTCCCAAAGCGTGCAATTTCCCCACCACAGCACCGAGAGGGTCGAGCGGAACAGAACCAAGACTTCCCAGCTCCACGAGCGAGCAGCACCACGGGTGCCTGCGTGGACCCCGGAGCCCCACCTGCCTCCCTCAGCCCCTTCAGCCCAGGTCTCCCGGAGCTCCACGCGATCCTGCAGCTCTGCCTCCTCCCGTCCCTGCCCACATCCGAGCCAGGACAAGGGGAATCCCCGCGGGGTGCCCTGGCTGACGCACACTCCATCGCTTCAGGGATCTCCGAAGCAGCTGGACCCAACCCTCCCACACCCAGCAGCACCCCCAGCCACGTGTTCCCCACAACACCATCGACGCTGGAGCGTTAGAGAACGATGCTGCAGCCACAGAGCTTCTTGCAAGGCTTTTACCCTCCCGCTCGCCCCTGGGGAGCCCTGACATGACTCACCCGCACCTCCCTGGGGCCTGGGGAACCCAGTGCTGGGGCCAGGCCAGCCCCATGAACGAGAAGGCACCGGGGACTGCAAGCAGCAGCGTATCACTTCTAATAAAAACAGCAAACCCTGTTCCATTTCCTCCCTGCACAAGCTGTAGCCAGAGGTGGAAACTCCTCCACTTCAACACCAGAGCACCGTGATGCACCAAGAGCCGGGGGAGCCATCGCCAATGGGCGCAGCCCAGCCCGGCTCCTGCACCCAGGGGTACGGGGTGGCATTTTGCACCTCGCGGCCAGAGCCGAGGTGGACGCCTGGGGCTCGCTGGATATTGTCACACCCCACGATCTCTTACCAGGAATCCACCGCCAGTTCTTAGAAACTGACAGAGGATGTGGCAAGCGAAAAATAGCAACGCCCACCTCCCCGTCCCCCTGCCGCTTCCCGTCAGCACAGCCTCCAGCCGCCCGCAGCCCGAGGTGAGCTCGCTGCAGGGCCTCGAGCCACGGCCAGCCCGTCCCCGGGCTCTCCATTGGTAATTTCGGCAGAGGTGCTCCAAGCTGGCTTGGCCACACACAACCAGGCTCTTGTGCTGTCTAGAGAAACCTCAGGGCTTTGCCTGGGAGGCAGCTCAGCTTCCCCAGCCTGCGTGTGGCTTCCGCAGCCAGAGTCGTGCCGCGAGGCTCCGGCTCAGACACCCAGCAGGTCTGGTCCTGCTCCGCATGGGATGAGGACTGGTCCACAGCGGCTCTGAGCCTCACCTGAAGCACCAGCAGAGCAAGCAACGAGCCAGCCTCAGCACGATGGCACAAGCTCCTGCTGGCCATGGAGCTGACAGCCCCGCAGCGCCGTCCCCATGGACTCCCCGCACCCCCAGCACTGCCCTGCTGCAGGAAGGGGATGGAGCACTCCTCTAGTACAGAGCCAAGGGGAAACATCAACACCACAAACACAGGGCTGTGGACACGTGTCCAGGGCTTCCCTCTGCTACCGGAGCTGCCCTGGGGCTGTTTGTGCAGCACCTCGCACCGGGTGGGCTGTGGGGCACAGCAGATGCTCTCCCCGGGCTGAGAAGGGAGCAGAGGTGTGCTGGGCTCCATCCCGGCTGCCCTCCCTCGCCGGTGCCCTCCCTGCTTCCCACCTGTTCCCTCCACCAGCCCCGACCCAGAGCAGGTTTCAGCCCCTACCCCATTCACTGCAGCAGCTTGAGAGCAGCTGGCTGCACTGATTCTCTCTTTAAAAAGGCTCAGAAAACAAACAAACAAACCAAAAAATCAAAGCCGCAGCAGTGGATCAGGACACCCTCCTGCTCCGTCCCCTCCCTGCCCAGACAAAGCCTGGTCACAGCCTCCCACCCGCTGCGGCCCCAGCCCCTCTTCCAATTGCCGGCGCTGCTGTCAGGGGACTGTAACTAACCCCGCGCCCGGCTGCTGGCATTAGCGCTCGGGCAGAAGAAAAGATCAAAAGGGGCCCCTGGCAGAAGAGAGGCTCCCGGTTACTTCACCGCGGCAGAACGACCCAGAAACGGGGAGCCCTTGAACCAGGGAAACCTTGGAAAAGGGTTCCTCTTCCCCATTCAAAGGGCAGTGGAGGGGCAGGCAGGTGACCCCCCCCCCATCCCAACATCCCCAACAAAGCCGTTGTGGCAGCGTCCTCAAACGCTTCGTGTCCCCGACCCCCTTCCCACCCGAGTCTGGCCACCTGCAACCAGACACCAGTGACGGTGAGCAGATGCCGAGCCTGGCTTCTCCCCCTGCCCCATCCCACCCGAACCCGATCCCACCAGCACCTGCCTGCGCAGGGAACAGCCGCTCCCCTTTGTGCTGCTTTTCAAAGGCTCCCGAGCTCAGAGCTCGCCCCGCACTGCGGCCGGAGCCATCTGCAGCCCCGGGCCTGACCAAGGGTGCTGCGGGTAGAGATGTGCACTCACAGAACCACAGAGTCGGTTTAGGTGGAAAAGCTCTTTCAGCTCCTCGAGTCCCCCCGTTCCCCCAGCACCGCCAGGTCCCCACTGACCCCTGGCCCTCAGCACCACCTCCACACGGCTGGGAAACCCCTCCAGGGATGGGGACTGCACCACTGCCCTGGGCAGCCTGGGACAGGCCGGGACAACCCCAGTGGGCAAGAAACAGTTGCTCAGGGACAACCTCCCCTGGAACAACTGGAGGCTGGGTCCTCTCATCCTGTCACTTGTTCCTGGGGAGAAGAGACCGACCCTCACCTCGCTCCAACCTCCTGTCAGGGAGCCGTCAGAGCCAGGTCTCCCCTGAGCCTCCTTTTCTCAGGCTCAACCCCCCAGGTCCCTCAGCCGTTCCTCAGCACATCGTGCTCCAGACCCTGCACCAGCTTCATTGCCCTTCTCTGGACACGCTCCAGCCCCTCAAGGTCCTCCTTGGAGTGAGGGTCCCAAACTGAACCCAGGATTCGAGGTGTGCCCTCACCAGTGCCCAGTACAGGGGGACGATCCCTGGGCCCTCCGCAAACCAAGGCTGGCATCACTACCAAGAGCCCACTTTCCCCTTCCGCTAAGAAGAGTGAGCAGCAGAGAGGAAGAGTTTCCACTGGATCCAGCAGCAAAACCACTTTGCCCTTCCCCGCCGACACTCACCACCTCCGTGCCAGTGATGCTGGCCAGCAGCTCGGTGATCGCCTCCCCAGTGAAATCGTTCACGGAGACCGTCAGGCCGTGGATCGCTGCTCCGATACTGCCTGTCGCAATCATGGAGGGGGGGTACAGGGCAAAAGTGTAGTCTGGAGCCAGGACGGGGACACAGGGCAAAAAGAAGAAATTGTTAGCAAGGATGTGAGCGGAAAGTTCTTGAGACTGGGATTTCCCCGGAGAACTAGAGAGGGCTGGACGGAGGGTGTCCCCAGCTTCACAGGGAGAAACGGGAGTGAAGCAATGGGAAGAGGCTGAGCTTCATTCCACTACTTCTCTCTCACCAGAAGGACTCCTGAGGATGCGGTTGCTCTAGTGACTTCGAATAAGGCTGCTCAAAGCTCAGCTCCAACCCTGCACCCTCCCACAGCCTGTGCGGTGAGGGGGTGGCACGGTGGCTTTGCTCTCTCCCGGCACCCCACAGGCACCCGCTGAGAGCCCCCAGGACCGTTAGGGCCCTTTGTCAGGGACAGAAAACCCGTGACTGAGCAGCAAACTGCTCCGGTGTGAATGACGGCATTTTGGCGATGGAGAGCAGCCCCAGGTTGCCCAGTAAGCCTGACTGGAGCCCAGTGGGCAGCCATCCTCCCCGGCACTCCGTGGGTGGCTCCGGCGAGAGCGGGCACCCACCTGTGGCACACAGGGCGATGAAGGTCTGTGCGTGTTTCTTCACCAGCTCCATCTTGTCCTTGGGCAGCGGGAGGTGATGGAGGATGTGAGCCAAGAAATCATTTGCTATCACCGAGACCAGGTCCCACTTTAGCTTCTCCAGGACTAGAACCTCCCAGCCCTGCAGAGACAGACAGACAGACAGCGTGTTACTGAGCGGAGCTGGGCCAGGCGGATTCACCAGATTCAAGGGCAGATAAGGCCAGTGCCTGGGACAGGAGAACAATCCACGAGACAGAGGAGAAAAGAGGGAAGGGAAGATCAGAAGAGGAAGCTATAAATCTGGTTTCTTCTTTCCAAGGTGCAGCTGGATTCAACCTGATGCTCCTCTGCTTTGCACAGTTGCTGCCAGAGCCCACAGGGGAAACACCAGAGCAAGAAGCAGTGGGCACACCACTGCCACGCTCCTCCTCCACTCCTGAGGGGAGGCCGATGTCCAGGCTCCCGGGAGCAATCCAGCCTGGGGCGAACAGCACTGCAGAGCTCGGGGGCTGTGACCAGGTCTTCAGCCCAACAAATGCCGGGCACGCAGCCCTACGGAGGAGGTCCCAGGCTGGGCACTAGCACTTGGCAGAACATCCTCTACTCACCACGCCTCTTCTCTGCCAAAAGAGCCTCCAGTCATGCCCACAACACATCCCCAGCAGCTCCTCAGGAGGAAGAGGGACTGAACAGCCACACTAACACCCACCTCTCCCACTGACACACGCTGGTGCTTCCCAGTTACACGTCTGGTGGCTCCCAGTGTCTCCATCCCATGTTGTGGTGTTCTCTAAGCACCTACCAGGGATTTCTGTACAGTCTCCCACGAGCTGATCTCTGTGCAATTCCCAGGCTGGGAACAGATGGCAGGAAGGCCAGGTGCCCCCTGTGCGTTTCGGCTGGAGCCCGGGCTGCTGCTCTCATCTGCTTGGCCTCTCGCAGGCTCTTCCAGCTCTGGGCATTAGTCCCAGCACCGACAAGGAAAGCGAAGTGCAGAGCAGCCACGGGCAAGCACTTGGCAGGGGCGTCACCCTACCATTAGCAGAGGGTACAGTCACGGTGGTACCACAGCACCCATCCAGCACGGTGTAAGCAGGGGAGCCCACAATTTGAGCCTTGGCACAGAAGTTGGGACCCCTGCAGTAAGTTCCCTGCTCTGCCAACAATGTCAAGGTCTACGTGACTTAGCTAGAGGAGCAGCTGAATCAAACGCAGAGGCCACACACGTACTGGTCTCACTGGCCCGGGCAGCTTTGTTTCGTCTGGGTACGACCATGCCACCGACAGCAGCCTCAGGAGAGGCGAAAACAGCGTCTTCCCAGGATTGTTTCCCTTCCCATCCCAGCAGGAATGTCACAGGCAGCCCACACCCAGCCGCCCCAGCCTCTCCGCTGGTCCCAATTCCCCCACATCCTGAGACTGGCCCCCCATTTCTCTTCATCCTCTGGATTAGCAGCAAATCTGGCTTTGGCAACAGGGTCCAGGTATGCTAGAAAGGCCACAGAAGATGTGCCCACGCCCCAACTTCCCGCTAGCAGGGGCTGACAGTGGCCCCGCAGATATGCTGGGAAAGAAAAACACCGAGCAGGAGCTGAAGCTGCGGGTCTGGAAGGCCAGAGCTGACCTGGGATTTGTGTCAGGTATCTCCATTTCAGGAGCCAGTCCTGCCCGCACAGTATCTATTCTTCCCCGGGCAGTCTAGGATTACAAGGTCGATGCTGCTCACAGACGTGCCAAAGGGCTGCCAGAACAGATGGATTTGAAGAAGTGAGATTTTTCCTAAGGGCAGATGATCATTTTCTATCTCTTTTTTTTTAACCCCACTCTTTCCCCTTACACAAGTTCGGGGTTGCTTAAACCAGCAGCATTGCTCAACCTGCTCCAAATCCCCCCCGAGGCCAAACGCGCCGTTTGCTGTTTCACAGCCCGCGCTCTCGAAGCTGAAAGTGGTGGGTGCTTCGCTAGCGCGCTCGCCGCTCTCCCATACGGAGGGCCAGCCTTGCTGTATTTTTAAGCCAAATCCACAGGATAAAAGCAAGAAGAAACTGAGCAATGAGCTCCAGAGCCTGAGGATCGCAGCAGGTCACCCAGGGTGCCTGGTTCAGCAGCAGGGTTGGGACAGAGGGGAGAGATCAGGCTTGGGTGAAAGAATGAAAACCAGTTAGTGCTGGGCACTGGTGAAACTGCAGCAAGGTGACAGGAGGGAAGAGCCGCTGGAGACACAGAGCTGTGTGATGTCCCTACCTGCTGCTCATCTGGAACCTGCCAAGGGCAGCAGGCTGGGAAAGCCGGCGGCTTGCTCGTGCATCAGCCTGGGATCTTAGGAAGGGGCACAGGACACTGCCAACACCTTCGGCAAGAGGCTGAGGCTGGGAGCACAGCCCTGCTGCAGGCCAGGGAGAAGGTCAAAAGGAGGACCTGGAGATGGCTGCTCATGAGGCACACCCAAAAAGAGTCACTGCAGCTGAGAGGGGAGCTCTGAGCACAGAGGGGACACCAGCCCAGCATCATCCCGGCTCTCGCTCCTCACGTTTCCTCCCAGAGCTGCCAGCCAGCTGCTGGGAGTCACCAGAGGCCCATGACATCCACACTGGTCCCTGCTGGGGCACATTTAGCCCTAAGGAGAAGACCCAGGGCTCAGACCAGCTCAGCCATGAGACCTCACCTGGGACGAGCTGGCTCCTGCCACACCAGGACTGACCCGGGACGGCAGCCCATCCGTCTGTAACTCACAACAGCAGCTCTTTTCCAGCGAGGACACGAGTTCATCCTCTTCTTAAACCCTCGTTGTTACCAAAGGCCTGATCCCCAGACCCAGCCGGCACTCGCCATGCCAGCTGAAGGCGACAGGCGCCAAGGACTGTCACCAGCTCACAGGATTTAGCTCAGGGAAGCCTCTCTCCTGCCAAACCACCCGCTCCTTGCTTCTCTCCTGCTAACCCTGGGGACTTCCCGCTCTCGGAGCAGCATGTCAGAATCTGAATCACTTTATCTGTGGAAGAAGCAGAACAAAAGGCTGCAAGAGACAGCGAGCAGGTCTGTGACAGCAGCACCTCTCGCTACAGCAAACATCCTTTTCCTGGCATTTTGTTTTGCACCTAATTGAATCACTCTCTGCCCGGCTAATGAAAGAGAGGAAGAAAAGGGGAAAATGTTCCTTTGTTTCTCCAGCCTGTGGAGCTCACCCTCCTCGTGGAAGGGCTGCAGGCTGCCAGCACTGCTCACCGAGTGCTGGGAACGCACCAGGTCCCCCTTCTGCAAGATCCCCCCGAGGGCAGAGCTCCCTCACGCCTGGCCAGCGTCTGGAGGGGTGGAAATTGCAGAGCGGCTGAGCTTCCCCTCCACTCGCTCCCTTGATCTCTCCTGGCTGAATCCCACAAGAAAGAAAAATAAAAAGGGGAAGGAAAGCAGCGACCATTTCCCGCTGCCTCCCCTGCTCTGACGAGGTGATCCCAGAGCACAGCGCCCTGTTGTAGTGAAACAGCCTCAAGCCCCCGGTTTGCTGCCTCCAAGACAGACCCAAGCCACAAGCAGAGACAGTTTTACTCAGTTTACAGCTCTGCCAGCTCAGTCTGGGATGTGACAGCCACACCAGCTTCTCTCCTTCTCCTGTAGCGACAGTCTCGCTGCACGCCAAGCTCTGCCCTCAGCAGCACCCCGCACCCGCTGCGCCGACGGAGTCGGTGTGAACCCATCTGGCGAGGCTGCGCGGGAGGCAGAGCCAGCTCCCCTCCGCAGCAGCCCTGCCTGCAGGAGAAAAGGATGCTGCGCTCGATTTTGTCACTCCAGTCGATAAGGTCCCATCTGACATTATCACCGGCTTGCTGAGACACCGGCGAAGCGGGAGCAGGCTGCACTCCGCCGTGCTCGCGAGCTGACTCAAAAAGAGGGTGGAAAGAGCTGCTGCTGCTGTTGCTGCTGGCCACCCACCCTACCCGGCGCTGAGGCACCGCTACAGAAATGAGCGGCCACGAAAGCAATAGGAAATCTGGGGCAAACGCTTGTTTCCATCCCCTGAGCTGAGTTCAGGACTGATGTCAAGGGTGAAGGTGCAGAAACGGTCACACCTATCACACCCAGAGGGTGGAACAGTAAAACGCAAGCGTGTCTTCTGCAAAGTCACTGCTCTGTGACTAGTGACCATCCCTCTGGACTCGGCTGCTCTCTCTTGCTCGTACTCTGCCCCCTCGCAGCCCGCTGTCACTGCTGCTCCCTTCATGAGCTGCCGAGTGGCTCCATCCTGCTCACGGTCCTTGCTAGGGAATAGCCGGCAGTTTGCAAAGCTGGCCTCAGCTCAAAGATTTCAGAGGCCAGACAATGGCTTAGGGGCAAAGCAGGCAGATCAAGGTGACCTAGACTGCTCTCCCCAACCTTCAAGCAGCTGAACACCCTCTTGCACAGGCCACAAAACCCTTCAATAAAAAAAAAAAAAAAAAAAGGACAAGGTAAGTTAGATAACGCCCTTGAGAGAAATCCAACTTCCTCCAAATGGACATGGCCCTCGTTGCACCATTTCCTTCTCCCTAGAATAACTTCATCAAGAATTTGTTTCAAATGTGTCCTTCCTAAACGGCTGAGCCGGTGCCAAGCATCCCGGCAAGAGAAGGAAGCAAACCTGCGGGGACAGGAGCCAGCTTCCTGCGAAAGGCTGGGGAGGACACGCTGGGGGCTGCAATGGCACCGATCCAGGAGAAGAGGCCAGGATGCACCATTGTCCAAACCTTGACGGAGAAGCTCCCCTTCCCCTCCCCACCCTCTTCCACTGCAAGATTGTGAAAGAGAAGTAACATCACCACAATTAGCACAGAGGAGGAAAACAGCCGCTCGCGCTGGTTTTGTAATCAGGGTAAATTAACTCTTGTCGGGTCCCGAAGCGAAGACAAATCCTTCACCTATCTTCAGATGTTATCTCCGCTCCCTCTTGGCAGCGGAGAGCAACGGGGGACTGGAGCAGGATCTGCTCCCAAGAGGGTTAAACATCTACGGAAAGCCAGTCTTGTGGCTGGCAGGAAGGCTGAGCCCAGATCGGGGACTACAGAGCATCTCCTGCCCAGACCCCTGCAAATGCCTCAGCACCTCTCCTCAAGGGCCAGGGCCACTTCGCACTGCCTTCTGCCCAGCACCGATTCCAGGAACAAAGCCCTGCCCTGCCCAGAGCTCATGGCCATGCCCTTGGGAGGGAGAAAAGGGATCCTGTTGGTCTGGAAAAGCTGCTTTGGCTACCCCAAGAAAGGACTTTTGATCCCCAAAGTGAAGCCACTCTTGGCCACCTTAAACACCTATTGATTCCGGAGCACGATGCTGAAGGGTCCGTGCCACCCGTCCGCCTGTGCTTCCCGGTGTGCTGAGAGCAAGCCAGGATCCCGGGAGAAGAAAGTACAGGAAGGAGATCAGCACAGAGCCCTGCCTGAGCAGAAGTGAGCAACAGGGGGCAGACGGCGCTGCCCTCCATCTCCCCCTCCAGTGCTGCCAGGGGGAGGGAGAAGGGAAGATGAACACTGTGGCACTGCTTAGCCACAGCTTCCTGCTGACAAACCTCTGGGGGGAAGAAATAAAAAAGACTCGGAGTGAGGAGGCACCATCGTTTCAGTGCGAGAGGGAAGGGGAGTCTGCAGGGACAAGGGGACGTGCTCTGCCCCGCCGCCCATCTCCAGCTGTTCTCCTTTGGAAGGAGCCTGCTGCAAACACAGCTCAAGAGTCAAACCCTCACCAGATAAATCCCAATGAAACACAACAGGGATCCACGGCAGATACGCACGAGGCGCCCACCAAGACCCATTCCTTGCAGCCCCGGGCCCAAGCGGCAGAACCCACTAGAATTTGCAGTGACCATCTCCCCTGGCCCGCAGGGATGATGACAGGACTCCTGGTAGAGTCTGGATCACAGAGGGAGACAGCGGTGAAGCATGGCAGCAAGTTCACCTTCCGGCAGCTCCCATTCCTGTGGGACAGAGAGTTTATCCGTCGCTGTGAAGGGACAGAACCTGACCCCAGCCCTCACCATGCATCTTGATCTGCTTCACGCTCCCGAGGAATGGAGAGCGCTGTCCGTGCTTTGAGATGCAGCCCGCTCGCCTACAAGACAACTGCGAGGCACCTCTGCTCAGCTTGTTGCCTCTGCAACAAACAGGCAACTTCTGCTGGCCCAGCAGAGAAGCGAATGCAAATCAACTCCCCTTCAGGGCCTTTTTTTCCAGCTAAACGTTAACCTTGCGCTACCACAGGGCCAACAGGAACCGTCTCGTTCCAGGCTGGGATAAGCTTCACGTGATGGATCCCAGTCCTGGGCAGGCACGCACGCAGGATCCATCCCTGGATGAGAAGGTGCTGTGAAGGATGAAGCGTTACCGACAGAGCAGGACCAAGCCTTCGCGCAGAGGGTTTGTGGCAGCAGCACCACCACAGCTCTGTGTCCAGAGGAGCATCAAGCGCTTGTGTTTCCCCTGGGCATTCCCATCCCTCATCACTACTGATGGTAAAGATCCACATATTTTTTTCCGTGGGTGCTACTTAAGGCAACAACCACCCACAAATGGCTACGGGAGAGAGGTTTGGAGGCGAGGGGATTTTCCCCAGTCTTCACTGGCCCTTGGAAAAACCATGTTCATAGTAGAGTTCCCCAGTTACCAGAACCGCCTTCCGATTCACACCTGAAAGTGTTGTGGGTTCACTCCCCACCCTGGGGACAAATCACACTCACATCATCTCACCCACCCCAGCCCAACAAAATAGGTATTTAATAAGGCGATGACTAACCCTGAGAAATTCTCTAGACCAACCGTCTCCAGGGATGTTTGCTGCTCAAAGCGAGGTGGTCGTTGCCTCCCAAGGGCTCTCACCTACCAGCACGGAAGGCCCCCAAGAAAAGGGGCTCCCCAATTTCCTCCCCCAGTGGTGAAGTTAAACTTAAAAGTTCAAAGCAAAGATCCAAACTTCGATCAGACAGGAAAATGCTTTGACTTTCGAAGCCTACAGAGCTTCTGCCCAAGTGTACGGTGGGAGAGGCAAAGCAGCTTGGCTTTAACTCAAGGATGGCAGCACCTCGGCAGCACCGTCAGCCTTGATGGAACAACCCAGCCAGCGGGATCCCAGGTCAGGAAAGCTCCCACCCATTTTGCTGGTTGACTCTCCACTTAAAGCTTCATTTTTCCAGCTGGTGTGGAAGTGCATCTCCCATGCAGCCGGGGCAAGTCAGAGCTGCACGCCCCAGCAGCAGCCCCCGCCTCGTGCCCCACCGGCTGCGCAGACTCGAGCCTTTGTTCTCCAGAGCTGTCACTGAGAGCGAACCGGCGCCTGGGAGCGAGCTCAGCGCAGCAGCTCCGGGCTGGCAACCAGAGCTCAAGGCACAAGGAACTTCCTCTATAACCTGGAGGTGACAATTCTGCTTGCCACGACACGGAGGATGGAAAGGTCTCCACCAACAGACATCACACCCACCGGGGCAGGGAGGAGAGAAGGTTGGTTGGGGAACACAGAGGAAGGTGAAGAAATGGCAGAAGAGGAGGAGACACGGAGGCAGGTAGCTGCCAAGTAGCAGGATGTAGGAGATAAGAGAGCTGGGGCGGAGGTGGAGGGCTCTTTGAGATAGGGGTGGTTACCAGGAGCTGCTCAGGCGTGATGGAGTTGTCTGTGTAAATGCAGAGTTTCTCCACGGTCAGGGGCATGGTCTCTCGCAGCTTGGAAGCCAGGAGCATGCAGACCGCTCCCAGAAGCTGCAGGTGATTCTTCCGCACGGAGACTGCCGACAGGTAGCGATCCACGTAATTCATGGCCAAGGGGAAGACCTCTTCTTCACACTTCTGCTCCTCACACACCTGACAAAACCCAGTTACAGAAATAAAAAAAGAAAAGGAAGTTTTCATCAGCACAGGACTCTGCAGATCCTGCCTGCATCACAGCTTCAAAGCTGCTGGTCATGGTGGCGTTTCACACTTATCTGCAGCGCTTTGAAGGCACCTCGGTGCTAAGGACTACATTAGCTACAGGTGTTAAGCACATGACTTTGGTGGGATTACACCAGCAACAAGTGCGACCAGTGCCTTAGGACTTCATCTTCCTGTGGAAAGCTGCAGAACGTGTTTGTGTGCTCTTTCTAGCTACATCTAAGACCAAAATTGCTTTATTTAGCCCCTTGTTTAACGTTTCCCGTTCGGGTTGCCTCCAGCCAGCCCTAGAGCAAAGCTGCCACCGTCTGCTCTGCGGGGACCGGGGACCTCTGGAGAACATGAGCAGCTCCAGCATAGCTTCAGCTGGAGACCTAATAGGGCAGGACCCACCTTCTGGCAATTCCACCTTAAGTGGTCCAGAGACACCAGAAGAATCAATGGCAGAGCCCAAAAGTCCTCCTCCCTCAGCCACATCTGTACCACAGACACCAAGAGAAGCCAGGAGCTCTGAGTTTCATCCTCTGCTCTTATCTCTCAACCTGCATCAAAACACTGGTCATATTTAACTTCCTTTTTCAACACAACCAGAAAAATATTGAGGTTTCTCTTCCTACAGCAGCAAGCACCCCCAGCCTCCTTCCAGCAGCGCCTGCCGCAGCGCCAGGGACGCCGACACGAGCGGTCCTGACAACAGCCAAGTGTCAGCCACTTCTCAACCGCTTTTAGGGCTTCGCAGGCTCCAAAGCAGCGTTTATCTGACAGCCCTCCTCAGAAAGCGGGGTGCAAAACCAGACTCATAATAGAGGGGAGGGAGAAACCCTTGAAAAAGCAGCTTGTTCATCATTTCTTTCGACAGAAGCAGCTTCTTGCAACAGCGGCCGGCGTGTTGAGCGGGCAGGCTTGAGCCCAGCGTCATTTGTCCGTTGCAGAGCCTGTTCTTTCTGTCTCTATTGAGACTGTTGGCTCTGACCAGCTCCTGAAGAGGCCCCTGAGGTTGCCCCCACTGCACTGTACCCCGCAGGGAGCCGCATTCGTCCTCAGTTTAGGGAAGTAAATGGTCGCGGTATTATTTCCCCCCTTTAACCAGGCATTTTCAGCCCCGTTCGGGAAACGCAAGTCTCCAGGCTGCCGGGAGCACAGCTCGGCTCCTACCCCAGAAGTTTTGGGGAGCAGTGGGCGAACGCGGGGTCCGAGAGCAGCGTGGCAGCACATCGCCGGGGTGGAGTGAGCACGGGCTGGGGGGGTTCGGCGGCGGGTGGGGGTGTCCGCTTCTCCCGCACGGGGCAATCACACCTTCTAGCGCAGCCAGCGCTCCCGGAGACCCTGCCCCGCTGCAGCCTGCCCTCGTCACCCGCCTCCGGGCCCTCCACGTGCAGCCCGTCCTCCCCCCGCACCGGAGACCCGACCTCCGGCGCACCCCGAGCCCTGGGGCTCTGGGGCTTTCCTGTCCCCTGGATTGTCCCCTGCACGAGGCGACTGCCCTGAACCCCCCCAGCGAACACGGGTCGAGTGCTTCTGCCTGTGCTTCCCCCCGCCGCCTGCTCCCTCCCGCCGGAGCGGGAACGCGCACGCTTGCAAACAGCGGCCGGGCAGCGAGACGGGAGCTGCGGCGGGAGCGGAGGCAGCGGCGAGTGCCGTACCTCCAGCATCCAGAAAGCCAACATCTTCCGCATGTAGGGCTTGATCTCCCGCTGCACGCACTTGAAGTAGGACACGCAGGGGCTGTAGCGTTCCTCCTGGCTCAGCAGGTTCTGCAGCACCCGACGGTCCCCCAGGAGCTGCGGGTCGCGCCCGGCGCGGGGAGCGCGGGGGACGGCTTCCACGCACAGCAGCTCCATGGGTGCAGGGAGGCTGCGGGCAGGGTGCAGGGAAGGAGCGGGAGGCCACCCCGCCGGCTCCGCTGCAGCCGCCGCGGGACGCCGGGAACTGGCCGCGCTCCCAGGGGGCGGGGCCGCCGTGCCAGGGCGCCCGCTGGGCGGCGCCACAGCTGCCTTCAGCCAATCCGCGAGCAAACCGGCAAGCGACGCGCCGAGAGCGAGCAACGGCCACGCCCCCCAGGGGGCGGGGCGAGAGGCGCGCCGGCGGGCTGACAGCACGTGGGGCTGCTGCGGGGCGCTGCTGCCATGTTGGGGCGGGGGGGGGGGGGGGCGGACGCAGCCAGGATCGGCCACCCTCGGGTCTCGCCTTGTCCTTCCGCCGCCGCACTAGCGGCCGCACATGTCCCCCGGCTCCCGCTTCGCTCCCAGGGGCCACGGCCCGGGCAGTGTCGAGCTCCGAAGGGCAGCCAGGCTGCAGAGGGGCAGCCCCGGGAGGCTTCTGTCAGCCCAATCTACTCATTCCTAAGAGTAATTTTTTTCAGTATTGAATCCTGTGCTTTTGTGTGTGTGTGTCTGACCGAAGCCCTTCAGGGCTACGAAAATAATCAGCTGTGCACATACTTTGGAGCCGGTCCATGCTGAGCCTGCTGTCTCCCAAAAGTCACCCTCCTGTTTCTGCTCCATGGCAGATAGCAGCCCCCGTGTCTGCGGAGGAGATAAGCGTTTGTCAGGCTTGGCCGGCTTTTCACAAGAATTAGCAATTGTTTGGAAATACCTTTGCAAATGGTACACTGAGTGGCTACTTAACTTTAGGAATTTTAAAGTCATTTGAATAAGTTTGTGCTGATGCCCCAGCACAGGATTCGCTCTGCCCTGCTGGTACCTGAGTCTGCCTCCGGCTGACCCAGCAGTAATTGCTCGCTGGGATGGGAAGCTGAAGACAACTGGCTGGAATTCCGGCCATGCTGCTCTCTGATGTTTGTCACTGGCTACAAAAACTGCATCGTCCTGACTGACAGTGCCAACGGGAAGGGTCAGAAACAGTATAAAATGCCCAGCAGATTCTCTGATTGAAAGGAAGAACGGGTTGCCTTCGAGCTTACAAATTAAAAGCTCCTCATTGAGTGGAGAATTAGCTCAGAAGGTCCGTTTTTAGTGAAAGTGCCCAATACCGGTTGTGAATGGGATGACCCGCCTGTATAAGCCTCTTCACCACTGTCATGGTGCCGCAATGTGGCACTTGCAGCAGCGGCTGGCACCAAACGGTTATAATCACAAATGTGAAAGGTGGGAAATAATTCCAGAGCACCAGCATCTCTTGCTCTGCTGGGCTGCATCATTCCCTGCCAGTTCTGACTGCCCGACCCTCCGACACGAAGCTCCTCCGCAGCCTGCGCTCCCCCAGCACTTCATGGGCCAGGGCAGCATTGCCCGGCTGAGAGCGTGACACAGGGACAAGCCCAAATGCAGCTCCCAGCAATAATCAGTATCTGCAGTCCTGGGGAGAAAGCCGCTCCTGTCCTGAAGGGAGTGGAGCAATGGAAATTTGTAGAAATTGAGGGCTTTGGGGATCGTGCAAAGGAGGCTCAGCTGGAACAGCTCTGCGGGACCGTTCCTCATACATACACTTGTTTGTATTTTTAGCCCACGGAACAAAGACCCCAAGGAGTGGAGTGATGGCCATGATAGCTACTCGCCACCCCCAGTCACTTCTGTGTGTGCCATTTTGACACATCTAGTACTTTTTTTGAATTTTCAGTCATCTATAAAGAGTCTTTTAATGAAGAACAAACATACGAAGTTAATAAGCGTAAGTAAAACAAGACTGAAGTCTTTGTTCTCCCTGCTCAGGGTTTTTTTTTTGTTCAAAATCAGAAACATCTTTTCGATCAGAGGCTTAGAGGTTCAAAATACTACTCATGACAGTGATCACAAAGGTCACTTACACAATGCACATTTCACACGCTGGAATCCCCTTCCTACACTGGTACAGACGGCTTCTGTTTTCTGCAAGGTACACGATATGCTGCGAAGTTTTAATGATGCCATCAGCGGTGATTTGTTTTACTGGACGACCCGAGAAACACCACACAGCACTGGGATGCGGAACTGGAGAACAGAAAGAGGGAGGGAATTAGATCCATCCCATCCCCGCCTGGAAACGAAAAAGGAATTTTCGTAGGTGAGGCGAGATTCCCAAATCCCTTTCCCAACTAACTCTCCTTCACCTTACAAATAAATCTTCCAGTGATGTGGGCAAGAAATATTTGAAGAATCTATGGGAGAGATTTCTGTGGACCAGTCAGCTGGTTTTAATCCGGGGTGACCCCCCCTGCTCCACTCCCCCACTCCGTCACTGTGAGCAGCATCCCCCATTTGTGCAGGGGAAGAGAAGGGCCCCACGTCCCACATTTTCAGTAAAAATAGACAGCAGCTATTTTCTTTAGTCAGGCGAAGGGAAACCACAGCACTGGGTTCTTGGTCCTTCTGGTTTCTGGGCTGTGCCTTTTGAAATTGAAAGTTTCAGGCCCTTTCCCAGACTTCATGGTCTTCCTCCTGCTTCCCAGTGTCTGCGCGGCGGTTCTGACGCAGCCCGATCGGCTGGAGCTGGGCTCGGTGGCAACCGTGGGCCACAGGACACCGAGGGGCAGCATGAAGCCTGTTGCATAAGGAAGTGCTCCTTCCAGATGATGACCTGGCAAAACCGATGCCTCTGCAAGCCACATTATCAGGCTACAGAGGCAAATTACAGACTGCAGGCGTCCTAAAAAGCCTATTGTGTGGGTGTGTGGAGGGAAAAGAGAAAATTCCAGGAAAACCAAATTTTGGTCGCTGTTGTCCATAGATAGGCAGCTTCCGGGCTTGGGCAAGAGAGAGCAGCAATAGTAAAAAAGGAAATTCCTTCAGAGTAAAAATTAAAAAACCTGATGGCCTCCAGACTTCCAGGATCTCCAACCAGCAATGTTATTCTTTGCTGAATCATAAAGAGGGCTCATTTTTTTGGTATGTTGATGATGAATTAAAGAGTGACCAGCAGCTGGAGCTTTTAAAGGGGCGCTGCAGATGCAGGGCTGGTTGTGATGGGAGCTGGTGTCACGCGGGGGCTTGGATCGAGGCTCAAGCCCTTTATCGGGACGGTCGTTCCGCGGGGGCATGTCCGTAAGCTCTTCTCTGCAGAACATTTGTATTTATGTCACTCGGCATCCGCAGTGGGCTTGGCCCCGAAGGCTGTCAACAAACACGAGCAGCACCTTTGCTATGTCTTAGATTTTACGTCTACCTTCCATCCAATTTTGATGTACCAAGAGCTCAGCCATCTTCTTCCTTGGTCATACTGCAACGGGTGTCATCAGTGACATCAAAATGAAACTGCTTAACATACAGAAAGGACTTGAAAACCAAATCCAATGAGCAAAGAACTATATAATTCGCTGTAGGAAATCCCCAAAATAAAATGAAAAGCAGGTACCATTTTGTGCATGTGTGAGAAAGAGCAAAGACCGTTTCCTCACGCGTTCTGGTTTGAGGATCTCAAAGCGCTTCAAACACCCTAATCTGTTACCTTTCACATCCCTACAGCAGAGCGAGCTTTGCAACCATTCCCAGCAGGAAAGAGCAAGGGCTGTGGCACGCCAGGGCTAGCAAAGCGGGCCGTGCACCCTCTGGGCTTGCCAAGAAGTCCCTGCTGACATGGCCCAGCTTATGGTCCATCACGTGCACTGAAACTGCTGATAAAGATGGAGCAGCAGTAGCAGTCAGGCCACGGGCTGCTCAGCTTCGTCTGCTGTCACGGTGGCAGCAGGGATGCAGCACGTCGGCCCGTCGCAGGGCGGGTTGCTCAGGCATCTTCCCCGCTCATCCGGCCATTCCCGGGTCCAGCGGGAAGGAGAGCTGAGGATTTCCTGGTCTCAAGCCCATGCTTAAACTCAAGACTGCATCTCCCTCCATCGCTGGCTCACTCTCCTTTCTCGTCTCTTATTCATCCTTAACTTGGAAAAAATGCTTTCACTGAACTGAAGTTTGGTGGAGTGCAAGTCAAACGTCTGCCCCCGGGGACGTGTTTCCTGATCTCCATCCCATCGCCACAGCCGCTGCATTCCCTTTCCTCTGACTCGGTCAGACTTCTGAGTACGACTAGGGTGATATCATCCGGACACTGACGCTCAGCAAGGCGCGGCTATATCCAGTAGTGATGGACGTGAGAATCCTGAAGAAGAACGACCTTCAAAGGTCAAAATACAGCTTCTTCACGGACTTCAGTCCCTTGCTGGAGCAGCTTTCGGTACAGTTTGGGCCAATGGTCTATTTAAACAAAAAAAACCCTGGGACTGTTGATACTGTTTGGGTTTACGCTGTATCTATCACTCTGTGCCTGAGCCTGCTCCTGGGATATGTGTTGATTTAATTAAGAGGAGTTCCTCAACCAGGATTACTAAAGGAGAGGGGAAGCCCTCGCTTCGGCAGCTCCCAGACCAGAACAAAGAAGTGGTTGGAAAGGTATAAATGGATGAAAACAGACGTGTTTGCAAATCCACACTTAGCAAGCAACTCACTACGTCTTTTGGTGAATCCTTTAGGAGAACGTTTCCTCGGGGGCTCCATGTGGAGCGTCTCCACTGTGGAGCAGCGGGGCCAGCTTTGATGCCACTGGGGCCAGCCCCAGTTTGCCCCAGCTGACAGTTCAGGCCAGCAGAGATTTAAATGTCACCTCACCTGACTTTTTATGAAAAGCATTAGAACAAGTTTGTCCTCATCTGTCATTTTAGCAGCTGTTTTCTGCCTTAGTTGCCTTTTCCTAATGAAATCTAAAATTAAGCTGCATTTTCAGTGACTCAGCCTCACACCACAGTGAGCCATCCCCAGGTGAATGTTCAGTTTTGCTCCCAAATCTGGCATTTTAGAAACCAGCCACATTCAGCTGGTAAAGAGAGAAAGAAAGACCTCAGAAGAAA
Source organism: Bucorvus abyssinicus (assembly GCA_009769605.1). Lineage (NCBI taxonomy): Eukaryota > Metazoa > Chordata > Aves > Bucerotiformes > Bucorvidae > Bucorvus > Bucorvus abyssinicus. Next base: position 2,530,415 of record CM020055.1, on the reverse strand, counting down.
ATGCAAAGTCGAAACCAATCAATTTCAGAAAGCAAACTGGGCTTGGAAAGCCCCCAGTTGTGATATATTTAGATCATTTCAGGGGATTATCTGTGGTCGCCAATTATGCAAATTGTTAAAAAATACTGCCCTGAAATTTTACACACCAAATACATCTATTTTTACCACCCCCTTCCCTTGTCCATCCTTCCTGCCTTTTCCTGCCCTGCCCTGAATTGATCTTGTTGCCTACGTCTTGCACACCCTCTTTGGTAGATTAGATGCGTTTGGGTTTTTCTAAGAATTTTTGGTTGCATGATGTTGTTCATTTGATGTGGCAAAGCCGGTGCCTGGCGCCTGTTTGCCAGCGCAAACTGCCAGTCAGCCAGGCAGAGCCAGCCCAGCAGCGTGGGCAAGAAAGGGAATTTGCCGTGGCTGTGCTGGGGAAAGGATCCATCCTGCCTGGTGTAGAGATGAGGAAGGGGGGAACCAGCCCAGCTGGAACAGGAGCAGGGAGAAAGGGAAATCCTCGGAAGCTGGGCTTGGTGTTGTTGCAAGAAGTCGGTGTTGCTGCAAGAAGTCAGCTCTGCTGTGGGATGAGGCTGTTGCAGCCCCTCCAGCCCGCGTCCCAGCTGCCCACTGCACGGTAGCACCCAGCCACGTTTTCCAGGACCCCACAAAGCAAAGATCCTGGCAGCAGGGCTGGAGCCAGCCAGCACTCCTGAGGAAACGGCTGGGATAGACCGAGCACTGGGCTGGCAGGGAGCACGGCTGGATTTTCATCTTGGCTTGGCCAGGTGGTAAATGGGGATGGAGACGGGGCCGGTCTCGACCCAAGTCTGGACTGGGAGGATTGTTCCCTTTATGGGCAGAGGGGATCGCGCCAGGACAGCACGGGGGGCAGGCTCGGGGCGGGGGGTGCACTACCTCGCTGCCGTGGAAATACTGCGGGACCGAGCTCTGGGGTGCCAGCGATGGGCAGGCAGGAACCTCACCAGATGGGACAAGTCTGTGCTTGATTGGGTTCCTTGGAGGGAGGGAGGACTATGCTGTGTGCATGCAAGTGTTTTGGGGGTACAAAGAGAGCGACTGATACCCCACTGACCTCCCCGGCTTGTGGTGCACCTGGCTCGCTGTTACCTTCCAGCTCAGGCTGGGGAGACACCACGAGGGCTTTGAACCAGAGGCAGACCTTGCAGGCGAGAAGCCTTTGCCGTGGGCTTGCTGGCTGCGCTCGGTTCACCCTCGGTCTAACTGAAAGGAAACATCTTGTACCAAGCCCACATCAGCCAGAACATGCCTACGCTGAGCTGAGCCGCTCACAGACACGCTGTGTCTCTGCGTGACAGACCCTCCGCTCCGACACCCCGGGGACCAGCCCAAAGCCCACCTTCTTTGCTGCCAACCTGGCTTTACCACATTACCACATACCCAGGCACACATAGCATGTGTCGTCCCCCACCCGGGCAGTGAAGGACGCTCATCCCTCCCGTTCGAACTGCGAAGCCAAAGGAGGAAAATTTTAAGGACCTACAAACCACAGTGATCAAGTACAGGCAAAGAGGAATGTCACAGCCCTGTGTTAATAAATGGAAATAGAATACAACCCACGCAGCAGCACAGCCATCGTTCAGGTAACCCGCAGCACTGGCGACAAGTCTCCTTCCCTAAGTACGAGACTCTGCTCCCAGAACACCTTTCCCTGCAGGCACAAATGTCACTGTATTTCTTGTGACTGTCACAGCCAGGTACCTCCGTATATCCCAACAGATGCAGAGAGATCAAATTCACCGAGATGCTCGTATCCGCAATTAAACATGGATGCATTTCTCCAGCAGTTCCCATAGTTGTAGATTATCTATGTATGCTGCTGCATTCATGCCGTCAGGAATTACTGACATTAACAACATGCTAATGAGAGACACTCTGTGACCGCAGACACGTCGCTGGGCAGCAGCATTCCCGCCGTATTTAGGCAGATCTCTGGTGGAGTGATTCCAATATGTTAACCATTTCTTCCAACGCTAACGTACTGCTTTGCCTTTGCCCTGAGCCTTCCAGCTCAGGAGGTGCTGGGAGAGGGTAGAGTGGGTGGGTGGGAGCAGCATCACAGCGGGGACAAAGACGCCTTCCAAAACATCATGAGCCAGGAACCACCCGTAGTGGTTTAGCTGGCTGGCTGAGTTAGAAAACATGGTACTGTGTCCTATTCAACTATTCCTACCAGACAGCCAGGCTTCAGCTGCCCCAGCCAGACCTGCTGCCAAAAGCAAGTCCGCAGCGAAACACTCCTGGCCATGCGAGCTGAAATACTGTCCCTCGCGCTGGACGACAAGAGCCTGAGCGGAAGGGAATCAGATCTACTGCAGCGCAGCTCCGGGGGAGCCTCCTACCCAGAGATGGTCTGCAGCAATGACACTAAGACTTCCTTCCCACTGCGAACTGACAAACAAAGAGGCTCCTGCAAGCAGGCATGAGTGCTTCTGAGCTTGTTTTTGTAGCTCTTCAGCATTATTTGTAAGGTGAGCTGGCAGAGCATGTCCCCAAAACAAGCGTTAACGGCTGGGCAGTGAGCAGCCTGCTGCGGGTGCAGGGGCTGGCCCAGACAGCTCTAAGGGGTGGAGGACCCAACATCCAGCTTGGAATGCTCCACTCTGGGTGGCTGCCGACACAGGCATGAATCCACACTGTCCGCACCAAAGAACCCTCTGTTGCTACCAGTAACGGTCGTAACTGCGCTGGGGAAGTGTTGGGCTCAGCTGCTGGGGAAGGAGAAAAGATGAGGGGATGGCAGTGCTTGGCAGACCTGCAGGGGGATGAAGGAGCATCCCCCGCTTACAGGTGAGGAAACTGGGGCACTGACAGGACTTGCTCAGCCCTCCCCAGCAGATGAGTGCCCGGGGACCTTGCAACTGCTCTTGACTCTTCTTCATCTCTTTGGCGGGGGAACCTCCCCGCTGCACAGCCACCTTGCCAGTCGCCGTCAGGGACGATAAGCGCAGAGCTGCTGAGCAGCCCCACTGTCAGAGCCACTCATTATCTGCACAGCTTGGGTCAGGCAGTGGGGAGTGTGGGGCTTGCCAGGCCTACTAGGAACTGTCAGCACCATAAAAACGTCCTCTCCTTCCTCGTGTATCTGAGCCCAAGCCCACTGCGGGCAGCTGAAGGATGCCGGCTTCCAAAGCAGCTGGAGATGCTGGAACTAGAGGTGCTGTTTTGGACCCATAAGGTGTTGCCCAGCCAGATAATTGGCTGTCAGGGGCACCGCAGGGATTATCGAGCAGTGCCAGGGGATGTGACCTCTCCGGGAAGCTGTGGTCCTCACCTGCTGAAAGCCTGTAAGGAAATTAGAAGCACGTGACAGATGAACACACAAGGAACGTGGAGACAAGGACACACAGGTCGTCAAGGCCCAGCGGGCGCAGCAGTGTTAGCTTTGCTGTTCCTTGACCTGGAATGCCCCTGCCTTTGTTCTGCAAGCGTGACTTTGGAACAGAGACCTCTGGAGCCTCTCCTTTGGCTTTTCCTTCTGTGTTTTGGACCAGCCTGGTCCCCTGGCCACGCTGAACTTGTTAGTGTGACCGTAGGGAGAGGAAAAGGAGAGCTACGCCTCCCCCACTCAGGGCACGCAGGGGAGAACTGGATGGGTGAGGAGCTGAACACAGCAAGTGGAGGAAGCACGCAGAGAACTGGGCAAAGGGAGAAAGATGAACCGCTCTGCCCTGCTCAGTCTGTGACAAGTGTGTGAGGCTCAGCTGGCAAGGTGACAGGAGGAGAGGGCCGGTCAGATCCAGCCAAGGAACTTTAATTTCCCAGGCTGAGCTCTGAGCCGTGCACGTGACGGAAAGTAGTGACGTGTTTCTCCTCCCACCTGAGCTCCAGGGGCTTCTTGCATTCACAAAAGGCAAACGTCAAATTGGCACGAGATTTTGACTTCTCAGCCCAGGCAGAGACAGAAACTGGGAAGACGCATGCATGCTTCGAGAGGGAGAGAGAAAAGGGAGGATAAGGAGAGAAAAAGAGAAGCTAGATCAAGGGTTGAATTTTCAAAGGCACTCAGCAGCTAGCAAATCTTTTTGTTCTCAAGGTGGCAGAAGAAGCAGGGTCTGGATTATTCTCAGCAAAAGCTGAGCTCTTTCAGAAACCTGCCCCCTCCCCCTACTTGCCTGTGATGAAGATTTCAGAGAGACAAGACCTGTTTGATTTGAAGGTATAATCCTGTGGCCATGGTATAACGCACAGGTCTGGGTGCCTGAACAGGGGCTGCAAGAGATTTGTCCTCCCGTGTAAAGCAGCAGGCCCAGCGTGCTCTGAAGTGACTTGGCCATTGTCTTCTGGAGGACCTGCGCTCTCCGTTATGGGCTGGAGTGGTCTTGCCCTGTTTGGCAGCTGAAAAACCTCAGCGTGCAAAACATGAGGGTAAAGACACAGGGAGTGGCCAAAACAGCCTTTTGATAATGGTCTAAAAACTCGGGAGAGAGTCAAACACAGCACAGCAGCTGATTCCTGGGAAACGAGGGATGAGTTCTGCTCCTGTCTGGGGAGTACAGTCAGTTTGTAGCTGCCTCCGAGAGTTACCCAAGGGATGCAGGTCAGCTGGGATCTTGCTTTTTCTTGCCAGAAAAGAATAAACCCATCATAGCCGCAGAGGAGGGAAGAACGGGAGGCGCAGGAGGGCTGTAGACAAGTTGGAGGTGATGGGACATGACACTTAGACCTCACTGCTACTTTAATCACTTGTATGCCCTGTAGTTCAAGGGCCTTAGGCAAGGAAACTGGACTTACCCCTGGTCCTGTGAGTCCTGAGGAAACAGCTGCTGAAAGAGGACTCACCTCCCTGCCTGATGCTGGGAACAGCCTCTTGGGACATGCCAGGGTTGCACCCTGAGGCATGAGAGAAGGCAAGGCTCTCCTCCAGCACCCACCCGTGGAGGCTGTTTCTCCGCACTGGCTGTGCTCAGCAATAAGGAGACCCCCGGAGTCTCCCCCAGCCCCTGCCACCACCGAGGCCCGAGGTCCCCCCTGTGAAATCCGTTGGCTCGCTGGAGCTGCTGAAGGGCATCAATGCATCGCTCGCTATTTCAGATAAAGCCCCTTTCCTGTGGTCACGCTCCAGGGCAGAGGAGCTGTACGTGCGTTTGCAGTCACCCCTTGGCTGCCTGCTTCAAGACGCAGCTGTTTGGTCACTCGGGGGAATCGGTCAGCCCCCTCCCCAGCATGCAGGGTGAGAGGGGCTCCCTCGTACCCAGGCAAGGATCAGGCGATGTGTTACTGCGTCAAGTACAGCTGAATACGGAAGGGCTTAATTTTTGAACAAAAGCTGTGACCAGCTTCAGTGGAGCCAGGAGCAGATTCTACTTGGGAAAAAAACCCACAAACCCCTTTCTGCTGGCAACCGTAGTGAAAGGAATGAGATCTGGGTCTTCTGAGCAAACTGCTGGGCCCGGGAGTGCTTGAAAGGTTTCCTAGAGACAACAGTGCAGTGCATGGAAATGCTTTCCATTTGCGACAGCACTCCTACCTCGTTCTTCTCACTGCACCAACCTAAGCGTGACCTTTTGGGGGCTGACAGCTAACAACCAGTCCTGGCTCCTGCCACTTCCTTTTGAGGCCGCAATGCCAACTTCTTGCCATTCCCAAGCAAGATTACAAGCCAGAGAGAGCTGGGATATTCTCTGGATACCGAGCCCATCTTGTATTCTAAAATGCATGAGAGGCGATGCTAAACCACATGCTTCAGAGTCAACAGCAGTAACGGTTCTTGCAAATGATCCCTGGTCTGCTTGTGCAGGGTTCTGCCTTCCTCTGAGTCAGCCAGCGCTGGCCTCGCAGAGAGAGGAGACTCTGAAATGAGCCACAGGTTTTGTCAGCAATTTTTTTCTAGTATTTTAACAAGTTTCCCAGAGAGAAGGAGCAGCATTAGTCCCCTCACCCAGATAAAAGGATGTACAATATGTAATAAATGTTTACAGCAAAAGGAAAAAGTACATGTTGGAAAGAGCCAGGAAGCGTCAGGGCTTGGGAATTAATTTCCCAGCTCTTTTCTGGCCAGCTCGGCAGCCTGGGCAGACCCCTTAGCTGCTACGTGCCTCAGTTTCCCTCCAGCCAAAGGAGATAAGGGATGTACGTAGGTGTCTGTGGAATTCGGTACAAGTGCTGCCAGATACTCTGGAGTACCCGTGTGCAAGTGGAACTCCCGCAAAGGCATTTATTCTGCACCCACCTGGCACTAAGCCTGCTCCATTTGTGTTTAGGTGATTAATCATGAATGATGTTCATTTATTAATGGTGTTAAAGGCCTTGAAGACACTAGAAAATTCCCAGGTGAAAGATGCTACAAGATTATATCTTCAAAACAACTCTCTAAACATGTAAGGGAAGGATTTAGCTCTCTCTGGAAATGCCATCTCGAAGTGGCACGACTGGATCGGACCCGTGCAAAGGGACCTAGAATTAACTTGGTGTAAACGAATCAGCTTCAGCCAGGATTTAGGGACTGACAGCCGCGTGCTGGCTTCTGTAGTGACAACTCCCAGAACGTGCTTTGAAGTGGCCTGCTTGAAGTGGTACAAGTGCCAGGACTCGGGCACCAACAGCTATTCTTTGCCTTACGATGGGTCTATAAGCACCCCCCATCCCAAAATCTGGGTCTTATGGGCTCCGATGCACACAAGGGGAGAGCAAGAAGGTGCCAATCTCGCTGGACAAGGTGGGCAAAGGAGCTGCGTGAGAAACCAACTGCCCAGGGAGAGCGAGGACAACCCGGATCTGGTTTCCTGGGTGAAACTGCTGAAGTCCGGGCTGCTGCTGAAGGGGCTGTCCCCTCTCCCCTGCCCCGTGCCAGTCCTGCTCCCTTCCTTGGACACGCCGGCTGGTCTTTGTGTGGGCTGCCCTGCTGACTGGGTTCAACTCTGCCCGGTCAGGGACAAGACCCGGCTGGCTGCAAAGCTGCGTTACCAAAGGGGCAAGTGCAGCCAGGAGAGATTTGGGTCAGACCAGGTGGGTTCTCCATTCGCTCCATCCTGACAAAAGCTTCACTCTTTTCACCACGCAAAGGATGCTGTGGTGGCAAAACCATTTAGCTATATTTATATTAGTGTATATGTAAAATAAACTGTGTTACTGTAAAGTACAACCATATTTGTGTAAGAGCATCTCCTGCTCTAACTGCGCTGGCAAATAAACCTCCCACGGCTCAGGAACCAGTGACAGTGGTGAAGCACAGCCCAGCGCTGCGTCTTCCGAGCCCCAGCGGTGAGCGGGGCAGGCAGCCGCGCTGAGCGGCAGGCACAGGCACTGTGATCGGCGTAATAAGGGAAATGCTCACTGTCATGCGAAACACAGAAAGCGAGACTAGTGCAATTAATTAAAAGGAAATCAGAGCTGGATCACTGCAGCCTAAACATAGAAGAGGTGAAAAAAAAAACAATGTGGGGAAAAAATACTGATAATATTGTCACAACCTCAGGAAGATAAATATCACAGGCTACACCCCAGCTGACCCCAAGTCACCCTGGTACATGGCTACTGAAAGTGCAGCTCCTCAGCTGGCAGGGTGGGGCTGCCAGCATCTGTACCGGGGATCTGTCAGTCCGTCCCTCCGCCCGCCACAGCGGTGGCTGGAAACGGCTCGAGAGAAAGAGAGGCCTCAGCAAAACAAGAAACTTTAGAGGATGTTTTTCTCCAAAGGGGCTGGGAAAGCGTTCAATTCTTCTACCTGAAAATAAATACATGTTATATTCTGCCCAGTTTAATCTCTTGCTTCTTGTTTACCTCGAGGTCATGCTGTACTGCCTGTCCTTTGCGGAGCGGAAAAAGCAGGATCTGGCTGAGATACCATAAAGGGGAATTTTCACTGAGGCTGCTGGACATAAACACACCCTGTGGTCCTCTCTGTCTGTCCAGGCCCCATCGCTGCAGCCCAGGCTTACCGCAATGGGTCTCCCTGCGCTGCGGCACGGACCGGAGCTGGGCAGGACGCATTTTTCCCATCCCACAAAAATCTTCCTGTTCTGCATCAGGATGAACCCAAGACCCTTCAGCACTTCTGGCCTTGTTTTCTAAAGCAACAAGCCATGTGCAATCCCGCTGTCTGCCTTCCCTTTCCCATAAATTCTTAATCCTTCGGCCAATTTCAGCCAAGTCTGACTCGATCAGGTAAAGGTACCAACTCCGATACATTCCCACAAGCCTCATACATCAGGCTCAGAGACTCAAGTCACACTCCCCCTCAGAAATAGATTCAGTCCTCCACGGACACCAGATAACAGGCAGGAGCTTCGGTTCTGTCGGAAACCAGCTGTGCCTGGCCTTGCTGCTCACGGCAAGCGGCTGGAAAGCTCTGCCGCACCACAGCAGGACAAAGCTCAAGCCCAGGACTTGCTTCCTCCTGGCCACAGTTCTCAGCGTGTGCCCAAGGGGGTGGCTACAGGCAGTGCAGCAGGGACACGCTTTCTCTCGTTCTAATGCTCTTGGAAGGAGGTGAAGAACAACCAGCGTTTTCCTCCCAGTGTTGGCACTGGGGAGTTTCAGCCAGCTCCAGCACAGGAGCAGAGGAGGGGGCTGCTCACCACTGCCTGCAGCTGGCGGAGCAGGGCTCGGTTTTGCACAGAGCTGGGTGTTGATCAGGGGCCAACTTTCCTCCAGCATCCGCTGCGTTACTGCCTTCATCAGCGAGGAACTCGCCCAGGACACAAACACTCCCTCGCCCCCTTGGCAAAGCCCTTCAGTAGGGCACTGCCCCACTGCATCCCACCCGTCCCTCCACCCTGGCTTTTATTTCTCTGTCCTCTCTTCGCTGCCACCTCGCAGGTCTTTACCAGATCTTCGCAGATGGCCTCTCGATGCCTAATCGTGCATCCCAGCTTTTGCATTTTCTGCCACACCATCCACAGCAGAAAGGTCAGAGATAAGCAAAAGGTCCTTTTGTGCTCCTGTCTCCCTGCCTGCAGCTCCCTGCCTGCGTTTCTCAGAATCTAGCTGCCCTCAAAAAGAGAAAGAGGACAAACAACTGCACGGGACAGTGCTGACAGTGCTTCAGTAAGCCCCCGGCACTGTTTTTGGATGTCCAGGCGGGAGGCAGAGGTTGCCTTAAGGTACTGGCAGGCTCACACCCCTGCGCACAGGGAGGGCAGCAAGGTGGAGGGAAGAGCTGATCACACCTTCAGAGGGAGAAGGTGCTTGGATGGTGGTGGATGGGGAAGTAAGATCATACATACCGAATCGCGCCTCCCCAGGCCTGTGTATTTTGAAGTGTGAGGAACTTTATTTCCATCGCAGCTGCTGCCAGTTTTGCCCCCAGCTTTGGCCCATAATGACAGCTCTGGAAAATCCCACCACTGCAGTTTAACGAGGATGAATGAGTTAATACCTGCAAAGTGCTTTGATGATGTAGGTTTCTCATGCAGACAGTGCAAATAGTGCTGCTGCTTCTGGATGAAGAGAACACACGGGATATACATTTAGCTTGTAAGTGGAACAAAACATAGACATCCCTGCCAGTCGTACTGCCTGACCCCTTCCCCTCTCACCAGGAGCAGAGGTGAGGAGCACCGATGTCCAAAACCAGCCATACCAGTTCGTGTTCATCCCTGCAGGGCTGAGGTTCTGCAGCATCCTCAGCAAATGGACCCCATGCACTATGCCTCAGTTTCCCCTTCCATAGCGCTTTGAAGCTGATGAAAGGAGACATTCACAGAACTCAGCACTTTCTATAATTTGTGCATTTTGTGGCTTTTGGTTTGTTTTTTGTTTTTTGTTTTTTTAAATTCTTGACTGGGCATATAAATACCAGCTGCCCAAGGCTATAGTGCAGAAAGTCAAAGGCGTATGTCTTTGATTTATGAGGCCTCCATTCAGTTCAGTTTGCCTCCCCCTGTAGTTCCCATGGGAAAAGTTGCTCTTCACTTCCTATCCAAAAATCTCTCGCACCATACAGCTGGGAGCTGCGAGAGAACCACCTCTTTCTGCCCCTGCTACAATTTTCTGAGCAAAGTGAGCTCGACACGCTGCTCCTCCCTTCTGCTCTGCTGGATTTGTTGAAGAAACAGAGGTAGCGGGTTAATAGGAAAGGCAGGCACTGTGGTTTTGCTTTGTCAGGTGGTGACCAGTCAAAAATCTTGGTTATCCAGCCTAATGCGCAATGCAGAGGAGGGAATCGGCCTGTGGAGACACTGCAGGAGAACACCCGACCTGCACGGAGCACCCCACTGCTGTGTATGACTGCTCTACCGCAGCCTGCACCCAGTGCCCTTCTGCTCCCAGGGAAAGGCTGGTGCCACAGCCTGGGACAGGACTCCAGAGAGCCCAGAAGCCTGTGTAAATCAACAAGTCCCTGCCCTAAGCTTTTTGCTTTAAAACGGACATGCCACCTCTTGCTTCAGCTCCCTCCATTCCCCCAGTAAATCCGTCCTGCCTTACTGTCTGTCCGTGCAGGGCTCTGGAGAGCCATGCTGCTGGGGCCTGGGGCTGTTACAGCAGAAAAGGGATTTGCAATAACCTCCAAAATTAATATCTTCCCCCGTTTTTTTTGTAGTGACTTCTCCGTCCCTGCCAGGGCCACCCCTCCTCCTACAGCCATGCTCTCCTCTGTATGACTGTCCCCTGCTCCTGGGTTGTTATGAAGTGATACCAAGTGTCTGCCTGAATTGTTTCAGGACAGAGATTATCATCTATCTGAAAGAGAGGGGAGACGTTCATCCAAGTGTCAGCTATTAGTGTGAACACATAACCAGAGACTCCAGAAACTCCCAGTATGCCCTGGAAACTCCTGCTGGGGTCAGCAGCTTTACTCAGCCCTGCACACCAATTTGATGCCCATGGAAACAGTAGGTCCTTCTTTTTTTCAGGCATACACTGCTTGAGATTACAGCTCATCCTGCTTAGCAATAAATGGCAAACAGGGACTGTGCATCGGTACTTCTGAACCTGACAGGGCTCTCCTGGGGTTAGGAGATGCTGCAAGACAAAGACCAGACTACCTTTTGCAGTTATAACCACCAAAATCCTGGATGACTCCTGCCCTGATGTGCAGCAGCGCCCTCAGCCCCTGCACACCCACGGGCAGGCGGGTTGGCCTGTGACTGACGGCAGCAGGGCTGCAGGGTACCATTCCTGCGTGCCAGCGGCTGAGACACCCAGATACAAAAGGTTTAAAGCCAAAGCTGATGTTTGCCCTCAGTTATACCCTTGAGACCCCACTGATTACAAAGGGCTCCCATGTGCGACACGAAGCTGCTCTCGGCCCATTCAGCCCCACAATATGCAAACTGATTTCTACCTGACACATGTGAGACGCATGCCTGAGTGTTTATTTACTTCCTGCATGGTAAAAGTTAAGAAGGAGAAAATAGCTGCTCCGCAACGATCTTTGCTCACCTGCAGAGATTGATGGTTGGATGCACAGCTGAAAGCCTCAATGCCTGAAGCCAGAGTGGTTTCTACTCCCCATCTCTTGTCACTTCTTGCACCTGCAGCTCTGGCTCAGCTAAGCCCGGGCCGGCCCAGCGAAGAGCCTAAGGAACATGTGTCTGGTTGCACACGTGGGTGATGCTTTGAGCTAAACCTGCAAACCACTGCTTTGGAGCAGAGGGAGCCTGCTGAGAGCAGAGATTCTGCTGGCGGTCCTCAGCCACCCAAGAGGTCTGTTGTAGTTAGGCCCACCCCACGTCCTGGGCTTAACCCTTTGGCTGTGCACGCTGACTGTTTCAAAGAGCTTTACCAGTTGCATCAGAGTTGAAAAACAGCTGCAAGCGAGGCAGAACACGAATGTGGCACAAGACCTCTGAGGAGAGAGAGCAGCATGACCATTACACAACATATCTCAGCAGTAGCTGCCCCGCTCACGCTGCCGCAGCTACAACCACGTAAGATTTTTCCCATTCTGGTGCTGTCACCGCCGCTCTCATCCTCCATCAGCTGTTTGCAGTATTGGGATTGCATCCTGCCCTGCCTTGATCAAACCACACAACACGGGACAGGGCAGGGCTACGGAGGTGGCCTGAACAGCCCCCGTGGGCTCTCTCCCGTGCAAGAAAGATACTGAGAGAGTTTCTGGGTAAAGATGAGAAGTTTCATCTCCCCAGCTGAAGAATTTGGGGAAATCTCTGCAAAATCTGAGACTTTCTGGGGTATTTCCAATGGAGAGGCTGACCCAGGCTCTGACTGTCAATGAAATTAAATACATCAGACAAAAACCAGCAGACCTCCCATCTATACATATTTATTTTCTGGCTCAGGCTAGAAATTTAGACAGGGCTGGTTTGAAAGGTACTTTCCATAAGTCTCGAGTCCATCTGTGCTTGTCCAGGCCCAGCTCCCCCATAAAACACGTGTGTATAGAAACCTGAGCTGGCCTGAAGAGCGCGAGTCCCCGAACCCTCGGGTTTAGGACAGACTGTTTTCAAGTGAAAAGCCCTTGCAAGAGAAAAATCCCAGCCACGTATGGCAAAGAATGACAGGAATTGTGCAACAGCTCCTGGGTTAGAGCAAGCGGATTCACGGATGTCTGCATGAAGCAGGGACCGGCTCCTCTTGCCCGCGTTGTGCCAGCAAAATGCCTCTGACACAACACTGTCGTGGCTGCAAACAAGCGCAGGATGGAGCCACGTGCACAGGGCTCTCCTGATGGTGACAGAGGTGCCGGTGGGCCTTTATTTCGCTGAACTCCAGAGCTGTTCCCTTCCCTTCATCTCCCAGTTGCCCGAGCTGTGGTTCTTGCAGTGCCAGCGTGCTGGTTACCTCAACTAACTGCAAGGAGGTGCGGCAGCACTCCTGCAGCAGCCTCCCTGCACCGGCCCTGACTTCTGCTCTCGCATAGGAAGTTGATAAAAACCTCACTTGGTTGCAAAAAGAAAAATCAGATTTCAAAACCGCTGTCAAAAGGGCTCCAAAGTCTAGCAGCAGTCCTGGCATTAACCCTTTCCTGAAGACCAGCCTCTTCCCAGCTGCACCCGGGGCCGAGGAGCGGCTGGGTCTGACACCAGATACCCTTGTCCTGATACCAGATACCCTGGTCCTGCCCTTGCCCAGCAGTTTGGGGGCTTTTTTCTGCCCCTCCCCAGGCTGTTGCTTACATTCTCTTGTAATGTTGCTTCTGTCTTGGGACCTATCACATGTCAAATCTGCTTTCATCAATACCCAGGTTGGGGGTGGAGGGGAAAGAGGAAAGGGAGGGTTAGGAAAAACTGCTGTCTCAGTTACCGTGCTCACCCGCTGCAAAAGATTAGCAGAGGGAGAACAGGGCACCCAGTGTGAGGTGGGAGGGCACAACCCATCACCCTCTCAGCAAAACACTTGGCTCCTGGTGGGAAGATCCAGCTCCTCAGTGACTGCATGGGCTTTCCCAGCTCTGGGTTCTAGCCCCAAAATCCTGATTCCAAAGGACTTCTCACAGAAGAGCCAAGTTTCACCCCTCCTGGGCCTTGTGTATTCTCCCCGACTGGGATGTTCCTCCTTGCCAGCCTGAGAACCGCTTCTGCGGCTGGGAACAGATCCACCATGCCCTGCCTATCTGCACCCTGCTAGGCTGGGGCTAGAGAGGGGCCATTCAGCACCTCAGACTTCAGCAGGAGAACCCACTGATCCATGCTGAAGCAACCACTCAACACGCAGGACATGCCAGAGAACCGACAGCTTGTGTTTGCTCAGAGGATCCACGCTGCCATGGCTCTTTGTACCAAAGAGACTTGGCCTGGGGGCTTCAGTTTGGGAAGTCACAATTTTCACATCCTTCCCACTAGGAGTGGAAAAAGCCAGCAGAAGGGAGCAGTTCTCAGGTGGGGTTGGATTTTCCCCAGTTCCTTTGCTGCCCTGGCCCTAGAAAGACGGTGCTCACCCTGACACGGGGGTCTGCAGCAGCCAGAACACGAGGAGCACCAGCTCAGCCACCAGCCACTCCTGCTGCTTAAACAGGCAACCATTATCACACAGCTGGGAGCAACCTGCTCTCAGGGGAAGAGATTTCCCAGTTTCTGGGAGGCAGCAGAGGCATCGGTTTTGTCTCGGCTCTCGCACGCACCACACTCCCGCAAATGCCCCTTTGGAAGACTGTCACGCAACGAACCCACACAAACCTTCCCTGCCAGCCCTGGCCCCTGTAATCCTTCCACTCCACCCCGATGCAGGTTGCAGAAAACCTCTGTAAAAGGTCCCAACCATCTGACTTTCCACCCAGGCGGGATCTGGGCAACTCGCTTGCCCCCGCGCCCTCGCTACCGGCAGTGGATTTCCTGCCCTCCCGCATGCGCAGCCTGGCCCCGCACGGGGCGCGCTGGCTGGGGGGAAGCAGGTGCTCTGCGTTTCTCACCCCTTTCCCCTCCTTTCTCTCCGTGTCCTATATCAGTCTGTGATTAAATCAAGCCTGTTTAACCGCCACAGCCAGATGTGGGGACCCCCTTCATTTGTCAGGGAAAAAAAAATGAAAGCAAACAAAATTACACGTGGTGACAGTTGTCTGCACGTGAAACGTGGCCTGTAGCCCTCCGTATAGCCTGAAGCCACAGGATCTTTGCTTGGGCCATGGGAACTCAATTTATCAAACCTTCAAAGACCCAGTCTTGAGTATTTACCCCAAAATAGACCCACTGTCAGCGAGGCTGAGGAAACACATGCTCTACCAGACTCCACATGCCCTCCCTCTGAAGCTGGTGCAGATGGCAGTCCTCCTTGCCCAAGGAGCCTTCTCCAGCACAGACCTGCTCTTCCCCATCTCCAGGGGCCAATACGAGTCTTGCTGCCCTCAGTCTCAGCAGTCTCCCGCTGCACTAGATGTTTTCTGTGGCTGCAAAACTTTGTCCCACATCTGCCCCCGGAGCAGCCTCCCTTGCTCCCAGCCCAAGAGACTTCTCTTCCACACAAGCGTGACACCCTGAGCTCCAGCAAACACACTCTCCATGCTGCTTCAGCGGGTCTCCTATTGGCACCATCTCTGGAAAGGTCAGTTCTTGGGGGGACACCAGCAGCCTCTTGCCTTGAAGGACAAACCCAAGTGACAAACAGTTACCCTCTAAGGAAAACTTTGCCCAGGCAACATGGTCCAGGGTCAACAGTTCCTAGCCACAAACATTTTCTTCACTCTATTTTTCTGCCTCTTCAGAATTGCATTTCCTGGGACAGAGAATAGTCTGGGATTTCCCAGCCCGCCATCACTAGGTGGGACTGTCACGGGGACAGAGGCTACAAGTCCTTAGGATGTTGCACAACAGAGGGTCAGCGTGCAGAGCCAAGCCAGAAACTCCTCCAGAGCAAGTTAACAGAGGTTATGGGGAAAACTTCAGACTTGGAGAGGAAGAGACAGAGACGCGAGGGAGGAAGGAGGAAGGAAGGGAGATGATATCCGTCCCCGTGCCCAGAGCAGGGAGGTGAACAGCCGGAATAAGCAGTGAAGCCTATCGTTGCCTCCCAGCTGGTGCAGATCCCCAGAGCCAGGCTGTGGGTCGCGGCCCGTTGAGGATAGGGCTGTCATCTCAGTGAAGCTTTATCAGCGGCCGTTTCTTCTTTCTTACTGTCTTGCTCCAAACTCTCGATTTCCAAAAAGGGTGGGAGATGTCACAGAATCAGCAGCACATCCTGAACAGCTGCTGCCCCCCTCTATCTCTGCCTCACCCCTTGTGCTCGCTGCTGCTGCTGCTGCAGCCCCCAGAGAAACAAACTGCTCTGCCCGGCAAGTAAGAAGGGCCTGAGGAGTGACATTCCTCCAGACTCCTGGTGCACTGTGGATGTCCGCTGGGATTCAGTTTTGGGTTCTTATTAGGTCTGACTGATTCAAGACTTCCAGAGACCACAGCCTTTAGGTCAGGCTCCTGTGGGAAGAGCCAGCTGGAGAAAACAGATGTTTTCCCAGCTCAGGCTTGTTCCTGACATGAGCTGGAGCCTCTTTCCTCTCAAAGAGGGGAGGAGAGGCAGGAGCAGGTAGAGTTTTTTCAGCACCCAAAGCTTTTCATGGAGTAACTAGTGTGAGGATGGCCTGGCCGTACCTCCTGCCTGGGCAGCAGGATTATTCCATGTGTATAGACACGGCTGGCTGGGACTCACCACCCATTTGCACAACAATACTTAAGCATCTAATTCCAGTTTGAATACGTCCGTGTATGAGCAAAGGAAGCACTTTTTGAAGGGTGTATGACTTTTAGAGACACGAAGCAACGCAGCTCCTTCTGAAATCAAGAACGGCCACAGAAGAACCAGCTTCTTTGGGGGAAGTCCTTGAAAGAGAAATAATGCTATTCAAGGGATTTAACAAACCTCACTCTCCTCTCTCCCAACAGCCTATTTCAGGATTTCTTCCCTTTTCCCTGAAGAACCTTTTGTGAGCACAGATGAATAAACTTTAGGCTTTGATCTTAGGAAGAATTTTTTATCAGCTTCTTGCCCTGATAGTGACAAGTTTCATTTCATCTAAAAATGGGGACAGGGGGCTGGATTTGATCAAACAAGAATCAGTCCAAACCCAAGCTCTAAACTCAGCTTGAATCTGTTGAGAAGATCCAATAAGTTCATAGAAGTTCCTACATTTCATCCATTGCTACTGCTTCTGTATTTCCAGGACCCCACTGGGAAGAAAAAAAATTACTTTCATCAGACTCTGGGCTCGAATTTACAGATCTAGGCATTTACTCAAAGTGCTTTGCTAAGAAACACGAGTATTCTTGAAATGACAGATTTAATGGGCAAGCAGAGGTGAGAGCAGCCCCTCCCAGCGCCGTTATTGTCACCCACTCTTGTACCAGTAAGCAGCTGCCTAACTTTGCAACTCTTCCAGTTAAATCACTGATGGCTCTTAAGCTGTCTCCCCCCACCCCATTTTAAAGATGGGGAAAAAGCAAGCTCAGAAAGGGGGGTGTCTTGCTGTGTACAAAGACGAAGAGCAGAGCCAGCACCAGGCTCTCTAAGGCTGCGGTTCTGGTCAGTGCACCCCAGCAGCAGACAGTTTGCACCATGTCACCCATCACTGTGGGGAGCACCTCCAGAAGCCAGTGAAACCTCTCAGTCCAACCGGGGAGAGCTTTAGCAAGCCATGTCCATGCACCAGGCCCAGCTGAGGCAGGCGGGCTCTTCAGAACCCATCCAAACAGCTTCCCCAACCTTTGGGAATACGAAGAGCTCAACATGAGACTTCAAGCCCAGCTGGGATAGGCAACATCGCACAATCACAGCTCAGAAGACTCTGCCAAACTCTCCTGTCCTCTGAAGCAGAGCCAGGACAGCCCACGATCTGCAGGAATTACTCATGCTTGCCCTGGATGCTCCCTGCCAAGGAAACTGTGGGCAGCTTCATCCTGCTCCAGTAGAGGAGCTACCTGCAGCCCGTTCCGGAGAGCAGAGGCATCCCACCACCCCGTCCCCGGCCTGGCCGTGGAGGAGCAGGATTCTTTCCCCCACCCCTACCCTGAACAGGCAACACCCACTGTGTGGTTTCCTGAAATGATAGCGGTACTTGTCAGAGCCAGCAGCAAGAACCCCAGATGTGGTAAGTGGCCTCTTGCGAGTTGAGAGCTGCTGGTGCTTGTGCTGCGGGGAAGGCTGTCACCCCGTGGGGCCAGCAGCACCCCGCCCCGTGCAAAATATCAAAGGCCCATGCGATGCGGCTCTGGCTCGGAGCAGAGGTGGCTTCGTCTGGCGAGCTGTTAGCCACAGAGGGAGGCCTGCAAAAACCGTCCAGGCGACAGACGTTGTCCTGGCCTAGCTTTAACGCTGGCATCTGCTTTGCAAGAGAGACGGGGCCCACCCTGCTGTGCAGCACTTCCTCTGACAGCCTGAAGGTCTGATCCTCTGAAGAGGACAGTTAAAAGTCAGGCCGACACCTGAGGTGGGGAGTGGGCTCACGGCCCAAGGGAAAAGATGGGCACAGGGGTCAGCAGACGGGGGTAGTTCTGGGTTTGCTGCAGTTACGCGTTGCATTTGCCACTTCTTGGTCAGGGATGAGCGAGGAGGATTCAAGATTTGAGAAAATTTAGGCTCAGACATATGACTTTGACTGGCTGATCCAAGCTAGGGACAAGGCAGAGGCAACGCGTCTCTTCTCCCAGAATCCGTCTAGCTGGTTTTAAGGGTCCCCAGCAGCCAAATCATCATCATCCTTTGAGAAGGCAGGAGAGAGGCTGGGCCAGACAAGTACTGGTTGAACACGCCATTGCCTCTCCCTGACACCACTGGGGATATTTTGATTTACAGCATCCCTGATACTAAGGGACTACATCAGTGGCTGTAACACCCAGCATCTGGTGTGTCCAAAGCGGCGCTGGTTTGCCCAAAGCAAGCATGGGAAGTCAGACTGACCGCTTGCAGATAAGATTGGGCAGACAACTTGTTCTCTCCAGTGCAGAAGGAAAGGTGAGGACCATTTGCATCACCTAAACCTGGCAGCAGTTCTCTGCCTGTTCTCTCAGCAAACATCTGCTGTTACTTGGAAAAAATGAAGGTCATGTCTAACTGGTTGCACAAAAGCAGACTTAACCCATCTCCTCATCACCTTTGCACCCTAAAGCTTCAGGCAAACAGAGGGACAGACTGGAGAGGAACAGCCACTGAGTCACCCATGAGGCAGGACGAGCTGGCCGGAGATCTGCGGTGGTTCTCAGCAGTGGACACTCTGGACAGCCTGGAGGTGTGGGTTAACATGCTTGGCGGATGAGACACAGCACTGACTCAAACACAGCTATGGGAAGGAACAGTTTTGACATCAGCTAAATAGTGTTGAAATAAGAGGCCCAGCAAATATCGAGTGGCTTTAAGCAGTAAAGATGCTCTGACATTCCAGTTTGGCCAAACAGAGCTCCTGGGAGCTCTTTGTGTTGCAGGCTCATTCCTAAGGAGCAAAACTTGTGAAAGAAGACACTGGGTGGGGGGAGCCTGCCTGAGCGGCAGGGGAGGAGAGCCAGGGACCCTCAATTCCAGCAGGGACCCTGCCATACAGCACAACCTGGAAGGAATATGAGCTCCTAGCTCTGCCCGCCTGCTCAGGAGCTGGCTCGAAACCCCTCAGTTCTGTGTCTGGAGAAGAACTTCAGCTTTATCATCTAGAAAGACAGCCTTGATGTGGAGCCGAGCGATGTTCAGGAGCACACTGCACCCTTGAGGAGCCCAACGACATTTCTCTGCGAAGGGAGGTGGCTGATCTCCCGTTTTAACTGTGCTGACCTGCACTGCCAGTGCCTGGCTCTTGTTCTGGCTCTGTTCGATCAAAGAGCCCTCTGCCACCAGCCACCTTCTCCCCTTGGGGTTATTTATAGGTTTGACTAACCAGCTTTGAGCATTACTCTGAGGAACTCCACTGCCAGCACACCCAACTCACACACTGAGATGCACTTTGCGTTATGGAGACTCTTCCCCACCCCCTGTGACATCTTTTTGAAGGGTGAATTTCAGATGCGACCCCTCGGCACTACCCAGCGAGCTCGTCCGCATCCGCTCGCTACGAGCCCAGGCAAGGGATCAGTCTCTACCAAATAACAAAGGCAGCAAGAAATCAGCAAGGTTTTACTTCCCAGAGGCTTTCGGGTCCTTGCCAACAATAACACTGCTGCTGTTCTAGAGAGGATAACAACACAAACAGATAATATTTCTCACAACAGTAAATAAAATAATCCAAACAATAGCAGCAACACAGCTACGGGGTCTCTGCAGTTGAGTTTTCATTTCTGTAAGGCATAAGGCAACGTCATTAAGGGAAAATAAAACCCAAAACATTCTCAGAGGTGCAGTTTATTCCCTCCTTGCCCAGCAGCAGCTTCCTCTGCATGGTTGTCACTGGCAAACTGCCTGACAAAACCCCTCAGGTCTGGCCAGTCAAGGAATTTGGGGGGCTCATAGGAGCAGTGACTGGGTGCAGAAAGGATTTCAGTGGCGTCCTCACAGCTATGGGGTGTAAGAATCTGAATTAACTCACTGCTGGTTTCAGAGAGAAGTCGCTCAGAAGTAAGAACACTTCAGTCACAACGTGCCCTCTGGTGGCAGCGGTGCTGGGGGACCTCGGGGCAGACCTGGACCACGCAGGGGAAGGTGCTTCAAGGAAACCAACTTGCAGCAGCTCCATCCTTGGCTCTCTGGGCCTGTCCAAGGCACATCTCCTTGGCGAGCCAAGACACAGTCAAATTTAAGAGCGCAAAGGGACCTTAGATCAGTTGGCCTGGCTTCCTACAACACATGCTGCAAAATTTCACCCTTACATTGAGCTCGGTGACTTCCATCTAACCGCCTCTCTCAAAGCTGTGATTTGAAAGCATCCAGGTCACACAGCCAGCCTTTGGCTACACCGAGCACCTCCCAGGCTCAAAAAGTTACCCAGCCTTGGCCTTTCCCTACCCCAAAGGGTCCAGAATCGCCAGCTCCCGTTATTCTCTTCAAATACGAACTTCAACAAGCTTTACAGCTTCTCCTCTGGGATCATATGCACCAGATTCACTATTCAGCTGAACCTCAACAAGGTTAATAGTCTTGTCTGGGGTCACACAACTGTTTGGTGTCAACGCACCTGGCACTCCTGACTCCCACCTCTTCTTTTAGATAACCTGCATGTGATTCAAAGTAAAAACACAGGAACCTCTTTCCTTTCTCACCTTGACACCAAGTCAGGCTAAAAGTTGCTAGAAGTAGGAAACAAGAGGGAGGGCTCCAGGCTCGGGGAAAACAACATGCCCAGGAAAGCACAGACTATCCCCATCCAGCAGTGTTTTGTTTTGGTGCCAGCTGACCGATTTCACGGCGCTCCAGAGGACACTGCCACTGCCCTGTCCTCAATCCCACGCATGCTGCTTCCCGACTCCGTCTCTCACATCCTTCCACACTTGCTTCCCCATTCGCTCATCCCCTGGATCTGCTACAAGAGCAGCTTGTAAATCAGTTTGATTAACTTGATGGTGAGCTGAGACTAAGGGGCACGGTGCTTCTCACAGTACCCTGCACAGCACCAACCAGCCTGAAACTGCCCCAGTGCTCCTCCAGACTCCTCTGGCTCAGCCCAAGCCTGTCTTTCAGCAGCACTGCCCTAGTCCAGCTCTGGCAGAGCTCACTCCCCATCCAAACAACTGGGGTCAGACACTTCAAGAGTTACCCAGCAAATTGCTGCCTTCCAAAATTGAGCACTCACCTTTTCCCTCTTTCAGCTTCAACTGCAATGTCAGCTTACTCGCCAGCGAGCAGGCCTCCTCAGCGGGGAGCCACAAGGGCTCAGCATCCCTGAGAACACGGCTCTGCACCTCCTCTTAACACACCTGGGGGCCGAGAGCCTGTCTGCAGAGACAGACACCCCTGCTGAGGGATGGCAGAACGGCTGCCTCACGGCTCCGCAGAACCCCGACACCCCGGGATTCACATAAGGAAACTGCACCACGACCCCCCGTCAGCACAGACCCCTCAGCCCCAGCCATTCCGAGGTACTTTTAACATCTTCGGCGCAGTTGTACTCCACCAGCCACCACCAACAGTTCTGCTTGTCCCTGAGCACACACGATTGCCGTCTAGACCACGCTTCCAGTCTCTGAAACGGCACAGCCTCCTACCTTTGATGTTCTAAAGGTGCTTCTGTAACGTGCTTGCGTTGGACGATCCAGCCTCCACCTTCCTCCGCTCCTCCCTTTCCCTGTTAACGGATTTTGCTGCTGCTGTGGCAAAGGCAGCAGCGTGGAAGCCGTGTGGCCATCCAGACCAAACGCGACCAGGACCTTTAATTCCCAGCGTGGCAGCTGTTGTTTACCTCACCCTTCTCTGCCCTCTCACGGGCGGTAATTGGTTCTCACCGTGTTCTCGCTCTCCCACACATGTTCTCACACAGGAAGCCAGGGGTGGGAGTTGTACCGGGGGGGTTTCCTGTCCTGGCGTTCTGAAACACCGAGGCTGTGATGAGAACATCTGAGCTGGTACACCGAGGTGCGCCGGAGAGGACACGCTGTTCGCAGCGGGAGAGCCCGGGGCGCGGCCGCGGGCTTCCCGGCACACACCGCCGGTGCTTCTCACGCTTTTGTTAGTAAATAAATGGGAACGCGGGTTTTTCTAGAGCGAGCGCGATGCCGGTACACGAGGTTCGTTTTCCTGGCCGCGCAGCAGAGGGGTGCGGGCTCTCCGCGGACAAGGGGTGGAAAACCACCCGCTCGGCACATGCCGGGAGCTCAACCGCGTTCTCCCGAACGGCGGAACGAGGCGGAGGAATGTCAGACGCTGCCCCGCTGGCCCGTGGCACCCGGCGGGGCCCACGGGCAAGCCCAGCACCCGCCTCCCAGGGAGCGCGCAGGACACCCGCATCCTCCCGTGACTACACCCCCCGCACTACAAATCCCACAATGCCCCGCGCGCCGCACCTCAGCGCATCTGGCGCATGCGCGCAGCTCCGCATGGCTCCAAGATGGCCGACACAGCGTCCGGTAGCTCCGGCACGGTAAGGACGGCTCCTCGCCGGGACGCGGGGACGTTGTGGCGGGTGCGTCACGGCGGGGAAGTTCGGGCTGAAAGGCAGCGGCTCGCTGCTTCCAGGGCGCTGAGGCGTCTGCGGCCTGCCCGGGAGACTTTGAGGCGGGTACAAAGGGAGGGATGCGCTGATTGGCTGGATGGCCAGGGGAGGCGGGGCTTGGTACCGCGGTTTGATTGGCTGAAGTTCTTCCGCTCTGATTGGCCGGCGAAGGGGGCAGCGAGGCGAGCGGATTTCTTAAAGGGGCCGCGCCCCAAGGAGCGTTCAGCGTTCGATGGTGCCTGCAGCACCGTGTCGGTAGATAATTCTATATAGTGTATATCTTTGTATGTGTGAGTGTATGTAGAGGTATACGTATCGCTCTGTGTGTGTATATTTATGTGTTTATGTGTATGAATATGTGCGTGTGTATTTGTACACACACAGGTCTGTGGGGCCGGATGGGACCCACCCAGGGGTGCTGAGGGCGCGGGTGGAAGCGCTCACCAACCACTTCCCATCATTTACCAGCAGGCCTCACTAACCGGGGAGGTCCCGGTTGGCTGGAGGTCAGCAAATGTGACACCCATCCACTAGAAGGATGGAAGGAGAATCCAAGGAACTACGGACCTGTCAGTCTGAGCTCGGTGCTGGGGAAGGCTGTGGAGCAGATGATCCTGAGTGCCACCACATGGCCCGTACAGGACAACCAGGAGACTGGGTCCAGCCAGCATGGGGTTGTGAAAGGCAGGTCCTGCTCGGCTGACCTGATCTCCTTCTGTGGCAAGGTGACCCGCTCAGTGGATGGGGGAAGAGCTGTGGAGGTGTCTACCTGGGCTTTAGTAGAGCCTTTGACACCGTTTCTCACAGCGTTATCCTGGAGAAACTGGCTGCTCATGGCTTGGATGAGTGTCCTCGTCACTCGGTAAAAAATGGCTGGCCAGGCCCAGAGAGTGGTGGGACTGGAGTTCAGTTCAGTTGGCAGCTGGTCACCAGTGGTGTTCCTCTGGGCTTCCCCGCTGGGGTTGTCCAGCCCTGGCCCAGGCTGCCCAGGGCAGTGGTGGAGTCCCCATCCCTGGAGGGCTTTCCCAGCCGTGTGGAGGTGGTGCTGAGGGACAGGGGTCAGTGGGGACCTGGCAGTGCTGGGGGAGTGGGGGGACTCGAGGAGCTGAAAGGGCTTTTCCAACCAGAACAATTCCATGATTCTATGGTCTATGTGTGTATTTCTATGTCTGTATGTGTGTGTACGCGTGTGGTGGGGGACAGGCAGGGCCAACCTCTATTCCTTGAGCCCTGCCTTCAGCCCTGTGGTGTGTCCCTGAGCCTGTCCCAGGGCAGCGCTGGGGGCAGGATTAGCGCCCTTGCCTCCCCGGTACCTGCTCCTGGGGCCTCACTGTCCCCCGTGGGTCTGGAGATGGCTTTGTTTCTCTGAGCCCTGCTTTTGGGTCTGTCCCTGCAGCGGTCGGGCAGCAAACTCGCAACCACGCCTGCGGACAACTACTACCTGGCTCGGAGGAGGACTCTGCAGGTGGTGGTCAGCTCCTTGCTCACTGAAGCTGGCTTCGAGAGCGCCGAAAAGGCCGCAGTGGAGACGCTGACGGAGATGTTGCAGAGCTGTGAGTATCCAGCTTGTGATGCAGATTTGCCTCTTGCATTCGTGGAAAAGATCTGACTCTTTGATCTTTTCTGCCTCCACACTTCGCACATGTTTTAATTTTAAATGTGCAGGCTGTGGGACACGGCATTCCAGGAGCTATTTTTCATTCCTTGTTAAATTTGCTAAAAATTCACATATCTGAAGGTAGGGTTGGGCTGGTACCAGTGTGTCATCACTGTCTGAATCAAACCTGTGGTGGTGGCTTGTTTTTTCCCCCAGATATTTCTGAAATTGGGAGGAGCGCGAAGTCCTACTGTGAACACACAGCGCGAACACAGCCGACGCTTTCCGATATAGTGGTTACTCTAGTGGAAATGGGTGAGTGGTTGACTGGTCCCACTATTTCCAGTGAGTGATGAACCGCCCGCTGTTCTGGGCTTCATCCTGGCGCTCAGATATCGCTGCTGCGGATGCGGTGTGAATAGATACAGAGCACGTGATTTTCTTTCTCGTGCGATATGGAGCCCTCGGAAAAATGCTGAAGAAGGGGTTGTTGACAGGATAAACTCTCAGTGTGATTCCTGTTTCCTCTTTTGTGTTGCAGGGTTCAATGTTGAAACGCTTCCTGCCTATGCCAAGCGCTCCCAGAGGATGGTCATCACTGCCCGTATGTGGGAAATCCTTCTCTGCTTACACAGGAAATGGGAAATAGTTGGGCTTTTCTCTCTGCTGGCATCCAGAAAACTCCTGCTTTTCTGGAGGGCGATGCAGTCCACTGCTCCTGGAAGTGTAGTTTGTTTTAAGGACTCCTGTGATGAGCCACAGGGCCATAGTCATGGGTCACAGCTCACTATAGGGTGGTGCTTTATGGCTGACTCGTGGCAGAATGCAGCTGGCTGATCTGTGTGTGTCTGTGTTTTTTAACTGTAGCTCCTGTGACAAACCAGCCCGTGACTCCCAAAGCCCTGACGGCTGGACAGAACAAGCCACATCCGTCCCACATTCCTGGCCATTTCCCTGAGTTTCCAGATCCTCACACTTACATCAAGACACCAGTGAGTGAAAAAAAGATTTTTATGGCATTTGGGGTCTGTTTGAAGTCAGTGACACCAGAAGCAGTGTACAAACATTTTGACTGCAGTGCTGGTACTGTTTATCCAAAACATTTGCTTCTCCTGGCTTAATATATCACAATATTGTTGTTGGTGGGTTGCCCTTGCTGTAGATTTCTGGCTGACTGACATCTGTAGCTCCCTGAAAATCTGTGCGTGTTGAAGGTCAATGCTTGCCCATAGCGTCTGTGTCCTGGCGGAGTTTTGAACTTCACTGACCTGCATTGCATCCTCTCATGGTGTCCTGGTTTTTCCCTCCCTGCTCCACAGACGTACCGGGAGCCGGTATCTGATTATCAAGTGCTACGGGAAAAAGCAGCATCTCAACGGCGCGATGTGGAAAGAGCTCTCACACGTTTCATGGCAAAGACGGGAGAAACGCAGAGTCTCTTCAAAGACGACGTCAGCACGTTCCCACGTGAGTTATCCGGGACACACTGTGCTGTCAGTGGCAGCTCTGACTGGGTGCTCACTGTGTTAGAGCTCTTGCTGCTGCAGGAGGTGAGCTCTGAATGATCGCATTGTGTGTGCCCTGCTGCGGCACTGCAGCGCTGGGAAATGAGGAATTTTCTGTTTAAAACAGGCATGAAAATCAGAATCAAAGCCAAAAGGGTAGGCTTCCCCCCTCACCAAAAGCTCACTGTCTTCTGCTGCTGGAGAAGGCCTTGGCTGAGAGGTGCTAAATTCAAAGCTCACCCCAAGCCTGTCTCTGCCCCTGTGTAACTTCTGAACAAGTCATTTCTTCCTTCTTACATTTTTGTGGTAGGTTTTCCTGTTTCTCTGTCTGCAGAGCAGCAGTAAGGATGCTCACCTTGCCAGGGCTCACTGACAGCTCGCTCACAGCCTGTGAGATAATTGAACTTTTGTGGTGGTCAGGAAGGACTTTTTATGGTGTTGTAGTGCTGTGTCCTTGGCTGGAAACAGAAAGGGGCCTCAGAAAGCAGGAAATCAGAGACTGCCATCTTTTAGGGACAGTATATTTTGTTCGTGATCCCGGGGAGCAGCACAAAAAGAGTATGTGTGTGTGTTTAAAACCAGAACCAGTGGAAGGGTTTGAGTCTTCTCCTAGCTTGCTGACGGTGTCCTTTTCCCTAACCCTAGTGATTGCTGCCAGGCCTTTCACTGTACCCTACCTGACAGCACTGCTCCCCTCGGAGCTGGAAATGCAGCAAATGGAGGAAACGGATTCGTCTGAGCAAGACGACCAGACGGACACCGAGAACCTCCCCCTGCACATGAGCACGGTACGCCCAGCCTGAGAGATCAAGGTCTCTTGGGCCCGACTTTCTTAAACTTATGAAACCTGATTCTTTGTCTGTCTTCCTTGCAGCTGGGCAGAGTGGGTGGGAAATGGCAGAGTGGGTGGTGTTTTGGGTGTAAATGACTAAACATTGTCGTGGTTCTTTTAACTCTCTGGAGGGTGCAATGCAAACTGAGGTGGGATCATGAGCTTTTAGCACAACCTTAATTTTCAATGTTAGGGGAGAGAGGATTGTCCCAGGATCCCACGCTGTTCCCGAAAGGGGTCTTCTTGTGTTAGAAATCAGGAGTCCTCACCTTTAATGTCTGCTGCTGTTTGTCTTGGCTGTTGGTTATCTGGTTTTCCTGCAGGTTATGTCGCTTGAACTTCTAAGCCTTGTTTAGCCTAACTTTGGTTGTTCCTGCTTCTGTGTTTCTTTTCAACCTGGCAGGATGATTCAGGACCTGAAAAGGAGAACGCTTCAGTGTTACAGCAGAACACCTCCCTGTCAGGCAGTCGGAACGGGGAGGAAAATGTGATAGACAATCCCTACCTGCGGCCAGTGAAAAAGCCCAAGATCCGCAGGAAGAAGTGAAGTGTAGCCAGCTGGCTGCTCAGAGGAAGAGAAACCCCAGAGTTCACCTCCGCGGCTGTGGGCGAGAGGCATGGAGCAAGGCAGGAGAGGCACCCGGCTGAGCAGCAGAGGCAGAGGAATGATGTCTCCCTGCTTGGTGGACTCCACTCTCATCCTGGTTGGCACTGCTCCTCTTTCCCCTCTGCTCTCCTGCTGACTGGGAACGGTCAATGGTCAATTGCCTTAAAAGCGTGGAGGGGCACCGGGTTACGGATGGGAATTGTCTCGTTTACTGCAGTTTGTTCTCGCTGTCGGCAGGATTTACGCTTTGAAGAGACGAGGGACACGGAGGTTTTGCAGCTCAGTGCTTCCCAGCAGGCTCTGCAGAATACAAAGGCTTAATTCGTTCGTGGCTGGCTGGCAGGCTAGAAAAGAAACTTCTGCAATCGGCCCTGCCCGACCTTAGAATCTAAGGAGCATGTATTAACAGAGAGAGAAAAACCCCTGAGAGGTTTCTTGCTTTGGATTCTTGGCAGGTAAAAGCAAACAGACTTTTCTTTTATAAACTAAAGACGTCTGATGTGTTGGTAAGAGAGTGAAGTGTAAATACAGAGCTAAGATGGCATTTTATTCTCACTTTTCTGACTGCAGCTGCACTTCCAACTTAAAAGCGCTAAGTGTGGTGTTTACCCTGTTCTGCTTTGAGGTTATTTTTTAGCAGTATGAATGGCAAGATTTAACAGCTGCTTCAGGCTATTTTTCAGTTCTATTGTTAGGTTCCACACAGCACAACTCCTCTGAGAGTTCGCGCCTCCACCAGCTCTTTTGAAAGATGCTGTGCTGAAAAACTTGGAGTATGGAATAAAGCTGGATCGATCGCCGTCCGCACGGCTGAGCTATTCATCACACTTTTTCATTTTGTCCATCCTCAAATATGGGCTTTTATCAACAGAAGTTGCTCTTTTTCCCCCCCTTTATTTCCCCAGAGCAGAAGATTTTATTTCAGCAGTGAAAGTGACTGGTGGTGGGAGTATTGTAGTTGTTAGCTGGGTGGTCTTGCTTTAATTTTCATTCAACTTAGGCCAAATACGGGTTAAATTTCTTTGACAAAATACTCTAGTAGTTTGGTTCAGTCTCCCAAGCATCTCCTCTGGGTGGAAATATGCTGGGAGAGGCAGCAAAACCTGCCTGCTACAGCCTGCCAGGTGGGTCATGGTTTTCCTCGGGTAGCAGCTGAATGCAGGAAGCCTGTTGTGGTCACCAGGGAGATCAG
This sequence comes from Bucorvus abyssinicus, assembly GCA_009769605.1. Taxonomy (NCBI): domain Eukaryota; kingdom Metazoa; phylum Chordata; class Aves; order Bucerotiformes; family Bucorvidae; genus Bucorvus; species Bucorvus abyssinicus. The sequence continues at coordinate 2,502,262 of CM020055.1, read as the reverse complement.
CGTTACATGTGTACCTGTTCACCTCTGAGTAGTGACGGCACCCTCCCAGGCCTCCCCCTTCTCCTGGCACCCAGGGAGGAGGAAGATAAAAGGCGTTAATCGTTCCAGTGAGAACGGAGGTGTTCTGCCAAACCATTTGAAATGACATCGCTAGCAAAAGAGTCCTGCGCGTGCTGTTGTCACTCCTGCTGGTGCCTTGGTTATACAGCATAATGTACAGAGACGTTGTCTATGTGTATATATCTAAAAATTTGTATCTTTTTTTACTTGGATTAAGTGTTTTTCGTAATGAGAAAATTCCCTCGCTGGGTAGGGGAAAAATGTAGAATGAAAATAGTAATTTTTATGTCCATAATAAAAGAAATTTTAACTCGTACAATCAAAACTGGCTGAGTCCTTAAAGTTTCACAAGTGCAGAAGCACCTGAATGGAGCCTTTATGTGTTTTCAGTGGGGCTGCAAGCGGTAGGAAGTCTTGTCCTTCCCTCCGCATCTCTTCGTTTCTCCACAGCAGCACTTGATAGCTGAGAAGGTGGGGAACTTTCCAACAGAGACTTTGGCTCATTAGAAATAAGTGCAGTGAGGACAAAGTACCTTTTGAAATACCATCAATTTTGCAAAAGCTTTAGTAGAAGGTTTCTCCAGTCCCAGGTGGGACATGCGGTTGAGGGCTGTGGAATCATAGGTATTGCTTATTTTCTTCTACATCGTCTCTGACATACATATTTTTCTCCTGATTAGAAACCCAAGACAGATGGAGGCGAAGTATTGCAGTGTCAGCCATGAATACAAAGGTGAAGCCTTAACTATAACCCCCAGGTCTCAGGACAGTGCAGTTCCCAGTGAGTCACACCCCTTCCTTCCAAAGATCGCATCCAAAGGGGCAGCTGCGACTGGGCAAGTACATCCCTTTTTGAGAGCTGCAGCCGCTCGTGGTTGGGAGGGAAGGGGCCGACGTGCCTAGAACAGGCAGGTCGTGAGCAGCTGTTGTCATGTGTGTGTGACTGCACTTGAAAAGACTGAAACTGGGAAATTGGAAGAATGTGTTTTGGTTTTATAGCTGAAATTGGGCGACAGGTGGAATTTGCTGCAGAAATAAGCTAAACAGACGCAGAAAATCTGAAAGGCTGCGTTGGGACTGGTAGTTGCACCGAGAATGAGTGTTGCCTGCTCTTAGTTTTCCCCTGAGATTGACTCAAGCTTGTGATCAGACAGATGAAGTCTGTGTGCGAGGTTTGTAAACATTTATAGAAGTCCCTCGGGTCTGAGTTGTGCATCGCAGAAACAACTCGTGATGAATACCAGCACCTTTGAGTCAGGCTCATTTTCATGGCCAGTCTTAATTAGCAGCGTGTTGCTTGCTCTTTGCTTGAGAATATCGTCCTCTTGTCAGCAGGGCAGATGCTAGTAATGCAAACCGTAGTCTGTAGTACGTCTCGCACTCGTCTGCCCCAGCCCAGCCTCCCTCCTCGGGTGTTTGCTGGGTGTTTGCTGGGTGTTTGCTCTAACTTCGTTAGAGTCCGTGCACAAAGCATTGCCCTCTCTGACCGTGCCTGCGGGCTGTGCTCTCCTCTTCCTCAGCTCTCCTCAGGCTGTGGGTGAACCCCTGGGCCTGGCCTGGAGCCTCTGTTGGAGATGAGGTGGTGATGAGGAGGCTGGGGAAGGCAGGTGGTGGCTGAGGAGAAGGTGGTGGCGTTGGCTCCCAGCGCTGAGGAGGTGGCAGCAGTTGAACCACCCTTGAGCTGCATTAATTGGGCTCCTCTCTGGTGCCAGGGAGGGATGGATTTTGGGGGGAAAAGGGCTGGATTTTGGAGGGAAAAGCCCCCTACAGTGAGGGGAGCCATGCTGGGGAGAGTGTTTCCCTGGAGACCCACAGAAAATGGCCACCAGCCCTGCCTGGGCTGAGGGGGCTGTGCACAGGACCCAGCAGCACCAGAACACCCCCGGGGCATCTGCCATCTGTCGCCGTACCAGGTACGCACAACTAGTGACAAGAAACGCCTCTCTCTGCAATGGTTTTATTTGGAGAGGCCGCGTAGTGCAGATCTGCGTCTCCATGAGGGGGTGGGGAGCGGAGGCGAGGTCGGGGCTGGGGGAGGATGTGGCGGCAGCCCCCGCTCCTCAGCTGTAGTACAGGCTCAGGTAGGCCACTCGGTCCCGGTGCTTCCTGAATTCTCTGTCTATGGTCAGCTGAAAGACAATACGAGCCGTGACGATTGCTTCCAGAGCAAATGTCTTAGTAGAAGTTCTTTTCTTTTTTGAAGGACTGTAACTGTTTTTGCAAACCAGCATTTTCTGATAGAAAATCGGTTTGTATCTTGTGCCCCAGGCTGGTAGAGCGACGTCCCCAGCAGGCCAGTGAGGAAAGGGTGACAGAACATAGTGCAAATTCGAGGTCACCATATGATTTCCTTTGTCAGGAGCATTGAGCCAGGAATAACATCCCCTTATCCCTGTGCTTACCTTCTGTACCTCCATTTTTAGCATCCTCTGTGGTGGCATCGGTATTAAAGACCAGTCTGGAGACCCAAACTGCATTGGCCAAGTGATTTTCTTATGTAATTTCTTGTCTGCTTCGTAAGTCCCAGGTCTAAAGAAAACAGGCACAAATTCTCTCACTCTGGAGCTGGTGTGTGGTGCTCGGAATGCTGGAATTTACCAGCCCTACCTCGATCCGTGGGAGAAACACAGGTTGTGGAGGTCTAGTCATCATTGCTTGGTACAGACTAAAGCAGGGGAGCTTGGTGAAGATAAAAAAGCATTGCTGGGCACTCAGTTACCTATCTCCCATTTGTGTCTTGGTATTTCTCTCTGCTAGGACTCCTGCTTAGTGTGAAAAGTGTGAGAAAATGAGTGACATTACCCAGGGAAACATTCTTTATCTGAAGGCTGATCTGGAAACCGCGGTGTCTTACTGGAAAATGGAGCAGAGGCAGGCTGGCATTTTCTTTCTTCCTTCCAGCATGGCTGGTACCTTGCTGGGCTGGGAGTCACAATCTGCAAGAGATAAATATCTAAGTGGAAGATTTTGTTCTGCAAACCATTCCTAGACGCTCTGAGCAGCAGCCAGCTGGGCTTTGCAGACTGCCTTATATATTAAGTCAGATGCAACCCCAGCAAATGGGATTGAAACCGATAGTCTGTGTTAGGAACAGCCTAAAATTCATGCAAAGCTGCAGCTCTGCCGCTTTGAAGTGTCTTGTCTTACCTGTGGCCCCCATAGGAAACGCCGGGCTGTTCTCGCTCCTATCACATAGCCCTTCGTGCTCTGTGGTTTCTTTTCCAAAGAGTCTCTGAGGCTGCTGCTCTGCGATTCAAAAGGAAAGTGTCTCACTGGCGTTTTTAAGATGTGTTTGCATCAGGGGAAGGGTGGCAGGACATGAGCAGCAGACGTTATTCGTATTAATTCCTCTGATTTCTCACTGAAGCAGAGCGCTGGGGCAGCTAGAGTTTGGAGGACCGGTACGTTTGGAAGGGGAGGGGAATTTCTTTTTCTAGGTATATGTGGAGACCTTGTACAGGGGGTTTGCAGGGCAGGTCCGGGGGTCTCCGTGTCTGGCTGACCATGGTCCTGTTGCTGCTGAACTGTGGGCCTTCTGTGAAGGAAAAGCTCTGAGCACGGAACCTGGACAACTTACCTCTTGACTGAGGTAACAGCCCGGCCCAAGTGCAGGGTCTCCCCTGATGGCCGGCTGCTGGATTCCCAGCCTGTCTGGGGCCTGGTGGAGAGGGAACAGTTTCCGCTCTTGAGACGACCCGAATGAGATCCGCTTCTGCACAACTGTGAGACCAGGAGAGAAAATGCCACCAGTGGAGATGACCACTTGCTGCTTTTCTTCCTTCTTGAGTGTCTGCTGCTCTCTGCCTGAGGCTGAGCATCCCCTTACTTCCCAGGCAGGAAATTCCCCTGCCCTGGATATCGGTGAGGAGTCTGCGCTATGGGTACCTGTCCCCTCCTGCCACAGAGGCTGCTGTTTTGGCAGCCTGAGTGGTCCTGCAGTTGTGGGGAAGGTTGCTGGGGAAGCCGGATGCCACCAGTGAGCTCTGTGAGGACAGCCCTCGTGCCCCCAGCCCTCCCAGTTGCGCACACCTCCTTGCTCACCTCTCAGCTCCCACTCCGTGGCCATGCTGCCCTGCCGACACATCCCTGCCAGCAGTCTGTGTACTCCCGTTGCCATAGACACGGAGCAGGGGGTGCTGACTCCTGCTCCAGGAGCTGCTGTTCTCACACCATAAGTCAGAAGAAGAGAGGCCTCGGGGGAAGCAGGGGGTAGGATGTGCTGTCAGGACCCTCCTGTGATCTCTCTAGGGGCACAGCCGGATCTGCCCCGTTGTCTGCTCTCTGGTTTTTTCACTGTACCGCGTTGTCATGGCAGGGCACTGAGAAACCCCTGGAAAATGCCCCTTTAGGGCTGTTTCTCAGCCAGCTTGTGGATCGCGGCCCTTCCCTGAGCCCAAGTGTGAGTGTCATGAGAGAAGGAGGGAGCAGCAACACCTGAAGAGCGAGAAGAGTGGCAACAGGGAGGGTTGTTGCTTTTGCAGAGCACTTTATTGAATCATTCTTATTCCAGGCAATAAGCTCAGGGGGCTCTCTTTGCTCTAACAGCTTTGGTCTCCTCATGGCCAGTTGCAGCAGGAGCAGCTGGCATCAAAGACGAGACCGGCTGCGCAGCTCTCCAGGAAGGTTTGGCCGTTCACGCAGTTGTAGAAGCTGCTCTTGTTGGTTGGATCTCCGTAGATGCCATTGGCCTTGCTAGCACAGAAGTCACTAACACCAGAGCTGCCAGAGCTCCCAGAGCTTGCAGAGCTACCACTCCCACTTGCACTGGTGGGAGATGGAGTTCCAGTGACTGGAGGATTGGGATGAGCCGGGGGCACGCAGTCTGCAATCAAAGCAGGAAAGGGCTTGTTTTTGTGTGGACCGTCTGCCAGCCCTCCCCTCCCTCCAGAGGCCCTTTCGTGGTGGGAGCAGCTATTGACGTGGGTTCCCCCAGAGTGTGGTCTGGCTCACGCCAGCCTTTGAAACATCTGGAGCCAGGTCCAAGCTCCACTCTCCTTCTTTTACCCTGGGGGATACAGAGTGAAGGGACCTTTGAAGGGCAATCTCTAGGGGTGGCTTCGACAGAGAGCCTTTATCCCCCAAGGCTCCAGAGATCACGGTTTGTGGGTCCCTGAACCCTGCATCAGCAGGAGGCGCCTTCCGGCAGCAGGCGCTGCTCAAGCGACTCACCGTTGTTTTGCAGACCAAGACCCTTCTTCAGGGTGTTGATCAGGGGATATTTGCCTTCCTTGCAGAAGGTGCCAGTGAAGTCATCCATCGGAAGGGACCAAACCATAGCGCCTCCAAAATTGTTCTTCTTCAGCCACTCAACCTGTTCAGTGGCAGTGGAGAAATCCCAGTTAATGCTGGGACCTGCTACTGCCGAAGGCCTCCTGCCTTATCAGTAGCACAGCCTCCCACCCCAGCATACCTTGATGCTGAAGCTCTTGATGTTGTCATAGCCAACCCATTCGGTGCCCTTGTAGGCGTAGGGCACGTCCTGGGGGGCATCCCAAACTTCGGTGCCTCCAGAATTGAGGAGACTGCAGATCTAGGGAGAAGGACCAAGACGTGGAATTTTATTACCATACAAAAATGTAAAGACACAGGTTGGACTTTTCCCTTGACATTTTTCTCTAGTTTTGTGTCATTTATCCGGTCCCTGACATTAAGTAACTCTTTCTTAGCTTTTGTTAAATGACCTTAAGTTCTAAGGCTTCTTTGGACACCATAGATATTACTGGGTAAAGATCAAGTAAAACATCCCCTTCCTACTGCTTGTCTTCTGGACACGAGAAATAATAATAGTAATTTCTCTTACTGTAGCAGAGGGATCATCTTTATCTTTCAGAAAGGCCAATTCATCTGTTTCAACCCCGTGCTGCTAAACTGCATAGGGATAGTTCATGAATAAGGTGTTTGTTTTCAGGCACCGATTCTCTGTACTATTTTAATTCGCTTTTCTTCGACCTTTCTGTGGGCAGTTTTGTGTGAGGTAGCCATTCAGAAAGCTCCATGGGTCCCACATTTAAAATTACTTGAAAAGTCCCTGTAGTTAGAACACACATACCTCATAGTAAGCCAGTTCCCCGGCCTCCTGTGTGTAAGGTCCAGCTGGCCCTGGTCCAGATGCTGGTGCACCGAGACCACTGTCAGATGGGTTTTGCAGTCTGAAGGTGTTTCCGTACGTTGGGAATCCAACGACGAGTTTCTCAGCTGGGGCACCGTTGCTCTTCCAATAGTTCATGGCATAATCCTGTAAAAAACCATCACTGTTCAGGGCTGTGCCAGGATTTGTAGGCAGGATGATGATTTTCTAAACTTGTCATCGTCGGTGTGATCACAGACCTGGGATTTGTGACACAGTCTCACAAAATACACTTACGACATTGAAGTAGATGTTGTCACCAGTGTCATTTGGGCCTTTGTACAGGGGGCTGTTCTCCCCAGTGACTGTCTCCCAGGAGCCGTGGAAGTCATAAGTCATCACATGGAAGTAGTCCAGGTATCTGTGAAGAACATTGCTTGCGTCTATCTCCTGGCCTGCACAGACCCCCAAAACGCTATTCACGGGCCATTAACCCCAGCACATCCCTGGCCATGTCCCCACAGGGAGGCAGAGCTCAGGGTAGACCACTGGAGTGCCAGAAACAGGACCTGAGGCATTGCCACTCACTTCCCAAGCTCAGCAATCTGGTAGCCAGCTTCAATGGTGGACAGTCCTGCAGAAACAGCTGCAGTGATCAAGAGCCGGGGCTTGTTGACCTGTTTGGCTTCCTGCTCAAAGGCTGCGAGCATTTCCTGCGGGGTGCCAAGAATCAGGACTCACCGTGGCCGCTCTGGGCTGAGGCTTTGCAGCCCGAGCTGTGCAGAGCAGAGGCCTTGAGCAAAAGGTACCTGAATAAGGACGGTGAAGAGAGCCTTGTCCTGGGCTGGGCTGCCCCTGGAGCCAGGGTATTCCCAGTCGATGTCGAGCCCATCAAATTGATACTGGCGCAGGAATTTGATGACGGACTTGATGAAGGTCTGGCGGTTCTCGGCAGTGGAAACCATTGTGGAGAACCTGGGGAAGCCGAGCAGGACAGCGTTGGGCTTTGGCTGGTGCCTCTTCCTCCCTTCTCCCTCCCTCTCGAAGTTGCCGTTATGGGAAGGAGCTTTGAACTTACTTGGCTGTCCCGAAGTTCCATCCTCCAACAGAGAGCAGAGTCTTCAGATTTTTGTTCCTGCAAAGGGAGGGTCAGGAAGATGTTTCACTCCAAGGAATGGTTTACTCTTACCAGTCTCTAACATGATACCAGAGACCAACTGAAATCTCTGCCCTGCCCTGCCCTGCCCTTTCCCTCCCCATGACCATCCTCCTCTTCTCCTCAGCATCCCTCGACCGCGGATTGTGCTGCCACGGGGCAGAGGGGAGATGGGGCATAACGGGGCAGGAGCTGCGAGGGAGAACAAGTGCTGCCCTTGGCTCCCGGTACGTACTGGTTCTTCAGGCCGTTGAAGGATTTGTAGAGGGTCTCGTCGTTCCATTCGTAGGTCGAGATCTCATTGTTGTTCATGCCAGCAAAGGCGTATAGCAGGTGAGTGCACAGGCACGGGTCGATGTTGTCAGGCATGAATTGTCCCAGGCCAGGCCTGTACTGGGCCCAGTTGGTGAAGTAACATGACAGCACATAGGCAGTGCCTGCGGAGAGAGAGAGGAGGTGGGGTGGGCTTGGGCTGCGCTGAGAGATCCTGGCGAGTGCGGGCAGAGGGCCAGGACTCGATGGGCTGAGAAACGCTTGGGCAGCGTTTCCCTGCAGGGTGAGGAGTTGAGAGGCAGGCAAGAAGGGGCGCTTGTCCCCCGGGGAACTGCCTCTCCAAGGACAAGGATGGGTTTCTCTCCTCCCTGCGCTGTTTCAGGAGCAGAGTGGGTCTCGGGGCCTCTGGCTCCCTTGGCCTCGTCCTCAGGGGGTTCTGGGTGCTGGGTCTCCTCCCCAAAGGGAATGTCTCTCCTTGGCTGCCCCGCAGGGCAGAGCAGAGGCAGCCGGGACCGCTGGGGACGTGCCGGGCAGGCGGAAGGCTCTCGGCGCGTTTGCTCTGCTGCCTCTTTGACTGGCCCTTGGGAGCTTCTGCAAAGACCGAGCCAGTGGCTGCGCTCCCGCTTCCCTGTGGCGGAGCGGGAGGGGGCTGCTGTGGGGAAGCTAATGTGAAGGAAGAAAGAAAGAAAAGAAGGAAGAACATATTTGCCCTTCAGCTTGCACGCGCCGTGCTTCGTGACGCTTTTGTCTTCAGAGACAGCACAGCTATGTGCCTGCCCACCTCTGCGTCCTCCCCCGAGGCCAGTGAAAGCACCAGCTGCTGTGACTGTCGCAGTTGCCCGCATGTGGCAAACCTGGGGAGGGTCTGGGGGGGGTGTTGTCAGGGCAGAGAGCACGTACCTATCTGGGCGTTCAGCAGGAGGGTCAGACCTTGGAAGAGAGAAGCGTGGGGTTAGTCTTTGAGCTGACAATACAAATTCTGCTGAGGGCTGGACTGGACGCACCATCACCTGTACCCCACGTCACTGTTCATTGTGAGGGCAGTGCAGACTGAGACCAAGAAGTTATGTTTAGTCAAAAGCCTAATCTGAATTTGCTTGAGATTGTTGTATCTTCTTGAAAGAACTCACAAGAACTTGGTTTTCAATCATCGGTCTGTTCATATGGAAGTAGGTGCAAGTTGTGGAATGATTTAATGTACAAACACAGAAAAGAAATTGAATTAACAATGCTGGATTTTTTTTTTTTTTTTGGTACATTTCGTCACCAAGAAACACTTTCCAATTTCAATTAGCAACAAATTCTATTCAGTTTTTAAAGCATAAAATATCTATATGACTAGAACTGAAAAATATAACCGTGCCTTCTAAAAATAATCAAGGTGTTTTCTTTTCACAGGAGACTGAAACATCTTTAACTTCAAAAAAACCTCTTGAATAACCAACCGATATAGCGAAACAACGACACACACTCATCATAAAGGTGGAGGATGAAGTTACGAAGCAGGACTTACCGGTAAGCAAAGTGAGCTTGGCCATTGTTGTGTTGGAGGACTTGCATGCAGTCTTCTTCTTGCTTATATATACTCCTCTCACTTCATGCCAATCTTGTATCAACAGAGATGGACAAACATTATGAAACTTGGGAAAGATCCATATCACAAAAAATGATACCAGTACAATGGGCCCTAACGCCCAGGCTGCGGACACAACGGTTATCAGGCCGTGCCATGTCGTGGTGCTCCAAGACCAGTAGAGGAACCAGATTAGAGGGTTTTGTGCTTTGAACCGTTGTTGACAGCGGCGGGCTTTGTGTCAACACTGGCGATAGCGCAGTGGTCGATGGCTGAAGGGTTCCACCTTGCGCTGTCCTTGTGTCTGCCCGGAGGTGGCAGGTACTGGCAAGGCCAAGGTGCTTCTCAGGGGTTTTGTCTCCTTGTCCGGGGCAGGAGGCAGGGGTGAGCAGGGCTCAGGCTCACAGCGAGGGGCCTTCAAACAGCTTCTACAAAGTCATTTTCCCACTTGCCAGGTAATTTTTGTCTGGGACAAGCACTAGTTCTTGGAGGTCCAGCTCTAGAAGAGAGACCCCAGGGACAGAGCATCGTGCAGGTTGTGTTTCCTCCCACACTTACGGCATCCTCTTTGCCCAGCTCTTTCCCAGACTGAGAGACCTGTGTGGTGCCCAGGGTTCGTGTCTTGCCTTGGCTGTTTGTGACCCTCCATGGGGAGAAATTCCTTGAATGTCCTTTATTCCATAGGAGCTCATCTCATTTTGTTGTTTTCAGGATGCAATGTCTTTCTGGTAAGCATTTCTTCCTGGAACTTTGTAAAAGGCCCTGAGAGGTGCTGAGAAGGATGTGTTTAAGTCAGAACATTTTGTCTGCACTCTCAGGGCTACCTGCAACGTTGGAGTAAGACGCAGCGTGCACATGCCGGTTGCTCTGCTCTGAGTTGCCCTTTAATTCCTGTTAAGGTGATGTGAAGGCGAACTTCCAGGAGGTCACGCAGACTCGGTTGAACGGGAGCCTGGAAAACAGCCTCAGACTTGCCCCTCTCAGGTGCTGGCACTGAACCCACTGACCTGCTGTTCAAGTTCATCACGTTCCTAGATGTTGTGTCTGCAGTGGATGAAGTATGGTGAATGATGAAGAGGTTTGTCAGTCAGACAAGGCACTTGCACGGCCTCATGCCCATCTCCTGGGAGATGTGTCTGACTGCTGACCCTCAGCAAACGCTCTACAAGCTGCTGTTTTCCCCAGAGACCTCCGCCAGTCCGGCTGGGCTGGCCTCGGGGTACTTGAGCTGTGGCTTGAGAGAGGTTGTTCTGTTCTCCATGCCCTTGCTGTGAAGGTCAGGCAGGTCCCTGTGGTGGTCAGGCAGGTCCCTGTGGAAGGCTGAACTGGGGAGAACCGTAAAGGCCAATGGAAAGGTGTGGTGTGTTTTGGAGAGCCCTATCGCAGCCCTTTTCTGGATGCAGAGGTGCGGGTGTCAGTCTCCTGGTACCAGGAGATTGGAGCTGCAGCCGATCCAAGTATTTGTGCTGCTGGCAGCGTTCCCACAGCCCAGGTTCAAGTGAGCCGTGCGGAGACGTGTATGAGGTCAATGGGCCCTTGGCCAGATGTCTGCAAGGTCCAGCTTTGGATTTCTGTGTGAGGCGAAGCTGCAAAGATGCTGTTGAGCTTCTTTAACTGCATCCTGGATTTATTTGTTGGATGTGAGAAGCGATGTGAATTATCCCCTAAAATCCTGGAAGGAGCTGTGCCTGTTCTGGGCTGCAGATCTGATGTTCCTCCCTGCGGGCAGAGAGCTTCTTACCACCATGGAGACAACCGGCTGCCAGTATGATTTATCTCAGTGTGGAGCGGTGTCCTTGGAAATTCCTTGGGAATTTTCCTCTGGGCATTTACCCCACGTCTGTCTGTGTATGTGTGTATGTGCAGCCTGTGCTGGGAGAGCTCGTGTGATCAGCGACCAGGCCCGAGGTGTAGCAGCCGGGTTTCCCTGCTGCCAGGCTGTGGCTGCTGCTCCGTGACTGCCCTTCGCTCTGCGGCTGGTCTGTGTTTGCCTCTGCACGGCAGCCACCAACACCCCAACTCCCACACATTTCTCTTCTCTGAGCAGATGCTTGTGAAATGACCCTCTGTTGGCAGAGGAGGAAGAACAGTTTGGTGATTCAGCCTCATCTGCCCCGTCCCCGCAGTCTGCTTTTTATCCCCCTCACTGACCGCCCCGCTGGCACAGCCAGGAACCCCTGGAAAATGCCCCTTTAGGGCTGTTTCTCAGCCAGCTTGTGGATCGTGGCCCTTCCCTGAGCCCAAGTGTGAGTGTCATGAGAGAAGGAGGGAGCAGCAACACCTGAAGAGCGAGAAGAGTGGCAACAGGGAGGGTTGTTGCTTTTGCAGAGCACTTTATTGAATCATTCTTATTCCAGGCAATAAGCTCAGAGGGCTCTCTTTGCTCTAACAGCTTTGGTCTCCTCATGGCCAGTTGCAGCAGGAGCAGCTGGCATCAAAGACGAGACCGGCTGCGCAGCTCTCCAGGAAGCTTTGGCCGTTCACGCAGTTGTAGAAGCTGCTCTTGTTGGTTGGATCCGCGTAGATGCCGTTGGCCTTGCTAGCACAGAAACCGCTCCCACCAGAGCCGCCAGGATTGCCGCCTGAGCCCCCACTCCCACTCCCACTCCCACTCCCACTTGCACTGGTAGGACGTGGAGTTCCAGTGACTGGAGGATTGGGATGAGCCGGGGGCACGCAGTCTGCAATCAAAGCAGGAAAGGGCTTGTTTTTGTGTGGACCGTCTGCCAGCCCTCCCCTCCCTCCAGAGGCCCTTTTGTGGTGGGAGCAGCTATTGACGTGGGTTCCCCCAGAGTGTGGTCTGGCTCACGCCAGCCTTTGAAACATCTGGAGCCAGGTCCAAGCTCCACTCTCCTTCTTTTACCCTGGGGGATACAGAGTGAAGGGACCTTTGAAGGGCAATCTCTAGGGGTGGCTTCGACAGAGAGCCTTTATCCCCCAAGGCTCCAGAGATCACGGTTTGTGGGTCCCTGAACCCTGCATCAGCAGGAGGCGCCTTCCGGCAGCAGGCGCTGCTCAAGCGACTCACCGTTGTTTTGCAGACCAAGACCCTTCTTCAGGGTGTTGATCAGGGGATATTTGCCTTCCTTGCAGAAGGTGCCAGTGAAGTCATCCATAGCCAGGGACCAAACCATAGCGCCTCCAAAATTGTTCTTCTTCAGCCAGTCGATCTGTTACAGCACCAGGGGAGAAATCCCAGTTAGTGCCAAAGGCCTCCTGCCTTATCAGTAGCACAGCCTCCCACCCCAGCATACCTTGATGTTGAAGCTCTTGATGTTGTCATAGCCAACCCATTCGTTGCCCTTGTAGGCGTAGGGCACGTCCTGGGGGGCATCCCAAGCCTGGGTGGCTCCAGAGTTCAGGAACGTGCAGATCTAGGCCAAAAGGGCAGAGAGGGAGAAGTTAGCAAGTGGCCTACAAGAGAGGGCATATCCCATGGGTCCCTGGGTGAAAAATTCCTTGCTGGCAAGTTTGAAGGGTGTTTTTGTTGTTCTTGGTGGCCTGGGTGTGGAGGAGCACGCCCACCTCGTAGTAAGCCAAGAATCCAGCCTGCCGTGTGTAAGGGCCGGCTGGCCCAGCTCCTGTTGTTGGTGCCCCAACAGCAGTGTCAGATGGGTTTTGCAGGATGAAGTTATGTCCATAGGTTGGGAAGCCAACAAGGAGCTTCTCAGCTGGGGCACCGTTGCTCTTCCAGTAGTTCATGGCATAATCCTGTAAAAAAACACCACAGTTCAAGTCTGTGCCCGGACCGGGAGGCAGGAGGACGACGACTCCTTAAACACTCTGGAAAAACACACTTACGACATTGAAGTAGATGTAGTCACCAGTGTCAGCTGGGCCTTTGTACAGGGGGCTGTTCTCCCCAGTGACTGTCTCCCAGGAGCCGTGGAAGTCATAAGTCATCACATGGAAGTAGTCCAGGTACCTGTGGAGAACATTGCTTGCGTCTATCTCCTGGCCTGCTCAGTCCCCGCAACCTGATTGTTCCGCTAGTGCTGGCCGTTTAGCCCAGCACACCCCTGGCCATGTCCCCACGGGGAGGCAGAGCTCAGGGTAGACCACCGGAGTGCCAGAAACGGGACCTGAGGCATTGCCACTCACTTCCCAAGCTCAGCGATCTGGTAGCCAGCCTGAATGTTGGAAAGTCCTGCAGCGACGGCCGCGGTGAGCATGAGCCGGGGCTTGTTGACCTGTTTGGCTTCCTGCTCAAAGGCTGCGAGCATTTCCTGCGGGGTGCCAAGAATCAGGACTCACCGTGGCCACTCTGGGCTGAGGCTTTGCAGCCCGAGCTGTGCAGAGCAGAGGCCTTGAGCAAAAGGTACCTGAACGAGGACGGTGAAGAGAGCCTTGTCCTGGGCTGGGCTGCCCCTGGAGCCAGGGTATTCCCAGTCGATGTCGAGCCCATCAAATTGATACTGGCGCAGGAATTTGATGACGGACTTGATGAAGGTCTGGCGGTTCTCGGCAGTGGAAACCATTGTGGAGAACCTGGGGAAGCCGAGCAGGACAGCGTTGGGCTTTGGCTGGTGCCTCTTCCTCCCTTCTCCCTCCCTCTCGAAGTTGCCGTTATGGGAAGGAGCTTTGAACTTACTTGGCTGTCCCGAAGTTCCATCCTCCAATCGCCAGGAGGGTCTTCAGATTTTTGTTCCTGCAAAGGGAGGGTCAGGGAGATGTTTCACTCCAAGGAATGGTTTACTCTTACCAGTCTCTAACATGATACCAGAGACCAACTGAAATCTCTGCCCTGCCCTGCCCTGCCCTTTCCCTCCCCATCACCATCCTCCTCTTCTCCTCAGCATCCCTCAACCGTGGATTGTGCTGCCACGGGGCAGGGGGGAGATGGGCCATAACGGGGCAGGAGCTGCGAGGGAGAACAAGTGCTGCCCTTGGCTCCCGGTACGTACTGGTTCTTCAGGCCGTTGAAGGATTTGTAGAGGGTCTCGTCGTTCCATTCGTAGGTTGAGATCTCATTGTTGTTCATGCCAGCAAAGGCGTAGATCAGATGGTCGCACAGGCACGGGTCGATGTTGTCAGGCATGAATTTTCCCAGGCCAGGCCTGTACTGGGCCCAGTTGGTGAAGTAACATGACAGCACATAGGCAGTGCCTGCGGAGAGAGAGAGGAGGTGGGGTGGGCTTGGGCTGCGCTGAGAGGTCCTGGCGAGTGCGGGCAGAGGGCCAGGACTCGATGGGCTGAGAAACGCTTGGGCAGCGTTTCCCTGCAGGGTGAGGAGTTGAGAGGCAGGCAAGAAGGGGCGCTTGTCCCCCGGGGAACTGCCTCTCCAAGGACAAGGATGGGTTTCTCTCCTCCCTGCGCTGTTTCAGGAGCAGAGTGGGTCTCGGGGCCTCTGGCTCCCTTGGCCTCGTCCTCAGGGGGTTCTGGGTGCTGGGTCTCCTCCCCAAAGGGAATGTCTCTCCTTGGCTGCCCCGCAGGGCAGAGCAGAGGCAGCCGGGACCGCTGGGGACGTGCCGGGCAGGCGGAAGGCTCTCGGCGCGTTTGCTCTGCCGCCTCTTTGGCCGGCCTGTGCGTGCCGGTGCTGAAAAGGGGCTGGCGGAGGGTTTGTTGGGGTGGAAAGCACGTACCTATCTGGGCGTTCAGCAGGAGGGCCAGACCTTGGAAGGAAAAAGTGAAAGAACAAAGGTGTTAGTGATCGCTCTTAGCAATCGCAAGTTCTTGTGCAGGGCTGGGCTGAACCCGATGGAACCTTATCCTGCGATCCCTGTTTTCTGCAAAAACCGCACAGCAATCTGAGTATTCTCAAGCGTGGGTCAGCTGAGAGTCTACAGGGAAGTGAGTAAAATTTGTCATATGATTTGTAGTAAAAACTAGAAAAGACACCAAACAAGTGACAGTGCGGTCTTTTGATTCTTAGATTCTTGGTCTTTCAAACACCTGTGAATTCTATTCCCGTTTACAGCAGAACGTACCCGCTCCAGCAGTACTAAAAAATAGAACTATCCCTCCGGAAAGAGGCGCTGGGCCTTTCCCACGGACAGAAAAGCGAGGGCAGCATTTGTAATCCGCCAAAGAGCCGCATAACCAGCCAGTATAAGAGGGAAAGAGCCACAGAGATTGTCACAGAGGTAGAGAACCAAGTGCTGAAGCGGGACTTACCGGTGAGCAAAGTGAGCTTGGCCATCGTTGACCAGAACTGATGTGGTGCAGAACGTCTTCCTCTTTTATACACTCCTCCCCATTCATGCCAGTCTTGTACCAACAAAGACAGACAAACATTGCAAAACTTGGGAAAGATCCGTATCGCAAAAAATGATACCAGTACAATGGGCCCTAACGCCCAGGCTGCGGACACAACGGTTATCAGGCCGTGCCATGTCGTGGTGCTCCAAGACCAGTAGAGGAACCAGATTAGAGGGTTTTGTGCTTTGAACCGTTGTTGACAGCGGCGGGCTTTGTGTCAACACTGGTGATAGCACAGAGAAGAACATCAGATCTGCAGCCCAGAACAGGCACAGCTCCTTCCAGGATTTTAGGGGATAATTCACATCGCTTCTGACATCCAACAAATAAATCCAGGATGCAGTTAAAGAAGCTGAACAGCATCTTTGCAGCTTCGCCTCACACAGAAATCCAAAGCTGGACCTTGCAGACATCTGGCCAGGGGCCCATTGACCTCATACACGTCTCCGCACGGCTCACTTGAACCTGGGCTGTGGGAACGCTGCCAGCAGCACAAATGCTTGGATCGGCTGCAGCTCCAATCTCCTGGTACCAGGAGACCGACACCCGCACCTCTGCATCCAGAAAAGGGCTGCGATAGGGCTCTCCAAAACACACCACACCTTTCCATTGGCCTTTACGGTTCTCCCCAGTTCAGCCTTCCACAGGGACCTGCCTGACCTTCACAGCGAGGGTATGGAGAACAAAACAGCCTCTCTGAAGCCACAGCTCAAGTACCCCGAGGCCAGCCCGGCTGCACTGGCGGAGGTCTCTGGGGAAAACAGCAGCTTGTAGAGCGTTTGCTGAGGGTCAGCAGTCAGACACATCTCCCAGGAGATGGGCACGAGGCCGTGCAAGCGCCTTGTCTGACTCTGACAAAGCTTTGGGCCTGGAAAAATGAGAAGGCTTAAGGAACCACCGTGGAGGTGAGTAACACCTGGGCACTGCTCAGCTGGAGACAACAGGGAAATCCAGGTCTCCTGTCATGACCCATCAGAAAACAGCCCAGGCAGCTGCAGGGCAGCCAGAGTTGGTCCTGGCAGAGTCATGGAAGCAGCACAATGACCATTTCAGGTCGTGCATGGAGGGACACTTAAAGCAAAACTATCCAGATTGGTGGAACTCCCTGAAACCCAACACACCGGCTACAGGAGTACTGTGCAGGGTCCCTGTCTGCAAACTCAACCCTTTCTTAACTCACATCCTTTTAGCGAGGACCAGTTCTTCTGCCCTTACTCATGGCCCCACTTACCACTCCCACAGGAGCCAATGACAACCAACCTTTCTTATGGGAGAAAGAAGGCCGAAAACCTCCTGAAGCAAAACGCCACGATTTGGCCAACTGACCTTTGTTACCAGCACTTGAGGACAAATCAGTGCCCTCGGCTCCTTCCCCAAATGCTTTTCTTTTCACACCAGAACTTCCTTCTACAGATAACATCCCTGCAAGGCTCCAGAGGTCACTGAGGGTGGGATTTACCAGATCCATTCCAACTGAGTTTGTACGGTGTTACTTTATCGACCAAGAATCACACTGGAAAAATGCTCCTTGAAGAAATTGTCTCTTTCTTTACCTGCCCGATCTCATCCAACACATGCACAAAACCTGGAGGGTTGGTCTAATGCATTTTAATCTGCAGGTCAGTGGGTTCAGGGCCAGCACCTGATAGGGGCAACTTTGAGGCTGTTTTCCAGGGTCCCGTTCAGCCAAGTCTGCGTGACCTCCTGGAAGTTGACCTTCACACCACCTTAACAGGAATTAAGCACCATCTCAGTGCAGACCAACTGGCCGTGTGCTGGCTGTGTCTTATTCCACCTTTTGCACCAGTTCTGGCAGTGCCCAGAGTGCAAATGGAAAGAAACCAAACGTCTCTTCAAACACAGCAAGAGCTTTGAGTGTCCACCTGGACTGAAGGTGAAACAAAGATGGAGAAAGAGTGTTTTGAGATAAAACCATCATTTTCGGTACCTGTAACTGCCTTTACAAAAATTCCACTCACATACGCTAAGAACAGCACTGCATTCCGAAAACATCAAAGGGAGACATTTAAGGTAAAACAGATATATTGCTTCTTAAAAAAAGCCCTTCACAACAATGACCGCTGACAAGCCCATACACAATAAAATACATTCAGGAAATTTCTCCTTGTGGAGTGTCACAAACAGCCAAGGCAAGACACGAACCCTGGGCACCACACAGGTCTCTCAGTCTGGGAAAGAGCTGGGCAAAGAGGATGCCGTAAGTGTGGGAGGAAACACAACCTGCACGATGCTCTGTCCCTGGGGTGTCTCTTCTAGAGCTGGACCTCCAAGAACTAGGGCTTGTCCCAGACGAAAATTACCTGGCAAGTGGGAAAATGACTTTGCAGAAGCTGTTTGAAGGCCCCTCGCTGTGATCCTGAGCCCTGCTCACCCCTGCCTCCTGCCCCGGACAAGGAGACAAAACCCCTGAGAAGCACCTTGGCCTTGCCAGTACCTGCCACCTCCGGGCAGACACAAGGACAGCGCAAGGTGGAACCCTTCAGCCATCGACCACTGCGCTATCGCCAGTGTTGACACAAAGCCCGCCGCTGTCAACAACGGTTCAAAGCACGAAACCCTCTAATCTGGTTCCTCTACTGGTCTTGGAGCACCACGACATGGCACGGCCTGATAACCGTTGTGTCCCCAGCCTGGGCGTTAGGGCCCATTGTACTGGTATAATTTTTTGCGATACGGATCTTTCCCAAGTTTCGCAATGTTTGTCTGTCTTTGTTGGTACAAGACTGGCATGAATGGGGAGGAGTGTATAAAAGAGGAAGACGTTCTGCACCACATCAGTTCTGGTCAACGATGGCCAAGCTCACTTTGCTCACCGGTAAGTCCCGCTTCAGCACTTGGTTCTCTACCTCTGTGACAATCTCTGTGGCTCTTTCCCTCTTATACTGGCTGGTTATGCGGCTCTTTGGCGGATTACAAATGCTGCCCTCACTTTTCTGTCCGTGGGAAAGGCCCAGCGCCTCTTTCCGGAGGGATAGTTCTATTTTTTAGTACTGCTGGAGCGGGTACGTTCTGCTGTAAACGGGAATAGAATTCACAGGTGTTTGAAAGACCAAGAATCTAAGAATCAAAAGACCGCACTGTCACTTGTTTGGTGTCTTTTCTAGTTTTTACTACAAATCATATGACAAATTTTACTCACTTCCCTGTAGACTCTCAGCTGACCCACGCTTGAGAATACTCAGATTGCTGTGCGGTTTTTGCAGAAAACAGGGATCGCAGGATAAGGTTCCATCGGGTTCAGCCCAGCCCTGCACAAGAACTTGCGATTGCTAAGAGCGATCACTAACACCTTTGTTCTTTCACTTTTTCCTTCCAAGGTCTGGCCCTCCTGCTGAACGCTCAGATAGGTACGTGCTTTCCACCCCAACAAACCCTCCGCCAGCCCCTTTTCAGCACCAGCGCGCACAGGCCGGCCAAAGAGGCGGCAGAGCAAACGCGCCGAGAGCCTTCCGCCTGCCCGGCACGTCCCCAGCGGTCCCGGCTGCCTCTGCTCTGCCCTGCGGGGCAGCCAAGGAGAGACATTCCCTTTGGGGAGGAGACCCAGCACCCAGAACCCCCTGAGGACGAGGCCAAGGGAGCCAGAGGCCCCGAGACCCACTCTGCTCCTGAAACAGCGCAGGGAGGAGAGAAACCCATCCTTGTCCTTGGAGAGGCAGTTCCCCGGGGGACAAGCGCCCCTTCTTGCCTGCCTCTCAACTCCTCACCCTGCAGGGAAACGCTGCCCAAGCGTTTCTCAGCCCATCGAGTCCTGGCCCTCTGCCCGCACTCGCCAGGATCTCTCAGCGCAGCCCAAGCCCACCCCACCTCCTCTCTCTCTCCGCAGGCACTGCCTATGTGCTGTCATGTTACTTCACCAACTGGGCCCAGTACAGGCCTGGCCTGGGAAAATTCATGCCTGACAACATCGACCCGTGCCTGTGCGACCATCTGATCTACGCCTTTGCTGGCATGAACAACAATGAGATCTCGACCTACGAATGGAACGACGAGACCCTCTACAAATCCTTCAACGGCCTGAAGAACCAGTACGTACCGGGAGCCAAGGGCAGCACTTGTTCTCCCTCGCAGCTCCTGCCCCCTTATGCCCCATCTCCCCCCTGCCCCGTGGCAGCACAATCCGCGGTCGAGGGATGCTGAGGAGAAGAGGAGGATGGTCATGGGGAGGGAAAGGGCAGGGCAGGGCAGGGCAGAGATTTCAGTTGGTCTCTGGTATCATGTTAGAGACTGGTAAGAGTAAACCATTCCTTGGAGTGAAACATCTTCCTGACCCTCCCTTTGCAGGAACAAAAATCTGAAGACCCTCCTGGCGATTGGAGGATGGAACTTCGGGACAGCCAAGTAAGTTCAAAGCTCCTTCCCATAACGGCAACTTCGAGAGGGAGGGAGAAGGGAGGAAGAGGCACCAGCCAAAGCCCAACGCTGTCCTGCTCGGCTTCCCCAGGTTCTCCACAATGGTTTCCACTGCCGAGAACCGCCAGACCTTCATCAAGTCCGTCATCAAATTCCTGCGCCAGTATCAATTTGATGGGCTCGACATCGACTGGGAATACCCTGGCTCCAGGGGCAGCCCAGCCCAGGACAAGGCTCTCTTCACCGTCCTCGTTCAGGTACCTTTTGCTCAAGGCCTCTGCTCTGCACAGCTCGGGCTGCAAAGCCTCAGCCCAGAGCGGCCACGGTGAGTCCTGATTCTTGGCACCCCGCAGGAAATGCTCGCAGCCTTTGAGCAGGAAGCCAAACAGGTCAACAAGCCCCGGCTCATGCTCACCGCGGCCGTCGCTGCAGGACTTTCCAACATTCAGGCTGGCTACCAGATCGCTGAGCTTGGGAAGTGAGTGGCAATGCCTCAGGTCCCGTTTCTGGCACTCCGGTGGTCTACCCTGAGCTCTGCCTCCCCGTGGGGACATGGCCAGGGGTGTGCTGGGCTAAACGGCCAGCACTAGCGGAACAATCAGGTTGCGGGGACTGAGCAGGCCAGGAGATAGACGCAAGCAATGTTCTCCACAGGTACCTGGACTACTTCCATGTGATGACTTATGACTTCCACGGCTCCTGGGAGACAGTCACTGGGGAGAACAGCCCCCTGTACAAAGGCCCAGCTGACACTGGTGACTACATCTACTTCAATGTCGTAAGTGTGTTTTTCCAGAGTGTTTAAGGAGTCGTCGTCCTCCTGCCTCCCGGTCCGGGCACAGACTTGAACTGTGGTGTTTTTTTACAGGATTATGCCATGAACTACTGGAAGAGCAACGGTGCCCCAGCTGAGAAGCTCCTTGTTGGCTTCCCAACCTATGGACATAACTTCATCCTGCAAAACCCATCTGACACTGCTGTTGGGGCACCAACAACAGGAGCTGGGCCAGCCGGCCCTTACACACGGCAGGCTGGATTCTTGGCTTACTACGAGGTGGGCGTGCTCCTCCACACCCAGGCCACCAAGAACAACAAAAACACCCTTCAAACTTCCCAGCAAGGAATTTTTCACCCAGGGACCCATGGGATATGCCCTCTCTTGTAGGCCACTTACTAACTTCTCCCTCTCTGCCCTTTTGGCCTAGATCTGCACGTTCCTGAACTCTGGAGCCACCCAGGCTTGGGATGCCCCCCAGGACGTGCCCTACGCCTACAAGGGCAACGAATGGGTTGGCTATGACAACATCAAGAGCTTCAACATCAAGGTATGCTGGGGTGGGAGGCTGTGCTACTGATAAGGCAGGAGGCCTTTGGCACTAACTGGGATTTCTCCCCTGGTGCTGTAACAGATCGACTGGCTGAAGAAGAACAATTTTGGAGGCGCTATGGTTTGGTCCCTGGCTATGGATGACTTCACTGGCACCTTCTGCAAGGAAGGCAAATATCCCCTGATCAACACCCTGAAGAAGGGTCTTGGTCTGCAAAACAACGGTGAGTCGCTTGAGCAGCGCCTGCTGCTGGAAGGCGCCTCCTGCTGATGCAGGGTTCAGGGACCCACAAACCGTGATCTCTGGAGCCTTGGGGGATAAAGGCTCTCTGTCGAAGCCACCCCTAGAGATTGCCCTTCAAAGGTCCCTTCACTCTGTATCCCCCAGGGTAAAAGAAGGAGAGTGGAGCTTGGACCTGGCTCCAGATGTTTCAAAGGCTGGCGTGAGCCAGACCACACTCTGGGGGAACCCACGTCAATAGCTGCTCCCACCACAAAAGGGCCTCTGGAGGGAGGGGAGGGCTGGCAGACGGTCCACACAAAAACAAGCCCTTTCCTGCTTTGATTGCAGACTGCGTGCCCCCGGCTCATCCCAATCCTCCAGTCACTGGAACTCCACGTCCTACCAGTGCAAGTGGGAGTGGGAGTGGGAGTGGGAGTGGGGGCTCAGGCGGCAATCCTGGCGGCTCTGGTGGGAGCGGTTTCTGTGCTAGCAAGGCCAACGGCATCTACGCGGATCCAACCAACAAGAGCAGCTTCTACAACTGCGTGAACGGCCAAAGCTTCCTGGAGAGCTGCGCAGCCGGTCTCGTCTTTGATGCCAGCTGCTCCTGCTGCAACTGGCCATGAGGAGACCAAAGCTGTTAGAGCAAAGAGAGCCCTCTGAGCTTATTGCCTGGAATAAGAATGATTCAATAAAGTGCTCTGCAAAAGCAACAACCCTCCCTGTTGCCACTCTTCTCGCTCTTCAGGTGTTGCTGCTCCCTCCTTCTCTCATGACACTCACACTTGGGCTCAGGGAAGGGCCGCGATCCACAAGCTGGCTGAGAAACAGCCCTAAAGGGGCATTTTCCAGGGGTTCCTGGCTGTGCCAGCGGGGCGGTCAGTGAGGGGGATAAAAAGCAGACTGCGGGGACGGGGCAGATGAGGCTGAATCACCAAACTGTTCTTCCTCCTCTGCCAACAGAGGGTCATTTCACAAGCATCTGCTCAGAGAAATCAGTGGGAGTGATCCCTTCTGCTGGGCAGGCACTTGTGCCCCTTCCCCTGGTGCCAACAGGGTCTTAGAAATATCAGCAAGAGGCTTCTGCTTTTAAACGACCGGAAAGCAGCTCAGATACTCCCTGTGTTTTGGAGAGCCCTATCCTAGCCCTTATCTGGTCAATGGGCCCCTGGCCAGATGTCTGCAAGGTCCAGCTTTGGATTTCTGTGTGAGGCGAAGCTGCAAAGATGCTGTTGAGCTTCTTTAACTGCATCCTGGATTTATTTGTTGGATGTCAGAAGCGATGTGAATTATCCCCTAAAATCCTGGAAGGAGCTGTGCCTGTTCTGGGCTGCAGATCTGATGTTCCTCCCTGCGGGCAGAGAGCTTCTTACCACCATGGAGACAACCGGCTGCCAGTATGATTTATCTCAGTGTGGAGCGGTGTCCTTGGAAATTCCTTGGGAATTTTCCTCTGGGCATTTACCCCACGTCTGTCTGTGTATGTGTGTATGTGCAGCCTGTGCTGGGAGAGCTCGTGTGATCAGCGACCAGGCCCGAGGTGTAGCAGCCGGGTTTCCCTGCTGCCAGGCTGTGGCTGCTGCTCCGTGACTGCCCTTCGCTCTGCGGCTGGTCTGTGTTTGCCTCTGCACGGCAGCCACCAACACCCCAACTCCCACACATTTCTCTTCTCTGAGCAGATGCTTGTGAAATGACCCTCTGTTGGCAGAGGAGGAAGAACAGTTTGGTGATTCAGCCTCATCTGCCCCGTCCCCGCAGTCTGCTTTTTATCCCCCTCACTGACCGCCCCGCTGGCACAGCCAGGAACCCCTGGAAAATGCCCCTTTAGGGCTGTTTCTCAGCCAGCTTGTGGATCGCGGCCCTTCCCTGAGCCCAAGTGTGAGTGTCATGAGAGAAGGAGGGAGCAGCAACACCTGAAGAGCGAGAAGAGTGGCAACAGGGAGGGTCGTTGCTTTTGCAGAGCACTTTATTGAATCAATGAATTCGTGGCCAGTTGCAGCAGGAGCAACTGGTGTTATAGACAAGATTGTTATGGGAAAAGTTTGATGATCAAACATTGGTAGAAGCCTCTCTCACTGGCTGACTCTGGATGGTTTGCCAGCAGAGAAACCTCTCCCACCACAGTCGCTTAAATTATTACTCCAGCTCGTGCTCACACTCACACTTCCATGTTTAGGAGCAGTAGGGACTTGAGGAGTGGACTGTTAATAGGTCTTGCAGCCTGAAATGAAATCAAGAAGAGGTTTTCCATTGAAAACTGATTATATTTATAATGGACACTCCTCCCTACCCTCCTTCCATGATCCCATGGTATTATGAGAACACCAGCTATTTATAGCTGATGGAATAAGCACAAACCCTGTGTTCCTCAAGCGACTCACCCCTGTTTTGCAAACCAAGCCCATTCTTCAGGGCGTTGATCAGGGGATATTTGCCCTGATTGCAGAAAGAGCCAGTGAAGTCATCCATCGGAAGGGACCAAACCATAGCGCCTCCAAAATTGTTCTGCTTCAGCCACTCAACCTGTTCAGTGGCAGTGGAGAAATCCCAGTTAGTGCTGGGACCTGCTACTGCCGAAGGCCTCCTGCCTTATCAGTAGCACAGCCTCCCACCCCAGCATACCTTGATGTTGAAGCTCTTGATGTTGTCATAGCCAACCCATTCGTTGCCCTTGTAGGCGTAGGGCACGTCCTGGGGGGCATCCCAAGCCTGGGTGGCTCCAGAGTTCAGGAACGTGCAGATCTAGGCCAAAAGGGCAGAGAGGGAGAAGTCAGCAAGTGGCCTACAAAAAAGGGCAGTTGGCATATTCCGTGGGTTAAAAATTCCTTGCTGGCAAGTTTGAAGGGTGTTTTTGTTGTTCTTGGTGGCCTGGGTGTGGAGAAGCACGCCCACCTCGTAGTAAGCCAAGAGCCCAGCTTCCTTTGTGTAAGGGCCGGCTGGCCCAGCTCCTGTTGTTGGTGCCCCAACAGCAGTGTCAGATGGGTTTTGCAGGTTGAAGCTGTGTCCGTACGTTGGGAAGCCAACAAGGAGCTTCTCAGCTGGGGCACCATTGTTCTTCCAATAGTTCATAGCATATTCCTGTAAAAAACCACCACAGTTCGAGTCGGTGCCCAGGCCGGGAGGCAGGAAGATGACTTCTGTGGAAGAGGATCCCAAAATTTACTTACAACACTGAGGTAGCTGTTAGGGACATTGTACAGGGGGCTGTTCTCCCCAGTGCGTCCATCCCCAGAGCTATAGAAGTCATAAGTCATCACATGGATGTAGTCCAGGTACCTGTGGAAAACATTGCTTGCGTCTATCTCCTGGCCTGCTCAGTCCCCCCAAATTCTACTCACTGGCCGTTTAGCCCAGCACACCCCTGGCCATGTCCCCACGGGGAGGCAGAGCTCAGGGTAGACCACCGGAGTGCCAGAAACGGGACCTGAGGCATTGCCACTCACTTCCCAAGCTCAGCGATCTGGTAGCCAGCCTGAATGTTGGAAAGTCCTGCAGCGACGGCCGCGGTGAGCATGAGCCGGGGCTTGTTGACCTGTCTGGCTTCCTGCTCAAAGGCTGCGAGCATTTCCTGCGGGGTGCCAAGAATCAGGACTCACCGTGGCCGCTCTGGGCTGAGGCTTTGCAGCCCGAGCTGTGCAGAGCAGAGGCCTTGAGCAAAAGGTACCTGAACGAGGACGGTGAAGAGAGCCTTGTCCTGGGCTGGGCTGCCCCTGGAGCCAGGGTATTCCCAGTCGATGTCGAGCCCATCAAATTGATACTGGCGCAGGAATTTGATGACGGACTTGATGAAGGTCTGGCGGTTCTCGGCAGTGGAAACCATTGTGGAGAACCTAGGGAAGCCGAGCAGGACAGCGTTGGGCTTTGGCTGGTGCCTCTTCCTCCCTTCTCCCTCCCTCTCGAAGTTGCCGTTATGGGAAGGAGCTTTGAACTTACTTGGCTGTCCCGAAGTTCCATCCTCCAATCGCCAGGAGGGTCTTCAGATTTTTGTTCCTGCAAAGGGAGGGTCAGGAAGATGTTTCACTCCAAGGAATGGTTTACTCTTACCAGTCTCTAACATGATACCAGAGACCAACTGAAATCTCTGCCCTGCCCTGCCCTGCCCTTTCCCTCCCCATGACCATCCTCCTCTTCTCCTCAGCATCCCTCGACCGTGGATTGTGCTGCCACGGGGCAGGGGGGAGATGGGGCATAACGGGGCAGGAGCTGCGAGGGAGAACAAGTGCTGCCCTTGGCTCCCGGTACGTACTGGTTCTTCAGGCCGTTGAAGGATTCGTAGAGGGTCTCGTCGTTCCATTCGTAGGTCGAGATCTCATTGTTGTTCATGCCAGCAAAGGCGTAGATCAGATGGTCGCACAGGCATGGGTTGATGTTGTCAGGCATGAATTTTCCCAGGCCAGGCCTGTACTGGGCCCAGTTGGTGAAGTAACATGACAGCACATAGGCAGTGCCTGCGGAGAGAGAGAGGAGGTGGGGTGGGCTTGGGCTGCGCTGAGAGATCCTGGCGAGTGCGGGCAGAGGGCCAGGACTCGATGGGCTGAGAAACGCTTGGGCAGCGTTTCCCTGCAGGGTGAGGAGTTGAGAGGCAGGCAAGAAGGGGCGCTTGTCCCCCGGGGAACTGCCTCTCCAAGGACAAGGATGGGTTTCTCTCCTCCCTGCGCTGTTTCAGGAGCAGAGTGGGTCTCGGGGCCTCTGGCTCCCTTGGCCTCGTCCTCAGGGGGTTCTGGGTGCTGGGTCTCCTCCCCAAAGGGAATGTCTCTCCTTGGCTGCCCCGCAGGGCAGAGCAGAGGCAGCCGGGACCGCTGGGGACGTGCCGGGCAGGCGGAAGGCTCTCGGCGCGTTTGCTCTGCCGCCTCTTTGGCCGGCCTGTGCGCGCTGGTGCTGAAAAGGGGCTGGCGGAGGGTTTGTTGGGGTGGAAAGCACGTACCTATCTGGGCGTTCAGCAGGAGGGCCAGACCTTGGAAGGAAAAAGTGAAAGAACAAAGGTGTTAGTGATCGCTCTTAGCAATCGCAAGTTCTTGTGCAGGGCTGGGCTGAACCCAATGGAACCTTATCCTGCGATCCCTGTTTTCTGCAAAAACCGCACAGCAATCTGAGTATTCTCAAGCGTGGGTCAGCTGAGAGTCTACAGGGAAGTGAGTAAAATTTGTCATATGATTTGTAGTAAAAACTAGAAAAGACACCAAACAAGTGACAGTGCGGTCTTTTGATTCTTAGATTCTTGGTCTTTCAAACACCTGTGAATTCTATTCCCTTTTACAGCAGAACGTACCCGCTCCAGCAGTACTAAAAAATAGAACTATCCCTCCGGAAAGAGGCGCTGGGCCTTTCCCACGGACAGAAAAGCGAGGGCAGCATTTGTAATCCGCCAAAGAGCCACATAACCAGCCAGTATAAGAGGGAAAGAGCCACAGAGATTGTCACAGAGGTAGAGAACCAAGTGCTGAAGCGGGACTTACCGGTGAGCAAAGTGAGCTTGGCCATCGTTGACCAGAACTGATGTGGTGCAGAACGTCTTCCTCTTTTATACACTCCTCCCCATTCATGCCAGTCTTGTACCAACAAAGACAGACAAACATTGCGAAACTTGGGAAAGATCCGTATCGCAAAAAATGATACCAGTACAATGGGCCCTAACACCCAGGCTGCGGACACAACAATTATCAGGCCGTGCCATGTCCTGGTTCTGCAGTAACACTTGAGGAACCAGATTAGAGGGTTTTGTGCTTTGAACCGTTGTTGACAGCGGCGGGCTTTGTGTCAACACTGGCGATAGCGCAGTGGTCGATGGCTGAAGGGTTCCACCTTGCGCTGTCCTTGTGTCTGCCCGGAGGTGGCAGGTACTGGCAAGCCCAAGGTGCTTCTCAGGGGTTTTGTCTCCTTGTCCGGGGCAGGAGGCAGGAGTGAGCAGGGCTCAGGCTCACAGCGAGGGGCTTTTTGGAGGACACCAGAACTGGGCTCACTTGCTGGAGGGGAACGGTCTGCAGGGTCCAGGTCTTTGTTGTCCAAGCTGTACTCTGCTCGCACCACCTGAGCTTGTTGTCACATCAGGGAAGTGCCGAGAGATTCCTGCTGTCCCGCCAGGGAAGGAAAACCAGCTCAGCTTCTGCCACGTCATGCTCCCGTTTGCCAGGTAATTTTCATCTGGGACAAGCCCTAGTTCTTGGAGGTCCAGCTCTAGAAGAGAGACCCCAGGGACAGAGCATCGTGCAGGTTGTGTTTCCTCCCACACTTACGGCATCCTCTTTGCCCAGCTCTTTCCCAGACTGAGAGACCTGTGTGGTGCCCAGGGTTCGTGTCTTGCCTTGGCTGTTTGTGACCCTCCGTGGGGAGAAATTCCCTGAATGTCCTTTATTCCATAGGAGCTCATCTCATTTTGTTGTTTTCAGGATGCAATGTCTTTCTGGTAAGCATTTCTTCCTGGAACTTTGTAAAAGGCCCTGAGAGGTGCTGAGAAGGATGTGTTTAAGTCAGAACATTTTGTCTGCACTCTCAGGGCTACCTGCAATGTTGGAGTAAGACGCAGCGTGCACATGCCGGTTGCTCTGCTCTGAGTTGTCCTTTAATTCCTGTTAAGGTGATGTGAAGGCGAACTTCCAGGAGGTCACGCAGACTCGGTTGAACGGGAGCCTGGAAAACAGCCTCAGACTTGCCCCTCTCAGGTGCTGGCACTGAACCCACTGACCTGCTGTTCAAGTTCATCACGTTCCTAGATGTTGTGTCTGCAGTGGATGAAGTATGGTGAATGATGAAGAGGTTTCTCAGTCAGACAAGGCGCTTGCACGGCCTCATGCCCATCTCCTGGGAGATGTGTCTGACTGCTGACCCTCAGCAAACGCTCTACAAGCTGCTGTTTTCCCCAGAGACCTCCGCCAGTCCGGCTGGGCTGGCCTCGGGGTACTTGAGCTGTGGCTTCAGAGAGGTTGTTTTGTTCTCCATACCCTTGCTGTGAAGGTCAGGCAGGTCCCTGTGGAGGTCAGGCAGGTCCCTGTGGAAGGCTGAACTGGGGAGAACCGTAAAGGCCAATGGAAAGGTGTGGTGTGTTTTGGAGAGCCCTATCGCAGCCCTTTTCTGGATGCAGAGGTGCGGGTGTCAGTCTCCTGGTACCAGGAGATTGGAGCTGCAGCCGATCCAAGTGTTTGTGCTGCTGGCAACGTTCCCACAGCCACCGCGGGCAGACAACTTCTTACCATCATGGAGACACCCTGCTGCCAGGGTTTTGTCTTAGTGTGGAGCGGTGTCCTTGGAAATTCCTTGGGAATCTTCCTCTGGGCATTTACCCCAGGTCTGTCTGTTTATGTGCGTACGTACAGCGTGAGCTGGGAGCAGCAGGGAGAAGCAGTATTTCCTGGAGTGACCTCGATTACCATAGGAGCAATATGGGCATTGCCAGCTTCTGTGTTGACAGACTTCTCTCTTTAATGCTGGTTCCTTTTCTAGCTCTGAAGCCTTTTTCCCTCATCTCATTTCACAGATTGTTAATAGGAACATTTGGAAGCTGTCCAGACCTGTGGAAACTCCTGAAGCTGCTGGGCTCACAGGTTCTGAGCAGGAAAGGGCAATGTTTGGAGGGACGCCATGGAGGTAAGCTCTTCCTGCCAGGGTGCTCAATTTTGTCTCCATCTCTTGGCAGAGTCAGTTCATCCTGTGCTTAAATTCTTTATAATAGGCTAGAAAAATCCAGCCGTGCATGAAGGCACTCACGGTGACTAACTTTTTAGCGTGAAGCTCTTTATGGGTGTTAAGTATGAGCTGGCACTGTGGTAAAGTGGGATAAACTCTTTCTTGCAAGCCCATGCTCTATACTTGCCTGGCTCAGCTTTCTGATACGCTCCGAGGGGTCTGTGTGGGAACCTCATCTGTCTCCTCAGGAGCTGGGAGGTTGAATCTCCTGAGCAATCAGCAGGCTCTCTGCCTCAGTGCAGCCGTGGCTGACCCTAGCAGCAGCAGTTTCCAGCGATTTAATCTTTTATCAGTCACCTCCTAAAAAACTCTCACTCCCAAGGAATCGTCTAATTCCATGAATGAAACAAAGGAAGAAATTAAACGAATCAGTTTCCCCGCACATGCGCCTTCTCGATTTGCAATTAAGTGCGCCTTGAAAGCGCTGCAGGAGGCAAAATAAAAGCGAAGCAAACGCATTAGCGTGTAGTTTTCCCTGAAGAGAGCATCCTCCTCCTGCTTTCCAAGCAGCTTGCGGTCGGTGGCTGGGCGCTAGCAGCAGTTCGGCTGCCCGGCAGTAGGTGTCAATGTTGCTTGCTCTCCCAGCCGGTAGCTGGGGTCATTCCCAGCAGCCTTCCAGTACCAGTGCCAGAAGAAACGTGCTTGCGGGCCAGGAAGCTTAGTGGCTGCTCCTCTTTGTTTACTCACAAAGAGAGATCTGAGATGAGGCGGGCAGGAAAATAGAAACGCAATGCTTCATGCTTGCTGTAGAAAGATAACCGGGGTAAGGCTAAACTTTGCGGGGTTCGTTTCTCCAGAAAGACATGACTGCTTGGAGAGGAAGAGGAGCTACAGGAGAGGTGCTGCATGAGACGTGACTGTCTCAGGGTGAAAGAGGAGCTGTTAAAGACATCTGTCCAGAAGCTAGCCTAGCCTTGCAAGGTGTCAGGATGCCCAAGTCACCTGCTTAGGTCTCTAACGAAGAATTTAGACTCACTTTCTGTCTCTTCTGCCTTTCCATACCAGCATAGTAAGTATTTCTTGCAGGGGAAAACAGGCTTGAGTAGTCGGCTTAGAGACAGAAACTCAGCTTCCCCGGGCACGTGTTCTGTGTGGGCAGTCTCTACAATATGCCCAGTTTTATTCAAGTGGCTTTGGGTGAAGCCTAAACCATGTGGGGACTTGGCACATACCCATTATTAATGTGCTTAGGAAAAGGGCATTTCGAACCATCTCTGATGTGTTTATGGTTTCCAAACCTTGCCTTTCTATTGGGCACTTCTGTGCTGTGGAGCAAACCTGGTTTTCACGCTGGCAAAACATGAGACAAAGCAGCAACAGCGGATTATTCGCTGCAGTGATGAATGTCACCTCCTGACAGAGTTCAGCAGGTTCTCCTGACAACTGCCAGGTCTGGCTCAAAGCTCTGTGTACTTGATAAGCATTTTATCATGAAGATCAGAGCAATCTTATCTACTTCTTCCTGGCAAACTACATCTAAATGCAGCCGTCCCCATCCTGGACACAGCAGCCTCACACTCCTACCCAGTGCTGGAGCATTTTGGAGTTCAGCTGATGCGCCAGGGCCTGTAAAAGCAAAAGTACCTCTGATGCCAGCACATGTCAACGGCCCTTTACCATGGCCCTGCCTAAACCATGCTGTGTGAAATGTCAAACCTTTGAGAGCAGCAGAAAGCGAGCAGAACAAAATCAACAACCCCTTTGTACATAAACGCCTACAGCAAGAAGTAACCCTTCCTTTTCCCTTAGTGAGAGGGCTTTGTGCCGTGACCAGGACAGCTTGGCTCAGTGGTGGGTTTATTTCTCACAAGGTCTTAACTTCTACCTTGGCAGAATTTTATGCGCTTGACTTGGCTTAAAATCTAAGGAGGAATATAAATAAATATAACAACTCACTGATGGCTCCTTTGAGCTGTGGTGCTTCCAGCACCCGGTCTGGGAGGTGTGAGAAGATAATCTGTTCTCATCTTCCTTTGTTTTCTGCTTTAGACAGAGGAATGGTGGGAGTTTCTTCCTGTCAAAAGTGGAGGGGAAAGTGTCAGGAGTCTGGTCATCCTGGACCTAAGGGAATGACTGGGAACATCTTTACCTCAGCTTTAATGGTCTGCATATCTGGAGGTTGGGGTTGGGCTGGAGGCAGGGGAAGGAATAGGCTCAGCAAGCTGGAACTCAGTTAGAGGTTCACAGAGCACATTTAAAGAGACCTGTCTGGGTCTCCTGACAAAAGCTTTGGTGATATTGCTGGCCTTCCAATGGCTTAATGGCTTTTAATAACTGAGCTCTATTTGGGAGCTGCTGACATTGGAAAACTGTCCCACTCTCTTCAGGAGTCTGACAGAGAATTAACAAAACACGGCTGCAGCATCAGTGGCCAAGTGTGTGAAAATCCAGCTCCACATCCAGTGGGGTATGGATATACTTGCTTAAGTTACTGCCACTATCATCTGATGCCTGTAATTGGAGCCCTGAAAAAGGATCTCTCCTATCTCCAAGTCACGTAACCCATGGACGTGTCCTTCACCGTGCTCACGCAGAGCTGACGGGGCTGGGTAATAGTATCTGGGCAAAGAGGAGACAGCCGGAACGCCTGCGCGTCTGGCATCTGCTCAGGTGTCTCTCTGAGAGCTTTGAGGGTGATCTGGGAGCTGTCCTGGTCCCAGTCCCTTTCTGTTCTAAACAGAGTGTTTGGTGTAGCTGAAAGGCTTGTGTTGCCGCTGCCATGAGAACCACCCTGTGGGACGCCCGGGCTGGAGATCCAGCACTGCTACCTGCAGCGTAACATGGTCTGGCCAGGAGCACAGGATGTGCGGAAAATGTCTGACATCTGTTCTTGTTCCGATTCAGAAATGAGGAGCTTTAAAGCTCCTCAGAGTCCCTCCTCCAAAAGCTAACCACACCGTGTGGGTCTGGGGTGGGGACTCTGCGCAGACAGGAGTTCAGCACAGCCCGGAGAGACTCGCATCTCTGATCCTTCCGACACCAGTTCATTTGTTTAAAGGTCTCTATTTTTAAGTCAGCTTTCCCCAGCACCAACTCCTTGTTACAAAAGCTGGATCTGTTATGCTTCACGCCGTCTTCCTCTGGCATTTGATCTCCCTCCTCTCCACAGCTTATTGAGTGGAACTAAAGAAGCGCTGATTTTCAGATACCAACCATTCCCTGCCTCCCGGGGGAAATTCTTGCCTTCTGCATGTACATTCCCAGAAATATCATCTCTGACTCACTCTGATTACGAAATGCTGCAGCCATTTCCCCAGCTACTTCTACAGAGTGTCATCGTTTATTCACCTTTTGTCCCCAGGTATATTTTATAAGGACTTCGAAGAGTTCTTTTCATGAGGGATTCGATGCAGCGCTGCAGTCGTTACATATTCTTTCCTTACAGCACATCTTTCATCTTTCCATATTCTCTGCTGGCACTAAAATGCTATAATTAGGCACTGTAAGCAAATCTCAAGCTTCTCTGATGTTGTGAAACACTCAGACTCGATTTCTGACCACCCCGTTCCTCAAATAAACCCTGACTCTGCACTGCAGGCATCCCACTGACGTTCCCTGGTGCTCACGATTGTGGCCATGCGTTCGCCAGCTCCCTGCGCCTAGTGATGGGCTGCAGGTCCTTCCACCTCTCCTTGAATCCAGGGGTTGGTTGCTGGAATTATTTCCTGGTCTGCCGGCAAGCGAGAACAGGCCTTCGAAAGGGGGCACATGTGCGTAGGACACAGGGTCACAACTTGCTCGCTCGCACATAAATATCTGTGCCCAAATGCGGGTGTGTGCAGAACGTGCTGCAAAAAGGTTACACGTGCGCGAGCGAACGTGCACGTGGGGGTTATTTTAGCGAAGGAAAAATCGCATGAAAAAGAACGGTATGTCACATGCAAATTTTTTATAGTCTGATCTGTTAGAAATGGGGTTTATTAAAGCATATAATCGTCAAAATTCCGCTTAAGATTCATAACGATATGAGAGCCTAAACTATTATAACCGATTATTTAGAAAACTATCAGCACCAAGCATGCAAGTCTTGAACGTCTTGCAGTCAGGGCTGGAAGTGGCAGGTTCAATCAGGCTGCTCCATGACCTGTTTTCCCCATCCATTGCACCCTGACAATCCCCATTATCCATGAGGAAAGAACCAGATGCCCTGGATTGCGAGCTGAGAGTCCCGGGTGCTAATAACGCCGCAGACACCTCCAAGCTGGGCACGGACGTAGGGCCATCGTCTTGCATTTGCAAGGGTTCGTGAGGCGTCGTGGTCACCGGTACCAACAGCAGGGTTACGGGAACTTCCTCTTGGGCTTGTCCTTTTTCCTCTGAACCCTTCCGAGAAGGCTTTGCCCCCCACAACAGCATCCCAGCTCCTCTAATTACTTACTAAGCTCTTTTTCTGGTTAGCCGACATCTGCCCATTTCCAATTAATCCTTGTTCTCAAGCTCGCTAACCTGAGCCATCTGCAGAGGTAAGGGAGATAAGCTCCCCATTAAACATTTACAGGCCATAACACGAGAGCGTTGAAGCAACCGTTGCTGAGACAACCCAGGCGGCTGTCTGCGTGCAGGGGAGTAGCTGACCCTGCGCCTCTTAATGCCAGCGAGAGACATACATGGGTCTAAAAAGGGGTGGCTAAGAGCACCTGCAGGTCACGCACCCCTGAAAGGGTCCGTGCTCCTCTCGCTAAGGTCTGTGAACGTTCTTGCTACAAGAGCTTGAAAAAGGCTTTTGAAAGAATTCAATAGCATTTGGGGCTCTAGGAGTTCTAGCAGTCAAATAGCCTCTAAATAAAACATTCACTGCTGAAGCCTGGCTCTAGGTGCCCTTTAACCTCAAATGCTTAAAATAGCTCAGAATTCAGCCTGAGCCTCCGATTCATCTTTCCTGAACAGGGCGAAACGTGACCTTAATTCTAGGCAGAGACATTATCTTCGTCCCCGCGCTTCGTTGCTTACTGTCCTTGTTTTGAAAGAACAGCTTTGTTTCAAGTTCTCACCAGGATGGGGTTGTAGCTCGCAGAGCACCTCCATCCTGCTTCCCGTTCAAGGCTTCCACATCTGGGGCAGCACAGAGAAGATCCTTTCCCAATATATCCCATCCCCTCCCAGAGATTAGTGCCGACAGAGGGGTGAGGTCTTGCCTAAAACCCTTTATGAAAACTAAGGAGTGTTGGGATGAAGCCAGGGCATAGAGCGTGTCTCAAGATCCGGGGTGAGGGTTGGCAGATAATCGCTTTTAAGGGTGTAAAGAGTTTAAGGGGCCACAAAAGAGGAAACGGTGACTCCACAGCACCAAGGCCAACCGGGACGGAAATATTCTGAGCTGTGAGTGAACTTCCCCAAGGCTCAGGGGGCCAGAGGGGCCTCGGGGGACCAGAGGGACCCCGGTGGCACAAGCACAGTGCTGGACCCTTGCTGGTAATTCCAGCGCGGAGTCACGGGAGGGAGTGACCAGCCCCATGGCCACCCTCGGGCCACCCCTGGGCCACCCCTGCACCCCTGTGCAGTCCCGATGGACCTGCAATCGGACCCTGCAAACCGATCCTTGCCGCCAGCTGGCCTGACGCAAAACCGAGGGTGTGAACATCCAGGGCATGTGCATCCAGGGTGTTCACACATCAGGACATGCACGTTGTGGTCTTAAGCCTGGGTCCGAACTGGCAGCACTGGTATCGCTGTGCTGGCTGGCAGGTGGCTGCTTCTATGACATTAGTTTGGAGCTGGCTTGGAAGGGAGCGATGATCAGCTCCAGCGACTCGTGGGGGCTGAGATGCTGGTGTAAACACACAGATCGGTGCCAGCACCCGTGAAAAAGCATCTGCTTCTGTTTGCCAATGGCTACAGGAGGCTCCTGTCCCCAGTGCAGACCGGTCAAGGTCTCTCCAATCCCCCACTTCTCCCTCTGATGGAGCAGGCTGCTGATCTCCCTGCTGGGAGGGGACGTGGCTGCCGTGCTGGCTTTGCTGGGCGAGCTGGCCACTTTGAGCATGGCTCTGCTGTCTGGAGGGTGCTGCTGGCAAGCAGAGATCTGGCGTTGCTGTCAGCAGGTCATGGGACAATCTGTGTGTCCTGGGGACAGGAGACTGGCTGCTTCATCAGGGTACATTGCTTCCAGCGTGGTGTGCTCTCAAGTTTTGCTTACAACGTCAGAGTTGTACTTCAGCCCCGGAACCGAAACGCCCCATGCAGGCAGCTGGTTGCCCGGCCGTACCTACAGACAGCCGGAATTTCACAAGCCCCGGTCTGGGCTGGCTGGTGTCACCCAGAGCAGATTCAGCAAATAATTCTGAATATTGCAGACGTGAGAGAAAACCCAGGGAGGCTGAGGCCTGTGGCGAACTTGAAAGCAGTAAAAGTGAAATTCATCAAAGAAACTACCAATTACCTACTTCACCCAGGGACACGCTGCAGGGGAGGAAGCACCAGGTCTCCAGCGTGTGAACGCATTTCGCTCGGCGCTTGCATGCTGGCTGGCCTGTTCAGCGGGGCGTGGGAGTGGGGAAGCTGCAGGAAGGGCTTTGTCCTGGGTTTAATCTTGTAGTCGTGTCTTTCAGCATGGGGACTCTCCCAGGGCTGATCTAGGGCAGAGAGAGGTTTGAAGAGCTGCCAGGGTTGTTGGGGGGTGGAGGAGGAAGTGGAAGTAGAAGCGTCTGTGTAATAGTCTGTGGAAACAGCAGTGATTTCTCCTCGTTGATCAGACATGGTGAGGCAAGGGGAGGGGAAGGGGCTTCCCTTCCATTTGCTGACCCTTTATTTTACCCGCAGGGGATCAAACACCCCCTTGCCCCATCTGTAGCTGGGATGGAGCCAGCCGAGATGCTCCCTGCCTGTCTCCTCCATTTGTTCCTCACTCACGGGCTGGATGCCACCACTCTTTCCAGCATCCAGCCACCCCGAATGTGCTTCTCACCAGGAGCCCTTTGTTGTCACGCCAAAGTCTGGAAAAACTTTATAACCTGCCGGTGCCCACCACAATACCACAACCCCTGGCACTGCCGGCAGCAGCACAGCGGGCTCCAGAGCCTGGTGCTTGTGTTACCAAGGGACACCACATGTGGGTTTTCCTTCTTTGGAAGTGGCTCTGCTCCACATCCCCTCTCGGAGGGTTTCGCCGTGCTGCGTGGCTGCCTCCTACGTCACATGTTTTAGGAGGCTCTTGCCAGCTCCCTCGCCGAGGGGCTGATCCTGCTGACGTGGGCAGAACAGGCCACGTCAGGCCCGGCCGGGAAGGGAAACGCGGCCCTTTTTTGGGTGCAGACGAGAGCAGAGAGGAGGGACTTGGGAGCAGCTGGGCTCTGTCTGTGATTTAGCACTAAGAGCCGAAACAATACCCGGCATAAACACACTCCAGGACTGGCAGACCTCCCACTTCTTCTCAGCTCAGCACAATATTTTCCTTTCTCTTTTAGAAACGTTATTTCACTGCTGATAGTTAATGAGTGGAATGCTTTTCCAGCGTTATATTTAGATTTTCTTCTCCGACAGCACTCCCCCAGTCCGAACTCTCTAGTGCTGCTGTCTCGCTGTGCTGCGTGAAGTGGAAACAGTCACTTGCCTCCCCCAGAACTTAGCAGCTTCACGTCCCGAGGCAGCACCTGAACCGAGGCACTTTTAGGGGTTCAGAAAGGCTGGGTTTGTGGAGAAAGAACTAGAGTAGCAAAGCGCAAACGCTCCGTGCCTCCAGCTTCAGTCTGGGGGCTTTAAGTGCCTGGAAAAGGGGCGACAAAACAGCCCCGGATGAGAGCACGCGTGAAGCGGCGTGTTATTCGGAGTGGGTTCTCTATGTGCACACATCTGGAAGCGTGGAGAGTTTACAACAGACCTTTAAGATAGACTGAAGTGAAATCCCCAGCTGGCTGCTCCTCAGCTTCTGGGAAAACCCCAAGCTAGACGCCAGAGCCACGGCAAGGCACCTTTCCCCAGCACACACGCCCTACCTGCCCGGCAAGGCTTTGCTTTCGCTGCCTTCCCCGCAGCTCTGACATGGCCGTGTGCTGCAAAGCTCCTCCTTTCCCGGCGGTGGTTGGGAGATAAGGCAGCTCTGTTCTGCGCCTACGTGGCAGAGTTTAGAGCCTAAGTAAATACATAAAACCAGGCTACCAAGGTTACAGAGCTGTGGGGAGGAGGTGGTTAATCTGAGAGGAGCTCTCTGCCCTTGCACAAGCATCCCAGATGAAGGACGGTTACAGCGCTGCCTGTGGGCCATGCTGCTCAGCTGGGAAGTCCCTTCACCCCCAGCCCAGCCTGACCCTGGGGCTTCCCAGCGCTCCCAGCGCCTGCTTTGAGGAGCGTGTGCCCATAAAGGAGGGTCACACCCCGGGCTCGAATCTTAGCGATTCCAAACCTGTTCAGCAGGGTCATGGGGCAAGATGCAAAGCAGGGCCATCAGGAACACGTCTGTTTTCCTCGTGTTGGTCAAGACGTGGTCAGAATCTTTTCTATCCCATGTGTGATGTCTTTCTTTGCATAGTTAAAGCTGCATAAAGTGTAATTAGGCAGCCCCGTGTAATTAAGACAATTATGTAAGGTAAGCACCCCGCGGAGTAATTGTGGCCAATTTTTAGCATACCCAGGGGCACTTAGAGGGCCCTTGAAATGATTTACCTGCTCACATGTCTCTAAAGCACTCATCTGAGGCGTGTCTTGGGTGACGTCTTTGAAGTGGCCATGATTGTTCTGCTCCTGCTGAGAAACAGCTGGCTGCAGAAGAGGGGCTCCCTTTTTCTTCCCTCATGGGTAATAAAGGAGTTTCGTATCTTGTTTCAATTCTGGAGTCGACTGAAACTGAGACTCTGCATGTGAGTGACCCAGGTTCAGATGTGACCCGCCAGAAGAAGGGCTTGGCTCTGAGAGCTGCCACTCCGCAGGGGCAGTGTGGGTTGCTCTAGGCAGGGGCTCACTTGCTGTCTTCCTTCTCATGAGGAGTTCCAGCCTGGTTCTGAGACATCTTCCCCCAAAAAGGGTGCTGGCCTGAAAAAACTTCCTTGAAGTGTTTTTGTTGGTAGTGTAAGTTCTGTGAGGTTCCTCCTTTAGAACCTTTTGAGACAAAAGGCAGCTCTCTGCTTTCTTCTGCCCTTTTACCAGGTTCCTGAGAGCCACCTTGTCCCTTCCCTGCCTGAAGACTGACCTCTGCTCAAGCAGCAAAACACCTGAGGCAAGCCATGGCCTAGTCTGCATCTCAGCTCTAAATCTGGGGTTGCTCCGTCCTCATCCAGAGAAACAGGAGCCCGTACCTGGCGATGACAGCGGAACGTCTGGTACAGAGGCGGAGTCACCCCGGGGAAAGGCTGAGGACCAGCCTCTGCTCCCTCTGTCTCTCCACACCTCGGGTTCTGCTGTGCCTTTGTCCACCCAAGGCAGCTCCAGCAAAGTCAGTCAATCTAATGATTTTGGCAGCTTCTAAAAGGTTTAAAATCACGGTGGGCTTCTACCCTCTCCCCACCGCAAAACGCCATCGACATCCCAAACTGAAATTTGGGGATATTCTTTTTCTCGGCTGCTTTTAGCTGACTCCTGTGTTTCAAACCTTACCGTGGATCTGCAGAGCCAGCTCGTGTTTTCTGTTTTCTTCTCAGCAAGAACCTGTTCGGAATTAAAAGCTCACCCCTTGCAGGAGGGAACGAGAAGCTTCAAACATGAGAAGACTCGTGATGAGACCTCAAGCGCTGGCAACGCTGAGCTGGGATTTCCAATGGTGGAGTAGAACAGTTTGAGCACAATGTGGCCTTGCTAGAAAGGGAGAAACCAGCCATTTAGGGCAGACAGACGTGCAGAGTTGCCCTGCAAGGGCCCCGCTGGGCGCTGGAGCAGGCAGGGTGAAGGGTGCACGAGTTATTATTAGCTGCTTTGTCTGGTGAAGGGGACCTGCAGTGCCCGGGCTCTGCAAAAGCTGTTTCGCTCAGGAGGGCTCTTGAGAACGAGGGAGTGCAAGGCAGGAATCTGAGCCCCTCGTAAGGTCTGTTTATTCTTCCAGCCTCCATGGCTTTCAAGGGCAGGTATATGAGGCAAATCTGAAGCGGTTATTGTGGCGAGGGCTGCAGGGGGGAGTGGAGACCCCTGCAGCCCTGTCAGCCAGGACGAGTGGGAATGTTTTCCTGCTCCACTGGGCCAGTTCTGGGTTGAGAACGGCAGCTCTGCAGGGACCGTAAGAAAACAGTCCTGGGGCTGGTGTTTTCATATGGCTTCTTGCTACAGGGAAACTGGGAGGTGATTTTCCCCTCCCTTCCCCTCTTGTGCGGTGCGGGGAGACAGTCACGGCGTTCATTCTCTTTATGGTAGGGTGTTGCCTCCCAGCTACATTCCCAGCACCTTCCACTCATTCAAAATGCACCTTTTCAGGTTCATAAGTCTCCAGGTGCTTTTACAAAGGGAATGGAGCCTCCACGTACATCAGGAAACTGAGGCACAGACTGAGAAAAAGTGAGTTGCTTTTGCAAATACGGAGCAGGCGGGTGCCAGCGGCAGGATCAAGCCTACGCGTTTGTTCAGCAGCTTTTCAGGCCATCTGAGAGGAACAACCCTACACACACAGAGCAGACCGGACAGTACCGGAGCTGCTGGGGACACCGAGAACAAACGTGTATGACCTGGCGGTGGGGAATCTGAGTTTTGGGGGACATCTCGGTGCGATTCCTGGCTCCGTCACAAACCGCTGGCCTGCCCCCGGCACACCATTCTGCTTTCCCGTGACTCAGTTTACCTTCTGGGAAATAGGGGAGAAGAAATAGCACCCTCCTTTGTGGGCTAATTTGGGGGCACAGCTAAAACACTTGGGTCTTGCAGGCCTTGGGCTGTGCGGTGCAGGTCGGGGTGAGGTTCCCTGGCCTGGGCTGATGTCTCGGCTGCTGGCGCATTGGGCTGAGCTTGCCCAGCCGTGAGGAAGGTTTCCTGACAGAGCCCCGCGTGTCATTGTCGAAGCCTCTCTTGAGAGTCCTGCCCTGACGGCAGGTCTTTCTTGGGGCCGCTGTGGCCCACGGGGGATGTGGCAGCAAGCGAGCGGCGCGGTGTCTCTTTTACAGCCGAGGAGCTGTTCCCCTTGTGTCACAGCTCGCCCCGCTCTCGTCCTCCCACGCACCGTGCCTCTCACAGACCTGCAGCGTTTCCTTTGCACGTCCTTTTCCTCTGTCACCTCGCGGGGAACGGTGGCCGTGCTCTGGGTTTCCAGCCGTTGCTCTTGGCATGGCTTAGCCGCCGTGTTTGTTTTTCAGTGCCTGCTCAAATTCCAGAGGTGCTGGGAGATCCCAGACAGCATCGCTGACCTCCCTGTGGGAGACAGGGACATAGCTGGCTGGGGTGGGAGTGGGACCGTCCCTGCCATTATGGGGGGGTGGGGTGGGGCAGGGCTGGGGTATAACTTGGCTGCCCAAAGCATTAATTATAGAGTGAGCCGGGGATGAGCGTGTGGAGGACAATCACTCCCGGGAGCTCTGGGGAACGCTGGACAGCAGGGGTGGACTGAAGCAGCCTGGGCCAGGGTGGCTGGTCTCTCAGGTTCACCTATGCTCTAGCAGAGTCCTTGGGGGCAGGTCTTTGACCATCTCATCCCTGGCATACCTCAGGGCAGCCTCCTGGAGACTTTTTCCAGGATAGTGAAGTTGTGTTTAGCTTAAGTGGGTTTAAATGTGCCCGTTTCTTTCCAAACTTAGCATCTACATGAAGCTCGTGGGTTTTCATAGTCCTGAGCAGAAATTGAGCAAGGCTTTGGACAGGCACCAAGGTCTGACCTGAAAATGGCTCAGGAACTCAGCCCACACCTCCTCCCCTCAAATGTACACAGATAAAATCATAACTCTCTTAATTCCTGTAAATACAAGTGGAAAAATGACCCCGGAGACTCTGCTAAAGCCTCGGTTGTTGCTGAAATGCAGAAGTATGAAGCGAGAGATTACGTGCTGCTTCTGCAAGTAATAGACATGGCTCTAACCTGAAATTTGGGATCCAAACCCAGATGAACTCTGTGTGCAATCCAAAGCCATGCCTAAACCCAGATTTTTGAGTAAATGACCCCGACTTTAATAACTAAGCAGCTCCCTCCCTGCTTGCACACACCCTGGCAGTGCAGGGCGAGGTCCAGCTCTGAAGCCAGATACCTGTTTGGCTCCAGCCTCCCTGGCTTTCCTGAACAACAGAACTTTCTGTGGGACTTCTGCAACAGGCCCAGTGAAGAAAACCACATCTGCTTTCTTTGCTGGAGCGTGCAAGGCCGATGCTAAGCCTGTCTTTGCTCGGATGCTCCACTGAACTTTGGTGTTAGCGACAAAGGAGCTGTGGTCTGGTGGGGGAGAGCGTGACGGTCACCTGTGACGCGGTGGCTTGTGAGGAGGTTTGCAAAGCACTGGAGGGTGGCTGCGTGTGGTACACCCTGCGCCTGCCTCCCCCTGCCCAGGTGCAGCACCCCACCGAAAACCAATTAGCCGGCTTTGCCAGGGAGAGCGAGGACTCCTTGGGAACAGCCTAGAGCAGTCCTGCAGAGTCCACCTGCTACCCAGGAGGTATCTCTCCAAGCAGGGATCAACCTGCCTCTTGGGAAAGGGCACCACCCAGATGTAAGCTCTTGCAGGGTGTTGCCCTGCTTTATCTGGGCTGTCTTTGTGCACTAATTGATGTTTGCAGGGGTTGGGAGGTTTGCTGGGCTCTGGGAAGCAATGGCTTCTTTCATATTGTTGGGTGTAGCCTGAGAAGAACCCCAAGGACCTTCTCCCAGTGTCCCTTCTCTCCCACGCCGGAGCGTGGACCATCCGCAGGCTGCAGTTCTCGCTGTAACCCCAAAGTCCCCCCGTAGCCTTGCCGTCTGGGCATGGAGAGGCCATGGGGAGCGGGATGGATTGGGCAGAGCTTTGTCAATAGAGCAGCTATAGATTATGCCTGACATAATCTGTGTTGTGGAGTCGAGCTGCGGACCAAGAAGAGGATGGTGGGGAGGGGGAGGAGGGGAAGCCGGATCCATATGGCCAGATCCACAGCCTGTGGGGTAATGGGATCCCGGAGTTAGCCCTAACCAGGTCAGCTTGCCATGAACTAGAGCAGGCCAAACTCTGGGAGTCCTAGAGCTACTTGTCTTCTCTTCTGTTGAGCAGCACCGGC
Source organism: Bucorvus abyssinicus (assembly GCA_009769605.1). NCBI lineage: Eukaryota > Metazoa > Chordata > Aves > Bucerotiformes > Bucorvidae > Bucorvus > Bucorvus abyssinicus. Next base: position 2,460,257 of record CM020055.1, on the reverse strand, counting down.
TACACTGACCCTTTGAAGTCTCTGTGGGACTGGCTTGATCTCTCCAGCCTTGTGGGAAACCCCAGAACTTCCCAGAACGATCCCATTTGCTGCTTGACACTGAATGTCCTACAAAACCCTCCAGCGACGGACTTTGGTGGTAGCTCAGGTCTCTGATGCCGCAACAGAGATCGCTTTAATCTGTAACTGTCTCCTGCTCTTCTCCAAAGTGTGGGTAAATAAACTGCTGTTCCAAAAAACACGTTCAAACCCGGCCGAGATCCCCCTTGGGTGCCGAGACATCGGGTGGCTCTCAACAGGGTGGGTAAATTCACTACTCTGGTGCTCTCGCCCTTATTTTTTGCCCATGATGGGGGTTGCTATGGTGCTGCGGCACATGTTACCCCGCAGCAATGCTTGCTAAGCAACAAACTCAGATTTCGGCACTGCGCTGCTTTGGCAGCTCGTCCCAGCGTTGCTCCCTGGCTGAGCTGGACTTTGGCAGATGAGCTGCATTCTCACCACCAAAAAAATCCCGGCTTGTGGTTTCAGCCAGAGGGTTGGTTGTTTTTTAACGTCTCATTTCTAAGAAAAGAAAACTCCCTTTTTCGTAGCGTGGCTGCCTGTCAGTGAAGAGTGGAATCCCTGCATGTAACCCTTGAGCCTCCCTTAGAAGGAAAGGTGTGAGGGAGACCCAAGGAGGGAGGTTTGCCAGGGGGAGGATTGCTGGTCCCTTACCCCAGCGGGCTGCAGCACCGGCCCGGCTCATGGCAGGGGCCTTGTGTCTTGCCTCTGCTTTGTGGCTTGGAACAACACTCAGCATCTCTTTGGCTCCGTTTCCTGCTGTGCTCGTTGTTCCTCTCCCACGTTACACCACGGTTCCTCAGCTCCTCTGTTGCTGCGTGCCTCTGCGGAGCCGAGGAGGATTTGGCTCCGGGGTCCTGTGTTATTGGTGGGTTCGCCAGCAGAGTTAGTGGTGGGTTTACTTGTTCCAGTCGTGGGGAGGGAAATCATGTTTTGACTGGAGCCAGGATTTATTCTGGGACTTTCTAAAGGGGAAGAGAGCAGAGCCCGGGGAGGCAGACACACCCCAGGCTGCTGCGATAAGGCAGAACTACCACGGGGCAAATTGCCCCCGCACATCTGGGTCGTGCTGTTTACCTTGTGCTGGAGGCGAGGTCGGGGTAAGATGTTATCGCCAAGGGCTGGGGAAGGGCAGGAGGGGTGGAGCAGGACAAGGGGCTCTCCGGGGGCACATCTTACGGCAGTGCCTTACTCCTGGAGCCCTGCTGCTCCTTGCTCCATTTCTGAGATAAAGAGGGCTCTGGACTCTTTTTATCTCATAAACTGCGAAGCCTGTTCCAGGCTTTACAGCTGACAACTTTCTCTGGACCTGGCTGTGCAAAGCCCTCCGTTCTCACACTGCTCTGGGTCTGCTGCCTTGGAGAGCCCAGCCTTTTCTCTTGTCCCCTTTCTACCCTCTCAAGCTCTGTTCGACAGGAACAGAGGTAGGCGGAGGCAGTGGCGTCCTGCAAAGAGGATGTGGAAAAAAACAATAACCAAATGCAAAGAACAGGAAACCATCTCTGAAATCAGTGTGAGGTCATCCACACACCTTCCCCAACGAGGCAGCTTCGTGAGGAACCGTAGTCTGAGGCTTCGTCTCCGGCCAATAACACTGAGCTTTCAACAAATGTCGTCTTACACCAGACACTGTCAGCGTGGGTTCAGCACGATGCTGAGGCCAAGGAGAAAACCCCAGAGCGCACCGAAGGCAGCTGGAGCCAACGAGCGCTCAGCACCATTGGAAAACTAGGTCCAAAGTCCTGAGGAGTCCGAAGAAAGAGCAATTCTTTCTGCTCGCGACTCCCTGGAGCACAGCAATCTTCGCTTCCTAAAATACGCCCGGACAGACGTGCCGTTCGCAGTGGGTCGGATAGGTTGTTTTCCAGAAGGAAACATGCCATGCAGGAAGGCAAGTGGATCAGGGGGAGCTTGTTCTGGGAAAGGCGGCTCCCAGAGACTACGAGGTCCCTCGCTGAAGCCCTGGGCTTGGGCTACAAAAGCCACCGCGTTCAAATGCTGTGGGGAAAAGTGTCCAGCTCTCAGTCCACACACAAAGCTGCTCAGAAGCAGGGGGGAATATTTAAAGGTTCCTGATGGTCTACAAACGAAACTGCCCAGACATGCCCAAAACGTGTCCTGCCACGTCCTGTCCACGAATCCCACGGCACCGGAGCTGCGGTGGGGACGCTGGTTCCAGGTGACAAAGGACTGGGCTGACTAAAGACACTCAGGCACCAAAATCGGTGGCGAGGTGCTTCGCGAAGCCCAGCGCCACGGAGTCCCGCGGGATGAGGAGCTTCCAGGAGCTTGGCCCGCCTAGAAGATGCGACGCGCTCATCCCGACTGTGGTCCAGACTGGGAATCGCCCCATGCTGGAAAACGGGGAGGTTAGAAGGGCTTTGTTTTCTGCCCATGGCCTCCCTCTCCCCTCCCCAGCTGCATTTCACACGGTTCAGTCACAGCCTTATTTCACAACTGTGTGTTTTGAAAGGATTTATTAGCTCTAAGTGTAGGCTGGGCTTGAGACTCCTGCTTTATTGTTTACCCTGCCTGCTAGGCCTGTTTCTGGGGTCAGACCCAGGTTACCAATTAAAGCCCTGATTAACCACACTAGCCCAGCTTACCCCTGGGCTTTTTTTCCCCTTAAATTCCCAGTGATTGTGCTTAACTGGTGTTAGCAACCAGGTGGCTGCTGGCACTGCCGTCACAATTGTCTGTGTCTTCTCCGGCACAGCCAGATAATGAGGTTTGAGCCGGGCCAATACATCCATTATTTTTACAGTTCAGAACTCTTCCCAGAGAGTTTTTTTTTTCCCCCCTTAATGTAAAGAAAGCCAGCCCTTGGCTTCCCAAATCGCCACAGATAACCTGAAAATCCTTCTCAGATGCTGGGGTAATTGGGAGGGAGCTCGCCGGCAGAAGTGACGGCTAATTTAACAACCCGTGGGACACTAATCGGGGGGATTTGGCTGTTAATTCTGTGTAACTATTTTCCCGCTGATAACAGGGGCTGCGGATTCCCGTCGCCTCTTTGACCGGCAGCTGATTCTAGTGGCACTCGGCAACAGCCTGAAATTGGGGTTCGTGTCTCACGCCTTCTGAACTCAGCCCAGCAGGCTCAGGAGGTGTCGTCACCCCCCAAAAAACACAACAACACAACCAAGAGCAGCGTGGGAACGGCTTTAGGTGTAGCTCAGCACCGGGAGCTGCTGGCTCTCGGGAAGCGCGAGTGCGCCTGAGCAGCTTGGTCTGTCCGTGCCGAGTTTTAACCCTTGGTTGAAAGCCAGATGTTCCCCAACTACTGTAAAACTTCCAGCTCAACTGGTTTTGAACCTCATTTGGATAAGCAGGGCCAGGGTGTTTGAAGGCCTATCTGAACTTCGAGTTCCTGTCAGACCAGTTACAAATCTCGTCTGGCCAATTGCTATGGAGAAGTTTATTGGGTTTTGTTGTTTTGGTTTTTTTTTTTAATTGAAATCTAAATGCTCTCAGCCATTTCCAGCTAAACACAGGGCAGAAACTAATCTAGCCAGAACTGCATCAAAACCAGCTCTAACTTCTCTTTTTAACATGAATTTTATTTTCTAATTGTTTGTTTACTCTGTAGCTCCTCAAAGCAATTTGAAAGCCCGTATTAAGCCTCATGCTCTGTCTTTAAGACTGCAGTCTGCTTGTAACAGCGCCAGAAATTATGGGCACATAACCCGCTTAGAGGTCCTTGAGCTCCACAGGAAATCTCTTATTGGAAGGGCTTAACGCGGACAATCAGATTTCGGAGAGCAGGACCCGTGTCCCACCATACGAACACACACAAGACAAAGCCCTGAGCTGTGCAGGGGGAGCCCGCAGAAGGACGATGATTAAGGATAAATGGAAGCTCTGAATTCGGAGAATGGTGCCACCACTTACTTCGTGCCCTCGCGGAGCAGGGGGGACCAGGGGAACCTGCTGGCCAAGGTTAGATCATCAGCGGCACTTAACGAACACTGTTAGCCCTAATGACAAAGAACCCTGCAGTGGCTATTAGTGCTGTTCTCGGAGGCTGCAGGACAGAAGACCTCTTGCTACCATTATGGGCCAGTGACTCAGGGCTGGGTGATACCATCCAAGCACTTCTTGTTGCGATCCTTCTGTGGGATGGGGGAAACAAGCCCTTTTCCCTGCTCTCGGCTTCTCTGCTTGCGTTGCAAGCCCTGCTCAGGCCTCCCGTGCTTTACTGCGGTCGAAAAGCTGCGCGTTTAGTTTTGCTTTGGCTTTTGCTGGTATATTTATATCAAGGTATCTGCTACTGGGATGGTTTTGCTTCCTAATTTTCTGCTGATCACAAGTGTACCCACGCGCTGGCTGACAGTGCAGGTGTGTTTAAAGAACTGGACAGGCTGGGGCTGTGTTTAGGCAGCCTCTTCCAGGGGCCTCTGGCTGCTGCTGCGGTATAAATACCCTCCCCCTGCGTTGTGCTCTGCTCTGGGTTCCATGTGCTCTTTCATGTGTGTTGCTGACTGAAAAAAAAAAGTCCTTAGACTTTAATCCTTGGGTTTATTTCAAAGCTTACAAAGGCAAATCTGGTTTATAGCAAGAGATTTGCTTGATTCCTCGTGCTCTGCGGATGAATGGAGCGGCAGATGGAGCAGGGTGGGGTGGACTGGGGGACCCTTCGGGTCGATCTTCTTGCTGACTTGACCCCGTGCCTGCTGCCCAGCACGCTTCCTTTTAAGCTGCACAGAACACGAAATGGGGTCAGGACCGACCTCTGCTTGGGCAGCAGCGGTTAAACCCACCTCTTCTGTGATTTCCAAAGCTATTTTCTTACTCTGCTGCATAGCCACCCTCGTGCTTCAGGTGTGAGATCCCACGTGCACGTAGGGATGACTGAGGTGCCAATAAAAGGCAGACTCTGGAAGCAAAAGGTCTCGAAAAGTCCTATTACACCCTTCAGTCATGGGAAACACTCGGAGTTTTGAGACCTGCTCTATGAAGAGGTGCTGGAAAGCCTCCCCCCACCCTGCCGCACGAAATCCCCTCTTTTGAGGGGGACAGGCAGGGCAGGGCTCTCGTTACCCCTTGCCCAAGCGGGACAGGACCCTGATAAGAGCTGTGATAAGGTGGAGCGGAGCTGGCAGGCTGCCTGCCGGCAGGCGCACACTCCTCGTTACCGGGGAGCCGTGGCCAAAGCGCTGTGCCAGCGACAGGAGCGGCACTGTGGGAACCGGAGATGGCTCAGCCTCCGCGGGGCTGCTCCGCGGGCAGAGGCAAACCCAGATGATCTCATGCCCTGCCTCAGTTTGTTCCAGCTGCACCCACTGCTTGTGGAGGTGCCAAATGAAGCCCCAGCCATAGGAGGAGAAGGCGTTTTCGCTGGGGATCACATCAGAGCTGCGGCTTCAGATCCTCCCCCCGGTGCACGCCAAGGGAGGCATCTGGGGCTGCGAGACAATGGCTCCAAACAATCCCGGTTCTCTGCCAGGGAATATTCATTCAGAAATCCCATCCTGGTTTGATACTAACTCTCTCATGGTTGATCAAAGGCAAGAAAAGAGCTTGGCCTCCTACTGTTGCTTTAGCTTGGGGCCAGTTTCAGCAGAAGCTGGGCGAATGCCTTTATCCTGGGCAGCGTGGCTGGCAGCTGGGCCAGCTGGTGCAGCTCCCTGTTTTGTAGTGGCTTTAAGGTGCCGCTTGCATCTCACGAAGCATCAGGGCTGTGCACCGCGTGCACCGGTTCTCCTCTCCCCTCCTGCTGAGCTGGACGGAGGCACCTGAGGACGCTTGGTTCTGCTCCGTGCTTGCCTTGGCTTGCTCTCCCTGCTCCGTGATCGGACATGTCTTCTGCACTGCAGCCACCTCCTCCTAGATCTTGCTCTTCCTCCTGCCAAAAGCCAGGCGGGAGGGAGGCACTGGGTCCCGGGGTGTCTGCCCTCGCTCCTCACCTCAAACGCTCCTCGGGCAGGGAGAGGAAAGCGGTTATTGCCGTGTTCCCCCACACCTCTCTGGGACAGTGCAGCTGATGGCAAGTTCTCCCTGCACGCTTCAGGGATCTCTGGAAAGGATTTGGCCTTGTCCAGGAACAAGAATGCACTGCGATGTGTCCTGGGGCAGGGAATTTGGTGATGGGAACCTGCCGGGGAGAGGAGACTGCTGTGTAGACCCCAGCCTGCACTGAAGCCAGGAGGGTAGGAAGGGGCAGACGTCGGGGATGGGTCACTGTCACTGGCTGCCCTGGGTGACTGACCCGTGTCATTCCAGGTCAGCAGAAACGCTGCTCCACCGATGCCGAGAACACCCCGATGCAGATCCAGCACCCAGGGTCCGTGCTGGGCTGATGCCTCAGCAGATGTGTGCAGGACCCCGGGGGTGCTGGCTGTCGGGGCACGCTTCCCGTCGCACCAGCTCCCTGACTTGTGTTCAGCCTTCGCTTCACCCTCCCGAGGCGTCGTGTTCCTTGGTGGAAGTGGCCCATGAACCCACCCGCTCCGGGGAGGGCTGAAACCTGTCCCTGGCGGTGCCGGTGCTGTGAGCCGGGGAGGCTGGGTCGGGCCAGGTTGGACGGGGCTAGTGGAAGGTCCATGGCAGGAGGGTTGGAACTACATGATCTGTAGGGTCCCTCTGAACCCAAACCATTCCACGGTTCCACGACCGGGCGGCTCCCTGCGTGCCACCAGCACCCCGGAGACCCGCTCCAGGGACCCGGCACCAGCCGGGGGAGCCCCGGGGCGGCACAAGGCACCGGGGATCTGCCCTCCCGTCCCCACCACCGCCACCTCCCGTGGGTCACCCGGAGCACCGGCAGCTGCCAGGGACCCACGACCCCCGGAGCCCGCGGGTGCCCTGGAGCGGGGGGGTGCGGAGTGCTGCGGCGGGCCGAGCCCCGTCCGCCTCCTCCTCCTCTTCCCAGATCAGCCCCAAAAATAACCCTCCGGTAACTGCCCCCTGCCCCCCCGCCGCTATTGTCATCACGGCGCTCACGTCACCCGCTCCGCCGCGCCGAGCTCCGCCGCTATTTGCCGCTGGCGGCGGCCGCCCCGGGGCCGCCTCCCGCGCTGCCCTATTTAACGGCGGCGCGGACCCAGCCCCAGCCCATCGCGGAGCCGCCGCCGCCGCCGCCACCGGTGCCGCCCCGCTCCGTTTCCCGGGAGCCCAGCATGAGCCAGCGCCAGAGCCAGCGCCGCGGCCCGCGGGTTGACATGGCCCCCGAGATCGCCGCCGCCGTGGGCTTCGTCTCCAGCCTGCTGCGGACGCGGGGCTGCGTCAGCGAGCAGCAGCTCCAGGTCTTCAGCGGGGCCTTGCGGGAAGCGCTGGCAGGTGAGCGAGACCGGCTGCGCGGGGGGAGAGCCCGCCCGTGCCCGTCCGCGCCCCCGCGGGGCCGGGCGCCCACCGCCGTCCTTCCCCGGTGCCCCCCCCCGCCCCGTGTTGCTGCCAGGACCTGGCATCCCCCCGGGGGTGCCCACTCGTGTTCTCTTGGGTCGGGTACCCAGCTGTGCGCTCTTTGGTGCCGGATGCCCATCTGTGCTCTTGCCTGGGCACCCACCCGTGTCGCCCGCGGGACCCCTGTGCCTCCCTGGGCACCCACCCGTGTCACCTGCGGGGTCCGGGGCAGCAGCTGCCCGAGCCCTGAAGGTGAGCAGGTCCCCTCCCAGGCTGCTGAGGGCTCTGCCGCTCCCCATCTTGCCCTCTCCCGGCAGCAGCCCAGCTGCTGGAAGCTCTGCGTGGTGGGGCCTGATCGGAATAACCCACAGCGGCTCGGGGTGCCCCGGCACGAAGGGCTGAGCCCTGCCTGCCCACCCCCGTGTCCGGGGCTCAGCACTCACTGGGTGGTTCAGGGGTCTCCTCCCAGCCCAACGCAGCCTCGCGTTATCAGCCCTAAGAAGGGGTGGTTTGTTTGCCGCTGTGCTGAGATAAGAGGGAGCGTCATGCCCCTGAACTTAAGGAATGACCTGGATGTTACTCCCCGACCGTGGCGTTTTGTTGTTGGCGATACGGTATCTCCCCCGGCCACCCCAGCGCTCGGGGCGAGACGGTGCTGGCGTCCCATCGCTGCAGCCCCCATGGCATCATCCTGCCTGGGCTTTCTAGGACCCGAAGAGCTGCGCTGCCGCACCCTGGAGCAAGCGGCGGGTGAATAGTTGAGCGCTGGGCTCCGGAGCCTCCGTCTGATGGAGGCAGCTTACGGAGAACTCGGTTTCCTCTGCCCGCAGCGAGGTGTGGGACCCCCGCGGGACTGCAGCGGGACGCGGACCTCCTCGCAGCCGCTGCACGCCTGCTCACCGCTCTTCCCTTCTCCCTTGCAGAGCACTACAAACACCACTGGTTTCCCGAGAAACCGTTCAAAGGCTCTGGCTATCGCTGCATCCGCATCAACCACAAAATGGACCCCCTTATCAGCAAGGCAGCCAGCCAGATCGGACTCAGCCTCCCGCAGCTCTACCAGCTCCTGCCCAGCGAGCTCACGCTCTGGGTGGACCCCTACGAGGTCTCCTACCGCATCGGGGAGGACGGCTCCATCTGTGTCTTATATGACGCGACGGCGACGAAACCGGCGAGCTCGAAGCCTGTGAGCTCCTACGGGATGCTCACCTGTAAGAACCAGATGATGTTGGGGCGCAGCAGTCCTGCCAAAAACTACATCATGACTGTCTCCAGCTAAATACTCCTCTCGTCCTTACACTGCCAAGACACAGGCTACTGTATACCTCACCTGAGGATCTATTTTTAAGATGAAGAGCTATTTATATTTTTTAAAAAAAAATCCAAGAAAATCCAAAATTAAAATATCGAGCACCGCTCTGAACAGGAGCGGTGTTCCAGGTGCCTTTTTTAAAGCTGTGCAAGCTTATAGGTTTTTATTATGAAGCCGATAACTACCTAATTAGTGTTGGATGGCAATTTGGGGCTGGCTGGCTCACTTGGGCAGCTTGGAATGGAGGATGGGGGGGGGGGAAAGTCAGGCTGAGAAGTGTGGCTTGGTGGTGGGAGATGCCTGCGTCACCTTCTCACCATCCTGGTACCCACCAGTAGTGCCGAGTGTCGCAATACCGTTGGAGAAGGGAGGAAGGAATTGCCGTCTTCCCTCCTCTGACTCCTTCACTCCCCAGCTGCTCTGATCTCTCTGGGACCTGGATATCGTGTCTGGGGGAACCTTGCCTCGGGGCTGGGTGATGCTGGGGACCTGGGGATCCCTCTCCTTTGCTCCCTGGACCCACTTCATGAGCGGCGCAGCTCTGCGCTGCCCCACTCCCAGCACAAAGCCAGGGGAGCGTGGCCGGTCTCCAACCCCTCCACCTTTCCTGTTCTGCACCGCATGGGTCTCGGTGTCCCGGGAGGTGGAGCAAGGCAGAGGTGCGCTGGGGTCAGGCTGTGCAGAGAACGTCCCCAGGATGAATATCGCAGCTACTGTGGTGGCACCGGAGTCGTGTTTGTTCCTGGTGCTCCCCAGTACCTGGCTGGCACCCCCTGCTCGCTGCACTCTGGGAAGGGTGCTCCAGGCCCCGGCACCAGCACGGAACAGCTGGGAATTACAAAGCCTTTCTGCTACCTGTGGCTTAGACGTCAGCCCTCGACCCGCTCTTGTGTGGCCTCCCTGCGCCCCAGGAGCGGAGTCTCGCCTCCTGCACAAGCTGCCTAATCCAGTGCTGACCACTTGCCGTGTCACTTCTCCGGAAGAGCTGAAGCAACTCACCTTGTGCCGTAAGGTGGGTGTGTGAGAACCCCTTTGCCCTATCGGAATCAGAAGTGTTGGGGGTCTCTTTGCCCCGTGCATGGGGTGCTCAGATGCTTTGGTGTCCTGATGTTGCTTTTAAAGTCACAGCACTTGTTCCCCCTCCGGGTGATCCGTCCCTGGGCGCTGTCTCCCCTGATACCTTGGTAAGGGGCATCGTTTGGCTCTGAGCTCTTGCCACATAACTGTTTTGCACAATTAATGCCTGGTCTCGTGCTCTGTCTGCTCGAGCAAAACTCCTCTTGGAATCGCAGTGGTACTTGTATTCAGGGAGACTTTGTGGGCTGCAGGATTTGGCCCTTAAACCACCCTGGCTGCCTCCAAAGGGGGTGGGAGCCGACAGTGCTGCCCCAAGGACTTTACCTGCCTGTGGGGAACGAGCCTTTGCTGGGATGATGGATGTCCATTGCCTTTTTCCTGGCCAACTGGTGCTCCTCAGTGATCCTGGGACAGGGGATTGGAAAAGCGGGGCAGTGCTGTGGTGGCTGTGATGAGACTTTCCCAGACTGGTGTCTCACACGCTTTTTTTGTACCTTCCTCTTCTCTGACCTGGCAGCTGACTGGCATAACCAGGGTGGTTCTTGCCCAGCCTGTGATGAATCAAGTTCTCAGACATTTGTGCAATATATTTCCAAACCTTGGCCGCTCTGGGAGAGGAAGGAAGCCTCCATCTGCCACAGTTCTCAGCTTGTTTTTGTGATATAGATATTAAAAACAAAAACCCAGCCCAGCTCCCCAACTCTGACTACTCATGTGGAAAAGTCAGATCAGATTTTTGTAAGCTTCAGATCATGAATTCTAAAACTGGAAAAGCAGCCTCAAATCATGATCCTTTTAAAGTGTTGAGTGGTGACTGTTTGTCCTTGAGCAGTGATCGCGGGCTGTGGCTCTGGAGTTGCATCACTTCCCTCCGCATCCCTTGGATTTCTCATGTCAGCAAAGCAGACGCTGACACGAAGCGCTGGGGCTTTTCCTGTGGTGAACTTGTGCAATAGGTGACCTCACCGAGAGGGGAGGACTCGGGGACTTCCAAAAAGCAAATTCCCTTTTCAAGGAAGAGGGATCTCGGTGCTTTTTGGAGCCCTCCCTTAACCTGCTTACGCGGAAAGCCCATGAAGAGAAGCACGTCCAGGGTGGGCAGGGTTTGCTGTGCTGGATGTGGAGCTTCCTGAAGGCTGGTACTTCCTGGGGTTGTCCTTTGTCACAGTCAAAGCAGTCTGAACACTTACCCCCCTCTTACTCTGTTCCCTCCCTCTTACCACAAAAGTCCTTTTCAGGAACAACAGCCCACACCAAAGGAACGCACTAATTGCTCTTAAGGTGCCCCCACCTCCAGAACCGAAATAGCCAAGTCTCATCCTCTTTGTCCCTGGTGTGGAGGAGTCTGACGTTAAAGGGGTCTGGTTTTAGCTTCACCACCAGCCAGACCCGGGTATCAGCCATTTCTCTCCTGTAGCTGGTTACAAGTAGAAGCTGTGAATTAGTGTCTCTGTTGCCTTCTGCCTACAAGCCTGACACTCGACCGCAGAGCTAAGGGTGTGTATTTCGAGACCCCCTGTTTGAGGGGGTTCCTGTCTTTTGTTTGTTGGTTTGTTTAACAAGCTGGACTGTTGAACGGGACCCGCTTTTTGTATTTGATGGAAATGGTAGACAGTTGGTAAGCCACGCTTGGAGGAGGGAGCGGAGGGTTGCGAATTGTATAGTCGTGTTTTTATATACGGAATGTACAGATCCTTTGACAGACGTATGCTTTTGTTACTTTAATAAAAATGTAGCGGTATAAACGAGCCTTGTTTTCTTGCTGGGTGCTCGCGAAGGGGGTGAGGGCTGAGATCCCGCGCTGTGAATGCTGGGGCTTGGTTCAAGGGTGGATGACGGCTGCTATCCGGCTGTGTCGAGGAGGAGCTTTAGGAAAAAGCTGCTTAGTCAACACGCTGACTCTGAACGTGACCATCTCAACCCGAGGAATTAAGGCTGGGAATTGGTCTGGTGACTAACGCGGCGCTGGGGGTGTCCTGTCCCCTCCTTCCCTGTGCTGACGACTGGGCTCTGGCTCGGGCAGCGAGGGCTTTAGTCAGTGCAGGGCTGTGGACACCCTGTGTCCTGCCCGAGCGTGGAGGTGTTTATGCAGCAGACTACGAGATCATACCCAGCCCCAGGAACAGCGTACATAAAGTCCTGGGAAGAGGCGATGAACCATCTGAGTGAGGCATGGAGGCAGTTCCTGGTGAAGCCTCCCTGCCCCCACGGTCCTTCCCAGGGTGATGGAGCCGGCAGAGGAGGAAGGGTGAGGGATCACGGGATTGCAGTGCTCAGGCGTGTGGAGGATGCTCTGGGCCTGTCATGGTGAAGGCAGCCGGGGTTATTCATGGGAGATCCTGTTTGGGCTGTGGCGAGAGGCTGCTGAGTGCAGCAGGAGCTGTAACCCAGCTCCCCGGGACGGGGATGTCCAGCTTGGGTATTGAACCCCGTCTGCTCCCCTCTCCAGCTGACCTGATCTAAGCACCTCAGCTGGTTTCATCCAAAACTCCGTTGTATGAAGTTCAGGAGGGGCTCGAGGTGCAGCCTGCCAGGGTCCTTGTGACCCACCCCAACCCGCACCGGTGCCCTCCTGGAGCGCGATGCCAGGGAGGGGCACAGGTCTGCTCCCACCGCTCTCCTTGGTGGGGGCAAAGCTGCTCCCTCCCCTCCTGCTTTTCTCATGACACCTCCCAGAGGAACACAACCTGTGGGCCCTGCCAAAGCTGCTCCTTTTTGGACTCATCCCTTCATTAGTGTCCGTCAACACCCAAATTGCTGCTGCTGGTGAAACAGGGCTGGAATGGGCGCCCCAGTCAGTCGCTGATTAGCTGGGGAGTCACCCCGGTTCAAAGGCTTGCTGAAGTCAGATGATGATGGTGGCCTTCCTCCCTCCTGCTTGTCCAGACCAGCACGGTCTGCCTGGACCTGCGTGCCATGGTCCGTGGCCCAGTTTCAGGCTGGCGTAGTCCATGCCATGGCCAGCCTGGCGTGGTCCCGTGGCCCGTGGCTGGTATTTGGGCCAGCTGGCAGAGCCAAGGTTATCTAAAATCGGAGTTGCTCACAGCCAAGATTAAAATACAGCTCTTACGCCACGGAGCGTTTAGCGAGGAGTCAACCGCTGCCAGCTCCCCCTGCCAGCCTGTTAACACCTGACTCATCTACTATTTTTATTTTGCTTGTCATTTTTCTTCTGGTCGGATCGCGATACCTGGTGTACAAGCTGGGTGAGCTCGGGGGTGCGTCTGTATCTGCTCCCCCCAAACTCCTTTCCAGGCCTTTGGATGCTGAGCTGCAGCTCTGGGCACGTTTTCTCATTGCAAGATGCCGGGGGACATCTCCGGATCAGCTCAGGGGTGCAGGAGGGAGCGCGGAGGCAGAGCCGAGTAGGCACTGGGGACCCGGCTGCAGCTCTGAAGAAGGCTGGAGGTAACTAGAACCTCACTCATCCGCCGCTCCCCACCTCCTGCCTGCGGAAACCTGGACTCACTTCTCTGCTGAGCCGTTCACTGGGTTTCTGCTGGGGTTTTTTAGTCAGGGAAGTGCCTGGTTCAAGGAACTTGAGTCAAACATTCTCCTGCTGTCCCAGCAGTCTGGAAGGGTGTTTAGTGCCCGTTTAGAGTAAAAACGTGGGTGGGTTTTAACGTCCCGTCCCCCTGCTCCCCGTGTGAGGCTGCCAGGAGGAGCGACCTGACCCAGCAGCAGCGACCACCCCAGCACAGGGTCCCCCCGGGTCCACGAGGATGTTTTGGTTGACTCAGAGCAGAACGTTTGTTTGATGTTTCCGTGTGTTTGTGTTCTCTTTCCTGGTGTCTCTTTAGCAGAAACTGGGTGTTTCTCAGTTTTAGGTTGTCAGAAAAGCAACATCGGCGTTGAGGATGCGAAACTGCTGCCGGGGGTTATTTCTGCCCTTCCCACAGACGCCAGACCTCATCCCCCGTCGCCGTCCCAGCCTCGAAGCGCTTTTACCCTGAAGCTGGGGGGAGAGCTGGGCCCCTGCCACACGCGGCAAATGGGACAGGTTGCTCAGAGGGGCGTCCGTCGAGTGGGGACGGGGACAGCACCGGGGTGGTGGGCTCTCCCTTGTCAGCCTCTGCAGCTGGAGGAGGGACAGAAGCGAAACTGGGCGCTGCTGAGCCTCCTCCCCGCACCAGCACGTTCGTGCAGGGCTCAGCCTCCGCCAGGTGCTTCCTGCCCTCGGCGTTCGCCAGCGGGGCGATGGGCAGCCACCCGCTATTTCAGCTCGGCCGAGGCCAATCAGGCACTGGCGGGGCTGCAGCCGCCTTCGCCTGTATCTGGGCAGAGGCAGCAGCAGCGCCCAGCCCCAGCCCTGGGAAAAGGGGAGGTGTGGACCCCGGGGCGCTCGGTCGCCTGCGGTGCTCCAGAGCCCGGATGATCTTCCCAGGACCTGCTGGAGCTGAAGAGGTTCACCATCACGTGGCCCGGTGACGGGAAGATGGTTTGAGGCGTTTGGAGGGGCTGGTGCTGCGCCAAGCCCGCCCCGTACTTTGGGTTCAGCCCTCCGGCAGGCTCCGGCACTGCTGCTGCTTGCACCAGCAATCTCCGTCACTGCCGCTGTTTGTCCCAGCAAACTCCGGCGTTCCCAGTGTTTGCCGCGGTGGTGGAGCCCCACGCAAGCCCTGCCTGCGCCTCGGGCTGCGCCAGCCCCTTTCCTGAGTCCCTGGGACACGGGCAGGCATCAGGTCCTGATGGCACGTGGGCTCCTGTGGTTCCTGTCCCTTGGCTGGGATGGCAGCGGGATTCCTGGCTGGGGACTGCGCTCCCTGACAGACCTTCCTCTTGACAGACCTTCCTCTCCCTCCTCTTCCCTCATCCAGCTCTCTGGCCTCCCTTTGTATTTGCACAGTGGCCATGGCCAGTCCTTGAGCTCTCCCTGTCCAGACCTTGAGTTCTTCCTGTCTCGACCTTGAGCTCTCCCCAGCCACGACCCACCTTGTCTCTGCTTGTCCATCTCCAACCACCCCAAGAGCCTCTCACACAGCCAGCCCCCACTGAACCAGCGCGAAGGGGAGGGCACCGCTCTGCCTTTCCAATCCTTGCTAAAAACTGAACCACCCGGTGGAAAAAAACAAACAAACCCTTCCTTCCCCCCAAAAGGTCATGGGCAGATGCGAGCGCGTATGCCGCAGCCGCCGCTCGCCCACTCGCCGCCGCTCGCCCACTCGCCTCCCCCCGCCCGGCGCAGGAACCGTCTCAGCGCGGGCGGCTCGCTGTGCTTGGAGGGACTCCAGCAGCAGATGGGGCAGGCTGCGGCGATGCTGAACGCTGGCTTGAAACGAACCAAAAATTCCCCCCGAAGAACCGCAGAACCTGGCGGCAGGCTCAGCCCCAGCCCCGTCTCCGCTCCCCGCCTGCTCGCTCCCGCCCGTGCCAGCTCTCGGGGTCTCCTGGCAGACCCGGGTTTATTAGAAACAACAGAGAGAGGGGAAGGGGCTCCCCAAAGGGGAGTGGGGGTCTGCTGCCGGTGCCCCCAGCGTGTACCATGGCCCTGGGGGGGTCACCTCCCATCGAGGGGGGACTTGATTCCAATTTGAGCAGCTCGAATGGGACAGAAGTGGGGTCTGGAGAGGGACAGCCCACCCTGGCCCTGCAGCGGGTCCCCACATCTCCTGGGGTGTCACTGAGGGCCTCAGGGGTCCTGGGGGCCACCTCACCCCGGCCACCCCCCTGCGGCGAGCGCCTGGGCGAGGGGCTGCGAGGCTCGGACAGATGGGCAGGGGGAAAGGAGCCGCTTTCAGCTGCTTTTTTGTTTTCCACTGAGCATCCCACGGGGAGAGCCAGCCCCAGCGCCGACCCCATCCCGGCCCCCGCCGCAGCCGCTGCTCCCCTGCGCTGGGGCCGGCTCCAACGCTCTCATTTACGACCTGTTGGGGCATAAAAGGGGCTTGTTGGCAGCAGCGAGCAACTGGTGCGCGGGGACAACTGTTACCATCTGTCTGGTGGGGCGGTGGGGGGGCCGGGGCCGAGCCAGGGCCGGGGTTTTGTTTCTCCTTTCATGCACCACTAAACTTTGCACCTTTTGTTTCCCAGAGAAGAGCTGAGAGCTGGGGAGAAAGAGGCCTCTGTGCCGCGCGGGTCAGGGCAGAGCTCGCTCAGCTCACCGGGGGGTTCGCGTATGATTCTTATTAAATATTATAATAGTAATTGTTGTTGTTTGAGGAGTCTGTTGGTGTTGGGTAACACAGTGCTGAGCCCTCTCCATCCTCCCCCCCGCCCCCGGACCGCGCCCTGCGAGCTCGCAGGGCAGAGCGAGGTGCCCCAACATGTCCCAAGCCGCAGCAGGCAGAATCCACATGATGCTCATGGGGAGCATCCCTCGGGGACCCGAGGCTGCGTGGTGCCCGGCCAGCCCCGAGGGATGCTGTGCCCTCGGCCCCAAGGGACACGGGGGCTCTGCCACTAAGGGATGCTGTGCCCCTTGTCCCCAAGGGACGCTGTGGCCCTTGTCCCCAGGTGATGCTGTGCCCCGGTTCCTGGCGGGAGCAGCCAGAGGCTGCATTCCCTGCCCCGGGGACAGCGTGTGCTTCCTCGGGGAGCCGTGTCTGTGTCTGGTGCAGGAGCACGAAGCCCGGAGCAGGTTCCAGCCGGGCGTGTGAGTCTCACCAGCTGCCCGGGTTTCGTTCAGGGCTTTGAGCCACTCATTTTGCTCGTCATCTGCTTTCCGCCGAGCCGCATCTCTGGGCTTGGCCTGGAGCTGGTAGCTGGGACGAATCCCTGTGCGGGGGAACGTGTTTCCCAGCTCCAGAGGAGGAAGAAGAGCTCATGGGGCTCCCACCTGTGCCACACCTCTGCACTGGTGGCTCCGGCCCAGGAGTGTCTTGCGGGCCATGTCCGAGCTTTGCCCATGGCGAATGCTGCTACGGAGCAGTCCCTGTCCACCTCGCACCCCGGCCAGCGGAAACACGGCAGAAGGAAAGGGATTTAAGGGTGGTGCTGGGGTCTGTGCCCCAGGAGCTGCCAGCTCGAGGGATGTGTTAGAGCATCATCGCAAGGCTGGTACCTGCCCCGTCCTCTCTGCAAGGGCCACTCATCCCTGTGGGTATCCCAGTGCCTGGCACTGCTGTGCTTGGCCCTGCGGGGATGGGGCAACTCTCGGGGTTGGGACCCATGTGAATGCAACAGCCGTGTGAACGCAACGGCTGTGTGAACGCAACAGCCGTGTGAACGCAACAGCCGTGTGAACGCGACGGCCGTGTGAACGCAACAGCCCTGTGAACGCAACAGCCGTGTGAACGCAACAGCCCTGTGAACGCAACAGCCCTGTGAACGCAACAGCCGCTCCTTTGGGGAACCACCAGGAAACGTGTTACTGGGAACCGGCTGCAGGCAACACTATCGCAAAGCCCCTGCACGTCCCCAGCGTTCCCAGCTGCCAGACGAAGGGCGAAGCCCATTTTCCCTCTGACAATGCCCTTTTACCAGGGAGTTTGCGTCTATTATAGCACCGGATAAAACAGCAGAGGGGAAGGACGGAGCTGGAGCGGAGCAGCTGCCCTCGCTGACTCCTTCGCTGCTTTGTTGTGAGTTAAAAGGCCGGATCGGGGCTGAGACCCCGGCCATGGTGTCCCCTACAGCGCCAGGGCCCCGGGGAGGGCTCTGCAGAGGGTCTGGCTAGGATCTGCCCCAGCAAACTGCCCCCTGGGTGGTCAGCGCAGACGGTTTCGGGGCGCAGCCGAGGGACGCGGAGCCTGCCCGCGTCTCTGCCCAGCTCTGCCAGCGTGCGGGGGGCTGAGCTTTCCTTTTTCTTCCTTTTCCCTTTTGCAGTGACTTTGGTGGCGGGGTTCAGCTCCAGCCCCAAGGCCACGCTCCTGGACCCTACGGATGGTTGCGGTGTTGGAGCAATGCATCCCCTCTTAGCGCTGACCCCAAACCTGCTGGGACATAGCGATGCCGAGCCTGTTCCCCCCCAAACGCAGACCCCCTGACAGTGAGCTGGCCGGCACAGAAAGCCCCCGCCGCCGTGCCAGCCCCCAGCAGCTTGCGGGCTGGCAGCAGCCGCTGCTGGGGAGGCCTGGGGGCCGTGGCAGGGCTGGGCTGCGGGCTCCACGCTGCCTTTTGAAGCAGAGACAAAGCCCGTCTTGATATTTACGGCACGTGCAGCGGGAGCGCGGGGCGTGCGGGGCTGCGGGACAGATGGTGAGTGAAACAAAAGGGGAGGCAAGAATGGGAGCTGAACAGATTGGGAATTTCCTGCCGGTTCCTCTCCCCCGTTCGCAAATGCTGCTGGGGAGTGGGACCACCTTTCCCCAGTGGTGCCCCCAAAGAGGTTGGTCCCTCCAGAGGGACACATCTCAAAATCCTGAGCGCCCAAATCCCAGCTCCATTTTACTCCCGATGATGAGCAGGACCCCCCTGTTTCTCCAAGCCTCAGTCTGCTCTGCTTTGAAATGGGACCCCGGCTCGCCCTCGATCGATGCCGGGGAGGTGAGGGGTCCTGGCGACCTCCACCAACGATGTGCGGGGTCTTTTCGCCCTGTCTCTGCCGTTTGCTTATCTCTTCCCAGCAACACCGCAGCTGCCCTGGGCTGGATCCAAGCAGCTTATTAATAACCAACTTCTATTGCTCGTCGCATCGCGAGCGTGTCTGCAGATGGCCAGGCGCGGCGGTGGCAGCCGTGACCCGGCCACCCATCCTTTTGTCCTGGCAACGCCTCCACTCAGTAAAGGTTTTGGGTTAAGTCTGAGGAGAATCGAGCAAAGGGAAGCGCCGAAAGACGTGACGCCGGGTTACACTTCCCTGGGTCGTAACACACGTCCGCTCTGCCCGCTCCGATGTCGAAATTGAAGCCGTGCCCAGAGGTCACGTCCCTTGACTGGGGGGGGCTCTGCCCACCCCAGACTCCTCCAGCCACCTTAAGGTTAAACCCATCACCCGCTGCTTCGCTGCTTTCTCGTGTATTTCTCCGAAGGAAAATATTTTGAGGGGTTGTTTTTAAACACCTCCTGGGAAAACATCCTCCTAAGGGGATGTTTGCAAACAGCCGGGGGAATGTTTGAGCAGAGGGATGCTGCAAAGGGGAAAAGAAGAGCGAGGAGGGGAAGAGGATGTGGGGGAAGAGACTGGAAAGAAGTGGAGACGAAATTCGGGGGTTTTCAGGGGAGCTCTGAAGAAATCCTGCCTGTCCCCGTGGGGTACCCTGTGCTCGGTGGCTGAGGAACTAATTTTTGGTTGGTTTGGGATTTCCCCCCGCCTTTATGCTTCTCTGTGGATCTGACAAAGCCCGGCACTCCCCCTTCCTCCTGCCCGGTGGGACACAGGCTGCTGGGGCCCCCCGGACCCCGCACCTCCTGCCGGCAGCAGCAGCAGCAGGAGGAGGAGGAGGAGGAGGAGGAAGGGGCGATCGGGCCCCCGTGGGCTGGCCCAGGAGCAGTAGGGTCCCTCCCTGGGTTTTGGGAGGGGGCAGCAGCAGGGCAGAGGGTTGCGCTGACCCTGCGCCCCCTCGCCTCCACCCCAGCGGCTGCAGGGCCAGTGCCCAGCTGGTGTCAATCGCCAATCCCAGTCGCCCGGCGAGGATAAAGCAGCTGCTGGAAGCGGCATCGGGCAGCTGCTTCTCCCGGGGTGTGCTCGGCTGCCCCCGGACCCTGCTGCCAGCCCCCTCCCCGGGGTGAGGGGCTGGGGGTCCAGGGGGTACTTGTAGGGCAGCCCCTTTGATTCCCGCAGGCTGGTGTTGATTTGGGAAGGAGCGGGGATGCTCCGAGGCAAAAACCTGACCCGGGAAGGAGGAGCGGCGTGTGCTGGTACCTGGGCAGCTCCGGAGCCCGGGGAGGAGGGCGGTGCTTGGCTGATCCTGCAAACATCCTCCCCTGCTGCTTTTGCAGAGCGTGGAGCCGTGGTGTGGTGCTTGCGGTCCTGCCCCTGTCCCCCTCCGCCTGGCCTGCTGGATGCTGCCCCGGGGGAGGAGGAGGAGGAGGAGGATGGGCTGTGGTGCCCGTCCGGGGGGCTGATGGCAGAAAGGCAGGAGCTGGTCCCTGATGCCAACAGTCACCTGCATTGGAGCTGACGGGCTGCACGTCTGCGGGGGTCTGGAGCATCCTCCCTCTCCGCAGAGCCCACTCCCCCCACGCTGCCAGCCTTGGAGGGAGTGTGGCACAAGCATCGCTCACCTCTTGTGTCGCAGAACCGGGGTCAGGTTTGCTCCCTCTGAGCCCTTTTTTCCTGGGGGGAGGTGGGTTTTGCCCCATGTCTCAGCCCAGCCTCACCCAAGCAGGCACTGACCGTGGTGGGCACCCCTGGGTGCCGGGCAGCTCCCGAGCCTGGGTGCTGCTCTCTGGGGACGTGGCCTTGGGGAGGGAAAGCCAGGGCCACCCTGCCAGCATGGGTATGGCCACATGTGACAGGCAACGCCGACACCTAGTGACAGCCGTGGGGTCCCCTGGCTTTGGGGTTCTCGGTCCTGGTGGGACCGTTATCTGCAGGGAATAGGTTTGGCTGTGGGGGGTCGCGGAGAGGGTCCTTGCACGGACCCCATCGGGGATGTGCTGGAGCGGGGATGGTGATGCAGGGATGTGTCGTGTCTGGTACAACCACTAGACGGCAAATCCAGCCTGGACCGTGTCTGCAGAAAGGTCTGGGCTGCGAGAGCGGAGGGTGCGGAGCTCGGAGCCTGGTCTCCGCGTTTGGGATTCCTCAGACGCGTTCCGTGCAGTTACAGAAAGGGCTTTATTTGTCGGTACGACATCTACAGTTCATGCGCTGGTGAGGGTACAGGGTTGGGGGGTTCTCTCTATAGTGTCAGCATGCAGTTTAAATGCGGAGGGTCTGGATGACCTGGTCAGCCTCGCAGGTCATCTCCAAAGCTCAGCCGCCCCTTTGCTTCTCAAACTGAACCGTCCAAGGAACCGAGCTGGGTGGTTTTGGTGGGTTCGTTTTGTGGTTTTAATTGGGAGACCCTGGTTGCAGGGAGGGAGCTTGGAGCCAAGCTGGGGGGTGGGATGGAGCTGGGCGCGTGGCGGCTCCCCAGGCAGCCGGGGGTGACAGCACTGGGATCTGCCCCATCCCTTGCCCCCAGCCCTGCCCCAACCCAGAGGTCTGGGAGGAAGATGAGACCCCTCCCCAAGCACGGCCCGTGAACTGACTGTTTCTCAGGGTGTTTCTCTTTAACCTCAGCAGCTGCAGGGAAGGTTCTCTCCTTCATCTCTGGATGAGATGGTGGAAGCGGGGAAGATGGAGGGGGGAGAGTGGATTTGCTCTTCCCATCCTAGACTGAGGGATGCTGGCAGCCAGATCTTTAACCCTTTACTCAGGCAGCTCCCAACCTCCTGCTCCTCCCAGTGACCACTGGTACCTGGTCTGGGTGAGTTGTGTTAGACCTGCTGGTTCTGCAGGAGCCCCCCCAAACGCCTCCCCAGTGGGGTCAGATGCTCAGTGCCATGTTTTGGAAGTGGGATGAGCTCCCCCCTGTCCCCGCTGCACCCCACCCAAACCAGGCGAGAAGATGAATGGGGGTGCAGCCCTTTGGGGGCTGGCGGTGGTGGGGTCAGAGGGCGAGCGGTGCCGGGATCTTTCCCACCCTGTGTGGCCAGGAAGAGAGAACGTTTGGGGAAGAACAGCTCTGCCCACCCCATGGGCTGGTGCTGGAGCACCCTTATTGCACTAGTGCGGAAGCCAAGTCAAACGGTGAAGCTGCATTAAAATGGGAGTGAGTGTCTCCCCAGGAAGGGGGGAGCCAAGTCCTGAGGATGGGGAGGGGCCGGGTTAGATCTCGATGATGGTCGCACGCCGCAGGCACAGCGGGGCGTCTGGGGGCACTGCGTTTCGCTTGATCTCATTCCCGTCGAGCCGCAGGACCTGGAGCCTGGAGTAGTTCATGACGTCCACCACGGTGCAGAAGCTGCTGATGGAGAACTCTGCGGGGAGGGGAGAGGAGATGGAGAGCTGAGCTCTAGCCTTGGTGATGCCACTGATCGTTGGGGAGTGATGTGAGAACTGTCAAGGGGCTGCTCTGGAAATGGGTCTGAGCATACTGACCTCTGTGTGCTGGTTTATGTTCAGGTGGGCAGGAAAAGAATGAAAACACCCCCAAATCACCAATTATTCTGGCAAATTTGGACTCGACACCCTCGGCTCTTAAGCTAAAAGAGTAACTGATGCTCCTAACTGCAGTTGGGAGGAGTTTGTGCCTATGCAAGGGTTTGGAAGGGGTGGCAGCGCCTTCATCCAGCCTGGCTGGAGCTCTCATAGCGAAAAATTCAGGTGGAGCCAGAGGAAAAACATTGATTTTTTTTTTTTTTTTTTTAAATTGGGAATTGCCTTTGCAGCCTCTTTCATGAGGCTTCATATGCTGCAGCCTCTGACTCCTCTCGGCCACCACGGGACCACCCAGGCAGCGTGTCTGGGAGGGAGGACATCCCTGTCCCCATCCCGTCCCGCCCTGTTCATCCGCCACCTCTGCTGCCTGCACCAGGCGGGGAAACTTCGGCCCTGCCCGGGCTGGGTTTGGAGGGAGGAAATGGAAAAAACTCCAAAAATTTTGTGCAGTATTTGGGAGAGAAGCGACCAACTAGATGGCAGCAAAGCTCCAGGCCAGGCTGCTGCTGGGGAAGGCAGTGGGGTGCTGGGGGACCCCTGTGCCCACAAACCG
Organism: Bucorvus abyssinicus; assembly: GCA_009769605.1. Taxonomy (NCBI): domain Eukaryota; kingdom Metazoa; phylum Chordata; class Aves; order Bucerotiformes; family Bucorvidae; genus Bucorvus; species Bucorvus abyssinicus. The sequence continues at coordinate 2,437,883 of CM020055.1, read as the reverse complement.
GGGGTCTTGGGGGGCTGCAAGCCCTGCGGGGGGGTGGAGCGATTGGGGACATCCTACGTGGCTGGAGGGGCACGACCCCAGCCCTGGTACCTCATGGGGTTGGATGTGGCCCCCAAAGAGGTTGGTGCTGCACGGCTGGACCCGCAGCCCCTCGCTCCTGAGGATGCTCTAAAGGTCAGTGGCAAAACCTGCAGCTGGAGGAAAAACTGCAGTAAAGCCCGAAAGGCTCCGCGGTGGTTTCGTGGCATTTGTGGGCAGCCGTTAACAGCCTCAGATTCTGAAAGCAAACATTTGGGAATCTGTTCTTGTTTTCGTGTTTCTGTCGGTTCCTCGGCGCGGGGTTGTGTGTTTCCTCTGCAACAGCTGATGGCTGCACTGACACGTCCCTGTCCCCATCCCCGGCTTGCTCAGGGGCTCCAGCTTTGCGCCGGGGGGGTCCTGCCCTCGGGGCCTGGCAGGTGAGAGGAGTAAGCCTGGATTTTTCCATGAGAGTGCTTGGTTGGGTTTTTTTTCTCTAGCTTATTTTTATAAATAGCAGCCCCAGAACAATCTGTTCCTTTTATTTATTTGTGTATTAAGTGGAGTGAATTTTAGTCCTGGCAGAAGATGCGGTGTTGATGGCTCTAATAACGGAGAGCTTCTGGCAAGGATGTCCCTGCCCCAGCAAGGATGTGACCCTCGGCTGCAGACCACAACCCCTGGAGGGGGCTCTGGGGCCATAGGCCGTGCTGGTGCCCTGTGAGGCCGGGCAGAAGGGGCTGGGCTGGCCCGGAGCGCTGCAGACCCTCAGCCACTGCAGCGTACGTCCCTGTCCCCTGCGTTAGAGCTGGGCAGGGTGATGTGTGTTCCCACATGCAGTGACTGGGGTGACCCCCCCGTCTCTGTCTGTCGTCCCCCCCAGCCTGTGTGCAGTGCTGGATTAAAGCTGGTGCCCTCCCCAGGTTGTGCATCAGCTTCTACCCATAGCTGGTTTCTGACCAGACGATGCTCAGGCTTCTGCTAAATGCTCAGTAAAACCAGGACAATGGCTCTGTGGATCACACAGGAGTGTTCAGAGCTGGGAGCTCTTGGCTCCAGAAGGGTTGGGACACAACGGGCCCCATTCCTGCCTTGCTGAGGGCTACCTAGAAATCTCCCCAATTCCAGCTTCCTGCTCAAACTGTCGCCTTAGGTTGCCTCCCACAGGGAGGCACAAGTTCTGCATCCCCAACTACCCATCCCTCTCTTGCACCACCACCGCGCTTTGGTTGACGTGTTTCTGCTCACCGTTGATTTGGTTCCCTTGAAGGTAGAGGTTCTCGAGGTTGGTGCTGACCCGGGGGATCTTCTGGAGCCTGTTGTAAGAGAGGTCCAGCTCGAGGATGCTGCTGCTGTTGAAAGTGTTGGTAGAGAGACCTTGATTTGTCAGGCTGTTGTGGGACATCCGCACGTAGAGCAGCTTGGGAGAGACCTTGAAATACTCATCAGGGATGGTGTTGATGTAGTTGTACTCTAGGTAGAGCTGTTCCAAAGCCACTGGGAGCCCATCAGGGACTTTTCTGAGGTGGTTGTAGCTCAGATCAGCAAGGATCAAAGACTTAAGCGCTTTGAGGGATGCTCCCATCTCAAAAATGTAGTTGTGGCTGAGGTACAGGGCTGTGAGGTTCTCCAGACCCTCCAAAGCATTGGAGGGGACCTTGGTGATCTGATTATAAGACAAGTGGAGCTCTCTCAGGGAGCGGGGCAAGGGGCTGGGCACCTTGGTTAGGTTGTTGTTGTTCATGTACAACCTCTCCAGGTTTCTGAGCTTGGCAAAGACCCTCTTGCCCATCTTCTCACTGGTGATCTGGTTGTTGTGCAGTGCGAGCCATTCCAGCTCCGTGGCATTGTCAAAAGCCCCTTCTTGGATGGTGGTGATCTGGTTGTTCTGGAAGTAGACGTATTTCATCCGGGAAGGCACAAAGGGCAGGTACCTCAGGCTGCGGGTGTCACAGTACATGGCTGACGAGAAGGTAGGGGGGCAATCGCACTCCTGGGGACATTGCCAGGAAGAGGCTTGCTGAGGTTCAGGGCCGGGCTCTGCCTCTGTGTCTGGAGCTGGGAGGTAAGAGTACACGTAGGGGGTGTTCTCATCCTCGTAGTAGGGCACGTAGTTGTAGGAGGACATACGGGACTGCCGCATGTAGTACTGCAACCAAGCCATGTCTTCTTCCTCATTGTACTGGCCCAGGGAGGCGCCGCAGAGCCCGGTGATGATCAGGATGGTGGCCCAATGCATGCTGCTGATGCTGGAGGGACCTGGGAGTGGAGAAAAATGGGGAGGAAGCGATCAGCAGAGTCAGGTCTGGTGTATAAGGGCTAGAGGCAGGTGAGCTTCACCCCATGGCCTGGGAATCCGGCAGGGCTGGATGTGGTCACAGCCCTGCGTGGGGTTGGTGGCACTTGGCAGCAGAGCTGGAGAACTAGGGAACTGGAGTGAATCCTAACCAAAAAACTGTGTCTGCAGACATGTCCCCTGTCACCTGCCCTTTCCACTTTTCACCTCAGGCCTGCTAGAACCCTCCACCCCAGCGGATATTTGCTTGCAAAAACTTTGCTTATGGGTGTCTCTGCTACAGCCGAGTTGAGGAAGGAGCTTTGGTCCGACTTTGGGTAAGGTCACACAGCTCTGCCCTGAGGCACCTGGGATTTGCCTGTGCTGGCTCTGCACGAGAGGGAGGAGAAAGGACTCGGCCACGCTCCAGCCAAGCCGAGGAGAGCGGTAGCTGTGAGAGCAGGTTGACGGAGCTCGGGCAGGTTTGGATGGAGCTGTGTTCATGCTACACTCACTGGTGACACGATCTGCTGAGGATTTCATCCAGCTCTCCCTTCCCCCACAGAAATGTGAGGATGCTCGTGCTGCTCAGGACTGATGTAGATCTTGGTAAATAAGTTCTGGCTTATTTTTGAAATGAAACAACTTTCAAGCTTAAATTTCCCGAGCTCAGCCCCGACAGGAAAAGGGGCAGCGTCTGCCAGCCCCTTGAGGCCAGCGTGACCAGGGAGAGAAGGAGCCATCACCAGACCTGGTGCTTGGATCCTGCTTGTGAGATTCATCCTGCCAAGGGCTGACATCCAGAGGAGAGCAGGGCTGAGGGCTCGGAGCAAGGCAAACCTGTCCCCGAGCCCCTCGGCTTGGAGTGGGCTTCGCAGCCCTGCGCCATGCCGAGGGCATGCTGTGGGGCTCACGGCAGCTCTGTCCTACATCCTGACTCCTCATCTCGGGGCTGAAGGAGCACACAGAGCGGCCTGGAGGGAGGCAGCTTGAAATGCCTCCAGGAAACACTCGAGGCCGTGGTTTTTGGAGGAGGAGAGGAGCCGATCCTGCCTGCTGGCTCCTACATACGTGGCTGGGAGCACAGAGCTGCGGGGCGGCTGGCGCATCGCTGCCAGCTCTGCCACGGCAGCCGCAGCGTGGGCAACGTGCGAGCATGGGCTGGTGGCCCTCCTTGCCGTGGGACCGTCTGATGAAGCCTCGCCCTGCAGCGAGGAGGGGATCTCGCCCGGCAGACAAAGAGGGCACAGTTTGCCCTGCCACCGAGGCAGCCTGGCAGGCTGCTTGTGCTGGAAGAAAAGAGGGATTGAGGCAGGATGGGCAGACAGGGCTCCCTCGGGTTCTCCTTCTCTCCCTCCTTCCCCCTCTGAGTGCCCGAGGAGACGTGGTCCCCCGGGATGCTGTGTGCAACTGGGGAGCTTGGCAGTCGCAGGGGAGCTGCTTCTCCTCCTGCTGCTCCAGGGCACTCTGCCTGCTCAAATACCAGAGCCGCCCTGCTCTGCAAAGGGCTTCTCCACCCATGCAGAGCAACCCCTTCCCAGGGGACCCCTCAGACCTACCCATGGGGTCCCTTCACCTTTCCCAGTGCCCCCCTTCAACATACTGGTAGCCCCAGAGCCTGTCCTCAGTGGACACTGCTGTGCCCATGCTTCATTTGAAGGTTGCTTCTCTCTTCCCAGTGGGCTTCAGCCCTGGTTTTAGGTGGGATCTGAACTGAGTGTACCAGTCTCGAGCTCCGTGTCATCTCCTGGTCCCCACGCTCTCATTCCAGAGGCTGCCGGGCTAATGGGGTCAGCTCCTCACCCCGAGAGGGAGCAGGTTTTGGAGCAAGGGGCTTCACCATCTGTGGTCAAACATTGACTCAACCCATTGCTGCTGTCCCAGGTATGAAACCAGCTCCCCCATTCCCCGGGATGGGCAGAGCTGGGACGGGCAGCGAGCACACACTGCCCACACTTGGGTGTTGATGGCTGTGGGTGCCCAACTCCTGGCCAAGTGGGTCAAGGAGCTGCCAGAGGGGCAAGAGAGGTGGCTAGCAGGAGCGGGCTTCCCCGCCGGCGCGGCTCAGGAGCGCTGGCATTTGAGCTGTGCCACCCCTGTCGCTGGCATGTGTTTTGCGTGGCAGCCGCCCGCCCGCCGAGGCAAGAGTATGGAAATCAGGCTTCAAAAAAAAAAAATCTTAATAAATATAGAGAAGGACTTACCCAGCTAAGAGCCTCCTTCCCGAAGCCTCGCTGCTCGTCGCCGGGATCTCCCGTGTGTCAAGCAGCATGTGAGTGTGGCTCCCGATTCGCAAAGGCTGGTGCCCGCCCTGGATGCCAGATCAAATATTGTCCTTGCAGGTCACGGGCTCGGCAGGTTTTTTGGGGAGTGACCTCCCAGCAGCAGCCACTTCGCAGGAGAGACTGAAGAGACCCTAATGCTGCCTGGCGTTATAAATAACCTGCTTTTTCTTTCCTCCCTCTCTCTCTCTCTCTCTCTCTCTCTCCCGTCTTTTCTCATAGGAGTGTTGGCACTTTTCAGGCTCTCTCTGTTTAACGAGTTAGTGGAATCGGGGCTGTTGTTTTCAGAAGGGCTGTGGGTAGGTCTCCTGTGTTTCTCATCAAGAAGCGGTGAGGAGGCCTCTGGCCAGATTAAAAATTATCTGCTTTTGAGGTGCTGAGGATGTGATTCTTCGGGAGACGCGAGAAAGTCTCTTTAACTTTTGCAGCACCAAGGGAAGAGCCGTGAGTGCCTGCCCCGACTGCAGCCTGGGCTGCTGCTCCAGGAAGCCTCCGTTTATGCAGCCCTGCTATTAAATATTTAGGATAAACATTTCCATGAACGATAAGGCTGCAGCATCCAAGGTAAATAAATTGCCTACCAAGGGGCCACTGTGACAGCAGGGACTTGTCTTCAGCTTGGCAGGAGGGAGATGCCAAGCTGGCATTTCTGCAGGCTGTGCCCCTCCGCCTGGGGTGAGGGTCCCCCCCTGCCCAAGGCTGACCTGGGGGTGGGTGCGGGGGGTCAGGACAGGGGTGCAGGTGCCAAGGGTGACTTGAGCTGGGGAAGAAAGATGAGAGGTCACAGCTCTCCTTGCCACAAGACTCATTGCCTCCCAGTGCTAGCTTTGCCCTGGTGGGGGGGTGTCCTGCAAAGCAGGGGGGATGGTGGACACTGTCACAGCCCCCCAAGTCCCCATTCTGGCTCTCTGTGCCCTTCAGCTTTGGAGACAGCTCTTCCAGGGCTGTCGAAGCATTTCCTCCAGCAAGGAAAGGAAAGGAGGAGCCCTGACCACCCATTGCCATCCTGTGCCTGGCTCCAGCAGCACGCCCTGGTCCTCCCGGGAGCCTGGAATTACTTAGTGAAGCTCAGCAGGTGCCAGACTCCCCCCAGATTTGCTTCCTCCTTGTTTTCCACTGAGATTTCCCAGCCAAAACATCCTCTGGAGCCTTGCAAAGATCCTTATCGCTCCGAAGGCCCTTGTCAGGAGGAGGAATGCGCGGGGTGGTTGGCTGCCGGGGTTGCGAGGGACACACTGTACAGTGCGGACTTTGCCAGAAAGCCGGTCTAGCTGGGAAGGAAGAGTGTGCCTGGAAAGCACAGCAGCACAGGGCCGGGATCAGCAAGGAGAGAGGATTCAGAGAAAGCCTTGCCTTCCAGTGGGAAGAGAGGGCAGGGGGGTTGTGCTGCCTGATAGGAGGTAAAGACCTAGTAAATTGGGGTGGGGGCTTTCATGTGGCTGGCAGCACCTCTTATTGCCCGTTGAGCGTTGCTGGGGCAGCTCGCAGCGGAGCAGGGCGGCTGGAGAAGGGCTCTCACCGCGGGCAGGGAGGTGGTTCGAGGCTCTGGGCTGAGGAGGAGAATGACCCGGCTTGGAGGGATTTGTTCCTGCTGCCAGGGAGCTCCATTCCAGGGAAAACGGTGGGGAGGAGAGTGGCAGCCAGTAACATCTGCTGCTTGGTGCTCGGGTGGTGTCAACCAACGTCACATCTCTGGCAGTGTGAGGTGTCCTGGGGGCCAGCAGCTTGGCGGCTTCTACAGGATTTGGATGTTTTTCTGGAAAAGCGGATTGTCCCCAGCTAGGTTTGATAAGGAGCGTGGCCTCTCCATCTCCAAGTTAAAAATATTCAGGACAAGTGCCTTTGGGGGAGGCTGTGGGTGCTTCCCAGGCACCTGCTGGGGGCTGCTGATCCCCTGGGGGATGCTGAGAAGCCCTCTCTGCATGAGCTGGCTCCAAACGCTGCCATGCCCCATGGCCACATCCCCCTTTCCCACTCTAAACCAGAAATAATGACATGCTTAAGCTTGGTTTGTGCGTCCCCCACAGTCACCAGGGTGTTCTGCTGAATCTCACCCTGACCAGTTCAGGACTATCTCAGGGCAGTGAAAATCTACCCTCTGAAGAACCACATAAGCCTTTTTTATTTCCTTCATCCAACCTTGAAATCTCATGCTCCAGCTGCGCAGCATCTCCCACGCTGCTATGGGGGCTCTCCTGCTTGGTCCGTTTTCCTGGTGTGAGGCGGGTGCTGGTTAGACCTCGATGCTGCTGCTCCTTTCAGGCCAGTGCAAAACAGCTCCTCTCGGTTCCATGTGACTTCCATGAAAGTGTTTCAACATCCCTGCCTATCAGCTCCTCTTCCCTCTTGTTGATGGTTCAAAGCAAGCCCTGATCCGGTGACAGGAGCTGGGAACATGCCGTCCCGCCTGCTCCAAGCCAATGGTCCCTATCGCTGCCTAATCTCATCCGGAGCAGTTAGTCCAACGGTCGCAGGCTGCATCTCATCAGGGCAGACAGATGCCGGCACTGGTTTGCTTTGGTTTTCTAAACCAAACTGATGTGAACAGTGTCTGTTTTGGTTGGGCTTGTTCCAGTCGTCTTGATCAAATGCTCTTGAGCTTTGTATTTGAAACCACCGAATCTGGCCCGAGGTTGCCCTTAATCTGCGAATCCCGCGCTCGGAGCCGGGAGCGCTGTCTTCTCCGCGGGTGGGCGGGGGTTTGTCAGGATGCTTTTGGCACGGGGACCGAGTGCTCCACAGCATAACAAACAAAACTCCGGTGTTCCTGCTAAGGCTAAAGCTCGTTCTGCCTGGATGAAGGGAGAACTGTTAAACATACCGTGGGCACCCAAACCCAGCGGCTCTCTGAGCCGTTTCCCTTTTTACTCATGGAAATGTTATTTCTGCCTCTTCCCCATTTCCAAGAAGTTTCAGCTCTGTTGGAGCTGTTGGCTGCTCTGTCCTCCCACTCGCGCTATTTTCTTTAATCTCCACAGCGCTGCCCGTCCTGGGAGGGTGTTACCAGTCCGGCTGGGCTGAGGGTGCTGGTGTAGCCATTTCCCCGTGCCTGCCCTGGCTCCCTGGCAGCTCGTCTTTAGAGGCAGATCCCTGTAAAGGGTGAAGGTCCCAGCTGCTTTTTTAAGGGTCTTCAGTGACAGAAGCCCAAGCAGGAGCCAAGGAGAACTTGTCCCTTGGCATCTCTAGCCTTGCTCAGGCAGGGTGGGTGGAAACACATGGGGCAGAGCCTGCGTGGTGAAGGGACCCATGGAGGCAGGACCCAGAGCCCCTCCTCCAGACAAGGCTCATGCTACAAACACCTGAGCAGAAAGAATTCACAGCCAGTGCCCCAAGGGCTGTGGGTCCCAGGTTTGCATGGTCTTTCTGCACGTTTGCAATCTAAACCTCCTCTTCCTCACTAGTCCTGGCTCTTTCCAGCCTTTGTAAAATGTAGAGAGACTTCTCGTCGTGTGGGCACTGGCAGCAAATGCCCTTCCCCAGGTAACTCCCCATTGCTCCATCACTCTGTGCCGCACAGGGAACACTCTCCTTCCTCTCAGCATGCCCTGAAGCGAGAGTGCTGGTGTCTGTGGGGCGGTTTGGGCTCCCCTGTGCCTGGGGGAGCAGCCCTGTGGCTTTCAGAGCAGTTGCCATCCCGCATTTCCCCTCCACGCACCCCCAGAGCTGTGCTGCTCCTTTTCAAAGGGCTCTGCCAAAACCAAACTGGGAAGCCCCCACCTGGTTCCTGAGGAACTACGAGCAGGCAGTGGAAAGGCAGGCAGGGAAATGGAGTCCTTAGGGGGTGCAGGCAGCGGGTGGGGGGGAACAGGGATCATTGGGTCACTTTGGGCTCAGCCGTGGCCAAGGCGGGTGGAGGGAACACGCTCAACATCTGGCAAACCTCTGCACTGGGCAGCTGCAGCCTCCTCTCCAAAAACACAAAGGTCAGCGCGGAAGGGCAGGGCAAACCCTCCCTCGACCTCCCCTCTCACCCCGGCCTCCCTTTTCCCTTTCTTCTTTCCTAGCGATACATTCTTCAGCCCAAACAACATTCTTGAATCGAGATTTGAGGCAATCTGGAGGGAGTTGGTCACTCGGAGACAGCACGACTGCCGAGCGAGCCCCGGGGCTCGACTGGAAACTCTGACTCGGTCTCGGGCTGTCGGGGTGATGCTCTCACCACGGCTCCCGTGTGTCAGCACGGGCTGATGCTCCCAGGGCTCCTGGCGTCACCCCATTTCCATGGCAGCTGCTTCAAAGCTTCCCTTGCATGCAGCGAGCTGCAAGGGCTCAGCCCAGGCTTTCCCTGGCTAGAACTGGGATGACAGGCAGCCCTTGGCTGGGAATTCTTGCCCACTGTCTGCTCCCTTCCTCTCCCTCCCGCGGGACACCCTGGGTTGTGAAATCGGGGGCCGGCTGCAGCCCTGCTTGCTCACGCACATCCCACGCCCCGGCCCCAGCTGCTCCGTGCCATGGGGCTCCGAAGAAGAGCCCCATGGCATCAAGACCAAGGGGTTGCCAGCTCCCAGGCCCAACTTGTGTCCTCTTACCACTGCTCTGTCCCCCCCCCCGGATGTGCTACGTGGATATGGTGCCACCCTCGGGTGATGGCCACCTTGGCACTGTGCAGAGCAGCCCCGTAGCCCCTGTCCCCCCATCCTCACTCATCCATCCATCGTGGTCCGGCAGCACACGGGGCCGGGCTGTGCAGTAGCCACAAGCAGCTCCAGCTCTCTTTGGGGGGGACACAAGGGAGGGAGACCAAACCCTAAATTGCCCCTTACCCTCCCCAGCACTGACTTGGCATGGCCGCCAGCACGGGGAAATGCAGGTTTGGCTGGGGAAGCCTTTGCCCCATCCCACCCTAATTACAGGCTGCCTTCAGGGCTCTGGAGCCTTGCATAATAACCCCCTGGTCTCTCGGGGTCTGTGGGTTATTATGGGATGGACTCAACCCTCCCAGCACCCAGACCCAGGAATGTCCCTGCAGCCCTTCCCACAGCGCTGGGTACCCGATGGCCTCAGCGTGTGCGTTCTCATCCTGCTCCCTGCAAACCCAGGACACCGGATTGCTGAAATCTCTGTCTATGCGCTCCGGTGCCTCTCCCCTTGCAGCGTGGCTGGTGCCCTGGGCTGTGCTGGGAGAGGATGTCTCAGCTCAAAGAGGGTCAGAGCTTATAACAACCACTGTAAAATGTGTTTGAAAAGGTTAAGTGCTTAATTTGGAACAGAGCTGGAAACTATGAAGTATTTCCTCATCCCGACGCTCCCTCGCCCGTCCCTGGACATGTGCTTTACACTTCTAACATCTCCGCTGCTAACGGAGCTGGTTATGAGCACGCAGTGAAATACCTTTGAGAGCCTCTGAGTTTTGTGGAGGAGCCAGGAGAGCAGTTTGCACAAGATTAGCCAAGTGCAAATCCTTGGGAGGACAGCGAGGGAGCTGCCAGCTGCACAGACAACACAGTCCCGTCGGGTGTCACCGGCTCTGCTGCTGCCGTGATTTATTGCCCACGTCTGGGCTTGGGATGCAGATGTTTGCCCACGGCTGGGTGGGTATCGCTCGGTTCTGCTTGTGGGTATCGCATGGTGTCGGGACCAAACCTGGCGGGATGCTGACATCTTCCCAGCCCCGTTTGTGGGAGTGCTGTACCCCAATCTGCAGCAGCCTAGCACAGGACCTGCTCCTGCTCCCCAGTGTGACGGGTGTCTGAACCCAGAGCCCCTGTGCTCAGTCATCACGGGGCAGAGCCGCTCTGCTGGGACCTGGCAGCAGGTCCCTGCCCCTTACCAGACCTTAGGAGGGGACAGGGGTATGGGAAGTCCCCAGGACATTGGCCGGTGGTGATTGGTCTGTGCTTTGAGGCTGAGCAAGGTGTCCTGCCGGGACCCAGCTGCCTCTCCCCTTCTCTCCCCACTGTAGCATCAAGGTAGCTCTGAAGGCTGCCAGGCACTGGCTGCAGCTGTCCAAGGAGCAGAAGGAAAAAATGCAGCATTTCCTTGCTCACAGCCTTCAATTCATGTTTTCAAAGGCCCTTTGAACGCTTGTCTCCTCTCCAAAGACTCCCAGCTCTCCTGAACAAACAGCAGGAGGGAACAGGTTCATTCCAGCCCATTGACTGAGGCTCCTGGATGGGGAAAATCTCACATCATGTTTCCTGCAAGCAGGGAGCCTCTGAGCCCTCTTGCAAAGTGCTGAGCCCAAGAGACACATCCCTGCCTGTCCTCAAAGCCATCCCCAACCCCGTCCCCCTGCCCCGGGTCTCTCCTCTCCATCTCTGAGGGACCGGTGCAGACCTCCCCCTCCTCCAAGGCGAGCTTGGTACCCAGACCTCTCTGCAAACAGGGTTGCAGACACGCTGGGAGCCAAATATAAACCCATGTAGAGATTAATAAATTATAACCAGCAGCCTGAGCTGCGTCAGGACGCAGACAAGGAGAGCGTCCTGGTGCACAGAGCTGCGCTGCTGGAGTTCCCTCCCGGCTCCGTGGGGACTGTCGGAGAGGAGCAGGGTGAACATCCCCCGTCCCAGGGTGCCTTTAAAGCCACACATCTATCATTGCTGTTAAATGATGCCAACGCTCAAAAAACGCAGAGCATCCCAAATCTGCTCGCCTCTTAGTGACAGGCAGCCAGCTCTGGGGTGGGGGCAGCAGGGGAGGCAGGCAGGGCCTGATCCTGCTCCCCTCCGAGCCACCTGCAGCCGGGCGCATCCCCACAGCCCTGTGATGGGTACCCGAGCCTGGCTGTCCCACAGTGTGCTCAGCCCTTCCCCAGTGCCTCGTGGCTCCCCCCAGCTTCGCAGATCCCCCCAGCTCTGGGAAGGTCACGGCACTGAACTCCCCTCCCAAATGGTGCGCGGGCTGTTTTTCTCTCTAAAGCATCTGAAATATGAAGGAAAAAAAAAAAAAGGAAAGCGAAACATCAGCTGCTGGGAAACCCATTAGTGTTTCTGCCACCTGGCTCCCCACTCTAGCAAACAAATCCCCGCGTCCCGCTGCCCGCAGCCTCTTCGCCCTGGCACCGTTTCGCCCAGAGCAGAGCTTATCCAGGGGCCACTGCAGCGAACCTCTGCCCTGGCTCCCGTCGCCGTGCTCAGGCCTTCTTCCGAGCTGCAAACACTCCTCCCGATTAAAGGCAGGCATGGCTTGCGGGTGTTTTTTTAAAGAAAAAAAATAAGCTTTGCAGATAAACAGGAGTGAGAAGCAGGGCGTGGGCGTTCGCTGCTTTTGCTGCTGTTCGGCTGAATTTTGCTGTTTGGGGGAAACTTTGGGTCCTGGCAGCGCCTTTGCAATTTAGGGAGATAAAAAGAGCATCTAGAAGGAGGCAGCGTTGGAGGGACGGGACTGTCCCCGTGGGTTTGGGGTGGTGATGCCCCTCTCTGCCATACCCTGGGGCTTTGGGGTGCATCTCTTGTGCCCTGTCCACCTTTCCCACCCGGAAGGTGGGCGCTGGGATGCGGATGATCCCCTGGGCACGGTGCTGCGCCCCGTGGAGCGGGGACAGGCAGGGGCCGGGGTGCTGAGGGGCTGCCGGGGGTCCGTGGGCAGATGCAGCAGAGCTGAAGGTGGGCTGGGTGCTGCAGAGCTCACGCGGGTGCTGTCAGCCCGTGAGCAATAATTAGCGATGATCAAAGCGGCTTCTTCCCGACAGCCCCGAATACGGATGCTTGGAAATCTTGGTGAGCTGTCAGGGAGAAAACAACACGCGCTCCTGCCTTGCGCGGGCAGATGTCTGCTGGGGCTGCGCGGCTCCCAGGACCCCCAGCACCAGCGGGGTGATTTTGGGGGTCTGGGGGTGAGTGTCCCCATGGGCAAAGCTGTGCGTGGTGCCCTGGTGCGCAGGGCATGGCGGGGCTCTGCTCCCAGCCCGGCAGTGACCAGGTCTCCATTGCTGCATCTCAGCCTCTCCTGCACCGAGCTGGGGGCGTCCCCACAGCCGAGGCACCCGCGCCCCTGCTGCGGGCTCTCGCCCCGGTTATCCCAGTGGAGCGTGTGGCTGCCCAGAGCCGGCACTAACGCCCTGCACCCGAGCCAGAGGCTGGCAGACATCTATTCCCATGCCCCTGCCTGCATTTCCCTCCTCCTCCTCCTCCTCCTCCTCCTCCTCCTCGGTGCCCACCGCGGGAGGCTGGGATGAGACGTGCCCCGGCCATGCTACATGTGGTTTGATAAATCCTTGCTTTGTTTTCGTTCGATTTCCGCTGGCCCTCCCCAGTGTGTGCAGGCTGATGGGAGCGGGGACGGCGGCCAGCTGCCTCCGCTCCATCATTCCCAGCGGCTTCTTCTGCCCTCGGGTGCCTGTTTGCACTGGGAGAAGCCGTTTCCAGGACCCAGCTCCCCTTCCCTGCTGCCGCTGCCACTTCTTGCTCCGCAGAAACAAGCGGCAATCCATGGCAAAGCCCTGCCCAGTGCTCCTGGCCTCCTCCCAGCCTCAGCCCACCGAGCAGAGGCAGCTGGAAAAGCCCCGCTCTTCCCCAATCCGCTTCCAGCAATTGCCCCACGCGCCCCTGACCCTCTTCACTTGCTTAGGGCTGGCCCCTCGGCTGCATCCCCACCTGCGTGGCCTCCAGAGCCCCCTGGGGCGGTTTTTTCCCCCTTTCTCCTCTCTGTCCTTCTCTCTCTGATTGCACAATGGAGCACATTGTGTCTGCGAGCCCTGGGATCTCTCCTTGGCTCTTGGGCTCGGTTTTGTCTCTGTCTTCAAAGAAAGAGGGAAACCACTGCTGAGCTGAGCCCGGCAGCCGGCCCCGGCTGCTGCGGAACCGAGCAGCGGGAGCTGGGAGATGGCTGGTGCCTTGGGCATGGAGGGAAGGGTCCGGTTTTGGGGGTGCTCCCTGCGCTCCCACCAGGTGCCCCCTTCCCCGTCTGCATCGCACCGTGTCAGGGACTCGGGGCAGCTCTGGGGATGTGGAAGTGTTCCTGTAATTCCCCAGGAACAGCCAGGCTGGTTGTGGCTCAGCTCTAAGCATGGCATTTACTCCCAAGAGAGAGAGACGAGGAGAGGAAAGGGGGTGCCTGGAGAGGGGCTGAGAGGTAGGTGGGCTATTAGTCCCCAAGAGTAACCTCAGGGAAAACAGCCCCTGCTATATGGGTTTCCTTCCTTTATTAGTTTTCTTTTTTTTGGAGGTTGCTCCAGCTCCCGCTCTCCAGCCGACAGCCAGCTCCCTCCCGGCCGGCACCGCGCTGGAGGGAGGGGTTGGCTGCCTGCGGCTTTCTCCCTTTTCCCTGCAAGAGCGAGATGCTGATGTGTAAGCTCTGGGTCTCTTTGGCTCCCCAGGTCCTCCATGGCTGAAGCAGCGGCTGCGGGGAGGAGGCAGCCAGGAAGCCGCCCCTATAGACACCGCTATAGTCCTGCAACTCCTGCATAGACATTTCCACTGCTGTCTGCCTGTGCTGGAGCGAGAACGTGCATCTTCAAAGGGATTAATGGGCTGTAAAGAACAGGACAGCTCTTGCCGTGCTGTCCTTGTCCTGGCCAGCAGCGGGTGCAGCCCCGGCACGGCCGAGCCTCGAGCCGGCTTCGCTCCAGCAGCGGCTCCTCCGAAACATCCTGGCTCAGAGCAATCTTAAGACAAGCTTTCACTTCCAGGGAGTCTGACCTTTTCATTAATAAATCAGCTCTGTTATTGAACGTATGAATAATACATGATCACACCCAGCCCTGCGCTAAGCTCTGTGTGTAAAATTTAATTAATCCTCTCACGTAACGCTGCCGAGGGCCGGTGATGAATGGGTACATGCAGCTGGGGCTGCCAGTGGTACCTGCTGGTGGCTCCGGAGCATCCCGCATCCCACTTACCCTGGGCGGGGGGGGGGGGGGGTCCCTCCAGCAGGCTTTTTTTTTTTTTTGGGATGCTTCTTTCTGTGGGTGTTTTAAAGGCAAAATTTTCCCTTTTCTATGGAGGAACCCCCTGCAGCATCCTCCGACCGAGCATTTCCTCTGGGAAATAACATCAGCTTTTTCTTTCCCCGACCTTTTCCTGCTGCGGCTGTTAATAATGTGAAATCCTAAGTAAATGTCTCCATTCAGGTGCCTTTAACAGGAAACCATGAGCAAACACTGGCACCGCTGGTGCGATCCCCAGGAGCTCCCCAGGTGTTTCGGTGGGAACCGGCCCCGAAGACGCCCCGATCCCCGCAGGGTCCTTCCCTCCAGCTGCCCCATGGGAGCGGTGGGAACGTGTTGGCTTGGTTTTAAACTCAACAAAAGCTTCGGCCCCATGGATGGTGCCAGGGACAGTGTTAGTTTGACTCCGGGGGGGAACGTGCTGTTTGCTCCCAGGCTTTGCTGCTGCTCACCGCTTCTCTTGCTCCCCAGTTTGACCTCGCAGGCACTGGGCATATGGGGGGTGTGGGGGGGTGGGCTTCTGCAGCAGCTGCCTTGGCTTTGCCCACCCCCCCCGCCCCAGTCAATGGGCTGGGGGTCTCGCAGGGGAAACCGCAGCAGCCTGGGGTTAATTAACAAGCAGTACGACGAGGTCTGGTAGTGATTACAGGACCCCTTCGCCAGGAAACAGCTGGAGACTCACGTGGCCGGTGCATGGGGGGCGCTGAGCCCCTCCTGCCCTCCAGCAGACCCCCACCTCAGCACCCTGCAGCCCGAGCGGGACAGCACCCACTGCCCCACACGCCCAGGGCCATGGGTGCGAGGGGAAAGGTTTGCGTGGGCAGTGCAGCATGCGTGGATGGAGCCGGGGGGCTGCGTGCGGGGGCTGCCCAGCTCCTGGGGGCTGCAGGGGCACCCAGCCCCGGCTGCACCCCATGGTTCTGCTGGCTTTGCCGGTGCTGCACGGCATCAGAGCTGGGAGCCAGCTGCCGCGTTCTCCCTATAGCAGACACGGCCCATGGGTGGGTGGGGGTCCCACTCGCTCCCCACTCCTGGTGCTCCCCGGGTGGTGCTGTGCCGTGCCGTGGGCTTTGCGGCTCATCGGCAAAGGCACTGGGGATGCTCCCGGCTGACTCTGGTGCAGCCATGGGAGGACGGAGTGCTTCATGCGTGGCCCCCTCCGAGCACACGGCGTTTCAGCGAATGCGCTGAAAAATAAACCCGTTTCCTTATAGCTCCACATGCACAAATGTTACCCTTGGCTGCACGCGAGGGGCCGGGCGCTCTGGGACTGAAGGGGCTTTTGTTGGGGAAATGGCTGCGCGAGTCATTTGAAAACTCCTTCCAGGTTTCTCTTCCTGCCTCCTTCTCCCAACCTTCCCCCAGCAAGGACGATGCTGGGGGACTTACAGCTCTGCCCTCACGGCTCAAGGAGAACCCCCTTCATTGGGGTACACGCTGGTGCCCAAGCCCCGGCACTCCAAGCTCCTTCCCCGCTTTTCCCCCCGCTCCCTGCAGGCTGCTTACGCCCCGGGCTTCCTCCGCTCGCCCTCCCAGCCCTCCCAATTAAATGTTTCCGAGTGAGGTTGTCTTGAAGTGTCTGCAGCTTCAGAAATCCCCGGCAGGCTGCCTCTGAGGAGAGGTTTCAAAGGCTTTAACCGCTCTCTGATACCGGCTCTGCATCGCTGCCGGGAGCTGCTGTAGCTCTGAGGTGGCTGCACGCAGCCAGCAGGACCCTGGCATGGGGACAGCATGGCCAGAGCCACCACCATCCCCAGGCTTTTAAGAAATGCCAGCTCAGGGTCACCAAAGGTCCCAGCCCTTCGTGCATGGCTCGAGCCCTGGGTGCGGCACTGCAGACAACCAGGACGGGGCTGGAGCCAGCCCGGTATGGAAACATGGCTTGTTTGCGTCCGTAGCTATGGCTGTTTTCTCCAGTAGCCAGTAGCTACGTAAGGAGGAGTTTGAGTTCACACATCAGGACAGGGTCTGGTGGAAAGGAACCAGGCGAGCAGCGCCAGAGTGATGGGGAACGCTCAGCCTTGAACTCCAGAGCCCTGACTTGATGTGGGAGGTTTGTGGTTTGCTGGGCCACCCTCCTGCTCGGGGAGAAGTTGAGAGAAATGCAGGCTGTCAAGCTGCTGCTCGGGATGGTCCCTCCTGGGCCCTGGGGACAACTTCCAGCCACTGAGCAGAGGACGGTGCCAGCTCCGGCCACGGCTTGGCAGATGGTCCAAGGAGCCACCGGGCCGGGATGTCCTGCTGCCCATTCCGGCTGTGGTGGGACAGCTCGGTGCAGGGTCCGAGGGATGTGGGGCAGCGTGATGCCCTTGGGACAAGGCCACTGGCTCATGGACGAAGGAGGACAGATCTTCCCCGACGCCACCCCCAGATGTGCATTTCATTCTGATTTAATCAGGTATTTACTGTGAGACCATAAAGCCACGAACAGCTCTCGGACACATTCCCAGGGTTATTCCCCAGCCCCTTCCCCTGCACAGCCACCATCTTCTGCCACCAAGCCCCTCCCTTGCTGTTTAATTGCCTCACTTAATCAATGCAAATGAGTTATGAGCTATGAATGGTCTCTGATCCCGGAACAAATCCCCATAAAACATCACAGCTGGAAAAGCTCCTGCACACAGTGCCTGCTTGTGTTTGGCAGGTTGGCCAGGCTTGAGCATGGACCTGTATCAATATTAATTTCCAGTCCCGCATGGAACCTTCTGAACCCCAGTGGCACATTTGCGAGAGTCGGTCCCTCAGGGGTTTATCGAACGGTTCCTGGTTGCAAATGTCAGGAGTGTTGGTTGCAAAACATCAACAATTTCCTTCGAGAACAACAGCTGGATCTATTGATGTGGTCATCCATCCATCCATCCGTCCGTCCGTCCGTCCATCCATCCATCCACCCCCAAACAAGCCCTGCAACCCCACTTGTGCAGAGGAGGGTGCAGGGGCAGGGCGGGAGGTGGGTCCATGCAGGGATGATGGAGATCTGCGGGATGCGCCTGTCGGGTGCTGGGGCTGGGCGAGGGGAGCGAGGGACTGGGGCTGGTGCAGCCATCCGGGTTGCTGGCAGGGGCCGGGCTGCTGGCGAGACGCAGCTGGATGGCTCCGCTTTTTTCCAGGCCTGTGTCTCAGTTTCTCTTTATTTTATGTGTTTTTATTTCCTATTAAAAGCGCGCTGTCTCATTTCCTCCATGAAAAACAAGGCTCTTTCAGCAAGATGAATTCCTCCAGCTCCAGCAAAGCCCTGGTCTGCACTGAAAAATAAACAGGCTGTGCGGGACGAGCCACCTTCTCCCCATGTCCCCTGCTGCCCCATGGCCCCCACTGCTGGTGCTGGGGTCAGCTCAGGGCAGAGATGCTGAATCCCGTCCCTGGGGGCAGAGGGACGATGTCTGCTGCAGACATCCATCAGGCCAGCACTGTTTTCCGCCCTGTGCCTCCTCTTCCCACCCAGGAACCTCCCTTGTTTCGGGCAGGGTTTGGTGGCGGCTAAAGGAGGAGGAACCAGCGACACTTTTCCGGGCTGCTGTTTCCCTTTGCCGCGTTGGGAAGATGCTGGGAACCGCAGAAAAGGGTCTGGAGCCTTCAGCATCTGCGCCCGTCCACTCGAAGGAGAGACAGATCCTTGGAGGCTACGGGAGCAGCTACCAGAGCATCTGCCTCAGCTGGAAGCAGCTTCGTGGATGCCTTCAAGATGAAAACACTTCCTCTGCCGCTCCACCTCCACCTGACATTTGGGAAAGCAGAGCTGCAGCTCCCTGGAGCTTTCCAGCTCTCTTAATTGGAGCCATTACGCACGCAGCTCATCCTGCCGAGAGGCGTGAAGCTGCGGCGTCGGGCAGCGCTGGCTCCGGGAAGGAGCCTGGAGAGGAGCCGGCCCGGGCTGTCGGCCGGGGAACCGAGTGTTCATGCCGGCCGGCAGCGCTGGACAAGGCCTGGGTGGGTTGTCAGCAGCCCGCGATGCAGCTGGCCTGCACCATGGGTGCACTGAGTTGTGGGTCCTCAGCACCTGTTTCTGATGGCTCTGACGGGTACCACGGGCTGGGGCACCCGCAGGAGAGGTCTCTGGGCAAGGCGTGAATGCTTTGTGCAGCTGACCCGCTGCAATAAGCCGGTGCTTGCAGGGGCAGGGCTCAGCTGCCTGGCGCTGGACTACAGCCTCGCTGCCTTCTCCGAGCCAGAAGACCTCCGGGTGGTCCCTCTGCAGGGACAGCCCTGCCTGCCCTGCCCTCCCCGCACTGGGTGCAGCTCAGCTCCAGCAGAGACCCCCAGGGCTGCAGATTTTCACCACTTGGGGGTTAACTCTTTTTTTTGGGGCCATGCTGCAGTTTAGCATCCACCCCAGGGAGCAGCGGCAGTCTTGCTGGGTGGTGCTGGTGTTGGGGGGTGATGCCCCCCAGGGCAGCTGCTCTGCCCTCCAGAGCCGCTTGTGTTTTGCTCTGGCTCAGCTCCAGCCTGTCCCTCCACGGTGATCACGCTGGTGGGCACAGCCCAAGGACAGCAGCTTCTGGGAAGGCTCCTGACAGCTGATGTTATAGTGTTGGCAGCTTGGCTGGGCCCTTTGTCCGCTTCTCCTTCGATCAAAATAAATGTGCAATATTAAAGTATCAGACCCGAACTCCCCAGGCAAGAGAGAAACAGAAAGAGGTTTATTTTCCAGCCCTGAGCTCTGTATTTATGATGAAATGTTGGTGCTCGTCGGGGTGGAAGGGCTGGCAGGGCTCTGCACGCCAGCCACGGTGCACGCCGGGACAGGGCGAGTGCCTCCAGTCAGACCCTGCCCATGTCCAGCTCCTCGGGGAGAGGCTGAGATGGCCACTGCAGGGACCGTCCCTTAAGAAGATGAAAACGGAAGAAATGAGATGAGGCTGGGGCATGTTGCTTTGACAACTTCTCAAGGCTTCCTTTGGAGGCTGAGGGCCACGGGAACAAGCTCTCCCTGGGGATGGGGCTCCCCGTTGCAAGGGGAAGGGACCGGGGAGGGTAGCAGAGGGCTGGGAGAAGTGACGTCAAGCTGAGCTCTGACACATCAAAGAAAAGGCGCAGCGATACCCAGAGCTGGTATTTCCCGCAAACACCCAACCTCAGAGCGATGTCTTGGGTCCTCCCAGGTGCGGGGTGAGAAGCAGCTGGAATTACTGAGTGCACGTTAGCCGGGGAGTTATCAAGCGCCCCGAGCCGCCGGCAGCAGCAGTTGCTGCTGGAGGGAGGAATGGAAGCTTGTGCCTTTGGCCAGTAATTCCAGGTGGTTTTTGAGCCTGGGGGAACTGCAGAGGCACCAGGGGGTGAGCTGGTGAAGGTGGCCCCTGGGTGTTGGTGCCGTGCCGGGAGCTGAGGATGCTCGGGCCCATGGTGAGCCGCATCAGGTGGGGTTTGGTGTCTTGCGCAGGGGTTCTTAGCTGTGGCTGGCAGATGTTCGGGGTTCATGGACTTGGATTTGCTGTGGAAGTGTTTGTGTCCTCTTCTGAGGATTTTCAGGGCTCTGTAAGTCAGAGAAGATGGAAAATGCAGGTCCGGTGGTGGTCCTCGGGGACTGGCTGTGTTTACTGGGCTTCGGGAGCGCTCTGGATGAGGGAGGAAATAACACATGCACAAAATCCTCTAAGGATGCAGAACTGGGAGGATTTGCAAATACCAGAGAGGACAGAGGGGTTAGAAAAATCTGCGGAAAACACAAAGGCCCCGTTTGGAAAAAGCAAAGCAAATCCATCTGGAGGGGACCGAGGATGGCAGGAGCCCCTGAGCTGACCCGGGTCTCTGGCCGCAGCCTTGTGCTCTTGCAACCGCTTTATCCCCCGGGCGCCAGCCAGGATTGCAGTGTCTGGGCTGAAAATGCTTCCTCGGGCTGCAAGGTGCCATCCTCGGGCTCCCAGCCCAGCCCAGGGCTGCGATGGCACCTCGCTGGTGCCGCAGGGGTCGGTCACTGTCCCGCTGCTATTGCTGCTTCTCGCCAACCCCTTGTGTGCTGCAGAGCTCCCAGGGCAGAGACCCCCCTCCCTGCTGCTGGTCTGTGCGAGCTGGGGTGATGCTGGCACTGGGGAAGGTTTAATGATGTGCCAGGACCGTCTCCATCCCTTTGGGCAGCTCCCGGGCGAGCACCCCCTCGCGTGGGGCAGCCCGAGCATCACCCAGGGCAGCGGGAACGGGGAAGCTTGATGCAGCGCGGAGGCTGCGGGAGGATTAAAGACAGATTGATTGGGCCTTAATAGCTCTGCCATAAATTCCTCCTTCAAACGCTGTTTGAGAGCAGTGAAACCCCGGTGTTCCCAGAGCTCCCTTGTTTATTAAACAACCTAATGAAGTGATTTGATTAAATGCAGGGAAGTCTTTCTGGCTGCCCTGGTGCTCTGTAGCAACCTGGGATTATTGAAACCATTACTTGGGAGATGCCGCTCTCTAAGATGCGCCTTGTTAGCTAGAGCTCACTTTTGATTTTGCAGTGATTAACTGCCACGGTCGGTGTTTGTCACTGTGCTTGTGGGAGTGCGGGAGAGCCCCAGGCGTGGGCTCAAAACCAGAGATGCAGGCTGTGCCGCTGTGCCTTGCGAGGCTCAGGGGATGAGAGACTTTGTGGAAAATCAGATCCAGAACCGGTGGCAGGGTTTCTCCTGGAGAAATGCTGCTGTCTGAGCTGCAACTGCAGAGCCGAGGGCGTTGGATGTCCCGGGAGGAGAGATGGATGTGCCGGGAGGTGAGAGGAGTGGGGTGAGCACCTACTGCGAAGGCTCTGGCACCCACCACCGCTCTGCCTTCGATGGGGATGGGCAGCTGCTGCCGGGAGCTCCTCTAATATCAGTAATTAATAGCAAAGGTAGTCAAAAGGGCTGGTGAGTTTGAGAGAAGAGAGTCCAGGCTGCGGAGAGCGAGTGGGAAGGAGCAGCGTGAGTAACAGACATAAAAAGAGAGGAGGCAATGTGACCTCTGCAGATACACAAATTACTCAGCTCCTTCTGGCTGCATCAAAGATTTTCTGACTCACCAGCCTCGGGATTTAACCCCTGGCTCTCGGGCTGCGCTGGTGGGATGCACGGAGCTGTCTGCTCCAGCTCCTCAGCAGTGTGGCAGGGGGCTGCCAGGCATCCCCCATCCTCTTTGAGACAAAAAAGGCCCCAGGCGCTCCCTGGGCTTTGGGGGCTTGGTGGGTTTTCATGGAGACCCCAGGACCGCAGAGGTGGAGGGATGAGGATGGAGGTGAAAGTTCCCTCTTTTAGCCCGGCTTGAGCTTTACCTTCCTCGTTCCTGGCCCTGCGGTGGCTTGAGTGCAGCCTCCGAACAGCCCCGTCCTCCCCTGCTCTCCCTCCTCGAAGGGGTTAAACCCTCCCCGGCTTGAGGCTGTTGTTTCCTTACACTGGTCTGGGGGAATAATTGGAACCAGCTTGCTGCTGAGAGGAGCTACTTGGTTGGAGAGTGTCTGAATGGCTTCACCCCTCATTGAACCTGGCCTGAAAAAAGCGAGAAAGAGCTGGAGATGCTGATGGGCATCGGAGCCTTCACCCCTGTCCTGAGAGCAGCAGGGGCAAGTCTGGAGGGATGCCAGCACAGGAAACTTTCTGCTCCCTCTCACCCCAGATCACCTGGAAAAACAGGAAAGGAAAGAGGAGAAGGATGTTCCAGCAAAGGAGGGAAAACACAACGTAAAGACTGTGCCCATGGAGCTGTGCCAGGGAGTGGCTGGAAAGGACTGGGAGCAAGTGGGGAGAGGTGGGGTGATAAGGCATGGAGCTCGGCTAGGTGGAAACATACGGGAAGAGCTTGATTTATTTGCTGTTTCCTTTCATCTCCTTTGCTTCCAATTTTCATCACGGTTTGTGAAGAGTTCATCTTGAAGCCTGTGCAACGACTGGACCAGCTTCCTGCAGAAACGGACTCGGAGCAAAACTCTCGCCAGCAAAACAAACCTGGAGCCCGACCTGGGCTGTGATGGATAATCCTGATTATCGGCGCCTCTGGAGTTTGTTTAAACCAAGCTGGGATTTTCACCAAGACAACTTTCATCATGAGATTTCCTGTGCTGCCAGGAGAGGCAGAAACCTCGTCACTGTGGCCTCGCCCGGTGCTTTGCCTTTTCCATTTCTGAGCCTTGGTTGATCTCTGTTTAAAAGAAGAAACGGGTGAGAGCAGCCACTGGAGCTGGACAGGACCAGGGGTTTCAGTTTCACTGGAAAAGCCCCATATTCACCTTTTTTTTCCCACTCCAAAATAACATAAAAACAAAAATAAGACATTTCCCGTAAAACAGAACTGTTGGAAAAAATCTCCCTTGCAGTTGAAGGAAACACTTTTTTTTTCAATACAATCAAAATATTTCACTCCTATTTTTACCTTCAGTAAAGTCCTTAATGGGAAATTGAGACTGTTTTTAGGGACACGACTTCGTCTGCTCTTGATAGTTTTTGCAGCGCTTGGCTCCACGGGGTGATGCGTGCTGGGAGCTGCAGGGTCTCGGGGCATTGACCACCCTCTGTCCCCCTTTGCTGCTGCCCCACGTCGAGGCAAAGGCTGAGGGAAGGGAACCGAGGGATGTCAGCCAGCTCCTCTCCCCACTTTCCCCCTTGGCTGCCAGAGTGCCACCAGCCTGTGCCCCAGAATGGGAGCGGTGAGCCCCAGCATCCCAGACCTGAAGGCAACGCTCCCGGACCTGCTCCTTCTACACGGGAGATGCTGAACCTGAATTTCATCGGGGTGGAATTAGGTGCCGACCTCCCCTTGCAAGCGGCTGAACAGATTTCTGCTCCATCTCTTTGCACAACCGACCCTCAAATATTTGGGTGATGAAGTGGCTGGACGAAGCCAGGGAAGGGCTGGGTGATGAGTCCATGTTCTGGATGACTCCCAGCTCTACCAAGCCTGGGGATGATCCCGAGTAATTACAGCCCCGCTCTTCCCCAGCGTGGAAGAGAAGCATTTGTGGGGAGACGGCTGTGAGGATACAGCCCTCAGAGGATGCTCCTGGAATGGTCTTGGAAATCTGATGCTGCCTCAGATGCTTTGCTGCTCAACAGCTGACCCCTGTGCCCAGAGGAAGAGTTAACTCTTCCCTGCAAGCAATGCGCGTCCCGCTGCAGGGGAAGAGGCTGGATTCGCCCCCTGCTCCTGGATGGGCACCCCAGGGGTTCGGGCATGGCCAAGCAGGAGAGCGAAATAACTGTGCTCAGGGAAAGGGGAAAAGGATGCTGGGCAGAGCAGTTGGGGTTTGGCGCTGCGGTGAGAGCAAGGGAAGCAGAAATGGTTGGGGACAAACCACTGCAGCCTGAATATGTTCGAGCAGCCCCAACAGCGCTGCAGACGTGGCCGTGGGTCTGGAGGGAGGGGGATTACTCGGCAGGAGAGGGCAGACCCTGAGGGCTGCGAGAAAGCTCGGATGGAAGCTCTGAGGGTTGGGATGGCGCCCAGGGCAGGGAGAGGGGCAGGCAGCTCTGCCAGCCAGGCAGGACGTGGGCAGGCAGGGTCTGTGCCACAGGACCTGGGCGAGGAGCTGCGGAGGGACGGGTGCTGCAGGGTCTGGCACAAAGGTCAGAGAGAGACGGATTAAGTCAGAGCCCCTGGCAGCTCTTAGCAGTTAGAAAAAATGAGCTGAATTTATAGCTGTAATATCTGGAGCAGTTTCTGACTGTCTCGGGGGTTTTGACAGCCTGTTTTCTGCTCACACGCTGCCAGGCAATGAAGGCAAATCTGCGCTGGGCGTAATATGCAATAATACAAGGGGGCCGTGGAGATTGCTCCCCAGATCAGGCCTGTGCAGCCATCATCCCAGGTCCCCCCAGGCCACCTGTGCTCTCTGGCTTCATCTCCCCATCACGCACGGAGCAGGACACCAGCACGGGGACCTCGGGGACTGTCACCGCGCCGTGCTGCCGCGGCGGTGCGGTCTCCCTACCCCAGGGCGTATGGCTCGGTCTCCAGCTCGGGACATCTCAAGTGCTTTTGGCGGCTGAAATGCTTTTTGGAGGTGACTGTCCCCAGGCTGGGGTTCTCCTGGGGACAAACGAGCGGGCAAGTGGCTCGCTGTAAGAGCTCCTGTGGCTGGAGGGGCAGCGCTGTCTTCCCACCAGGATAACGCACCGTTACCACCTTGCCGTGGAAGTTTCTCCGTGATATTTCACTCTTGCGCAGGAGGAGGCTGTTTATTAACAGAGAAGAGCAATGGCAGGGTCTCCCCAGCCATGCCTTCTCCAGCGGGGGCTGCTGGCCAGGGTGGGGCTGGTTTTACCAGAGGTCTGTTAGCCCTAAATCACAGCACCCCAATTAATTTCTCCAAAGGTCAGCAGCCCCCCGGACCCAGCCACAGCGATGGGTGCCCCCTGCCCGGGGAGCAGCCAGGTTCCCGAGGCAGCTGATGTCATGCAGGGAAAGCGTCCGGCTGGCTCCCGCCTTCGGAGAGGAAAAATACTGGACAAGGAGGAGGAGGCAAGGATGAAGGCCAAGCCCAAGGGAGGACCAGACACGACTCAGGTGTTTCCATTGCAAACAGCAGCTCGGTGGAGAAGCCCAGGCAGCGTGAGGGAGGTGATGGAAGCCTTCAGCTTGGTCACTGCTGCAGCAGCCAGAGGGTTTGGAGGGCACCTGTGTGGTGGGGACCCCCTGCTGCCACCCCCTCAGGGGCTCCCCCAGAACGCAGCAAGCCCCGGCCAGCAGTGACGGATGTGTGTCACCTAGCAAGGCAGGGCAGATGTCCACAGCAGCTTGATGACTCCTTTTGTTCCGTATCCTTGATAACTTTCAGATGGCCCAAGTCTTCGTTCTCGTTGACTCCTGTCACCCCGATGTCCCCAGTCTCCCTACGTGTGGGCAGTCCTTGGTGTATTTTATTATGTATTTATTTAAAACCCTTGGCCTGAGCGGCATCTTGTGGTGATGGGTCCCACCGGCTAATTGTGCGTTCGGCTCAAAATATTTGCTTTCATGGTTTCCAGTGAGCTTCGTTGGGAGTTTCATTGAATCGCTCCCTTGTTCTTGTTCTAACCAACGCTGGCAGCTCTTCCCTCTGCTGAGCTGACACCAAGAACCCTGCCACCATCGAAAGGGCTGTCACAGCAGGAGGAAGCCTTGCCAGCGTGGTCTGGAGCGTGCTGAGCCCATGGGAGATGTGCCGGGGGGTTGCAGCTACCCCTTGTCCCATGCGAATGGCGGGGAGGAGAGGGGGAAGCTGAAGGCTCAATGAAGTGTGGCTGCTGGCACCCTTGCCCTGTCCTCGCGTCATGAGAAGGGCAGAGTAGGCGCAAAGCGGGTCCCCAGGTTGGCACTGTTTCCCCCTGGGGTAAATTAGTCCCCTGGGGGTTTAAGGAGTTTGTGACTGGAGCAAACGGGGGTGGTGAAGGCAATGGCAGCCCTGCTCTAGCTGCAGCCCCTGGCTGGGATCCCAGCCCCAGCCGCTCTGGGGGGCTGACAGGGGCTCCCCCCGCTCCCCACGCACTGGGGATGCTGCTGCTGCTGCTTCAGACTGGGATGAGGGAAACCACCAGCCAGGAAAGTTCCTTCACTCAGCAACTCAATGTTTTGTCCCCAGTGTGGCGGGCTGCTAAACCCGGCGCCGATAGGAACCGGTTCAGTGACAGGTCGAACTGCTGCAGCTAATAGGGAGCAGGGAGAGGACGTCCTCGCTCTCCAAGGGCTGCAGCAAAGCAGCCAGCGCTGGGGGAGCTGGATGTGCTGGAGCCTCACTGGGTTTCTTGCGGACCCTGGGGGAGGATGTGTGCAGGAGGCCTCTTTCCCACTCCCAAATCTGTTCTCTGGGCGTGTGCCTCAGTTTCCCCTTTTGCAAAGTAGGCGGCAGGACGCTGGCGGCAGCTTTGAGATGAGCAGATGGGGGACGTGACCTCCAAGAGGAGCAGCGTTGCTAGGGGAGGGTGCAGGCAGCCGCTTCCTAGAGAACAGCCCCATGGCAAAACAGGAGCCCTGGGAGCCTCCCTGGGGAGCTTGGAATCACTTTGCTTTTGCTTATTTAAGACGTCAGCCCTAATATTACGTGAGCAGAGAGACAGGAGTTTTCATAGCATCTCTGTACCGTGCCCGGAGCTGCTCAGCTGAGGATAGGGGGGGCTGTTTCCTCTGGGGGCGCAGGGACAAGGGGTGCAAGAAGCCAGTCGGGGTGTTGATGGGCTCGGCTGCCCCCGAGCTTGGGGGGGTCCAGCCTGGCAGAGAGGGCAGGGGCTACGCTGGGAGGGGGGACGCCAGGGGAAGGGGGGTCCTGGGTTCCTGCACCGCCGCCCTGCGCACGCGCGGTTCCCAGAGCCCCACGGTGACGCTTTGGCCATGAGCTGATGTGCTCAGCAGCCCTGGGCCCCACTGCCAAGAGCTAATAAGCGGCTGCTCAGCTTTGCAGGGAGGGAGAAAAAAAAAAAAAAGAAAAAGAAAAAACAAACCCAACAAAAAAGGGTTTTGGACTTCTCTCCCTTGGAGAAATGAGTCGGATGATTTAATCCTCGAGAAATGTGAGGTTTGATGAATTCTGTATCCCCTCCCTGCACTTAAAGCAGCCACAAGAATAGCGCAGAGGATGGGAGCAGGGTAGGAAGGTGCTGGGGGCGATGCAGGGAGGCTCGGTGGCCATGGCACAGCGTGAGTGGAACTGGCAGCCCCACTGCTGGGGACAGGGCCTGCCCTCCTGTCACCCCGGCTGGGACAGGCAGCGGGGATGGGGTCCCCGTGTGCCATGGTACCAGTTCCCCATCGCTGGGCTGGTTCCAGTTGCAGAGAGCTTCTTTCGCTTGGCGGGGCCAAGGCTCCTTCAGGCCATCCCGGCAATGAGTTTGCTGGGTCTCAGCCCCTCTTGGGAAGACTGCTCCTTCCCTATGGGGAGACCATTGCTTCCAGTTTGGCCTCATTCCTGGGAAGAGGGTGGGGTGATGGAGCCGGTACCATCAGGATGGGCAGCAGGTGCTTTGGGTGAGGGGGTGGGACAACCCCTGGGGCTGGGATGTGAGTGCTTGCAGCCCAGTGCTCAGACTGGTGTGTGTCAGCCCCTCCGTGCCAAGCCTGAAAAGGAATAAAAATAAAAGCTTGGCATGACTCTGGAAATACTATGAGTTGTCTAAACAGGAAAGACAGCTGGCTCTGGGGCCCGGCAAGTGCAGAGCTCCTTCTGCCTCAGTTTCCCCTGTGGGTGATAGGGGATGCAGATTCCCCCTTTCTTCCCTCCCCACATCCTCGGCTCAGACCTGGCTCTGGGGCAGGAGCCGATGGGACTGTTCTGATTTCAGCTCGTAGCGCTTGCTGGCTCCTCATGCAGCATCACGTCTCTGGCAAAACCCGAGCGGGAAGGGGTTATGGCTGCGGGCAGGAAGCTGTGGCGGGGTTCGGGCTCCTCTGCCGCGTCTGCACCCAGAGCCAGTGCTGAGGGGGTGCAGCTCGCAGGCGTTTTCCATTCCCTAACCCTTCCCTGGCTGCCGCAGCGCCTGGGCTTGGGCACCCGGTGCACGAGGCTCTTCTCCAGGGGACATTTGTCTGTGGGTTTAATGTCCAAAGCAGCAGCTGTGCTCAAAACAGGGATTATTTCCTGTCTTCCCCTCTGTTCTCTTTTAAACACCTGCCTGGAGCAGAGGTCAGCTGCATTTCGTACTCGGGAGCGAGCGCAGCTTGTTCTTGCCAGTCTGGTCCTGTCTCTGTGCTGGTGAAGCTGCGTGACCTGGTCCACGGGGGTTCTGCTCCCTGGTTCAAGCCGTGTGAGATGCTGAGGGATGGATGGAGAGGCCAGGCCATGCCTGGGATGAAGGGACAGCTATTTGTGATGAGCATATCTGGATGGAAGGGATGCAGGCTGCCTCCTCCTCTTCCTCTCACCTCCCTCGCTCCCTCTCTGTGTGCTGGGGTGACCAAAGTGACAAGATCACCCTCCCTGGCCAAGCACCCACCTGGACCCGCACGTCCTCGTGCCTCCAGAGTGTTTGGGGCTGGTGGTTTCTTTGGTCAAAGGGGGCTTCCAGCACCTTCCCCAAGCCTCCTCGGCAGCCACGCTCACAGAACACGTTCCCAGGTGTTTCCAGATGTTTGCTGGAGATGGAAACATGGGCATGGAGCAGGCACGCTCTGCCGAGGGGGAGGAAAAAAGGACGTCATGCAGCATCTCAGCAACGTGAGAGCGGGATCCACGCATTACGAAGCAACGTACTTTTCCCCTTCACTCACTTCCCTCTCCAGAGCTTCGCCTGGAGTCAAGCGCTTCTCCCAGGCTCCGGGTGACGCTCTCCCAGCTCTCTGGCTCTTGTGTGTGGAGGCTGCTCTGTGCTCCCCCGGGGCGGAGGGGGCTGAAGCTCAGGGCTGGGGCGGGCAGGAGCTTGTCCCTGGCTCCCAGTGAGGTTTGGGGGAAGCTGAGTTTAATTTTCCAGGCTGGTGGCCACCCAACACCAGTGGCAACACCCTGCGGTGGTGCAGGCATGCATGAGCCGTGGCTGCCCCGAACAGCAGCTCAGCACCCTCCCATCACCGTCCCAGGAAATAGCTCCATCCCAACCTGCCTCTATCAATCTGGGGGGACCCCTGGGGTCCTCTTGTCCCTGCTCAGTGGCCCCTTCCCAGGACACGGGTGGCTGATGATGGCGAGCACGGCCGGCTTGTGAGGCTCAGCTGCCCAACGCCTGAGGTTCGATGTTTTGCATAGAGCACACGTGGCTCCGACCAAGCGGCCGCAGGGGCAGCTCAGGTTTCCTGCTGCTTTTTCTTTTTTTTCCTTCCCCCCTTTCTGAAATTAAATTTTTTAACTCTCCAAAGGGAGTTTTTAAGACCTGGCTGTCAGAAAGATCCGCTGAGTCGTAAATCATCTGTGTTTGTACAGCACTGAGCACAGCGGAGGCTCGGCTCGGGACGGGGTGGCTCACGCTGGGATAACGTAAAGAATAAGCATCTCCCTCTGGCCAAATGAACGTTTTAAGCTGCTATTCCTGAGAAGCCCAGGCTGTGGTGCGGGGAAGACGAGCCTGGTTTGAGGACAGCCCTTTGCTCGGCGCTGTTCGAGGAGCCTCCCGCGCTGCTTTCCTCTGCAAAATTCCCCTTCGTGAAACTCCCAGGGCTGTGACCGCCAGCCCTTGGTGTGCTGTGATGTCCCCCAGGGCTGCCCCTTCCGTGTTGTCCCTGGACAGGGAGAAATGGAGACGCTGCAGTAGCCTGAGCTTCTGGAAATCCACGTGATGAGGTTCAGGGTGGGACCTTCTGCCAGGGGAAGGGGACGCTGATGTCAACCGTACCTGATATAACCCACTTGCATGTATGAGCACTGTGATGTGGTGCATGAGGAGTCTGGCTGGGATGGATGGGGAGGATGAGGGACGAGGATGCAAACTGTGTCTCACATTTTGCAGCTGGAGACGATGGAGCCACCATTTATAATGGGGTTTTTTTGCTCATGTCCTCCCCTTAAACCCTCTGCTGCCCCTTGTCCGTGTTTCCTCCGTTGGGGTGTCTGCACGGCTGCTGTCAACTCCCTGCCGGGATGGCCGGAGTGACGGGGGCATGGCCGGGAGCTGAAACCTCGCTGTGCCTGTTGGGCTGGTGGGACGGAGCCTCCGGCCCCACTGGGGACCACATTCCTCCGTGTTTACCCGCTCGACAGCTGTCCCTCGGCCGGTGTTGCCCTTGGTCGAGACAGGCCGTTCTTGCAGCCCTGGCTCTGTCTCCTGGTGCTTTCACGCTCAAACATTTCCTCTCCTACCTCCGCCAGACCAACGCGGTATTTCTGTTACAAACCTCTGCAGAACAAACAGGCCGTGGCCAGGAAAGGGAATGAACCGAAGGGACACAGCACCAGGGGACCAGGGAGGATGGGATGCTGCTAGCCCACAGCAGGGCACTGAAACTGGGATCTCCCCAAGCCAACAAAAGCTGTGAGAGAAGGTTTGCTCTGTGGCCACACTCCATCATCGCTTTTGCCTGCAAGAGCAGGGTCAGATTTTGCCCCAGACGCAGAATAATCCCAGCGCGCGGTGCCCAGAGCCACGTTCAAGGCTGCAGCCTGTGGCGTCTTAAAAATTTAAAAGGGCGTCTTTGGAGCTGGATGCAGAACTTGGACTCTGAAAGAAATTCCTGCAAGAAGAAAATTTAACAAAGTCCCTTGGCTGAGAGCAAAATTTATACTCACCAGCTTTGCTGAAGGTTTTCGTGCTTCCCAGCACTGGGAGCTGTGTTAGCGGCTGCGCTGGTCGGACAGCATGGTGGGTAAGGTCTAGGGTGGGAAACCTTCCCATGCCTGGCATCGCAGAGCAGCTTCTGTGCAAACAATTGCCCCAACCGATGCCTCAGTTTCCCCTTTTTCAGTGCCCAGCTGAGCACCTGTTAGCAGGAAAAAAAAAAACAACCAAACCATGAAACGTGTCCCAGTGGATTGAGGCACTTTTGACTAGTTTTTAAAGCAATTGGCATGAAACTCCAACAGTGTTTTCCTTCCCTATCGATTCTGACCCTTCTCCAGCTGGCAAACACGTGTCTCCATCTCACCCCTTTGTTTAGACGACGTGAAACACTGATGTGGTTTCTCCCTGCTCCTTTTCCTGGCTCGCGCTCAGGTACCTGCTGGTTTTTAGGCACCCGAGTGCCCAGCTCGCTGCAGGATGAGGCTGTGCCCTCGGACCGTCCCACTCCCGGCAGTCAGCCAGCAGCGCTCACCAGCAATACCCTGGTTTTAGGGGAAAGGGAAGGGCCCCACGTTGGGAACGAATATATTTAAAGGTTGTGGTGAGCCTGGGGCAAAACGGAGGAGTGCCACGGGTGGGAGCTTTGGGGGAGGCTCTGATGTTGGCTGTTTGAACCCACTGATGGTAGCCAACATCAGCCGAGTGTGGGAGTGCAGGATTGGACCCTCCTCAGTGGGGACCAGTCTCTGGTAGGGTTTGGGCTGGGTTTTCAATGAGCTAAAGCAGCTCGGGCTTCCTGGCCCCTGCTGCATCTCGGCTTGGCTAGAGAGAGGCGAGACCACAGAGAGGGAGAGGACCCCCTGAACCCCCATCTCAGGGATGCCCGGGATGGGGCTGCGTGTAGGAGGGAGAACCCTGTGACTGCTGTGTCCTCCCAGGACTCATGACTCGTGCCCGGGCTGTGTCTGAGACCTGTCGATATGCAGCAGGTCCCAGGCTGCCTCTGAGCTCTTTGGAGCAGAAATGTCCTCCATGAGCATCCGCAAACAGGGGTCCCTCAGCCATGTCCCCTAGGTGCACAAGCAGTTTTCCAGCCCTGGACCCAGCTGAGGCTTACGCAAAACCCAGCGGCCTCATGCCCATGGACCACTCGTCTGCACGGCACTGCTGCCGCTCCCTTCCCTTCTCTTCATTAAGTGCCATCAGGATTTCAATTAAAGCTTATCACCGGCTGGGAGCGAAGGAACCCTGCCCCGTGTTTTAGGGGGTGCCATCTGCCAGGCATTAGCAGAGACCCCAGCACGGGGCTGGCAGCCTTCAGCAGGGGTGGGGGGCAGCGGGGAGTCCCTCTGGACTGGGGGGGGGAGGTCCGTGCCAGTCGTGCTCCACACCGATTCCACCATGTGGCTGCAGAGCTCCATCCCAACCCCATGCTCCTGGCAAAGCGGGACGGTGGCAAGGGAAGGGCTTATTTAATTTATTAATTAGCTTTGTTTCTAAACACGGGCTCCGAGCAGCCTCCGCAGCAGAAGGAATTGTTATTAAACGCCAGCCCTCCGGCAGGCCGGCCATGTGTGCGCAGCCGAGCCCACAGCGCTTGGCTGCCAGATAAAGACGTTATTGTTGTCATCGTGCCGCGGTCCCAGCCCTCCGCCTCCCGCGCTCCCACCCACCCCTGGCCAAGCGGCTCCCACCAACAAAACCCCCCGCGCTCGGCCGGGGCTCACTCGTGGCGGAGCCGCGGTGCCGAGAGAAGGAGGAGGAGGAGGAGGAGGAGGAGGGAGAGCCAGAGAAAAAACTTGTTTTGGGGATTAATAAGAGGCAGGAGGAGGGAGAGGTGCACACAGGTAAGCTGGGGGCAGGTCTGTCCTCCAGGCTCTTCTCGCCTTGCCTGACCCTCCGAACCGTGGTCCACGATGCTCCTGCCCTCTCCAGCCTCTCTTACATGCAAAACAGCATTCGCTCTTCCTTTTTTTCCTCTCCTCTTGTTGGTTTTTCTGTTCTTCAGCAGCTGGGCTCTTTGTTCCTTCCCTTCTCTCTTGTTGCAAGAGTTTTTTCTCGGCATGGGGCAGGCTGGGGTGGAGGGGGGGATCTTGGGGCTGCGAAGTCAGAGGAAAGTCCCGTGCGCGGTTACATCGCAGCTACTGCCAGGCGCTTTCTGCGGGGACCCCCTTGTGTCCCCCCAGCCTGCACCGACCTGTGCTCTCACAACCCCCCACACGCTCGGCTCTGGCTCTGCAGCCGGGGAGGCAGAGCTGGGGGTGCCGGGAGTGCTGCCCAGCCCGGGAGAGTCCCCTGCCTTGGAAAGCAGCAGGGAAAGCGTGTGAGGAGGGGGAGAGGCTGCGAGGGGAGCGGACACCTCCAGAACTGGGACTGCTACCAGCGTGCCTCCGGTAACATCGGGTCACCCCTTGTGCTGAGCACAGGGTCCAACAGACGAGCTGGGGAAACGGGGGGGGCTCCTGTGGGAAGGGGGGCTGTGCACAGCCCCTCACCCCCGTGCCGGAGCGGGGGGCGTGTGGAGGGGACCAGCATGGCGCTGCTTTGAGAGCGAGGTGGGAGACAGCGGCCAAACAGCTCCTCAGTGCTTCAAGGGCGCTTTCCAGCAAGCTGGTCTGCTGCCCAAGATGTAGGTGGGAAAGCCCCTCTCCTCCGCCCGTGCCTGGATCACACAGCCCGTTCCCAGGGCATGGGACGCCGCTTTCGCTCCATCACATTGATTTGAGCTCTGCTCCAGGCAGCAGGGGAGGTGCAGCCCCTCCCCGCACCCCGCTGTGGGGAGAGCTGCCTGTGGGTCCCGTTTGGAGCCGGCTCTTTGTCTCTGCTCCGGAGGAGGCAGGAGGTGAAGGGAGGAAGCAACAGGGCAGCGCTGCCGGCTGGAGTCACGGAGTCATGGAGTGCTTTGGGTTGGAAGGGACCTGCAAAGCTCATCTAGTCCAACCCCCCTGCAGTGAGCAGGGACATCTTCAGCTCCATCCGGCTGAGCGCTGGGGAAGGACTTTTGCTGCGTGAGAGCTGCTGTTTGAGCGCTTTAGGAAAAGCATCTACAGGGAATGCATCCCCTTGGCAGCCGAACGCAAAGCGTAACGTGCACATGAGGGCTTGGAATCTTTCCTGGGAGCCTGCCGTCGTGGGCCTTGCCTTATGTGGTGCTCGGCCGATGGCATCCCGCACGCTGCCCTCCCGGGTAGCGCCCTTTCCTTCAGCCAGCCTGCCACCGGCAGAATCGCAGGGTGCTGGGGGTCCCTGCTCCCCGGGGAAGGGGTGGGCGAGGGGCCGAGCGTCTTCACCTGGGAAGGGATAAAAGTGAAGCTGTGGGAGGTTTCCTCCGCCCCCGGGAAGGGGCTGGAGGGGGGGATGAGGCAGCAGCAGCTGATAAGGCATCAGAGCAGTTTTGCACCCTTGGAGAAAGCAGAGCTGGGGGGACTGAGGCGAGGTGCCTGCTTGGGAGGGGAGCAGGGTGTGCCTGGGGGGCAGGCTCAGGGGCTGCTGCGGTGGCTTTGGCAGCATCTTCTGCCCCGGTTTGCCTTTGTCCGTGTCCAGCCGGTTGACCGTGTGTGGCAGAGAGCTGCGGGCGGGCTGAGCCGGGAGCAGCCCCGGGAAGGGTCGGGACATGCAGCAGGAGGAGGAGGAGAAAGAGGGAGGGATTGCTGAGAGGGAGAAGGCAGCAGAAAGGTGCTTTCTGCCAGAGCTGCCCTCCCACAGCCCCCGCTGCGGGAGGAGGTTGCTGGAGGGAGCAGTGAACGCCACGAGCCTTTCGCAATGAGCCTGGTGGCTGGGGGACAGCGGGGAAATGCTCCTGGCACTCCGGTCCCCGTGTCTTACAGTCCCCGGGCTGAGCCCACAAGTGTTGCTCAAGAGCCCGGGAGCTGCTCTCCGAGACACCCATCCCCTGCTTGGACAGACAGCCCCGCCGCGGGACGGAGCCGGAGCCGGCGCCGGCCCCAGCCCAGCGCGGCGCCAGCGGCTCGGCTCCCCGCTGGGAACGGTGAGAAGAGGTGTTGCATCAAGGCTCTGCTCCCCGGGGGCCAGCGTGCCTGCCCTCCCCTCGGACAGGCTCGCACGGTGTTCAGCCCTTTCCCCCCGTTCCCAGCTCTCCAGCGCCGCTGGATAAAGAGCTCCCTGTTCGGGCAGCAGCTGATGAGACCCAGACTCCGCGGAGACGCGGACGGGCTGTTGCGGTGGGTGGACGCGAGGGAAGCCGAGGAGGGAGCTTTGCTGGCCCCTTTCGGTTATTTGTAGCCTGCCATCCCTGTTTGCTCCACGGTGCAAGTTCCCAGGCTGGGTGGGAGCATTTTCCAGGGATGATGGGAACTGGGGGTCCCAGCGGGAAAGCTGTGAAGGGAGCTGTCGGGCTGGAAAGGATCTCTAGTCCAGCCGTCTAGGTTTTCCCCTCTCCTCCCAAAGCCAGCAGCTCCCTTGAGCCCTCCCAGCCCCTCCCCAGGGTCCCCGCTACATCGGCCATAGATCAGAGACGGCTGATCCTCTGCACATCTCACTGCGGGGAGGGCAGGGGGCACCCAAGGGAGAGCCTTGGGACTTCTGCCCCTGACAAATCCCCCTGTGACCTTTACATAGCTCACTCTTGCCCGGGAGGTTGTGATTTTTGCCTGCCCTTGGCACCAGTCCCTGGGCTGGCAGCGAGCACTGCTTGGGAGCTGTGGGTGCGGGACACGCAGCGGAGGAAAACTCTTTGGAAAGCAAACAGCAGTGGCATTTGGGGCTGGAATTTCCAGCTGTTTTCCTGGGGGTTTGTCCATTGTAATGGGATGACTGAAGGAGCAGCTGCCTCCTCCTGGGAGAAACCTTGGGCTGGCATCTGTTGGGTGCCTTGGGCTTGCACCCAGGCCAAGCTGCTCAGCCCAGCCCGCAGCTCCGAAGGTGTCAGAACCGTCCATGAATCGAGCCTTTTCTCCACACCAGGTTTCCTGAACACGTTCATTGCTTCATGACTGAACTTAATTCCAGTTGCACAGATTCCTTGTGGGTACCCGGGACTGAGCTGTCCTGTCTGCCGGGGAGTGGTGGGAAACGTTGAGTGGAGACGTTTGCAGAGCAGGCGCTGTGCCGTGCCTCTGGCCGCTGGCTCGGCAGCCGGTGCTCATGCAGAATCAGGGTGTGGGATTTTGAAATCTGGCTTCTCGTATTCACGCCAGTAAATTCAACTGCGTGAAACTGGATGGAGAGCAGACTGCTGACTGTGTTGGGTCCAGGGAGGGCTGGCTTTGAAACTCCTAGTGTGTTGGATGCAATTGTAAAGCTTGTGGTGGCCTCAGGCTTGTTGCATCCCTTTTATTCTGGATGCAGGGCTGTCGTTGGGACCGCTGGCTCTGAGCTGGTTTCCTGCAGATTGCTTAGAAGTGGGTCCTGCTTTCCCAGAGCAGGCTGGGGAGTCGTGGGCAGAGGCTCTGCGGGGAGCTGCAGCTTTGCAGGGGGAGGCTGGTGGGGACCGGCAGTGGAGAAGGGTCATGGCAGTGCTGGCTCTGCCTGGTTGTGATGGGCAGAGGGGCCGTGTGGTCCCCAGGGGGACAGGGTACAGCAGATAAAAGGGGCTGCATCTGCATCCTGACACTTTCCTTCTGTGCTGACAAATGCCACATGGTGCTGCCACTCTCCAGCCTGAATTTCTGGCTCGCTGACTATTTCTGCTATGTGCTGAGTCCCTAAACATCTGCAGCATTAAAGCTTCAAGCGGAGGCTGTGGAGGGCCAGGTTGTTCCTGGATGGGCTGAGAGCTCAGCCAGCTCCTGGGACCAACAGGGCAACAGCTCTGCCCTGTCCCCCTCCCTGTGACATTGCCCAGGGTGGTCTGAGCTGAGCATCGCCCTGCGAGTGGAGGGAGCCGAGCCCCTGGATTGCAGCGTGTACTGGCTGGAATATTGTGTCCCAGCTGCTTCCTCCCCTCTGCAATGGGCCAAACGCAGACCTCAGCCCCGCCACTCCCCTGGGCGTTAAAATCCAGGTCTGAGTTTTGGAGCAGAGACAAAATCCCGTGGAAATATCTGGGACAAGGTGGGGGAAGAACCACGTGCGGGGAAGGACGTGCCTGGGAAAGGAGCAGGATGCTGCAGGGCCAGGGAGAGGACTGCACGTAGAGCAGCTCCCTGTCACGAATTTGCCCATTCTCTGCAGCCTGACATCGAAGCTGAACTCTCACAACACAGAAGCACGCACGTACATCCCCAACGGGGACTCACTGCAGCCTTGCTGAGCTGAGTATCTGGCAGCATTCGGCCCCCGTCGCTCTTCCACTATTCCTCCCTCCCCCCAGCAAGATGCCAGAGCTCTGATTGAAACCAGCAGGCATGGGAGGCTCGTAGGGTTAACCAGAGCCAGATGGGAGCTGAGCAGACAAAAAGGAAAGTAACAGCCTGGGCCTGGAGGGGGGGGGTGAGAACAGGATCTTTTCTTGGAGAAAGTCAATTACTCGGAGCCCCAGGAATGCGTGGGATGGCTTCAAAGGCAGCAGGGCTAGTCCAGCCCTGGGAGCAGTGGCCCATCGAGGCCCTACGGGCATCCCTGGGTGGGATGCGGACCCCAGTTGGAAGCTGTGAGCAAAAGGGGGTTGGTGTAGCAGGGGGCTGCCCCCTGCAGTGTTGGTCCGTGCTGTTTGCTGGTCGGATGAGGGCTGGGGGCATTTCCCTGCAAAGGTCAACATGACGTGCCCGGCTCAGCCCTGCCTGGTGGCTGCTCCCACTGATCGTGCTGATGCCCCTGGCCAATGTGGCCATCACGGCAGCACTGTGGACCAGCGTGGTATTGTGTGAGAGAGCAATGAGGCGGGAGAGCCTGATTTCTCTCCAGCATCACCAGCTCCAGCATCACCAAAGGCTTCTGCCCCACATTCCAGCCCCAGCAGCGCTGCGTGCCACAGCAGACACGCCGTTTCCCCAGGAGATCCATCTTCCTCTGAGTCTCCTCATCTTCCTCCCTGTCTCATCTCACTTGGTTCTCTTTCCCACCCTGCCTCTGCCGAGCTGCTCCATCTGCCTTGCCGTGCATCCAGCTGGGCTCTGTTCCTGCTGGGGTGACAAAAGCTGCTGGGAAAAGCCTGACGAACACCCTGAGGTATCTGTGCAGGAAGCCCACAGCCTGCTCTGCTCCAGCTGGCCCTGGGGAGTGTCGAGGCATCCAAAGCACCTCCTGCACGGGGCTTTCTGGGGAGCTCATCTGCAACGAGCTGGATCCCTCCATCCTCCAAGGCATCAGCTGGAGAGCTACCAGCAACAGTCTTGCAAGGACAATTGGTGCTGCTCCAGGCAGCAGCAGGGAGGGCATTGATGGGACAGGCATTGATGGGACAGGCAGAGATGGGACAGGCAGAGATGGGACAAGCATTGATGGGACAGGCATTGATGGGACAGGCAGAGATGGGACAGGCAGAGATGGGACAGGCATTGATGGGACAGGCAGAGATGGGACAGGCA